>OX451740.1:190549843-192949843 GCA_948472305.1 Vicia faba | reverse complement strand
ATGGTCAGATGTATCAAAAGTGTATGATCAAGGCGTTCAATAAAAAGATCAAGCCTCGAGTGTATCAAGCTGGTGAATTGGTAATAAAGCGCATCATTCTTCCACAAGGTGGTCCTAGGGGCAAATGGACTCCCACTTATGAAGGACCATTTATTGTAAAGAAAGTCTTCTCTGGTGGTGCCATGATGCTGACTATTATGGATGGCGAAGATTTCCCACATCCCATAAACGCAAACATAGTTAAAAAATACTACGCATAAAATGACCCGCTAGGTTGACACACCTAGGAAAAAATATGGGCATCCCTGTGAACCAAAGAGGTTCGGGAAAAAATTAGGGATATATGCAAAAGATTGTACACCCGGCAAGTCGAAAACCTGAAAGGGCGACTTGGGCAAAAATGGGTGTCCTGGTGAGCTGAAAACCCGAAAGGGTGGTCCAGGCAAAAGTTAAGGATTAAAGTGTATGATTATGTCCCGTGGAGTCCCTACAGCCAGTTTTATTACCAAAAATCTGAAAGTTCAAATGGTTCAAAATCAATCCAATCGACTTCATTCAACGACAAAGGTTTACTCGAAGACATAAAGGCAATAGTAGTGTGGGGACAATGAGATCACTTTCACATGGCTATTATTTTTGTTTTCACTCTATACACTTTTCATTTCTTTTGGCGGTTTTCTCTTAATAGGATCTCTGTCTCTTTGTACAAAAAGCCTATTCATGGGCAAAACATCAATACAAATATACTTTGAAGTACAACCCTTTTGTTTTTTCTATTTTGAGTGCAAAGAGGTCCAATGACTAAAATTGAATGAACATATGTATATGAACATGATTAAAATTTTAGAAAACATATGCTTCAAAACAGTGACAAGCATATCCCTAATTGCATTCAAGACATCCCCACAGAGTTTTTCCATTAGCATTATCCTCACAAATTTGGATCCATAAACTCCCCATCCAGAGTTTCAATCTCTGGAAAACCCTTTTCCCATCTGAGTTGGTCATAAAAAGAAGTCTTGAGGAGTCTTGTCCAAAGAATACATCTCCCCCAGCAACTCTTCAAATATTCCCCTCAACAGGGTTTATTTCCCCAACAAACAAAAAATTCCCCAGCTAAGCCTGTCTTCCCCAACTGAGTCTGTCCTCTCCAGTCTGAGTTTGCCTTTCAGACTATTACAAATTAAGGGACCACAATCCTTAATCCCCAGCGAAGTCACCAACAGAGTCTTGGCTATCTCCGAAAGTTGCTGAGAAGCCTGGAACCGACCAGATAACAGTCAACTTCATCCTTTCAAGCAAGTTACTACAAAACCTGGACCTGACCAGATACTAGTTTAAATTCACCCTACCCTCAACTTACTGTGAAGACTGGATCCGACCAGATAACAGTAAACCATTTTTCCAAGTTACTGAAGCCTGGACCAGACCAGATAACAGTTAACCTCCAACTCAAGTTACTGAAACTCGGATCCGACCGGATAACAGTGAACCACAATTCCAAGTTACTAAAGCCTAGACCCGACCAGATAACAGTTAATCTCATTTCAATTTGTTGAAACCCGGATCCGACCGGATAGCAGTCAATCCCATTTTTAGAGTTGTTGAAGCCTGGACCCGACCAGATAACAGTTAACCTCCAGTTCAAGTTGCTAAAACCTGGACCCGACCAGATAACAGTTTGACTTTTGCAAATCACTAAACAAAACTCCTCTTCCCCAGTATACTTTTTACAATCCCTAGTGAGTTGTTGCAAAACCTGGAAAACAACCAGATAACCGTCAACTTCTTTATCCCCAGCAAGTCATTGTGAAGCCTAGAATCCGACCAGATAACAACTAACTTTTAAGAGATTACTTCCCAGTAGAGCAATGGACAACTAAGACTCCTGAGCTCTTTTCCCCAAGTAGGAGATCAACACTCTCCTCAGAGTCTTCTCAAACAAAACAACATTCCCCAACAAAAACATCCTAAAATAAAGTCTGAAGAGGAGCGTGCTCTTCATCCCCAGCAACAGTCCAGGATTCAGCTTCTCAAGGCTCCCCAGCATTTGTCAAGGATTTATTTTCCCAGACAAGGATGCAATTCAATCACATTTCACCTTCATACATCATATAGCATACACATACAACATAATCTCATTTATTTTAAGAATATCATCATGCCATGCATACTTTTGCATGCAACTAACCCTATTCCTTGCAGGAAAAAACAACCGAAACAAAGACCTTTTTTCTGTCACCATGGATGGCATCTATAATTATATCTCCAACATCTCTCCAAATGACATATATAAGCCCATTCCCAATTTAACACATCATCAAAGGCAAATTTCTGTGTACTTTAGTGTTCAATCATCTTTCACCTTCAAGTCACGAAAGGCAGATCTGCCAATCTCACTCTTCAGGCTCAAGAAGATTGAACAGGGGCAGCTGTTGTACCCTAAAATTTGCACTCTCTCTTCTCAAGGCATCTTCTCACAAGCATTTTCAAAAGCTCAAAGTTTGCACAAGTACAAAGCAGACAAAAAGGGAAAACAGATAAAAAAAGATTTTTTGACAAAATTGAAAAAAAAAAGCAAGCTTACTTCGACTCATTCATCCTTCGATTGGGCACTCTAGCTTCTTCTATGTAACCTTGATTCACACGCTTCGATTGAACATTTAGGCCTCCTTCGATGCAAGCTTGGTTTGCATCCTTCGATTGGACATTGTTGCTTTCTTCGAGCTAGCTAGACTTACGTCTTTCGTTTGGATATTTGGCCTCTTCGAACAAGCTTTAGTCCACAAGCTTCATTTTGGCTTATGGCTTTCTACATGCTTGCGTTAATTCACGAAGCAAGTGGCCTTCTGCGGGTTTGCTTTGATTAACTGAAATGGCCCCTGCATGCAAGCTTCTATTCAGAGAGCAATGGCTTCCTGAATGTTTGTCTCACAAAGAAGTTGCCTTCTGCATGCTAGCGTGCACAAGGCATTGTCACCTTTATGTCACCTTCAAATACACCTACATGCTGGCTTTGAATCAATCTTCAGGCTTATTTCAAGTCCATTTTCATGTAACCTTTGAATCCTCCTACAAGCTTGCATGCACAAGGCAGGGGTTTCTCTCACGCTAGCACCCACAAAGCAATGATTCCCTTTTAAATTGCTTCGAATACACCTATATGATGGCTTCAAATCCACCTTCAGGATTGTTTTGAATCACCTTCATATCACCTTCGAACCCATCTGCAGACCCTTCAACATACATAGCGCTGCATTATGACACACAACTTGGTGGCCCATTTGAAGGACTTGCCATGGTTGGGGAATAATTGGTTTTGTTTACTTTTGAGTCTGGTCGAAGGGTTGGGCCTAAGTGATCAAAAGAAAGAGGACTCAAAGTGGCATATCCAGCTGAAGAGGGCCATTCAAAGAACACACAGTTGGTCCATTCGAAGGACACACAACTGGTGGAAATGAATGCTGCTTTGTTGAGTCTGGTCGAAGGCTATGGAAAGATGAAGGATTCGATTCAAAGAGTCAAGTTGTCCATAGGTCAGGCTACATAAGCCTCCAACTTGTGCCTCACTCCATATTAAATTGTTCTTCAAGCCAACTTGCTCTTGATGACATCATTACCTTTTTAGAAAGTTTTTTAGCCTTGCGCATGTCTCTTCTGCACACTTTCCCCCTATAAACTAGGAGCCATCCATCTAAACCATTGATTTTAGTATTTTTCATCTTGGGATCATAAAAAGTTGACACAAGTGGATGTTGGCCTTTCAAGGAAACTATATTTTATTCTTTCACAAAGTTGTTCATTCCAAAAGATTTCTCTATAAGTAGAGAGTTAATTTGCACATCAAGGGGGCTAAAAAAGAAAAAGAAGGAAGAAGAACACTGAAGAAGATTTTGACTGTGTGGAAAGAATCTTCAAAAACTCTCAAAACTCTCAAACATTTAACACCCTCTTAAACCCAGAACTTGAAGAAATACCACACTTATTTCTTTCAAATCCAGAAATAAATAAACACAAATCAAGTTTTCTTGGTTTTCGAATCTAGCCAAAGAAACATCACATTTGTTTCTTCCCCTTCGAATCCAAGAACGCCCAGGGAAACAACTCAAGTCCAAGACCCACATTCCAGCTTCAAGCAAGGTAATTTCTCATGACCTTAACCTTTCATTTCAAGCATAACATGTGAATAATCATTTCTTTTCGTTTCAAGCATTATCATTACCTTTTGGTTTGTCTTCGTTTTCACCTTCTTCGTTTGCTTTCTTTGCTAAGTTTTTTTGGTTTGTTTTCTTTATTTATCAAACATATTTTAAGAATTAATCTGGCCATAAAACAATATTAGCATGGTCTCAACCCATGCTGCCATTTAAACCCAAATGAAAGAGAACAAGGAGAAGGTTGTGTGAATTGAATCCTTTAGGCTTTACCCCATGCTGCTATCTAAAGAGAAAGGGGTGTGGTTGAAGGATACATATCCATTTTACTTTGCAGGTCCAGTTGAAGTAAGCAGAGAAAGGGGTATGGTCGAAGGATACATATTCATTTTGTTTTGCAGGTCCAATCGAAGTAAGCATAGTAAAGGGCATGATCGAAGGATACATATCCATGTTGCCTTACATGCCCAGTCGAAAGAAGCTGAAATAGGGTGAATCGAAGGAGCATACTGCCTGGGTCCAATGACCCACTTTTCCTCTCTTTTATTTTGTTTTTTTTATAATCAATATCGTTGCAATAGCTTTGGATTTATTCTTGCATTTTTATTATTTTCTTACATTATTAGTAATTAGGTTATATGGCAAGATAAAATAAACAAATAGATAACCTTTAAATTCAAGACACAAATGCATGCAATCAAATACACTATTCACACACATGCACCTCTAGGGTAATCTCATTTGTTGCCTGGGTCGAAGGACCCACTTTTCCTCTCTTTTATTTTGTTTTTTTATAATCAATATGGTTGCAATAGCTTAGGATTTATTCTTTGCATTTTTATTATTTTGCATATTTATTGCTTTCCTATATTATTAGTAATTAGGTTATATGGCAAGATAAAATCAACAAATAGATAACTTTTAAATTCAAGACAAAAATGCATTCAATCAAACACATTATTCACACACATGCACCTCTAGGGTAATCTCACTTGTTACCTCGGAAAATAGTCATGTCCTTTGAATATGGGCGTTTTAGCAAAAGTCCCTTGATAAAAAGATCATAGTCCTTCGATGTCCCTCGATGTTGCCTTCGATAAATGATCTAGTCCCTAAACAAAAAATTGTTAAAACATCTCATAGGTTGCTTTCTATGACTATACAATTGACCCACGCATGTCCCTTTACATCCAAAGATAAGGCTTCTTACCAATCAATGGTAAGATAGCAATCTCAAAGGAAGATAGAAATGAACAAAATACTTGAGTAAGGTAGAACGTTCTTAGTTTCTTGCTCATAATCTATTCTCAAAAATAAAACATTTTTCAAACACATCAAACACTTTCAAAAACATGAAATATTTTAAAAAAAGTCCAACACTTTCTATACATTCTTATAGAGATGAGAATCATTACAAAGTTTGCCTAAACGAAGGCGCTTTTCAAAAATACTTTCAAAACCCACCACAAACACATTTTCAAGCAAAGCATTTTTAAAATGATCTAGCAAGCAACTAAGAGCCCGTAGATAACTATGGATAAAAAGGGTGTTAATACATTCCCTTTTTATAATCTACCCCCCGAACTCGAGAAAATAATCTCAAAGGTCTTTCTTGTTCTTTTCACCCTTTCCTTATTGGATAAAAGAAAAGTCAGTGGAGACTCTTGCTATCCGCAAAAATTACGATCAAGCGTAAAATAAACCAAGTCAGTTCGCCCACCGGATTACACAGCAACCTTACATCTGAAATGGTCCGACATTGTATTTAATTGGGAAACAAGAAGTGGAGTCAAGGGTTTTCTTGCTAAATTTTTGTTAGAAAAGGCTCAATTGTTTCTGGATGTTATGATTTTTCAGGCATTCGAGGAAATCTTGGCTTTTTTGATTTATGGTTTGGTACTATTCCCTAATACAGACCAACTCATAGATGTGAATGCTGTCAAAATTTTCCTCACTCATAACCCCGTGCCTACTTTGTTTGGAGATGTTTTGCATTCTCTTCACACTCGTACTATGAGGAAGCGATGGACTCTTATGTGTTGTATACCTTTGCTATCCAAGTGGTTTATTTTGCACCTTCCCCGACTAGTAATGAAGAATGAACAAGGTTTGAGGTGGTCTCAAAGGATAATATCGCTCTCTCATTCAGATATCTATTGGTGTTACCGATATCAGGAGGATATTACTATCATTGACTGTTGTGGGGAATTCCCTAATGTTCCACTCCTTGGCATTAGGGTAGGAATTACTTACAACCCTTCTCTAGATTTACGTCAATTTGGCTATGCTCGAAGAGACAGTCTCATGACATGTTTATCCAGGGTATTAGATTCGATTACAAAAATGATCCTCAAGGTTATAATCGAAAGTTTATACACACTTGGTGCATGGTAAACAAAATTTATAGCAAGACTTTAGGACATAAGAATTCCATCCCTTTGAAGCCATACATCAAATGGATACGATCTCGTGCTCAAAACCTTATAATGCCATATTCCATTATCTTACCAATAACTATGGAGCTTGTTGTCGAGGAGGATATTCCTTATATTATTCTTCATCTAGATATGCCTACTGACCTTAAAGAGCTGTAGAAGTATTGGATTCAACAGAAAGAAGAAAGGGACACCTTTGAGACTCAGTTCTATGCTAGTGAGAAGAAGGTGTTGGAGCTGACAAAACAACTCCATGAAGAGCAGAGCCTTAATGCATATGTCAACACAAAGAGGAAGCGTCTGTGGGAGACTTGAGTCTTAGGTTTTAGGAGTTCATATTTTTGTCTCTTTGAGACCCTCTTGTTTTCATTGTAAGCCTGAGAGGCAATTATAATTTGAACTTACTAATAAAAACTTTTGTTTTTGTTTCCTTTTGATTAACAAATTTAAATATCACAAGGTCCTTGAAAACATTGCATTTACATATCATGCATCATTACATAACAGGTTTTCCATACAAGTTTTCTCATCTACTTACTGTTTATTTCAGTATAAGATGACCCTTGAACAAACTGTTAAGAGCCTCCAAGCTCAGCATGCACAATTTCAAGAGACTCTTCTGAATTTGGCACAGGGACAAAAAGATTTGTTGGCGCTTGTCGCCAAGAAAAAGAAGACTAAAAAGCCGACTACTATCCTCAATATGGGGAGAAGATTCAAAGGTCCTGCTCAGCCGGTTCAAGTAGATGATGTTTCCTCTAAGGAAGACGACAACCAAGAAGAGGATGGTAGAAGCGTCAAGCCTAAAGGAAGAAGTAACCAGGGTTCTAAGAATATTCATGAAGATGAAGACTACTCCGACGTACAGTACCCTCCTGCAGATGACAAGTACAAGCAGTTGGAAGACCGTCTCAAAGGTATGGAATTCCAGAAAGTGCCTGGATTAGATTTTGGAGAACTAGGTCTGATCCTAGGGGTGGTCATCCTTCACAAGTTCAAGGTCCCTGTCTTGGCTAAATATGATGGGGTCTATTGTCCCAAACTTCATCTGAGGTCGTATGTTTGAAAGATCCAACCTCATACTGCTGACAGGAAATTATGGGTCCATTTCTTTAAATAAAGTTTATCCGACATTCAACATGAATGATTCTATCAGCTGGAAGGAACCAACATTCGCACGTGGGAAGACTTGGCTGCTGCTTTTTACAATCAGTATCAATATAATGTTGAACTTGCGCCGACTTGAGTGTAACTGCAAAACATTTCCATGGGCTCAAATGAAGGGTTCAAGGAATATGCACAAAAATGGAGAGATTTAGCTAGAAGGGTGCAACCTCCCTTGTCTGACCTGGAGCTGGTAGATATGTTCATGGGCATTCTAATAGGCCCATTCTTTAATCTGTTAATTGGAAGCTCGTCGTATGGTTGTACGGAGTTGATTTTGACTGAGGAAAGAGTTGAAAGTGGTATTAAGAGTAAGAAGATTTCGATGGCTACATCTTCTAATGCTGTGAAGAAGCAATTCAGTGGTAAAAAAGAAGCCAATGATATCTATGGCCAGAAGGTCCATAGTAAAAATGACTATCATCAGTCTATGGGAGCGGTGTTGATCTCTAATCTGGCGCCTGTTAAACAACAACAACAGGGCAACCGGCGGAGGTCAGACGCTCCGGTAAGGCAGTTTACCAAGATTGACATGCCTTTATCTCAGGCATTGCAACATTTGTTAAAAGCGAAACTCATTTCACTGCGGGATCCTCCTCAGAATCCCAACACATCTTCTCCTAAGTACAATCCGAACGCGAAGTGTGTCTATCATTCTAACAGTCCTGGGCACGACACCAACAATTTTTGGGCCCTAAAAAAAAATCAGGACATGATTGATAATAAGGAAATTGAGTTCGACCCTCTATAGGCCTCGAACCTGATTAATGCACCTATGTCGAAGCATGAAAAAGGCATAGGTGCTATTGAAGATGTTTTGTATGTTACCATTATAGGTGATGTAGTTACTCCTCTCTCAAAAATAAAAAAGAATTTGTTACAAGCCGGTTTATTTCCGGGCTGTGTTAAACAATGTTATTGTTGTGCAGTCCAACCCAATGGTTGCAGGTTACTAAAGGAAGGCGTTCAACGCCTGATGGATGAACATATAATTTTGATCGAGAAAGTTACGCATGCTGAGAATTTGTGCCAAGATTTGTCTATTGTATCCGGTACTCCTGTCAGGATCACTTCCAAGGGTCCTGTAAGGATAACCGGCAATCCAAAAGATGCTCCTCTGATTATCACCACATTTGGATCCATCCCATATTCCTTAGAAAAGGCTATTCGATGGAACTATGGATCCGACGTCTACTACCATGGCGTCAAACAAGAGTTGTCTGATGAAGATACTAAAGAGGCTGATCCCAACATTGACAATATTGCGGGGACCAACAAAGTTACTAGAAGCGGAAGGATTTTCTCCCCATAAATATCTCCGAAAAATGTTGTTACACCTGTTCGAACTATCGTTACTAAGTCAACTGTCGAGGCACAGGGTAAAGAGCCAATAGTAGAACCTGCCTAGATAGAGGTGCCTAAAGAAATCACAGTTGAAGACACCTCTAGACAAGAGGTGGAAGATGTTTTGAAGATCATTTACAAAAGTGACTATAAAATTATTGAACAGCTGGGGCAGACCCCGTCCAAAATCTCCATGTTATCTTTACTGCTGTATTCTAAAGCCCATGCGTGAAACAACCGGCTGAAAATCATCAAACAATGAAGTCTCCATCGAACGTTTTTTATCCCACAGGAAGGGAAAGGTAAACATCGAGAAAACCTGAGAAGGGATAAGTCAAGGTCGAACGACCAAGAGATCGGGTAAGGGAGTCTATTACGCAAGGGGAAGGTATTAGCACCCCACACGCCCGTAGTACTATAGGGTATCCACTCTTGTTGCCTATCTTATGGGTGTGTTTAATCTATGCTTACTGTTTATTATTGCTAAGGGGAGACTGCATGAAAAAGAAAAGAGAAAAGAATGTAGGGAAAATAAAAGTTGTGCTCGTTCGGGCCCTACCCCGATGCCTACGTATCCCTTTTAAGGAATCAGAGCAGTCGTAGTTCGGCTCATATGTTTTTGTTGGTTTGTATTTTTTAATGAACAATATTAATTTCGCCTTCTGTCGCAGCTCGACCTTTGGAGACTTACGCATCAGCACAGAAGTGAATTAACATGCTCTTTTTGAAAAAAAAGTTTGAAAGAAAGGCCCGAAGGCAAAAAGAGTTTATATTTGTCGGTGTTTTTGCTTGTGGATAATAGATATTTAATCTCAAGAGGGAGATTTTAACCATTTCTCTACTTATTTATGAAATGAGTCTTTGCAAACTGAACCACACCTAGGCTTAAGATGAAGAACAATAAGATCGAGAAGAGACTCACTTATCCTTTCCCATACTAAGCAAAGGCATGATTCTCATTAGTAAATTTTTAAGTATTTTGAAGTTTGAAAAGGAAATTTTTTTTAGTTTTAGTGCATGTGCAAAAGGGGAAAGAAAAGCCAAGGGGAGACTAGTCTATTTGTAAACCTATGCATTGGTAGACCTAAAGTTAGAATTTTGAGGGAAATCTACCTAATGTTAGCAAGCATATGGTTTGTGGTAAAGCCACGTTTCTCCTGATTTCTAGAAAAGTAGTAAAGTACGAGAATGAGGAATAAATGAAGTCACAATGATACCAAACAGAGGAGGTCCATTGCCTCTTCATAATCACGCAAGCCATAAGAAAACTCTACAACAGCTGCTCCGTTCGAATGGTCAAAGAATTAGCCTCCAAGCATTCCACATTACGAAATTTGCCTCAATACTGTCATAAAATCTTGGCTAAAAGTGACTATTAAACATAAAATAATAGAAAAATCTAATAAAATTCTAAAGAGAAAATCTAAAAAAATTCTAAAATATTCTATTATTTTTGACCTTTTTACATGTGAAATAATTACTACCAAAAAAAAATTTGGTAAAAGCCATTAGTAAAAGGTAAACAAGACATTGAAACAGAGGGAGGTGTGAAGCCTGGTTCAGGTGTTCTGCCAGGAAAAACACAAGGCTCATCCAGGTCAAGTCCATCATGGACCTTTTTTGCACAAACTTCTTCCTTCTCCAAAAAAATGTTGTAATGGGCTTAGGAGGGAGGTATCGGTCCAACAACACACAATAATCCTGTTTTTTTTTAGTTTTTTTTAAATGCATATGCGAAAAGTGGAAAGAAAAGTCAAAGGGAGACTAGCCTATTTCTAAACCTAATGTTAAAATAGTGGTCCTGGAATGCGATAAAGCGTGAAAATGAGGAATAAAACGAGATTGCGATGATACCAAACGGAGAAGGTCCGTTGCCTCTTCAAAGCCACGCAAGTGATAAGAAAACTCTACCGAGTGCTTCCTCACGAGTGATTAAAGATTAATCTCCAAATATTCCCAATTGCGAAAAGATTACATCAATATAATATCACAAAATCCTAGCTAAAAAAATTACAATGAAATGATCATCGAACATGAAAATAATAGAAAACATCTAAAGATAATTTCTAATATCAATAAGAATTTCTACTATTTTTGTATCTCTTTTATCATCAAAGTTAAGAGAAGAATATAATAAGGAGAAAAAATAATTAAATCTAAAACAGAGGGGTGTTAAAATCTGGATTAGGTGTGTAGTGTAGCAAGGGTTCTAGGCCCATAGGAGATAGCCCAATAAGCCATTTTTGTTGAACCAACTTCAGTTTCCAGAAGAAAAAAAATAGTGGTGATGGGCCTAGTGGAATTCGGTCCACTCTCCAACTCCAACTCCATCTTATCCTCCAGCATAATGTATTTATTCCTATTAAACAAACAAATGCAATGACAATAAAGGTTAAACAAAATTTAAAAAAAAAACAAGGGAACACGGGGTCGTTTTGGGGAATATTGGTGTTAGGGTTGAAAAATAGTGATGTTCTTAATTCCCCATACGGATACAAGCTCTCAGTTCTCTCTTCATCAATAATGTGATGCTCAACTGATCTTCTCCTCTGATCGAGTGTCACACAACGCCGCTATCTTCTCTCACAGCTTTGCTCGACATCGCGTCACCGTGAGACGCCACAGATTAATCGTCTTCTTGGATGGCAAACTCAATCCTCCGACGAGATTAGTCCACCTTCGCGCCAATGCTTTCTCTCATCTCCGCCTTAATTCCTTCATTTCAATTCGAGTTTATTCGTAAATCACTCTACCATATCCAATCTTCTGGTTCATACTCAACCTTTCTAGATCCGACAGAACTCAGACGAATCCAGAGGAGCTCTGGTGGCTTTTTAACGGTGTCAGTAACGAGATGCTCAGGTAAGCACTCTTATTTGCCTTTACACTTCTTCTTCTTCTTTTGTATCTTTTTTGATTTTCTGCACGTGTATTGATGTGGCGCAGATATTGAAATGGAGCGTGCGTTTGAAGCTTATCTTAGGACGACGCAAATGTGCTGGAGCTTAATGAAGTAGATGACGAACCAGATGAATATTATAATGAAATGAAGGTTCTGAAGAGATGAAGGTTGAAGGATTGAAGGTGTTGCAGAGAAATGATGAAGATGATGCGTTCTGTTGAAGACGCAGAACAAATTTCTTATTGAAAGGTTTATGATGTTTGAAGATGATTCGAGAAGATAAAACGGGTTCAAGGATTGAAAGTGAACATTGACGATGAAGAAGGTGTGGTGAAGAGGATAGAGAGACTCTGAGATTAAGATTGCATAGAGATTGGAGAGCTCTAAGATATTTTTGGTGATTCTTTTGTGAAAATGAAGAGTGATGAATGTGAAATCCCCCTCTTTCCCTTTCTGAAAAGTTTATTTTATACCAGTTAAAGGCTTGAGAAGTTAGTTGCAGCAGAGTGAATCTGAGCCACAAATTAAAGGAAGAGGTTAGAGAATTTGAGGGTTAAGATGTATTCGGTTAGAGCAGTTAGGAAGTTTGTTGGAGTTAGTTTCGGTTGATGCTAGTTAGAGAGTTGGTTATAGGTTCTGTTATGAGGAGATTGATGAGTCAGAATTTTGGTTATAACAGTTAGGAGTTTTTCTGTTATGGCTCGCATTTTTCCTTTTCTGTTACAAATTTTGTTAGCTGTTAGAAATTCTGTTTGGCAGTTTTGGTTCTAGCAGTGACATTCTGTTAGTTTAAAACTGGGTTAGTACTAGGTTGTTAGGAGATGAGGAAGTTAGTTACAGTCAGGGAGTTTATTAGGAATTATTTAGAGGTTATTAGGTGTTAGCAATTGTTTGGAAACTGCTGAACTGTAAAACTGTTTCCTCATTTTCTCATATATTTTCTTGTGAAATATCTGATTCCCTTTATTTTTCTCTGCATTTCCTACTGAACCAAAAACTGAATTTTTGTTTTTTCTGTTATATGAATAAACCGGTTTGGATTTGGTTATTCATCATATTTTTTGTTTTTTGATTTTATACTTTCTGAACATTTCTTGAATTGGATAATGGATACTTCAAATATTGCACTTCTCTAAATCTCGGGCTGTGATTGACGATATGCTTTCCCTATTGAAATGCTTAAATGCAAACTGACTTATTCTTGCATTTATGTAGGTCTATGGTGAATCAATACCAAGGTTATAATTGAATTTGCATAACTTGAAAGGCATGGCTAATCGAAAATGGAAATATGTTTGAAGAGGCATAGCATGGAGCAACTCAAGGGAATTGAAGTTAATTCGGGAAAAATAGGTTTAGGATAGATTTTATTATGGCTTTTGATGTGATATATTCATGAATTGGATAGAAATTGTCACATTTTATATGGAACTTTGAACGGTTGGAAGTGTATGAAGAATGTTATTCGGATTTTTAACTCGTAATTTTATCTCAAAAATATATGCTCTTTACGTATCTCCATAGCCGAAAGCAACATAAGGTGAAGGCATGTTTCCATTTTTTCAATATGCCTTAGTGAATGTAACGAGACAATCCCTTGGGATGGGCTTTCAAATTGCAATAAACTTTGAATCAGAGGTGAGCTTGAATGAACCATGGTGGTTTTTGCACTCTGCAACTTGTATTCCATATGAATTTCCTTCGAATCTTAACTTGGAACACAAATGAAACTTGGATGAACAATTCTAAACTGATCTTCAATTAACAAAACCAATCAATTAGTAACCGCTTGTATTGCGAGCAACAAGCATAACAATGAACCCACAAAATTTTCTTTGAATCCTGATTTAATATTTTTAAATTCAATCTATAAGCCTTTGACTCGATATCCAGTGATCTCACAAAGTACCATGTCTTGAAGAAAACTTTTAATTTTACTTCCCACCTCCAAGCTAACTTGCAATACAAGCGATCAAACAATTGAGAATGATAATGCCCTTGATCCTGATGAATACACGATGCCATCCTTATATCACGCCTTATCATCCCATGAACCTCCATTGAAGATGTTTGATAAACCCAAGTATGATAGGATATAAATCCTAAACTTCCACACAAAGCTTTTGGATTTATGATCTTCAAAGCATTAAAATGAAATTCGAAGAAAATAGATTATATCGCAAGTAAGTCAATCGACCAGATGAAGAGCCCTGTGTTATAAGGCATGTGAACCCTAATTCGTGAAGAAGGTCCAACTGAATCTTCTTTTCTATAATGGAATTGTTTCCCACATGACTAGAGTTTCAAGCAATGATTTCCTTCTTATTTTCCAAAGATATATCAATTGAAACCCTGGTTATTCGTGGACGATATCCCCTGATGATAGCCTTCCCTGATAATCACAACTTCACAGAGAAACCTCTCCTGAATGGTACCTGATTTAGAGAAATAAACTCTAATCAAAGGATGATGTTGAACCCCATGAGATAATGAATGTTTGATTTAGTAAACCTTAGATGTCCTCGTAGAATAACTTGGAAATGAACATGGGAATACAGAAAGAAATATGACCCAGATGTCCATGACTTGCCTCAAATGAAAACCAAATCAAATCTGAACACCAAGGATTAGAAACCCTAATTCACACTTACATCACGTACCCCTAAAATCTTGCATCTTAAGGCAAGTTTGATAGGAAAAACACCCTTGAACCTTGATATGAAGATCCCTAATTAGTGAAATAGGGAATAGATTATTCCACTGTATCAATGCATAATCAACCTCTAGGAGCTTCAATGACGAATGTACCTTTGGATTCTGAAAGATAATCCTAATAAGATCCCAATGGCATCAATACTCTCGACGAAACCTTTATCCCATAAAATAGGAGCAGATGATTCACACAAATGTTTATGCTAAATTTCACACTTTTTAGGATAGAACCAAATACTCGTCACTTAAGAGAAAGCTTCAGATGAAAGTCCAGTCTTGGTAAGAAAATCCAAGAAGTGGTGACAGATGGAGGTCCTTAATTCTGATGGAAGGAGACTCTAGATAGACATAAGTGGCAACCTTAAACCATAATCCTTGGAGAAGAACTCGATTAGAGCACAATTGTCAAAAACATGGCTTCGATCGTACATAGGAAAATAAACTCTGATAGCCTCATAGCTTGACAAAGACAGAAATTCTCAGTGACACAGATTACAACCCTAATTCTACCACTTACTGCCTGAATAAGAAATCAACCTTTATTGGACACAAACGCCTTGACCGTTGCAAAACCGTAATATCGCACAACCACTGAACTTTGAACCTCAAGCGCTTTATTGAATGCAAATGTATGTTAATGACCTAATGGAATATACAGATGAATGCAAGAATCTAAGCCAGATATAAGAAATTAGGAGGGAAAATTTTGGGGTGCAACAATGCACAGGCTTTAGTAAAATTCTTTAAGACTGCTCACGTGCCGCAAGATATTTCTGTTGATCAATTTGGAAGTTATGTGGATAGCCTAACAACTGACAATAGATTAGGCTTCTCTGTTACTGACCTAACTCCGGAGGGGAGAAATCATAATAAGGCCATGTATGTCTCCATTGAATGCAGGGGCACTACGTTGGCTCATGTGTTAGTTGATACTAGCTCTTCGCTGAATGTTCTTCCAAAAGGCGCTCTTGATAGACTGCATTGTGAAGGGGTTGTGCTGAAACCCAATGACATTATAGTTCGAGCCTTTGACGGACCAAAAAGAATGGTACATGGAGAAGTGGACCTCCTGATCAAAGTGGGTTAACAAATATTTGAATCCACTTTCTATGTAATGGACATCAGGCCAGCTTATTCTTATCTATTAGGACACCCTTATATCCATGGGGAAGGTGTTGTTACCTCCACCTTATATCAGAAATTAAAGTATCCTATAAAAGGAAAGATTGTTATTGTCTGCAGAGAAGAAGAGTACATGGTCAACCACCTAAATTCATTCTGGTACATGGAGATGGACGGGGAATTCATTGAGACTCCCTGTCAGACTTTTGAAGTGATTTCCCCTGCTTCTATTAAAGATGTTTATGCCATTCCAAAGACCACCAGGATTCCGCACAAGATGACTTCCTTGAAAGATGCCAAAGCTACTATAGAAGAAGGTGGTTGTACTATTTAGGGCCAGCTTCCTGATATCCTTTATAAATCTAACAAGTTTGGTTTGGGCTTTACTGTAGAGGGTCAAAGGGTTGTTCATCACGCTTGTGCTGGAAGAACTATGTCCCGTGTCAACAACAATGGAGTCAACACTATAGAAGACGCTGACAGTGATTGTGACTTTGACCGCTGGATATTCCCTACCATTAGCAACAAACTCGACAATTGGAAAGTGAAAGACATTATCCCTATATCCTTTAGTTAGGAGTAATAGCCACATTCATGTCTTATTGCTTTTAAAAGTTTTTAGTTATGTAATAAACAATGACTTTAAACCTTGTGTCTTACCCGGGGCATAATGGTTCATTTGTTAAGGGTTGATAATTCATAAACATTGTTCATTTAAATAAAAACATTGAATGTTTTGCATTCAAACTTTGTTATCTCTATTTTTTTCTTTTACTTTATTGCATTTTCAAATAGCTATGTGTTCCTACACACACACACTACATTGCAGATCCCCGTCCACTTTAGATCTCGTTGATAAAGATTCTGCTATTGCCGCTTATGACTTTGAAAATCTGATCCACCAAGTTGAGGACGAAGGTGAAAAATATTGTGAAATACCTGGAGAACTTGTCAGACTCTTAATATAAGAAGAAAAGGCTATCAAATCACATGAATAGATGGTCTAAGTGGTAAACTTGGGTTCTGAAATAGACAGGAAAGAAGTCAAGATAGGCGCCAACTTAGAGAGCAGTGTCAAGAACAAATTAATCTAGATATTGCATGAATATGTTGAGATATTTCCCTGGTCATATGAAGACATGCCAAGGCATGATATCAATATTGTGGTTCACCGTTTATCAATAAAGAGGGTTGTTCTCCAATCAAGTAGGAGGTTCATCGCATGCATCCTAAAATGTCCGAAATAATCAAGGTTGAGGTTATGAAACAATTCAACGTAGGTTTCTTAGCAGTGACATCGTATCCTCAATGGGTTGTGAATGTGGTTCCAGTACCAAATAAAGATGGAAAGGTATGTATGTGTATAGACTACATGGATCTGAATAGGTTGAGCCTCAAAGATGACTTCCCGCTTCCATATATTGATGTTCTGGTCGACAACACCGCTCAGCACAAGGTATTCTCCTTCATGGATGGTTTCTCAGGGTACAATAAGATCAAGATGGCCCCTGAAGACTGGAAAAGACTACTCTTGTTACACAGTGAGGCACTTTCTGCTACAAGGTTATGCCTTTTGGGTTGAAGAATGTCGGCACAACTTATCAGCGTGCCATGATAGCCTTGTTCCATGATATGATTCATTACGAGATAGAGGTCTACATCGATGTTATGATATCCAGATCACAGACTGAAGAAGAGCATCTTGGTCATCTGCATAAACTGTTTGAAAGACTGAGGAAGTATAAGCTAAGGTTAAATCCGAACAAGTGAACCTTTGGGGTGAGATCCGGTAAACTCCCGGGTTTCGTCGTTAGTGGTAAAGGTATTGAAGTTGATCCCGCAAAAGTTAAAGTTATTCAAGAAATGTCGGATCCCCACACCGAGAAGGAAGTCAGAGGTTTCTTAGGACGATTGAATTACATTGCCCGATTCATTTCTCATTTGACTGCTACTTGTGAGCCAATCTTCAAGCTGCTGAAGAAAGATCAAGTAGTAAAGTGGAATGACGACTGTCAAATAGACTTTGATAAAATTAAGGAATACCTACAAGAACCTCTGATTCTGATGCCACCAGTTGAAGGAAGACCACTAATCATGTACCTAACAGTGCTGGAGAACTCAATGGGGTATGTACTGGGACAGCATGACAAGTCTGGTCGAAAAGGGCATGCAATATACTAGCTTAGCAAAAAGTTTACCGACTGTGAAATAAGGTATTCACTACTCTAGAAAACTTGATGCGCTTCAGCATGGGCTACTCGTCGACTAAGACAGTATATGTTGACCCATACCACTTTGTTGATTTCTAAAATGGATCACATCAAGTACATATTCGAGAAGCCAACTCTCTCCGGAAGAATACCCCGATGTAAAATGGTCTTAATAGAATATGACATTTAGTACACCACTCAAAAAGAAATCAAGGGAAGTGTATTGGCAGATCATTTGGCACATCAAGTTGTAGACGACTATCAGTCTATGAATTTCGAATTCCCGGACGAGAACATTATGCTAGTTACAGATTTTGAATAACCTGGACCGTATGAAGGACCTGAGCCAGGACCCCGATGGACTACGGTTTTCAATGGAGCTTCTAACGCACTTGGAAGCGGAGTCAATGATGTAATTATCTCTCCTCAGGGTTTCCATACACCCTTCACTGCCAGACTTTGTTTTGACTACACCAATAATATAGCTGAATACGAAGCGTACATCATGGGCATTAAAGCTAATATTAACCTGAGAATTAAGTTCTTGAGTGTATATGGGGACTCAACCCTCGTAATCAGTCAGGTTAAGGGAGAATAGGATACGAAGCATTCAAATCTTATCCCTTATCCAGGACACGTGCTAACCTTGATTCCGTATTTAGAAGAGATTACTTTTGAGCATATCCCAAGAGAAGAGAATCAGTTGGCGGACACATTGGCTACCATGTCATCCATGTTCAAGGTCGGATGGGATAATGAGGCTCCTAGAATAACCATTGAAAGATTAGACGAACCAACACACTGCTATAAAATTAACACTGATGGAGTAAAGGAAAAACCTTGGTTTCGTGAAGTGAAAAGGTACCTTGAGGCTCAAGAATACCCTGAAGGGCATCGATCAATGACAAGAAATTCCTACGGAGGTTCTCGGCTAAGTTCTTCTTGAGCAATGGAATTTTATACAAGCGCAATCATGATTCGACTCTACTTTGTTGTATGGACAAGAAGGAAGCAGAGGAAATTATGCAAGATATGCACGAAGGCATATTTGGCACTTATTCCAGTGGGCATACTATGACTAAGAAGATTTTGAGAGTAGGTTATTATTGTTCGACTATGGAAACCGACTGTCACCACCACTCGAGAACTTGTCATAAGTGCCAGATCTATGCTGATAAAGTTCATGTGCCTCCAGTACCTCTGAACGTCTTGATTGCTCCAAGGACATTCCTGATGTGGGGCATTGATATGATTGGAGATATTAAGCCTATCACTTCTAACAGACATCGCTTCATCCTTGTCGCTATTGATTACTTCACAAAGTGGGTTGAAGCAGCCTCATTCGCCTATGTTACCAAGAATATGGACGCCCGATTCATCAAGCATAATCTCATATGTCGATAAGGCATCCCCGAAAAGGATTATCATAAATAATGGTACTAACATCAATAACATTATGATCACGGAATTCTGCACGCAATTCAAAATCAAGCACCACAACTCTTCTCTGTATCGACTGAAGATGAATGGCGCGGTGAAAGCCGCCAACAAGAACATTAAGAAGATTATACAAAAGATGGTTATGACCTACAAAAACTGGTACGAGATGTTACTGTTTTCTCTTAATGGCTATCACATTTCAGCACGAACATCAACTAGGGTAACCCCATTCTCTCTGGTTTACGGTATGGAAGTTGTCCTACCTGTCGAAGTTCAGATTCCTTCACTGAGAATTATGAAAGATGCAGACTTAGACAAAGATGAATGGATTCAGACTGGGATAGACCGGTTGAATTTGATTGACGAGAAGAGGCTCACGGCTGTCTGTCATGGTCAGATGTATTAGAAGCATATGATTAAGGCATTCAACAAGAAAATCAAGCATCGGGTATATCAGGCTGGTGACTTGGTAATAAAGCACATGATTCTACCGCAAGGTGATCCCAGGGGAAAATGGACTCTCACCTACGAAGGTCCATTTGTAATCAAGAAGATATTTTCTGGCGGTGCTATGATACTGAGCACCATGGACGGTGAAGATTTTCTGCACCCTGTGAATGCAGACATAGTCAAAAGATACTACGCATGAAAATGACCCGCTATGTTGACTGGCCTAGGCAAAAATGAGGGCATCCCGGCGAACCAAAAGTGTTCGGGCAAAAATTAGGGATAAATATAAAAGATTATACACCCGGCAAGTCGAAAACCTGAAAAAGCAGCTTGGGCAAGAAAGGGTATCCCGGTGGACTGAAAACCCGAAAGGGCAGTCCAGGAAAAAGTTAGGGATTAAAGAGTACAACTATGTCCCGTTGGATCACTTACAACAAGTTTTATTACCAACGTCAAGTTCAAATGGTACATATCAATTCAATCACTTTATTCCAACAACAAGGGATGAGATGCTTGAAGACATAGGGGAAATAACAGAGTTGGAACCCAATGACATTATTACCACATGTGATCGGTGGATCTGGAACTGACTGTTTAAAGCTGGTTCGCGAAATTTCGCGGAAGCAAGAGTCGCCACCGTCTTTTATTTTCTCCAATTGGAAAGGACAAAAGCACAGAAAAATTCTTTAAAGAGATTGCTCTCGGTTCGGGAGGTAGATTTATAGAAAGGGAAGGTGTTAGCACCCTTTCTATCCATGGTTATCCATGGGCTCTTAGATACTTGCTCATTTGTGTTTTCAAAATTGTTTGTTTGCTTTTCAACTGTGGGTTTTAAAAAGTTTCTTTGAAAATTCCAGTTCGACTCTTGTATCGGTCCTCAAGAGTGTTTGAAAAAATGCTTTCGAAAGCTTTTTGAAAATGTGTTGGTGTGAAAAGTATTTTTGATTTGTTTTGAAATTTAGAGCAAGTATCTAGAGTCGTCTACCTACCCTAAGGAATTCGTCTGTGTAAATGTCCTTTAAAGTAGTGCCATCCCACCATTGAGAGGTAGGTAGCACCACCGTTGGAGGTGTTCGGGTCAATTCGAGGTTCGGGACATGGTGATCACCGGAGCAATAGGAAGACGCCTTAGAAGCTACCCTCATGCCAGGTTCCCGGATCATGAGGACTTACTAAGACATCCTCTACTCGACGATCACCTTTCGAAGGGCAAGGCAACAGTGAGGCGTACCCTAGGGGTGGTGTGTGATTTGTGTGTCAGATTCGTTTATTTTTGTCTTGTCATGTCATGGGTGATCTACGCTTTTGTTTTTATCTTTGTCATTCATTCTTGCATGCATTTATTAACAGTTAAAAAGATGCGGAAATTAAAAGTTCTAAACTATTACAAAGGCGCGGGTCCACATCGCCAAATTTAATCCAGGACCCGATTTGACATATAATAAAGAAATAAAATGCGGGAAATATAAAATGTCCGAGTTACATGGCTTGAGCAATTACATAATATTTGAAAGAAAATAAATGTGCGAAAGAAATAAAAATAGAACGTTCGAGGGCGTTGGACCCTTTAAAGAAATTAAATGAAATTAAAAAGCTAATTAATTATTTAATAAAAGGAAAGAAATGTTTTTTAGTTTTTTTGTATTTATGAAATAAAGAAAATTAAAATTAAAAGAAACTCTAATTCTAAGTTTTTTTAATTATTAACGAAAATGTTAAAGTTTAACCTAATTTACTAAATATTTAATGTACATGTTTATTTACAAAAATATTTAATAATTAATAACAATAATAATAAGAAAAAATTATTTATTAAAAAGATGATGAAAAGTTAAAAACCCTAATTTCTACATATTTTAATTTGTTAAGAAAAAGACTTAAGTTTTAAAACCTAATTTAACTAAATTAATTATTTAACATTTATTTACAAAAATATTTAATAAGTAAATTAATTAACATATTCTTAGTTTTTGATTTTCTGATTTTATATTATAAAAATTAATTTATAAATTTAAAGAAAACAATTAAAACAATTAAAAGAATGAAAAAGGAAAATCAAATAAAAAATAAAAATGATGCAAACCATGGGGGGTGTCTGGCCCTTTTTGGAGGTGAATTGGAGTGGTTTGACCATTTGTGTTCTGGCTGTTGGCCATTTGTGTTCTGGCCTCAACGTTTCTTAATCTTCTAGGATGTCTGTCTCGCCATGTATTGGTGTCATGCATAAGTTTTTCTACTTTGGCCATTTGGCTTTTGGCTTTTGGCTTTTGGCTTTTGGCCTTTTGGCTTTTGGCCATTTGACTTTTGGCCATTTGGCTTTTGGCCTCAACGTTCCTTAATGAACCTGCATGGGATCCTGTCTAAATCTGCAGTGTTGAATCTCACGAACACATTAAATAAAATCATAAAATGCAAATAAAGCCAATATATGAAGAAATTTAATGTTTAGGCACAATATGGCATGTATGAATGATTATACCCTTTTGATCATAGAGATCAAATCAATCTTACCCTTACTAGAAAATTAGTGACCTGAATGCTTTTACGCCTTACTGGAAAATTAGGATCATGGAGATCAAGCCAGCCTTATCCTTACTGAAGAAGTAGTGAGGTGTTGGTTTGTAACTGTGATGGCTTGTTTGTAGTGAGAGGGGGATTTGTAATAAGGATTTCAAGGTTTTAGGGTTCTTGAAAGAGTTTGATATTCTAACAGTGTTGTGGCAAGGTTTTTTTTCTCTCTTCTTTTCTCCTCCTCTCTGGTTTGTGTGAAAAGAAGGTGATTATATAATGGAAATTAGGGTAAAGCAAATGAGCTTTGAATGTGCAATTGGGCCTCAAATATTCACTTGAATTCGTCACTTTCCAGGCTAAATCGCAGGGACTTAAGTGCATTTTTTGAAGTTGAAATGTGAAAACAAAATGTAGCTGACATCGATAACTAACTCCTGTCCGAAAATCGGCTCAATCGGATAAACGGTGAATTAGTTATGAATTTTTGAAGTTTCAGCTCAGACAAACTTATTTTGGGCTCCAGTGTCGACTCTGACACGTTCTTCAATAAAAAACTGGTATTGATCGGAGCATAATCCGGTCTCGACTTTTGAAGCAAAGTTGTAGATCTACAAGTCAGGGACCTTGTGTAAAAATATGAGCCCAATCCGATAAAAATTGACCGAGTTATGAATTTTCGAAGTTCCGGCCCAGATGAAATAATATTCAGCATTCAGGATTTTTGGTGTATCACGCACTCTGAGTAAAAAACGAAGGACTTTTGAATACCGTTTGAACTCAATACCTTCTGTGAAAATGTAGCCAACTTAATTTGTGAAATTTTGGCACCGGAACCAGCTCGATACGATGAAAATTGACCAAGTTATGATTTTCTGAACACGATGCAAATAAACTTCTGTCACAAATTTTCTGCACGAAAATACTTGATAAATCTACATTTTTGAAGACCTTCTGATCGAAATTGGCTTCCAGCCGTGAGAGATGAAAACGTAGATAATGTCAAGACAGAATTTTGGCCACCGGAACGGGTTCAAAACGAGTCACGATCTTCAAGTTATGAATTTTTTAGCGCGTAAAAACTGCACTTTCAGCACACTTTTTCACTATATTTCTTCAAGAAAACTCACACATTCGGATACCTTCTTTAAAGAATTGACTCTTGAGCCGAACCTGAATTTGAGAATATGTTATCAAAGATATCTTGGCGAAAGAACACCTAAATATGATGCGCCGGGTTGGACTTGTGAATTTTTCTTGAAATATTTTGAGAAATATGGGAGGGCAAATTTTGGGGTACAACAGTTGCATCTGTTCAATCTTCTTAAACCTGAGGATGTAGATTGGCTGACGTGCCTTTCGTAATCCGAAGGTGGAAGATGATTGGACACTAGAGTGCCCAGAAATTTGCGCTCACATAGTAGTGTGATGGTGGGAATGGGCTTATAGATGCCATTTGGAGATTGATGAATAGGATGATGGGCTTATAGATGCCATGCTAAGAGATGATGGAAGGTGGACGGGCTTACATATGCCATCTGGATGTTGATCGCATAAGAGATTCCTTAGCGAGAGCTTGCGTACCTGCAAAAGAAAGATGAGTACCTGACATGTTGCAGGATCTGGTCTTCAGATGCTTTGTATAGATGTGTCCTGACTGGTTACAGGAGCTGAATCTGGAGCTTCAAACGGTGATGAATGAACCGGGGGTGGTTACTACCTCAACAGGAACGGTGAGAGAATCTTGGACGATTTCAACCTCAATAGTAATCATTGAGAGAATCTGGGGGTGATTACTACCTTCGTAGTATCGGGGAGAGAACCATAGGCGACTACAACCTCAACAGTAATCATTGAGAGAATCTTGGACGACTTCAACTTCAACAGTAATGCTGAGCGAATCTGGGAATGATTACTACCTCCGCAGTATCGGGGAGAGAACCATAGGCGACTACAACCTCAACAGCAATCATTGAGAGAATCTTGGACGACTTCGACTTCAACAGTAACGCTGAGCGAATTTGGGGATGATTACTACCTCCGCAGTATCGGGGAGAGAACCATAGGCGACTACAACCTCAACAGCAATCATTGAGAGAATCTTGGATAACTTTGACTTCAACAGTAACGCTGAGCGAATCTTGGGATGATTACTACCTCCGCAGTATCGGGGAGAGAACCATAGGCGACTACAACCTCAATAGCAATCATTGAGAGAATCTTGGGCGACTTCAACCTCAACAGCAATCATTGAGCGAATCTTGGATAACTTCTACTGAGTTTTTATCAGGAAAATCTGTTAGGGGTCGATTTAGCTGGACTAGAGAAGGCCTTGGACTGGATAAGAAACAGAAAAATCTTAGGGTTGATTTAACTGAACCGGTCTAGGTCTTGAAATCTTCAACTGGAATAAGTGTCAGAACGTCGCCATGCCTGGGTCACATCCGAACCATATCTGGAAGGAAACCTAGAAGAAGTATCAAAACGTCACCATATTTGGTTCACATCTGAACTATATCTAGAAGGAAATCTGAAAGAAGTATCAGAATGTTGCCATATCTGGTTCACATCTGAACTATATCTAGAAGGAAATCTGGAAGAAGTATCAGAACGTTGCCATATCTGGGTCACATCTGAACTATATCTAGAAGGAAATCTGGAAGAAGTATCAGAACGTTGCCATATCTGGTTCACATCTGAACTATATCTAGAAGGAAATCTGGAAGCAGTATCAGAACGTTGCCATATCTGGGTCACATCTAAACTATATCTAGAAGGAAATCTGGAAGAAGTATCAGAACGTTGCCATATCTGGTTCACATCTGAACTATATCTAGAAGGAAATCTGGAAGCAGTATCAGAACGTCGCCATATCTGGTTCACATCTGAACTATATCTAGAAGGAAGTCTGGAAGCAGTATCAGAATGTCGCCATATCTGGTTCACATCTGAACTATATCTAGAAAGAGTTGCGATAGTTGATAGTAATCATCTTTGTATTGACTTTTCCTAAAAAGGTAAAGCATCAGTTGTATGCAAGATCATGATGCATGAACTATATGTCCTCAAAATTAATGATATTCGTGTAGTATGATGCATATGCATGCTATAATGTATGAAGATGTGATGTTTATGAACATATGTTTTCGTCTTAGGAAAATAAATCCTTGACGAGTGCCGGGAAGTCACTCCTGGGCTGCTGTTGAAGAATAGATTTTTGCCTCCGCTGGGGATGATAGTTGCAAGAATTCCGGTAGGAGAAGATAACTCCGTTGGTGAATAAACTTGGCAAATGAATGACTCTGCAGGGAGAAAAGTACTCTAACGATCTTGTTGGGGAAGCAATACTCTGTGGGGAGAGAGGTACTTTGTTGAGTTGTTTAATAATAACTTGCTGGGGATACCATTGTTGTGTTGGAAGTGTTGATAGACTTCGCTGGGGGTAAGAAGACTTCGTCGAGGACGCTCTTTCCGTGGCTTTCGGCTGAGGATAACCCAGTTATATCCTTGTAAGGAAGTAACTCTTTGAATAAAGCCGGGAGATGCGTTCGTCCTTTGCGAGGGATAAGCTTCCAGAATCTACTGGGGATAAGCTTACTGCTTGGGGAGATAGATTCCAACTTTCCTGGGGAACTGGATTGGACTCTCCTGGGGAAGTATTGAACTGTATTGGTTATGTTCTTCAACGGAACCTACCTTGATACCTTGCCCCTGTTTCTGATGTGGGAGAGGAAGATACCTGTGGAGGTGCTGATAGTTGTTGAGGGTCAAACCTTCTTCGGGTAGGCAGGTGACAAGATGACAGGACATAGTCGTACGCTTTGATCCCTAACTTTTGCCTGGACCGTCCTTTCGGGTTTTCAGTCCACCGGGATACCCATTTTTGCCCAAGCCGCCTTTTCAGGTTTTCGACTTGCCGGGTGTACAGACTTTTTCATTTCATCCCTTCATTTTTCCCGAACCCTTTTGGTTCGCCGGGAAGCCCTAATTTTTGCCTAGGTATGTCAACCTAGCGGGTCTTTGATTTTGCGTAGTATTTTTTTTCGACTATGTCCACGTTCAGGGAATGTAGGGAGTTGCCCCTGTTAGAAGTGTTTTGTCATGCCACCACAAGGTATTTGATCAGGCAAGATTCGTTGTTGGAATGCCCCAAGTGACTTAGGCGGAGATTTGCCCCAGGCTATTTGGCCTTTGAGAGATTCTCCGAATCTTGACTTAACTGCCCCAGACGATGGACAATAGTCATGCCATGCCCCTTGATTGGAAGTGCTTCTGTTCATTAGGCTTTCGTCGTACGAACTTCTATGCTGTTCAAACAAAAAGTCATATGCAAACAAAGTTATGTTAAAAATGCAAAGCTTATGTCTGTCTTGAAGATTTTGAAAATGCATTCTTTTTCATAAAACAAGTGATTGTTTGTAAAACGTGATGTCAACTCTGTATTTACCATAAGCCTTAAGGAGTCAGGATACCTTTCGTAACAGTATGCTTTCGAACTAACCCATGCTTCAGCTAGGACTTTTAAGGGTTATAACGTGGCATGGTTCACGGTTTAAGAAACAAAGGATAAAGGCTCAAATTTTATTTGTACCCACCCGCTCTTCGTGATGTTCTTCGAACCTAAGCTCAGTTGATCGTGCATTAGATCTTGATTGAATCTTTGTCCTGACATTCCTATGATGATTCGGATGTTGATAGTTTATTTTGAATAGGCAGTCATTCCTTTTTTTTTGTTGAGGGTTTGTTGGACCTCTTTCTTGTCTGATTTTTATTATCCCTTTCTTTTTTTGCCTGAACTGTTTCCTTTTTTTGGAATTACAGTCAGCGGGATGCCCCAGTTTCATAAGTCTCCTTCATGGGTTTTGACTTAATGGGTTTTTTTTTTTTTTGAGATAATGACTGCCTTTCTTTATTAATTATTCGGAACCATCACTGTCTTTCCTTGTTTTGTAAGGACCTCTTTGGTGCCATTCGTTATGCACTTGGATCAACTGAGAGAACTACCCTGCCCCAGGTTATGATAAAGGGTTTTAATTTTCGAAAAGAAAAACTCCTACTTCTTTGGCTCAGAGGGGTTGACGAGGGATTATCTTCCTTATTACTCCAGTGTTTAGGAATTGAAATAATGCCTGTACTTCATCAGCAGGATCCGTTCAAAAGCATACTGTAGATTATGGTATCGTTTTCGTCATCCTCCCTCAAGAGGCTTAGAATTATTAACCGAGAGTTGATCATCACAGAAAAAATGAAAAGAATTTTGAATATAATGAAAACAATTGTATTAATTCCCAAAACAGACATATGCGATGCATTGATAGAATAAAAGAGTTTGCTATGACATTAATTGTTTGCATAAGCAAAGAAAAGTACAACTAGGAAATTCAAATAAACAAAAAGTCTTCAATGATTGGGCAATGGAGCAGTGATTATGTTCGGAGTCTCAGGCACTTCAAACTGAATCTCTCCGGCGTCGATCATATCTTGAATCTTGTTCTTGAGAGGCCAGCAGTTGTCCGTAGTATGCCCCGGGCTATCAGAATGATATGCGCACCTATCGTTGGGATGATAGTTAGGAGCAGAAGTGTTCGGATTTCGAAGAGGAGCCCTTAAGGTGATCAGCCCTGCCTTCAACATTTGTTGTAGTGCTTGATCCAGCGACATGTTGATCTTGGTGAACCGTCGTTTCTCCTTGCGCTGCTGCCCCTGTCCTTGTTGAGCAGGTCCAGGATTGGAGATCTGGGTTGCCCCTACCTCATGACGGCTCTTTTTACCGTGCACAATATTAGACTCTTTCTTTCCATGATGAGGATTTTTATCAGAAGGTGCAGCCTCTTGAATCTTCCCAGACCTGATGCCAGCTTCTATTCGCTCTCCAGTCAAGATAAGATCTGTGAATCCAGCAGACGAATTCCCAATCAGGTGGTTGTAGAATGGACCAGACAGGGTCCCCAAGAACATGTCCACAAGTTCACGGTCAGTCAGCGGTGGTTGTACCCTACCGGCCAGGTCTCTCCATTTCTGCGCATACTCTTTAAAACCTTCTCCCGATCCTAGCGACATACCCTGGAGTTGGGTACGCGTAGGAGCGAGGTCGGCATTGTACTGATACTGCTTGTAAAAAGCAGTAGCCAACTCCTCTCAGTTACGAACCTTGGTTCCATCCAGCTGATAGAACTATTCGAGATGAGTCCCTGAAAGACTCTCCTGGAAGAAGTAGATCCACAAGTTCTTGTCCATAGTATACGGTTGAATCTTCCGCACATAAGACTTGAGATGCAGCCTGGGACAGGATGCCCCATCGTACTTAGCAAAAGAGGGTGCTTTGAATTTGTGTGGGATCACCACACCAGAAGTTAGACCCAAGTCTCCGAAATCCAAACCAGGCACTTGTTGAATTTCCATTGCATTCAGGCGGTCTTCCAACTGTTTATACTTGTCCTCAGCAGGAGGGTATTGTTCGTCGTTGAAATCTGTCTCGTTGTCGGAGACCACTGGACTAGGCACCTCTCTCTCATGGGGACTGCTTTTCCCCACAGATGGAGTTGTCCTCTCAGCTTCATCCTGCAGTGCATTCCCAGATCTGCGTCTAGGGCTGAACAAAACAGTTCTCTTCTTCTTCTTCTGAATTAGAGTCTTCAATTCTTTTTGACCCTGGGCTAGGCTCATAATCAACTCCTGGAACTGGGCATTCTGGGCCTGGAGGGCCTTGATAGTTTGCTCAGTAGACGATTCAGGATTCATGGCGATCGGCTGAAATAAACAGCGAAGAAGGTAAGCAACCTGCCAAAAGGGTACCTGCAATGCAATGATATGTATGATATGCATGCAATGTTTTCAAGGATCTCACGGGGAAAACAAGAAAATTGTTAGAATTGGGTTCCAATGGCTTGATTGAAGGAACTGCATATTGTTGAGAGTCCTTCGTCAAGGGTCAAAGGCTCACCATATCCAATGGGTCATAGCCCCTGACAACCTTGGCTAGAGGAAAATAAATCCCCTTTGCCCCTTGCTGGACCGTTGGTTCATCATGACCTGCATCACAAGCCCTTGAGATCCTTGAAATGGGTTAGTCCTTATGTAGGATGTATGCAATGGTATGATGTGATGCTATGTATGGGGTAATGTAAGTAAACCCTGTTTTGAGTCCTCATTAAGGACTATAGGCAAAACCTGCTAGAAACTCAGTAAACTCTGTTATGAGTCCCGATTAAGGGCTACAAACAAAACCTGCAAGAACTTAGTAACCCTGTTATGAGTCCCAATTAAGGACTATAAACAAAACCTGCAAGTAGTTCCTGTGTCAGATGCAAGTAGTCAAGTACGAAGGCACACAAGTCACACAAGAGAAGCCCTTAGAGTTTAGGCCAGCATGGGGTCTGGGTATTACCCTCTTTCAGTTCCTATCAAAGTAACCGGGTTCTTAGAGGATCCTAATATCATTGACTACCCTCAATCGATCATAACTCCAGCATCGCAATCTTTTCTTGCGGCCAGAACCATCACGAGAGTTTAGCCTCAATGGGCGTAGCATACTGCTACTGTTCTAATGGCCAAGTTGTGTCAATTAAGGTTCTAAGGTTGTTGGTGCTTAATGACTCCTCAGAAGACCCATATTCTCCTCGTTGCAACACAAGGGATATCGGTACAGACCAAGGTGCCACACCAATGTAGCCACTGTTTCACCCGTGTCGGTCTACGCCGGACAGGTCCCTCACAGCTTATGCTACCTAAACAGGGTACCCCCAGATCCGGGTTAGGATCTATGTAACTCCCATGCAACCCACAATTTAAATCAAGCAAATCAATACAATTGAAAACACAGTTATGAACTACCCTAAGGTACACCTCACTTTTAAGTAAAGGTCCCCAGCAGAGTCGCCAGTTATGTGATTGGTGGATCTGGAACTGACTGTTTAAAGCTGGTTCGCGAAATGTCGCGGAAGCAAGAGTCGCCACCGTCTTTTATTTTCTCCAATTGGAAAGGACAAAAGCACAGAAAAATTCCTTAAAGAGATTGCTCTCGGTTCGGGAGGTAGATTTATAGAAAGGGAAGGTGTTAGCACCCTTTTTATCCATGGTTATCCATGGGCTCTTAGATACTTGCTCATTTGTGTTTTCAAAATTGTTTGTTTGCTTTTCAACTGTGGGTTTTAAAAAGTTTCTTTGAAAATTCCAGTTCGACTCTTCTATCGGTCCTCAAGAGTGTTTGAAAAAATGCTTTCAAAAGCTTTTTGAAAATGTGTTGGTGTGAAAAGTATTTTTGATTTGTTTTGAAATTTAGAGCAAGTATCTAGAGTCGTCTACCTACCCTAAGGAATTCGTCTGTGTAAATGTCCTTTAAAGTAGTGCCATCCCACCATTGAGAGGTAGGTAGCACCACCGTTGGAGGTGTTCGGGTCAATTCGAGGTTCGGGACATGGTGATCACCGGAGCAATAGGAAGACATCTTAGAAGCTACCCTCATGCCAAGTTCCCGGATCATGAGGACTTACTAAGACATCCTCTACTCGACGATCACCTTTCGAAGGGCAAGGCAACAATGAGGCGTACCCTAGGGGTGGTGTGTGATTTGTGTGTCAGATTCGTTTATTTTTGTCTTGTCATGTCATGGGTGATCTACGCTTTTGTTTTTATCTTTGTCATTCATTCTTGCATGCATTTATTAACAGTTAAAAAGATGCGGAAATTAAAAGTTTTAAACTATTACAAAGGCGCGGGTCCACATCGCCAAATTTAATCCAGGACCCGATTTGACATAAAATAAAGAAATAAAATGCGGGAAATATAAAATGTCCGAGTTACATGGCTTGAGCAATTACATAATATTTGAAAGAAAATAAATGTGCGAAAGAAATAAAAATAGAACGTTCGAGGGCGTTGGACCCTTTAAAGAAATTAAATGAAATTAAAAAGCTAATTAATTATTTAATAAAAGGAAAGAAATGTTTTTTAGTTTTTTTTGTATTTATGAAATAAAGAAAATTAAAATTAAAAGAAACTCTAATTCTAAGTTTTTTTAATTATTAACGAAAATGTTAAAGTTTAACCTAATTTACTAAATATTTAATGTACATGTTTATTTACAAAAATATTTAATAATTAATAACAATAATAATAAGAAAAAATTATTTATTAAAAAGATGATGAAAAGTTAAAAACCCTAATTTCTACATATTTTAATTTGTTAAGAAAAAGACTTAAGTTTTAAAACCTAATTTAACTAAATTAATTATTTAACATTTATTTACAAAAATATTTAATAAGTAAATTAATTAACATATTCTTAGTTTTTGATTTTCTGATTTTATATTATAAAAATTAATTCATGAATTTAAAGAAAACAATTAAAACAATTAAAAGAATGAAAAAAGAAAATCAAATAAAAAATAAAAATGATGCAAACCATGGGGGTTGTCTGGCCCTTTTTGGAGGTGAATTGGAGTGGTTTGACCATTTGTGTTCTGGCTGTTGGCCATTTGTGTTCTGGCCTCAACGTTTCTTAATCTTCTAGGATGTCTGTCTCGCCATGTGTTGGTGTCATGCATAAGTTTTTCTACTTTGGCCATTTGGCTTTTGGCTTTTGGCTTTTGGCTTTTGGTCATTTGGCTTTTGGCCATTTGTCTTTTGGCCTCAACGTTCCTTAATGAACCTGCATGGGATCCTGTCTAAATCTGCAGTGTTGAATCTCACGAACACATTAAATAAAATCATAAAATGCAAATAAAGCCAATATATGAAGAAATTTAATGTTTAGGCACAATATGGCATGTATGAATGATTATACCCTTTTGATCATAGAGATCAAATCAATCTTACCCTTACTAGAAAATTAGTGACCTGAATGCTTTTATGCCTTACTGGAAAATTAGGATCATGGAGATCAAGCCAGCCTTATCCTTACTGAAGAAGTAGTGAGGTGTTGGTTTGTAACTGTGATGGCTTGTTTGTAGTGAGAGAGGGATTTGTAATAAGGATTTCAAGGTTTTAGGGTTCTTGAAAGAGTTTGATATTCTAACAGTGTTGTGGCAAGATTTTTTTTCTCTCTTCTTTTCTCCTCCTCTCTGGTTTGTGTGAAAAGAAGGTGATTATATAATGGAAATTAGGGTAAAGCAAATGGGCTTTGAATGTGCAATTGGGCCTCAAATATTCACTTGAATTCGTCACTTTCCAGGCTAAATCGCAGGGACTTAAGTGCATTTTTTGAAGTTGAAATGTGAAAACAAAATGTAGCTGACATCGATAACTAACTCCTGTCCGAAAATCGGCTCAATCGGATAAACGGTGAATTAGTTATGAATTTTTGAAGTTTCAGCTCAGACAAATTTATTTTGGGCTCCAGTGTCGACTCTGACACGTTCTTCAATAAAAAACTGGTATTGATCGGAGCATAATCCGGTCTCGACTTTTGAAGCAAAGTTGTAGATCTACAAGTCAGGGACCTTGTGTAAAAATATGAGCCCAATCCGATAAAAATTGACCGAGTTATGAATTTTCGAAGTTTCGGCCCAAATGAAATAATATTCAGCATTCAGGATTTTCGGTGTGTCACGCACTCTGAGCAAAAAACGAAGGCCTTTTGAATACCGTTTGAACTCAATACCTTATGTGAAAATGTAGCCAACTCAATTTGTGAAATTTTGACGCCGGAACCAGCTCGATACAATGAAAATCGACCAAGTTATGATTTTCTGAACACGACGCAAATAAACTTCTGTCACAAATTTTCTGCACGAAAATACTTGATAAATCTACATTTTTGAAGACCTTCTGATCGAAATTAGCTTCCAGCCGTGAGAGATGAAAACGTAGATAATGTCAAGACGGAATTTTGGCCACCGGAACGGGTTCAAAACGAGTCACGATCTTCAAGTTATGAATTTTTTAGCGCGTAAAAATTGCACTTTCAGCACACTTTTCACTATATTTCTTCAAGAAAACTCACACATTCAGATACCTTCTTTAAAGAATTGACTCTTGAGCCGAACCTGAATTTGTGAATATGTTATCAGAGATATCTTGGCGAAAGAACACCTGAATATGATGCGCCGGGTTGGACTTGTGAATTTTTCTTGAAATATTTTGAGAAATATGGGAGGGCAAATTTTGGGGTATAACACCACATAACTATTATCTTGTTTTCACTTTGTACTCTTTTCATTTCACGACAAATTACTCTTACCAGGACTTTTGTCTCTTTGTATGACAAATCACCTGTTTATGGGTAAATTATCAATACAAATACGCCCTAAAATTCAAATCCTATTTTACTTTTTTTTGTTTTGTTTGCAAAAACGTCCAATGAATAAAATTGAATGAACATATGCATATGAATATGATTAACTGTTAACAAATATATGCATAAAAATAGGAATAAGCAGTTACTCAAGACTCTAGGAGTTGGGATAATGTTCAAGTCATCATGTATCCCCACAAAGAGATCCTCACAGGATTATCCCCACAAAGTAGTCTTAACAAGATCATCTTCAACAAAGATATATCCCTCGCAAAATGGGATGCACTAATCATACTCACCAGCAAATCACCCTAGCAGATAAAGAAATATGATCTTTTTCCCGACAATGTCACCAACCTATAGACTCCCAATCAGTATAGTTTATGGAAATTCTCTTTCCCAGTTGAGTTTATTCCTCCAAAACTGTAAAACCCCATGCAAATTTCTTTTCTCCAGTAGAGCTCACTTCCTTAGCAAGGGTGTTTTCCTCAGCAAAGTATTTCTCTGTCAACAGGGTTTATGTCCCCAACAAGGTTTATTTCCCCAAACAGGGTTTATTCTCCCAACATGGTTTATTTACCCAACGTGGTTTATTTCCCCAACAGATTATAGTCTCCCCAGTTTGAGTCTGCTTCTACTACAAATTATCGGCAAGATTCCCACCTCCAGCAAAGGACAGTCCGAGTTGATATCCCCAGAAAGTTGCTACTAAATCTGAAACTAGATCAAATATTGTTCAACCTTATTCTCTCCAGACGAGTCAGTATCCATATCAGAAACTCAGGAAGACAACACCTCAAAATTTTATCCATCTCTTTTATCCCCAATCAGGATATATAAGAACTAAATTCCCTAGTAGAGCAATGAATGACCAATGTTCTTAGACTCTTCTCCCCAAACAGAAATCAACATTCCCCAGCAGAGTTTCCTCAAACAGAAAGCAGGAATACCCATCAAGATCAAAGATACACATACCCTTCATCCCCAGTAACAATTAGGGATTTATTTTCCCAGACAAAGATGTTGCACTGGTTTATAAATACACTTCAATAACATTTCACATCCATACATTATTTATGAACAACATATCATATGCATATGAAACACATACAACACATTCTCATTTACTTTGAGAACATCATTGCGCGATGCATTGCATACAACTAACTCTTTACCTTTTTAAGGAAAGATCAATCAACAGACAAACATCATCAACTATCTATATAACCATACAATCTTCTCAGAGGCTACATCGAACAAATGGCTACTTAAGCAATTTCCCCAGAGGGTCATTCTCAAACAGGCATATTTTCTAGTTGAAGTCGGGCGTAGACATCTTCTAGTATATCATTCAGATGAAATAGAGCATAGATTCCTTCTGATACTCTTTTAGAAAACCCGGGCGTAGACTCATTCCAACATCTTCTTCCAGTTGAAGTCGGTCGTAGACATCTTTTGGCTCAGATTAAATCGAGCGTAGATTTATTCTGATACTCCTTAGGAAAAGTCGGGCATAAACTCTTCCCAACACCTTTCCTAGTTGAAGTCGGGAGTAGACATCTTCTAGTATATCATTCAGACAAAATCAAGCGTAGATTCCTTCTGAAGCTTCTTTGGAAAAGTCGGGCGTAGACTCCTTCCAATACCTCTTCCAATTGAAGTTAGGCGTAAACATCTTCTGGCTCTGAATAAATCGAGCGTAAATTTATTCTGATACTCCTTCGGAAAAGTCGGGCGTAGACTCTTCCCAAAATATTTTCTAGTTGAAGTCGGGCATAGACATCTTCTAGTACATCATTCAGACGAAATCGAGCGTAGATTCCTTCTGAAACTCTTTTGGAAAAGTCGGGCGTAGACTCCTTCCAACATCTTCTTCCAGTTGAAGTCGGGCGTAGACATCTTCTGGCTCAAATTAAATCGAGCGTAGATTTATTCTGATACTCCTTCGATAAAGTCGGGTGTAGACTCTTTCCAACACTTTTCTAGTTGAAGTCGGGCGTAAACATCTTCTAGTACATCATTTAGACGAAATCAAGCGTAGATTCCTTCTGAAGCTCCTTTGGAAAATTCAAGAGTAGTCTCCTTCCAATAATTCTTCCAATTGAAGTCAGACGTAGACATCTTCTGGTTCAGGTTAAATCGAGTGTAGATTTATTCTGATTATTCTTTTGGACTAAGTCGGGCATAGACTCACTCTAAATTCATCTTCTAAGATAAAGTCGGGCGTAGACTTAGTCTAATTCCTATCAACATTTACTTTGGATGGCATATATAATCCCATCTCCGATAACTCTCTGTCACCTCTCCAAATGGCATCTTTAAGCCTATTCCCGATATAATCAACCAATTGTGTTACTTCGTGCACTGATGAGTGTAAATTTCTGGGCACTTAAGTGTTCAATCATCTTCCACCTTCAAGTCATGAATGAAGGACATGCCAATCTAACTCTTCAAGTTTAAGAAGATTGAACAGGGGAAGCTTTTGTACCCCAAAATTCTCCCTCCCATTTTCTTCAAAACATTCTTCTAAGGCTCTCAAATGCTCAAGGATACTCAAGGGTTGACCAGTCAAATCTCCTCCTAAGCAATGGGTCCACCACTAGGGTTTTGTGTTTTTCAAGTAAGTGTGGGTTTCAAATGTCTCAAGTGGTTTCCATGGTTCTCCATATGTCTTCAACAATGTTCATGTCAAGTTTCAAGTCTTGCATCACAAGTTTGCTTAATTAATAGCTCGGATGATTAAAATTAATTGTATTGGGTAAAAAGTCAACTATGGTCAACATACAATCAAACTTTAAGATTTTTGGTCAACATCAATATTTTGAATTGATATTCATCATTTGATCAAGGGTCAATCATGATTCCTCAAGAGAAGCCCTCAAATCATCAAAAGTCCAAAGTTGCCAAATTAGGGTTTCCTTAGGAGAAGTCAACTGAACTTTGACCAAGCATAACTTTCACACGCTTCATCAACTTTTCCCCAACCAAATCCCATTTTGAAGGAAATTCAATTCTCTACAACTTTGTATATATGCTCAAGTCCAAAAACTGCTTCATTTTAAAGATATGAACCCATATATTATAGGTCATTTCAAAAGTCAACAAAAAGACACCTTTTGTCAAGACAACATACATCAAGACAAAGTCTCCAAATGCAAAAATGATCAAACGATAAATTGTAGAGTACATCTTGAGCTTTCCAAAAAGTCACAGATCATCCTCAAATGATAAAAATTGAGCAAGTTATGAGTTACACAAGTTGGGCAATTTTTGAGAAATGCATGACATCTCAATTGAGCAAATTTGTGATTTTGGGTCATTGGGCCTAAGTTTTGGAATTCAAATGTGTTCATGACATGTTTAAAACCCCATAAGTGCATCCATGCATTATTTTAGTTTTTACTTTATTTATTTTGATTTTATTTTTTATTTAAAATCAAAATTAAATTAAATAAATACAAAGTAAATGCAAGAAACATGTAAGATTTAAAAATCTGAATATTTTGAGATCCAAATAGCTCATGACAAACTGTCAAAATCGTGTGGACCAAGAAGGGAAGAAAATATATTCTTTTGGAAATTTTTGAAGCACACTTGAAACACCATAATGTCATTTGATTTATACCACATTTGCTACCCTAATTTGATATCATATATATGCACAATCATCAGACCAACAAAGAACACACGTAACTGTTGCCTCCAAGCAAGGGTTCTTGTTCACAAAAATTTCAAAGGAAGGTGCAAATCATATCTCAAGTTTCAGCCTCTCTCGATTGAAACTAAGCCTTAAGCCATCCTCCTGAACATCCCAGGAGTTGATCCCAACCATCACTCAAGCCAAAGCACAGCCAGAACAAGCCACTCGATCTCACCGATTTTGGTAAAATTCTCAAAATCGAATCTTTCAATTTACGCCTTGTTAACTAATTTCATGTGTTCATATATGTTTGTATGCATCAGTAGAACAAACCTAACGCGTAACATGTGAGCTTTAGCGCAGGAACAAGTTTGTGCTATTTTGACTTGGGTGATATTTTATATTTCCTTCGCATCAAATTCTACAAGAGAAGTAGAGGTTTGATGATGCATCAAAGAAGATATGCAAGTGAAATTCTCAAGAGATTTGAGATAGAAGAATGCAACTCGACTTCGACACCTGCTGAACCAACGTTGCAACTGTCAAATGATTCAGATTCAGATGATATCAACCTAACCTAATACTGAAGACTTATTGGGTCATTAAGGAACCTTTTTCACACAAGGCATGCCTTAGCATACAATGTAGGTATGGCGAATAGATTCATGCACAAGCCAAAAGTATCACATCTAGTAGAAACGAAGAGGATACTAAGGTATCTGAAAGGAACTATCGACTATGGCATTATGTTTCCTGCAATTGATAAAGGAAAAGAATGCAAGTTAGTGGGATACACCGACTCAAGTTGTATAATGATGATGAGGATCGAAAATCCAAAGCTGGTTATGTGTTTATAGTAGGTAGTGCACCAGTTTCTTGGAGTTCGAGAAAAGAACCAGCAGTGGCACTATCCTCGTGTAAAGTAGAGTATATAGTTGTTTCCCTCTATGCATGTTAAGCAACATGGATGGTGAATTTGGTCGAAGAGATAACATGGAAGGATCATGGAGCAATTACCATGAAGATCGACAACATGCCAGCTATCAATCTGGTGAAGAATTCGATAACACATGGTCAAAGCAAGCACATTGAAATGAGATTCCACTTTCTTTGAGAGCATGTAGCAGAAGGAAAGATGGGCTTGAAATACTGCAGAACTGAGAATCAGATTACAAACATCATGACGAAGGGAGTTCAGGTCGAGTATTCAGAAGACTAAGAGCTATAATGAATATAGATAGCTTAGACACAGTAAATTAGGCTGTGTGTTGAAAATGTAATTCCTTGTGTCGAAGTAGGTTGCTCGACAAAATGGTGTGTCAAGTTAGTCTGAAAGTGCGTAGAATTGTGTGTCGAAGTGTCGAAGCAGGTTGCTTCACACATGATTTTGACTTATGTCTAAATAGTTATTTTGGGCTTTTGTATTTTGGGCTTTAGCTTAGGGAGCAAGCTAGCTCAATTATAAATAGAGGGAGTAACTCTTATTTTTGTAATCAACTCACATTGAGTATTCACAAAATTTACAGTTGTAAGTGAATAAGATCTTCCACAGTTTATGGGCAGAGAGAAACTCTGCAGAAATCATCATCTTCTCCTAATTTTGTTCAAATCCTAATTTTCTTTCTTTCTCTATTTTTCACTGTCACTGTGTGATGATACCAATTTTGTTCATCAAGATTGTTAGAAACTCTCCATATGTTTGGATGGATTTCCATCAAAGACGAGAATTATCCCCATTTATAAAAACATGTTCAAATTATATTTTGTCCGATCTTAGATTTTTAACACACCTCCTTACCCAAGACTATAACGATAGCAAAAACCTAATAGTAAGTGTTTTCGAATCTTAAATAAAACTCTAAATATCATACTAAAAAATGTGATTGAATCTAATTCAATCTTTCAAATATGACTTGTACAGTAAAGATTATCTCTATTTATAAAGATATTAGATGTGACTCTCTTAACATATATCTATATTAAAACTTTCCTATTTTCTAAAACTATGTATAATAGTAATTGTAATCTTATATTGTTAAATTAATCATAACTCATATACATATCCATATTAAACATAAATATTATTTTAGAGTTTAATTGATAGAATATATAGCATAGAAATAATGGTGTGACAATAAACTTCTACCAAAGGAGAACTACAAATAGTGCGCACTACATCTTGGAGTGGGGACAGAGTGTGACAAAGACCCTACCATGCGAGATAACAACATCTAGAGACAAAAGCCACATAAATATTTCATTTTTTCATTTCATAATATCAAATAAATAAGCCTAGAGAGAGAGAGAGAGAGAAATCACTTTACCACTTTTATATGCTGCACGCATCCATCCACAGCAGAAAACACAAGGAAGACAAGAGAAAGAAAAGCTTTTCTCTTTTTGTACTGTGCACATCACAACTCACACAAACAAGTAAACAACAAACAAACATCAGTTTTTGAAACCATTCATATTTACATTACATAACAAGAGATTTAGAGAGAGAGAGAGAGAAACACAAACAAAAACAAGATAGATGTTGTTTTTGTTAGAGTGAGAGAGAAACAAAGGAAGCTGTGGAACAAGTGTAGAAGAAGAAGAAGAAGATGATGAAAAACAAGTATGAATGAATGAGGTGAATGAAAGGTTTGTTTTTTGTTCTTGTTTCTGAAATGGGTCTGTTCAACAAAGCTACATGCATTTAACATGTTTGTTTTTTTGTTTCTGACAGAACAAAGAACAACATAAATCAAAACCCCAGATCTTGTTTTAATGTTTTTTTTTCTCATGTTTACATAAAGTTATCATTTTTATTGATTTTATTGGTTTTCTGAGGTGAAGTAGAGTTTGTTATTGTTGATTTAGATGAAGGCTATGCCCTTACCTTTTGAAGAAGAGCACATAGGAAAAAGGGTGTTGGATTTTGGTTCAAGTGTTGTTGTTTCAGATTCATTCTTGTTTCAACAACAGCAAGAAAAGTTTGTACAAAGGTGGAGGGAAAATTGTTGCTATGCGGGCATTGAGCCCAATTCTGTTGATGTTTTTGACCTCAAAAAACCAAATCCACAACCACAAGCCACTCCTACTTCATCCTCAACACTGTCTTCCTCACACGGCAGCGCCGCGGGAGGCGCTTCAGCCGATAGCAACAGCAACAAGAACAACATACCTGAAGTTGAAGGAAAAAGATGTGGAGGAATGGAAGATTGGGAGAGTGTTTTGTCTGAATCACCAAGTCAAGATCAAGATCATTCAATTTTGAAATTGATTATGGAAGATATTGAAGATGCATCTATGGGATTAAGCAAGCTTTTGCAAGTTGGGACTAGTAATTCTCATTCTCATTCTCATTCTCAGCAAGATGTTGAATTCAATGGTTTTAGTTTTATGGATCAACAAAGTTCTGTGCTTGACCCTATTTCTTCAAATGTTAACAACAACAACAACAACTTTGTAACTAGCATTGATTCTTCGTCGGTTGTTGCTGCTACGGCTACTGAGATTTGTTCTGATTTCCCTTTTGGTAGAGTGATGAATCAAACTCAGAACCCTATTTTCAATTCTTCACTCGCTCATAGTGGTTTGTTTCATCATCAACAACAAGAACAACCAATTGAGTCACTTGATGCAAAGCTACCTCAATTTGTTATGAACCAAAGCCAAACTCAGTTTATGCCTAACCCTAGTTTGGTTTTTCCTTTTGCGTATTCTCAGCTGCAAGAGAATCAAGAGATTTATCCTCAGCCGCCGGCGAAAAGACTCAATTGTGGGAATAATTATGAAATTCCAAAGTTACCCTTTTTGGATTCTGGTCAAGAGTTGTTTTTTAGGCGGCAGCAACAACAGCATCAGCAGCATCAGCAGCAGCAGCTTCAACTGCTTCCGCATCATCTGCAGCAGAGGCCAATGGCGCCGAAGCAGAAAATGGGGAATCCTGGAAGCGGTGGCGGCGAAGATGCGGCAGGGAACAATCAGTTCCAGCAAGCTATAATTGATCAGCTTTTCAAGGCTGCAGAACTTATAGAAGCCGGTAATCCGGAACTCGCGCACGGGATATTGGCGCGGCTCAATCACCAAATTTCTCCCATTGGGAAGCCTTTTCAAAGGGCTGCTTTCTATTTCAAGGAGGCATTACAATTGCTTCTTCAGTCAAATGTCAACAACAGCAACAACAACAATAGCTTTTCGCCTACGGGGCTATTGCTCAAGATTGGTGCTTATAAATCGTTCTCAGAAATCTCACCGGTTCTGCAGTTTGCTAATTTCACTTCCAACCAAGCAATGCTTGAAGCCGTGGAAGGTTACGATCAAATTCACATAGTAGATTTTGATATCGGTTTCGGTGGACAATGGTCTTCTTTTATGCAGGAATTAGCACTCAGGAACGGTGGTGCACCTTCACTTAAGATCACTGCATTCGTTTCACCCTCTCACCATGACGATATTGAGCTTAGTTTCACTCATGAGAATCTGAAACAGTATGCTGGTGAAATTAACATGTCCTTTGAGCTCGAGATTCTGACACTCGAGTCTCTGAATTCTGTATCATGGCCGCAGCCACTTCGTGACTGCGAAGCAGTTGTTGTTAACTTGCCTATATGCTCTTTCTCAAATTACCCTTCTTACCTTCCTTTGGTGCTTCGATTCATGAAGCAGCTCATGCCTAAAATCGTGGTTACATTGGATAGGAGTTGCGATCGAACTGACACACCGTTTCCTCAGCATATGATTCTCGCTATCCAGTCTTATTTCGGTTTGCTCGAGTCACTTGACGCTGTTAGTGTTAATGTTCATCCGGACGTACTTCAAATGATCGAAAAATACTATCTTCAACCAGCAATCGAGAAGCTTGTTTTGGGCCGTCTGCGTTCACAGGACAGAACACTTCCTTGGAAAAATCTTCTCTTGTCGTCAGGGTTCTCGCCATTGACGTTTAGCAACTTTACTGAGTCACAAGCTGAGTGTTTGGTACAGAGGATTCCCGGGAGGGGATTCCATGTCGAGAAGAAGCAGAATTCACTCGTGTTGTGCTGGCAAAGGAAGGATCTCATCTCGATTTCAACTTGGAGATGCTGAGAATCGGGGCAACGATGTTGCTTGCTTGCACCTTTGAAGCTGCAATTAGGAAGTTTTATAATGAAAAGGTGCTTCATAACTTATTACTACTACTGTTTTTATTGATCCTCTTCCTTAATTTGCCTTGGCTTTATGATTCAATGCTAATTTGTCTATGTTTAGGATTTGTTATTTCCACTAATGATGGAAGTAAACGTATTATGTCTTAATTAGCAACTGAATGGCAATTTATGACCTCTTTTGTGTAGTATTATTTTTTTTTGCTTTGAATATATCGCTGTTCGATTTCTGTTTCCTAAATTGATGATGTTTTCTCGTATACTTGACAAGAAACTAACATAAATAAAGTTGGAACATGAGTCTGTCCAATCAAAATTCAGCTGTTGAATTCAGATTGGACAAACTCGTATTTCAACTTTTTGAATACACGTATTAAAATATAAAGTTGAATTGTGAACCGCTCGATCAAGATTGAACGGTCCATATCTTGAACAACATGAATATTTGACTGCAGGTAATCCATTTCCCTCTCATGCCATCACGAAGAAATTCGAATTAGGTCTAGCTAGATATTAGGTCAAGGATTGATTGGGACAATACTATGTTAGAATTAGACACATCATAGAGTATTAGATGCATCTATAAAGTAGTGTAGGACAAAACAAAAGGTGGTGAAATGGGGATGCGTTTTGGTCTTATTAGATAAAGTGGAATTAAAGAACATATGATAGAGTTATAGCATTGTCTGGTTCAGTTTGTACTTGTATATGAAGTTCTAGTTCAAAGAGGTTTTGTATTCTCCAATCTAGTATGGGCCTAACTGAGTTATACAGTTTCACCAACACAAACTTGTTAGAAATTGCAACTCATCAAACATTGTTAATAGCTAGAGATGTTATTCCACGACTCTTCATAAACCTATTCAATGCTTGTTTGTTTGGTTTTTAAACGAACCGCCGTGTCGTCGTCCCGACTTGTTTAAAGTAGCAATCTTTTACTTCAAGAAATCACGGTTAAACAATCCGTTCAATAATTGGGGTAATTTGCATCTTATAAGTCAGGTTTGTAAGATTGAATTAGGTCTAATTACGATATTTAATATGATACTAAAGTCCGATTTTGAAATTAACACATGAAGAAAATTCTTAACTTAGTTTTGCTACATGAAAATAGTCAAATTAGTTTTTGAAGGATATAGATATTTATTTGTCAAAAATGAAACATATTTCAATGTATTATAAGGGTTTTAATCATTACTTTCATATACATTTTGTTGACATTTATTATCATACACTTTAGAGATTAAATAAGAAAAATTGACGTTTTAACCAATAATTTTAAGGCTTGTAAATCTATTTAAACAAATTAATTTTTATCTCAATAATATTTAACCTTTCAAGTTTATTTTCAATTTTCAATTTATGCTTGTAAGAATCAATCACCAATGATGATTATTAGAAGAAAAAAAAGAAGTAATTTTGCAAGATTGTGACACCTAAATTCTCAATACAATTGCATATAACTAATGTTCAATATTTAATAATCATGTCATAGTCAATCATAATGGGGTTAAGTAAGGTGTTAGATTTATTTCCTTTTTTTAATTATTACCATTATCATAATCTGTGTGGCTGAACATTCAAGACATTGTGTATAGTATTATTTGGGCATGCCAACTCTTGTATTATAATTTTATAAATACATTGAACTAGAACTTGTTTGGCTAAATTGTTTTTTAATCAACTTTCCTAATGTAATCACATGGGTTTAGTGCAAGTGGACCCCACTTCTAATTTTATTTAATCTCTTCTCTATCTTTAACCTTCAAACCCTTCATTTAATTATACTTTCATCAAACAAACACAATCATATTAATATTTAATCATAGAGACCATGTTGCATGAGAGAGATGTTTGCCTTCTCAATATCATATAATTATTTTTTTGCCCTAAGTCTATTTTTAAGATGAAGAGATAATTACTCCTATTAGGGTTTAAATTTTAATAATATCAATTTTTCTTAGTTGAATTAGAATTTGCAGACTTTTTTATGGTAATTTTTTATTATAAAATAATAATGGTTCAACTTAATAATAATGACTATGTCATTAGTTGAATTAGAATTTGCAAACTTTCTTTGTCTTAGCTTTTTAATATAAAATAATAGCTAATATGTCATTTTCTTGGAAAATATTTTTTAAAACTTCCATTATTTTTTTATTCTATGATCTAATTTAAGATTGTAATTGTAATGATGCATATATATATACACACACTAGCTTTTAGTTAATCATGTAGCAAATATTTTAATGATGTTTGTTAGGGATGCATGCCAGTGGTCCTTCTTGTCTGTCCCACGATTTTTTTAAAAGAAAAATAAAGAGAAAATAAAAAGAAGAATAATAGAAAATGGAGAGGACCACCCTTCAACCTTGGGTAAGTCATCAATATAATAATTAAAAAAGGAAGAATAGTAGTGGTGGGGTTCCTTTATCAATTTTGTTTTATTTAAGTAAAAGAAAGATGGTGGGTAATTAAAAAAGTGTGGTACATGAGTAAAAGAAACATGGAAAATGACATGAAAGGAGAAGGAAAAAAAAAGAAATAAATATGGCAAATGGGTAGTGTTATTAAATGTGATTCTTAGAAAAACAGTTATAATTATGATGCAAATTTAGAACTAGATTAATTTACATAAATAACAATGACTATAAGATGAATAGTTATTCAAATTTAATTTTAAAAATGTAGTAATGAAGAAGAGTTTTGTTGTGTTTTTTCTTGTCTCTCGAGAGATTAGTTTTTACAAATTTATTAAAAAGAATTGTGTTACTTATTCTAATTCTCTCTCCAACTTGAATAGTTAGTTTTAAACATTGCATAGAGAAGATGATATATAATTCATAAAAAAATATAAATATTATTAATTAAATTAAAGTGAGATCAAAGCTACTCCTTATAAAAGTGAAAGTAATTTATTTCAAATGACATATATTAATAAAAAAAGTTTGTCACATAAAGTAAAATTTTAAAATCATATATTATCATAAAATCTTAAGACATTGAATCTATGTCTCCTCTCATTTATAAATTGTTTAACATTTTCTTTTTTATCTAATGTAAGACTCGTGTTTGACATACTCAATGATCAAGTTATATATTATTTTTTGATTTAATTTTTATTCTTTAAAGTTTGGGTTAATAAGTAATTTTAAAATTTTATTTTATGTGGCAAAATTTCATTGATACACGTCATTTGCGGTAAATTATCTTCAACTTTATAAGAGGTAGCCAAGAATTTACCTTAAACAAAATGAACTTTATATATTTGTGTGACTTGAATTAGGGGTGGAAAAACGGATCCGGTCCGTTGGGTGTCAGTTTTACCCGTACTTTTTCGCAGAAATGATCAAAGTTTTAGACTCGCGACCTTAAATATGTTTGTTCCACCCTGTTTTTTTGCGGGATTTTATGGGCACAAACATTTACATAAAATTTTTATATTTTTTGACACAAAAGGTGAAAAGCATGCAAGCATTCTCCACTGTACTCTTATATTTTTGCGGGACAAGACAAAGTTTTAGTTCCGCACTTTCAATGATGTCCGTCCCGTCTCATTTTTTTAAACTTTTACAATGCGGACCTAAACGGGCAACCCGTTGTCACCCTTAACTTGAATCACTTGCTCAATTTTAAAAATCAATCATGGATCTTTGGAGTCGATTTTTCATTTTGTTTGTCTTCTGAGAGGTAGTGTTTAGTTAGTCATATATAACTTGTGGTGATGCCTTTTTGGCAAGTCAAACAAAAAGATTCTCAAGTAGAAATATTTATAACCTGTCGTCTAAATAGAGATTGTTATAATTTCTAAAGGCAAATATAATTTTATTTATGAGAAAAATACACTATGTATGAAGTTACTCGGTCTGCTAGGATTTTTTCTAGTTTATTTTTTATTGCTTGTCAATAATTTTTTTGGTTTATTTGTTGTAGTTGAGTCTCCTCATATAATTGTGTATTATAGGGGTAAATGTTAAATTGTTGTACGCATGCATAAATCAAACAATTTACTTAAATTCGATATAATATGATTCTATCAATTAGTCGAAGGTTTGGATCAAGAAACACATGAAAGAATGATTCAAATTGTGCTGAGTCTCAACTCAAGCAAACACTTCATTTTTCTTAAAATTTGAATTTTTAAAGTGTGATTCGAATTAGAGAATTCTTTGTGTGAAAATCAGAAATTGATTATGTATTTCCGATTCGAATCATGAAAAAACATTACTCGAATCAAACTTGAATCTAAAAAAGGACTTTGCCTATGTTTTTTTATTCGAATCAAAGAAAAGCTCGACTCAAATCATGGAGATCTTGATTAGAATCACAATATGACATGACTTGAATAAAAAATTGCATGCAAATTTGGGATTTTGGTTATGTATTTGTGATTCGAATCATGAATTTGTCTGACTCAAATCATGAATAGTCTAATTCGAATCATAGATGTAGTTATTTTTTTTGTATTTTTCAATTCTTAGTTCAAATCATTCACTTACTCGATCTTAACTTTACCATTTGCCCTTGACTCGAATAAAAGGGATATTTTATCTCATTTTTATGCATTATCTCCATCATATATATAAATCATTTCTTCTCAATCTCTCTCTAACATGCATATGATTTTGAGAATCATAGCACACATAACACACTTTAATCTCAAACTTTCAAAATTCATTTTGAGTTTTTGTTTTGAGATTGCATCTAATATTTCACTCCATCTTCAACTTCTAGCTTCTATCATTATCAGTTGGTTTAACTTCTCAACCTTGGGTGTGAGATCTGTGTGAGGATGTTCGATTGATTTTAACATTTTGTGAAGGTTTAAAGATTTTGAGTTAGAAGTTCTTGCATGGTATTGGTTGAGATTGTCAATCCAACAAAGAAAAAGAAGAAGTTTCTTTTCTCTAAGATTTCTTTGGTAGAGCTGTGTGGAAGCTTCTACGAACGAAGTTGGAATTTCTATTGCCTTTAGACATATAAAGGCTCAACAAGAAACCAACATGACTTAGGAAATTTGTTGCGGAACACACATCTAGAGCAAAATTTTTGAATCTGGAAGGTGGAAGTCAATATCGAGTGAAGATCTTACAAAGATCAGTTTTATACACTATACATATTCAAAGATAAGATTCAGATTTAAGATTGTTTAATTTTTAGTATTATCTTGAATCTTGTGATTCTACTAAAGACTTTGTAAAATAATTTTGAAATCATAATGAAAGACTATGAAATTTCAATAGATTACCATTGGAGAGTGGATTAGACACAAAGCAAGAGCAAATGTGTAGAACCAATATGAATCTCTCTCTCTCTCTCTCTCTCATATTGTTTAGAATCATATGTTTAGGATTTTTTGTTTTCTTAGAAATTGCATGTTATTAGGTTTAATGTTAGACAAAGATTTTGAACAATCTTACTAATCATTAAAAATGGAAATTGTATTCATAAATTTCTTAAACAATAAAATAACTTCGATTTACATATCTCGTGTAAAACAAATTTAGATTATTTGAAGTATTGATTGCTTTGGCATCTTCATCTTTCATTCATTTTGTTTTTGAATTATGTGTATATGACACAATCATTCCTATCACATATATTGTAAAAAAAATTATGCTTTATCAAACAATTTTATAAAACTCTGATTTTGAAAAGAAAATATTTTTTAAATTGGTCTTTTTGAGAACGGTCTAGGCCATTCAAGTCCACATTCTCCCCCAACAATGTATATAAAACTAAGTAGAGATTAATCATCAGAAGAGATAAATGATAGAAATATAAAGAGATATAGTAAGAAAGATCACACCAGAGATTATTTTGGTTTTGGCCTTAAACCACGTGACCTAGTCCTTTTCCCAAAAGTTTTCTCTTGAGATTTCATCTAACAATAACTTGAGTTTTTAAACAGGATCAACCAAACAATCTTAAATAACTTGAGATTTTACACATGTTTATTCCAACTATGACTTTACACATGTTCATTCCAATAACCTTACACCAACCACTTGATATTTTACATAGGTTTATTCCAACAACCCTAAAACAAGTATTTAAAGGTTTATCTTGCAATCTTAAAATCTATTACAAGATCAATAGAGAACAAAGCTATTGAATAAACAATTCCAACACAACATTAAAACAATACAACTCTCATTTGAAACTATAAGATATTGGACCGAACTCTAGTATGGTCGAAGGGTAGCTTCTTAGTTTGACAATTCAACAGGATCTTAGCATGTCGTCGAAGTCTCCACGTGATATAGTAGAAGCCCTGTAATGCTGTAGTTGAAGTATCTCAAGTATGCAGTAGTCGAAATACTAGGATTGTTAGCATGTTGAATTGAGCTTGTTTGTTAAGTCCAATTGTTTTAGTTAGCTTATTCCCTAAGTTAGCTTATGTAATGGGCATGTGCGTAAAATTCCATTAGTTTAGTGTGTTAATTTTTTTATAAATTACATACTAGTCTCTCATCATTGCAACACTGCAAATCCTAATTAGAGTGAGAGAGGTTATTTGTTATTATGTAATACTTGTAATCTTGTTAAAAGAGAAAGTACAAAATAGCAGTTTATAACCAATTTCATTGTGTTCTTCTTGCTTCCCTTTTTCTATGCTTGTGGGTTTATTTCCAATTACGAAACGATTATACTTTGTTATTCTAGAATCGTTTTCACAACAAATTGGTGCAGTGAGCATGAAGAAGATACTGTCAACTAAGTATGAGATTGAAAAGTTCACCGGAGTGAACGATTTTGGTCTATGGCGCTTGAAGATGAAAGCCCTACTAATTCAGCAATGTTGTTTAGAAGCATTAAAGATATCCACAACCATGGACGTTATGTTAAAGCACAAAGAAAAAAGAATATGGTAGAGAAATCCCACATCTCCATCTTATTGTTCCTTGGTGATAAGGTTCTCTGATAGGTTTTGAAGGAGACGACAATGTCGGGTTTATGGGTGAAACTCGAAAGTTTGTACATGACCAAATAGTTGATCAATCGCCTCTACCTGAAGCAAGCTCTGTATTTATTCAAGATAAATGAAGACTTCTTGATCTTGAAAATATCGATGTCAAGATTGATGATGAAGATCAAATGCTATTACTTTTGTGTGCTTTGCCCAGATCACACGCTCACTTCAAAGAAACTCTATTGTATGGAAGAGAGTCTCTGACCTTTGAATAAGTTCAATCAACCTTGTATTCTAAGGATTTGAACAAACGAAAGGAGCACAAGGCATCTTCGACTGGTGAAGGTTTATCGGTTTAGTCAAAATTTACAAAGAGAGATGGCAAGTTCGACAAGAATAAGGATAAAAGTCAGCATAAGTCTTATAATGACGATGTATCTGGTCTTCGATGTTATCACTGTAAGAAGGAGGGTCATACAAGAAAAGTGTTCTCTAAACACCTGAAAGATCATAAAGGTTTTTATGATGAAGCTTACACCTCGAACAATGAAAAAACAAGGGCATAGATCCTGGGAGCTCCATATTTTAATTTTTTTAAATAAAAAACATTAGACCTTGGTATTTTAAGAAAACCGAGGGAACATAGCTATAAGGGAGCTCACCTCGACACTCAGTTGCTGTATTTTATGTTTTTTTCAATTGTTTAATTAGTATTTCTCACTTGGCGCCTTTTCAAATTCCATTTTTATTTATTTTTTATTTTTTATTAATATTTACTTCGGCTACAGGTAGGAGTGTTTGCAGTTTGGTTTAGTTCGGTTTTGAGAGAATCCGATATCCAAACCGATTAAAATTATATGGATTGGTTTTGATTGAATTTGTACATTTTTGCAATAAAGCCCAAACCTAACCGAGAAACAACGGGTTGGTTTGGATTATATTGATCGGGTAGATAAAAAATGCAAAAATATTTGAAAAATAACTTATTTACGAAAATTAATTTTTCTTAATAATATAAAAAATATAGTATTAATAGTGCTCAATTATAAATATTAGACTAGCAATTGTAAATATCTAACATGAAGACTTTTGAATCTATAATTAGTCACTTGAGTTAGTATGATAATGAATGTGTTTTATAGCTCTATGCTTAGTTACCACAATATACTAACATTTTTCCAATAACAAATTAAAATAGCATAAATTGTCCACATTCAACATTTCACATTTTTCTTGTTGAAGTTAAATGTTTGGTAGTAATTTTCATTATATTAATTATGGTTGGTTCGAGTTGGGTTTGGGGGTAGAAAATTGAAAATCCGATGCACGAACCAATTGTCATTGGATTTTATTGATTTGGTTTGGTTCTTGTTCGAACTGAAAAATGTCCAACCCAAACACTATGGTTTGGTTCGGATTTACCCGAACCAATGAACACCCCTAGCTACAGGATCCAACTGAGAGGTAATATATTTTACGTTAACAATTTCATAATACTATTTTTAAAATATTATTTTAATATTTTATTTGACATATTTAAACCCCTCGATTTTCAACTAAAACCGACGTGATATACCTTTTAAATGATTTTCCAAAATATGACGCTATTGTGTTTTTTTATATTCTATATTTTTAATTAATAGTATCATGTTGGTTTTACGTAAAACCAACATGACACTTAATTTATATGAAATACTTCAGACTACTATCTAGTTTCTAACTTTTCATTTTCCTATCATCGCTCAAACATCAGTTCGTCACTCTCATTTCGCAACAAACCCTACGCAATTTTTAAGATGATATTCATCTAAACACTTCCAACAAATATTCATCAAATTTCATTTTCAAAATAGGTTTGTTCTTAACTGAAGTGATTTATATATCACTTTGTTTTTCACTGAAATAGTCTCTTTATTTTTTATTTAGGGTTTCTACATCAGTCTGTCTATTAATCATTTTGTTTCTATAGTTTTCCATTTGTTTTCACTGAAACCTTACTGTTTAATTCATGTTAGTCTCATGATAGTCATGACCGAGCACCTCCATATAACATCTGCTGCAAACTCTATTAATTCAAAATGTAAAAGAAAAATTAGAGGTTCCACGATGTATTCAAAGGTGAAAAAGTCAACGAAACTGGTGTTTGCTACCCGGTTAGAGTTGATGTAGAAACCGGTAGGGTTTTTGGTGAACATGCTGATGAGTTTTTGGGTTACATTGCGTTACAGGTATAAGTAAAGTTAGTATTTTTGATAGATAGTTGGCACAATGTTGATGATGAATTGAAAGACGACATATAGACTGATATTACGGTATTTATTTTGAACTCTATGATTTATTTTACAAGTATATTTTTGTTTAATACTAATAACATCTCTATTGTGTAAACATATGATGTGTTCATTGCTAGTCCAAATGATAAGTACATGAAAAAGAAAATGCTTGCATATCATGGTGAGTGTTGAAGGGGCTTTAAGACACAACTCACCCATGATTATATTTAACATGGAGAAGATAAAGAAAAACATCCATACGAGGTATGTTAATTTTTTGATCAAGATGTTCGGGAGAAATTTGTATAGTCTCACACAACTCCCGCCTTCTTGGAAAAGAGCCAAAAAGGAAAGGAAAATTGAGCTATAAATATCTATCCACATAGGTTGTCTCGTGGAGGATACCAAAGACTTGAAAAAATTTTGATTGAAGAAAAAAGAAACTATTGGGAGGAAGATCTGGGAGGTTCTATAAGTTTTGAGCGCACTCCATCTCCACCATCACGCTACGAGAAATAGAAGAGGGCACACCAGAGAAAAGACGGCGGGTTCACATCAGATGCTACATGACAAGTGGCTCAAAGGATTGTTAGTAGATAATTTTTTCAACAATATTTATTTTAGTTAAATCAATTTGGTAAAGATGGGATTTCATATGTGTTGTAGGATAATCTTGTTGAACAACACAAAGTTGGCCTCTTCACTTCACAAGATCGTTATGACATCTTGGTAGAAGCAATTGGAATCGAGGAACATCCTGGGGCATGTCTGTGGTCTTGGTAGAGGCGTTGGCTTCAAGGTCTATTTTGGATGCTCTAAATTATCTAGAGAGAAAATAATTAAGAGAGAGGTTGAAGAGATTATTGTTGTTGAGTTGGAGAAGGAAAATAAAAAGTGGAATGAGGAGCAGGATATGATCTTGGAGGATGAGAGGGAGAGCTGAATGCAGATGGTGCAGGAGAAATTCTTGGAGGAGGAGAGGGAGAGGTTGTTGTAGACGGTGCAGGAGAGTGTCCATAAGGAGCAAGAGGAGCGAGAGAGGATGGATGAGGAGAAGGTGCCAAAGAAGTGTACCTATAATGTTCTTGAGTTATAAGCTGTATGTTATTCTTATTATTGTCTATGTATTTTAATTTTGGATTGTATTTATGTTGTGTTTATGACGCAAAAATTGATTTCATTGGGTATATTCAATCACAAAAATTTAAATCAGTTGGAATTTCAAGAGAATGTGGTTGAGAAAGTTACGGCTGGTACAAGCGCGACACATAGTTTTTCTGCCAACCAAGGCAGTATTGAACCCTCACCACCAAAACAAGATAGCCTTAAGAGACTAGAGATGATGATGAAAAGTATTGAAGGCACATGCTTGGGTATTACATTAAGTCATGATTCAAAGCAATTATTTGTACTTCCTAAGCTTTATATATATATATATATATATATATATATATATATATATATATATATATATATATATATATATATATATATATATATATATATATATATATATATATATATATATATATATATATATATATATATATATATATATATATATATATATATATATATGAATTTTGAAGGGAAATGAGGACCTAGACAATTCCATATTACAAATTTGGAGCTCGTAAGTATAGTTTTATGTTGATTTCTATTTATATTTATATGTTCTTCTTCTTTAACATAAAGATTTGACCTTGCAGGTACATCCATGAGGTCTGTGCTGAAAGGAATCTTCTAAACAAGTATTGTATCTTAGATGCTGCGAGGATTGTTCTTACTCACAGTTCGCCGGGATACAAAATCAAAATTTACTTACAAGAGAAGTTAATGGAGAAAGGGAACATCAAATATTGTTATGTAACCCAATTTTACCATGAGTAAGTATATATTAATTTGTGTTTTCATTTATAAATAATTTTTATCCATATTATTAGTTATTTTGAATGTTTATGCAGAAAACATTAGCAACTACTTATTATATGTCCCAAGAAAAATACAATAGTTGTGTTTTGCATGGTGTACTCGACACTGTTCGACATTGTGGTTACCGATTTGAATGAGTAAGTTGTATTATTTTTGATACTAAAATTTAACTTTAGAATTAAATAGTTTTTATTCATGTTTATTTTTGACCAACATGTATAGAGCGATGTAAGAATTTAATGCGCGTAGAAAAAATGTAATTGGTAAATAACCCGTCTATGTTTACCCAAGAGTAAGTATATTACTTGTGGTTTTTGACATTATATTATTTGTGTCTATTAGTGTGACATAAGTACATGAAAATTATTTATAGTGGCAAAAACAACCTGACAACTATTCTTGTGGATACTATGTTATGAGATATATGCTCTATATTCTCTCTGGAGGAATTACAAATGGATGTATGGAGAATAAGATATTATCCCAATCGTTATATATATATATATATATATATATATATATATATATATATATATATATATATATATATATATATATATATATATATATATATATATATATATATATATATATATATATATATATATATATATATATATATATATATATATATATATATATATATATATATATATATATATATATACACTTCTTAAGTCAATGTTATTGTTTTTAGCTTATCATAATTTAAATTCTATTCTAATTATAGGAACTTAGCAACCAAAAACCATACTCAAAAAAAGAAATTAATGACATCCGATCACGTTGGACCAGTGTCTTCTTATCTCATTATGAATCTAGACAACAACAACAATAGTTTTTCTTGGTTGCTATAATCTTATTTTGTATATGAACAGAGATTTTGTCATTTTGATGTGCAAATATGATCATGTCAAATGAGTGTATTCTGTCTTGATGATAACAATGTAAATTTTCATATTTGGTTTAAAATGATATGATATATTCCAATTATATTACATATTTTGTAGTTTATGTATAAAAAATGATACATACAGGTTAAAGATTTATAATGATATGATACAGGCCATTAAAAATGATACATGCCACTTAAATTTGATACAATACAACCAAAAAATAATATTTAACCGCTCAGTTATTATATAAAACCAAGGTAAACGAATACATCATTACCTTAGATTATAAATAAATTTGAAAGGTATATGACGTGCACAACAAAATGGAGAAAATAAAAATATGCAGTTCCTTCGGATCAAACCCATGACAATTTAAATTATAACCTCAGTTTTTAAAACACCGAGGTGTTATGTTAAAACTTTTCATGTCTGTTATACGGTGGCAGAACCGACTGTTATACTGGTTTTGCGTTTTTTATTCGCAAATGTTGCGGTAAGCAAGAGTCGCCACCGACTTTTCTTTTATCCAACAAAGGAAAGGGCGAAAAGAACAGAAAAAGACCTTTCGAGATTATTTCTGAATAACGGGGTAGATTATGGAAAGGGAAGGTGTCAGCACCCTTTCCATCCGTAGTTATCTATGGGCTCTTAGATGCTAGCTCATTTGAAAATACCTTGTGTTTGTGTGTTTGAAGAAAGTATTTTGAAAGGATGCCTTAGCGCGACGAACTTTGTAATGTTTCTCGTATTGTTGAGAACGTATACAAAGTGTTTTGAAAATGTTTTTGGAAAGAGTTTTGTGTATGTGAAAAATTGTTTTATTTTGAGCAAACATCTAAGAACTATCTACCCACTCGAAAATGTTTGTTCTTTTCCTCTTTTACTTTATACAATGCTATCCTACTATTAGTGAGTAGGTATCCCTAGTCGTTGGATGTTTAAGGGACATTTGAAGGGATAACGTATAGTCACAAAGGAAACTGGGCAAGAAACCTTAGTAACTACTCTAGGGTTTTAAGATCATACCGAGGCAACATCGAGACAGTCATTGTTGATCTTTTAAACTAGAGGGTAGCCACTAAAGTCTCTCACGTTTCGAGAGTTGTGACTATTTTCCGAAGGTAACCAAAGTGGGAATGCCCTAGAAAGGAATGTGGCAAGTAAAATAATATGAAATGAAACGAAAATATTAAACGCGCGCGAATTAGAAAGGAACTCTAAAACCCTAAAAAATTTCTAAGTAAAATAAAATCTTTTTGTTTATTTTTGTTTGATTTAAGAAAATGATTAAATTAATAAAATGATGGATTAAATATCCTAAATCTAGATTTAAAGAAAAAAATTAATTATTTATTGAAATTAAAACGAGGAAACTAATTCTAATATATTTTTGTATTTTTTATTATAAAAGAGAAATGAAATTGATTAAATCCTAAATTCTATTGATTTTAAATTAAATAAAAAAAGATTAAGGTAATTAATTAATTAATTTACAAAATTAATTTTAATTAAAAAAACTAAACCTAATATTTTTATGATTTTTTCTGATTTTATGTTATAATAAAAAAGTTTAAAAGAAATAAAACAATTAAAACAAATAAATAAAGAAACAATGAACATGGGTCTGATATGGAACAATAATGGGGGGGGGGGGGGGTGAGAATTGGAATCTGTTAGGCCCAGGTTTGAGAGAGGCCCAGACTTTGCTGGATCTGGTGAGGGAGCTCTTTGAAGGTTCATGGTGAGGCACACGTCTGAAGCCTTCAGATCTGGATCAGATGGTGATAGTCTGATGATACACTATGCATACGCTTGACCTGGTCATACCTGATTAACAGTGAAAAATGTGAAAAATAAAACCCCCTTACGCCTGGGTCGAACCCAGGACATGAGGGGGGGGGGGGGTATGACTTAAGGGTACCTGTATTGCCTTTCGTGTCATCTGTTCATTCGTTATATAAAACAAAACAATAAGATTATAATAGAAAAAATGCAATAATTATTTAAACATAAAATCTGCGCGCTCAGTGGGCCCATACTATTTGAATGCAACGAATCACAACGTTATTTTGCCACGCTAGCTCCGGGGGGTCAAAGCACCATCCACGGTGGTTGACCACCATCCTCTCCCGCGCGACCAAAATCATAACCTGCAAAATATTGAGATTTAAAGCTAGAGGTTTTGTCTACCCCCCTAAAACCTAGGCTGCGAATCTAACCATGGTCTTAGCTTATTCTGAAAATGCCTCCATCATCAAAACCGGAGCTTACATATTTTCAAACCCTAACAATGGTGTCCTTTTATTTTAGCACTGATTTTCACATGTAACTCATTAAAACATTCACAAACATCATTAATAGCATGGATATATGATCAACATGGATTTAAATTACATATTGAATGAGTTTGGAATTATGAATTTTTACCAAACGGAAGAATCGGGTGAATGGTGTTCCTGTATGTGTTTGGCCTGCTTGATAATGGGAAATGCTTCCTGGAATCTCCTGGGAGTGAATGATATGAGCGGCTACAATATGAGTTTTGATTTTGACAACTTTGTGAATTTTTTAGAAATTTGTGTGGATTTTTCAGGCAACTTGCGCGTGTGATAAGCTTGCAGAAATGGTCCTTATATAGAGGAGGTAGAGTTAAGAAAGAAACAAGGAAAGAATCTGGCCCTTAACTCATGAATTGAAGCCATGATCAAAATTTGAATTTTTGCCATATTTATGAAGAAAACATGCCATTTTAGACTACAATGAAACTGGTCATGTTTTTGCATGCTTCTTGGGCCTTAAGGCAAGTCCAAACATCAGCCCATTAAGCTATAACCCATTATTTACTATTTTATGCATTTTATTTTGTATTTATTTGAATAAAACAATATAATTATGAATAAAATAGGTAAGCATGGCCAAGAAAGGTAAAAATGAGTTTAGAGATCCCTTATAAGTTCATGAAGATGCTTGGAGTCCAAAAAGTTAGGCATTGACCTAAAAGTTTAAGTTTTCCCAATGCACAATTCTTGAAATTTCTCAAATTTTCCCAACTTGTACAAGCCATAACTTGCTCAATATTTATCTTTTCATGATTATTTTTGACTTTTTGGAAATCCTGAGATGTCTCATTCAATCTTTCTTTTAATCAATTTTGCATTTGAATAATTTATCTTGATGTAAATGGTCTTGGCAAAAAGTGACTTTTGTTGACCTTTTGAAAATGACCTGTAATGTATGAGCTTGTATCTTCCAAATGATGCATTTCTTGAAATTGAGGATAAAACAGAAGTTGTGGGGAATTGGATTCTCTTAAAAAGGAGCTTTGTTTGGGAAAAATGGATGAAGTATGTGAAAGTTATGCCTGGTAAAAGTTCAGTTGACTTTTCCTATAGAAACCCTAATTAAGCAATTCTTGACTTTTGATAAATTAAGAGCATTCCTTGAGGAATCATGATCAACCCTTAATCAAATGATTATTATCACTTCAAAATATTGATGTTAATAAAAAATATTGAAGTTTGACTGTATATTGGCCACAATTGACTTTTGACCTAGTAAAGTTGATTTTCAAACACTTGAGCAGTTGACTGAGAAAACTTGTAGTGTAAGGCATGAAATTTAGCATGAACAATCTTGAAGACATATTGGGGACCATGGAAACCATTTGGAGCCTTTGCAACCCAAACATCTTGGTGAAAAGTGAAACCCTAGTTGGAGGTTCATTGCTTAGGAGGAGAATTTGTATGATCAATTCTTTGGCCAACCTTGAGAAATTGAGGACCTCAATGAGCATGTCTTGAGTAAAATGGGAGGGAAAAATTTTGGTGTGCAAAAATGTCACTCTTCTCTAAATTTCCTGGGTAGCTGAGGTTAAATTTATTTCGCAGCTGGCATTACATACATTACTTGTTATAGTGTTGGAAAATGAGATTGGGCCATGCCCGTGAAAGGGGTCTGGTCAAACTGGGGAAACAAAATATGCTTGATGGAGACAAAGTTGAAAAGATGAATTTTTGTGAACCATTAGAAAATATTTAAGAGTGAAGTTTAGTAAAGGATAACAAAGAACACATGGATCCATTGATTACATCCATTCTGATCTTTGAGGGCCTGCAGGTGCCCATCACATTCAGGAGCAAGTTATTTTCTATCCATAGTTGATGATTATTCCAGAAATTTATGGGTGTTCATCTAGAAGACCAAGGATGAAACTTTTGAGAATTTCAAAAGTTGGAATACTCTAGTCGAAAATCAGACTGGCGGAAAGGTCAAGAGGTTGAGAAATGACAATGGCATTGAATTTTGCAATGAGGCGTTCAACAATTCTTTGCAGCCTCTGGTATTTCTAGGAAAAGAACTATGATAGGTACTCCCCAATAAAATGGTTTGGATTAAAGGTTCAATTGAACCATTTTAGAAAGAGTTAGATGCATGTTGACTAGTGCTTAGTTAAAGAAGGTGTTTAAGGTAGAGGCTGTTTCGACATTAACATATCTGATAAACTGATGTCCTTCGACTGTGTTAAATATGAAGACACGTGGATAAGTTTTGTCAGGATATCCACAAGGTCCCGACAAACTTAGAGTATTTGGATATGTAGGCCTATGCTCATATTAGGCAAGACAAAGTTGAATCTAGAGCTCTGAGATGCATGTTCATGGGATACCCTGAAGGAGTCAAAGCTTATATGTTATGGTGCTTAGAGCCAAGTCACAAGAAGTGTATTATCAATCGAGATGTAGTTTTCAATGAAGCTGAGATGGATTTCAATAAAAATGATGACGTTGGTCTAAGTGCAGAGATATTTGAAGAAGAATTGGAACATGAGGCGATTCCTGTTGGGGTGGAGCATGTCGATGTTTAATTGTGTATCCCAGATAAATTAGAAGAAGAAGAAGCATAAGATGCTGAAGAATCCAAGGAAGTTGAGGAAACTGTCAATGACTACCTGTTGGTAAGAGATAGGGCGAGAAGAGTCATCAAGCCACCTCATAGACTTAGGTATGAAAACCTTATAACTTATGCCTTAATCTTTGTAAGTGAGGTTCTAGATGAAGAACCTAGAGACTATAAGGAAGTTATGAGGAGTCGAATAAAACTGAATGGCTGAATGCCATGGATGATAAGATGAAAGATCTTCTTGATAACTACACTTAGAAACTAATCAAGAAACCTTATGAAGCCAGGTTAGTCAGTGTTAAGTAGATTTTCATAGTTAAGGAAGGAATTGAAGGAGTGACGTTGAAAAGATACAAGGCAAGATTCGTCGCAAGAGGTTTCACTAAGAAAGAAGGTTTCGACTTCAATGATGTGTTCTCTCTGGTTTTGAATCACATGTCCATTTGAATGTTACTTGGCATGGTGGCACGATTTGACCTAGAGCTGGAACAGATGGATGTGAAGATTGCATTCTTGTACGGAGGTATGACACAGTGGCAGAACCGACTGTTTAATACTGGTTTTTGAATTTTGTATTCGCAAATGTGCGGTAAGCAAGAGTCGCCACCGACTTTTCTTTTATCCAACAATGGAAAGGGTGAAAAGAACAGAAAAAGACCTTTTCGAGATGTTTTCTGAGTAAGGGGGGTAGATTATGGAAAGGAAAGCTGTTAGTACCCTTTCCGTCCGTGGTTTTCCACGGGCTCTTAGAGGTTTGCCCGTTTTTAAAATACCTTTGTGTTTTGTGTTTGAAAATGTTTTAAAAACGCCATAGTATGGAGAACTTTGTAATGTTTCTCGGGATAGTGGAGAAAGTATACAAAGTGTTTTGAAATTGTTTTTGAAAAGTTGTTTTTTGTGTAAGTGCAAAATGTTTGAGCAAACTTCTAACATCTATCTACTTTATTACTTGAAAAGGGTCGTTCTTTTCCTCTTTTCCTTTAGACAATGCTATCCTAGTATTAGTGAGTAGGTAGCCTTATCGTTGGATGTTAAGGGACAATCGAAGGGAAGTTTTACAGTCATAAAGGCAACATATGAAGACGCTTTAGCAATTTCATTTAAGGGACGAGATCATTTATCGAAAGGCAACACCGTAGGGTCATCGAGGGACTATGATCGTTTGATTTTTACGGGTCTTTGCTAAAGCGTCCCCATTCTCGAGGGACATGACTGCTTTATTTTCCGAAAGGAAACCGAAGCGGGGATACCCTAGAGGTGCATATGTGCATATGTGTTGAGATTTAGTTATTTTTTGTATTTTTATTAGGTTAGCTAACGTTTTAATTTACAGTCTTTCCATACACGCCTATTTACTAACATTAATATAGCAAAATAATAAAGCAGTAAATGTGCGAGAAATAAAATGCAGAAAAATAAATCCTAAATTATTACACGGCTTTGGGATAATTTCATAAAAAAGTGCTTGAAATAAAGTGCGGAATTTTAAATCTAAAACTATTACATCCATAGGTGAAATTCTGGCTGCAGATACTCAATGTCACGTTTAATGTTATGACACCGTATCTGACTTTCTATAAGACAGTAAATACAAAAACAGTAAAGAACACAGTCAATTGTTTACCCAGTTCAGTGTGCAACAACACCTACTCTGGGGGCTACCAAGCCAGGGAGGAAATCCACTATAAGAGATGTTAATTCAGGAATAGACCAACCAGTTTATCTCCTTCACTTAAGACCTACCCAATGCAATTTCAATCTAAGTACAACTTAAACCTGAGTTCCTACTCACTCCCCCTCAATCACAGCAGTGATACATAAAACAATTTGACTAATGAATTGTTGAAGACACTCTTCAAAACATACACTTGATTATGCTTCACAGCTTTTTAATCAAGCAACACAAACACTCTTGCTTCACAACTTTGAGTGATACACAAACTTAACTTGACTCTGCTTCACAGCTTTAGTCAAGAAACATTCAAACACTCTTGCTTCAAAGCTTTGAGTGCTACACAACCCTTACAATTAAAAACCTATTCCAAGTCACTTATCACAATGATAATTGCTTGGAGTACAATAATTAAACCTATACAGTTTACAAATGATCTTCTGACCAAAAAGGGATTCCTTACAAAACAGCAGCTCTGTTGAATATATAGCAGCTGCATCTTCAGTTAGGGTTTCCCCAAAAAGCTAGGGTTAATTCCGTTTGACCTTAAGACTAGGTCACAGGACTTTATCAACCAGGTTAGGGTTGAGCTAGGTTAACCCAAAGAAAACGCAGGATTCTGTTCTGGAAAGACTGAGTCATTTTCCTGAAAAAACTCAGAATTAACCAAACTGCATACCTGTTAGTTCAGAACAGGATGTCTTAACATCTGTTATGACATCTGAAAACCTGTCTACTGATTTAGGTAAATGTGATCATTTTGCAAAATGCTCAGATACACACTTATAAACATCAGTACCTGAATGACAATATTTTTCTGCAAAGGTACCTAATGAATCAGTACAACTAAACTAGAATGTTATGACATCAGTCATGACATTCACACATACACACTTGGGTTTTACCAAAAATGCAAGCCAATAACTAAACAACTACAAACTCCCCCTTTGGCAGATTTTTGGCTAAAGACCCTAAGCAATCAGAGATAGATAGCAGCAGAAATAAGTGACTGCAGAAAAATAGAATGTCTAATTAAGCAGGTACTAATTAAGTAAGTACCAAAATATTCTCCCCCTCTTTAGCCACAAATGGGCCAAAGATACATGTTCATAAAAATTATACAGTCATCCAGAAAAAAGTAATAAGAGCAGCAGCTAAAAACTGAACACACTTCCAAACTCCACCAGGTATCACCACCACCAATCAGCAACACCACCAAACAGCAACCAACCTTTAAGCACTGTCATCAGACTCAGAGGATTCAGGCTTCTTCCTTTTCTTGTGAGCAATGTCAGCATTCTTCTCTTTGTCTGATGTCTCAACATCCTTAGAGACATCTGGATTTGTTTCAGCATTTGGACTTTCTTGATTCAAAGGAACAGAAATGCCAGGAACTGAGTGGTTCTCGTTCAGAATTCTTGAAACAATTTTAGCTATTGCCTGACTAACATAGGCTGACCCTTCCCTATTTTCAATTTCAGGGGGAACTGAAGAAGAAGGATGAGATGGATTACCAGAGGCAGAAGCTTGGGACTTTCCTGCATGTCTTGTTCTCAACTCTTTGACCTTGGTGGGGTTAGTTTCCACTTTTCTACGAGAAGAGATCTCCAGGACTTCAGAGTCCAGACAAGAAGAGATTGTCCTAGAATCTTGATCAGAGGAAGAGGTTGAAATAGTCGTATTGGATGATGATGGTGTTTGAGACATTTTGACAGTCTTAGAGGACCAACAGCAACTGAAGAGAAAATTCTGATTGAGAGACTGGGTTATGATGAGGAGACGAGAGGGGAAGGAAGAAAAGGAGTGTCTATTCAACTTCTTAAAAGAATTGAAGGAAATGGGAAAATATAATTTTAACCCAATCAGAACAAGCATAACTCCTTTAACCCTTGTTTTAAGCAAAATTAATTGCTACAGTTCCTCATGTTGGCAAATACCCAACTTACCCCTCAAGTTTTCAAATTGATTTGCATCAAGAGCCTTGGTAAAAATGTCAGCCAGCTGTAGCTCAGTGACAACATGTTCCAATTTGATTGTCTTCTCTTCTACAAGGACTCTGATAAAGTGATGTCGTATGTCAATATGTTTGGTCCTACTATGCTGAATGGGATTCTTGGAAATGTTGATTGTACTCAGATTGTCACAGTACAATGTCATAACATCTTGTGTGACATTATACTCAGTAAGCATCTGTTTCATCCAGATCATTTGAGAGCAGCTACTACCAGCTGCAATGTATTCAGCTTCAGCAGTAGAAAGAGACACACAATTCTGTTTCTTGCTGAACCAGGAAACCAGATTATTTCCCAAGAAGAAACATCCTCCAGAGGTGCTTTTTCTATCATCAGCACTACCAGCCCAATCAGCATCACAGTAGCCAGTCAGAGCTGGTTCACAGCCATGAGAATACATCAACCCATAGTTGTAAGTTCCACTTACATACTTCAAAATTCTCTTCACTTGATTGATATGACTGACTTTGGGATCAGCTTGGTATCTTGCACAAACTCCAACTGCAAAGGCAATATCAGGTCTGCTGGCAGTTAAGTACAACAAGTTTCCTATCATGCTTCTGTACAGACTTTGATCCACCTTAACCCCACTTGAATCTTTGGAAAGCTTTAGATGAGTAGGAGCAGGAGTCCTTTTGTGACTTGCATTATCCATACCAAACTTCTTTACAATGTTCTTAGCATACTTGCTTTGAGATAAGAAGATTGAGTCCTCCATCTGTGAGACTTGCAGTCCAAGAAAATAAGTTAGTTCTCCCATGAGACTCATTTCGAATTCAGCCTGCATCTGGTCAGCAAAGTGTTTAACCATATGTTTTGACATTCCTCCAAACACTATGTCATCAACATATATTTGGGCAACCATCAACTTCCCTCCTTCAGTTTTGACAAAGAGAGTTTTGTCCAAGCCTCCTTTTCTATAGCCTTTGTCTGAGAGAAACTTTGTTAACCTGTCATACCATGCTCTAGGAGCTTGTTTCAGGCCATATAGAGCTTTTCTCAATTTGTAGACATGATCAGGGTGGGTTGGATCCACAAAGCCTTTAGGTTGTTCCACATAAGCTTCCTCATTTAAGTACCCATTTAGAAAGGCACTTTTCACATCCATCTGAAATAACTTGAACTTCAGAAGACAAGCAATTGACAATAGGAGTCTGATTGATTCCAGCCTGGCTACAGGTGCAAAGGTTTCATCAAAATCAACCCCTTCAACCTGGGTGTATCCTTGAGCAACAAGTCTTGCCTTATTTATGGTGACAACTCCTTCAACATCTGACTTGTTCTTGAATATCCATTTTGTCCCAATGATGTTAGTTCCTTCAGGTCTAGGAACCAGTTCCCAAACTTCATGTTGCTTGAATTGGTTCAGTTCATCTTGCATTGCACCAATCCAGTATTCATCAGTTAAAGCTTCCTTGACATTTCTTGGTTCCATTTTGGACACAAAACAAGAGTTTGAGATGATTTCTCTAGATCTTGTGATGACTCCACTGTTGGGATCTCCTATGATGAGCTCTTTTGGACGATCCTTCTGAATTCTGATGGAAGGGATCTTGCTAGCTTCCTTTGATTCAGATTCTGTTGTGGTGGAGTTGGGTAGATCATTCTGTTGGGTTGAAGTTTCAAAGAATGTCTCAACAGTACAAGGAACATCTATTTCTTCATGATAGTCATCAATTATAACATTTATTAATTCCATCATGGCTTTGGTTCTGGAATTGAATACTCTATAAGCTCTGCTGTTTGAGGAGTATCCTAGAAATATGCCTTCATCACTTTTAGGGTCCAGTTTTCTTCTTTGTTCACGATCAGCCAGAATATAGCATTTGCTGCCAAACACATGGAAGTACTTCACAGTTGGTTTTCTTCCTTTCCAGAGTTCATATATGGTGGATGAGGTTCCCTTTCTCAAGGCGACCTTGTTATGAACATAGCAGGCTGTATTCATAGCTTCAGCCCAAAAATACATAGGAAGTCTTTTGGCATGTAACATTGCTCTGGAAGATTCCTGTATGGTCCTGTTTTTTCTTTCCACAACTCCATTTTGTTGAGGTGTTATAGGAGAAGAAAATTCATGACTAATTCCTTCTGAAGAACAGAAATCATCAAACTTGTTGTTTTCAAATTTCTTGCCATGATCACTTCTGATTCTGACAATACACCCTTCCTTTTCTCTTTGAATTCTTTTGCACAATTATTTAAAAACTTCAAATACATCAGATTTTTCCCTAATGAAATTAATCCAGGTGAATCTGGAAAAATCATCCACAACCACATAGGCATATCTTTTTCCACCAAGACTCTCTACTTGCATTGGTCCCATCAGATCCATATGAAGAAGTTCTAGTACCTTAGAGGTGGTCAGATGTCTTGACTTTGGATGTGACATCCTAGTCTTCTTACCAACCTGACATTCACCACAAACTCTTTCTTCATCAATTTGCAGTCTTGGAATCCCTCTGACTGCCTCCAAGGAGATAATCCTCTTCATACCTCTTAGATGAAGATGGCCAAGTTTTTGGTGCCACAGTTTCACCTCTTTTTCTTCTTTTGCAATGGAACACACAGAGGAGAATTTAGTGTTCTCAGGCTCCCACAAATAACAGTTGTCTTTAGATCTGACTCCTTTCATTACAATTTCTTGTTTGTCATTGATTACAAGACATTCAGATTTTGAGAAATTGACCTTGAATCCTAGATCACACAATTGACTGATACTAATGAGATTAGCAGTCAGCCCTTTTACCAGCAGTACTTCATTCAGACTTGGAACTCCAGGGCAGTCCAAATCACCAACTCCTTTGATTTCACCTTTAGCACCATCTCCAAAGGTCACAAAACTGGTGGTGTGAGGCTTAACATTATTGAGGAGGTTCTTGATTCCAGTCATGTGTCTGGAACATCCACTGTCAAAGTACCAGTCTTCCTTTGCAGAGACCCTCAGGGAAGTGTGGGCTATCAGGGCAGTAGCCTTTTTCTTCCATTCAGGAGCATGTGGTACCTTTTTAGACTTAGGTTTGACACCTGAGTTCTGATTAGGGTATCCATGCAATCTGAAGCAGAAGGGCTTTATGTGGCCATATCTCCCACAATGATGACATCTCCATCTTTGGTACCTTTTCTTCATATGTCTCTGTTCCTGATGTTGAGAGTTGTGTTGAGACATCTGTTTTGACATTTGCTTATCAGGCCTGATCTTCTTATCTGTACCAGATTTCTTTGCTTCCATAAATCCTAGTCCAGATTTATTTCCCACATTTTGTCCAACCTGAAGGATCTCTTCCAATTTGTCTGTTCCATTTGTCAGCATCTTGACTGATTTGGTCATTTGATTCAGTTGTGAGTTCAGCAATTGAACTTCTCCTTCTAGATGACTTATAGTTTCAAGGTTTGCCCTTTTTTCAGCCTCCAGCTTTATGATGAGTTTTGATTGTTTCTCATTCTGCACACAGACTTCAGTACTTCTGATACACAATTTCTTGTAAGTATCAGCCAGTTCTTCAAAAGTCACCTCTTCATCACTGATGTCACTTTCAGAGGTACAAACACCAGTTAAAGCAGTAACTAGTTTGGCAGATTCTTCTTCAGAATTACTTTCTGAATCACAGTCAGACCAAGTAACAGTCATTCCTTTCTTTTGTTTCTTAAGAAAGGTAGGGCATTCAGCTCGAATATGCCCATATCCTTCACAACCATGGCATTGAATTCCTCTGCCTTGATTTCCCTTCTCTTCTGACCTTGGTCTTCTGCTGGAACTGTCAATGTCAGAGGGAATGTTATGGACATTAGACCTTGACTTTGGATCTATTCTTTTGATGAGTTTGTTGAACTGTCTTCCAAGCATGGCTATAGCTTCTGAAATATTTTCTTCAACATCAGTGTTGGACACAAGTGCTATGCTCTTGTTCTTCTTGTCACCATTATCAGTGATCCCCATCTCAAAAGTCTGAAGAGACCCAATAAGTTCATCCACTTTCAACTTGCTGATGTCCTGGGCTTCCTCTATGGCAGTTACCTTCATTGCAAATCTTTTAGGCAAGGATCTGAGAATCTTTCTCACCAATTTTTCTTCTGCCATTTTTTCTCCCAGTGCTCCTGAGGTGTTGGCAATCTCCAAGATGTTCATGTGAAACTCATGAATGGTTTCATCTTCCATCATTTTTAGATTCTCAAACTTGGTAGTCAACATCTGAAGCCTTGACATTTTTACTTTGGAAGTGCCCTCATGAGTAGTTTTGAGAGTGTCCCAAACTTCCTTGGCCAGTTCATATTGATGTACTAGTCTGAAAATGTTTCTATCAATTCCATTGAACAAGGCATTTAAAGCTTTGGAATTTCCCAAGGCTAACTCATCTTCTTCTTTACTCCAATCTTCCTCAGGCTTCAGAATGATTGTCCCATCTTTCTCAGTTATGGTGGGATGGATCCATCCTTTGTCAGCAGCTCTCCAAGCCTTTTTGTCCAGAGATTTTAAGAAAGCAATCATACGAGGTTTCCAGTAGTCATAATTAGTTCCATCCAGAATGGGTGGTCTATTTCCAAAAACACCTTCTTTGTCCATAGTGCCAGAAAGTGATATCCCTAGATCTCACCCAGTAATACAGGCAGGGTGCCTGCTCTGATGCCAATTGAAATTCTGGCTGCAGATACTCAATGTCACGTTTAATGTTATGACACCGTATCTGACTTTCTATAAGACAATAAATACAAAAACAATAAAGAACACAGTCAATTGTTTACCCAGTTCAGTGTGCAACAACACCTACTCTGGGGGCTACCAAGCCAGGGAGGAAATCCACTATAAGAGATGTTAATTCAGGAATAAACCAACCAGTTTATCTCCTTCACTTAAGACCTACCCAATGCAATTTCAATCTAAGTACAACTTAAACCTGAGTTCCTACTCACTCCCCCTCAATCACAGCAGTGATACATAAAACAATTTGACTAATGAATTGTTGAAGACACTCTTCAAAACATACACTTGATTATGCTTCACAGCTTTTTAATCAAGCAACACAAACACTCTTGCTTCACAGCTTTGAGTGATACACAAACTTAACTTGACTCTGCTTCACAGCTTTAGTCAAGAAACATTCAAACACTCTTGCTTCAAAGCTTTGAGTGCTACACAACCCTTACAATTAAAAACCTATTCCAAGTCACTTATCACAATGATAATTGCTTGGAGTACAATAATTAAACCTATACAGTTTACAAATGATCTTCTGACCAAAAAGGGATTCCTTGCAAAACAGCAGCTCTGTTGAATATATAGCAGCTGCATCTTCAGTTAGGGTTTCCCCAAAAAGCTAGGGTTAATTCCGTTTGACCTTAAGACTAGATCATAGGACTTTATCAACCAGGTTAGGGTTGAGCTAGGTTAACCCAAAGAAAACGCAGGATTCTGTTCTGGAAAGACTGAGTCATTTTCCTGAAAAAACTCAGAATTAACCAAACTGCATACCTGTTAGTTCAGAACAGGATGTCTTAACATCTGTTATGACATCTGAAAACCTGTCTACTGATTTAGGTAAATGTGATCATTTTGCAAAATGCTCAGATACACACTTATAAACATCAGTACCTGAATGACAATATTTTTCTGCAAAGGTACCTAATGAATCAGTACAACTAAACTAGAATGTTATGACATCAGTCATGACATTCACACATACACACTTGGGTTTTACCAAAAATGCAAGCCAATAACTAAACAACTACAAACTCCCCCTTTGGCAGATTTTTGGCTAAAGACCCTAAGCAATCAGAGATAGATAGCAGCAGAAATAAGTGACTGCAGAAAAATAGAATGTCTAATTAAGCAGGTACTAATTAAGTAAGTACCAAAATATTCTCCCCCTCTTTAGCCACAAATGGGCCAAAGATACATGTTCATAAAAATTATACAGTCATCCAGAAAAAAGTAATAAGAGCAGCAGCTAAAAACTGAACACACTTCCAAACTCCACCAGGTATCACCACCACCAATCAACAACACCACCAAACAACAACCAACCTTTATGCACTGTCATCAGACTCAGAGGATTCAGGCTTCTTCCTTTTCTTGTGAGCAATGTCAGCATTCTTCTCTTTGTCTGATGTCTCAACATCCTTAGAGACATCTGGATTTGTTTCAACATTTGAACTTTCTTGATTCAAAGGAACAGAAATTCCAGGAACTGAGTGGTTCTCGTTCAGAATTCTTGAAACAATTTTAGCTATTGCCTGACTAACATAGGCTGACCCTTCCCTATTTTCAATTTCAGGGGGAACTGAAGAAGAAGGATGAGATGGATTACCAGAGGCAGAAGCTTGGGACTTTCCTGCATGTCTTGTTCTCAACTCTTTGACCTTGGTGGGGTTAGTTTCCACTTTTCTACGAGAAGAGATCTCCAGGACTTCAGAGTCCAGACAAGAAGAGATTGTCCTAGAATCTTGATCAGAGGAAGAGGTTGAAATAGTCGTATTGGATGATGATGGTGTTTGAGACATTTTGACAGTCTTAGAGGACCAACAGCAACTGAAGAGAAAATTCTGATTGAGAGACTGGGTTATGATGAGGAGACGAGAGGGGAAGGAAGAAAAGGAGTGTCTATTCAACTTCTTAAAAGAATTGAAGGAAATGGGAAAATATAATTTTAACCCAATCAGAACAAGCATAACTCCTTTAACCCTTGTTTTAAGCAAAATTAATTGCTACAGTTCCTCATGTTGGCAAATACCCAACTTACCCCTCAAGTTTTCAAATTGATTTGCATCAAGAGCCTTGGTAAAAATGTCAGCCAGCTGTAGCTCAATGACAACATGTTCCAATTTGATTGTCTTCTCTTCTACAAGGTCTCTGATAAAGTGATGTCGTATGTCAATATGTTTGGTCCTACTATGCTGAATGGGATTCTTGGAAATGTTGATTGTACTCAGATTGTCACAGTACAATGTCATAACATCTTGTGTGACATTATACTCAGTAAGCATCTGTTTCATCCAGATCATTTGAGAGCAGCTACTACCAGCTGCAATGTATTCAGCTTCAGCAGTAGAAAGAGACACACAATTCTGTTTCTTGCTGAACCAGGAAACCAGATTATTTCCCAAGAAGAAACATCCTCCAGAGGTGCTTTTTCTATCATCAGCACTACCAGCCCAATCAGCATCACAGTAGCCAGTCAGAGCTGGTTCACAACCATGAGAATACATCAACCCATAGTTGTAAGTTCCACTTACATACTTCAAAATTCTCTTCACTTGATTGATATGACTGACTTTGGGATCAGCTTGGTATCTTGCACAAACTATAACTGCAAAGGCAATATCAGGTCTGCTGGCAGTTAAGTACAACAAGCTTCCTATCATGCTTCTGTATAGACTTTGATCCACCTTAACCCCACTTGAATCTTTGGAAAGCTTTAGATGAGTAGGAGCAGGAGTCCTTTTGTGACTTGCATTCTCCATACCAAACTTCTTTACAATGTTCTTAGCATACTTGCTTTGAGATAAGAAGATTGAGTCCTCCATCTGTGAGACTTGCAGTCCAAGAAAATAAGTTAGTTCTCCCATGAGACTCATTTCGAATTCAGCCTGCATCTGGTCAGCAAAGTGTTTAACCATATGTTTTGACATTCCTCCAAACACTATGTCATCAACATATATTTGGGCAACCATCAACTTCCCTCCTTCAGTTTTGACAAAGAGAGTTTTGTCCAAGCCTCCTTTTCTGTAGCCTTTGTCTGAGAGAAACTTTGTTAACCTGTCATACCATGCTCTAGGAGCTTGTTTCAGGCCATATAGAGCTTTTCTCAATTTGTAGACATGATCAGGGTGGGTTGGATCCACAAAGCCTTTAGGTTGTTCCACATAAGCTTCCTCATTTAAGTACCCATTTAGAAAGGCACTTTTCACATCCATCTGAAATAACTTGAACTTCAGAAGACAAGCAATTGACAATAGGAGTCTGATTGATTCCAGCCTGGCTACAGGTGCAAAGGTTTCATCAAAATCAACCCCTTCAACCTGGGTGTATCCTTGAGCAACAAGTCTTGCCTTATTTATGGTGACAACTCCTTCAGCATCTGACTTGTTCTTGAATATCCATTTTGTCCCAATGATGTTAGTTCCTTCAGGTCTAGGAACCAGTTCCCAAACTTCATGTTGCTTGAATTGGTTCAGTTCATCTTGCATTGCACCAATCCAGTATTCATCAGTTAAAGCTTCCTTGACATTTCTTGGTTCCATTTTGGACACAAAACAAGAGTTTGAGATGATTTCTCTAGATCTTGTGATGACTCCACTGTTGGGATCTCCTATGATGAGCTCTTTTGGACGATCCTTCTGAATTCTGATGGAAGGGATCTTGCTAGCTTCCTTTGATTCAGATTCTGTTGTGGTGGAGTTGGGTAGATCATTCTGTTGGGTTGAAGTTTCAAAGAATGTCTCAACAGTACAAGGAACATCTATTTCTTCATGATAGTCATCAATTATAACATTTATTAATTCCATCATGGCTTTGGTTCTGGAATTGAATACTCTATAAGCTCTGCTGTTTGAGGAGTATCCTAGAAATATGCCTTCATCACTTTTAGGGTCCAGTTTTCTTCTTTGTTCACGATCAGCCAGAATATAGCATTTGCTGCCAAACACATGGAAGTACTTCACAGTTGGTTTTCTTCCTTTCCAGAGTTCATATATGGTGGATGAGGTTCCCTTTCTCAAGGCGACCCTGTTATGAACATAGCAGGCTGTATTCATAGCTTCAGCCCAAAAATACATAGGAAGTCTTTTGGCATGTAACATTGCTCTGGCAGATTCCTGTATGGTCCTGTTTTTTCTTTCCACAACTACATTTTGCCGAGGTGTTATAGGAGAAGAAAATTCATGACTAATTCCTTCTGAAGAACAGAAATCATCAAACTTGCTGTTTTCAAATTTCTTGCCATGATCACTTCTGATTCTGACAATACACCCTTCCTTTTCTCTTTGAATTCTTTTGCACAATTATTTAAAAACTTCAAATACATCAGATTTTTCCCTAATGAAATTAATCCAGGTGAATCTGGAAAAATCATCCACAACCACATAGGCATATCTTTTTCCACCAAGACTCTCTACTTGCATTGGTCCCATCAGATCCATATGAAGAAGTTCTAGTACCTTAGAGGTGGTCAGATGTCTTGACTTTGGATGTGACATCCTAGTCTGCTTACCAACCTGACATTCACCACAAACTCTTTCTTCATCAATTTGCAGTCTTGGAATCCCTCTGACTGCCTCCAAGGAGATAATCCTCTTCATACCTCTTAGATGAAGATGGCCAAGTTTTTGGTGCTACAGTTTCACCTCTTTTTCTTCTTTTGCAATGGAACACACAGAGGAGAATTTAGTGTTCTCAGGCTCCCACAAATAACAGTTGTCTTTAGATCTGACTCCTTTCATTACAATTTCTTGTTTGTCATTGATTACAAGACATTCAGATTTTGAGAAATTGACCTTGAATCCTAGATCACACAATTGACTGATACTAATGAGATTAGCAGTCAGCCCTTTTACCAGCAGTACTTCATTCAGACTTGGAACTCCAGGGCAGTCCAAATCACCAACTCCTTTGATTTCACCTTTAGCACCATCTCCAAAGGTCACAAAACTGGTGGTGTGAGGCTTAACATTATTGAGGAGGTTCTTGATTCCAGTCATGTGTCTGGAACATCCACTGTCAAAGTACCAGTCTTCCTTTGCAGAGACCCTCAGGGAAGTGTGGGCTATCAGGGCAGTAGCCTTTTTCTTCCATTCAGGAGCATGTGGTACCTTTTTAGACTTAGGTTTGACACCTGAGTTCTGATTAGGGTATCCATGCAATCTGAAGCAGAAGGGCTTTATGTGGCCATATCTCCCACAATGATGACATCTCCATCTTTGGTACCTTTTCTTCATATGTCTCTGTTCCTGATGTTGAGAGTTGTGTTGAGACATCTGTTTTGACATTTGCTTATCAGGCCTGATCTTCTTATCTGTACCAGATTTCTTTGCTTCCATAAATCCTAGTCCAGATTTATTTCCCACATTTTGTCCAACCTGAAGGATCTCTTCCAATTTGTCTGTTCCATTTGTCAGCATCTTGACTGATTTGGTCATTTGATTCAGTTGTGAGTTCAGCAATTGAACTTCTCCTTCTAGATGACTTATAGTTTCAAGGTTTGCCCTTTTTTCATCCTCCAGCTTTATGATGAGTTTTGATTGTTTCTCATTCTGCACACAGACTTCAGTACTTCTGATACACAATTTCTTGTAAGTATCAGCCAGTTCTTCAAAAGTCACCTCTTCATCACTGATGTCACTTTCAGAGGTACAAACACCAGTTAAAGCAGTAACTAGTTTGGCAGATTCTTCTTCAGAATTACTTTCTGAATCACAGTCAGACCAAGTAACAGTCATTCCTTTCTTTTGTTTCTTAAGAAAGGTAGGGCATTCAGCTCGAATATGCCCATATCCTTCACAACCATGGCATTGAATTCCTCTGCCTTGATTTCCCTTCTCTTCTGACCTTGGTCTTCTGCTGGAACTGTCAATGTCAGAGGGAATGTTATGGACATTAGACCTTGACTTTGGATCTATTCTTTTGATGAGTTTGTTGAACTGTCTTCCAAGCATGGCTATAGCTTCTGAAATATTTTCTTCAACATCAGTGTTGGACACAAGTGCTATGCTCTTGTTCTTCTTGTCACCATTATCAGTGATCCCCATCTCAAAAGTCTGAAGAGACCCAATAAGTTCATCCACTTTCAACTTGCTGATGTCCTGGGCTTCCTCTATGGCAGTTACCTTCATTGCAAATCTTTTAGGCAAGGATCTGAGAATCTTTCTCACCAATTTTTCTTCTGCCATTTTTTCTCCCAGTGCTCCTGAGGTGTTGGAAATCTCCAAGATGTTCATGTGAAACTCATGAATGGTTTCATCTTCCATCATTTTTAGATTCTCAAACTTGGTAGTCAACATCTGAAGCCTTGACATTTTTACTTTGGAAGTGCCCTCATGAGTAGTTTTGAGAGTGTCCCAAACTTCCTTGGCCAGTTCATATTGATGTACTAGTCTGAAAATGTTTCTATCAATTCCATTGAACAAGGCATTTAAAGCTTTGGAATTTCCCAGGGCTAACTCATCTTCTTCTTTACTCCAATCTTCCTCAGGCTTCAGAATGATTGTCCCATCTTTCTCAGTTATGGTGGGATGGATCCATCCTTTGTCACCAGCTCTCCAAGCCTTTTTGTCCAGAGATTTTAAGAAGGCAATCATACGAGGTTTCCAGTAGTCATAATTAGTTCCATCCAGAATGGGTGGTCTATTTCCAAAAACTCCTTCTTTGTCCATAGTGCCAGAAAGTGATATCCCTAGATCTCACCCAGTAATACAGGCAGGGTGCCTGCTCTGATGCCAATTAAAATTCTGGCTGCAGATACTTAATGTCACGTTTAATGTTATGACACCGTATCTGACTTTCTATAAGACAGTAAATACAAAAACAATAAAGAACACAGTCAATTGTTTACCCAGTTCAGTGTGCAACAACACCTACTCTGGGGGCTACCAAGCCAGGGAGGAAATCCACTATAAGAGATGTTAATTCAGGAATAAACCAACCAGTTTATCTCCTTCACTTAAGACCTACCCAATGCAATTTCAATCTAAGTACAACTTAAACCTGAGTTCCTACTCACTCCCCCTCAATCACAGCAGTGATACATAAAACAATTTGACTAATGAATTGTTGAAGACACTCTTCAAAACATACACTTGATTATGCTTCACAGCTTTTTAATCAAGCAACACAAACACTCTTGCTTCACAGCTTTGAGTGATACACAAACTTAACTTGACTCTGCTTCACAACTTTAGTCAAGAAACATTCAAACACTCTTGCTTCAAAGCTTTGAGTGCTACACAACCCTTACAATTAAAAACCTATTCCAAGTCACTTATCACAATGATAATTGCTTGGAGTACAATAATTAAACCTATACAGTTTACAAATGATCTTCTGACCAAAAAGGGATTCCTTGCAAAACAGCAGCTCTGTTGAATATATAGCAGCTGCATCTTCAGTTAGGGTTTCCCCAAAAAGCTAGGGTTAATTCTGTTTGACCTTAAGACTAGGTCACAGGACTTTATCAACCAGGTTAGGGTTGAGCTAGGTTAACCCAAAGAAAACGCAGGATTCTGTTCTGGAAAGACTGAGTCATTTTCCTGAAAAAACTCAGAATTAACCAAACTGCATACCTGTTAGTTCAGAACAGGATGTCTTAACATCTGTTATGACATCTGAAAACCTGTCTACTGATTTAGGTAAATGTGATCATTTTGCAAAATGCTCAGATACACACTTATAAACATCAGTACCTGAATGACAATATTTTTCTGCAAAGGTACCTAATGAATTAGTACAACTAAACTAGAATGTTATGACATCAGTCATGACATTCACACATACACACTTGGGTTTTACCAAAAATGCAAGCCAATAACTAAACAACTACAATAGGCAATTACAATATTTATATAAAATGCGACAATAAAAATAAACGTGCGCGAAATGAATATTACGTCTAAAAAAACCTAAAAAAGTTCTAAGTAAATAATTTTTTTTAGTTTTGTTAAAAAAACAATTAAATCTAAATTTAGTTTTTAATTAAGAAAATAAATATTGAATGAAATTTATTCTAGATTATAAAAGAAAACTAATCCTAATATATTTAACATTTTTACTTAAGAAAATATTGGGATTAAAAGAAAACCTAGTTCTAATTATTTTTTAAAATTATAAAATAAACCAAAATAACTAAGTTAATTAATACCTAAAATTCAATTAGAAAAAATAAATTAGAAGAAAAATAACATCTAAGTTTTTTTTTGGTTTTTTATAAGAAAATGATATAAATAAAATTAATCCTAATTCTATTTCATTTTAATTTTAAAAAAAGGGTTAAGGTTTAATTAATTAATTGAATTCAAAATTAATTATTAAAAAAAACTAAATCCTAAATTTTCTTATGTGATTTTATAATTAAATAAAAATTTATTTTGAAATTAATAAACTAAAAGAAATAAAAAAAACAAATGAATGGGCCAAACTTATTAGTAAAACAAGGGGTGTTGATCTTAAAATGTGCTAGGCCCAATCCAGAGGGAGCCCAGAAGCTATACCAGGATTCAGTGAGGAGCAGCTTTGATGGCTCATGGTGCACTTGCATGTTGAAACCATTTGATCTAAATTAACCAAGATCTAGTGGTTGTGATCTGGAGGCGCATACTGGACTTGCGTAGCTAATGCATACTGGATATGTAATTAACAAATATTAGAAAAACAAAATGCTGGACCTGGGACTCGAACCCAGGTCCTCTTTCTCATATACGCGCCTCACTGCCAGCTGAGCCATTGTTTCAATTATTACTTATAACAAAACAAAATTCTTATATTAGAAAATCAGCGCTATTATTTGAAATTAAAAAAATGTGCGCGCTGCTTTGACTGGCCAATAGGGAAATGACAGCATGTTCAACCAGATAGACCCTGGAGTCAAACTCCGGTAATCTTCTCCGGTCACTCAAACCTGAAAAAGTCAGCAAATGTGAGGATAAATGGATGCAAAGATCTCTACCCCACACGAAATTCCCCCCTAAATCTGATTATGGGGTCTATTCACTCTGGAACGGCCTGTAACATGAGATATAGTGAAGAACACAGATCGTGCCCTAGAAATGGCACGATCTTGTTTTGGCCCCTTTTTTCACATGTATTACGTTGGTCCTGCTCTATATCTCATCTTAAATATGAATCAAACACTGATAAAGGTTAGTTCAATATGAAATCAAAGATACGAATTCAAGAAATTTACTAAAAAATGAGTGATCTGGTTGATCAATTTCAGGGTGTCTTAGGTGTGGATATGGACTGGATTCAACTCCTGGAGGTCTTGGGATGTTGAAGGAGTCCTGGGATTGGACTAAAAAGGGTTGGAAGCGTGATTTTGAATTTTCACTATTTGGACAATTCTTTGCAAAATTAGTAGAGCTCTTGTACAGTGTGCAAGCCTGCATTTGGCTTGCCAAGGTGATGTATTTATAGGGTAAAATGGAGAGACAAGGTTATACGGAAAGAATAAATTCCATAACTCATGTTTTCAAACCAAAATCCAACAAATTAAAAAGCTTCCAAATTTTCCAAAACTTTCCCTTTCCATGCTAGCATGTATCTAGACATTTGTGCACGAAAAATGGGCCTCAAGACTGACCCAAAAGACTAGCCCACATCTCCAAAATATTAACCTATTATTTTATGCATTTATTTTGTATTTATTTAATTTTTAAATTAAACAAAAATAAAAATAAATGTAAATAAAATCAAAGGTATACAAAAATGGATTTAGAGGTCGTTCATAAGGTCATGAGAGTGTTTGAAGTCCAAAAAGTTAGGCCATTGCTCTAAAAGTTCAAAGTTTCTCAATGCACCATTCTTGAATTTTCCAAAATTTTCCCAAATTGGGCAAGCCATAACTTGCTCAATTTTTATTTCATGATGATGATCTTGGACTTTTTGGAAATCCAAAGATGTCTACTTTAATCCCTCTTTTGATCAATTTTGCATTTGAAGATGTTATCTTGATTTAAAAGATCTTGGAACAAAGTGGCTTTTGTTGACTTTTTGAAAATGACCTATAATGTTTGAGCTCATATCTGTCAAATGGTACATCTCTTGAACTTGTGTGTTGAAGAGAAGTTGTAGGGAATTGGATTTTCTTCAAAATGAGCTTTGGTGAGAAAATTTCTGATAACGTATGAGAAAGTTATGCCTGGTCAAAGTTTGGTTGACTTCTCCTATAGAAACCCTAATTTAGCAATTCTTGACTTTTGATGAATTAGGAGCATTTCTTGAGGAATCATGATCAACCCTTGATCAAATTATGGATATCACTTCAAAATGTTGATGTTGACCAAAAATATTGAAGTTTGACTGTACATGGGCCACATTTGACTTTTGACCTGACACAATTGATTTTCCAATACTTGAGCAATTGATTGAGCAAACTTGTGGTGCAACGCATGCAATTTGTCATGGACAATCTTGAAGGCATATTAGGACCATGGGAAGCACTTGAGACCTTTGTAGCTCAACCATCTTGATGAAAATTGAAACCCTAGTTGGGGGTTCATTGCCTTATGAGGAGAATTTGTCTGGTCAATTCTTGGTCATCCTTGGGCAAGTTGGGGACCTCAATGGGCATGTGTTGAGTAAAATGAGAGGGCAAATTTTGGGGTACAACAGCTGCCAGTGTTCAATCTTCTTAAACATGAGGATGTAGATTGGATGGTCTGCCTTTCGTGATCTGAAGGTGGAAGATGATTGAACACTAGAGTGCCCATAAATTTACACTCTTCCGAGGTGATACTATTGGTGAATAACATCGGGAATGGGCTTACAAATGCCATTTGGAAAATATGACAGAATACTGTCGGAGATGGGCTTGAATATTCCATCTAAGGAATATGACGGAGAGTCGTCAGAGATGGGCTTAAAGATGCCATCTAAAGTAGATGATGACTGCATAAGAAGTCTCTTTATGGGGATTCCTGTTCCTGCTGTCTGAGGAGGAGTCCGCTGGGGAATGTTTTAGGGGAATAGAGTCTAGGAGGTTTGGTTGTCCATTACTCTTATTGGGGAGTCATCTCTTGAAAGCGAGCTGTTATCTGGTCGGGATCCAGGCTTCACAGCGACTTACTGAGGATAATAAGGTTGACTGCTATCCGTTCGTATTCTAGGCTTCACAGCGACTTATTGGGGAGTATGAAATCAACTGCTATCTAGTCGGACTCTAGGCTTTACAGTTTCTTTAACTGGGTAAAAATCAGAAAAATCTTAGTGTCGATTTAACTGAACCAGAGAAAGTATCTACCAGAAAAGAATCAGAATAAATCATTGATCGATTTAAACTGAGCCAACAGAGGTCTTGAATAATCTTTAACTGGAATATAAATCATAAAAATATTAGTGTCAATTTAATTGAACCAGAGAAAGTATCTATCGAAAAAGAGTCAGAATAAATCATTGATCGATTTAAACTGAACCAACAGAGGTCTTGATTTATCTTTGACTGGATAAGAATCAGAAAAATCTTAGGATCGATTTAACTGAACCAGAGAAAGTATTTACTAGAAAAGAATCAGAATAGATCATTCGTCGATTTAAATTGAACCAGCAGAGGTCTTAATTTATCTTTGACTGGATAAGAATCAGAAAAATCTTAGTGTCTATTTAACTGAACCAGAAAAAGGTCTTGGATTGTCTTCAACTGGAATAGAAATTAGGAAAATATTAGTGTCGATTTAACTGAACCAGAGAAGGTCTTGAATTATCTTTAACTGGAATAGAAATCAGAAAAATATTAATATCAATTTAACTGAACCAGAAAAAGGTCTTGGATTTGCTTCCACTAGAATGGAAATAAGGAAAATCTTAGTATCAATTTAACTGAACAAGAGGAAAGTCTTGACTTATCTTTAATTGGATAAGAATCAGAAAAATCTTAGAGTCGATTTGACTGAACCAGAGAAAGGTCTTGGATTAACTTTGACTGGAATGGAAATCAGAAAAATCTTAGTTATAGACGGTGTAGGAGAGTGTCCATAAGGAGCAAGAGGAGCGAGAGAGGATGTATGAGGAGAAGGTGTCATAGAAGTGTACCTACAATGTTCTTGAGTTATAAGCTGCATGTTGTTCTTATTATTGTCTATGTATTTTAATTTTGGATTGTATTTATGTTGTTTTTGTGACGCAAAAATTGATTTCATTGGGTATATTCAATCACACAAATTTAAATCAGTTGGAACTTCAAGTGAATATGGTTGAGAAAGTTATGGCTGGTACAAGCGCGACACATAGTTTTTCTGCCAACCAAGGCATTATTGAACCCTCACCACCAAAACAAGATAGCCTTAAGATACTAGAGATGATGATGAAAAGTATTGAAGGCACATGCTTGGGTATTACATTAAGTCATGATTCAAGGAAATTATTTGTACTTCCTAACCTTTATATATATATATATATATATATATATATATATATATATATATATATATATATGAATTTTTGAAGGGAAATGAGGACCTAGACAATTCCATATTACAAATTTGGAACTCGTAAGTATATTTTTATGTTGATTTCTAGTTATATTTATACGTTCTTCTACTTTAACATAAAAATTTGAACTTGCAGGTACATCTATGAGGTCTGTGCTGAAAGGAATCTTCTAAACAAGTATTGTATTTTAGATGCTGCGAGGATTTTTCTTACTCACAGTTCGCCAGGATACAATATCAAAATTTACTTACAAGAGAAGTTAATGGAGAAAGGGAACATCAAATATTGTTATGTGACCCAATTTTACCACGAGTATGTATATATTAATTTGTGTTTTAATTTATAAATAAATTTTATCCATGTTATTAGTTATTTTGAATGTTTATGCAGAAAACATTAACAACTACTTATTATATGTCCCAAGAAAAATACAATAGTTATGTTTTGCCTGGTGTACTCGACACTGCTCGACATTGTGGTTACCAATTTGAATGAGTAAGTTGTATTATTTTTAATACTAAAATTTAACTTTAGAGTTAAATAGTTTTTATTTATGTTTATTTTTAACCGACATGTATAGAGAGATGTAAGAATTTAATGCGCGTGGAAGAAATGTAATTGGTAAAAAGCCAGTCTATGTTTTCCCAAGAGTAAGTATATTACTTGTGGTTTTTGACATTATATTATTTGTGTGTATTAGTGTGACATAAGTACATGAAAATTATTTGTAGTGGCGAAAACAACCCGACAACTATTCTTTGGATAATATGTTATGAGATATATGCTCCATATTCTCTCTGGAGGCATTACAAATGGATGTATGAAGAATAAGGTATTATCCCAATCAATATATATATATATATATATATATATATATATATATATATATATATATATATATATATATATATATATATATATATATATATATATATATATATATATATATATATATATATATATATATATATATATATATATATATATATATATATATATATATATATATATATATATATATATATATATATATATATATATATACTTCTTAAGTCAATGTTATTGATTTTAGCTTATCATAATTTAAATTCTATTCTAATTATAGGAACTTAGCAACCAAAAACCATACTCAAAAAAAGAAATTAATGACATCCGATCACGTTGGACCAGTGTCTTCTTATCTCATTATGAATATAGACAACAACAACAATAGTTTTTCTTGGTTGCTATAATCTTATTTTGTATATGAACAAAGTTTTTGTCATTTTGATGTGCAAATATGATCATGTCAAATGAGTGTATTCTGTCTTGATGATAACAATGTAAATTTGCATATTTGGTTTAAAATGATATGATATATTCCAATTATGTTACATATTTTGTAGTTTATGTATAAAAAATAATACATACAGGTTAATAGATTTATAATGATATGATACAGGCCAGTAGAAGTAATACATGCCACTTAAATTGATACAATACAACAAAAAAAATAAGATTTAACACCTCGATTATTACATAAAACCGAGGTAAATGAATACATTATCACCTTAGATTATATATAAATTTTAAAGGTAAATGACGTGCACAACAAAATGGAGAAAATAAAAATATGTAGTTCCTTCAGATAAAACCCATGACAATTTAAATTATAACCTCATTTTTTAAAACACCGAGGTGTTAAGTTAAAACTTTTCATGTCTGTAATACGGTGGCAAAACCGATTGTTATACTGGTTTTACATTTTTTATTCGCAACTGTTGCGGTAAGCAAAAGTCTCCATCGACTTTTCTTTTATCCAACAAAGGAAAGGGCGAAAAGAACAGAAAAAGACCTTTCGAGATTATTTCTGAGTTAGGGGGTATATTATGGAAAGGGAAGGTGTTAGCACCCTTTCCATCTGTAGTTATCTATGGGCTCTTAAATGCTAGCTCATTTGAAAATACCTTGTGTTTGTTTGTTTGAAGAAAATATTTCGAAAGGATGCCTTAGCACGACGAACTTTGTAATGTTTCTCGTATTGTTGAGAACGTATAGAAAGTGTTTTGAAAATGTTTTTGGAAAGAGTTTTGTGTATGTGAAAAATTGTTTTATTTTAAGCAAGCATCTAAGAACTATCTACCTACTCGAAAAGGTTTATTCTTTTCCTCTTTTCCTTTAGATAATGCTACCCTACTATTAGTGAGTAGGTATCCCTAATCGTTGGATGTTTGAGGGACATTTGAAGGGACATAGTATAGTCACAAAGGCAACTGGGTAAGAAACCTTAGTAACTACTCTAGGGTTTTAAGATCATACCGAGGAAACATCGAGACGGTCATTGTTGATATTTTGAACCAGAGGGTAGCTACTAAAGTTTCTCACGTTTCAAGAGTTGTGACTGTTTTCCGAAGGCAACTAAAGTGGGAACATCCTAGAGGTGTATATGTGAGAGTGTGTTGTATTCAGTTATTTTGTCTTGTATTAGGTTTGCTAGCGTTTGATTTTAATCTCTTGCCATACAATCTTATTATCATGCATCTAAACAGTTTAAAAGTTGCAGGAGTTTAAAGTGCGGTAATGTAAATCCTAAACTATTACAGGGCTTCGAGTAGGGGGAATATTACAAGTTCAAAACTGGGGAAATGAAAAGCAGAAGAATAGAGTCCTAATTTAAAATCTAGTACACCCCATAAGCAATTACAGTAGTATGAAATGAAATGAAAATATTAAACGCGCGCGAATTAGAAAGGACATCTAAAACCCTAAAAAATTTCTAAGTAAAAGAAAATCTTTTTGTTTATTTTTGTTTGATTTAAGAAAATGATTAAATTAAGAAAATGATGGATTAAATATCCTAAATCTAGATTTAAAGAAAAAAACTAATTATTTATTGAAATTAAAACGAGGAAACTAATTCTATATATTTTTGTATTTTTTATTATAAAAGAGAAATGAAATTGATTAAATCCTAAATTATATTGATTTTGAATTAAAAAAAAGATTAAGGTAATTAATTAATTAAATTACAAAATTAATTTTAATTAAAAAAAAACTAAACCTAATATTTTTATGATTTTTCTGATTTTATGTTATAATAAAAAAGATTAAAAGAAATAAAACAATTAAAACAAATAAATAAAGAAACAATGAACATGAGTCTGATATGGAACAACAATGGGGGGTTTAGAATTGGAATCTGTTAGGCCCATGTTTGAGAGAGACCCAGACTTCATTGGATCTGGTGAGGGAGCTCTTTGAAAGTTCATGGTGAGGCACACGTCTGAAGCCTTCATATCTGGATTAGATGGTGATAGTCTGATGGTACACGATGCATACGCTTGACCTGGTCATACCTGATTAACAAGGAAACATGTGAAAAATAAAACCCCTTCACGCCTGGGTTGAACCCAAGACATGGGGGGGGGGGGGGAGGGTATGCCTTAAGGGTACATGTATTTCCATTCGTGTCATCTCTTCATTCGTTATATAAAACAAAACAATAAGATTATAATAGAAAAAATGCAATAATTATTTAAACATAAAATCTGCGCGCTCAGTGGGCCCCTACTATTTGAAGGCAACGAATCACAACAAGTTATTTTTCCATGCCAACTCCGGGGGGTAAAACCACCATCCTCTCCAGCGCGACCAAAATCATAACATGCAAAATATTGAGATTTAAAGCTAGAGGTTTTGTCTACCCCCCCCACCCCTAAAACCTAGGCTGCGAATCTAACCATGGTCTTAGCTTAGTTTGAAAATGCCTCCATCATCGAAACTGAAGCTTACACATTTTCAAACCCTAACAATGGTGTCCTGTTATTTTAGCACTAATTTTCACATGTAACACATTAAAACATTCATAAACATCATTAATAGCATGGATATACGATCAATACGGATTTAAATTACATATTGAATGAGTTTGAGATTATGAATTTTTACCAAATGAAAGAATCAGGTGAATGGTGTTCTTGTATGTGTTTGGCCTGCCTGGTGATGGGAAATGCTTCCTGGAATCTCCTGGGAGTGAATGATGTGGTTATTTTGGATTTATAGTGGCTACAATATGAGTTTAGATTTTGATAACTATGTGAAATTTTTAGAAATTTGTGTGGCTTTTTCAGGCAACTTGCGCGTGTGATAAGCTTGCAGAAATGGTCCTTATGTAGAGTAGGCGGAGTTAAGAAAGAAACAAGGAAAGAATCTGACCCTTAACTCATGAATTGAAGCCATGATCAAAATTTGAATTTTTGCCATATTTATGAAGAAAGCATGCTATTTTGGACTACAATGAAATTGGTTATGTTTTTGCATGCTTCTCGGGCCTTAAGGCAAGTCCAAACACTAGCCTATTAAGCTATAACCCATTATTTACTATTTTATGCATTTTATTTTGTATTTATTTGAATAAAACAAAATAATTATGAATAAAATAGGTAAGCATGGCCAAGAAAGGTAAAAATGAGTTTAGAGATCCCTTATAAGTTCATGAAGATGCTTGGAGTCCAAAACGTTAGGTATTGACCTAAAAGTTCAAGTTTGCCCAATGCACAATTCTTGAAATTTCTCAAATTTTCCCAACTTGTACAAGCCATAACTTGCTCAATATTTACCTTTTGAGGATTATTTTGGACTTTTTGGAAAGCCCAAGATGTCTCCTTAAATATTTATTTTAATAAATTTTGCATTTGAAGAATTTATCTTAATGTAAATGGTCTTGGCAAAAAGTGACTTTTGTTGACCTTTTTAAAATGACCTGTAATGTATGAGCTTGTATCTCCCAAATGATGCATTTCTTGAACTTGAGGATAAAAGAGAAGTTGCAGGGAATTGGATTCTCTTCAAAATTATATTTGTTTGGGAAAATGGAAGAAGTATGTGAAAGTTATACCTGGTCAAAGTTCAGTTGACTTTTCCTATAGAAACCCTAATTTAGCAGTTCTTGACTTTTGATAAATTAAGAGAATTCCTTGAGGAATCATGATCAACCCTTTATCAAATGATGATTATCACTTCAAAATGTTGATGTTAACCAAAAATCTTGAAGTTTGACTGTATATTGGCCACAATTGACTTTTGACCTAGTAAAGTTGATTTTGAAACACTTGAGCAGTTGAGTAGTTAATTGAGCAAACTTGTAGTGTAAGGCATGAAATTTAGCATGGAAAATATTGAAGACATATTGGGGACCCTGGAAACCATTTTGAGCCTTTGCAACCCAAACATCTTGGTGAAAAGTGAAACCCTAGTCGGAGGTTCATTGCTTAGGAGGAGAATTTGTATGATCAATTCTTTGGCCAACCTTGAGAAATTGAGGACCTCAATGAGCATGTCTTGAGTAAAATGGGAGGGAAAATTTTGGGGTACAATAATTTCACTCTTATTTAAATTTCATGGGTAGCTGAGGTTAAATGTATTTCGCGGTCGACGTTATATACGTTACTTGTAGTAGTGTTGGCAAATGAGATTAGGCCATGTCCGTGAAAGGGGTCTGGTCAAATTGGGGAAACAAAATATGCTTGGTGGAGACAAAGTCAAAAAGATGAAGTTTTATAAACCATTGGAAAATATTGAAGAGTGAAGTTTAGTAAAGGAAAACAAAGAACACATGGATCAATTGATTACATCCATTCTGATCTTTGAGGGCCTACAGGTGCCCATCACATTCAGGAGCAAGTTATTTTCTATCCATAGTTGATGATTATTCCAGAAAGTTATGGGTGTTCATCTAGAAGACCAAGGATGAAACTTTTGAGAATTTCAAAAGTTGGAATACTCTAGTTGAAAATTAAACTGGAGGAAAGGTCAAGAGGTTGAGAACTGATAATGGCTTTGAATTTTGCAATAAGGCGTTCGACAATTTTTTGCAGCCTCTGATATTGCTAGGCAAAGAACTACGATAGATACTCCCCAATAAAATGGTTTGGATTAAAGGTTCAATTGAACCATTTTAGAAAGACTTAGATGCATCTTGACTAGGGCTCGATTAAAGAAGGTGCTTTAGGTAGAGGCTGTTTCAACATCAACTTATTTGATAAACTGATGTCCTTCGACTGTGTTAAATATGAAGACACGTGGATAAGTTTTGTTGGGATATCCACCAGATCCATACAAACTTAGAGTATTTGGCTATGTAGGCATATGCTCATATTAGGCAAGACAAGGTCCAATCTAGAGCTCTAAGATGCACGTTCATGGGATACCCTGAAGGAGTCAAAGCTTATAGGCTATGGTGCTTAAAGCCAGGTCACAAGAGGTGTATTACCAATCGAGATGTAATTTTCAATGAATATGAGATGGATTTCAAGAAAAATGATGACGTTGGTCTAAGTGCAAAGATATTTGAAGAAGAGTAGGAACATGAGGCAATTCCTGTTGAGGTGGAACATGTCGATGTTGAATTGTGTATCCTAGATAAAGTAGTAGAAGAAGAAGAACAAGATGCTAAAGATACCAAGGAAGTTGAGGAAACTGTCAATGACTACCTGTTGGTAAGAGATAGGGCGAGAAGAGTCATCAAGCCACCTCAGAGACTTGGGTATGCAGATCTTATAACTTATGCCTTAATCTTTGCAAGTAAGGTTCTAGATGAAGAACCTAGAGACTATAAGGAAGTTATGAGGAGTCGAATAAGACTGAATGGTTGAATGCCATGGATGATGAGATGAAAGACCTTCTTGATAACTACACTTATAAACTAATCAAGAAACCTTATGGAGCCAAGTTAGTCAGTGGTAAGTGGATTTTCATAGTTAAGACATGAATTGAAGGAGTGACATCGAAAAGATACAAGGCAAGATTATTCGCAAGAGGTTTCACTAAGAAAGAAGGTTTCGACTTTAATGATATGTTCTCTCTGGTTGTGAATCACATGTCCATTCGAGTGTTACTTGGCATGGTGGCACGTTTTGACCTAGAGCTGGAACAAATGGATGTGAAGATTGCATTCTTGTACGGAGGTGCGACACGGTGGCAGAACCGACTATTTAATACTAGTTTTTGCATTTTGTATTTGCAAATGTGCGGTAAGCAAGAGTCGCCACCGACTTTTCTTTTATCCAACAAAGGAAAGGGTGAAAAGAACAGAAAAAGACCTTTTCGAGATGTTTTCTGAGTAAGGGGGTAGATTATGGAAAGGGAAGGTGTTAGCACCCTTTCCATCCGTGGTTTTCCACGGGCTCTTAGAGGTTTGCTCATTTTTAAAATACCTTTGTGCTTTGTGTTTGAAAATGTTTTAAAAATGCCTTAGTACGACGAACTTTGTAATGTTTTTCAGGATAGTGCATATGTGTTGAGATTCCGTTATTTTTTATTTTTTTATTAGGTTAGCTAACATTTTAATTTACATATGAAGAGATGTACTCAATAAGGAGTTCGACATGAATGATATTGGAACTGCATCCATGATTCTTGGGATTGACATCTGAAGAGATAAAAAGCAATCAAAATTATGCTTATCTCAAGAGACATACCTACGGAAGATTCTCGACAAGTTTCGTATGTCAAATTCATAGCAAGTTGTGGCTCCGACAAACCCTTAATTCAAGCTGAGTATAAATCAGTGCCCCAATACTGAGTTTGAAAGAGCTTATATGAATATCATCCCATATTCTAACATAATAGGTTCTTTGATGTATGCTATGGTATGTATTAAACCCAACATAGCATATGCAGTAAGTCTTGTAAGCAAGTACATGGAGACTCCTGGAAAGGCTCACTGGAAAGCATTGAAGTGGATTCTAAGGTACATAAATGGGCCTATGAACAAAGTCCTCATTTATGGTGGAGCCTATGGTGAATATAGTAAAGTAGTAATCAAAGGGTGTGTTGATTCTGAATATGCAAGTTGTATGGATTACGAGAAATCTCTTTTTGGATATGTGTTCACTATGTTTGGCACAACGATTAGTTGGAAAGCAAAACTTCAGAAAGACTGTAGCCTTATCAACCACTGAAGCGAAATATATCGTCCTTACTGAAGTTGTGAAAGAAGCATTGTGGCTTGAAGGTTTTGATAAGGAGCTGAAACTTCAAGGTCGAGTTATCACTATTAAATGTGATAGTCAAAGTGCTATACACCTGTCGAGGAATTTAACCTATCACGAGATAACCAAGCCCATAGATGTGAGGTTGCATTTCATCAAAGGGGTATTTTAGCATGGAGAAGTCCAAGTGATGAAGGTTTCGACAGATCATAATGCTGTGATATGATCACCGACATTGCCCAGTTGCAAGTTTTCCCAATTTATGAAGTTAATAAAGCTGCATGAAGAAAGCTATTTTGTTCCCTTGATGTTATAGATTTTGTTCCAAGGTGCAGTATATAACATGGCTCAAGATTTGTGAGATATTGGATAGAAATCTAGTATGGTCGAAGGGTACCTTCTTGGTTTGACAATTCGACATGATCTTAGCATGTTCTCAAAGTCTATTCACATGTTGTAGTCGAAGCCCTATAATGTTGTAGTTGAAGTATGCTCAAGTATGCAGTAGTTGAAATGCTAGGACTGTTAGCATTGTCGAATTGGGCTTGTTTGTTAAGCCCAATTGTTTAAGTTAGCTTGTTCCCTAAGTTAGCTTGTGTAATTGGCATGTATACAAAACCCATTAGTTTAGTGTGTTAGTTTTCTTATAAATAGCACACTAGTATCTCATCATTGCAACACTGAAATCCTAATTAGGGTGAGAAAGGTTTTTTTTTATTTTGTAATACTTGTAATCTTGTTGAAAGAGAAAGTAAAGAATATATGTTCATAACCAATTTTATTGTTTTCTTCTTGCTTCCTTTTTTCCTACCCTTATAGGTTTCTTGTTAGTCAAGAAACCGATTATACTTTGTTATACCAACATCATTTTCACAATCGAAAATTTTCACTCTCTTAACACTAAGACAATGACTAGTGAATAAAACTTATAAAAGTAGGAGATTAAGATAGATAGAAGAGTTGATAACTCAAAAAACTGATGTATTTAGAAGTTATGAAAGTCCTCATTTATATAGAAAATAATTTGGCTAAAAGGAAAACAAACCAAGGGATTTGGCGCTTCCTAATTGAATAGAACACCTATCCAATTGATTAGGTAAAGTCAGAAAATAAACCCTAATATGTTTGTCCCTTAATTTATTAGAAACCCTACCTAATATATTAAAAGGAATTAATCTTGCTTTATTTGATCAAAAGAAATGGCTAATCAATTAGGCATTTGAGTTTTGATTTCCTAATTAATTATAAAACTTTTTAATTGATTAATTACTTTCATGAATTAGTTTTAATAAGTTTTAATAAAAATATGTTAAGTTTGAAATACTTGTGTGTGTGCACAGACACATCAGTTTAGTACTATAAGACTTACTGTTGCTTTATTTACATTTAACTGATCAAAATACTAGAAGAAACATTAAGTGCAAGATCAGGCGAGCTTTCATAACTTCACAACTTCAATTGGAACTTTGAGCACTTTTTCTTATGCTTGCTTCTTAACTAATGATGGTTATGATTTGTTCTTTCTTATTAATTTTTCATCATCAAAACTTTTATAAGGCATTACATGCACATCACATATAACCACAAGGTTTCCAATATTCCACGACAAAATATATTCCTTACGTTTCCATACTCATGGCCCTAACCTATGCTAAGTTTTCTTCATACATAGAATTTTCTACCTTAGAAGAGATGCTTAGAGGTGACCTTGTCAAATCTAACAAGAAGGCTTGTGCTCGTACAATAAGGCATGAGAGATATTCATGATCAAGTTTGTGATAAGGTTTGCTAGAAGTGTACCTCAAAGTTCTAAGGGACCACTCTCTAGGAGGAGAAAAAATCATTGAGAGTGAACCTTTGGATGATCAAGGAGAAAGTCCGACTTATTATCGTGGAGAATAAAAAATTGAAAATAGATTATGAAAGTGGATTTTACATCTTATTTGAAGCTAAGTCCTTAGATTTTTGACAAAATTGTGGCTCAAATGTTATTCTTAAATTATGTTTGGAACTCTTAATTTAGGGTATGCATTGCAATAAAAATATTTTAGAGTGAGAGGAATGAGTGAAGACTTAATTATGATGATAGTGAAGTATATAACATGGCTTAAGATTTGTAAGATATTGGATAGAAATATAGTATGGTCGAAGGGTAGCTTCTTGGTTTGACAATTCGACAGGATCTTAGCATGTTGTCAAATTCTATTCACATGTTATAGTCGAAGCCCTATAATGTTGTAGTTGAAGTACGCTCAAGTATGCAGTAGTTGAAATGCTAGGACTGTTAGCATTGTTGAATTGGACTTGTTTGTTAAGCCCAATTGTTTAAGTTAGATTGTTCCCTAAGTTAGCTTGTGTAATTGGCATGTATACAAAACCCATTAGTTTAGTGTGTTAGCTTTCTTATAAAAAGCACACTAGTATCTCATCATTGCAACACTGCAAATCCTAATTAGGGTGAGAAAGGTTTTTTGTTATTTTGTAATACTTGTAATCTTGTTGAAAGAGAAAGTAAAGAATATATTTTCATAACCAATTTTAATTTTTTCTTCTTGCTTCCTTTTTTCCTACCCTTATGGGTTTCTTGTCAGTCAAGAAACCAATTATACTTTATTATTCCAACATCATTTTCACAATAGAAACTTTTCACTCTCTTAACACTAAGACAATGACTAGTGAATAAAACTTATAAAAGTAGGAGAGTAAGATAGATAGAAGAGTTGATAACTCAAAAAACTGATATATTTAGAAGTTATGAAAGTCCTCATTTATATAGAAAATAATTTGGCTAAAATGAAAATAAACCATGGGATTTGGCGCTTCCTAATTGAATAGAACACCTATCCAATTGATTAGGTAAAGTCATAAAAGAAACCCTAATATGTTTGTCACTTAATTTATTAGAAACCCTACCTAATATATTAAAAGGAATTAATCTTGCTTTATTTGATCAAAAGAAATGGCTAATTGATTAGGCATTTGAGTTTTGCTTTCCTAATTAATTATAAAACTTTTTAATTGATTAATTACTTTCATGAATTAATTTTAATAAGTTTTAATAAAAATATGTTAAGTTTGAAATACTTGTGTGTGTGCACAGGCACATCAGTTTAGTACTATAAGACTTACTGTTTTTTTATTTACATTTAACTGATCAAAATACTAGAAAAAAATAAGTGCAAGATCAAGCGAGCTTTCATAACTTCACAACTTCAATTGGAACTTTGAGAACTTTGTCTTATGCTTGATTCTTAACTAATGATGGTTATGATTTGTTCTTTCTTATTAATTTTTCATCATCAAAACTTTTAGAAGACATTACATGCACATCACATATAACAACAAGGCTTCCAAGATTCCATGACAAAATGTATTCCTTACGTTTCCATACTCATGTCCCTAACCTATGATAAGTTTTCTTCATACATAGAATTTTATACCTTAGAAGAGATGCTTAGAGGTGACCTTGTCAAATCTAACAAGAAGGCTTATGCTCGTACAATAAGGCATGCGAGATATTCATGATCAAGTTTGTGATAAGGTTGACTAGAAGTGTACCTCAAAGTTATAAGGGACCACTCTCTAGGAGGATAAAAAATCATTGAGAGTGAACCTTTGGATGATCAAGGAGAAAGTCCGACTTATTATCGTGGAGAATAAAAAATTGCAAATAGATTATGAAAGAGGATTTTACATCTTATTTGAAGCTAAGTCCTTAGATTTTTGACAACATTATGGCTCAAATGTTATTCTTAAATTATGGCTGGAACTCTTAATTGAGGGTATGCATTGCAATAAAAATATTTTAGAGTGAGAGGTTTGAGTGAAGACTTAATTATGATGATAATGCAGTATATAACATGGCTCAAGATTTGTGAGATATTGGATAGAAATCTAGTATGGTCGAAGGGTAGCTTCTTGGTTTGACAATTTGACAGGATCTTAGCATGTTGTCAAAGTATATTCACATGTTTTAGTCAAAGCCTTATAATGTTGTAGTTGAAGTATGCAGTAGTTGGAATGCTAGGACTGTTAGCATTGTCGAATTGGGCTTGTTTGTTAAGCCCAATTGTTTAAGTTAGCTTGTTCCCTAAGTTAGCTTGTGTAATTGGCATGTATACAAAACCCATTAGTTTAGTGTGTTAGTTTTCTTATAAATAGCACACTAGTATCTCATCATTGCAACACTGAAATCCTAATTAGGGTGAGAAAGGTTTTTTTTTATTTTGTAATACTTGTAATCTTGTTGAAAGAGAAAGTAAAGAATATATGTTCATAACCAATTTTATTGTTTTCTTCTTGCTTCCTTTTTTCCTACCCTTATAGGTTTCTTGTTAGTCAAGAAACCGATTATACTTTGTTATACCAACATCATTTTCACAATCGAAAATTTTCACTCTCTTAACACTAAGACAATGACTAGTGAATAAAACTTATAAAAGTAGGAGATTAAGATAGATAGAAGAGTTGATAACTCAAAAAACTGATGTATTTAGAAGTTATGAAAGTCCTCATTTATATAGAAAATAATTTGGCTAAAAGGAAAACAAACCAAGGGATTTGGCGCTTCCTAATTGAATAGAACACCTATCCAATTGATTAGGTAAAGTCAGAAAATAAACCCTAATATGTTTGTCCCTTAATTTATTAGAAACCCTACCTAATATATTAAAAGGAATTAATCTTGCTTTATTTGATCAAAAGAAATGGCTAATCAATTAGGCATTTGAGTTTTGATTTCCTAATTAATTATAAAACTTTTTAATTGATTAATTACTTTCATGAATTAGTTTTAATAAGTTTTAATAAAAATATGTTAAGTTTGAAATACTTGTGTGTGTGCACAGACACATCAGTTTAGTACTATAAGACTTACTGTTGCTTTATTTACATTTAACTGATCAAAATACTAGAAGAAACATTAAGTGCAAGATCAGGCGAGCTTTCATAACTTCACAACTTCAATTGGAACTTTGAGCACTTTTTCTTATGCTTGCTTCTTAACTAATGATGGTTATGATTTGTTCTTTCTTATTAATTTTTCATCATCAAAACTTTTATAAGGCATTACATGCACATCACATATAACCACAAGGTTTCCAATATTCCACGACAAAATATATTCCTTACGTTTCCATACTCATGGCCCTAACCTATGCTAAGTTTTCTTCATACATAGAATTTTCTACCTTAGAAGAGATGCTTAGAGGTGACCTTGTCAAATCTAACAAGAAGGCTTGTGCTCGTACAATAAGGCATGAGAGATATTCATGATCAAGTTTGTGATAAGGTTTGATAGAAGTGTACCTCAAAGTTCTAAGGGACCACTCTCTAGGAGGAGAAAAAATCATTGAGAGTGAACCTTTGGATGATCAAGGAGAAAGTCCGACTTATTATCGTGGAGAATAAAAAATTGAAAATAGATTATGAAAGTGGATTTTACATCTTATTTGAAGCTAAGTCCTTAGATTTTTGACAAAATTGTGGCTCAAATGTTATTCTTAAATTATGTTTGGAACTCTTAATTTAGGGTATGCATTGCAATAAAAATATTTTAGAGTGAGAGGAATGAGTGAAGACTTAATTATGATGATAGTGAAGTATATAACATGGCTTAAGATTTGTAAGATATTGGATAGAAATATAGTATGGTCGAAGGGTAGCTTCTTGGTTTGACAATTCGACAGGATCTTAGCATGTTGTCAAATTCTATTCACATGTTATAGTCGAAGCCCTATAATGTTGTAGTTGAAGTACGCTCAAGTATGCAGTAGTTGAAATGCTAGGACTGTTAGCATTGTTGAATTGGACTTGTTTGTTAAGCCCAATTGTTTAAGTTAGATTGTTCCCTAAGTTAGCTTGTGTAATTGGCATGTATACAAAACCCATTAGTTTAGTGTGTTAGCTTTCTTATAAAAAGCACACTAGTATCTCATCATTGCAACACTGCAAATCCTAATTAGGGTGAGAAAGGTTTTTTGTTATTTTGTAATACTTGTAATCTTGTTGAAAGAGAAAGTAAAGAATATATTTTCATAACCAATTTTAATTTTTTCTTCTTGCTTCCTTTTTTCCTACCCTTATGGGTTTCTTGTCAGTCAAGAAACCAATTATACTTTATTATTCCAACATCATTTTCACAATAGAAACTTTTCACTCTCTTAACACTAAGACAATGACTAGTGAATAAAACTTATAAAAGTAGGAGAGTAAGATAGATAGAAGAGTTGATAACTCAAAAAACTGATATATTTAGAAGTTATGAAAGTCCTCATTTATATAGAAAATAATTTGGCTAAAATGAAAATAAACCATGGGATTTGGCGCTTCCTAATTGAATAGAACACCTATCCAATTGATTAGGTAAAGTCATAAAAGAAACCCTAATATGTTTGTCACTTAATTTATTAGAAACCCTACCTAATATATTAAAAGGAATTAATCTTGCTTTATTTGATCAAAAGAAATGGCTAATTGATTAGGCATTTGAGTTTTGCTTTCCTAATTAATTATAAAACTTTTTAATTGATTAATTACTTTCATGAATTAATTTTAATAAGTTTTAATAAAAATATGTTAAGTTTGAAATACTTGTGTGTGTGCACAGGCACATCAGTTTAGTACTATAAGACTTACTGTTTTTTTATTTACATTTAACTGATCAAAATACTAGAAAAAAATAAGTGCAAGATCAAGCGAGCTTTCATAACTTCACAACTTCAATTGGAACTTTGAGAACTTTGTCTTATGCTTGATTCTTAACTAATGATGGTTATGATTTGTTCTTTCTTATTAATTTTTCATCATCAAAACTTTTAGAAGACATTACATGCACATCACATATAACAACAAGGCTTCCAAGATTCCATGACAAAATGTATTCCTTACGTTTCCATACTCATGTCCCTAACCTATGATAAGTTTTCTTCATACATAGAATTTTATACCTTAGAAGAGATGCTTAGAGGTGACCTTGTCAAATCTAACAAGAAGGCTTATGCTCGTACAATAAGGCATGCGAGATATTCATGATCAAGTTTGTGATAAGGTTGACTAGAAGTGTACCTCAAAGTTATAAGGGACCACTCTCTAGGAGGATAAAAAATCATTGAGAGTGAACCTTTGGATGATCAAGGAGAAAGTCCGACTTATTATCGTGGAGAATAAAAAATTGCAAATAGATTATGAAAGAGGATTTTACATCTTATTTGAAGCTAAGTCCTTAGATTTTTGACAACATTGTGGCTCAAATGTTATTCTTAAATTATGGCTGGAACTCTTAATTGAGGGTATGCATTGCAATAAAAATATTTTAGAGTGAGAGGTTTGAGTGAAGACTTAATTATGATGATAATGCAGTATATAACATGGCTCAAGATTTGTGAGATATTGGATAGAAATCTAGTATGGTCGAAGGGTAGCTTCTTGGTTTGACAATTTGACAGGATCTTAGCATGTTGTCAAAGTATATTCACATGTTTTAGTCAAAGCCTTATATTGTTGTAGTTGAAGTATGCAGTAGTTGGAATGCTAGGACTGTTAGCATTGTCGAATTGGGCTTGTTTGTTAAGCCCAATTGTTTAAGTTAGATTGTTCCCTAAGTTAGCTTGTGTAATTGGCATGTATACAAACCCCATTAGTTAAGTGTGTTATTTTTCTTATAAAAAGTACACTAGTATCTCATCATTGCAACACTGTAAATCCTAATTAGGGTGAGAAAGGTTTTTTGTTATTTTGTAATACTTGTAATCTTGTTGAAAGAAAAAGTAAAGAATATATGTTCATAACCAATTTTATTGTTTTCTTCTTGCTTCCTTTTTTCCCACCCTTATGGGTTTCTTGTCAGTCAAGAAACCGATTATACTTTGTTATTCCAACATCATTTTCACAATAGAAACGTTTCACTCAGAAAGGTGTATCCGTCAGAAAGGTGTAAAGCAGGCAGGACAGGGGCTGACACGGGTACCCGTATCACATGACACAGACCGTGTCAATTTGGCTAGAACAAGAAACATGTAGAGGAGAAAGGGTAGACTCTGACACGTGTGGCCGTGTCCAGTGACACGGCCCGTGTCTGCTCAGGCATTAAAATTCCTAATTTTGAGATTTTTAAGTGACTTTTGACATTTTGCATTGCTTGGAGATGGCCAAACCCTATACAAAAAAATTTTCTAGATGAAAAATTCAAGTTATTTTCTAAAAATAATTGAAACTACTAAACATTTTCTAACAAAAAACCCCTAAAAAACAATTTCTTTTCACTTTACATTTTCTTGCGCATTTTGCTATTTTTGCATTATAAATTATGTAACTGTCAAAGCCTTGTAATAGTAATTAGGGTTTATTTTTTAATTGTCATCCCCATTTGTAAATTTTCATCCCCCATCCCCCAAACTATTGTAATAAAATATGACATTTAATTTCTGCAATTTATCTCTTTCCATATTTTTGCTAGTAATTAGAGTTTGTATGGAAAGATCTTAAAATCAATACTAGACAACCCTAATTCAAGATACAATATTTGAAAACAATGCGCTTTGCACACTTGCACCTCTAGGGTAACCCACACTTGTTACCCCGTGGGATGTTTTAGCAAATACCCTCGATTACAAGATCGTAGTACCTCGACGACCCTTCAATGTTGCCTTCAGTAAATGATCTTAGTCCCTCACGACTATTGCTAAAACATCCTACAATGTTGCCTTCTATGACTATACGGTGACCCACGCCCGTCCCTTCACATCCAATGATATGGATTTGTACCAATCCATCGTAAAATAGCACTATCTAAAGGAGGAGGAAACGAACTAAGTCTTTTTGAGTAGGTAGATTGCTAGTAATTGCTTTCTCACAAACAAAACCATCTTTACACCTTACACTTTCAAAACAATTCCAAAACATCTCTTTGAACTATTTTAAAAACCAACACTTTGTATACATTCTTATAGAGACGAGAATCATTACAAAGTTCCTAAACAAAGGAGTTTTCAAAAATATTTCAAACTTACATAAAACAAAAAAAACATTTACAAAGAATTTCAAAGTGAGCTAGCAATTAAGAGCCCGTAGATAACTACAGATGAAAAGGGTGCTAACACTTCCCCTTTTCATAACCTACCCCCTGAACTCAAGAAAATTCTCAAAAGGTCTTTCCTGTTCTTTTCACCCTTTCCTTTATTGGATAAAAGAAAAGTCGCTGGCGACTCTTGCTATCCGCAACAATTGTGATCAAACGCAAAACACCAAGTCCGATCTCCCACCGTATTACATAACTGGCGACTGTGCTGGGGATATAATTAAAAGTGGTGTTACCTTAGAGATTAGTTCATATTTAAATTCTTTCATTGTTTGACTTGCTTTCTTTACTCTTAAAAGGGTTGTTTGGATTTTGAGTAGATCCTCTACCCAGATATGGGGGCATTTAGGTAAGTAGAAATAGATCGTGGGGACTGTGCAACGTAATACCGACACAGTTGAAGTGATGGCTATGTTAGTGTGACACATTTGTTGGTACCGGTGTCCCGTGAGTCTAGTGAAGGAGAATACGAGGCTGCTGTATGGTGTCGTAAAGCACTAACTGATTGTAGAACCTTAGTTGAACAACTTGGCCATTAGAAAGTAGTGAGATAGCCGGCTTTGGTGCAATACTAAAGTTGGTTGATACTCGATACTACACTCATTGAGATCCGACTTTCGGGATATTTTGGTCGCTAATAAAGAAGCTTGTGCTAAAATAATGCTTGATGAAGAAAGATCAGTGATATTGAGCTTCCTTAGAACCTGATTACTTTCTTTTAGGACATGTTGAACCAACTAAACTTCAAGAGGGTACTTACCTATAAACCCTATGCAAGCCTAAACCTAAGGCCTTGTGTGCTTTGTTTGTATGTGATTATTTGTTCCTAAACATCATAACATCATGCCATAACATTATCACTAACCATTTCAAGGATCTAAGGATTTATGTTTGTTTTGTTTTGTAGGATATGGCTTCCACTCGCAGAAATACCATCCGAATCAACTTTGCAAGGGTGCCTCCTCAACTCAAAGAGTTATCCTCAAGGGTTCCTGAAAATTCTCCGTTCACCAAAAGATATGGACGACTTCTCAATCTAGATACCTCAAGCTTTAAAGAAGACATGTTGAAGGTGCTCTTTCAGTTCTTTGATCCCATACATCATTGCTTCACCTTTCTCAATTATCAATTGGTGCCTAAAATGGAAGAATTATCTCAACTACTAGAAGTGCCTATTCTTGATCAAATACCCTTCACCGTTCTAGAGGAATTTCCAAGACCCGAGGTTATTTCCAAGGCCTTATGTGATACAGTGGCAGAACCGACTGTTATACTGGTTTTGCGTTTGTGTTTGCAAATGTTGCGGTAAGCAAGATTTACCATCGACTTTTCTTTTATCCAACAAAGGAAAGGGTGAAAAGAACAAAAAAAGACCTTTCGAGAGTTTTTTGAGTAAGGGGGGTAGATTATGGAAAGCGAAGGTGTTAGCACCCTTTCCATCTATAGTTATCTACGGGCTCTTATATGCTTAGCTCATTTTGAAATGCTTTGTGATTTGTGTGTTTTTGAAAAGTATTTTTGAAATGCCAATAGTAAGGCAACTTGCTTTATGATAACTCTTGTATCAGTCCTCAAGAGTGTTGATAAAGCATTTTGAAAATGTTTTTGAAAGAAGTTTCGTGCAAGTGTAAAAATTTGTTCTGAGCATAGCATCTAGGAACTATCTACTTTTACTCGAAAGGGTTGTTCTTTTACTCTTTACCTTTAGACAGTGCTATCCTACTATTAGTGAGTAGGTAGCCCTAGTCGTTGGATGTTTTGAGGGACATTCGAAGGGACATTTATAGTCACAAAGGCAATTGGGCAAGAAACCTTAGTAACTACCCTAGGGTTTCAAGATCATTTTTACCGAGGCAATGTTGAGAGGGTCATTGAGGGACTTATGATCTTTACACCAGAGGGTAGCCACTAAAATCTCTCACATTTCGAGAGTTGTGACTGTTTTTCCAAAGGAAACCGAAGTGGGGGTACCCTAGAGGTCCGCATGTGCAATTATATTATTTTAAATTATTTTTCTTGTGTTAGGTTTGTTAGCAGTTGTTTGTTAAACTCTTGTCATACAATCCTAATTAGCATACATCTAAACAGTTAATAATTTGCAGTAATTAAAAGTGCAGAAATGTAAATCTAGCTATTACAAGGCTTCATGGAAGGGGTTATTTACATGTCCAAAATGGGGAATAAAGCAGAAAAATAAAAGTCATACTTTAAACTATTACAACCAGGAAGCAGGTACAATAATATGAAAAATAGAATGCGAAAGGTAATAACACATGCGGAATGAAAATAACGTCTAAAACTTTAAAAGGAAAAAACTTTTTGTTTTTTTTTATCATGGAAAGAAATTTAATTTGAAATCCTAAGTGTATTTATTTTTAAATTAAGAAAAGGGTTAAAACAATTAATCAATTTTATTTACAAAATTAATTTATTTGAGAAAATACTAACCTAATATTTTTTGTGATTTTTTTATCTGATTTTACAATGTTATAAAAAAATAAAACAATTAAAAGCAAATAAATAAAACAGAATAAAAAAAGTAAATGGGCCAGGATAGTAAAAGTAACAAGGGGGCGTAAGTTTAAAAAACACAGGCCCAGATCAAGAAGAGGCCCAGGTTGCCTTTCGATCCAAGGAGGGAGGTTGTCCTTCGATCCAATGAGGGAGGCTGTCTTTCGATCCAACGAGGGAGGTTGTCTTTCGATCCAATGAGGGAGGTTGTTGAAAGTTCATGATGGACTGCATGTTGATGGAAATCATTTGAAGCCCTTGCAAACCAAAATGATTTATTAGAAATGAAACCTTAGATGGAAATCCATTGCTTAGGAGGAGAATTTGTCTGATCAATTCTTGGTCAACCTTGAGAAAATAGAGACCTCAATGAGAATTCCTTGAATATAATGAGAAGGAAAATTTTGGGGTACAACAACTGCCCCTGTTCAATATTCTTAACCCTGCAGATTTAGATTGGCTTGTCTGCCTTTCGTGATCTGAAGGTGGAAGATGATTGAATACTGGAGTGCCTAGAAATTTCCACTCGTATGGAGTAACGCTATTGGTTGATGATATTAGGAATGGGCTTACAAATTCCATTTGGAGAAGATGAATGAGAGTTGTCAGAGATGGGCTTAAAGATGCCATTCAAAGTAGAAGCTGAATTCATAAGAGGTATCTTTGTGGGGATTCCTGTTCCTGTTGTTTGAGGAGGACTCCACTGGGGAATGTTGATTTCTGTTCTTTTGCTTGAGGAAAACTCTATGGGGAATAGAGTCTAGGAGCTTTAGTCGTTCATGGCTCTACTGAGGAGTTATCTGTGGATGGGGAAAATTAAATTAACTGTTATCTGGTCGGGTCCAGGCTTCAGAAATCAAGCTGTTATCTGGTCGGGTCTAGACTTCAACTTGAGCTTGAGGTATAATGTCATCTGGTCAGGTCCAGGCTTTGTAGTGTCGTAAACTGCCATCTGAAAATGATGAGAAGGAACCCGTGTAAGATTGCTTCAGGATGAGCCCGTGTTAGACTACATCTGGAAATGATGAAAAGGAACCCGTGTAAGATTGCTTCAGGATGAACCTGTGTAAAGCTACATCTGGAGATATATTAGAAGGAACCCGTGTAAGATTGCTTCAGGATGAGCCCGTGTTAGACTACATCTGGAAATGATGAGAAGGAACCCGTGTAAGATTGCTTCAGGATGAGCCCGTGTAAAGCTGCATCTAGAAATATATTAGAAGGAGCCTGGGTAGGGCTTCTTCATCTGGTCGTGTAGATAGTCGCCCCGTCTTGTTTCGGGAATTGATCCATAATCAGCTGTTCGCAGATAGTTGCCCTATCTGGTTTCAGGAATTAATCTGGAACTGTTTTTGTTGGTTGTTGAGATAGTTTCCCTGTCTGGTTTCAGGTATTAATATCTGAATTTAGAGGAAGAAAGATAGTTTCCCCGTCCTATTTCAGGAGTTAATCTTCAATCTGCTCATGTAGGTAGTTGTCCTGTCTTGTTTCAGGTATTAATCTATAATCAGTTGTTCACAAATAGCTTTCCTGTCTTGTTTTAGGTATTAATCTGGAACTTGTTTTTTGTTGGTCGTAGAGATAGTTGCCTTGGATTGTTTCAGGAATTAATCTCAGACCTTAGAGAAAGAAAGATATTTTCCCTGTCCTATTTCGGGAGTTAATCTTCCATCTGCTCATGTAGATAGTTGTCCTGTCTTGTTTCAGGTATTAATCTATAATCAGTTGTTCACAGATAGTTGTCCTGTCTTGTTTCAGGTATTAATCTGGAACTTGTTTTTTGTTGGTTGTAGAGATAGTTGCCCTGACTTGTTTCAGGAATTAATCTCTGACCTTAGAGAAAGAAAGATAGTTTCCCCTTCTTGTTTTGGGAGTTAATCTTCAATCTACTCATGTAGATAGTTGTCCTGTCTTGTTTTAGGTATTAATCTACAATTAGTTGTTCATAGATAGTTGTCCTGTCTTGTTTCAGGTATTAATCTGGAACTTGTTTTTTGTTGGTCGTAGAGATAGTTGCCCTATCTGGTTTCAAGAAATAATCTCTAACCTAGTCTTCTAGATAGTCTCCCTGTCTTGTTGCGGGAATTGATCTACAATCAGTTGTTCACAAATAGTTTCCCTGTCTGGTTTCAAGAATTAATCTGTTATCTGTTAAAAATTGATGATGATGTTTGTCTGCTTGCGAACTTTCCTAAAAAGGTAAATAATTAACTTTATGCAATGTCATGATGCATGAAATGAATTGGGTAATGATGTTCTCAAAATAAATGAGATTGTGATATATGCATTTGTGCTGCACATGCTATGACATTTGTAAAATGAAGTAGGAATGCAATATGTTAATTTATTGGTTGTTCTATTGCAGTGTTGTTGAACTAGGGAGAATAAATCCCTGATTGTTGCTAGGGATGAAGTTTCATTATTTGTTAAAGTTGAACTATTGGGAGACGGATTTCCGTTGCTAGAGAAATAAACTCTATTGGGGAAAGGAAACCCCAAAAAACCGCTTGGGGATTTTCAGAATGAATCTATGTCATGATTGTATCTGGAGATGTATTGAGTATGAGTATCAGAATGAATCTATATCTTGATCGTATCTAAACTGAAAGATGTATTGAATGAGTATCAGAATGACATCCGTATTTGGAGTGTATCTGAACTGTATCTGAAAGATGATATGGAATGAGTATCAGAATGACATCTGTATCTAGAGTGTATCTGAACTGTATCTGAAAGATGATCTGGAATGAGTATCAGAATGACACCCGTATCTGGAGCGTATCTGAACTGTATCTGAAAGATGATCTGGAATGAGTATCAGAGTGACACCCGTATCTGGAGCGTATCTGAACTGTATCTGAAAGATGATCTAGAATGAGTATCAGAATGACATCCGTATCTGGAGAGTATCTGAATTGTATCTGAAAGATGTACTGAATGAGTATCAAAATGACATCCGTATTTGGAGCGTATCTGAACTGTATCTAAAAGAGAAATTTGGAATGAGTGCCAGAATGAATCTGTGTCTTGATTATATCTGTACTGTATTTGAAAGAGAAATTTGGAATGAGTGCCGGAATGAATCTGTGTCTTGATTGTATCTACACTATATTTGGAAGAGAATCTAGAATAAGTGTCAGAATTTCATCCGTCTTTGGATCGTATCTAGACTGTATCTAGAAGGGAATCTGGAATAAGTGTCAGAATGTCATCCGTCTCTGGATCGTATCTGGACTATATCTAGAAGAGAATCTAGAATAAGTGTCAGAATTTCATCCATCCCTGGGTCGTATCTGGACTGTATCTAAAAGAGAATCTAGAATAAGTGTCAGAATGTCATCCATCTCTGGATCGTATCTGGACTGTATCTAGAAGAGAATTTGGAATAAGTGTCAAAATGTCATCCATCTCTGGATCGTATCTGGACTGTATCTAGAAGAGAATCTGGAATAAGTATCAGAATATCATCTCTCTCTGGATCGTATCTGGACTGTATCTAGAAGAGAATCTGGAATAAGTGTTAGAATGTCATCCATCTATGGATCGTATCTGGACTATATCTAGAAGAGAATCTGGAATAAGTGTTAGAATATCATCCGTCTCTGGATCGTATCTGGACTGTATCCGTTTGGGAACTGGCCTTTGACAAGTGTTGGGGAATTTTGGAGAGTAAAATACTAGAATGTTGTTGGGGAAATAAACCCTATTGGGGAAATAAAAATCTGACGATGGAGGAGTGAGCTCTGTTGGAGAGAAGCAGTCTACAGGGGCTTTTATAGTTTTGAAAACTCAGCTGGAGAGAGAAAATCCCTTGGACCGTAATGTTGAAACTCTGTAGGTTGGTGATATTTCCAGGAAGATGTTTGCTTGATCGCACATGGCCCTTTGCTGGAACTCATGTTCAATTCCCCAAGTGATTCAGACGAAGGTCTGCCCCTTGCTATTTGGCACTTTTAAGAGATTCCTTGAATCTTGACTCTACTGCCCCCAGATCAGTTAGACATCATGTCATGCCCCTTGATTATGAAAGGCCTGCTATTGGAAATGTCTTTCCATCTGAGGTGATTCTGTCCACTGAGAGGATTTTCATTCATTGAATATTCGTCGTGCGAATTTCTCTATTGTTGAACGATTAGTTATATGCAAACAGTAGTATTAAAAATGCAAAGCTTATGTCTGTCTTGATGTTTTTGACAATTCATTTTTTTATTAAAACAAAAATTTGCAAGAATGTGATATCAACTCAGGATTTATAGCAAACCTTATAGGAGTCAGGATACCTTTTTGTAACAATATGCTTTCGAACTGACCCATGCTTCAGCTAGGACTTTTAGGGGTTGTAACGTGGCCTGGTTCACGGTTTAAGAAATAAAGGATAAAGGCTCAAAATTTATTTGTACCCAACCTGTTCTTCGTGATGTTCTTCAGTCCTATGCTCAATTAATTGTGCGTTTAAATCCCAATTGAGTATGGAATCTTGGCCCTAATATTCTGGTGATGGTTTGGGTACTGAAAGTTTATTTGGAAGAGGCAGTCATTTTTTGTAATATTTTCTTTTGTTGAGGATTTGTAGCGACCTCTTTTTTATTATCCCTACCTTTTTCCTGAACTGTTTCTTTTGTGGTTACAGTCAGTGGGATGCCCTAGTCTTTTTCTTAAGTCTCCTTTATAGGTTTTGACTTAGCGGGCTTTTCTTTTGAAAAATAATGACTTCATATTTTAATGATTATATGGAACCATCACCATCTTTTGTTTTGGAAGGATACCTCCTACACTACTCATCATGTACGAAGGGAAAGCTTGAGATTGGAATGCACCCTTAAATTGAGAAATTTACGCTACCCCAGGTTACGATTAAAGGTTTCAATTTGTGTGAAAAATAAAACTCCTACTTCTTAGGCTCAAAGGGGTTGACTAGGGATTATCTTCCTTATAACTGCACTTTTAGGATTTGAAACAACGCCTGTACATCGTCAGCAAGGTCTGTTCAAAAGTATATTATAGAGATTGTGGTATCTTTTTCACCATCCTCCCTCTAAAGGCTTATAGTTTTTTAATTGAGAGTTGAGTGCCACAAAAAGGAAGTCGAAGTATAGTTTCAGTATAGTGAAAATGAAAGGATTAATTCAAGACAAGCATATTCAATGTATTAATGAAATAACAAAGTTTGACATATATAAGTGTTCGAACAATCAAAATAAAATTACAATTTGAAAATTATAATGAACAAAAATCCTCTCTGTCTGAACTTGTCACTTCAGTTGGTGTGCCTTTGAGGGATGGCATAAGAATTCAGTCTAACCATATTGTGTGAACTCCAGCACTCCTTCATCGATCGAGTCATGAATCTTATTTTTCAATTCCCAATAGCTATTCGTATCATGTCTAGGACAATTGGAATGATATGCACACATTGCATCAGGATGATAGCTAGGAGCAGATGTATTGGGATTTCGAGGAGGATCCCTCAACGTAATCAACTTCATCTTCAACATGTGTTGCAATAATTAATCCAAGGACATGTTAATTTTGGTGAATTTCCTTTTGGGCTTGTCCTGCTTATGCTGATTGCCTTGTCGTTGTTGCTGCATCAGCACTGGATTAGAGATACGCACTACCCCCACAAATTGGTTGAGATTACCCTTATTGCGGCCCTTCTGGTTGTACACAGTGTTGGACTCCTTCTTTCCATGGTATGGTCTCTTCTGAGTACTTGAAGATGTAGCCCCTTGAATTTCACCGCTCCTGAGCTTATTTTCAACATGCTCCCGCATGAACATGTCACCCAATTCCCTGTCTTCCAAGAGAGGTTGATCATTGATTAGGCCCCAAGCTCTAGCAGTTTGCCCCAGACGGTCATATTTTTCTTGATGAAGCTTGCTGATGAGAACCCTCAACTCTTCTTGTTCCCGAGCTAATATTTGGATAAGAGCCATCTGACTACTCATCTGGATTCTCATCCTTTCCATCCCAGCTTGAAATTGTTTCAACTGGTCATCCTTGTTGTTGTTAGTACTTTTATTGGTCAAGCTCCAAGTGAGGAGTTCTTTCAATTCTTCTTGCACCTTGGATAAATTTAGGAACATTTCCTTGAACTGAGCATCTTGAGTTTTGAGATCTCTGTCATTCTGTTCGAGAGCCATTTTCATTGCTGAAATAAATAATGAGAAAATGAGAAACCTGTACTGGAAGACCTGTTATGTAATGACATGCATGCAATGTTTTCAAGGATCTTGTGGGGTAAACACAAGAAGATGTTAAAATCCAACTGCAACTTTGATTGAAGAACTTCGTATCATTGACGATCCTTCTACGAGAATCAAGCTCACCATGTCTAGTGGGTTATATCCTCTGACTCAGGTTGTCGTACTTTGGTCTTTTGACGACATTGGCTAGAGAAAAATAAATCCCCTTGCCCCTTGCTAGACGTCTGGTTCATCATAACCTGCATCACAGTCCCTAGAGATCCTTGAAATGGTTAGTGAAATGAGAATGAATGTTATGATGCATGATGTTATGTTTGAACAATTTGATCACACACAAGCAAAACACATAAGACGTTAGGTTTAGGCTTGCATGGGGTTTATAGGAAAGTACCCTCTTGAAGTTTAGTTGGTTCAACCTGTCTAAGAAAAGTAATCGGGTTCTAAGGAGTCTCAATATCACTGATCTTTCTTTATCATGAGATGTTTCAGCTCAAGCGATCTTTTCTCGCGGTCGAAATATCCCGAAAGTCCGATATCAATGAGTGTAGTATCGAGTATCAACCAATCCTCAGCTTTATACCAAGGTCGGCTATCTCACTACTTTCTAATGGCCAAGTTTGTTCAACTAAGGTTCTAAGGTCCGTTAGTGCTTTATGACACCACACAGCGGCCCCGTGTTCTCCTCGATTTAACACAAGGGATACTGGTACCAACAAATGTGTCACACTAACGCAACTATCACTTCAACCATATCGGTCTACACCGTAAAGTCTCAATGATCTATTGCTGCTTACCTAAAAGGTTCCCCAGATCCGGGTGTAGGATCTTTTAGTAACAAGCCAAATAAGCCCTCAAAAGTAAAGCATACTGTGATACGGTGGCAGAACCGACTGTTATACTGGTTTTGCGTTTGTGTTTGCAAATGTTGTGGTAAGCAAGAGTCACCACCGACTTTTATCCAAATTAAGGAAATGGTGAAAAGAACATGAAATACCTTATTGAGAATTTTCTGAGTAAGGGGGGTAGATTATGGAAACGGAAGGTGTTAGCACCCTTTCCATCCGTAGTTTTCCACGGGCTCTTAGATGCTTTAGCTCATTTGAAAAAAACCTTGTGCTTTTGAAAAGTATTTTAAAATTCCTTAGTGCGGCGATTCGCTTTGCGTTAACTCTTGTATCAGTCCTCAAGAGTGTTGACAAAGTAAATTTTTTTTGAAAGTTGTTTTTGAAATGTGTAAGTGTAAAAAAGTTTGTTTTGAGCATAACATCTAAGAACTATCTACTTATACTCGAAAAGGGTTGTTCTTTTCCTCCTATCCTTTAGACAGTCCTATCCTACTATTAGTGTGTAGGTAGCCCTATCCTTGGATGTTAAGGGACGATCTAAGGGACGTACAGTCATAAAGGGAACATGTGGAGACGCTTTAGCAATTTTGTCTAGGGACTAGATCATTTACCGAAAGGCAACTGTAGGATCATCGAGGGACTATGATCTTTTTGATTTACGGATCTTTGCTAATGCGTCCCTGTTTCGAGGTGTTGTACCCCAAAATTTTCCCTCCCATTTTACTCAATCATTAGCAATGGAGGTCCCCGAGTTGCTCAAGGAAGTCCAAGAGTTGACTAGACAGGCTCTCTCCTAAGGCAATGTACCTCAAAATTAGGGTTTCTATTTTCATCAAGATGGTGAGCCCCAAAAGCCCCAAATGCTTTCTAAGGTCCTAATATGCTCCCAAGGTCATCCATGTCAAGTTTCATGTCTTGCATAAGAAGTTTGCTCAATCAACTGCTCAGATGCTTGAGAATCGACTGTATTAGGTCAAAAGTCAACTGTGGCCCACATACAGTCAAACCTCAAGATTTTTGGTCAACATCAGCATTTTGAAGTTATATCCATCATTTGATCAAGGGTTGATCATGATTCCTCAAGGAATACTCCAAATTCATCAAAACCCAAAAGTTGCTAAATTAGGGTTTATTAGGAAAAGTCAACCCAACTTTGACCAAACATAACTTCTTTATACTTTATCATAAATTTTCCATCCAAAGCACATTGTGAAGAGGATGCAATTCCCTACAAGTCATCTTCAGCTCACAAGTTCAAAATATGCATTCATAAAAAGATATGAATTTTGACATTATGGGTCATTTTGAAAAGTCAACAAAAATACCTTTTGCGTCAAAGCTTCATACATGAACATGGAAGATCAAATTGAGATGAAACCTAAGCTTTCTAAAAATTCCAAGAACACCCTCTTAGGGTCAAAATTTAGAGAGTTGTGCATTGTCAAAGTTGGCATTTTTTGGAAAATTGTCAAAAGTCAACATTGATCAAATTTGCATATTTTCCAAAGGGGCCCATGTTTTATTGCTTGAAACATGTTTCTAATAGGACCCGCGACACCTGAGCTTTCCCACCTATTGTTTTATTACTTTTATCATTTATTTTGATTTTTTATTCATTTAAATCAAAATAAATCAAATTAAATGGTAAAATAATGAAAACAAATCAAATCTTGGAATTTTTGTGCACATTTTGAGTCCATATACAGCTAGTATGCCAGCCAATTCGTGCAAGGCTCATTAGGGTTGAAAAAGATTGGATTGGAGCAAGTTTTGGAAAGAAATCATACATGAAGCAAATAAAATCAAATCTCCATTATGTCTCAAGATTTATGTCAATTTTGTTGACCTAATTCAGTCTCCTACATATACACAACAATTCCATACCATAAGCACAAGGATTGGAGGCGTGAAACAACAAGAGAGAAATCAAAATTTTGCAAGAAAAGTGTGAGACCTATCTTTGTCTACAGGCCAGTTCAAACCATTCCAATGCTTCTAATCCATCCCTGGACATCTCAGGAAGCTAACAGCGTCATTTGCTAGCCTCAAAGCATCCAGAAATCTCCCCTAGAGATATCACGGTTTTCATTTTTTTAAAGTTTGAATCCATTGATTTACGCATTATAAATCTATTTTAATCACATATCCATGTTTATTGTCATGCTTGAAACGTTTTTGAATGCTTTGATTTGAGTTTCTGCACAGGAATTGCATAATGCCATTGCTAGGGTTTACGAGTTTGTTTTAGGGGTTTCAATGCAGGAACAATTGGCTCTCATATTGGGTACCATGATGATCAGGGCTTCCAGCCCAGTTGATTCATGGTCACCAATTTCATTTATCTTGTTTGTATGCAATTTTTGAATGAAACAGGGTTATAGTTACGAACAAACGTCCGTAGGTAAAAGTTTGAACCTAAAACAACAATCCCAGCGAAGAAGACAATGGCGTGGTTGGTCCATTCAAATTTCGCGCGTTTTGCTGGCAGGATACTTGATTTGGCTTTTTGATTTTATTTGTTTATTACGTTTACAAGTTAACAACACATCATAGATTATGGGAAGGAACGCCTTGGATGCACACGTCCTGGGTTCGATCCCAGGCGTGTGCATTTTATTATTTTCTTAATTATTTCAGGAGAATCCAATGCAATACATCATCCCATGCCTATCATGTACCATCAACGTATATCCATTAGATGCCCAACTGGCTAGATCTCACGCTTCTCCAATGAAGGTTCATGGTACTCCTCCAGGTCAATGCTACACCAGATCCCAAAGTTGACCGGGCCTGGAGCTTAATGGGCCAAAGTATTTCAGTTCAACACCCCTAGCATTGCTATTCAACACATGCCCATTTCTAAATCTTTCTTTTTTTATTTTCTTATTTTTCTTTATTCTTTGTAATTTATTTATTTATTTTATTTTTAAAAATCAATTTTTTTCATAAAAATCCCAAAATCAAGAATTCACAAATTTAGAATTAGTTTTTTATTATTATCAAAATTTAATTTTTAATTAATTAGCTTCATTTAATTTAGGGTAACTTTAACTTATTTTTACAATTAAAATCAATTAGAAAACTAGGTTTAAGTTCTTGGTTTAATTATATTCTCTTTTGTCAAATAAAAACACAAAAAAAAGGTTAATTTAATTATTTTTCTTAATTAAAGTTAATTAGTAATTAGGTTTTTATTCAATTATTCCTTATTTTCTTAGATAACAAAAAAGGACAAAAATTATTTTTCTTTAATGAATTGCAATTAGATTTAGTCAAGGGTCAAAACCCTAGTTTCTCTCGCATTTAATTTGCCGCTTGTTATTATTTTTGCCATTATTATTGTAACTGTTTCAAGGTTGTAATAGTTTTAATTAGGGTTTTAAAATTCTGTACTTTTATTTCCCGTCAAGGCAATTATGTAACTGTCAAAGCCATGTAATAGCTAGGTTTATTTCTGCTTTTACTTTCTTCCAATTATTAACCGTTAGATGAATTAATAGGATTGTATGGCAAGAATTCATGAAAAATTTAAACGGTTAGAAAACTCTAATGTGCAAAGATTAAAACAACTGAAACAAATCACTCGTACATGTTCACTCCTAAGGTTTACCTCACTTCGGTTGCCTTCAGTAAACAATCATTAAGCATATGAGATTTTAGTGGTTGCCCTCCAGTCTAAAGAGATCAAATTGTCCCATTCGAATGTTGCCTCAGAAATGTTCTTAAGACTCTAGGGTTACTACTAAGGTTTTCTAACTATTGTTTTAGTGATTGTACTTGTCCCTTTCGAATGTCCCTTACAAACTCCAACGACGGTACTACCTACTCCTTAATAGTGGGTGTGATACGGTGGCCAAAACCTGACTGTTTGGAAATGCTGGTTCGCATTTTATGTTTGTGTTTGCAAAATGTCGCGGTAAGCAAGATTCGCCACCGACTTTTATTTTATCCAACAGGAAAGGAAAAAAGCACAGAAAAATTCCCTTTTTCAAGATTTTGAGTACGGGGGTAGATTATAGAAAGGGAAGGTATTAGCACCCTTTCTATCTGTAGTTCTCTACGGGCTCTTAGGTACTTGCTCATCATTTTAAAATTGCTTCCGTGTTTGTATGTTTTGAAAAGTTTTGTTTTACTTCGATTTAACTCTTGCTTCTGTCTTCAAGAGTGTTACGAAGTCATTTTGAAAACTTTGTTTGAAAAAGAGTGTAAGTGTGAAATTTTTTGTTTGTTTGAGCAAGTACTTAAGAACTAATCTACCTACTCGAAAAAAAGAATGTTTCTATTCTTGTTTCCTTTAGACAACGCTATTCTACTATTAGTGAGTAGGTAGCACCATCGTTGGAGTTTTAAGTGTCAATTTGAAAGGGACGTACGATCACTAAAGCAATGTTAGGACATCTTAGTAATAACTCTAATGTCTTAAGATCAATATTCGAGGCAACGTATCCGAGGCAACCTTTCTGAGGCAACTTTTCCGAACGGGACTTTGATCTTTGTTTAGACAAGAGAGCGACCACTAAAATACTCTATACTTAATGATCATTTACCGAAGGCAACCGAAGTGAGAGTGTATCCTAGGAGTGTGCATGTGCGAGTGATTCAATTTCAAGTTTATTATCTTTGAACATTTAGGGTTTGCTAACTGTTTTAAAGTTAATCATACATTCTTGTCATGCAACCCTAATATCATACATCTAACAGTTTAATATTTTGCGGAAATTAAAGTGCGGAAAGTAAAGCTACGCTATTACAAGGCTTTGGGTATTAATTACATAGCCAAAAACAACCCGTAAAAAAAAATGATAAATGAACGAAAAAGTCATAATTAAGCTATTACATCCCGTGAGCAATTACAACAATATTGCAAAATAAAATAATAAAGCGCGCGCGATGAATTTAAGAACGATAGGAAATTAGGGTTTTGACCTCGTCTAACCTACTTAAAAGAAAAAAATATTTTTGTTGTTTTTAATTATTTTTAAGAAAAATTGAGGTTTGAATTAAATATGCAAAACCCTAATTACTAATGAAATTAAATTGAATAAAATTAAATCACATGACCTATTTTTGTATTTGGATGTTTTTTAAGAAAAAGAAAATAGAAATTAAATTAAGCTAAAACCCTAATTTTCTAATTTGTTTTTTAATTTATTTACAAAAGGAATTAAAGTTACCTAAAATTAAATAAACTAATTAAATTAATTTTTGTATAAAAAATAAACTAAAATCTAATTTGATGGAAAAATAATTTAATTGATTTTTTGATAAAAGAATTAATTTTTGTTAGTAAAAATAATTTAAATAAATTAAATAAGAGAAATTATAAAAGAAAAGAGAAAAAGAGATATGGGCCTGGTTAAACAGCGATTTGGAGGGGTGAATAGCAATTCTGGGCCCAAAAGGAATTGATCCATGTTGACTTGCCCGTTCTAGTGCTATGCGTTGACTGGGTTGTATGATGGTTCATCACGTGATGGCCATCAGACCTGGCTTCCTGGACACCTGGTTGGTTGGATGATGATGGTCCATGGTGGACTTCATACCTACACATGCGCGCCTGATCATATGAACGGAAATAATATGAAAGAATGGGGGGACCTGAGATTCGAACCCAGGTCCCAAGGCCTTTTCCAACTGCTTCGCTACCAACTGAGCCACGTGCTTTCTTTGTATATGGAATAACAATTAATCAATATATTGAAACGAATAAAATAAAAAGGCATCACGCGCGAAATTTCAAATGGGGCAATCAGGGGCTGCCACGCCATCGTCCCTGTCCTCTCTCTGTTGGTAAACATCAGATACTTTTACCTAAGGACAAACATCCGTCACTACAAACCCTGCATATCTCAAAATCAAATACAAGCATGATAAACAAAATTTAATGGTATAGATCAAATCGCCTTAGCCTACTGAGCATCATGGTGCCCTTCTTGTAGACCGATTTTGCCTGTATAGAAAGATCCTAAATCGAGACCAAGAACCCAAGCAATGGTGGATTCTGATATAGCCAACGAAAATGCAATTGATTACCACCATTAGCTTGCAAACATGTTAGGGATTCAGAATATGCTATTGAAACATGTTAAATATGCAAGAATAATAAGATTCGATTCTGAAAATAATGGCAAACCGTGGGGGTCATGGAACTGGATTTTGGGCACTAGCACGCTTGCTTTCGATTGGTATAGCTTCCTTGCAATCCCAGGAAGCGAATGAGATGGCTAGGGGATCTTGAAAACGCCTGGAAGTATGAAATCAAGTCAGCACTTTTTGGTGATTTTCTCAAGTTTCGTTCTGCCTCTCCACGCCTCCAAACCTTGCATTTTTTGTGTACAATTGTCCACTATATACCACTGATTGAATTAGGGTTACAATTGTGCTCTCAATCTTTATCAATTATGGCTTTTGATCTTGATTTGATTTCCATGAAAATCTTTCCAAAAATAGGCCAAAACCAATCTTTTCATGCACACATAGGTCTTGCACGATTTGATTCACTTTTTAGCTGTATATGGAACCTGAAACATGCACCAAATCTCAAGACTTAAATGGTTTAGATATTTTCATGATTTATTTTGATTTAAATTGATTTAATTGAAATAAAAAATCAAAGTAAATGGTAAAAATAAAATAAAGGCAAGTGGAAAGAGATAGGGCTCGTGGACCATGTTACAAACTCAAAACAAGTGCAAAAAGTTAGGCCCATTTGACAAAAATTGCAATTTGAGGCACTTTTGACTTTTGGCAATTTTGCAAAAAGGGTCAATTTTACCAATGCATAACTTCCTCAATTTTAACTATTTGAATTTGTTCTTGGACTTTTTAGAAAGATAAAGATATCCTCTAAGCAACCCTTTTGGTATCATCTCAATTGGCTCTTCCATGTTCATGTATGAAGCTTTGACAAAAAAGGTGTTTTTGTTGACTTTTCAAAAGGACCTATAATGTCCAAATTCATAACTTCTTGTGAGTGTATATTTTGAACTTATGAGATGAATATTAATTGTAGGTAATTACATCCTCTTCAAAATGAGCTTTGGATGGATCATTTATGATAAAGTATGAGAAAGTTATGCTTGGTCAAAGTTGAGTTGACTTTTCCTGCAAAACCCTAATTTAGCAACTTTTGGGTTTTGATGAATTGTGAGCAATCCTTGAGTACTCATGATCAACCCTTGATCAAATTATGAATAGTACTTCAAAATGAGGATGTTGACCAAAAATCTTAAAGTTTGACAGTATGTGGGCCACAATTGACTTTTGCCCTAACATAGTCGACTTTCAGGCCTTTGAGCAATTGACTGAGCAAACTTCCTCTGCAAGGCTTGAAACTTGACATGGATGATATTGAGAATATATTAGGACAATAGTGAGAATTTGGGATCCCTTGGACTGAAGTATCTTGATGCAACATGAAACCCTAATTTGAGGTAAACTGCCTTAGGAGAGAGCTTGTCTGGACAACCCTTGGACTTCCTTGAGCACCTTGAGAATCTTTCTTGAAATGTTTTGAGAAATATGGGAGGGAAATTTTTGGGGTACAACATCTTCCCCTGTTCAATCTTCTTAAACCTGAGGATGTAGATTGGATTTTCTGCCTTTCGTGATCCGAAGGTGGAAGATGATTGAACACTAGAGTGCCCAGAAATTTGCACTCGCATGAAGTGGTACTTGTCTCGTGATGTCAGGAATGGGCTTACAGATGCCATTTGGAGATTGATGACGGAAGATGGGCTTAAATATTCCATCAGAAGAAGTGTCGATCGCCTAAGAGATTCCTTAGCGAGATTCTGTATACCTATTGTTGAGGAAGACTAAGCTGGGGAATGTTGGTCTCTGTCTTGAGAGAAATAGAATTTTAGGAGCTTCAGTCGTCCGTTATTCTACTGGGGAATCGTCTCTTAGTCGAAGAGGTGAAAATAAACTACTATCTGGTCGTAATCCATGCTTCATGGTGATAAGACCGACTGCTATCTGGTCGTAATCCAGGCTTTACAGTGACTTACTGGGGAGATGAGATTAAACTTGCTATCTGGTCGTAATCCAGGCTTCGCAATTTCTCGATTCTTATCTGGTCGTAATCCAGGCTTCAGAAGGGATTAAGTTGTTATTCGGTCGCATCCGGGCTTCAACTTGAACTTAGGGCAAACTAATATTCGGTCGACTCCGGGCTTCTTAGTAATTGTCCAGGTAAACTGTTATTTGGTCGAAATCCAAGCTTTGCAGTGTCTTGTACTGTTATCTGGTCGTAATCCAGGCTTCAATCCTTTTATCGTTATCTGGTCGTAATCTAGGCTTCACGATGCTTTATACCATTATCTGGTCAAATCCAGGCTTCATGGTGTTCTGTACTGCTATCTGGTTGTAATCCAGGCTTCACAATACCTTACTTCTTATCTGGTCGTAATCCAGGCTTCAGAAGAAATCAAGTGGTTATCCGGTCGCCTCCAGGATTCCATTTGATTTTTGGGCCTACTAATATCCGGTCGAATCCGGGCTTCATAGTAATTGGCCGAGTAAACTGTTATTTGGTCGTAATCCAAGCTTCACAGTGTCCCTCGCTATTATCTGGTTGTAATCCAGGCTTCAGTGCTTTTTACCGCTATCTGGTCGTAATCCAGGCTTCGCGATGTCTCATACCATTATCTGGTCGAATCCTGGCTTCATGGTGTTCGTAGAAAATCAAGATACTATCCGGTCATAACCCGGGCTTCATAACTTGTATTAAAGATATACCACTATCTGGTCGTAATCCAGGCTTCACAGAAACTTGTATTGCTATCTGGTCATAATCCAGGCTTCATAATAACTTGCTGAGCTGTTATCTGGTCTTAATCCGGGCTTCACGGCTTGTGTTTATGATATACCACTATCTGGTCGAATCCAGGCTTCATGGTGTCTCGTACTGCTATCTGGTCGTAATCCAGGCTTCACAATAACTTGCTGAGCTGTTATCTGGTCGTAATTCGGGCTTCACGGCTTGCTGGGGATTAAACTATTATCCGGTAGAATCCGGGCTTCATAGCTTAGAGATAAACCACTATCTGGTCGAATCCAGGCTTTGCGGTGTTTGATACTGTTATCCGATCGTTCTCCTAGCTTCACAATATGATGTAGAAATCAAGATACTATCCGGTCGGATCCGAGCTTCATAGCTTGAAGTGAGAATTTGATTGTATCTTTCCTGAAAGGTAAAGGTTAGTCGTATGTAATGCATGACATGTATCAAGCAATGATGTTCTCAAAATAAATGAGATTGTGCTGTATGATGCGTATACACATGTCATGATGTATGGATATGCATATTTTTATGATATTCTCTAGCCGGGGAAAATAAATCCCGAGCTGCTTCTGGAGCAAAAGAGTTGAATTCTTTGTTCTCGCTGGGAATAACGACCGAAGATGATTGTGAGAATAATCCTGTTGGAGAATAAACTGACGAGAAAATGACTCTGTGGGGAAGAGATGCTCTGTTAGAGGATCTGTTGATTTGGAGGAACAACCTCAGTTGGGGATGAATTACTGTTGCTGCCGATAATGAAACCTGTCGGGGGTTGAGATTCTGCTTGTGGAAGAAATAAACTCCATTGGGGATAATCTTCTAGTGTTGGTGATAAATAAACTCTGCTTGGGGAGAATCAATGTTTTTAGATACCTTTTGCTCCGCGGGGAGTGAATGTACCTTTAATCGTATTCTCCAGCTAGGTCTATCCCTATACCTGGTGGACAAAGCATCTGTAAGGCTTAGACATTTCTTGTTTTCCCCTGTTCCTGATATTACGAGTAATTGTCTTTTGTTTCGTATGTAAATATTTTAGATCAGCAATTATTGTCAAATGCATATATAAAAAATGAACCATTGGACGTTCTTGCAAAACAAAACAAAAATAAAAACAAATTGAAATCTCTTTGTGAAAATGAATTGTATTGATTTTGAAGTTGGCCTGTAAATAGGCGTTTTTGTACAAGAGGCTGACGTCCTAGTAAGAGAACACCGCCAAACAATAGAATTTATACAGTTTGTGTAAAAGAAAGAAAAACAGTTGTGTGAATAATCCCACTGGGTTCCAACTCTGCTATTGCCTTTATATCTTTGAGAGTCTCATCACTTTGCTACTTGGTTGAAGGTAGATCAGATTGATTAATGCCGTCCGAGCTTGATAGTCGATACCGAAGTCTGGTTTCAAGATGATCCAACGAGACATAGTGTTATGCTTTGATCCCTAATTTTTTCCTGGACCGCCCTTTCGGGTTTTCGGTCCACCGGGATACCCTTTTTTGCCCAAGCCGCCTTTTCAGGTTTTCGACTTGCCGGGTGTACAGATTTTTTCATTTTCATCCCTTATTTTTTCCCGAACCCTTTTGGTTCGTCGGGAAGCCCTTATTTTTTCCTAGGCCAGTCAACCTAGCGGGTCTTTGATTAGGCGTAGTATTTTTTCACTATGTCTGCATTGACGGGGTGAGGAAGGTCGTCACCATATGTGATACGGTGGGAAGAACTGACTGTTTTTGGAATGCTGGTTTGCGTTTTGCGTTTGTGTTTGCAAAATGTCGCGGTAAGCAAGAGTTGCCACCGACTTTTATTTTATCCAACAAGGAAAGGAAAAAAGCACCGAAAAATTCCTTTTTTCGAGATATTTCTGAGTACGGGGGGTAGATTATAGAAAGGGAAGGTATTAGCACCCTTTCTATCCGTAGTTATCTATGGGCTCTTAGGTACTTGCTCATCATTTTCAAAATTATTTTCTTTGTGTTTGTGGGTTTTGAAAAGTTTTTGTTTTAACTTCGATTTAACTCTTGCGTCTGTCTTCAAGAGTGTAATGAAGTGTTTTTGAAAACTTGTTTGTAAAGTGTAAGTGTGAAAAAAGTTTGTTTTGGATGAGCAAGTATCTAAGAACTAATCTACCTACTCGAAAAAGAAATCGTTCTATGCTTGTTTCCTTTAGACAATTCTATCCCACTATTAGTGAGTAGGTAGCACCATCATTGGAGTTTTGAGGGTCAATTCGAAAGGGACGTACGGTCACTAAAGCAATGTTAGGACGTCTTAGTAGTAACCCTAATTTCCTAGATCATTTATCCGAGGCAACAATATCCGAGGCAACCTTTCCGAGGCAACTTTGATCTTTGGACAAAAGGACGACCACTAAAGCATCCTATACTCAATGACCGTTTTAACGAAGGCAACCAAGTGGGAGTGTACCCTAAGAGTGCGCATGTGCGAATGATTCAGTTTCAGTTTATTTTATCTTTGCACATTTAGGGTGATCTAACTGTTTTAAAATTAATCATACATTCTTGTCATGCATCCCTATATCATACATCTAGATGTTAAATATTTGCAAAAATTAAAGGTGAGGAAATTAAATTAATTATTACAAGACGTCGGGTATTTACATCACCCAAAGCAACCCTTTGAAATTTAAAAGCGGAAAGATAAATATCCTAATTAACTATTACAAACCGGGAGCAGATACATTAATTGGATAAAGAAAAATAAAGCGCGCGATGTGAAATTAAATCGAATGCGAAATTAGGGTTTTGACCCTTCTAATTAAAAGAAATGTTTTTTTTTGTTTTTTATTTTTAAGAAAAGGAATTAAATCTTAAAATTAAATGCTAAATTAATTATTAAATAAATTAATTAATGAAAAATAATAAATGACATATTTTTGGAGTTTTTTGATATTTTAGGAAAGAAAATAAAATAATTAAATTAATGATAAAACCTATTAATTCTAATCGATTTTAAATATTTACAAAATCAATTAAAGTTATCTAGAATTAATAACCTAATTAATTAATTAATGTTTATTAATGAAAAAAATAAAATTCTGAAATTTAATTGGGTAAAAATATTTTTGTAACTTTTTGATAAAAATAAATTATTCTATTGGTTAGTAAATAAATAAAAACAAATAAAATAAAAAATTAAATAAACAAAATATAAGAAAAGTATAGAATGGGCCTGAGAAAGTGAGGTTTGAATAGCAAGGATGTTGGCCCATTTGTGAAGATGCAATTGACTTTTGTGATCCCCTGCATGTGCGTTTGACTGGGTCCATGGTACACCTTCAATGCTGGCCACCAGATCTGGCCATCTGGCCATCTGGCGTGCTGGATGGTGAATGTCCATGATGGATGCTTGGCTTGCATGTGCATTGGATTACCTGAAAGAATTTGGAAAAATAACAAATGCTGGAGGCAGGGATCGAACCCCTGACCTCCAGCCTCTAATGCCCTGAAATCAAGCGTGGCAACCACTAGGCCAAGTGGTTCTTATTGTTAACAAAATACCAAGTAATGATAATATAAAAAAAATAAAAGTTAGTGTCCAGAAACAAAAAAACGCGCGCTCGTTTTGAATGGACGAATGGTGGGATGACAACTCACCGTCCCTGTCCTCTAAAAACTGGAATTTTTACCTGCGGATTTTATCCGCAACTAATATCGTAGCTTCACTCTAAGTTCTTCCACAGGCAATATAAATGGAAACTAGCACCATGGTTGAGCTCGTCTTGTTCCCCTGAACATGATAATACCCTTCACGAATGCCAATTATTCCTGTAATAAAAAACCCTAAAAAACTCCAAAAAACCCTAACAATGGTGATCCACGATTCAGTCCATATAAATGAAATTGGCTATTGTAAAAAGCTTTCAAATGATATGGTGATCAAGAATATGCCATTATTTTACACAATAGATGCAAGAATGAAGCTAATCGATTTCAAGAAAGAGATGATACCGTGACGGCCTTACAGTGCACTGGAGGGCTTGGAAACGCGTGGCTTTGCTTGCTTTCGCTTGTGGAGATTTCCAGGAGACGATTGGGACAATTGCCAAGCCTTGAGAATGCCTCTAAGTGCTGTTTCGATCTCACACTTTTTCTTGTTTTTACAAATTTGGATCTGGCTCTATGCTTGATCTCCAACCTCTATTTTGATATGCACACAACCCTTATGTATTGTACAATGCATTAGGTTTGAATACCCTGTCCAAATCTCCTTCTTTCAATGATTTTGATAGGGATTTGCTTTGCTTTGACCACCTTCCAAATTTGGCCTAAATCCAATCTCCTTGTACACAATTACCTTGATACGAGTTTGATTGCATTGCTAGCTGTAATTAGAGTCTGAAACAACCAAAAAATCCTTTGTTATCAATGCTTTAGATTTTATTTGATTTTATTTGATTTAAATCAAATTAATTCAAATAAAAATCAAAATAATTAATAAAAATATGATATGGACACATGGACAAAGCTAGAGCACGTGGGCTACAATGCCAACTCAAAACAAGTGAAAAAGAATGGGCCCATTTGGAAAAATTTGAAGTTTTGGGCATAGTTGACTTTTGGCAATTTTGCAAAAAAGTCCAACTTCAACAATGCATAACTTCCTCAATTTTGACTCTTTATGGTTGTTACTGGACTTTTTAGAAAGCTTGAGATGTCCTATAATCAACCCTTTTGGTCTCATCTCAATTTTATATTCCATGCTCATGTATGAAGCTTTGACAAAAAAGGTATTTTTGTTGACTTTTCAAAATGACCTATAATGTCCAAATTCATAACTTCTTGTGAGTGCATATTTTTATCTTAGGAGATGAAGATGTATTGTAGGGAATTTCATCCTCTTAAAAATGAGCTTTGGATGGGTCATTTATCATAAAGTATGAGAAAGTTATGCTTGGTCAAAGTTGAGTTGACTTTTCCTGTAAAACCCTAATTTAGCAACTTTTGAATCTTGATGAATTGTGAGCAATCCTTGATGAATCATGATCAAACCTTGATCAAATGATGAAATATACTTAAAAATGAGGATGTTGACAAAAAATCTTGAAGTTTAACTGTATATAGGTCACAGTTGACTTTTGCCCTAGCACAGTCGATTCTTGGACCTTTGAGCAATTGACTGAGCAAAATTCTTCTGCAAGGCTTGAAACTTGACATGGATGATCTTGAGAACACATTGGGACATTGGTGAGCACTTGGGATCACTTGGACTCAAGTATCTTGATGCAATATGAAACCCTAATATGGGGTAGACTGCCTTAGGAGAGAGCTTGTCTAGCCAACCCTTGGACTATCTTGAGCAACTTGGAGATCTTTCTTGCAATGTTTTGAGAAATATGAGAGGGAAAATTTTGGGGTACAACACCATCCATGGTGGTTAGAATCATAGCTCCTCCTGAGAAAATGTTCTTAACCACAAATGGCCATTCGTACGTAGGGGTCCATTTGCCCCTGGGATCACCTTGTGGCAGTATGATACGTTTGATCACCAGATCCCCAACTTGATACTCTTGTCGTCTGACTTTCTTATTAAATTCCTTGATCATCCGCTTTTGATACACCTGACCATGACAAATAGCGGTAAGTCTCTTTTCATCGATTAGATTCAGCTTATCAAGCCGAGTCTGGATCCAGTCGTCCTTGCTCAAACCTGCATCCTTCATAATCCGAAGAGAAGGTATCTGAACCTCAATAGGTAAGACTGCTTCCATACCATATACCAAAGAGTAGGGTGTTGCCCCTGTTGAAGTCCGCGCTGAGGTTCGGTACCCATGAAGAGCAAATGGTAACATCTCGTGCCAGTCTTTGTATGTCACCGTCATCTTCTGCACAATCTTCTTGATGTTCTTATTAGCTACTTCAATAACCCCATTCATCTTCGGCCGGTAAGGAGAAGAGCTGTGATGCTGTATCTTAAACTGCTTGTAGAGCTCGGTGATCATCGTATTGTTGAGATTTATACCGTTGTCCGTAATGATCCTCTCTGGTACACCATATCGATAGATCAAATTATGCCGAATAAAATGCGCCACAACGTTCTTGGTTACTATAGCAAAGGAGGATGCCTCAACCCACCTCGTAAAGTAATCAATCGCTACCGGGATGAAACGATGCCCGTTGGACGCAGTAGGTCTGATCTCACCAATCATATCGATGCCCCACATTGCAAAGGGCCAAGGAGCCGTCAAGACGTTCAGAGGAACTAGAGGTACATGCACCTTATCAGCATAGACTTGGCACTTCTGACAGGTCCTAGAATGCTGATAATAGTCGACTTCCATGGTGGACTAATAGTATCCCGCCAGTAGGATCTTTTTTTCCATTGTGTGTCCATTGGAATGAATCCCGAAAGTACCTTCATGTAACTCTTCCATAATCCTTTCTGCCTCGTTCTTATCCACACAACGCAGTAAGGCTGAGTAATGGTTACGCTTGTAAAGGATACCATTACTGATGAAGAACTTCGCCGCGAATCTCCTCAGAAACTTCTTATCATTAATAGATGCACCCTCGGGGTATTCCTGAGCCTCAAGTGAAGGAAAATTGCGATCAAAAGCGCAACGAAATTTAAAATTTTCCTTTAGCGATCCTTACGAATGAGCATGATCAGTGATAGAAATATTTACCTCTTGTGGCGATTCAGACCTTTGATGTTGTGATCACGAGCGTTGATGAAGAACAACGCCTCTACTCAGTCAACACGAACAGATTGCTTCCGGTCACAGTGCTAGCTGATCACGAACGAAAACCTTGAGTGAGAGAGAGAAACAAAAACGAAATTGCATCAAGTGAAATTGCTTCATCACAAGGGATCTATTTATAGAATCACTCGTGTGGGCTACAAGCTAAAAGCCCAATTAAGGCTATAAGCTAAAAGCCCAATTAAGCTTATGCACATCATACCTTATGATGTACCATATATCACTTATCCACGTGGTACCTTACCACTTTCCGTATTACACTTAAGTGCACCGTACCTTACGGTGTTCCTTATTTATTCTATCTCTCATCAACCTGTCCTTATGTGTGTGACCCTGTAGGTTTTCGCGATGTTGGCAATTATATTAAATCACACATTTAATATAATAAACAGTGAGCGGTATCTAGAAACACATCACTGTTACCCAAGTCACGAAAATGTCATGTGATCTGACCAAACCTTTTCCGTGATAATATTTGTGTTGTACAATTACCCTTTTGCCCTCATGTCTATATTGAACACAAGGCATACACTGTGTCACCCTTGTCCAGTTCAATATTGGGCCCTTAGACATTTATCCTGTTATGCAGGATGAGCAAATTCCATCTAGGTCACTCATGTCCCTTAGCATGCTTTGTGAAGTACCCATTAACCGTTTTTATAGTCATCCAGTTACAGATGACATTTGATCAGCAATAAAGTACTTGACTCTACATCTAAGGTCCATAGTGGTTTCAGGTCGAAGGGTGGTATACACCATTATCATCATGAGAATAACTTATGACACTTTGCATAACATTCTATGTAGTATTCTCATAGCGGGTCAATCCAGTATAAATATTACTCCTAATATTCATACCTATGTCAAGACTTGATAACTCCTTATCTATGATCCATGAGATGTGATCATCAATCTATCTTTATAATAATCTTAATGCTTTAATGTTATCCCACTTCACATTAAAGCTTGACTACGGATACTTTAAGAATAGTGTCTTATGTTTAATGGGATCTCATGATTAAGTCACACTTAGCATTTCATTAAACAAATAAACCATTCTAGGGACTTTATTATTTTGGAAAGCAAACATAATAAAGAAATGCCTTTTATTATTAATAAATAATTTGATACAAGTACCAAAAGTATTGGCCTCTAGGGCTTACACCAACAATCTCCCACTAGCACTAGAGCCAATCAGGCATACCCCTAATTCCCATAGATCTAGTATGTCCATCATGCTTCAGCTGCGCAAGAGGCTTTGTTAATGGGTCAGCAACATTGTCAAGTGTAGGTACTCTGCATATTTTCACATCTCCCCGATCGATTATCTCTCGAATGAGATGATAACGCCTAAGTATGTGTTTGGATCGTTGGTGAGATCTAGGCTCCTTAGCTTGTGCGATAGCACCATTGTTATCACAATAGAGATCAATGGGATCCACAATGCTATGGACTATGCCAAGTTCACTAATGAACTTATTGATCCAAACAGCTTCCTTTATTGCAGTTGAGGCAGCAATATACTCAGCCTCGGTTGTAGAATCAACAACTGTATCTTGCTTTGAACTTTTCCAGCTCACAGCGCCACCATTTAAACAAAACACATAACCAGATTGCGATCTAAAGTCATCCTTATCTGTCTGGAAGCTAGCATCAATGTATCCAATTACAGCAAGCTCTTCCTGACCTCCATATATCAAGAATGAGTCCTTAGTTCTTCTCAAGTACTTAAGGATATTCTTGACAGCTACCCAATGAGCATCACCGGGATTAGACTGGTACCTACTCATTGCACTTAAAGAATACGAGACATCTGGTCGAGTACATAGCATGGCATACATGATAGATCCTATTGCAGATGCATATGGAATCTTATCCACGCGATCCCTTTCTTCCTTACTTGAAGGGATTGTGTTTTTAACAGACACATGCCATGTTGCATAGGTATGAATCCTTTCTTGGAATCATGCATATTAAAGCGTCTCAACACTTTTTCTATGTATGTACTCTGACTTAGGCCAAGCAGTTTTGTGACCTATCTCTATAGATCTTGAATCCTAATATATAGGCTGCTTCACCTAGGTCCTTCATTGAAAAGCATTTCCCTAACCAAGTCTTCACTTGTTGCAAGGTAGGGACATCGTTTCCAATGAGTAATATGTCATCTACATATAATACCAAGAATACGATCATGCTTCCACTAACCTTCTTGTAGACACAAGGCTCATCTTCATTCTTGATGAATCCATATTGTTTTACTGTTTCATTAAAACGAAGATTCCAGCTTCTGGAAGCTTGCTTTAATCCATAAATTGATCGCTGTAACTTACATATCTTTTGGGCTTCTTCTGGTATGTCAAATCCTTCAGGTTGTGTCATGTACACATCCTCAAGAAGATTCCCATTAAGGAAAGCAGTTTTGATATCCATCTTCCATATTTCATAATCATGATATGCAGCGATAACAAGTAAAATCCGAACAGATTTAAGTATTACAACTGGTGAAAAGGTTTCATCATAGTCAACCCCATGAATTTGTTTATAGCCTTTTGAAACCAGTCTTGCCTTATAGGTATATACCTTACCATCCATGTCAGTCTTCTTTTTGAAGACCCACTTGCATCCTATAGGGTTAACTCCTATAGGAGGCTCTACCAAGGTCCAAACCTGGTTTGTGTACATGGAATCCATTTCAGATTTCATGGCTTCTAGCCATTTCTCGGACTCAGGACCAGTTATGGCCTCTTGGTAGGTCACAGGCTCATCTTGATCCATGAGTAATACATCACCCTGATCACTTATGAGATATCCATATCTCTCAGGTTGTTGATGTATCCTGCTTGACCTACGCTGGTCTTGTTCTACTTGAGCAGGTTGCTCTTCCACAACTACTTGTGTTTCCTGCTCTAATTCCTCCATAGGTGTATCAATGCTTTGTGGTTCTTGAATTTCTTCAAGCTCTATTTTCCTCCCACTGATTCTTTTGGAAATAAAATCCTTTTCCAGAAAAACTCCAGTTCGAGCGACAAACACTTTTCCCTCCGAAGGATTGTAGAAGTAATACCCTCTTGTTTCTTTAGGATACCCCACAAATAAGCATTTGTCAGATTTGGGCTCAAGCTTAGTTGAAATTTTTCGTTTCACATAAACTTCGCAACCCCAAATCTTCATGTAAGACATATGTGGTTTCTTACCACTCCATACCACATATGGTGTCTTCTCAACCTTTTTGGATGGAACCCGGTTAAGTGTGTAAGCTGCAGTCAATAGTGCATGTCCCCAAAAGGAGTTCGGAAGATCGGCGTGATTCATCATGGATCGGACCATGTCTAACAAGGTTCGATTTCTTCTCTCAGATACACCATTCCATTGTGGTGTTCCGGGAGGAGTAAGTTGGGATAAAATCCCACATTCCTTTAGATGGTCATCAAACTCTAGGCTTAAATATTCACCGCCTCGATCTGATCGAAGAACTTTAATATTCTTACCTAGTTGGTTTTGTACTTCATTCTTAAATTCCTTGATTTTTTCAAAGGTTTCAGATTTGTGTTTCATTAAATACACATAACCATATCTACTGAAATCATCAGTAAATGTGATGAAGTATTGAAAACCTCCTCTGGCTGGTATGTTCAGTGGTCCACATACATCAGTATGTATGAGGGCCAAAAGATCATTAGGCATTTCACCTTTTCTTGTGAATGGGGACTTTGTCATCTTTCCAATTAAACAAGATCTGCATGTCTCATATGATTCATAATCAAAAGAGTCAAAGAGTCCATCTTTATGGAGTTTGGAAATGCGTTTCTCATTTATGTGGCCTAAGCGACAGTGCCAAAGGTAGCTTAGATTTAACTCATTAAGTTTAATCCGTTTAGTATTAATGTTATAAATTGGCACTTCAAGATCAAGGACATATAGTCCATTATTCATTTGTGCAGAAGCATAGAATATATCATTCAAATAAATAGAGCAACAATTGTTCTTTATTATAAATGAAAAATCAAACTTGTCCAAACAAGAAACGGAAATAATATTCCTACTAATTGCAGGTACATAATAACAGTTCTCTAACTAAATTATTAAACCACTAGGTAAAGTCAAAACATAAGTTCCTACGGCTGAAGCAGCAACCTTTGCTCCATTTCCAACTCGTAGGTCAACTTCACCTTTTTCCAAATCTCTACTCCTTTTTAGCCCCTGCGCATTAGTACAAATGTGAGAACTGCATCCAGTATCTAATACCCATGATGCAGAAGTAGATAAATTAATTTCAATAACAAAAATACCTGAATTTGAAGTCCCTACTCCATTGTTCATATCTTCCAGGTACTTTGGGCAGTTTCTCTTCCAATGTCCGGTCTTACCGCAATGGAAGCAAGCCCCTCCCTTGCTATGCCTCCACTAGGCTTCAAAGCAGGAACAATAGGTTTAGGCTTGGCAACTTCCTTGCCTTTCCCTTTACCAACTTGCTTGGTAGGCCTCTTGTTCAGCTTCTTTCCATTACTGACCATCATAATGGACTTCCCTTTTGTCTTCATATTCTGCTCAGCAGTTTTCAACATGCTTAGCAATTCTGGAAGACTCTTATCCATGTCATTCATGTTGAAATTCATGACAAACTAATTAAAGCTATCTGGAAACGATTGCAAGATAAAATCATTTGCAAGTTCCTTTCCAAGCGGAAACCCTAACCTTTCAAGGTTCTCCACATACCCAATCATTTTGAGTACATGGGGACCTACAGGGTTTCCCTCAGATAACTTGCTGTTAAAAAGGGCCTTTGAAACCTGAAACCTCTCATTTCTTGCCTGCTCTTGATAGAGCATTTTCAGATGTCCGATCATATCGAACGCTGACATGTTCTCGTGTTGCTTTTGCAACTTCGAGTTCATAGTAGCTAGCATGAGACAAGAGGCTTCATTAGCATCATCAAAATGCTTATTATAAGCATCTCTTTCTGCCTTAGGTGCCGAACTAGGCGGTTCCTCTTTAGGAACAGGTGTCTCCAAGACATACAACTTCTTATCGTGCTTGAGGACAATCCTCAGATTTCGGTGCCAATCCAGGAAATTTGTCCCAGACAATTTTTCCTTATCTAGGATTGATTGCAAAATATGGTTGTTTGTTGTCATGGTAATCTACAAAAAATTGAAAATATAAGTATCATTAAAACAACATATTTAATTAGGCCTTTAATCAAATATGCTCCCACTATTTTACTCAAACTAAATGACCCTCATCATTTGATTCGGAAAATCCCGTTGGAGGACTTTCTAGTGGGTCGAGATCCACATTTCACTTCGTTCTAAGTCAGCGTTAGGCTGATTACACAAAACTAGGTTATTTAGGTAGGAACTCCTTCCAATTGTATCTCATACAACTCTCGAATATTTTTAGTTGGGTGAATAACTCCTTATTCTAATTCATCATATGAATCATTCCCAACTCTTGCTTCTAAACATGTATAATCTTATTATAATGTGTTTAGTTAAGTTTGACCCATTGTTTTAGCAGTTGGATATTACAATTATCCCACTGCACCTTACTAATATAGAACATGCACCTCGCGTAGGCGAAACCTACATTGTTCGATACTAGTCTTGATGAGTGCTAAAACTTGGAAAGCATGAACTTAATATTTAACTTGAGGGATTTTGTTATTAGTTTGATCTCACCGGCTTAACATGCAATTCGTCTCTCTCATGCATCAACATATAAACACATGCATCAATATACATAAAAGGATACAGTTATGGCCCCTAGCGCAATTGTTCTCCCAAGCCAATGAGAGAACCTAAGCTAACCTAATAACGATCTAAACTTCTCCAAGCAAGATCTCCAAGGTTATCCTCCTTTGATATTGTATTCTTCTCTTTCTTCATAACATTACATTACATAAAAGAAACTCGTTTTACATACGAGGGAGTGAGATGAGAAAAGAAGTTACATCAAGAATTTTAGAGAGAGGCACGACACGCAGGCCGTATTTACAATCCCAAAACAAAATAAAGGAAAAAAAACTAAGGCCATAACTGATCACCACAAGACAATAATAATAAACACACTTTTATTATTAGTTTAAATTTTGTTAATTAAAAAAAGGCAAATTAAATTTCGACGATTGATCACACTACGCAAATTAAATTTCGACGATTGAACAATTCATTTGAAATCGGCGTCATTTTCGCACAACTCTTGTGCATTCACAACCCTAATCGCATAACTCTGCAACAACATAACCCTTGTGCCGTCATGAACCCTAATGCAACAGTTTCATGCTGTCAAACACATTTCGATTGATAATTCAGTATGATTAATCACATGCCATTGCTTCACCATACTAATGTCGGATTCCGAAGCATATGAACAGTGATCGGTCAAAGGAATAACAATCATCAAGTGTTTGAATGAACGAAACAGAAACAGTATATCCCATATACCATCGTTGCATCAGATTTACTTATATCATATATAAAAGTGATCGATCTTATTTGTGTAACCTATGGACGATCGATGTATCGCTGCTTCACCATACTAATGTCGGATTCCGAAGCATAGTCAACATCAATCATCCAAATCATACACAACAGATGCCAAATTTAATTACTCATTTATTATTCAATTCATTCTGGTTTTAATCGAATCAAAACAGAAAATATAGAACATAAACAACTATCAGATCCATGGTTTCGTAAGTGGCTCTGATACCACTGAAGGAAAATTGCGATCAAAAGCGCAGCGGAATTTAAAATTTTCCTTTAGCGATCCTTACGAATGAGCATGATCAGTGATAGAAATATTTACCTCTTGTGGCGATTCAGACCTTTGATATTGTGATCACGAGCGTTGATGAAGAACAACGCCTCTCTCAGTCCACACGAACAGATCGCTTCCGGTCACAGTGCTATCTGATCACGAACGAAAACCTTGAGTGAGAGAGAGAAACAAAAACGAAATTGCATCAAGTGAAATTGCTTCATCACAAGGGATCTATTTATAGAATCACTCGTGTGGGCTACAAGCTAAAAGCCCAATTAAGGCTATAAGCTAAAAGCCCAATTAAGCTTATGGACATCATACCTTATGATGTACCATATATCACTTATCCACGTGGTACCTTACCACTTTCCGTATTACACTTAAGTTCACCGTACCATACGGTGTTCCTTATTTATTCTATCTCTCATCAACCTGTCCTTATGTGTGTGACCCTGTAGGTTTTCGCGACGTTGGCAATTATATTAAATCACACATTTAATATTATAAACAGTGAGCGGTATCTAGCAACACATCACTGTTACCCAAGTCACGAAAATGTCATGTGATCTGACCAAACCTTTTTCGTGATAATATTTGTGTTGTACAATTACCCTTTTGCCCTCATGTCTATATTGAACACAAGGCATACACTGTGTCACCCTTGTCCAGTTCAATATTGGGCCCTTAGACATTTATCCTGTTATGCAGGATGAGAAAATTCCATCTAGGTCACTCATGTCCCTTAGCATGCTTTGTGAAGTACCCATCAACCGTCTTTATAGTCATCCAGTTACGGATGACGTTTGATCAGCAATAAAGTACTTGACTCTACATCTAGGGTCCATAGTGGTTTCAGGTCGAAGGGTGGTATACACCATTATCATCATGAGAATAACTTATGACACTTTGCATAACATTCTATGTAGTATTCTCATAGCGGGTCAATCCAGTATAAATATTACTCCTAATATTCATACCTATGTCAAGACTTGATAACTCCTTATCTATGATCCATGAGATGTGATCATCAATCTATCTTCATAATAATCTTAATGCTTTAATGTTATCCCACTTCACATTAAAGCTTGACTACAGATACTTTAAGAATAGTGTCTTATGTTTAATGGGATCTCATGATTAAGTCACACTTAACATTTCATTAAACAAATAAACCATTCTAGGGACTTTATTATTTTGGAAAGCAAACATAATAAAGAAATGCATTTTATTATTAATAAATAATTCGATACAAGTACCAAAAGTATTGGTCTCTAGGGCTTACACCAACATCAAGATACCTCTTTACCTCATGAAACCAGGGTTTATCTGCTACCTCTTCAGTCTCAATGTCACAACAATGTGCGGGTTCGTCCAACCTCTCAATGGTAATCTGGGGAGCCTCATTGTCCCACCTGACCTTGAACATAGAAGACATGGTAGCTAGCGCGTCCGCTAACTGTTTCTCCTCTCTCGGGAAGTGTTCAAAGGTTATCTCCTCGAAGTGTGGAAGAAACATCAATACATACTCTTTGTAAGGAATAAGATTTGGGTGCTTCATATCCCGTTCGCCTTTAATCTGACTGATCATGAGAGCAGAATCTCCGAATACACTCAAGAACTTAATCCTTAGGTCAATAGCTGCTCGAAGGCCCATGATACATGCTTCATACTCCTCCATGTTGTTGGTGCAATTAAAACATAATCAGGCGGTGAACGGAGTATGACAGCCCTCAGGAGATATGATCACGGTGCCAATTCCATTACCCAAAGCGTTTGAATCTCCGTCAAAATACATAGACCATCGGGATCCCTCCTCGGGTCCTTCATCTGGTCCAGGTTTTTCACAGTCGGTCACCAACATGATGTTCTCATCCGGAAACTCGAAGTTCATAGACTGGTAATCATCCACGGCCTGATGCGCCAAATGATCTGCCAACACACTCCCCTTGATTGCTTTTTGGGTTGTGTATTGGATGTCATACTCAGTTAAGATCATCTGCCATCTTGCTATTCTTCCGGACAAGGCAGGCTTCTCGAAGATATACTTGATTGGGTCCATCTTTGATATTAATAGAGTAGTGTGAGTCAGCATATACTGTCTCAGCCGGCGAGCAACCCATGCCAAAGCGCAACAAGTTTTCTCAAGCAGTGAGTATCGGGTCTCACAGTCGGTAAACGTTTTGCTAAGGTAGTAAATATCATGCTCTTTTCGGCCAGACTCGTCATGTTGCCCCATCACGCACCCCATTGAATTGTCGAGTACTGTCAAGTATAAGATCAAAGGTCTTCCTTAAACTGGAGGCATCAGAATAGGGGGCTCTTGGAGATATTCCTTGATCCTTTCGAAAGCGGTCTGACATTCATCATTCCATTTTACCACTTGATCTTTCTTCAGCAGCTTGAAGATTGGCTCACAAGTAGCAGTCAAATGTGAAATGAATCGAGAAATGTAGTTCAGACGTCCCAAAAAGCCTCTGACTTCTTTTTCTGTTCGGGGAGCTGGCATCTCCTGTATAGCCTTCACCTTTACAGGATCCACTTGAATACCTTTATCACTAACGATGAAACCCAACAGCTTACCAGACCTCACCCCGAAGGTACACTTGTTCGGGTTTAACCTCAGCTTGTACATCTTCAACCTGTCAAATAGCTTCTGGAGATGGTCAAGATGTTCTTCTTCAGTTTGGGACCTCACAATCATGTCGTCAACGTACACCTCAATCTTATAGTGAATCATGTTGTGGAACAAAGCGACCATGGCGCACTGATACGTTGCCTCCACATTCTTCAATCCGAACGACATGACTTTATAGAAAAAGGTGCCCCACTGTGTAACGAAAGTTGTCTTCTCCATGTCTTCGGGAGCCATCTTAATCTGATTGTAACCAGAAAAATCATCCATAAAGGAGAAGATCTTATGCTGTGCGGTGTTGTCGACCAGAACGTCGATGTGAGGGAGTGGGAAATAATCCTTGGGGCTTGCCCTATTCAGATCCCTATAGTCCACACACATTCGTAACTTACCATCTTTCTTTGGCACCGGAACCACGTTGGCAACCCACTGCGGGTAAGAAGTAACTGCTAGAAAACCGGCATCAAACTGTTTCATGACCTCAACTTTGATTTTCTCGGAAATCTCTGGGCGCATGCGACGAACTTTCTGTTTTACCGGAGGACAGTCTTCTTTGGTTGGAAAGTGGTGTACCACAATATCAGTATCCAAACCAGGCATATCTTCATAAGACCAAGCAAAGATCTCAACATAGTCGCATAACATTTGTATCAATTGTTGCTTGACACTAGGCTCCAGATTTGCACTGATCTTGACCTCTTTCTTGTCTTCCTCTGTACCCAGATTCACTGATTCCACTGGCTCTTCATGAGGCTGTATGGACCTCTCTTCCTGTAGTAACAGTCTAGCAAGTTCCCCAGGCACTTCGCAATCATCCTCACCTTCGTCCTCGACTTGGTTGATCGGATTTCTGAAGTCATAACTGGCAGTAGCAGAGTCGTTACCAATGGGATCCAGAGTGGATGTGGATCTGCATTATGATATGTGAGTGTGTGTAAGACAAATAGCTGTTTTGATAAAGTGCAAGATAGAAAAAGAAAAGCAAGGAGCGCAAAATTTGTAATGCAAGAAAACATCCAATGCTTTATTGATGATATATGGAAATGACATATAATAAGCCCTCACAAACAAAGCCACAGTGTCTCGGGCAAGGCACCGGGCTGTAAAGTTTTAAACTGTCTGTTACAAATTTCAAAAACAACAGTCTATTACTGTGTAGTAAAAGAAACGGGCAGAAATTCCTTCGCCGTCCAATTGTTCAATCCACCGTCAGTAGTCAGGTAGATCAAGCTGTCGATATCTGACTCTTCTTCATCATCCTCAATCGCATTCACTCCTTGATCATGCTTGGGCATGGGTGCAATTATGATGTTGGGCTTCTCCGGAGCGTCAAACTCAATCTCTTTAGCTTCAATTAAATCTTGCACCTTATTCCTCAAGGCCCAGCAATTGTTTGTATCATGCCCTGGGCTATGAGAGTGATTGGCGCAACAGGCGTTTGGGTTATACAGCGGAGATGTAGTGCTGGGATTCTTCGGGGCTTCCCTCAGAGTTATCAGGTTGGTCTTCAATAATTGCGGTAGAATTTGAGACAGAGTCATACTGAGCCGAGTATACTGTCTCTGCGGCCTCTATACTCTTTACTGATTGTTGCATTGTGGGGAAACAGTGGGTCTTAATATTACCATCGCGTTTACTGCTTGGCGACGTTCAGGTCGGTTTTGGCTCCTCGAGCTGTAAACTGCACTAGCTTCTTTTTTGAAAGGCTTCTTTTCTATACTTGATGAAGCACCTTTCTGTATCTTGCCACTTTTGATACCAGCTTCCACTCTCTCCCCAGTCAAAATCAATTTAGTAAATCTAGATGATGAACTGCCGATCAAATGATTGAAAAATGGACCAGACAAAGTCCCAAGAAACATATCCACCAACTCCCTATCAGACAGAGGGGGTTGGACTCTTCCAGCCATATCTCTCCACTTCTGAGCATAGTCCTTAAAGCCTTCACCTGTACCCATAGACATACCCTGAAGTTGAGTACGCGTGGGAGCAAGGTCGGCGTTATACTGGTATTTCTTGTAAAAAGCAGCAGCAAGGTCCTCCCAGTTGTGGACATTAGCTCCTTCCAATTGATAGAACCATTCAAGTTGAGTCCCTGACAGACTATCTTGAAAGAAATGAACCCACAGGTTTCTATCAGCAGTGTAGGGTTGGATTTTTCTGATGTATGAGCGGAGATGAAGCTTTGGACAAGATACTCCGTCATACTTAGCAAAGACAGGATCTTTAAACTTATGAGGGATCACCACCCCGTATGCTAGTCCCAGATCTCCGAAGTCCAACCCAGGGATCTTCTGAATCTCCATTACACTCAGACGGTCTTCGAGTTGCTTGTACCTATCCTCAGCAGGAGGATACTGTTCTTCATCAAAATCAATGTCATTATCAGAGACCACATGACTAGGGCCCTTTTCTTCCTCTTGATTCTCTCCTCCTTTAGATGAATGAGACAAATCAGCTTCCTGTCGCAACCTATTTCCGAATCTGTGACCCATATTCAGAAGAACCACCTTCTTCTTCTTCTTCTTCTTCTTCTTCTTCTTCTTCTTCTCTTTCAGGATGAGAGTCTTCAAATCCTGTTGTCCCTTAGCCAAGTTTAAGAACAACTCTTGGAATTGGGCATTCTGTGCTTGAAGAGCCTTGATGGCTTGATCGGTAGGTGTTTCAGAAGACATTCTATGCTGAAATAAACAACAAAGAAGATGAGAAACCTGTAATGATACCTGTAATGAGGTGCATGATAATGGAATGCGTATGAAATGATTTCAAAGACTTTGGGAGATTTAAATTTTCAAACCAAGAAATAAACAAACTTTATTAGATTTAAACTTGTAAGAATGTTTAATAATGCCTTTAAGGAGTTACAAAAGAAATAAGCTGGAAATGAATCTAAACTAGAAACAAGTAAAAATCAGAAATCCCATGGTCGCTTTCCCTTCGTGCTGACATAGTCGTTGATCGTCCTTTCATTCTCCAGTTGCCTCGTGAGTCTCAAGACCTTCCTCTCTTGCTCATGATACTTCTCCCGATAAGTATCCCTCTCCTCTTTTAGCTGAATCCAGGATCTCTTTAATGCCCCCAGATCAGTAGGCATGTAGGGATAGAGGACTGTATAAGGAACACCTTCTTCATTAGTATGCTCTACAATTACTGGCAGCACAACTTCATAAGGCATCCCAAGCTTATGAGCTCGAGCTCAGACCCACTGGAGGTAGGGTTGCATAGGGAGAGAAGTCTTTGGTCCTAGCTCGTGAGGGTCAGACCTGTTCACCATGCCCCAGGCTCGTATAAACCTTCGGCGATACTCTTCAACATCCTCCTTATAGTCAAAGACAATGTCTGTAAGAAGTAGCTCATGAGGACCGTCTCTACGAGCGCGACCAAACTATCGTAAAGCCAAGCAAGGACTGTAGGTTATACCCCCTCTAATTCCAAGCAACGGGACATTAGGGTATTCCCCATATCGAACAATGATAGCAACACCTTCCATATACTTAGAACTCCAAAGAATGTCCGTATGGGCAAGGGACATTATCCCGTAAGACCATCCTAACCCTTCCTCATTCTTCAACACGGACTTGGGGAGGTGCAAAATAAACCACCTCGCCAACAGCGGCATGCAACACATGAGGGTCCCTCTTCTACGCGCCGTACGAGTATAGAGGGCATGCAAAATATCACCCAAGAGGGTAGGTACAGAATTGCGAGACAAGAAGATTTTAACCGCGTTCACATCTATGAAAGAATCTGGATTCGGGAAGAGAACCAAATCGTAGATAAGGAGAGCTAAGATGTCTTCAAAAGCCTGAAAGTCCAAACTGTCCCAAAATAGTTGAGCTTGATCCATCAGAAACTTAGCCAAGAAACCTTTAACCCCGCTCTGTGTCTCCCAATTAGACACTACATCAACCTTTTTCAAGTGTAAAGCTGAAGCAATATCTTCTGGCCTAGGAGTCTCTTCCAAACCTATGAAGGGCATCTGCTCGAGGGTGGATATACCCAATAAATGAGAAAACTCCTCCAAAGTAGGAACTAGATGATAATCCGGGAAAGTGAAGAAATGATGCACTGGATTGAAGAACTGGAATAACACACTCATCATTTTCTCATCAAACTTGGAGTTAACCAAACTAAGAAGCTGACCATGTCTTCTAATGAACGAAGAAGTATCAGAAATTCTCGAGGCCAAATCTTTGAGTTGAGCATGTATTTGCACAAAGTTAACTCGGATGGTGTTTTTGCACATGGAAGTCATGATCTGCAAAACAGAACAAAGATAAATCCCCTCGGTCTTTGAAATGGTTAGTCTAATGAAGTGTGCATGCTATGTTATGATGCATGATGTCATGATAAAACACACAAAAAGTATAGCAGATAGCAGACATGGTAAAGGCAAACAAGTCACACAATAGCCCTTAAGTTTCAGGCTTGCATGGGGTCTAGGTATTACCCTCTTGAAGTTCAGTTGGTTTTAACTTGTCCTAATAATAGTAACCAGGTTCTAGAGGTTCTCAATATCACTGACCATCCTCCATCGGTCATGGTTTTAGCTCACACAATCTTTTCTTGCGGCCGGAACTATCTCGAGAGTATGGTCTCAATGAGTGTAGCATCGAGTATCAACCAGTTCCCAGCTATACACTGAGACCGGCTATCTCACTACTTCCTATGGCCAAGTTGGTCAATTATAGGTTCTAAGGTCAGTTGATGCTTAATGACCCATATAGCAGCCCCATATTCTCCTTGTTTCTCCACAAGGGATACCGGTACAAACCAATGTGCCAAATCAACGTTGCTACTGCTTCAACCGTATCGGTCTATGTTGTACAGTTCCCTCACAGTTTATTGCTACTTACCTAAAAGGTGTCCCTCAGATCCAGGTTAGGATCTATAGTAACTCCCAATACAAAGCCCTCAAAGGTAAAGCAAACAAATCAAGCAATAGAAGCAATGATGATGAACTAATCCTAAGGTATACCCCACTTATTATTCCCCAGTAGAGTCGCCAGTTCTGTGATACGGTGGCCAGAACCGGACTGTTTGGAAATGTTGGTTTGCGTTTTGCGTTTGTGTTCACAAAATGTCGCAGTAAGCAAGAGTCGCCACCGACTTTTATTTTATCCAACAGGAAAGGAAAAAAGTACAGAAAAATTCCCTTTTTCGAGATTTTGAGTACGGGGGGTAGATTATAGAAAGGGAAGTGTTGTACCCCAAAATTTGCCCTCTTATTTTATCAAGATTTCCCCTCACAAGGCTCCTTGAAGTCCATACAGGATTAGGGTTTTGCACTGCCCAAGACATCTCCTTGCACTGATGACCTAAATTAGGGTTTGAGTTCGCACAGCGATTTTTGGAATCTCAATCCTCAAAGTGACTTTCATACTTCATGTTTGACTCATAAGTTTGTCCATACCAAGTTGCAAGCCTTGAATCAAATTTTTACCCAATCAATTGGACAGTTGATCTAGAAATCAGTTGTATTGGGGAAAAGTCAACTGTGGCCAATTTACAGTCAAACCTCATGAATTTTGACCCACATCAACATTATAAACTCATATGAACCATTTGATCAAGTTTGGACCATAACTCCACAAGAAATTTGATCAGATCATCAAAAGGGCAAAATGGTCATTTTTAAGGTTTTGATTGTACAAGGGCAATTTCTGATTTTTGACCTAGCCAATGGAAAATTGGGTTCAAGGACTCAGTGGCATCATCTTGACCTATTCACAAGGTTCAAAAGATCTCAAGTGCATTGGATTGACAGATGAATTTTTCAGTCAACTGATCAAAATTTGACTGTACACTGAAAAGTCAAACTTTGACTTTTTGGTCAAAATCAAGTGCCAAGGGTCATTTCTCATCAAGATGTGTCAAAACATGAAACTTGTTCATCAAGAAACCCATTTTTGCAAATTAGGGTTCAAAGTTGAAAAATTTCATAACTTAGAATTTTTCTAAGTTATGAAATTTTCTTAATTTTTCCTAACTTTGCCCAACATTTTCACCATGATGCAATTGCATTCAAACAAAACTCCCAACATGAAAGTTGTAGTACTCCACAAATTCTACAACTTTGATTCACAAAGTTTTCCTTAAATAAACTTGGATCTCAAGTTATGATTTTTGGAACAAGGGTCCCTAAAACTTTTAACTTAGTGAAATTTTGCCCTAGTATAGGCAGGATTTTGACCTATCTTCATGGCCATTTTTCACATAGTTCCACTTGGAATATCAAATTGCATTTCAAAGATGGATTTTAGAGCATGTTGCAAAATTACCAAAATGTCTAATAACTCTCCAAACTCATTTATGGTTAGGGAGAATCGAAGGCTTGAAGTTGGCAAAAACTCATTTTTCATCCATGGCATGTTCATTGTGATACAAGTTGCAAATTCAAATCAGCTTGATTTGCACTAGATTACAGGCCTCAAAACCATTTCACACTCAATAATTAAGTGCAAAACCATTGGTCTAAGGCATTGTTTTGGTCATTAGAGCATTGCACCTTGGATTAATCCCTAAGTAGAAAAAGCAATATTTCCATTTTTGCTTAAATCATGCTTTATGTCAAAACTGATTTCTTGAGCATTGGTCCATATCTTATGCAGCAAATCAAATCCATAAATTGGAGGGGCCAAAGGCAAAGTGTGCAAGCATATGGATAGCCTGTACAGGCCTGTTGGACATCACTTCTCATGTTTGCTTAAAATACAAGAAAGATATCCAAAACACTGGAACTTGAACATCTGTGAAAACTAACTTGTGAAAGCATTTGAGACAACTTTGTCACATCCCCTTGAACCAGAAACACGACTCTTTGAGCCCTCAAACATCCCATATCTCAAAATCACCATCCATTGGCAAAATAGGGCAGCATCTGCAACTTGACTTCCATAGCACAATTTGCTCGTGCGTTTTGCCCTAAACCTGTTCAAACACCTTCCATTCAATCCATCCAATCCATCCCAAACCTTAAACACCAACTGTAACTCCATTTACAGGGTTTGCCATTTTCATTTTGAGATTGTGCAGGTTGAGTTCTGTAAGCTTGTTCAAGTATATTCAAGGCAAGCTAGACATTGGAGAAGGTCAAGTGAAGTTCAAGCAAGCTCCCAAACATCTCAAGCCTTGTTGAAAAGCTCCACATTACCCTACATGAAGTTAGCTGAAACAGGTTTTTATCAACTTCATATCTCTCTATTTAGGAACATTTAGACTTAGGTTTGTGAATAAGAAATGTAGTGTTCATTGCCACGAAGCTGTACATATGCTCAGTTTTCATTTTTATTAAGCATGCTAAGAGAATTTGATCCATGAACATACTGAAAAAATTAGGTTAGATTTTAGGGCCAGAGAAATTCTCTCTGGTCTTTGAGAGTTAGGATTAGTTTTTTATATGGTTAGATTCGTCTTGAAAAGCTCTACAACTTTGATGTTATGTGTTTTTGCAATAGAGCTCGTATGCAGGATCTAGCAGTTGTACAGGACGCGCGCGAAATTTTGGACAAAGGTTGAAGATGAAGTCTGGCTTGGGCTGGGCTTTGCTTCTTTTGATTTTGACACCCCCCTTTTACTTTTTGCACCCCCTAGCCCATTTCTTCATAGTTTTGTATTTTTCCTTTTTATTTTCATTTCTGATTTTGCTTTCTCATTTTCTAAATATAAAAATACCCAAAAATATTTTTATAATTTTTTACATTTATTTTATATTTTTTTTTCTAACATGAAAACAATTAAATTAGTATATATTTTACTTATTAAAAACTTAAAAATAATAAATAAGTTATACTTTTATTTTATTATTTTATCCGCACTAAAAAATATTGTCCTAAATATATTTTTTTATTTTTGAATATATTTTATTTTTATCATACCTATATATATATATATATATATATATATATATATATATATATATATATATATATATATATATATATATATATATATATATATATATATATATATATACTTTTATTTTATTAGATACTTTAGAATAAAAATATAAAAAAATACTTTTTTTCTAAATATATTTTATTTTTTTACATACATTATCTTATTTTATTGTATATAAATAATATAATTAATATAATTATTTTCTTAAATAAAATTAGGGTTTTACCCTTAACCAAAACATAATCTTTTCATTTATTTCTTTCTTTTTTGCATTAAATATTTTTACATACATAAAAATAAACAAAAACCTTTTTTACATATTCATATTATTTTGTATATTTATTTAAATATTATTCATTTATTATTTATGCCATTTGATTCAATTTGGATTTAATAGTAAAACTAGGGTTTTAATTTCTTGTCAAATAATCCCGATTCAAAAATTTTATCCCCCTCCCCATAATCATGTTGTAATAGTTTAGACTTTTAATTCTCGCATTTTTATACTTTCAATTATGCCATGGTTAGAGATTAGGGTTTGTATTCAAAAATCCAAAATTAACAAGTAGCTTGACCTAATACAAAGACAAAAATACATGAAAATTAATACACAATGCACACTTGTACCCCTAGGGTTACAATCCACTTGTTTCCTTAAAAATGAGCCATGTTATGCATGTTGAGTACTTTGGCAAAACAAAAACAAAACAAAAGATCATAGTCCCTCGATGATGCTATCTTGGTTGCCTAAACAAAATGATCAAGTCCCTCGGAAAATTTGCTAAAAATACTTGATACAATTGCTATCATGGTCTATACGATGACCCGCGCCTATCCCGTTTAACATCCTAATACAAGGTTGTTTACCAAATGCAATGGTAAAACAACACTGTCAAAAGGGTTAAAAACATATAGGAATGATCTTTGAGTAAAATAGGGTAGATAGCTCTTAGTTACTTGATCAAAACTTGCAAAACATTCTTGCTATTTTCAAGCACACTTCACAACACAAATTTCAAAATATTTCCCAAAATCAAACTTTCAAACATTGAGACATCTTTTCAAAAGACAAAAATACTTTTGTATACATTCAAACAATAATCATTACAAAGGTTGCCACAATGATGACCTCTTTTCAAAACATCTTTCAAAACCACACACAAAGCACCATTTCAAACAATTGAAAAGCAAAAGCAAGTGATCTAAACAAGTAACTAAGAGCCCATGGATAACCATGGATGAAAAGGGTGCTTGCACCTTCCCTTTTCATAATCTACTCCCCAAACCCAAGAAAACATCTCAAAGGTCTTTCCTGTGCTTTTTGACCTTTCCTTAGGATAAAATAAAAAGTCGGTGGCGACTCTTGCTAAACTGAAACATTTGCGAACACAAACGCAAAACCTCAAGTCAGTCCTCCCACCGTATCATAGAACTGGCGACTCTGCTGGGGATTCTTTAAAAGTGGAGTAACCTTAGGGTTTAGATCACCTTTACATGCTTACCTTGTTTGCTTTGATTGCTTTACACTTGGTTCTATTGTTTGGGTTTGAAATCCTCTACCCAGATTTGGGAAACATTCATAGGTAAATAGCAATACGTTGTGGAAACTGTGCGGGGTATACCGACATGGTTGAAGCAATAGCTATATTAGTGTGGCATATTTGTGGGTACCGGTAACCTTTGAGTCAATCAAAGAGAATACGGGGCCACTGAGTAATGTCATGAAGCACTAATGAACTTGTAGTTGTTTAGGTATTGGCATGCATTTTTGGTAAAACCAGGTGTGTGAATGTCATGACTGATGTCATAACATTCTAGTTTAGTTTGTACTGATTCATTAGGTACCTTTGCAGAAAAATATTGTCATATAGGTACTGATGTTTATAAGTGTGTATCTGAGCATTTTGCAAAATGATCACATTTTCCTAAATCAGTAGACAGGTTTTCAGATGTCATAACAGATGTTAAGACATCCTGTTCTGAACTAACAGGTATGCAATTTGGTTAATTCTGAGTTTTTTTCAGGAAAATGACTTAGTCTTTCCAGAACAGAATCCTGCGTTTTCTTTGGGTTAACATAGCTCAACCCCAACCTGGTTGATAAAGTCCTGTGACCTAGTATTAAGGTCAAACGGATTTAACCCTAGCTTTTTATGGAAACCCTAACTGAAGATGCAGCTGCTATATATTCAACAGAGCTGCTGTCTTGGAAGGAATCCCTTTTTGACAGAAGATCATTTAGAAGATGTATAGTTTTTACTATTGTAATCCAAGCAATTATCATTGTGATAAGTGACTTGGAATAGGTTTTAATTGTAAGGGTTGTGTAACACTCAAAGCTTTGAAGCAAGAGTGTTTGTATGTCTCTTGACTAAAGCTGTGAAGCAAAGTCAAGTTAGGTTTGTGTATCACTCAAAGCTGTGAAGCAAGAGTGTTTGTGTTGCTTGATTAAAAAGCTGTGAAGCATAATCAAGTGTATGTTTTGAAGAGTGTCTTCAACAATTCATTAGTCAAATTGTTTTATGTATCACTGCTGTGATTGAGGGGGAGTGAGTAGGAACTCAGGTTTAAGTTGTACTTAGATTGAAGTTGCATTGGGTAGGTCTTAAGTGAAGGAGATAAACTGGTTGGTTTATTCCTGAATTAACATCTCTTATAGTGGATTTCCTCCCTGGCTTGGTAGCCCCCAGAGTAGGTGTTGTTGCACACTGAACTGGGTAAACAATTGACTGTGTTCTTTACTGTTTTTGTATTTACTGTCTTATAGAAAGTCAGATACGGTGTCACAACATTGAACGTGACATTGAGTATCTGCAGCCAGAATTTCAATTGGTATCAGAGCAGGCACCCTGCCTGTACTACTGGGTGAGATATAGGGATATCACTTTCTGGCACTATGGACAAAGAAGGAGTTTTTGGAAATAGACCACCCATTCTGGATGGAACTAATTATTACTACTGGAAACCTCGTATGATTGCCTTCTTAAAATCTCTGGACAAAAAGGCTTGGAGAGCTGCTGACAAAGGATGGATCCATCCCACCATAACTGAGAAAGATGGGACAATCAGTTTGAAGCCTGAGGAAGATTGGAGTAAAGAAGAAGATGAGTTAGCCCTGGGAAATTCCAAAGCCTTAAATGCCTTGTTCAATGGAATTGATAGAAACATTTTCAGACTAGTACATCAATATGAACTGGCCAAGGAAGTTTGGGACACTCTCAAAACTACCCATGAGGGCACTTCCAAAGTAAAAATGTCAAGGCTTCAGATGTTGACTACCAAGTTTGAGAATCTAAAAATGATGGAAGATGAAACCATTCATGAGTTTCACATGAACATCTTGGAGATTGCCAACACCTCAGGAGCACTGGGAGAAAAGATGTCAGAAGAAAAATTGGTGAGAAAGATTCTCAGATCCTTTCCTAAAAGATTTGCAATGAAGGTAACTGCCATAGAGGAAGCCCAGGACATCAGCAAGTTGAAAGTGGATGAACTTATTGGGTCTCTTCAGCCTTTTGAGATGGGGATCATTGATAATGGTGACAAGAAGAACAAGAGCATAGCACTTGTATCCAACACTGATGTTGAAAATAAGGAGGATGAAGAAGAAAATATTTCAGAAGCTATAGCCATGCTTGGAAGACAGTTCAACAAACTCATCAAAAGAATAGATCCAAAGTCAAGGTCTAATGTTCATAACATTCCCTCTGACATTGACAGTTCCAGCAGAAGACCAAAGTCAGAAGAGAAGGGAAACCAAGGCAGAGGTATTCAATGCCATGGCTGTGAAGGATATGGGCATATTCGAGCTGAATGTCCTACCTTTCTTAAGAAACAAAAGAAAGGAATGACTGTTACTTGGTCTGACTGTGATTCAGAAAGTAATTCTGAAGAAGAATCTGCCAAACTAGTTACTGCTCTAACTAGTGTTTGTACCTCTGAAAGTGACACTAGTGATGAAGAAGTGACATTTGAAGAACTGGCTGATACCTACAAGAAATTGTGTATCAGAAATGCTGAAGTCTGTGTGCAGAATGAGAAACAAGCAAAACTCATCATAAAGCTGGAGGCTTAAAAAAGGGAAGATCTTGAAACTATAAGTCATCTAGAAGGGGAAGTTCAATTGCTGAACTCACAACTGAACCAAATGACCAAATCTGTCAAGATGCTGACTAATGGAACAGATAAATTGGAAGAGATTCTTCAGGTTGGATAAAATGTGGGAAACAAATCTGGACTAGGATTTGTGGAAGCTAAGAAATCTGGTGCAGACAAGAAGATCAGGCCTGTTAAACAATTGTCAAAGCAGATGTCTCAACACAACTCTCAACATCAGAAACATAAATATATGAAGAAAAAATACCAAAGATGGAGATGTCATCATTGTGGGAGGTATGGACACATAAAGCCCTTCTGCTTCAAATTGCATGGATACCCTAATCAAAACTCAGGTGTTAAACCTAAGTCAAAAAGGGTACAACATACTCCTCACTGGAAGAAAAAGGCTACTGCCCTGATAGCCCACACTTCCCTGAGAGTGTCTGCAAAGGAAGGCTGGTACTTTGACAGTGGGTGTTCTAAACACATGACTGGAATAAAGAAAATTCTCAATCATGTTAAACCTCACAACACTAGTTATGTGACCTTTGGAGATGGTGCTAAAGGTGAAATCAAAGGAGTTGGTAATTTGGACTGCCCTGAAGTTCCAAGTCTGAGTGAAGTACTGCTGGTAAAAGGGCTGACTGCTAATCTCATTAGTATCAGTCAATTGTGTGATCTAGGATTCAAGGTCAACTTCTCAAAATCTAAATGTCTAGTAATTAATGAAAAACTAGAAGTTGTAATGAAAGGAATCAGATCCAAAGATAACTGTTACTTGTGGCAGCCTGAGAACACTAATAACTCCACTATGTGTCAAATTACCAAAGAAGAAAAAGAGATGAAACTGTGGTACCATAAGCTTGGTCATCTTCATCTAAGAAGAATGAAAAGAGCTATCTCTATGGAAGCAGTCAGAAGGACTCCAAAACTACAGATTGATAAAAGAAGGGTTTGTGGTGAACTTAAAATTGAAAGGCTTGGTAAAAAGAAACATGTCTATGATGTGGTGAATAAACTTGAAGAAGGATGTGTTGTCAGAACCAGAAGTAATCATGACAAGGATGTTGGAAACAACAAGTCTAATAAATTCTGTTTCCCTGAAGAAATGAGTCGTGAAGTCTCTTCTCCTATAACTCTCCATCGAAATGGAGTGGACAAAAAGAAAAATAAGATCACTCAAGAATCAACCAGAACTATGATTCATGTCAAAAGAATGCCTTCCCAACTCTGTGCTTAAATGGTTGCAGCTAGGAGTAACTGTTCTCAAAATATCTGGACAAAACAGATGCTCACTGAGTATAATGTCTCACAAGATGTTGTGACATTATATTGTGACAATCTGAATACAATCAATATTTCCATGAACCCTATTCAGCATAGCAGGACCAAGCACATTGACTTTGTAGAGAAGAAGTCAATTAAACTGGAACATGGTATCATTAAGCTTCAGCTGGCTGATTCTTCTACCAAGGCTCTTGTTGGAAATAAACTTGAAAACTTGAGGGGCAGGTTGGGTATTTGCCAACATGAGAAATTATAGCAATTAATTTTGCTTAAAACAAGGGTTGAAGGAGTTAATTTTGTTAAGTCTATTTTTAGTGGGTTAATCATATGTTCTCCAAATTCTTTCAAAATACTTAAGAAGTTGAAAAGACTCTCTTTTGCCTCCTACCTCTCTCGACTTTGCAACCTGTTCCCTTCTCTCAATCAAAATTTTCTCTCAAATTGCTACTGGTGCTCTAAGTCAATCAAAATGTCTCAGACATCATCTTCAACCAAGGCGACTTCATCATCCTCATCATCTTCATCATCTGACCAAGACTCTAGAGCAATCACCACATGCATAGAATCTGAAGTTCTTGAGGTCACTCCTCTCAGAGAGATGGCAACTGACCCTGCCAAAGTCAAAAAGCTGAGAACTAGACATGCAGGAAGAGCTCAAGCTGCAGCCTCTGGTAATCCTTCTCATCCTTCTTCTTCTGTACCAAATAGAGAAGGATCAGTTCAAGTTCATCAAGCTATTTCTAGGCTTGTTACTAGCATACTAAGCGGAAACCAACCTGTACCAGGGATTTCTGTCCCTTTAAATCAATCAGGAAGCCCAAATGTGGACGTCTCTGAGAATGTAGATGTCTCTGAGAATGTTGTGACACAAAATGACAACATTCAGAACCCTTCAGAAAAGACTGCTGATCCACCTATCATTGATGTGGATGAGGATTACTCAGATAATGATCTCATTGCCAATGTAAACCCTAGCATAGCTAGGAGATTGATGAAAAGAAAGGGTAATCAGAATGATGCAAAATGTGTGTCCAAAGATAAACCTGCTGTTAAGAAATCCAAGGCTGAAGGCAAGGCTGGGGTAGAATCTGTGAAAACTGGTCAGTCCAAAGGGAAGGTGAAAGCCCAAATGTATGCTGGTAGACAACCAATTATAAAGAAGAGAAAAGATCCTGAATATTCTGATTCTGATGAGGAATCAGAGTTTGAGATTGATGCTGAAGAAATTCCAATCAGAAGGAAACTACCCTCCAGCAAAATTGCTAGAGTTCCTGAAGTCCCAACAGACAACATCTCTTTCCACCACCCTGACAATGCAAACAGATGGAAGTATGTTTGCTTGAAGAGAATAGCTTTAGAAAGAGAACTCAACAATGATGCCATGGAGTGCAAAGACATCATGGACCTGATCAAGAATGCTGGACTGATGAAGACAGTGATAAAATTTAACAAGTGTTATGAAAATCTGGTCAAGGAGTTCATAGTTAACTTGTCTAATGATTGTGCTGATGGAAGGTCAGCTGACTTTGAAAGTGTTTTTGTTAGAGGAAGAAGGGTTAATTTCTCTCCATCATAAATTAACAAATTTCTTGGAAGAACAAATGAGGATTGTCCTGATCTGGAAGTCACTGACAATGAAGTTTGTCAAACCATCACAGCAAGGCAAGTGAAGTGCTGGCCCTTGAAAGGCAAGCTGAATGCCAGCAAACTTAGCATGAAATTTGCCATCCTGCACAAGATTGGTGCAGCCAACTGGGTGCCTACAAACCATAAATCAACTATCTCCACAGGATTGGGGAGATTTATTTATGCTGTGGGAACCAAGACTGCTTTTGACTATGGCAGGTATATTTTTGAACAAACTTTAAAACATGCTGGTAGTTATGCTGTCAAAGGACCAATTGCCTTTCCCTCCCTCCTTTGTGGAATTATCCTTGCACAATACCCTGATATCCTGGTGGCAAGAGATACTGCTTGCAAAAGAGCTCCTGCCATTGGGTTGCACTACAAACTGTTTCAGGGATCTCATGCTCCTGATATTGTCATAACATCAGCTGAGACATCATCTGTGAAGACCCAGTCCAAGACATCTGATGTCATAGCTGTATTAAAAGAGACCTGCAAAGAACTGGAAGCTAGGAAAAAGACCCTAGAAATCCTAATTGCCAGGTTAGAAAAGGAGGAAGCTGAAGGAAACAGAAGGGAAGAGGGTGTAGAAGCTGAAGGTCATCTCAATACTGAAGAAACTAGCTCCTCTGAGTCTGATGACAGTGCTTAAAGGTTGGTTGCTGTTTGGTGGAGTTGATGCTGGTCCCTGGTGGAGTTTGGAAGTGTGTTCAGTTTTTAGTTGCTGCTCTTATTACTTTTCTGGATGACTGTATAATTTTTATGAACATGTATCTTTGGCACATTTGTGGCTAAAGAGGGGGAGATATATTTTGGTAGACTTTAATTGACATTCCTTTTTTCTGCAGTCATATTTATTCTGCTGCTATCTATCTCTGATTGCTTAGGGGCTTTAGCCAAAAATCTGCCAAAGGGGGAGTTTGTAGTTGTTTAGGTATTGGCGTGCATTTTTGGTAAAACCAGGTGTGTGAATGTCATGACTGATGTCATAACATTCTAGTTTAGTTTGTACTGATTCATTAGGTACCTTTGCAGAAAAATATTGTCATACAGGTACTGATGTTTATAAGTGTGTATCTGAGCATTTTGCAAAATGATCACATTTTCCTAAATCAGTAGACAGGTTTTCAGATGTCATAACAGATGTTAAGACATCCTGTTCTGAACTAACAGGTATGCAGTTTGGTTAATTCTGAGTTTTTTCAGGAAAATGACTCAGTCTTTCCAGAACAGAATCCTGCGTTTTCTTTGGGTTAACATAGCTCAACCCCAACCTGGTTGATAAAGTCCTGTGACCTAGTATTAAGGTCAAACGGATTTAACCCTAGCTTTTTATGGAAACCCTAACTGAAGATGCAGCTGCTATATATTCAACAGAGCTGCTGTCTTGGAAGGAATCCCTTTTTGACAGAAGATCATTTAGAAGATGTATAGTTTTTACTATTGTAATCCAAGCAATTATCATTGTGATAAGTGACTTGGAATAGGTTTTAATTGTAAGGGTTATGTAACACTCAAAGCTTTGAAGCAAGAGTATTTGTATGTCTCTTGACTAAAGCTGTGAAGCAAAGTCAAGTTAGGTTTGTGTATCACTCAAAGCTGTGAAGCAAGAGTGTTTGTGTTGCTTGATTAAAAAGCTGTGAAGCATAATCAAGTGTATGTTTTGAAGAGTGTCTTCAACAATTCATTAGTCAAAATGTTTTATGTATCACTGCTGTGATTGAGGGGGAGTGAGTAGGAACTCAGGTTTAAGTTGTACTTAGATTGAAGTTGCATTGGGTAGGTCTTAAGTGAAGGAGATAAACTGGTTGGTTTATTCCTGAATTAACATCTCTTATAGTGGATTTCCTCCCTGGCTTGGTAGCCCCCAGAGTAGGTGTTGTTGCACACTGAACTGGGTAAACAATTGACTGTGTTCTTTCCTGTTTTTGTATTTACTTTCTTATAGAAAGTCAGATACGGTGTCACAACATTGAACGTGACATTGAGTATCTGCAGCCAGAATTTCAATTGGTATCAGAGCAGGCACCCTGCCTGTACTACTGGGTGAGATCTAGGGATATCACTTTCTGGCACTATGGACAAAGAAGGAGTTTTTGGAAATAGACCACCCATTCTGGATGGAACTAATTATGACTACTGGAAACCTCGTATGATTGCCTTCTTAAAATCTCTGGACAAAAAGGCTTGGAGAGCTGCTGACAAAGGATGGATCCATCCCACCATAACTGAGAAAGATGGGACAATCAGTTTGAAGCCTGAGGAAGATTGGAGTAAAGAAGAAGATGAGTTAGCCCTGGGAAATTCCAAAGCCTTAAATGCCTTGTTCAATGGAATTGATAGAAACATTTTCAGACTAGTACATCAATATGAACTGGCCAAGGAAGTTTGGGACACTCTCAAAACTACCCATGAGGGCACTTCCAAAGTAAAAATGTCAAGGCTTCAGATGTTGACTACCAAGTTTGAGAATCTAAAAATGATGGAAGATGAAACCATTCATGAGTTTCACATGAACATCTTGGAGATTGCCAACACCTCAGGAGCACTGGGAGAAAAGATGTCAGAAGAAAAATTGGTGAGAAAGATTCTCAGATCCTTGCCTAAAAGATTTGCAATGAAGGTAACTGCCATAGAGGAAGCCTAGGACATCAGCAAGTTGAAAGTGGATGAACTTATTGGGTCTCTTCAGACTTTTGAGATGGGGATCATTGATAATGGTGACAAGAAGAACAAGAGCATAGCACTTGTATCCATCACTGATGTTGAAAATAAGGAGGATGAAGAAGAAAATATTTCAGAAGCTATAGCCATGCTTGGAAGACAGTTCAACAAACTCATCAAAAGAATAGATCCAAAGTCAAGGTCTAATGTTCATAACATTCCCTCTGACATTGACAGTTCCAGCAGAAGACCAAAGTCAGAAGAGAAGGGAAACCAAGGCAGAGGTATTCAATGCCATGGATGTGAAGGATATGGGCATATTCGAGCTGAATGTCCTACCTTTCTTAAGAAACAAAAGAAAGGAATGACTGTTACTTGGTCTGACTGTGATTCAGAAAGTAATTCTGAAGAAGAATGTGCCAAACTAGTTACTGCTCTAACTAGTGTTTGTACCTCTGAAAGTGACACTAGTGATGAAGAAGTTACATTTGAAGAACTGGCTGATACCTACAAGAAATTGTGTATCAGAAGTGCTGAAGTCTGTGTGCAGAATGAGAAACAAGCAAAACTCATCATAAAGCTGGAGGCTTAAAAAAGGGCAGATCTTGAAACTATAAGTCATCTAGAAGGGGAAGTTCAATTGCTGAACTCACAACTGAACCAAATGACCAAATCTGTCAAGATGCTGACTAATGGAACAGATAAATTGGAAGAGATTCTTCAGGTTGGACAAAATGTGGGAAACAAACCTGGACTAGGATTTGTGGAAGCTAAGAAATCTGGTGCAGACAAGAAGATCAGGCCTGTTAAACAATTGTCAAAGCAGATGTCTCAACACAACTCTCAACATCAGAAACAGAAATATATGAAGAAAAAATACCAAAGATGGAGATGTCATCATTGTGGGAGGTATGGACACATAAAGCCCTTCTGCTTCAAATTGCATGGATACCCTAATCAAAACTCAGGTGTTAAACCTAAGTCAAAAAGGGTACAACATACTCCTCACTGGAAGAAAAAGGCTACTGCCCTGATAGCCCACACTTCCCTGAGAGTGTCTGCAAAGGAAGGCTGGTACTTTGACAGTGGGTGTTCTAAACACATGACTGGAATAAAGAAAATTCTCAATCATGTTAAACCTCACAACACTAGTTATGTGACCTTTGGAGATGGTGCTAAAGGTGAAATCAAAGGAGTTGGTAATTTGGACTGCCCTGAAGTTCCAAGTCTGAGTGAAGTACTGCTGGTAAAAGGGCTGACTGCTAATCTCATTAGTATCAGTCAATTGTGTGATCTAGGATTCAAGGTCAACTTCTCAAAATCTAAATGTCTAGTAATTAATGAAAAACTAGAAGTTGTAATGAAAGGAATCAGATCCAAAGATAACTGTTACTTGTGGCAGCCCGAGAACACTAATAACTCCACTATGTGTCAAATTACCAAAGAAGAAAAAGAGATGAAACTGTGGTACCATAAGCTTGGTCATCTTCATCTAAGAAGAATGAAAAGAGCTATCTCTATGGAAGCAGTCAGAAGGACTCCAAAACTACAGATTGATAAAAGAAGGGTTTGTGGTGAACTTAAAATTGAAAGGCTTGGTAAAAAGAAACATGTCTATGATGTGGTGAATAAACTTGAAGAAGGATGTGTTGTCAGAACCAGAAGTAATCATGACAAGGATGTTGGAAACAACAAGTCTAATAAATTCTGTTTCCCTGAAGAAATGAGTCGTGAAGTCTCTTCTCCTATAACTCTCCATCGAAATGGAGTGGACAAAAAGAAAAATAAGATCACTCAAGAATCAACCAGAACTATGATTCATGTCAAAAGAATGCCTCCCCAACTCTGTGCTGAAATGGTTGCAGCTAGGAGTAACTGTTCTCAAAATATCTGGACAAAACAGATGCTCACTGAGTATAATGTCTCACAAGATGTTGTGACATTATATTGTGACAATCTGAATACAATCAATATTTCCATGAACCCTATTCAGCATAGCAGGACCAAGCACATTGACTTTGTAGAGAAGAAGTCAATTAAACTGGAACATGGTATCATTAAGCTTCAGCTGGCTGATTCTTCTACCAAGGCTCTTGTTGGAAATAAACTTGAAAACTTGAGGGGCAGGTTGGGTATTTGCCAACATGAGAAATTATAGCAATTAATTTTGCTTAAAACAAGGGTTGAAGGAGTTAATTTTGTTAAGTCTATTTTTAGTGGGTTAATCATATGTTCTCCAAATTCTTTCAAAATACTTAAGAAGTTGAAAAGACTCTCTTTTGCCTCCTACCTCTCTCGACTTTGCAACCTGTTCCCTTCTCTCAATCAAAATTTTCTCTCAAATTGCAACTGGTGCTCTAAGTCAATCAAAATGTCTTAGACATCATCTTCAACCAAGGCGACTTCATCATCCTCATCATCTTCATCATCTGACCAAGACTCTAGAGCAATCACCACATGCATAGAATCTGAAGTTCTTGAGGTCACTCCTCTCAGAGAGATGGCAACTGACCCTGCCAAAGTCAAAAAGCTGAGAACTAGACATGCAGGAAGAGCTCAAGCTGCAGCCTCTGGTAATCCTTCTCATCCTTCTTCTTCTGTACCAAATAGAGAAGGATCAGTTCAAGTTCATCAAGCTATTTCTAGGCTTGTTACTAGCATACTAAGCGGAAACCAACCTGTACCAGGGATTTCTGTCCCTTTAAATCAATCAGGAAGCCCAAATGTGGACGTCTCTGAGAATGTAGATGTCTCTGAGAATGTTGTGACACAAAATGACAACATTCAGAACCCTTCAGAAAAGACTGCTGATCCACCTATCATTGATGTGGATGAGGATTACTCAGATAATGATCTCATTGCCAATGTAAACCCTAGCATAGCTAGGAGATTGATGAAAAGAAAGGGTAATCAGAATGATGCAAAATGTGTGTCCAAAGATAAACCTGCTGTTAAGAAATCCAAGGCTGAAGGCAAGGCTGGGGTAGAATCTGTGAAAACTGGTCAGTCCAAAGGGAAGGTGAAAGCCCAGATGTATGCTGGTAGACAACCAATTATAAAGAAGAGAAAAGATCCTGAATATTCTGATTCTGATGAGGAATCAGAGTTTGAGATTGATGCTGAAGAAATTCCAATCAGAAGGAAACTACCCTCCAGCAAAATTGCTAGAGTTCCTGAAGTCCCAACAGACAACATCTCTTTCCACCACCCTGACAATGCAAACAGATGGAAGTATGTTTGCTTGAAGAGAATAGCTTTAGAAAGAGAACTCAACAATGATGCCATGGAGTGCAAAGACATCATGGACCTGATGAAGAATGCTGGACTGATGAAGACAGTGATAAAATTTAACAAGTGTTATGAAAATCTGGTCAAGGAGTTCATAGTTAACTTGTCTAATGATTGTGTTGATGGAAGGTCAGCTGACTTTGAAAGTGTTTTTGTTAGAGGAAGAAGGGTTAATTTCTCTCTATCAGAAATTAACACATTTCTTGGAAGAACAAATGAGGATTGTCCTGATCTGGAAGTCACTGACAATGAAGTTTGTCAAACCATCACAGCAAGGCAAGTGAAGTGCTGGCCCTTGAAAGGCAAGCTGAATGCCAGCAAACTTAGCATGAAATTTGCCATCCTGCACAAGATTGGTGCAGCCAACTGGGTGCCTACAAACCATAAATCAACTATCTCCACAGGATTGGGGAGATTTATTTATGCTGTGGGAACCAAGACTGCTTTTGACTATGGCAGGTATATTTTTGAACAAACTTTAAAACATGCTGGTAGTTATGCTGTCAAAGGACCAATTGCCTTTCCCTCCCTCCTTTGTGGAATTATCCTTGCACAATACCCTGATATCCTGGTGGCAAGAGATACTGCTTGCAAAAGAGCTCCTGCCATTGGGTTGCACTACAAACTGTTTCAGGGATCTCATGCTCCTGATATTGTCATAACATCAGCTGAGACATCGTCTGTGAAGACCCAGTCCAAGACATCTGATGTCATAGCTGTATTAAAAGAGACCTGCAAAGAACTGGAAGCTAGGAAAAAGACCCTAGAAATCCTAATTGCCAGGTTAGAAAAGGAGGAAGCTGAAGGAAACAGAAGGGAAGAGGGTGTAGAAGCTGAAGGTCATCTCAATACTGAAGAAACTAGCTCCTCTGAGTCTGATGACAGTGCTTAAAGGTTGGTTGCTGTTTGGTGGAGTTGATGCTGGTCCCTGGTGGAGTTTGGAAGTGTGTTCAGTTTTTAGTTGCTGCTCTTATTACTTTTCTGGATGACTGTATAATTTTTATGAACATGTATCTTTGGCCCATTTGTGGCTAAAGAGGGGGAGATATATTTTGGTAGACTTTAATTGACATTCCTTTTTTCTGCAGTCATATTTATTCTGCTGCTATCTATCTCTGATTGCTTAGGGGCTTTAGCCAAAAATCTGCCAAAGGGGGAGTTTGTAGTTGTTTAGGTATTGGCATGCATTTTTGGTAAAACCAGGTGTGTGAATGTCATGACTGATGTCATAACATTCTAGTTTAGTTTGTACTGATTCATTAGGTACCTTTGCAGAAAAATATTGTCATACAGGTACTGATGTTTATAAGTGTGTATCTGAGCATTTTGCAAAATGATCACATTTTCCTAAATCAGTAGACAGGTTTTCAGATGTCATAACAGATGTTAAGACATCCTGTTCTGAACTAACAGGTATGCAGTTTGGTTAATTCTGAGTTTTTTCAGGAAAATGACTCAGTCTTTCCAGAACAGAATCCTGCGTTTTCTTTGGGTTAACATAGCTCAACCCCAACCTGGTTGATAAAGTCCTGTGACCTAGTCTTAAGGTCAAACGGATTTAACCCTAGCTTTTTGTGGAAACCCTAACTGAAGATGCAGCTGCTATATATTCAACAGAGGTGCTGTCTTGGAAGGAATCCCTTTTTGACAGAAGATCATTTAGAAGCTGTATAGTTTTTACTATTGTAATCCAAGCAATTATCATTGTGATAAGTGACTTGGAATAGGTTTTAATTGTAAGGGTTATGTAACACTCAAAGCTTTGAAGCAAGAGTGTTTGTATGTCTCTTGACTAAAGTTGTGAAGCAAAGTCAAGTTAGGTTTGTGTATCACTCAAAGCTGTGAAGCAAGAGTGTTTGTGTTGCTTGATTAAAAAGCTGTGAAGCATAATCAAGTTTATGTTTTGAAGAGTGTCTTCAACAATTCATTAGTCAAATTGTTTTATGTATCACTGCTGTGATTGAGGGGGAGTGAGTAGGAACTCAGGTTTAAGTTGTACTTAGATTGAAGTTGCATTGGGTAGGTCTTAAGTGAAGGAGATAAACTGGTTGGTTTATTCCTGAATTAACATCTCTTATAGTGGATTTCCTCCTTGGCTTGGTAGCCCCCAGAGTAGGTGTTGTTGCACACTGAACTGGGTAAACAATTGACTGTGTTCTTTACTGTTTTTGTATTTACTGTCTTATAGAAAGTCAGATACGGTGTCACAACATTGAACGTGACATTGAGTATCTGCAGCCAGAATTTCAGAACTCTTAGAACCTTACTTGACCATCTTGGCCTTATTAGGGGTAGTGAGATGACCGACTTTGGTACAGTCCGAAGTTGGTAGATACTCGATACTACATTCATTGAGGGTTGTTTTCTTGGAATATTTCGGTGGCCAGTTAAGTGGCTAAACTGAAACAATGAACACAGAAAATAATCCAGTGATATTGAGCTCCTTAGAACCCGATTACTATTTATAGGACAGGTTGAGCCAACTAACTTCAAGAGGGTACTTACCTATGAAACCTCATGCAAGCCTGAAACTAGGATCTTGTGTGATTTGTTTGTACATGTGCTTGTGCATACATCATGAACATCATAAAGCATCATATTCATCCACTAACCATTTCAAGGGTTTGGATCTTCATCTTTGTTCCTATTTTGTAGGTCATGGAATCACTTCGCAGAAAAATAATTCAGGTCAACCTTGTGAGAATCCCTCCTTAACTCAAGGAGCTTACTTCCAAGATTCCAGAGAATTCTCTCTTCAGTTAAAGACATGGTAGACTCCTCAACTTGGTCAACTCCAACATTGAAGAAGACATGGTGAAAGTCCTCTTCCAATTCTTTGACCCCCTACACCACTGTTTCACATTTCCTGATTACCAACTAGTACCAACTTTGGAGGAATTTTCTCAACTCTTGAGGATTCCTATTCTCAATCAACTACCCTACAACGGTACGGAAAGAGAACCAAAGCCTGAAGATGTTGCTCAAGCCTTACACTTGCAACCATCTAATATCAAAGGTCATTGGGAAACCAGAAGTGGTGTCAAGGGTTTCTTGGCAAAGTTTCTATTTGAGAAGGCACAAGACTGCTGGAATTCTCTAGATCTACAAGCTTTTGAGGAGATTGTAGCACTTCTCATCTATGGGTTGGTCTTGTTCCCAAACCCTGATCATCTTATAGATGTGAATGCTTTCAAGATTTTCATATCTCGGAATCCTGTGCCTACTTTGCTTGGGGACATCCTACACTCATTTCACACACAAACAATAAGGAAAAGAGGTGTTCTCATGTGCTGTACTCCTCTTCTAGCAAGGTGGTTTATTTCTCACCTTCCCCATTCAGTCTTGAAGAATGAGCAAGGTTTAAGATGGTCACAACGGTTGATGACCCTCACACATTGTGATGTTCATTGGTGTTCTCGGTCCAGAGAAAATGTCATCATCATTGATCGTTGTGGGGAATTCCCTAATGTCCCACTACTTGGCATTAGGGGAGGCATTACCTACAACCCTTGTTTAGCTCTGAGGCAGTTTGGGTATGCCCGAAGGGATGGCCCTCATGATATGCTGATTCCTGACTTAGTTTTTGACTTCGACAATGACGCTCAAGGACTTCGACAAAGGTTTATCCGAGCCTGGAGGATGCCCAACAAAGTGGATAGTAAGACACTGGGGCACAAGAATTCCATCCCCCTTGAGCCTTATCTCAAGTGGGTACGAACTCGCGCCCAAAATATTATGATGCCTTACCTCACATTCTCCCCATGATCAAAGAGCCTGTTATGGAAGGAGAGGTTCCATACGCCCTCCTACATCCAGACATGCCAACATCATTGGAAGAATTGAAAAAGAGTTGGATACAACTCAAGTAAGAGCGGAACACTTTTGAAGCCAGCTTCTATGCCAGTGAGAAGAAGGTTTTGGAAATTACCTGCCGACTTCATGAAGAGGAGACTCTCAACACTTACATCGCGCTAAAGAGGATGCACAATGTCTTTTTACATTAAGAATTTTGTAATATTCTTCCCATGGGGCATTTATGTACTAACAAATTTCTTCTTATTAATATGACGTGTGTTCTTTTTGTTTGCAACAAATTTGAATTTATGAATCCTTGAATGCATTACATGAATACACATCATTAATCATATGCATTAACAGGTCTTCATACCAGGTTTCCTTATCTTTCTGCTGTTTATTTCAGCAAGATGGATATAGAGCAGACAGTTAAAGATCTGCAAGCACAAAATTCGCAATTCTAACAACTCCTCATGACCTTAGCAAAGGGTCAAGAGGATCTTAAAGCACTGTTAGAGAAAGAGAAGGAAAAGGAAAAGAAGAAAAAGAAAAGAATTAGTGTGGCCACTATGGGAAGAAGATTTGAGAATCAAGCTAGGAGAGTTCTGGAATTCCCCTCGACGTCTGAAGAAGGGGTTGGTAAGGGAAAGGGAGTTGCAATGCCCTCCGAGTCTGAAGATGAAGAAGAAGAAGAGGAAGAGGATGAAGATTACTCTGAACAGCAGTAACCTCCGGCGGATGATAAGTATAAGAATCTTGAGGATCGGTTGGCAGCCATGGAGGTACAAAGGGTACCTGGGATAGATTTCGAAGAACTAGGGTTGGTTGCTGGGATCGTCATTCCCCCAAAGTTCAAAGTACCTACATTTGCTAAATATGATGGTTTGTCCTGTCCGAAGATGCATCTAAGATCCTACGTCAGAAAGATCCAACCTCACTCTTCTGATAAGGATCTATGGGTCCACTTTTTTCAAGATAGTTTTTCAGGTACACAATTGGACTGGTTCTATCAACTTGAGAGATCTGATGTTCATAACTGGGAAGATTTGGCTGCTGCTTTCTACCGACAATACCAATATAACGCAGATTTAGCGCCTACTCGTACTCAACTACAGGGTATGGGTATGTCCTCTAATGAGGGATTTAAGGAGTATGCCCAAAAGTGGCGGGATTTGGCTGGAAGGGTGCAGCCACCATTGTCGGATAGAGAGCTGGTTGACATGTTTTTAGGGACCCTGTCAGGTCCATTCTTCAATCACTTGATTGGGAGCTCATCTGCAGGGTTCACCGAATTAATTTTGACTGGTGAAAGGGTCGAAGCTGGCATTAAGAGTGGTAAGATTCAGAAGGATGCCTCCGCTTCCACTGCTATCAAGAAGACCTTCCCAGCCAAGAAGGAAGTTTCTGCTGTTCACACCCAGAGAAATCAAGGGAGAATGGAGCGTCGATCAGCGGTGGGGGCTGTGATGATCCAGAACTCCTCAGCCGATCAACCTCGAAGCAGTCAACCTAGAGCTAACCAGTAAAGGGTCGAAAGGCCACAACAGTAATTCACCCGGATCAATATGACACCGACTCAGATCCTCCCTCATCTGTTAAAGTTAAACCTTACCAACTTGAAAGAAGCGCCGAAAAACTCAAATACCTCTTCTCCCTATTATCATTCAAATGTAAAATGTGCATACCATTCGGACAGTGTAGGGCATGACACCAACAACTGTTTGGCCCTTAAAAACAAGATCCAAGATTTGATAGATGCCAAGGAGGTAGAGTTTGATGCCCCCGAAAAACCTAATGTGATATCCGCTCCTATGCCAAAACATGGTCATAATGTCCATGCTATTGTGGTAGATCTTCATGTTACCGCTGTTGATGAATTAATGACTCCGTTGCCAATGATCAAGATGAATATGTTAAAATCCGGGATTTTCCCGGGCTGTGAAAAAGATTGTTACTTTTGTTCAACCTTGCAATCCGACTGTCCGCTGCTGAAGTCAGGCATGCAAAGCCTGATGGATACTCAAGAGTTCCTGTTGTACCCCAAAATTTGCCCTCTCTTTCTTCAGGAAACCATCTTGGATTTTCAAGGTCCCTCTGAAACAAATCCAAGTCCTGAGTTATCCTTTTTTGCCCAAGCAAGCCACTTACAAGAGCAAGATGATCTCACAAGCTCCAAAAACAACTCTTTTATCTTGAGAAAAATCAAATTCTAAGTACTTGGAACGTTTCTCTAAAAAATGAGTGTTTAAGAAAAAATCAGCGCTTCAGAACTTCTGGACCAATTCCAGATAAAAACGGTCAGAAGTTGCAAGCTTGGCTCAGCGTAGTCAGAAGTTGGCTTTTCAGCAGCTACATCAGCTCAATCAGAAGTTGTAAACGTGGTTCAATATGTAAGCCTCAGACAGAACATGCCCCTTTCAGCAGTTATACAAGCTCAATCATAATTTGCTAAAGGAATGCAAGAGAAGCAGGGAAGTCTGAAGGCTCCTTCAGAACATGCTGAATTCAGAAGATGAAAAGGTCAAAAGAGTGGGTGTTACACTAATACAGAATCTCTAAGCCCAGGAGGTCCAGAAGTAAATCCAAGGAACGTATCAGAAAATCAGGAGAATCTCCAGAGCTTACTAAGACAACAGGAAGCCAAGGCCAGAGCATGGTTTACGCTGCTGATTCAACGTTGGTTTCCATTACCAGAATATTGATGTTGATAGGTCTTATCACCATTTAATGCCCATTAATGCTTCCAACCACTCCTGAACATTCACGTGTGGCTTGGAAAACGCTTTTGTGCAGATTCTGGCATGGGTCTACGCGCCACCGCCCACTTCAGAGGTCACTTCTCCCAAATCTACGCCTGCTGCTGCAGCCTAGGCTGAAGGCTATCTGTTATCACAACTTCCCAGGAATTTCTGTCAAAGAGCAATTCAAACTCTGTTGGCGCTTTAATGTTCAAGGCACCCACAAGAACTTTGCCTATAAATAGAGAGTCATTGTCCACTGCAAAGGGCGTTCAAAAAAAGAAACAAAAATTGCTAAGAGAGAAACAGAAACTCTTAGCAACATAGCGTTCTGAAACTCTGCCAAAATCTCTAGTTTGTTTCATAACTTTGAGTTTCTCACCTTCAAACTTCATTAAATACCCAGTTTTCTTTGTGAACCAAAAGACACCCTTTCCAAACTTCTGACCCTACGTACGTATACACCTTTACCTACCCTTTTCAAAGAAAATCTGTCCAGAACACCACCAGAGCCAAAAGCTAGCTTTCACCCACAAACTTTTCCAACAGCCAGGTAAGCACCTGCTGACCTTCATCACGCTGCTAAGCATCATCAGCTGTGCATACTCAAATAAACATAATATAAATATCATGTTGTTGCTGTTTATATTCTGAGAATTTTCATACCTCAGAACGTTCTGAGCCAGTATAGGACTTGCCTGTGACCTTGTTGGTTCTGACCTCTGAAACATTTTTACATTTGCTGGATCTGTTCCAAATATGTTTCCTGTTTTGTGGAATAACAACAGAATTGCAGATGTTCTGATTAGTACAGGGAAAAGCCAAGTGCTGACTTTGACGTTAGCACATCTGAAGCCTGTTTTGCTGTCAATGATATCAGAACCTCTGAGAGTTATTGCCTTTTCAGCAGAATCAGAACTTCTGGTTTCTCCACTAACAAACTTCTGTCTTGCAGCGCAGGGGAGTCAGAACTTCTGATTTCCCCACTAACAGGGTTCTGTTTTGCAGGTGCCAGAGTCAGAAGTTCTGACTCATACAGTTTAACCAAGAGGTTGATCATCTGGTAGCGGATCTGAGTCAGAACTTCTGATGACCTCTCAGCAGCGCGCGGGCTCCCTCTCTCTCTCTCTCTATATCTTGTTTTTTGCTATTTTCTTTTTTGTCTATTTTTCTCGTTGAACCCCCCATGTACAAATGTGTATCCCCCTCCCCTAATTGTTGTAATAGCGTAGGATTTTATATTTCCGCTTCTTATTGCTAGTAATCAGGACGTGTATGGCAAGATAAAATCAATGAAATAGAAAAACCTAATTCAAAGAAAAAACTCTTGTATGCAATAAAACACACTTGCACACTAACACCCCTAGGGTTACATCCACTTGTTGCCTTTCAAAATTAGGCCATATTGCATGTTAGGTCTCTTTGGGCAAAGCAAACAATTCAAATGATCATAGTCCCTCGATGACGCTTTCGAAAGTTGCCTAAAAAATGATCAAGTCCCTTAAAAAGAACAATTACCCAAAGATACTTGGCATCATTGCAATTATGGTCTAAACGATGACCCGCGCCCGTCCCTTTCACATCCTAACACAAGATTGTCCACCAAATACAATGGTGGAACAAAATTGTTAAAAGGGTTAAAACATAGCAAAAATCTTTGAGAACTTTAGGGTAGATAGCTCTTAAGTACTTGTCAACTTGCAAAATAAAACACTTGCCTATTTTCAAAACAACACATCACCATACACTTTCAAAACAAACTTTCAAAAAAAAACCTTGAAACATCTTTTCAAAAAGACAAACACCTTTTGTAAAACATTCGAGTAAAGAATTATTACAAGGGTAGCCTAGACAAGGCATCTTTTTCAAAACATTTTCAAAGCCACACACAAAGCACCATTTCAAACAATTGAAAACCAAGGCAAGTTGATCTAAGCAAGTACCTAAGAGCCCATGGATAACCATGGATAGAAAGGGTTCTAATACCTTCCCTTTCTATAATCTACTCCCCGAACCCAAGAAAAATCTCAAAAGTTTTTGCTGTGCTTTTTAAACCTTTCCTTAGGATAAAATAAAAAGTCGGTGGCGACTCTTGCTCAACCGAAACAAACGCAAAACCATAGTCAGTTCTCCCACCGTATCACAGAACTGGCGACTCTGCTAGGGATAGATTTAAAAGTGGAGTAACCTTAGGGCTTAGATCACCCTCTTGCATGACTAATTGTTTGAATTGATTGCTTTATATCTTGGCTCTATTGTTTGGGTTTGCAATCCTACACCCGGATTTTGGGAAACATTCATAGATAGCAATACGTTGTGGAAACTGTGCGGGGTATACCAACACGGTCGAAGCAATAGCTATATTAGTGCGACATATTTGTGAGTACCGGTAACCCTTGAGTTCAATCAAGGAGAGTACGGGGCCGCTGAGTGATGTCACTAAGAACTAATGACCTAGAACCTTACTTGACCATCTTGGCCTTTTATTAGGGGTAGTGAGATGACCGGCTTTGGTGCAGTCCGAAGTTGGTAGATACTCGATACTACACTCATTGAGGGTTGTTTTCTTGGAATATTTTGGTCGCTAGTTAAGTGGCTAAACCAAAACAATGAACGATGAAAACAATCCAATGATATTGAGCCCCTTAGAACCCGGTTACTATTTATAGGACAGGTTTTTTAAGCCAACTACACTCAAGAGGGTACTTACCTATGAAACCCCATGCAAGCCTGAAACTAGGGTTTGGTATGATTTGCTTGTACATATGTTTGTGCATACATCATAAACATCATAAAACATCATATGCATTCACTAACCATTTCAAGGGTTTGGATCTTCATCTTTGTTCTTGTTTTGTAGGTCATGGAAATTCCTCGCAGAAAAACCATCCAAGTCAACCTTGTGAGAGTCTCTCCTCAGCTCAAGGAGCTCACCTCAAGAATTCCAGAAAGCTCATCCTTCAGTGAAAGACATGGTAGACTGCTCAGCTTAGTCAACACCAACATTGAAGAAGACATGATGAAAGTGCTATTCCAGTTCTTTGACCCCCTTCACCACTGTTTTACTTTCCCTGATTACCAGTTGGTGCCCACTTTGGAGGAGTTTTCTCAACTCCTAAGAATCCCTATCCTTAATCAACTACCCTTCAACGGTACGGAAAAGGAACCAAAGCCGGAAGATGTTGCTCGAGCATTACATCTACAACCATCCGACATCAAGGGGCATTGGGAAACCAGAAGCGGCGTTAAAGGATTCTTAGCAAAATTCTTGTTTGAGAAGGAACAAGAATGTTGGAATTCATTGGACCTACAAGCCTTTGAAGAAATTGTGGCACTCCTTATCTATGGGTTGGTCTTGTTCCCAAATTCTGACCAATTGGTAGATGTCAACGCCGTCAAAATCTTCTTGTCTAGAAATCCAATACCAACATTGCTTGGGGACATTCTTCACTCATTTTACACTCGAACAATGAGAAAGAGGGGTGTTCTCATGTGCTGTACTCCTCTCCTTGCAAGGTGGTTTATTTCGCACCTTCCACAATCTGTCTTGAAGAATGACCAAGGCTCAAGGTGGTCCCAACGATTGATGACTCTTACTCACTCTGATGTACATTGGTGTTCTCGGTCCAGAGAAAATGTCATCATCGTCGATCGTTGTGGAGAGTTTCCTAATGTTCCTTTACTTGGAATCAGAGGAGGTATCACCTACAACCCTTGCCTAGCTTTGAGGCAATTTGGATATGCACGGAGGGATGGCCCTCATGACATGTTGATTCCTGACCTAGTTTTTGACTTCGACAACGATGCGCAAGGACTTCGCCAAAGATTCATCAGAGCTTGGGGAAGACCCAACAAGGTTGATAGCAAGACTCTGGGACACAAGAACTCCATCCCTCTTGAGCCTTATCTCAAGTGGGTACGAGCCCGAGCCCAAAGTCTAATGATGCCTTATCCTCATGTTCTCCCTGTGATTAAAGATCCTGTTAAGGAAGGAGAGGTTCCCTACACCATCCTATATCCTGACATGCCTACATCGTGGGAGGAAATGCAGAAAAGTTGGATTCAGCTCAAGGAGGAACGGAACACTTTTGAAGCCAGCTTCTACGCTAGTGAGAAGAAGGTTCTAGAGCTTACCCGCCGACTCCATGAGCAAGAGGCCCTCAACACCTACATCGCACCAAAGAGGATGCGCAATGTCTTTTTACCTTGAGAAGTTGTTTTTGTAATATTTGGCCCATGGGGCATTTATGTACTAACAAATTTCTTCTTATTAATATGACGTGCGTTCTTCTTTGTCTGCAACAATTTTGAATGTTCTAAATCCTTGAATGCATTGCATACATAAGCATACCATTCATCATGTGCATAAGCAGGTCTCATGCCAGGTTTCCTTATCTGTCTGCTGTTTATTTCAGTAGGATGGATCTCGAGCAAACAGTCAAAGACCTACAAGCTCAAAATGCACAGTTTCAGCAACTCCTGACGACCTTGGCTAAAGGTTAGGAGGATCTAAAGACCTTGCTGGGGAATAAAGACCCAGTAAAAAAGAAGAAAAAGAGACTCGGGATGGCTACTTTAGGGAGAAGATTTGACGGAGAGGCCAGGAGAGTGCTTGAATTTCCTTCTATTTCTGATGAAGGAACCAGTAAAGGAGGTGGGGCTGCGGTACCTTCCGAGTTTGATGTAGAAGAAGAGGAGGTTGAAGAGGATGAAGACTATTCTGATCAACAATACCCTCCAGCTGATGATAAGTACAAGGGTTTAGAAGACAGGTTGGCCGCCATGGAATTACAAAGAGTACCGGGTTTGGATTTTGAAAACTTGGGTTTGGTTGCCGGGATTGTGATTCCCCCAAAATTCAAAGTGCCAGTGTTTGTGAGGTATGATGGGCTGTCCTGTCCAAAAATGCATCTCAGGTCCTACGTAAGAAAGATCCAACCCTATATGGCAGATAAGAACCTTTGGATCCATTTCTTTCAAGACAACCTTTATGGGGCTCAACTGGAGTGGTTTTATCAGCTAGAGGGAACCAGCGTCCGAAATTGGGAAGATTTGGCCACCGCCTTCTACAAACAATATCAATACAATTCTGACCTTGCTCCTACGCGTACCCAACTTCAGGGTATGTCACTGGGAACCGGCGAAGGATTCAAAGAATATGCACAAAAATGGAGGGACTTGGCTGGTAGGGTGCAGCCCCCTTTAACCGACCGTGAACTTGTTGATATGTTTCTAGGGACCCTATCTGGGCCATTTTTCAATCATCTGATTGGTAACTCTTCCGCGGGGTTTACCGATTTGATCTTAACAGGCGAAAGAATAGAAGCTGGCATCAAGTTAGGAAAGATTCAGAAGGGTGTTGCTGCAAGTGTTGAGAAGAAACCTTTTAAGAAGGAAACAGCTGTGGTATATTCTCAGAGAAGAACGGGGAAGACGGAGTGTCGGCCAACTGTGGGGGCCGTAATGATTCAAAACCCTTCAAGTGAGCAGCCTCGTTATAACCAGTCCAGACCAAATCAACAATGGGTGGAACGGCCACAACGGCAGTTCACCCGCATTAATATGACTCCAGCACAAGTGCTTCCCCATCTGTTAAAGTTGAATCTCGCCACTATCAAAGAGGCACCAAAGAATGTGAATACGTCCTCTCCGCATTATCATCCTAATGCCAAATGCGCCTACCATTCTGACAGTGTCGGGCACGACACCAATGATTGTTGGGCACTCAAGCATAAAATCCAAGACCTGATAGAGGCAAAGGAGGTGGAATTTGACGCTCCGGAGAAGCCTAATGTGATATCTGCTCCCATGCCGAAGCACGGCCGAAATGTCAATGCCATTGAAGAAGATTTGTATGTTGCTGATGTCAATGATCTGATAACCCCATTGTTAACCATCAAGTCGAATCTGTTAAAGGCCGGGATTTTCCCGGGATGTAAGGAAGACTGCTTTTGTTGTTACTCTTTGCCGTTTGATTGTCCATTACTGAAGAAAGGCATCCAAGGCCTAATGGATAGTCGACAAATTTTGTTTGAAAAAGTTTCTGCTGTTCCGACCCATACTGAAGATGTCTCAATCATAACCATTCACGCCAATCTTTCCAAGGCCGTCAAAAAGCCTGTTAAGATTACACCAGCTACAAAATCTGTTCCTTTGAAGATAACAATGCCAGGGCCTGTCCCCTATGTTTCTGAGAAGTCAATACCATGGAACTATGGCGGCGACGTCTACTACCATGGTATTAAGCAAATCGAAATAACTAAAGAAAGTTCGGAGGATGAAGAAGCCAGCATTGGAAACATTGCAGGCACGAGCAAAATCACCCAGAGCGGAAGAATATTTTCTCTAGAGATTGCCCCCCCAAGAGCAATCTTTGGACCCTCATCTGCCGACAAGGTCATCCCTGCACCTATAAAACTCTCTTCTAGAACCCCTTTGATTGAAGATGTTGTTGTTCCTAGTATTGTCCCTCCTACCGCTGTTGACAAAGGTAAAGGAATCCAAGATGAGCTCGTCAGGACGAGGGCTCAACCATTGGTCATCCCGGAAACCTCCAAGAGGGAAATGGATGAGATCTTAAAGATAATCAAAAGGAGTGATTATGATGTGGTAGAACAGCTGGGGCAAACCCCCTCAAAGATCTCCATGCTGGCACTACTACTTTGCTCGGAAGCGCACGCTAAAGCTCTGATAAAATTCCTGAAGGCAGCCCATGTGCCCCAGGAAACCTCTGCAGATCAATTTCAAAATTGCGTGGCTAGCCTTACTGCGGACAATGGATTAGGTTTCTCTGATGCCGACCTAACTCCTAAAGGTAGAAACCACAATGATGTGTTGCACATCTCAGTCGAGTGCCGAGGAACTACTCTCGCACATGTCTTGGTCGACACTGGTTCGTCGCTGAATGTACTGCCTAAGAAGGCCTTGGACCGACTAGATTGTGAAGGGTTAAAGTTGAAACCGAGTGATATCATTGTTAGGGCTTTCGATGGTTCGAAGAGAATGGTCCATGGGGAGGTTGAAATTCCCATCAAGATAGGCACTGAGGTGTTTAAATCTACTTTCTATGTGATGGACATCCGTCCGTCATACTCTTGCTTGCTGGGTAGGCCTTGGATACATCATGCTGGGGCAGTCACCTCCTCCTTACATCAGATGTTGAAGTATCCTGTCAAGGGAAAGATCATTACTGTCCATGACGAAGAGGAGTACATGATTAGCCACTTGAACTCTTTCCGGTATGTGGAGGTAGAAGGGGAGTTCATTGAGACGCCTTTTCAGCATTTCGAAGAAGTCCTTCCTGAAATAACAGTAGCAAAGTTGGCAGCTGAGACACCGAGGCAGATGGCCAGGATGGCATCTCTGGAGGACGCAAGGGCCGCAATAAAGGAGGGGAAGAATTCAGCATGGGGGCAGTTGCCTGATATTCCACATAAGACCGACAAATTTGGATTAGGGTTCACTACCGCGGGCCAGAAATCTATGCACCGTTCGAAGATTGAGAGAGCGCCAGTCAAAATTTCTCCCTATGCAATCAACGCTTTGGAGGACGAAGACAAAGAGAGCAACATCGAAGAGTGGATTTATCCAACTGTCAAAGGAGGATTTTGCAACTGGGAGGAAAAATATCTTGTCCCCATCACTTTTATTCATCAGTAATTTATCTGTCAAACATTTCCTATTTGGTCTGTAATATTTATCTTCAAATAATCCGTACACTATCTTTTTACCTCATACCTTGCCCGGGGCATGTAGGTCCATTTGTAAGGGTTTTGATTACTTTCATATCCATATACCATGTTTAATGATTCATTGGACGTTTTTCATTTGATAAACTACTGTGTTCATTTTCTTTCCTTTTGCATTTTTGTTTAAGGATGGCTATCCCTTACACACACCCACACTCACAAATGCAGGTACCCATCCACTCCGGATTCCATGGGTGACTATTCTGCTATATCCTTCAATAACTCTGGAGATCTGGTCAATCAAGCCGAGTATGAAGATGACGAAGGTTGTGAAGTACCAGGGGAACTAGCCAGACTTCTACAGCAAGAGGAAAGGGCCATCTTACCTCACGAAGAGTCATTGGAAACTATCAATTTGGGAACGGAGGAAGACCGGAAGGAGGTACAAGTGGGTGCCAATCTGGAGCCAAGTGTCAAGGAACGCCTGATACAGTTGTTGAATGAGTATGTTGAAATCTTCGCTTGGTCTTATGAAGACATGCCAGGTTTAGACACAGACATCGTGGTTCACCGTCTCCCCACAAGAGAGGATTGTCCACCGATCAAGCAAAAAGTCCGCCGAGTGAGGCCTGACATGTCTGAAAAGATCAAAGCAGAAGTAATGAAGCAATTCGACGCTGGCTTTCTGGCTGTTACGTCCTATCCTCAATGGGTCGCTAACATCGTGCCAGTACCTAAGAAATATGGCAAAGTCAGGATGTGTGTGGACTACCGGGATTTGAATAGGGCCAGCCCCAAAGATGATTTTCCACTTCCACACATTGACATTTTGATCGACAATACAGCTCAGCACAAAGTGTTTTCCTTCATGGATGGATTCTCAGGCTACAATCAAATCAAAATGGCCCCCGAGGATATGGAGAAAACAACTTTTGTCACACAATGGGGCACTTTCTGTTACAAGGTGATGTCGTTCGGGCTGAAGAACGCAGGGGCAACTTATCAACGTGCCATGGTAGCTTTGTTTCATGATATGATACATCATGAGATTGAAGTTTACGTAGACGATATGATAGCTCGGTCACAAACAGAGGAGGAGCACCTTGAACATCTAGAAAAGCTGTTTTCCAGATTGAAAGAATACAAACTCAGGCTGAATCCAAGTGAGTGCACTTTTGGAGTTAGGTCTGGTAAACTTCTGGGATTTATTGTAAGCAACAAAGGCATTGAAGTCGATCCAGCAAAAGTGAAAGCAATACAAGAGATGCCTGCTCCCCGTACTGAAAAGGAGGTTAGAGGGTTCTTGGGGCGCTTGAATTATATTGCCAGATTCATCTCCCATCTGACTTCTACCTGTGAGCCAATTTTCAAACTCTTGAAGAAAGATCAGGTAGTTGAATGGAACGACGATTGCCAAGCTGCTTTCGATAAGATCAAGGAGTATTTGCTAGAACCTCCTATTCTGATGCCACCCGTCGAAGGAAGACCATTGATCATGTATCTGACCGTCTTGGATAACTCAATGGGGTGTGTTTTGGGCCAGCATGACGAGTCTGGTCGAAAAGAGCATGCTATTTATTACCTTAGAAAAAAGTTTACCGACTGTGAGACTCGCTACTCACTGCTCGAGAAAACTTGCTGCGCTTTGGTATGGGCTGCTCGCCGACTAAGGCAGTATATGTTGACTCATACTACCTTGTTGATTTCCAAAATGGATCCTATCAAGTATATCTTCGAAAAGCCCGCTTTATCTGGAAGAATAGCCAGATGGCAGATGATCCTGACTGAGTATGACATCCAGTACACCACCCAAAAAGCTATAAAAGGGAGTGTACTAGCTGACCATCTGGCTCATCAAGCTATCGAATATTATCAACCCATGAGATTTGACTTCCCAGACGAGGACATCGTGAATTTGGACAACATTGAAGGTAACGGACCGTATGACGGACCCGAAAAGGGATCCCGATGGACCCTGTATTTTGATGGTGCTTCAAATGCACTTGGAAACGGTATCGGTGCGGTACTCATCTCCTCGGAAGGTTGTCACACACCTTTCACGACCCGACTTTGCTTCAGCTGCACAAACAACATGGCTGAGTATGAAGCCTGCATCTTTGGTCTCAAGGCTGCTATAGACTTGGGGATCAAATCTTTGATCGTATTTGGAGACTCGGCTTTGGTTATCAGTCAAATCAAAGGAGAGTGGGATACCAAACATCCTAATCTTATCCCATACAAAGAACATGTCCTGACACTGTTGCCTCATTTCGAGCAAATTACCTTCGAGCATTTCCCGCGAGAAGAGAATCAGCTAGCAGATGCTCTGGCTACAATGTCCTCCATGTTTAAACTCAACTGGGATAACGAGGCTCCCCAAATCACCATCGAGCGAATGGATGAACCGACACATTGTCACGAGATTAATACCGAAGAAGCAGTGGAACAACCTTGGTTCCATGAAATCAAAAGGTATCTCGAGACTAGAGATTATCCCGAAGGAGCGTCCGTAAATGACAAGAAGTTCTTAAGGAAATTTGCGGCCAAATTCTTCCTGAGCAACGACATCCTTTACAAACGAAGCCATGATTGTGTATTACTCTGATGTGTAGACAAAGCTGAAGCAGAATTGATCATGACTGAGATACACAGCGGCACATTTGGCACTCACTTGAGCGGGCATACAATGGCTAAGAAGATCCTAAGAGCAGGCTATTACTGGTCTACCATGGGGGCTGACTGCCATCAACATTCCCGTACTTGCCATAAATGTCAAGTCTATGCTGACAAAGTTCATATCCCTCCGGTCCCTCTCAACATTCCGACTGCTCCTTGGCCATTCGCAATGTGGGGCATTGACATGATTGGAGAGATCAAGCCCACGGCTTCCAACGGACACCGTTTCATTCTGGTTGCCATTGACTACTTCACCAAATGGGTCGAAGCAGCTTCCTTCGCCTCTGTTACTAAAAATGTGGTTGCCCGCTTCATCAAGCAAAATCTCATATGCCGGTATGGTGTTCCAGGCAGGATCATCACAGACAACGGTACAAATCTGAATAACACGATGATCACCGCTTTGTGCGAACAGTTCAAGATTTATCATCACAATTCATCTCCCTATCGGCCGAAGATGAACGGTGCTGTTGAAGCTGCGAACAAAAACATTAAGCAGATCATTCAGAAAATGACAGTCACTTACAAAGACTGGCATGAGATGTTACCGTTTGCTCTGCATGGATACCGTACGACGACACGTACTTCAACCGGGGCAACCCCATTTTCATTGGTATATGGCATGGAAGCTGTCCTGCCTATGGAAGTTCAGATTACTTCTCTAAGGATTACGAAGGACACAGGTTTGAATGAAGATGATTGGATACAGACCCGACTTGATCAACTCAATCTGATCGACGAGAAGCGACTCGCTGCTATATGCCATGGTCAGACGTATCAAAAACGAATGATCAAGGCCTTCAATAAGAAAGTCAGACGTCAAGTGTATCAAGTTGGAGATCTAGTAGTCAAGCGGATTATCTTGCCGCAAAGTGATCCCAGGGGCAAATGGACTCCTACATATGAAGGACCATTTGTGATCAAGAGCATATTTTCTGGCGGTGCGATGATTCTAACCACCATGGACGGTGACAATTTGCCGCACCCTGCGAACGCAGACATAGTCAAAAGATACTACGCATAAAATAACCCGACAAGTCGAAAACCCGAAAGGGCGGCTTGGGCAAAAAATGGTCATCCCGGTGAACCGAAAACCCGAAAGGGCGGTTCAGGCAAAATTTAGGGATAAAAACAAAAAAATCTGTACACCCGGCAAGTCGAAAACCCGAAAGGGCGGCTTGGGCAAAAAGGGGTTTCCCGGTGGATCGAAAACCCGAAAGGGCGATTCAGGCAAAAGTTAGGGAATTAAAGCGTATGACTATGTCTCGTCGGATCACTTCAAAGACAATCTCTTCATCAACCAGTTCCAGGCTTCTGATCAATCCAGTCATCGGCAAACGAAGCATTGAATGGACAGATATTCAGAGTTGTGAAGGCTATAGCGGAACAGAATCCCATGGAATTATTTCACATAGCCATCTTTATTTTGTATAAATCTTTCAATATTTATGACAAAATCCTCTTACTAGGATGATTGTCTCCTTTGTACAAATATACTCAGAGAAAGTTAATACAAATACTTTTCCCAAAAAAATTTTTTTTTGTGTCATTTCCTTTTTCTTTTTCTCTTGCACTAATTGTTTTATTTTGAGAAACGTCCAATGTTTTGTTAAATAGGCATATGCATTTGAAACATAATTATTTCCTTATGAATCAAGAAAGGGGATTACTGATAAGTTGAAGGTACAATTGGATATCTTGACACCCTTTCAAAAGGAAATCCCCAGGAGATTTGGAATCCATTTCCACAGCATCTTGAAGCTTATCCCCAGTAGATTCTGGAAGCTTATCCCCTGCAGAGTACGGACGTCTCTCCCGAGCTTTATTCAAAGTTATTCCTCACAAGGGTTTATAACTGGGTTATCCTCAGCTAATTGCCTCGGAAGATCGCACTCGGCAAATTTCTTCCTATCCCCAGCAGAGTTCATCAGAGTCCCCCAACATAACTTATCAATACAATCCCCAGGCAGAGAATCCTCCGGAACTCAATTCCCCTCAGAATTAAGCTTCAGTATCCCCGGCGGAGCCAGACTAGTGAACCTTCTCCCCACAGAGATACTTCCCACCAAACTGAAGATTCTCGGTCTTACCTCCCCGGCATGAGTCTATTAGATTGGAACTCCCCAGTAGAAGTCATCAGGAATTCTCTTCCCCAGCAGCAGCCAAGGAATTATTCTTTCCGGCAGCAGTCAAGATGCTTCTATCTTCAGCCATCGCGGATTTGTCTATCCTTGTAAGACAGCTCTCCAGTTTACATGCGCATCCATTTACATCCATATCATATAACATACATTGCATCATGCATCATGAAATTGCATACAACTAACCCTTTACCTTTTCAGGTAAGAACAGTCGACAGACAATAATCATTATCTCCTGAGATTCTTTCCAGGAATAGTTCAGATGCGACCCAGACATGGCAACATTCTGATTCTCATTCCAGATTCATCCAGATGCAGCTTCAAACGAGCTCATCCCCAGGAAGCCATACGCCGGTTCCTCTTCTTCTGAAAACAGTTTATAGATTCTTCCCAATAACAGATGTTAATCTATCGCTTGTTCAGATGCAACTTTTGAAAACAGTTTACGGACGCTTCCCAACAACGGATGCTGCTCTATTGCTTATTCAACTTCCAGATTTCTGAAAACAGTTTACGGGTTCTCCAAGTAACGAATGTTAACCTATCGCTTGTTCAGTTTCTTTTCAAGACTTCTGAAAACAGTTTATGGATTCTTCCCAACAACGGATGTTAATCTATCGCTTGTTCAGATGCAACTTTTGAAAACAGTTTACGGACGCTTCCCAACAACGGATGCTGCTCTATTGCTTATTCAACTTCCACATTTCTGAAAACAGTTTACGGGTTCTCCATGTAACGGATGTTAACCTATCGCTTGTTCAGTTTCTTTTCAAGACTTCTGAAAACAGTTTATGGATTCCTCCCAACAACGGATGTTAATCTATCGCTTGTTCAGATGCAACTTTTGAAAACAGTTTACGGACGCTTCCCAACAACGGATGCTGCTCTATTGCTTATTCAACTTCCAGATTTCTGAAAAACAGTTCACGGGTTCTCCAAGTAACGGATGTTAACCTATCGCTTGTTCAGTTTCTTCTCAAGGCCTCTGAAAACAGTTTATGGATTCTTCCCAACAACGGATGTTAATCTATCGCTTGTTCAGATGCAACTTTTGAAAACAGTTTACGGATGCCTCCGGATACGGATGTCAATCTATTGCTTATTCAAGCCCCAGTTCAGAGATGGTTCAAAACATGGACACCTTTCTGATTTTCATTCCAGATGGCATCTTTAAGCCCATCCCCGACAAGATTCTGCCACCCTTCTAGATGGCATCTTTAAGCCCATCTCCAAATGGCATCTTTAAGCCCATCTCCAAATGGCATCTTTAAGCCCATCTCCAAATGGCATCTTTAAGCCCATTTCTGCATCCATTGCTTTGACGAGTGCAAATTTAAGGGAACTCTAGTGTCCAATCTCCTTTTACCTTCGAGTCGCGAAAGGCAAGATTGCCAATCTAACTCTTCAGGTTCAAGAAGATTTAACAGGGGCAACTGTTGTACCCCAAAATTTTCCCTCTCTTTCTTCAAGAAACCATCTTGGATTTTCAAGGTCCCTCTGAAACAAATCCAAGTCCTGAGTTATCCTTTTTTGCCCAAGCAAGCCACTTACAAGAGCAAGATGATCTCACAAGCTCCAAAAACAATGCTTTTATCTTGAGAAAAATCAAATTCTAAGTACTTGGAACGTTTCTCTAAAAAATGAGTGTTTAAGAAAAAATCAGCGCTTCAGAACTTCTGGACCAATTCCAGATAAAAACGGTCAGAAGTTGCAAGCTTGGCTCAACGTAGTCAGAAGTTGGCTTTTCAGCAGCTACATCAGCTCAATCAGAAGTTGTAAACGTGGTTCAGTATGTAAGCCTCAGACAGAACATGCCCCTTTCAGCAGTTATACAAGCTCAATCAGAATTTGCTAAAGGAATGCAAGAGAAGCAGGGAAGTCTGAAGGCTCCTTCAGAACATGCTGAATTCAGAAGATGAAAAGGTCAGAAGAGTGGGTGTTACACTGATACAGAATCTCTAAGCCCAGGAGGTCCAGAAGTAAATCCAAGGAACGTATCAGAAAATCAGGAGAATCTCCAGAGCTTACTAAGACAACAGGAAGCCAAGGCCAGAGCATGGTTTACGCTGCTGATTCAACGTTGGTTTCCATTACCAGAATATTGATGTTGATAGGTCTTATCACCATTTAATGCCCATTAATGCTTCCAACCACTCCTGAACATTCACGTGTGGCTTGGAAAACGCTTTTGTGCAGATTCTGGCATGGGTCTACGCGCCACCGCCCACTTCAGAGGTCACTTCTCCCCAATCTACGCCTGCTGCTGCAGCCTAGGCTGAAGGCTATCTGTTATCACAACTTCCCAGGAATTTCTGTCAAAGAGCAATTCAAACTCTGTTGGCGCTTTAATGTTCAAGGCACCCACAAGAACTTTGCCTATAAATAGAGAGTCATTGTCCACTGCAAAGGGCGTTCAAAAAAAGAAACAGAAAAATTGCTAAGAGAGAAACAGAAACTCTTAGCAACATAGCGTTCTGAAACTCTGCCAAAATCTCCAGTTTGTTTCATAACTTTGAGTTTCTCACCTTCAAACTTCATCAAATACCCAGTTTTCTTTGTGAACCAAAAGACACCCTTTCCAAACTTCTGACCCTACGTACGTATACACCTTTACCTACCCTTTTCAAAGAAAATCTGTCCAGAACACCACCAGAGCCAAAAGCTAGCTTTCACCCACAAACTTTTCCAACAGCCAGGTAAGCACCTGCTGACCTTCATCACGCTGCTAAGCATCATCAGCTGTGCATACTCAAATAAACATAATGTAAATATCATGTTGTTGCTGTTTATATTCTGAGGATTTTCATACCTCAGAACGTTCTGAGCCAATATAGGACTTGCCTGTGACCTTGTTGGTTCTGACCTCTGAAACATTTTTACATTTGCTGGATCTGTTCCAAATATGTTTCCTGTTTTGTGGAATAACAACAGAATTGCAGATGTTCTGATTAGTACAGGGAAAAGCCAAGTGCTGACTTGGACGTTAGCACATCTGAACCTCTGAGAGTTATTGCCTTTTCAGCAGAATCAGAACTTCTGGTTTCTCCACTAACAAACTTCTGTCTTGCAGTGCAGGGGAGTCAGAACTTCTGATTTCCCCACTAACAGGGTTCTGTTTTGCAGGTGCCAGAGTCAGAAGTTCTGACTCATACAGTTTAACCAAGAGGTTGATCATCTGGTAGCGGATCTGAGTCAGAACTTCTGATGACCTCTCAGCAGCGTGCGGGCTCCCTCTCTCTCTCTCTATATCTTGTTTTTTGCTATTTTCTTTTTTGTCTATTTTTCTCGTTGAACCCCCCATGTACAAATGTGTATCCCCCTCCCCTAATTGTTGTAATAGCGTAGGATTTTATATTTCCGCTTCTTATTGCTAGTAATTAGGACGTGTATGGCAAGATAAAATCAATGAAATAGAAAAACCTAATTCAAAGAAAAAACTCTTGTATGCAATAAAACACACTTGCACACTAACACCCCTAGGGTTACATCCACTTGTTGCCTTTCAAAATTAGGCCATATTGCATGTTAGGTCACTTTGGGCAAAGCAAACAATTCAAATGATCATAGTCCCTCGATGACGCTTTCGAAAGTTGCCTAAAAAATGATCAAGTCCCTTAAAAAGAACAATTTCCCAAAGATACTTGGAATCATTGCAATTATGGTCTAAACGATGACCCGCGCCCGTCCCTTTCACATCCTAACACAAGATTGTCCACCAAATACAATGGTGGAACAAAATTGTTAAAAGGATTAAAACATAGCAAAAATCTTTGAGAACTTTAGGGTAGATAGCTCTTAAGTACTTGTCAACTTGCAAAATAAAACACTTGCCTATTTTCAAAACAACACATCACCATACACTTTAAAAACAAACTTTCAAAAAAAACCTTGAAACATGTTTTCAAAAAGACAAACACCTTTTGTAAAACATTCGAGTAAAGAATTATTACAAGGGTAGCCTAGACAAGGCATCTTTTTCAAAACATTTTCAAATCCACACACAAAGCACCATTTCAAACAATTGAAAACCAAGGCAAGTTGATCTAAGCAAGTACCTAAGAGCCCATGGATAACCATGGATAGAAAGGGTGCTAATACCTTCCCTTTCTATAATCTACTCCCCGAACCCAAGAAAAATCTCAAAGGTTTTTGCTGTGCTTTTTAAACCTTTCCTTAGGATAAAATAAAAAGTCGGTGGCGACTCTTGCTCAACCGAAACAAACGCAAAACCATAGTCAGTTCTCCCACCGTATCACAGTTCCTCTTTCAGAAAACTCATGTTGCTACTATTACTCATGTTACTCATGTTACTCATGTTACTCCTGCTACTCCTGTTACTTCAATCAATGATGTTGCTATAATCACCATTTCCGACAATCTTTCCAAGACCTGCAAAAGGCCTGTTAAGATTACACCAGATCCAAAGTTTGTACCACTGAAGATTACCATGCCGGGGCCTATCCCATATAAGTCCAATAAGACAATACCGTGGAATTATGGAGGAGAGATCTTCTACCATGGTGTTCAGCAGATCGAATCAGTCGAAGAGAATTCCGATGAAGAAATTCCTGATGTAGGGAATATTGCGGGGACAAGTAAGATCACTCGTAGCGGAAGAATCTTCTCTCCGAAGATTTCTCCTCCACGGGCAGTCTTCGGACCCTCAAGTGCTCCTGTGCCTGTCAAGATATCTGTGCGAAGTCCGATTATTGAAGAAATTGATGCTCCCGAAGCTATACCCTCTGCTGTTAGTGCTGATAAAGGTAAGGGGATCCAAGAAGCGCCCGCCAGGATGAGGGCCCAGACTTTGGTTATCCCCGAGACCACCCAAAAGGAAATGGAGGAGATTTTAAAGATAATTAAGAAGAGGGACTATGATGTCGTAGAGCAGCTGGGGAAAACCCCTTCAAAAATCTCTATGCTGGCTCTATTGCTCTGCTCCGAAGCCCATGCCAAAGCCTTGATCAAATTTCTGAAGACGGCGCACGTGCCTCAAGAAAGTTCCGCGGATCAGTTTCAAGAGTGTGTAGCCAGCCTTACAGCAGACAATGGTCTTGGCTTCTCTGATGTCGATTTGACGTCTAAGGGAAGAAAGCATAATGATGCGCTGCATGTCTCGGTAGAGTGCAAAGGAACTACACTTGCTCATGTTTTGGTTGATACCGGTTCATCTTTAAATGTTCTACCAAAGAAAGCATTGGAAAGATTGGACTGTGAGGGTTTGACCCTAAAGCCCAGTAATATCATTGTTAGAGCCTTCGACGGTTCTAAGCGGATGGTTCACGGAGAAGTGGACATCCCAATCAAGGTGGGAACGGAAATTTTCAACTCTACTTTTTATTCGATGGACATACGTCCTTCATATTCATGCTTGTTAGGAAGGCCATAGATCCACAATGCTGGGGCAGTCACTTCCTCTCTACACCAAATGCTAAAGTACCCATTCCAGGGTAAAATCATAACAATTCATGGTGAGGAGGAGTATATGATAAGCCACCTTAACTCTTTCCGCTAAGTGGAGTTAGATGGCGAGTTCATAGAAACACCTTTCCAACACTTTGAAGAGGTTTCTCCTGAAGTTGCCGTAGCCAAGACAATGACTGATGTGCCCATCATTACCAAGCCTGTGTCCTGGATGTCATCCCTTAAAGATGCAGAGGCTGTAATCAAGGAAAGAGGAAGTACAGTGTGGGGTCAACTGCCAGATTTTCCTTACAAGACAGATAAGTTCGGATTGGGTTTCACTGCTGCTAGCCAGAAAGCTGTGCGTCGCTCCCGGGCTGGAGGACCACCATTGAAAATCACTCATCACGGAGTTCATGCTTTAGAGGATGATGAAGAAGGAAGCAATTTTGAAGATTGGATCTTTCCAACCATCGAAGGAGGACTAAACAACTGGGAGGCGAAAGACTTCGTTCCCATTACTTTCATCAATCAGTAATTTATCTTTTGAACATTTCCTGTTTGTTCTGTAATAATTATTAAACAATTCGTACACTCTTTTCGCCTTATGCCTTGCCCATGGCATATAGGTCTATTTGTAAGGGTTTTGATTCTTCATTTTCATATGCCATCTTTAATGAATCATGGACGTTTTCATCTATAAACTTTTGTGTTTATTTTCTTTCTTTCTACATTTCATTTTGTTTAAAGGTGGCTATCCCTTACACACACCCACACTCACAAAATGCAGGTACCCATCCACTCCGGATTCCATGGGTAACAATTCTGCTATGGCCTTCAGTGACTCTGAAGATCTGGTCAATCATGCCGAGTACGAAGGTGATGAAGACTGTGAAGTGCCTGGAGAGCTGGCTAGACTTTTGCAACAAGAAGAAAGGGCTATCCTGCCCCATGAAGAGTTGTTAGAGACTATCAATTTGGGTACTGCCGAAGACAGAAAAGAGGTTAAAGTGGGTTCCAACCTGGAGCCAAATGTCAAAGAGCACTTAGTTCAGTTGTTGAATGAATATGTTGAGATCTTTGCCTGGTCCTATGAAGACATGTCGGGACTGGATACAGATATTGTGGTTCACCGTCTCCCTACAAGAGAAGATTGTCCACCAATAAAACAAAAAGTCCACTGGATGAGGCCCGATATGTCTGAGAAGATCAAAGCTGAAGTGATGAAACAGTTCAATGCTGGCTTTCTGGATGTTACTTCCTATCCACAATGGGTTGCTAACATTGTGCCAGTGCCTAAGAAGGACGGAAAAGTCAGAATGTATGTGGACTACAGAGACTTAAATAGGGCTAGCCCTAAAGATGATTTTCCACTACCACACATTGACATTTTGGTCGACAATACAGCTCAACATAAGGTGTTCTCTTTCATGGATGGATTTTCAGGGTACAACCAGATCAAGATGGCCCCCGAAGACATGGAGAAGACTACTTTTGTTACGCAGTGGGGTACCTTCTGCTATAAAGTGATGCCATTCGGACTGAAGAATGCCGGGGAAACCTATCAGCAAGCCATGGTAGCTTTTTTTCATGACATGATACATCATGAGATTGAAGTCTACGTAGACGACATGATAGCCCGTTCACAAATGGAAGAAGAACACCTCGACCATCTGTAAAAGTTGTTTGTCAGGTTAAAGGAATATAAGCTCAGACTGAACCCTAGCAAGTGCACTTTCAGAGTCAGGTCCGGTAAACTTTTGGGATTTATCGTCAGTAACAAAGGCATCAAAGTTGATCCTGCCAAAGTCAAAGCTATACAAGAAATGCCAGCCCCTCGCACTAAAAAGGAGGTCAGGGGTTTCTTGGGACGCTTAAACTACATTGCAAGGTTCATCTCTCACCTAACATCTACATGTGAGTCAATCTTCAAACTGTTGAAGAAAGATCAGGTGGTTGAATGGAACAATGATTGTCAAGTTGCTTTTGATAAGATCAAGGAGTATTTGCTGGAGCCTCCTATCTTGATGCCACCCGTCGAAGGAAGACCTTTAATCACGTATCTGACTGTTTTGGATAATTCAATGGGGTGCGTACCGGGCCAACATGACGAGTCTGGCCGAAAAGAGCATGCCATTTATTACCTTAGCAAAAAGTTTACCGACTGTGAGACTCGCTACTCACTGCTCGAGAAAACTTGCTGCACTTTGGTATGGGCTGCTCGCCGGCTAAGGCAGTATATGTTGACACATACCACTTTGCTGATTTCTAAAATGGATCCGATCAAGTACATCTTCGAGAAGCCTGCTTTATCCGGAAGAATCGCTAGATGGCAGATGATCTTGACTGAGTATGATATCCAGTAAACAACCCAAAAAGCTATAAAGGGGAGTGTACTAGCTGACCATCTAGCTCATCAAGCCGTCGAAGATTACCAATCTATGAGGTTCGACTTCCCTGACGAGGATATTATGACATTGGACAACATTAAAGATAACGGACCGTATGACGGACCTGAACAAGGATCCCGATGGACCCTGTACTTTGATGGTGCTTCAAATGAACTTGGCAACAATATCGGCGCAGTACTTATCTCACCAGAAGGTTGCCATACACCTTTCACTGCTAGACTCTGCTTCAGCTGCACCAACAACATGGCCGAGTACGAAGCTTGTATCTTTGGTCTCAAGGCTGCTATTGACTTAGGAATCAAATCTTTGATCGTATTTGGGGACTCGGCTTTGGTTATCAGTCAAATCAAAGGAGAGTGGGATACTAAACACCCTAACCTCATCCCTTACAAAGAACATGTCCTGACATTGTTACCATATTTCGAGCAGATTACCTTCGAGTACTTCCCACGAGAAGAGAATCAGCTAGCAGATGCGCTAGCTACAATGTCATCCATGTTTAAACTTAACTGGGATAATGAGGCACCTCAAATCACCATTGAATGAATGGACGAACCAGCACATTGTCACGAGATTAATACCGAAGAAGTGATGGACCGACCTTGGTTTCATGACGTCAAAAGGTATCTCGAAGCACAAGAGTACCCTGAAGGAGCTTCAGTCAACGACAAAAAGTTCTTAAGGAGGTTCGCAGCCAAATTCTTTCTGAGCAATGGTATCCTATACAAGCGCAATATTGATTGTGTCCTACTCTGTTGTGTGGACAAGGTTGAAGCTGAGCTGATCATGGCTGAACTACATAATGGCACCTTTGGCACCCACTCGAGCGGTCATACGATGGCTAAGAAGATTCTAAGGGAAGGCTACTACTGGTCTACCATGGAAGCTGATTGTCATTAACATTCCCGTACTTGTCACAAATTCCAAATCTATGCTCACAAGGTACATATTCCTCCAGTTCCTCTCAATGTCTTAACAACTCCTTGGCCATTCGCGATGTGGGGAATTGACGTGATTAGAGAGATCAAGCCTACAACATCCAATGGACACTGTTTCATCCTGGTGGCCATTGATTACTTTACCAAGTGGGTCGAAGCAGCTTCCTTCGCCTCCGTTACAAAGAATGTGGTTGCCCGCTTCATCAAGAAGAACCTCATATGCCGGTATGGTATCCTCGACAGGATCATCACTGACAACGGTACAAATTTGAATAATACTATGATCACTGCTCTGTGCGAGCAGTTCAAGATTCAACATCACAATTCATCTCCCTATCGGCCAAAGATAAACGGTGCTGTTGAAGCTGCAAACAAAAATATCAAGAAGATCATTCAAAAGATGACAGTCACTTATAAGGACTGGCATGAGATGTTACTGTTTTCTCTGCATGGGTACCGTACCACGGCACGCACTTCAACTGGGGAAACACCCTTTTCTTTAGTATACGGCATGGAGGCTGTTTTACCTATCGAAGTTCAGATTCCCTCCTTGAGAATCATGAAAGATGCTAGTTTGAGTGAAGACGATTGGATTCAGACCCGGCTTGATCAACTTAACTTGATTGACGAAAAGCGACTTACTGATGTTTGCCATGGTCAGGCGTATCAAAAACGTATGATCAAGGCCTTCAACAAGAAAGTCAAGAGACAAGTATATCAAGTCGGGGACCTTGTAATCAAGCGAATCATCTTGCCGCAAAGTGATCCCAGGCGCAAATGGACTTCTACTTACGAAGGACCGTTTGTGATCAAGAACATCTTTTTTCGTGGGGCAATGATTCTGACCACCATGGACGGTGATGACCTGCCTCACCCTGCGAACGCAGACATAGTCAAAAGATACTACACATAAAACGACCCGGTAAGTTGAAAACCCGAAAGGGCGACTTGGGCAAAAATGGGCATCCCGGTGAATCAAACACCCGAAAGGGCGGTTCAGGCAAAAATTAGGGATAAATAAAAAAATCTGTACACCCGGCAAGTTGAAAACCCGAAAGGGCGACTTGGGCAAAAAAGGGTTTCCTGGTGGATTGAGAACCCGAAAGAGCGATCCAGGCAAAAGTTAGGGAATTAAAGCGTATGACTATGTCTCGTCGGATCACTTTAAGGACAATCTCTTCACGGACAAGCTCCAAGCTTCTGATCAATCCAATCATCTGCGGACGAAGCAACAAATGGACAAGATACTCAGAGTTGTGAAAGCTATAGCAGAATGGGAACCCCATGGAATTGGTACACATAGCCATCTTTCTTTGTATAAATTTTTCTCATATTTATGACAACATTCTCTTACTAGGATGTCTGTCTCCTTTGTACAAAAATACTTACAAAGTTAATACAAAGATACTTCAAGGTGCAGAAATTTGCTTGCCTTTTCTTTCTTTTTACACTTATGTTTTATTTGAAAACATCCAATGATTTGTTAAATGAGCATATGCATTTTAATATAATCACTGCTTACAAATAAAACGAAATGAGAGAGGATAATTACTGATAGGTTGAAAGTATAGGAAAATGTCTTTAGGCCATTCCAGAAGAAATCCCCTGCAATATGTCATCCTGATTCTCAACAGAGCTAAAACCTTGAAATACACATCCCCAACGGAGTTAAGTTTCAAAATCCCCGTCAGAACTAAGTTTCCAAACTCCCAATCCCCAGAGGAGCCAGAAAACTTTGAACTACAAACCCTCAGCGAAGATAAAACTTTCTTCCCCAACGGAGTCCAAAACTTCAAATCTTAAACCCCGGTGGAATACCATCCAATTTTCTCCGATTCCCCAGTAGATTGGCATACAACCCAAGCTTTCGAAAAATTCTCCAACAGGGTAAACATATTCCCCACAGAGTTTTTTCCCAACAGAACGAAGATTCTTGTTCCCATTTCTCCAGTTGAAGCCTTCCAGGTTTTAATTCCCCAGTAGAGATCGTCGGATTTGCCCTTATTTCCCCAGGAAGGTCATGAAGGATTCTCAATCCCCCACAGAAGTCATCAAAGCTCTTGTTAATCCCCACAAGTCACCAAGGATCTTCAATCCTCAACAGTAGTCCAAAGGACATTCTCAGTCTCAACAATCAAAGGTTTTGAATCTCCAACAGTAGTCAAGGGTTTATTTTCCCCGGCGGCAGTCAAAGATTTCATTATCTCCAGTTATCAAGGATTTATTTTCCTCAGCAAGACAACTAATCAGCTTACATGCACATCCATTACATTCATAAACATTGATAAAACACATTTATTGCACCATACATTTCATGCAACATAACTTTGTGTTTTCAGCTAACAGTTTACCCTTTTCAGGATAAGATCAAAAGCTATCTTTAACAAATGTTCAAAGATTTCAGATGCAGTATGGATACACCCCAGACACGGCGGTCATTCTATTACTCATTCAGAATTTCAAGTCAAAATACGGTATGGATACACCCCAGACATGGCGGTCATTCTACTACTCATACAGACTTCAGCAATCAAATACAGACTAGATACGCTCCAAACACAGAAGCCATTCTATTTCTTATTCAGATTCAACTATCAAATTCAAGTTCAGAGATACTCCAGACAGGGAAGTCATTCTGTCACTTATTCAGATCCCAGTTACAGTTCAGATATACTCCAGACACGGAAGTCATTCTACTACTCATAACAGATCTCAACTTTAGATACAGTCCAGATACGCTCCAGACACGATTTCCATTCTGTCACTCATTTAAACCTATTCCCCAGCCCAGAGATACTCCAGACACAGATGTCTTTCTGTCGTTTATTCAGATTTCAGATTTTGGATACAACACAGATACACTCCAAACACGACAGTCATTCTGATATTCGTTCAAGAATCAAATACAATTACATCTTGGATACGCTCTAGACACGGACGCCATTCCCTTGCTCATACAGATCCAATCTCCAGATACAACTCAGATACGTTCCAGATACAGATACCATTCTGACATTCACTCTCCTAATTCTCGACAAACAAGTCTTGGATGGCATCTTTAAACCCATCTCCAGCAAGATTCTACCATCTCCAAATGGCATCTTTAAGCCCATTCCCTCAGCTACATTTTTGATGAGTGCAAATTTACGGGCACTCTAGTGTCCAATCCTCTTTTACCTTCGAGTCCCGAAAGGCAAGCTCGCCAATCTAACTCTTCAGGTTCAAGAAGATTGAACAGGGGCAGCTGTTGTACCCCAAAATTTTCCCTCTTATTTTATCAAGATTTCCCCTCATAAGGCTCCTTGAATTCCAGACAGGATTAGGGTTTTGCACTGCCCAAGACATCTCCTTGCACTGATGACCTAAATTAGGTTTGAGTTTGCACAAAGATTTTTGGACTCTCAATACTCAAAGTGACTTTCATACTTCATGTTGGACTCATAAGTTTGTCCATACCAAGTTTCAAGCCTTGAATCAAATTTTTACCCAGTCAATTGGACAGTTGACCTAGAAATCAGTTGTATTGGGGAAAAAGTCAATTGTGGCCAATTTATAGTCAAACCTCATGAATTTTGACCCACATCAACATTATAAACTCATATGAACCATTTGATCAAGTTTGGACCACACCTCCACAAGAAATTTGATCAGATCATCAAAAGGGCAAAATGGTCATTTTTAGGGTTTTGACTGTACAAGGGCAATTTATGATTTTTGACCTAGCCAATGGAAAATTAGGTTCAAGCATGGACTCAAGGACTCAATGGAATCATCTTTACCTATTCACAAGGTTCAAAAGATCTCAAGTGCATTGGATTGACAGATGAATTTTTCAGTCAACTGATCAAAATTTGACTGTACACTGAAAAGTCAAACTTTGACTTTTTGGTCAAAATCAAGTGCCAAGGGTCATTTCTCATCAAGATGTGTCAAAACAGGAAACTTGTTCATCAAGAAACCCATTTTTGCAAATTAGGGTTCAAAGTTGAAAATTTTCATAACTTAGAATTTTTCTAAGTTATGAAATTTTTTTAATTTTTCCTAACTTTGCCCAACATTTTCACCATGATGCAATTGGATTCAAACAAAACTTCAAACATGAAATTTGTAGTCCTCCACAAAGTATACAACTTTTATTCACAAAGTTTTCCCAAAAGAATCTTGGATCTCAAGTTATGATTTTTGGAACAAGGGTCCCTAAAACTTTTAACTTAGTGAAATTTTGCCCTAGTATAGGCAGGATTTTGACCTATCTTCATGGCCATTTTTCACATAGTTCCACTTGGAATCTCAAATTTCATTTCAAAGATGGATTGTAGAGCATGTTGCAAGATTTCCAAAATGTCTAATAACTCTTAAAACTCATTTGTGGTTAGGGAGAATCGAAGGCTTGAAGTTGGCAAAAACTCACTTTTCATCCATGGCATGTTCATTGTGATACAAGTTGCAAATTCAAATTAGCTTGCTTTGCACTAGATTACAGGCCTCAAAACCATTTCACACTCAATAATTAAGTGAAAAACCATTGGTCTAAGGCATTTTTTTGGTCATTAGAGCATTGCAACTTGGATTAATCCCTAAGTAGAAAAAGCAATATTTCCATTTTTGCTTAAATCATGCTTTATGTCAAAACTGATTTCTTTAGCATTGGTCCATATCTTATGCAGAAAATCAAATCCACAAATTGGAGGGGCCAAAGGCAAAGTGTGCAAGCATATGGATAGCCTGTACAGGCCTGTTGGACATCACTTCTCATGTTTGTTTAAAATACAAGAAAGATATCCAAAACACTAGAACTTGAACATCTGTGAAAACTAACTTGTGAAAGCATTTGAGACAACTTTCTCACATCCCCTTGAACCAGAAACATGACTCTTTGAGCCCTCAAACATCCCATAGCTCAAAATCACCCTCCATTGACAAAACAGGGCAACATCTGCAACTTGACTTCCATAGCACAATTTGCTCGTGCGTTTTGCCCCAAACTTGTTCAAACATATTTCATTCAATCCATCCAAGCTATCCCAAATCTTAAACACCAACTGTAACTCCATTTACAGGTTTTGCCATTTTCATTTTGAGCTTGTGCAGGTTGAGTTCTGTAAGCTTGTTCAAGTATATTCAAGGCAAGCTAGACATTGGAGAAGGTCAAGTGAAGTTCAAGCAAGCTCCCAGACATCTCAAGCCTTGTTGAAAAGCTCCACATTGCCCTACACGAAGTCAGCTGAAACGGGTTTTTATCAACTTCCTATCTCTCTATTTAGGAACATTTAGACTTAGGTTTGTGAATAGGAAATGTAGTATTCATTGCCATGAAGCTGTACATATGCTCAGTTTTCATTTTTATTAAGCATGCTAAGAGAATTTGATCCATTAACATAATGAAAAACTTAGGTTAGATTTTAGGGCCAGAGAAATTCTCTCTGGTATTTGAGAGTTAGGATTAGTTTTTTATATGGTTAGATTCGTCTTGAAAAGCTCTACAACTTTGATGTTATGTGTTTTTGCAATATAGCTCGTATGCAGGATCTAGCAGTTTTACAGGGCGCGCACGAAATTTTGGACAAAGGTTGAAGATGAAGTCTGGCTTGGGCTGGGCTTTGCTTCTTTTGATTTTGACACCCCCCCTTTTATTTTTTGCACCCCCTGGCCCATTTCTTCATACTTTTGTATTTTTCCTTTTTATTTTCATTTCTGATTTTGTTTTCTCATTTTCTAAATATAAAAATACCCAAAAATATTTTTATAATTTTTTACATTTATTTTATATATTTTTTTCTAACATGTAAACAATTAAATTAGTATATATTTTACTTATTAAAAACTTAAAAATAATAAATAAGTTATACTTTTATTTTATTATTTTATCCACACTAAAAAATATTGTCCTAAATATATTTTTTATTTTTGAATATATTTTATTTTTATCATACCTATTTAATATAATTCATATATATATATATATATATATATATATATATATATATATATATATATATATATATATATATATATATATATATATATATATATATATATATATATATATATATATATATATATATATATATATATATATATATATATATATATATATATATATATATATATATATATATATATATATATATATATATATAGACTTTTATTTTATTAGATACTTTAGAATAAAAATATAAAAAAAATACTTTTTTTCTAAATATATTTTATTTTTTTACATACATTATCTTATTTTATTGTATATAAATAATATAATTAATATAATTAATTTCTTAAAGAAAATTAGGGTTTTACCCTTAACCAAAAAATAATCTTTTCATTTATTTCTTTCTTTTTTTCATTAAATATTTTTACATACATAAAAATAAACAAAAACCTTTTTTGCATATTCATATTATTTTGTATATTTATTTAAATATTGTTCATTTATTATTTATGCCATTTGATTCAATTTGGATGTAATAGTAAAACTAGGGTTTTGATTTCTTGTCAAATAATCCCCATTCAAAAATTTTATCCCCCTCCCCATAATCATGTTGTAATAGTTTAGACTTTTAATTCTCGTATTTTTATACTTTCAATTATGCCATGGTTAGAGATTAGGGTTTGTATGCAAAAATCCAAAATTAACAAGTAGCTTGACCTAATACAAAGACAAAAATGCATGAAAATTAATACACAATGCACACTTGCACCCCTAGGGTTACAATCCACTTGTTGCCTTAAAAATGGGCCATGTTATGCATGTTGAGTACTTTGGCAAAACAAAAACAAAACAAAAGATCATAGTCCCTCGATGACGCTATCTTGGTTGCCTAAACAAAATGATCAAGTCCCTCGTAAAATTTGCTAAAAATACTTGACACAATTGCTATCATGGTTTATACGATGACCGACGCCTATCCCGTTTAACATCCTAATACAATGTTGTTTACCAAATGCAATGGTAAAACAACACTGTCAAAAGGGTTAAAAACATATAGGAAAGATCTTTGAGTAAAATAGGGTAGATAGCTCTTAGTTACTTGATCAAAACTTGCAAAACATTCTTGCTATTTTCAAGCACACTTCACAACACAAATTTCAAAATATTTCCCAAAATCAAACTTTCAAACATTGAGACATCTTTTCAAAAGACAAAAACACTTTTGTATACATTCAAACAAGAATCATTACAAAAGTTGCCACAACGATGGCCTCTTTTCAAAACATCTTTCAAAAGCACACACAAAGCACCATTTCAAACAATTGAAAAGCAAAAGCAAGTGATCTAAACAAGTAACTAAGAGCACATGGATAACCATGGATGAAAAGGGTGATTGCACCTTCCCTTTTCATAATCTACTCCCCGAACCCAAGAAAACATCTCAAAGGTCTTTCCTGTGCTTTTTGACCTTTCCTTAGGATAAAATAAAAAGTCGGTGGCGACTCTTGCTAAACTGAAACATTTGCAAACACAAACGCAAAACCTCAAGTCAGTTCTCCCACTGTATCACAGGAAGGTATTAGCACCCTTTCTATCTGTAGTTCTCTACGGGCTCTTAGGTACTTACTCATCATTTTAAAACTGCTTCCGTGTTTGTATGTTTTGAAAAGTTTTGTTTTACTTTGATTTAACTCTTGCTTCTGTCTTCAAGAGTGTTATGAAGTCATTTTGAAAACTTTGTTTGAAAAAGAGTGTAAGTGTGAAAAAATTTGTTTGTTTGAGCAAGTACTTAAGAACTAATCTACCTACTCGAAAAAAAGAATGTTTCTATTCTTGTTTCCTTTAGACAGCGCTATCCTACTATTAGTGAGTAGGTAGCACCATCGTTGGAGTTTTAAGGGTCAATTCGAAAGGGACGTACACTCACTAAAGCAATGTTAGGACGTCTTAATAATAACTCTAATGTCTTAAGATCAATATTCGAGGCAACGCATCCGAGGAAACCTTTCCGTGGCAACTTTTCAGAACGGGACTTTGATCTTTGTTTAGACAAGAGAGCGACCACTAAAATACCGTATACTTAATGATCGTTTACTGAAGGCAACCGAAGTGAGAGTGTACCCTAGGAGTGCACATGTGCGAGTGATTAAATTTCAAGTTTATTATCTTTGAACATTTAGGGTTTGCTAACTGTTTTAAAGTTAATCATACATTCTTGTCATGCAACCATAACATCATACATCTAACAGTTTAATATTTTGCGGAAATTAAAGTGCGGAAAGTAAAGCTACGCTATTACAAGGCTTCGGGTATTAATTACATTGCCAAAAACAACCCGTAAAAAAAAACGATAAATGAACGAAAAAGTCCTAATTAAGCTATTACATCCCGTGAGCAATTACAACAATATTGCAAAATAAAATAATAAAGCGCGCACGATGAATTTAAGAACGATAGGAAATTAGGGTTTTGACCCCGTCTAACCTACTTAAAAGAAAAAAATATTTTTGTTGTTTTTAATTATTTTTAAGAAAAATGAGGTTTGAATTAAATATGCAAAAACCTAATTACTAATGAAATTAAATTGAATAAAATTAAATCACATGACCTATTTTTGTATTTTGGTTATTTTTTAAGAAAAAGAAAATAGAAATTAAATTAAGCTAAAACCCTAGTTTTCTAATTTGTTTTTTAATTTATTTACAAAAGGAATTAAAGTTACCTAAAATTAAATAAACTAATTAAATTAATTTTTGTATAAAAAATAAACTAAAATCTAATTTGATGGAAAAATTATTTAATTGATTTTTTGATAAAAGAATTAATTTTTGTTAGTAAAAATAATTTAAATAAATTAAATAAGAGAAATTATAAAAGAAAAGAGAAAAAGAGATATGGGCCTGGTTAAACAGCGATTTGGATGGGTGAATAGCAATTCTGGACCCAAAAGGAATTGATCCATGTTGACTTGCCCATTCTAGTGCTATGCGTTGATTGGGTTGTATGATGGTTCATCACGTGATGGCCATCAGATATGGCTTCCTGGACACCTGGTTGGTTGGATGATGATGGTCCATGGTGGACTTCATACCTACACATGCGCGCCTGATCAGATGAGCGAAAATAATATGATAGAATGGGGGGACCTGAGATTCGAACCCAGGTCCCAAGGCCTTTTCCAACTGCTTCGCTACCAACTGAGCCACGTGCTTTCTTTATATATGGAATAACAATTGATCAATATATTGAAAACGAACAAAATAAAAAGGCATCACGCGCGAAATTTCAAATGGGGCAATCAGGGGCTGCCACGCCATCGTCCCTGTCCTCTCTCCGTTGGTAAAAGTCAGAGACTTTTACCTACGGACAAACGTCCGTCACTACAAATCTTGCATATCTCAAAATCAAATACAGGCATGATAAACAAAATATAATGGTATAAATCAAATTGCCTTAGCCTGCTGAGGATCATGGTGCCCTTCTTGTGGACCAATTTTTCCTGTATAGAAAGATCCTAAATCGAGACCAAGAACCCTAGCAATGGTAGATTCTGATATAGCCAATGAAAATGCAATTGATTACCACCACAAGCTTGCAAACATGTTAGGGATTCAGAATATGCTATTGAAACATGTTAAATATGCAAGAATAACAAGATTCGATTCTGAAAATAATAGCAAAATGTGGGGGTCATGGAACCGGATTCTGGGCACTATCACACTTTCTTTCGATTGGTATAGCTTCCTTGCAATCCCAGGAAGCGAATGAGATGGCTAGGGGATCTTGAAAACGCCTGGAAGTATGAAATCAAGTCAGCATTTTTTGGTGATTTTCTCAAGTTTCGTTCTGGCTCTCCACGCCTCCAAACCTTGCTTTTTTGTCTGCAATTGTCCACTATATACCACTGATTGAATTAGGGTTACAATTGTGCTCTCAATCTTTATCAATTATGGCTTTTGATCTTGATTTGATTTCCATGAAAATCTTTCCAAAAATAGGCCAAAACCAATCTTTTCATGCACACATAGGTCTTGCACAATTTGATTCACTTTCTAGCTGTATATGGAACCTGAAACATGCACCAAATCTCAAGACTTAAATGGTTTGTATATTTTCATGATTTATTTTGATTTAAATTGATTTAAATTGATTTAATTGAAATAAAAAATCAAAATAAATGGTAAAAATAAAATAAATGCAAGTGGAAAGATCTAGGGCTCTTGGACCATGTTACAAACTCAAAACAAGTGCAAAAAGTTAGGCCCATTTGACAAAAATTGCAATTTGAGGCACTTTTGACTTTTGGCAATTTTGCAAAAAGGGTCAACTTCACCAATGCATAACTTCCTCAATTTTGACTCTTTGAAGGTGTTCTTGAACTTTTTAGAAAGCTCAAGATATAATCTAAGCAACCCTTTTGGTGTCATCTCAATTGGGTATTCCATGTTCATGTATGAAGCTTTGACAAAAAGGTGTTTTTGTTGACTTTTCAAAATGACCTATAATGTCCAAATTCATAACTTCTTGTGAGTGTATATTTTGAACTTTTGATATGAATATGAATTGTAGATAATTACGTCCTCTTCAAAATGAGCTTTGGATGGGTCATTTCTGATAACGTATGAGAAAGTTATGCTTGGTCAAAGTTGAGTTGACGTTTCCTACAAAACCCTAATTTAGCAACTTTTGGGTTTTGATGAATTGTGAGCAATCCTTGAGGAATCATGATCAACCCTTGGTCAAATGATGAATAATACTTCAAAATGAGGATGTTGACCAAAAATCTTGAAGTTTGACTGTATGTGGGCCACAGTTGACTTTTGCCCTAGCATAGTCGACTTTCAGGCCTTTGAGCAATTGACTGAGCAAACTTCCTCTGCAAGACTTGAAACTTGACATGGATGATATTGAGAATATATTAGGACAATAGTGAGAATTTGGGATCCCTTGGACTCAAGTATCTTGATGCAACATGAAACCCTAATTTGAGGTAGACTGCCTTAGGAGAGAGCTTGTCTGGACAACCCTTGGACTTCCTTGAGCACCTTGAGAATCTTTCTTGGAATGTTTTGAGAAATATGGGAGGGCAAATTTTGGGGTACAACAGTGGGATAGCGATGTCTAAAGGAAATAGAACAGAAACAATCTTTTTTCGAGTAGGTAGATGCTAGTAGCTACTTGCTCAAATAAAGAACTTTTTCACACAAACACCTTTTCCAAAAAAAAATTCAAAACAACTTCGTCACATCCTTGAGGACTGATACAAGGGTTATCACGAAGTAAAAACATTTTCAAGACAATCACACACAAGCAATTTGAAAAATGAGCAAGTACCTAAGATCCCGTAGATAACTACAGTTAGAAAGGGTGCTAACAACTTTCCTTTCTATAATCCACCCCCCGTACTCAGAATATCTCGAAAAAAGGTTTTTTCTGTTCTTTTTCCTTTTCCTTGATTGGATGAAATAAAATTCGGTGGCGACTCTTGCTTACCGCGACATTTTGCAAACAAAAAACACAAAACGCAAACCAGTATTAAACAGTCGGTTCTGCCACTGTACCACAGAACTGGCGACTCTGCTGGGGAATATATGAAGTGGGGTAAACCTTAGGATCTAGATCATATTTAATTGCTTTCCCTTGATTGTCTTGTTTGATTTATATTTATGGGAACTGTTTGGGTTATTTGATCCTACACCCGGATCGGAGAAATACCTTTTAGGTAAGTAGCAATAAACTGTGAGGGAACTATGCTGGGGTATACCGGCACGGATGAAGCAGTAGCTACATTGATGTGGCAGTTTGGTTGGTATCGGTAACCCTTGAGTCAATCAGGGAGAGTACGGGGCTGCCGCGTGGTGTCGTGAAGCATCAACTGACCTTAGAACCTTTAATTGCACAACTTGGCCAGTAGGACATAGCGAGATAGCCGGCTTTGGTGTATGTCCAAGGTCGACAGATACTCGATGCTACACTTATTAAGGTCTGACTCTTGAGGTTTGTTTGGTTGCGAGTCAATTTCCTATTGAACGAAGCTGGGAGAAAGATCAGTGATATTGAGATCCCTTTTAGAACCCGATTACTATTTATAGGACAGGTTGAACCAATCCAACTTCAAGAGGGTATGACCTTAAAACTCATGAAAGCCTTAAACCTAAGGACTTGATGTGACTTGTTTGTTGTTTTCTATACTTGTGATTTTCTAACCAAATCATGACATCATAAGCATAGCATATCATGACTAACCATTTCAAGGATTCCCTAGGGCTCATTTTTGCTTTGTTTTGTAGGACATGGCATCTGCCTATAGGAACACTATACAGATCAACCTTGTGAAAGTGTCTCTCCAACTAAAGGATCTAGCATTAAGGGTTCTCGAAGGTTCTCATTTCACAAGGAAGCACGGTCAGTTTCTCAATTTGGTCACTGCAAAACCTGATGAAGAGTTGTTAAAAGTGTTGTTTCAGTTCTTTGATCCGGTGCACCATTGTTTCACCTTCCCGAATTACCAGCTAGTACCTACTATGGAGGAGTTTTCTAAGTCGTTGGAGGTACCTATTCTTGACCAGTTTCCTTTCAATGGTATGGAAGAACATCCAAAGCCTGAAGAAATTGCTAGAGCTCTGTCTTCACAACGGTCTAACATAGTGGCAAATTGAGAGACTAGGGGGAGTGTCCAAGGAATTCCAGTTAAGTTTCTATTTGAGAAGGCCTATCATTTTTTGGATACCTTAGATTTATAAGCTTTCGAGGAGGTGCTGACACTTCTCGTTTATGGGACGGTACTTTTCCCTAATGCTGATCAACTCGTAGATGTGAGCACTATCAAGGTTTTCCTGTCTCATAATCCAGTACCTACATTACTCGGGGATATTCTGCACTCTTTGCATGCTCGCACTCTAAAGAGAAGGGGAACCCTCTTGTGTTGCAGTCCTCTATTGTCTAGGTGGTTTATTTCGCACCTACCCAGGTCTGTTTTGAAGAATGAGCAGGGTTTGAAATGGTCTCGCAGGTTGATGTCCCTTAAACATTCAGACATTCATTGGTGTTCACGGTTCTCGGAAGATGTTACCATCATCAATCTCCATGGTGAATTCCCTAATGTCCCCCTCTTAGGAATTAGGGGAGGAATCACTTACAACCCTTGTTTTGCACTACTTCAGTTTGGTTATGCGAGAAGAGATGGTCCTCATGATACGCTTATCCAAGGAATCAACTTCAACTATGAGAACGACGTTCAAGGCTATCGTAGAAGGTTCATAAAAGCTTGGGGCATGGTACATAAAATTGATAGTAAGACACTAGGGAACAAGAATTCCATTCCTCTTGAGCCTTACCTCTGATGGGTACGAGCTCGCGCCCAAAGTCTGATGATGCCCTACCCTGCTATCCTACCAATAGTTGTGGAACCAGTTACTGAAGGAGACACTGCTTCTTTTGTTCATCACCCTGACATGCCAACTGATCATGAAGAATTATAGAAATCTTGGGCTCAACTCAAAGAAGAGTGGGATACGTTTGAAGCTCAGTTTTATGCCAGCGAGAAGAAAGTCCTGGAGCTCACTAGGCTACTTCACGAAGAAAGGAACATAAATGCCTACATCACACCAAAGAGGATGCGCTCCTAGGAGACCTAAGTTTATTTTTGCTTGCAGTTTTGTTTTGTTTATTTGTAAGCCTAAAGGGCATTCTTTGTAACAATTCGAACTTATCAATGCAATTAACGTGTGTTTCTTTTGGTTAAATGAATCTGAGCCTTTAAGAATCCTTGAAATCATTGCATATGCATATCATCCATGACACTGCATAAACATGTACCATTACAGGTTTCTCATCTTCTTCATTGTTTATTTCAGTAGAAATTTCTTCTGAACAAAGCATCAAGGACCTTCAAGCACATAACGCCCAGTTCCAACAAATGTTCATCAGTCTGGAAAAAGGGCAGGAGGATCTGAAAGCCCTCATTATGAAAGAGAAGAAGAAGAAGAAGGTTGTCAGTATTTTGAATATGGACAAAAGGTTTGGAGAGCGGTTGAAGCGACAAACTGATCTGACCTCTTCATCCAAGGAAGGGGAGAATCAAGAAGGAGAGAAGGACCCTAGTCCTGCAGTCTCTGACAATGATACCGATTATAATGGGAATGGTACCCTCCTGCTGAGGATAGATACAAACAGCTAGAAGACCGTTTGAGTTCCATGGAAGTTCAGAGGATACCTGGACTGGATTTTGAAGAATTGGGTTTGGTGTTAGGAGTGGTCATCCCGCAGAAGTTCAAAGCTCCAATTTTTTCCAAGTATGATGGGGTGTCCTGCCCAAAACTCCATCTTCGTTCTTATGTCAGGAAGATCTAGCCCCACACAGCTGATAGAAATCTGTGGGTTCACTTCTTTCAAGATAGTCTGTCAGGGACTTAACTTGAATGGTTCTACCAGCTAGAGGGAGAAAATTTCCGAATCTGGGAAGATCTGGCTGCTGCTTTCTACAAGCAGTATCAGTATAATGCCCACCTGGCTCCCACTCGTACTCAACTCCAGAGTATGTCCATGGGTGTAGGTGAAGGTTTTAAAGATTATGAACAAAAATGGAGAGACTTGGCTGGGAGAGTCCAACCCCCGTTGTCTGATAGGGAGTTGGTTGATATGTTTCTGGGGATGCTATCTGGTCCGTTTTTCAATCATTTGATCGACAGTTCATCAGCTGGTTTCACCGAGCTGATCCTAACTGGGGAAAGAGTAGAAGCTGAAATTCAAAGCGGAAAAATATAGAAGGATGCCTCGTCAAGTTTAGTAAAGAAGCCTTTTGCTGTTAAAAAGGAAGCCAGTGCTGTCTGTAGCCCGATGGGACAAAACAAGGCTGAAGAACGTCAGACAGTAAGTGCTGTGATGATACCTAGACCCGCAGCTGCTCCACAATGCAATAATCAACAAAGGGTGGAAAGACCGCAATGGCAGTTTACCCGCATCAACATGACATTGGCTGAAGTTCTACCTCATCTGCTAAGATCTAACCTGTCAACCTTTAGAGAGGCTCCCAAGAATCCAAATGCTACATCTCCTTGATATAATCCGAATGCCCGGTGTGCCTATCATTCTGAGAGTCCTGGCCATGATACAAATGATTGCTGGGATATGAGAAACAAAATACAAGATTTGATCGAAGCTAAGGAGATAGATTTTGATGCTCCGGAGAAGCCAAATGTCATAACTGCTCCCATGCCTAAACATGGTCGTGGAGTTAATGCTATTGATACTGATTTGTTTGTTACCTCTGTCAATGAAGTTTCTGCTCCTCTCATGATTGTCAAGAAGAATTTGTTGTTGGCCGGTTTATTTCCGGGTTATGGTGAAGGTTGCCACATGTGTTCGCTTCTACCTTCTGGTTGCCTTTTACTGAAGATAGGTGTTCAACGCCTGATAGATAGCAAAGAGATTCTATTTGAGAAAACTATAATTCCCGTTGTTCCAATTGAAGATGTTGCCGTTATAACCATTTTCGCCAATATTTCCAAGGTTTCCTCTAGAAGACCTGTTAGGATTACATCTGCTCCAAGAATTGCTCCACTGATAATTATTGTTCCTGGTCCTGTCCCGTATGTCTCGGATAAAGCTGTCCCGTGGCATTATGGTGTCGATGTATACTATCATGGCATCAAACAAGACTTGAAAGATGAGAAAGTTGGTCCTGATGTTGGTAACATTGTCAGAACCAGCAAAATCACCCGAAGTGGAAGGGTCTTCTCTTCTGAGATTTCCCCTAAGACTGTTAACAAGCCTATTGTCATTACATCTGTTGTTCCTGCTAGTACATCAACTACTTTTCCCGTTCTTACTCCAGTCGACGAGTCATCTGATACCCGCGGAAAAGAGGTTGTAGGTGAGCCTTCCCGGTTGGAGGCGCCTAAGAAAATTGTTGTGGAAGCCTCTAAGCAAGAAATAGAGGAAATACTAAAAATCATTAAGAAGAGCGACTATAATGTGGTCGAGCAGCTGGGGCAGACCCCATCGAAGATATCCATATTGTCTCTACTGTTGTGTTCTGAAGCCCATGTGAAGGTTTTGATTGCATTTCTCAAGACTGTGCATGTGCCACAAGAGACTTCAGCTGATCAGCTCAAAGACTGTGTGGCCAGCCTGACTGCTGATAATGGGCTAGGCTATTCAGATGCGGATTTGACACCAAAAGGAAGAAAGCATAATGATGCTCTACATGTCTTGATTGAATGCAGGGGCACCACTATGGCTCATGTGCTGGTAGACACTGGGTCTTCACTGAATGTTCTGCCGAAGAAGGCGTTGGACCGGTTGAATTGCAAGGGTTTGACTCTAAAGCCTAGTAACATTGTGGTAAGGGCTTTTGACGGATCAAAGAGGATGGTGCACGGGGAGGTGGATATCCCTGTCAAAGTGGGTTCTCAGACTTTTGGGTCCACTTTCTATGTGATGGATATCAGGCCGTCGTATTCTTGTTTGTTGGGTCGTCCTTGGATCCACGAAGCTGGGGAAGTCACCTCCACACTCCACCAAATGGTGAAGTACCCAGTGAAAGGAAAGATCGTCACAGTGCGGGGTGAAGAAGAATATATAGTGAGTCACCTCAACTCCTTCCGCTATGTAGAGATGGACGAGGAATTCATAGAAACTCCTTGTCAGAACTTCGAAGAGGTCCCTCAGATCTTGGCTTCGACTGAAACTACCAGCAACAAACCTTCTTTGAAGATGGCTTCTCTCAAGGAAGCCAGGGCTATGGTTGAAGAAGGTGGGTGTGCCAATTGGGGTCAGCTCCCTGATTTCACTCATAAAACTGACAAATTTGGTTTGGGCTTTACTACAGGGGCTCAAAGGGCTGTTAGACGTGCTTGGGCTGGAGGACCTCCCTTACGCATCAGCAATCGTGGGATTAACGCCATTGAAGACAGTGAAGAGGAATCAAACATTGACAGTTGGATCTACCCAACTACCAACGGTGGACTAAGTAATTGGACGGCTAGGGACTTCATACCTATTTATTTTATTCCGCAGTAATTGACTTATTTGTTTTAATATTTGTAATAGACAATTTGAAACTTTATGGACCGATGCCTTGCCCGAGGCACCTTGTCTTTGCTTGTGAGGGGTATTATTTGTTATTTCATAATCATTAATAAAGCATTGGACGTTTCTTGCATACAAATTTTGCGCTCTCTGTTTTTTTCTTTTATGTTTTTTACTTTATCAAAACAACTATTCTCTTACACACACTCACGTATCATAATTCAGATCCCATTGATAACAACTCTGCTATTTCCAGTTATGACTTTAAAAATCTGATCAACCAAGCCGAGGACAAAGGCGAGAATAATTGTGAGGTGCCTGGATAACTTGCTAGACTATTACAGCAAGAAGAGAGGGCCATACAGCCTCATGAAGAGTCGGTTGAAATAGTGAACTTGGGTACTGAGGAAGACATAAAGGAGGTTAAAATAGGTGCAAATCTGGAGCTTAGTGTCAAACAGAGGTTGATACAGATGTGGCACGACTATCTTGAAATCTCCGCCTGGTCCTATGAAGACATGCCTGGTTTGGACACTGATATTATGGTACATTGCCCGCCGACTAAAGAAGACTGTCCTCTGGTTAAGCAAAAGGTCCGCCGTATGCGTCCTGAAATGTCAGAGAAAATCAAGGCAGAGGTCATGAAACAGTTCGATGCAGGACTCTTGGCTGTCACTTTGTATCCACAGTGGGTTGCTAACGTTGTTCTGGTACCGAAGAAGGATAATAAGGTATGGATGTGTGTTGATTACACAGATCTGAACAGGGCGAGCCCCTAGGATGACTTCCCACTTCCTCACATCAATGTTCTTGTCGACAACATCGCGCAACATAAAATCTTCTCCTTCATGGATGGTTTCTCGGGCTACAACCAGATCAAGATGGCTCCTGAAGACATGGAAAACACAACCCTCGTCACACAGTGGGGCACCTTCTACTACAAGGTGATGCCTTTTGGGTTGAAGAATGTTAGGGCAACCTATCATCGCACCATGGTCGCCTTGTTCCATGATATGATTCTCCATGAGATTGAAGTTTATGTTGATGATATGATAGCCAAGTCTCAGACCGAGGAAGAGCACCTTGATCATCTCCAGAAATTGTTTGACAGATTGAAGACATATAAGCTGAGGTTGAATCCGAACAAGTGTACCTTCGGGGTAAGGTCTGGTAAGCTTCTGGGTTTTGTCGTCAGTGACAAGGGTATTCAGGTAGACCCTGCAAAAGTAAAAGCTATACAAGAGATACCGGTTCCCCGCACAGAGAAAGAGGTTAGAGGTTTCTTGGGACGTCTGAATAACATCGCCAAGTTCATTTCACATCTGACTGCTACTTGTGATCCAATCTTCAAGCTTCTGAAGAAAGATCAAGTGGCAAAGTGGAATGATGAATGCCAGGTCGCTTCCGGAAGAATCAAGGAATAACTTCAAGAACCGCCAATTCTGATGCCTCCAGTTGAAGGAAGACCTTTGATATTATACTTGACAGTGCTAGACAATTCAATGGGGTGTGTGCTGGGGCAGCATGACGAGTCTGGCCGAAAAGAGCACGCCATTTATTACCTTAGAAAAAAGTTTACCGACTGTGAGACCCGATACTCATTGCTCGAGAAAACTTGTTGCACTTTGGCATGGGATGCTCGCCGGCTGAGACAGTATATGCTGACTCACACAACCTTGTTGATATCAAAGATGGATCCGATCAAGTATATTTTCGAGAAGCCCGCTCTCTCTGGAAGGATAGCAAGGTGGAAAATAATCTTAACCGAATACGACATACAATATATAACCCAAAAAGCAATCAAGGGGAGTGTATTGGCTGATCATTTGGCTCATCAGGCCGTGGATGACTACCAGTCCATGAATTTTGAGTTCTCGGAAGAGAATATTATGTTGGTGACTGACTACGAAGAACCTGGACCAGATGAAGGACCTGGAGAGGGATCTTGATGGTCTATGTATTTTGATGGAGCCTCAAACGCAGTGGGAAACGACACTGGCGCTGTAATTATATCTCCTGAGGGCTGTCATACTACGTTCACTGCTCGATTATGTTTCAACTGCACCAACAACATGGCAGAGTATGAAGCATGCATTATGGGTCTTCGAGCTGCTATTGACCTGAGGATTAAGTTCTTGAGTGTATTCGGAGATTCCGCTCTGGTGATAAGTCAGATCAAAGACGAGTGGGATACGAAGCACCCAAATCTCATTCCTTACAGAGAGTATTTACTGACATTGCTCTCACACTTCGAGGAGGTAACTTTTGAACATTTCCCACGAGAGGAGAACCAGTTGGCGGACGCGCTAGCTACCATGTCTTCTATGTTCAAGGTTAGGTGGGACAATGAAGCTCCCCAGATTACCATTGAGAGGTTGGATGAACCAGCACATTACTGCGAGATCGATACCGAAGAAGTGGCAGACAAACCCTGGTTTCACAAAGTCAAAAGGTATCTCGAGGCTCAGGAATATCCCGAAGGGGCATCTGTCAATGATAAGAAGTTTTTGAGAAGGTTCGCTGCAAAGTTCTTCCTCAATAATGGGATCCTCTATAAGCGCAACCATGACTCCACACTACTACGATGTGTAGACAAGAGCAAAGCAGAGAGGATCATGACAGATCTACATGAAGGCACTTTCGGAACCCATTCCACTGGACATACCATGGCTAAAAAGATCCTACCGGCAAGATATTATTGGTCCACCATGGAAGCCAATTGTTATCAGCACTCTCGAACTTGTCATAAGTGCCAAATTTATGCTGGTAAGGTGCATGTACCTCCAGTTCCTCTGAACGTCTTGACAGCTTCTTGTCCCTTTGCAATGTGGGGCATCGACATGATCGGCGAGATCAGACCTACTGCGTCTAACGAGAATCATTTCATCTTGGTATCCATTGATTACTTCACAAAGTGGGTTGAGGAAGCTTCCTTTACTACACTAACCAAGAATGTCGTGGCGCAATTTATCCGACAAAATTTGATCTGTTGATATGGTGTACCAGAGAGGATTATTACTGGCAATGGTACAAATCTAAACAATACAATGATCACCGAGCTCTGCAAACAATTTAAAATACAACACCATAACTCTTCTCCCTACCAAACCAAGATGAATGGCACTGTTGAAGCAGCTAACAAGAACATCTAGAAGATTGTACAGAAGATGACAGTGACATATAAAGATTGGCACGAGATGTTACCATTCGCTCTTCATGGGTACCGTACCTCAGCATGGACGTCGACAGGGGAAACACCCTACTCTCTGGTATATGGCATGGAGGCAGTCCTACCCATAGAAGCCCAGATACCCTCTCTCAGGATTATGAAGGATGTGAGTTTGAACGAAGATGACTGGATCCAAACCCGACTTGATCAGTTAAATCTAATCGATGAAAAGAGGCTTACTGCTATCTTCCATGGTCAGACGTACCAAAAGCGAATGATCAAGGCTTTTAACAAGAAAGTTAGGCGTCAAGAATATCAAGTCGTGGATCTGGTGATCAAACGTATCATACTGTTGCAGGGTGATCCCAGGGGAAAATGGACTCCCACATACGAAGGGCCATTTGTGGTTAAGAACATTTTCTTGGGAGGAGCTATGATTCTAACCACCATGGACGGTGACGACCTTCCTCACCCCGTCAATGCAGACATAGTGAAAAGATACTATGCATAATCAAAGACCCGCTAGGTTGACTGGCCTAGGCAAAAATAAGGGCTTCCCGGCTAACCAAAAGGGTTCGGGCAAAAGTAAGGGATGAAAATGGGAAAAATCTATACACCCGGCAAGTCGAAAACCCGAAAGGAAGACTTGGGCAAAAAAGGGTATCCCGGTGGATTGAAAACCCGAAAGGGCAGTCCAGGCAAAAGTTAGGGATTCAAGCGTATCACTATGTCTCATTGGATCATCTTGCGACCAAACTTCGGTATCAGCTATCAAGCTCGGACGGCACCAATCAATCTGATCAACCTTCGGCCAAGTAGAAAAGTGATGAGACGCTTGAAGATATAGAGGCAATAGCAGAGTTGGAACCCAATGGGGGTCGTTTCACATAGCTATTTGTCTTTCTTTTACACAAATTGTATAATTTCTGACTTTCAACGGCGTTCTCTTACTAGGACGTCAGTCTCTTTGTACAAAACGCCTATTGCAGGCCAACTTCAAAAAATCAATACAAGTCATTTTTACAAAACTTCAATCTGTTTTTCTTTTTCTGTTTTGTCTTGCAAGAACGTCCAATGATTTATTTTTGATATGTGCATTTGAAAATGATTGTTGCTCATAAATATTTACATAAGAAACAAAAGACAATTACTCGTAATTCCAGAAGCAGGGAAAAATAAGAAGTGCCAAACCCTACAGTTACTCTGCCCAGCAGGTATCGGGATAGAGTCATGCTTGGGAACATAATAATTGGTATACGCACTCCCCACAAAGTAAAAGTATCGAAAGGCATTGATGTCATCTTTCCCCAAACAGGACGTAAATATCCCCAGTCGAGGTTCATAATCGCGGGCGAGCCAATAAATCCCATTCCCCAAGCAGAGTTTATTTCTCCAACATAGCTCGTCATCTGAAGCAACATAACTTCATTCCCAGCTGAGTTTATTCCTCCAGATCAGCGGGTCTACCAACGAAGTATCTCTTCCCCTAAGTCTGGCCCCGCAGAGTTATTCTCCAGCATCTCTTCCCAGGAGAATATTCACAAATCTCCAGTAACCGTCAAGGATTTATTTTCCCAGACACGAGCATACCCCGACAACATTTCAACATGCATCATGACAGACGCATACATATCATATACAACATAATATCATTTATTTTGAGAACATCATCTCGCCCTGCATTTCATGCATCACATATAACTAACCCTGATATTTTTTTCAGGAAAAGATGATTAACTTAAATGAAACCAGTAGTTATACAGATCACATCTACTGAAAACTAATGGAAACTCAATTCCTGAAATCAAACGGGTCAACTAATCTACATTATCCTAAAGTAACCTTACCCCGGTTCCTCCTGAAGTTTTACACAAACTTATCTCGAAGTAACCTTACCCCGGTTCATTCTGAAGTTTTACACGAACTTGTCCCAAAGCAACCCTATCCAGGTTCCTTCTCACAGCCCTACTATCCAGGCTTTTCATATCAAAGTAACCCTACTACCCAGGTTCCTTCTAACAGCCCTACTATCCAGGATTTTCATATCAAAGTAACCCTATCCAGGTTCCTTCTCACAGCCCTACTACCCAGGCTTTCATATCGAAGTAACCCTACTATCCAGGTTCTTTGTCACAACCTTACTATCCAGGCTTTCATATCTAAGTAACCCTACTACCCAGGTTCCTTCTCACAACCCTACTATCCAAGATTTTCATATTGAAGTAACCCTACTACCCATGTTCCTTCTCACAACCCTATTATCCAGGCTTTCATATCAAAGTAACCCTACTATCCAGGTTCCTTCTCACAGCCCTACTATCCAGGCTTACATATCGAAGTAACCCTACTATCCAGGTTCCTTCTCACAACCCTACTATCCAGGCTTTCATATCGAAGTAACCCTACTATCCAGGTTTCTTCTCACAACCCTACTATCCAGGCTTTCATATCGAAGTAACCCTACTACCCAGGTTCCTTCTCACAGCCCTACTATCCAGGCTTTTCATATCGAAGTAACCCTACTACCCAGGTTCCTTCTCACAGACCTACTATCCAGGCTTTTATATCGAAGTAACCCTACTATCCAGGTTCCTTCTCACAGCCCTACTATCCAGGTTTTCATATCGAAGAAACCCTATGACCCAGGTTCCTTCTCATAGCCCTACTATCCAGGCTTTCATATCGAAGTAACCCTACTATCCAGGTTCCTTCTCATAACCTTACTATCCAGGTCCCTTCTCTCTTATCTCCAGACAACAGTTCACAACACTGTAAGACCGGGACCCGATCAAACACGATTGGTTTCGCAGTTCCCCAGTAAGTCACGGTGCAGCATATACCCTGACCAGATATACATTTCACTTCCGCTTCCTCAAGCCGGAGTTATTCCCTAGTAGAGTAACGGACGACTGAAGCTCCTAAAACTCTATGTCTCCTAAGACAGGAAATCAACATCCTCTAGATGGCATCTTTAAGCCCATCCCCTGCAATTCTCCGTCGCATCCATGATGGCATCTTTAAGCCCATCTCCGAAAATATTCAATCCTCAACCTCCAAATGGCATATGTAAGCCCATTCCTGATGTCACAAGTCGAGTGCCACTTCATGCGAGTGCAAATTTCTGGGCACTTTAGTGTTCAATCATCTTCCATCTTCAGATTATGAAAGGCAGACAAGGCAATCTACATCTGCAGGTTTAAGAAGATTGAACAGGGGAAGTTGTTGTACCCCAAAATTTTCCCTCCCATTTTACTCAATCATTGGCAATGTAGGTCCCCAAGATACTCAAGGAAGTCCAAGAGTTGACTAGACATGCTCTCTCCTAAGGCAATGTACCTCAAAATTAGGGTTTCTATTTTTATCAAGATGGGTGAGCCACAAAAGCCCCAAATGCTTTCCAAGGTCCTAATATGCTCCCAATATCATCCATGTCAAGTTTCATGTCTTGCATAAGAAGTTTGCTCAGTCAACTGTTCAGATGCTTGAGAATCGACTGTATTAGGTCAAAAGTCAACTGTGGCCCACATACAGTCAAACCTCAATATTTTTTGTCAACATCAACATTTTGAAGTTATATCCATCATTTGATCAAGGGTTGATCATGATTCCTCAAGGAATACTCCAAATTCATCAAAACCCAAAAGTTGCTAAATTAGGGTTTATCAAGAAAAGTCAACCCGACTTTTACCAAAAATAACTTCTTCATACTTTATCAGAAATTTTCCATCCAAATCTCATTTTTAAGAGTATTCAATTCCCTATAAGTCATCTTCAGCTCACAAGTTCAAAATATGCACTCATAAAAAGATATGAATTTTGACATTAAGGGTCATTTTGAAAAGTCAACAAAAACACCTTTTGGGTCAAAGCTTCATACATGAACATGGAAGATCCAATTGAGATGAAACCAAAAAGGCTAGTTAGGGGACATCCTAAGCTTTCTAAAAGTCCAAGAACACCCTCCTAGGGTCAAAATTGAGAGAGTTGTGCATTGTCAAAGTTGGAAATTTTTGGAAAATTGTCAAAAGTCAACATTGATCAAATTTGCATTTTTTCCAAAGGGGCCCATGTTTTCTTGCTTGAAACATGTTTCTAATGGGACCCACGACACCTGAGCTTTTCCACCTATTATTTTATTACTTTTATCATTTATTTTGATTTTTTTTTTCATTTAAATCAAATTAAATTAAATTAAATGGTAAAATAATGAAAACAAATCAAATCTTGGAATTTTTATGCACATTTTGAGTCCATATACAGCTAGTATGCTAGCCAATTCGTGCAAGGCTCATTAGGGTTGAAAAGATTGGATTGAAGCATGTTTTGGAAATAAAACATACATGAAGCAAATCAAATCAAATCTCCATTATTTCTCAAGACTCATGTCAATTTTGTTGACCTAATTCAGTCTCCTACATATACACAACAATTCCATACCATAAGCACAAGGATTGGAGGTGTGAAACAGCGAGAGAAATCAAAATTTTGCAAGAAAAGTGTGAGAACTATCTTTATCTACAGGCTAGTTCAAACCATTCCAAGGCTTCTAATCCATCCCTAGACATCCCAGGAAGCTAACAACATCATTTTCTAGCCTCAAAGCATCCAGAAATCGCCCCTAGAGATATCACGGTTTGCATTTTTTTTAAAGTTTGAATCCATTGATTTACGCATCATAAATATATTTTAATCACATATCCATGTTTATTGTCAAGCTTGCAACATTTTTGAATGCTTTGATTTGAGTTTCTGCACAGGAATCACATAATGCCATTGCTAGGGTTTACGAGTTTGTTTTAGGGGTTTCAATGCAGGAACAATTGGCTCTCATATTGGGTACCGTGATGATCAGGGCTTCCAGCCTAGTTGATTCATGGTCACCAATTTCATTTATCTTGCTTGTATGCAATTTTTGAATGAAACAGGGTTATAGCTACAAACAAATGTCCGTAGGTAAAAGTTTGAACCTAAAACAACAGTCCCAGCAAAGAAGACAATGGCGTGGCAAGGCGTGGTTGGTCCATTCAAATTTTGCGCGTTTTTATGGCAGGATACTTGATTTGGCTTTTTGATTTTATTTGTTTATTATGTTTACAAGTTAACAACGTAGCATAGATGGTGAGAAGGAACACCTTGGATGCACACGTCCTGGGTTCGATCCCAGGCGTGTGCATTTTATTACTTTCTTAATTGTTTCAGGCGAATCCAATGCAATACATCATCCCACGCCTATCATGTACCATCAACATACATCCATTGGATGCCCAGCTGGCTAGATCTCACGCTTCTCCAATGAAGGTTCATGGTACTCCTCCAGGTCAATGCTACACCAGATCCCAAAGTTGACCGGGCCTGGAGCTTAATGGGCCAAAGTATTTCAGTTTAACACCCCCAGCATTGCTATTCAACACAGGCCCATTTCTAAATATTTCTTTTTTTATTTTCTTATTTTTCTTTATTCTTTGCAATTTATTAATTTATTTTATTTTTAAAAAACAATTTTTTTCATAAAAATCCCAAAATCAAGAATTCACAAATTTAGAATTAGTTTTTTATTATTATCAAAATTTAATTTTTAATTAATTAGTTTCATTTAATTTAGGGTAACTTTAACTTATTTTTACAATTAAAATCAATTAGAAAACTAGGTTTAAGTTCTTGGTTTAATTATTTTCTCTTTTGTCGAATAAAAACACAAAAAAATAGGTTAATTTAATTATTTTTCATAATTAAAGTTAATTAGTAATTAGGTTTTTATTCAATTATTCCTTATTTTATTAAATAACAAAAAAGGACAAAAAATGATTTTTCTTTAATCAATTGCAATTAGATTTAGTCAAGGGTCAAAACCCTAGTTTCTCTCGCATTTAATTTTCCGCGCGCTTGTTATTATTTTTGCCATTATTATTGTAACTGTTTCAAGGTTGTAATAGTTTTAATTAGGGTTTTAAAATTCCGTACTTTTATTTCCCGTCAAGGCAATTATGTAACTGTCAAAGCCATGTAATAGCTAGGTTTATTTTCGCTTTTACTTTCTGCCAATTATTAACTGTTAGATGAATTAATAGGATTGTATGGCAAGAATGCGTGAAAAATTAAAACGGTTAGAAAACCCTAATGTGCAAAGATTAAAACAACTGAAACAAATCACTTGCACATGTTCACTCCTAGGGTTACCTCACTTCGGTTGCCTTCGGTAAACAATAATTAAGCATAGGAGATTTTAGTGGTTGCCCTCCAGTCTAAAGATATCAAATTGTCCCGTTCGAATGTTGCCTCGGAAATGTTGCCTCGGAAATGATTTTAAGACTTTAGGGTTATTACTAAGGTTTTCTAACTATTTCTTTAGTGATTGTACTTGTCCCTTTTGAATGTCCCTTACAAACTCCAATGACGGTACTACCTACTCCTTAATAGTGAGATAGCGCTGTCTAAAGGAAATAGAACATAAACAATCTTTTTTCGAGTAGGTAGATGCTAGTAGGTACTTGCTCAAATAAAGAACATTTTCACACAAACACCTTTTCCAAACAAATTTTCAAAACAACTTCGTCACATCCTTGAGGACTGATACAAGGGTTATCGCGAAGTAAAAACATTTTCAAGACAATCACACACAAGAATTTGAAAAATGAGCAAGTACCTAAGAGCCCGTATATAACTACGGATAGAAAGGGTGCTAACACCTTCCCTTTCTATAATCTACCCCCCGTACTCAGAATATCTTAAAAAAAGGTTTTTTCTGTTCTTTTTCCTTTTCCATGATTGGATGAAATAAAATTCGATGGCGACTCTTGCTTACCACGAGATTTTGCAAACAAAAAATGCAAAATGCAAACCAGTATTAAACAGTCAGTTCTGCCACCGTACCACACGAGGGACATGACTGTTTCATTTCCGAAGGCAACCAAAGTGGGCGTACCTTATAGGTGCATGTGCAATGTGTGTTATGTTTAATTGTTTTAGTCTTTTTGTTAGGTTTGCTAGCATTTTGATTTTAATCTTTGCCATACAATCCTATTAGTCATACATCTAGCAGTTAATATGAAAGCAATAAAAATGCAGAAAAATAAGGGTCCTACACTATTACAACCAAATCGAAAGGCAAGAAAATGTAAAAACAAAGAACAAAATAAAGAGGAGAAATGAGTTATTCGATCCAGGCAACAGACTCCTTCGATTCACCCTTCTTTTACCTTCTTTCGATTGAGCTTAAGAGTTGATGTGAGGAAGCTTCGATTGCACCTTTTCCTACCTCTTTCGACTGAGTTTGGGAGTTGGTATGAGCAACCTTCGATTGCAACCTTCTCAGCTTCTTTCGATTGAGGTGTGAGAAACCTTCGATTGCAACATTCTCTACTTCTTTCGATTGAGGTGTGAGAAACCTTCGATTGCAACCTTCTCTACTTCTTTTGATTAAACTATGAAGCAATATGGATATGCAGAGCAACATGAGCGTATATCCTTCATTCACACCCTTTTTGTCTCTCATTTGAGTCTGTACAGGTTAGTTCCAACATATATTTGGACAAAAAAGCAAACAAAATAAAGGCACAACAACGAAGAATATAACTAGAAGGTTATTTACATATTATACTGAAACGAAAAAAATAAGTGAAAGGCTATTTACATGTTATGCTGAAACGAAAAGATGTTAGGTCAAGAGGACTTACCTTTCCTGGAACTGGAACTTGTGTGTGGACTGGAGTTTATTGTATACTCCTGGATTCGAAAAGAGAGAGGAATTTTTGGTGTGATCTTGTTGAGTTTTGAGAGTTTTTGGTGTGCTTCTCTTAGGCTGTGTATGCGTGTAAGGAAATATATGTGTATGGTTCCTGGGCTTATTTCTCTAGTGTGCATGCGTATGCATGTGGTATCCCCTTTTTTTCCTGTGTCCTTTGCAATGTGTCCTAGGCCTTGTCTTTATAGGAGTGTGATGCGCATGGAAATGGAAAGAGACAGTCATTAACCACCTTTGAAAGCAATGAGACCAAAATCAGACATATTAAAAGATTTCCTTTTTTGAAATATTCATGCCTCTTTGGAATCCTGAATGAACCTGGACACTTTTGTTTCTCGAATGCCTTCAGTCCATGCCCTTCGATTGGCTATGACTTGCTTCCTTTGAATGGACCTCTTGTGTACCCGTCGAATGGACTTTCTGAATGCTTCTTCGAATTGAACTTTTGTTACTTCCTTTGAATGGAACACATGTACATCCTTCAAATGGAACACATGTACATCCTTCGAATGGAACACCCGTGCATCCTTCGAATGACCCTTTTTTGTGTCTTTCAAATAGCGCGCATGTATGCCTCGTGCATTCTTCGAATGGTTCACCAATGTGGGCTCATAATGTAGAAGTCATATGCTGAAAAGGTTCAGAGATAGAGTTGACGCAAGCCGTTTCAAAGGGAACCATTGTCCAGTCGAAACTAGCACAAACAAAGCCAATGCCTTGTGGATGTTAGCATGAGGAGGTCATTGCTCTGTGAATCGAAATCCAGTGAAAGGGGCCTTTTTCCTTTTGCATTGAAAGCAAGCACAGAGGAAGCTTTTGCCCTTGTGAATCAAAACAAACTTGTAGAGGGTTCTTGCCTTGTGCAGTCGAAGCCTTGTGAACTTAACTTGATTGAAGGAAGCCCAGCTCCCAATCGAAAACTTTGTGAACTTATCTTGATTGAAGGAGGCCCAACGCCCAATCGAAGACTTGGGGACTTAAGCCTGATCGAAGGGTTTTAGATGCCCAATCAAAGCTCCTTGTCCAAATGCCAATCGAAAAATAAACTGTTCTGGCACCAATCGAAAACACCTTATCTCAAAGCCCATCGAAGACACCTTGTTTATTTTCAAAAAAATTATTTTTCTTTAATCAAGTGTTTGTGACCACCCATGTAAGAGAAAATCTTGGAAAACATGAGAGGGCAAATTTTGGGGTACAACAACTGCCCCTGTTCAATCTTCTTAAACTTGAAGATGTAGATTGGCTTTTCTTCCTTTTGCAAGGTGGAAGATGATTGAACACTAAAGTGCCTAGAAATTTACACTTGATGATGTGTCAGTTGATTGTGTAGGGAATGGGGTTAAAGATGCCATTTGGAGAATATAACCGGGGGTCGCTGGTGTAGCGATAAAAAATGTAGCGGGGTAAATCGGAGATCGAGATATTAATTAACTCGTCTCATAAAAGCAAGAGTCGCCACCGCACTTTATTATTTCCAAGGGAAAAGGGGAAGAGCAAAATAAAACCCTAAAATATGCAATGTAAAATAATACTTTAAAAGTAATGAAAATACAAGGCGTTTTTGAAAAGAGGTCTAGAGTTCGGGGGTTGGTTATACAATGGGAAGGTATTAGCACCTAATGTATCTATAGTATTCTATAGGAACCTTTTGAAATATCTGTTTATTAAAAAATGTTAGTTTGATTAAAAAAATAAATTGCTTGGCCAAAAATGGGTATGGACGAGTTTTGTTGAAGATACGAAGACCTAACGTCGAAGTTTTGACTTCAAAGGTATGAGTTTTGAAAGGTTGAATATTTGGGAAAATTATCTTAAGTTTTTAACAAAATAATAAACGTAAGATGAATGAGGGTATTCGCGCTATGTGTTTGATGACATGAAGTCGACAAAAATTTAAACGATTCCCTTGGATTGAGACGGACGAAAGATATGCGGATTAACGATCAATTAATTAAAATTGCAATTTGAACAATTAACTAATGAAATGTAAAATCATACTAGCATGCATTTTAACAATTAAATAAATAATCAAAGTACATGAAGATTAAATTACGAAATTATAGATTTTGAATAATTAAACACATAACAAAGTTAAATCATGAAACATGTATTTTTTGAATAATTAAGTAAACAAGAACACAAAAATAGAAATAAATACTAATACTATGTTGACGAAATTAAATAAGGATGAATTTTAATTAAACGTTTTTTATGTGTTTTTTATAATAATTAATAATTATACAGCAAAGTAAATTAATTATTAATTAAGTATGTTTAAGTAAAAGGGAAATGGCCAAAAGAATAAAAGACAGAAAAAAAAGACCCCACAAGGACTTGAACTCAGGACCTTTAGATTGCTGTTAACACTCTTTGCCAATTGAGCCATGCTGTTATTCATTAATTAGTGTAAGTTAATAAAACATAAGGGAAAAATTAAAATTGGAATTGGACTAAACAAGGCCCAATGGGCCACCGGGTCAAGAAGGGAATAGGAAAAGAAAATGAGAAACCCTAATATGCTAATTGAGGCGCGCCGCTTGCTGTTGTAAGCATAGGGAAAAGAAAAACAAAATATATTATAAAAATGTTTTGGGAAGAGGGAAAGAGTACATTATTATTATTATTAATAAAAACAAAAGAAACAGTAAGGGAACTTTGACAAAAGCAACGTTATCCTCCATCTCTCATACGGAAAAAACGTCCTTCTTCTTCTTTCTTACAGATCCGCTCACTTCTTCTTCCTCCGCTAGCATATTCAAACCTTCTTCTTCCTCCAACAAACAAAATCCGTCCTCCTCTCTTTTATTCTGCATCAATACAGGCGCATTTAATCTTCTCATAATCTTCTTTCATTTTCCCACCTCAGACATGAAAACAAAGAAAACGCTCGGCGGCCTCCTCGGCTTAAGCGGATCCGTTGTAGTTTTCTTGGAACGCTTTCTTCCCGTTGTAGCGAGCTTGACCTTAAAATCTAACTGATTATCGTCGGATTTGGGGTCGACAGTGGATTTAGGCATGGCGATAAACAGTTGAGAGAGAGAGGGTTGAACCGATTGCAAGTGGGAAAAAATCCATTTTCTGGGTGGTTGTGGTTTGATTCTGAACTGTGAAGTCAGGGATGAAATGAGGTATTATTGCGAGTTGGACATGGTTAGTGTATTGTTGGTTTTTTCTTTTGAATCAGACTAGTTTAGTATACAGGTTTTACAGGTTCTAATGTTTTTGGAGATTTCATGTTGGTTTGACAGCAGGGGTTAAGGTTTGATACAGCGGGTTCGGTTTTGGAACAAGTTCAAAGTTCTTAACAGGTTAGGATGGTTTTATGCGGTTTTAAGTTCGTTTTTAAACAGGTTTTTGATTTTAAGTGCTGTTTGGGATTTTTGCAGGTTAAGCATTTGAAGATTATATTCCGTTTTGGATTTTTGCAACAACAAGTGGTTTTGGAGGTTTTAAGATTTTTGTAACAGCAAAAGGGTAATAAGCTCTTTTTGGACAGCAACAGCAAAAATGGTTTTTATGGATATTTGTAACAGCAAAATATTTTTTTGGTTTTGGATATTGTAACAACAAAATATTTTTGGATACTGTAACAACAAATGGGTTTTTTTGGATATTGTAACAGCAAAATATTTTGGACAGCAAAGGTGTTTTGTACAGCAAAGGTATTTTGTACAACAAATATATTTTGGACAACAAAGGTGTTTTGTACAACAAATTCTAAACAAGTCTTTGGGACAGCAAAGTGTTAAATCGGTATTACGTGACGGAAGAAGTAAGCTTTTTATTACTCTCGTTATTATTACCGATATTATGAATACTAACATGTTTAAATGCTAACAATCATGCAGCAACTCAACTCAAATACAGTACAACCAAAAAAAGAATGATAAGGCAAATATTGCATGGCAAAGAAAAAAAATAGTACAACAAGTGATTCAAGCATGAACATATGCAACAATAGATAGAGAGGAGAAAAAGAATAATACCTATCGAAGCCTCTCCGATGGGGCTTCTAACAAAATGGTAAGCTTCCTTGAGTTTGCTATCTTTTCTCCTTGCTGGATTTTTTTTAGAACAACACCAATTTTCTGTTTTCACTCTTGCTGAAACTTTAGAACAACACTCTATTTTTTCTGGATTTTTCTTACTTGCTGAATTTTTTCTTCTCCTCTCTTTGTGTTGACAAAGGCTCTTATTTATAGTGGAGTATGTGGGATTTGAGGGGGAAAAAACAGTAGAAATTTAAACTGTTTTGGCAAGCTGTTTCTATGCTTTGTTCCTACCATTCATTTTAGCCATTTTGATGCAAATTGCTGCTACTTTGATGCAGGTTGGAGCAGGTTTTTGGCAGCACTTGGAGCTGCTGTATGTTGCTGTTTTTTTACTGTTTTGTAACATTTTACAACATCTCTATTTGCTGTTTTTCAGGCTGTTTGGAGCATTGTTGACCAATAAAAATGCAGCAAAAGTGGGCTTGAAGAAAGGTTGCAAATATGGATTGTATTAGCAACTTTGCTGAATTTTTTTTATGTTGAAAATATATTTGTACACCCTTGTAGCTTCTTGCAACTTTGTAATAAACTCCAATAAATTGTAACATGAATAAACATGCATTCTTCAATATATTTTCCATTCTTTGATAGTTATGAATAATCTTGAATCTTCACATAAACATAAATCTTGATATATCTTGATAAAAATTCAAGATCTTCCATTTAAATTTGGGAAATAATTGAATAATACTTGGATGAATTGTTGAATGAAGAATAAATAATAATGCAGGTCTTGGACTTTAATCTTGCACTTTTGTAATAGAAATCCAAATAAATCACATGGATTAATTTGTAATCAAATAAAATTCCTCATGTAATTAAATAGAATTCCTCACTAACTTCTTGAAATAATACTTCAATGTATTTAAATAACCATGATGTAGATCTTCCAAAATAATCACAAAAATAATCTTGAACAAATATTTCATGCGATAAATGAATATTATTGGGTGAGATCTCTTGAATAGATCCTCTTTAATTATCACTTGGATTCAAATAAAGAAAAATCCAAAAATTCTGAATATTCCGAATAAATTCTTCTAGAATGGTTTTGAATTTAATTATCCCATTTCCGCGAAATTCAACCCGCGTCGTGAGAAAATTTGCAGATGACTTTTGGTTCAAGAAATAAAAAATGACGGTATAACCTGTTTTTTCTTGCATTTTAGAACAATGTGAAACACACATGAACCAAAGCCGGTAGAATTTCGACTGTTCTTCCTGAAAAATATTCAGAGAAAAATGGAGACCATTTGCTGGACAGAGTGTGGAAAATAAACGCACAATTCTCTGAAATTCTTTGATGAACCAGTCTTTTGAAAATTAACGAATGACAACATTTCTGTCCCGAGACTCGAAACCTTAATCGACGTACAACGTCTGATGCTCTTCTTTCAGACCTATTTTCTGCACATGAAAACAAAACAGCAAAACATACTCTTTGTGCTTGATTAGTGGTTAGTCATTCACAAAATGCTCACAACACTCGATAATCTCTATACAGTCAAAGCTCGAAAGCGAAACGTTCGAAACCTACCGTATTCTGTGACCTTGATGTGTATAAAAAAATAATGCAGATGAAGCAGGGATCTTAGGTCAAAAATTGGGGTATGACAGCTGCCCCTATTTAAGTTTCTTCTATCTGGAGATATGAAGATTAAAATCTTCGTCTCGACGAGATTGAAGGTACTTAAATACATAATGCGCAATTTTTGCCCTAAGATACCGCCATTATGTTTATGATATGGATGTAGTATTTAAATTTATGGAGAATGATACTGTATGAGACAAGATAATGCTGGAGGAACCAAACACCAACAAACCACAGGAACATAGATTATACACTACTGGGGAAATGAGTCATCGACTTCGAATGATAGACTCTTAACGGCGAATAAAATTTGAGAGAAAACGACCTCTGATCCTAACAAAGAAGACATCTTGCATAGGCTACAAAAATAGATTATTGACCAAAAATAACGGTGAGTTCACAACTCAAGGTCAAAGATAGACAAAAGATGTATCAATTTTTGCTGATAACGAACTACCAACTTCTGAAGGTAAAGATTCACAACAAACATCTCTGCGAGATTTCCGGAGAGATACCAATTAATGCCGAAATAATAATATGGTTGTAGATACACAAGCTGCTCAAATAAAGAAGTCGCCACTTGCTGTCTTTAAAGGATGTCAATAACATACAAGCTTCTCAATTAAAGAAGCCGCCACTTGCTGTCTTCCAAAAATACTATAACATACAAGCTGCTCAAATAAAGAAGCTGCCACTTGCTGTCGTCTAGGAATGTCTATAACATACAAGCTACTCAAATAAATAAGTCGCCACTTGCTGTTTTCCAAAAAAAAACAATAACATACAAGCTGCTCAAATAAAGAAGCCTCCACTTGCTGTATTCCAGAAAAAATATCAATAATGTGCAAGTTGCTCATGAAGAGACCGCCGCTTGTCGTTTTCCAAAAAATAATAACGTACAAGTTGCTCATGAAGAGACCGCCGCTTGCCGTTTTCCAAAAATAATAACGCACAAGTTGCTCATGAAGAGACCACCGCTTGCCATTTTCCAAAAAATAATAACGCACAAGTTGCTCATGAAGAGACCGCCGCTTGCCGTTTTCCAAAATAAAATAATAACGTACAAGTTGCTCATGAAGAGACCGCCGCTTGCCGTTTTCCAAAAATAATAATGCACAAGTTGCTCATGAAGAGACCGCCGCTTGCCGTTTTCCAAAATAAAATAATAACGTACAAGTTGCTCATGAAGAGACCGCCGCTTGCCGTTTTCCAAAAATAACGTCTCATAAGAAAGTTGCGATAACACCACCAGAGAATAAAATTCTTCTTCAAAAGGAACCATGAATAGATCCTTCTTAAGGAGATCAAATACTTAAATGTGCAAAATAAATGCACCATTCATCTAGGTTGTTTAGCTTAGAGAAAACCACGAGATAGCCTATGCAAGAGACAAAAACTCCCTCCAGGAATAAACCAGAGAGAAGACAGTCAAACAAGACTCCACCCAATGAGAAAATAACTCAATTGGGGATTCATCCTATCCAGAAATGGACAAGGAAGGCTAAATCAAAAATTCATCCACAAGGATTAGCTCAGTTGGGGAATTTAGAAAGGAAGCACATTTTATGCCTAAGTTAACATTCTACTTGGAAAGAAACATGTACGCTGTTTGAATAAACAAAGTATACAACCCAAAATCAACGACAAATGTGAATATGCATGTGTGATATAAGTGTAAATGAGTAAATGAATGTTATGCTGACAAAACAAACAGATGGAATATCTTGAAGATGATAAGATATCACGAAATAATAGATACTCGGCCAATCTTAAAAAGACGGAAAATAATTGGAACTGGAACCAACAAGCAACGTCAGAGCGTATCACGCTACGAGGCTCAAGTCTTCTGGGGAGAAAAGTATTCAAATCCAATCTTCTAATCACCAATAGACCACTGACATGATACAAAACGTACCACACCTCAGAGATTTGCTCAAATAAAGATAACTGAAACAAAGCTTAACCGGAATGTTGGGGAGTCACCAAGCTTAGTACCATTAGAAACACAAGTTTACACAACCAACACCTCATGACGATTTTGAAAGAAACATGTTCATCATGCAAGGATAAATTACTGTATTATTTTTTATTTCATGGCTTGACCATCCTCGGGACAACTGTTAATATTCCTTTCAGTATTCACGACACATTTTTAAAATAAGAATACTTTAAATAACTTTGTTTCAAATATTGCCGTAAAATTAAAATTTTGCCCACAAAAGGTAAATGCTCAAATTTCATTAATAAGATGGTAGTTCGCTAACAAGGCGACTCCAATGGTTTACAAAAGTTTGGGAAATGATACATGAAAGAAAAAGGTTACACAAAAACAATGATCACTATTCTCCCTAACAACTTCGAATTCTGAAATTTGCTCAAATGCCAAGACTGGTCTGACCAAAAGCTTGCCTAAGCCGCCCCTTCTGGTTTTCAACTTAGCAAACTGTCAACTCAAACCTAGGCGAAATACTTCTTGACTGCATCGGTGTTCACAGAGCGCGGGAGTTCTTCACCGTCCATATTTGTGAGAATCACGGCACCTCCAGAGAAAACATTCTTAACGACATACGGTCCTTCATAATTCGGAGCCCACTTGCCCCTAGAATCAGGTTAGAAAGATAATATCTTCTTGAGCACGAGGTCACCTTCTCTGAACTCGCATGGTCGAACCTTCTTATCAAAAGCCTTCTTCATTCTTTATTGATACAGTTGACCGTGACACAATGCTGTCAATCTCTTTTCATCAATTAAATTCAACTGATCATATCTACTTTGACACCATTCAGCCTCGGAAAGTTTAGCTTTCATCAAAACTCTCATAGACGGGATCTCAACCTCCACGGGGAGTACTGCCTCCATGCCATAAACTAGGGAAAATGGGGTTGCACCTGTTGAAGTTTGAACTGAAGTAAGGTATCCATGTAAAGCAAACTGAAGCATTTCATGCCAATCTTTATAAGTTACCACCATCTTCTGGACAATCTTTTTGATGTTCTTGTTAGCAGCTTCAACAGCCTTATTCATCTTCGGCCTGTAGGGAGAAGAGTTATGATGTTCGATCTTGAACTCTTCACAAAGCTCTTTCATCATCTTGTTATTCAAATTCGAGCCATTATCAATGATGATCTTGCTCGGGATTCCGTATCGACAAATGATCTGATTCTTGATAAATTTGACTACCACCTGTCTGGTTACATTAGCATAATATGCTTCTTCCACCCATTTAGTAAAATAATTGATCGCTACCAAGATGAAATGATGACCATTTGACGCTTTGGGTTCAATCATTCCAATCATACCAATGCCCCACATAGAGTAAGGCCAAGGTGAAGAGATAACATTGAGGAGGGTCGGTGGCACATGTATCTTGTCCGCATAAATTTGACATTTATGACATTTCTTCACATATTTGCAACAATCAGATTCCATCGTCATCCAATAGTAACCAGCTCTCAACATCCTTTTAGCCATTGCATGTCTGTTGGCATGAGTGCCAAAAGATCCTTCATGTACTTCTTGCATCAGCATGTCTGCTTCATGTCTGTCTACACATCTGAGCAAGACCATGTCGTAACTCCTCTTATATAATACATCTTCATTGAGGAAGAAACTACTTGAAAATCTCCTCAACGTCTTCCTATCTTTATTGGATGCCCCGGGCGGGTACTCTTGAGTTTGAAGAACACGTTTAATGTCATAGAACCACGGTTTATCGTCAGTGACCTCCTCTACTGAGAACACATGAGCAGGTCTGTCGAGGCACATAACTCTGATTGTAGGCACATCGTTCCAACCATTCACTTGAAACATTAAAGACAAAGTAGCTAAAGCATCAGCCATTTGGTTTTCATCTCTAGGAATATGATGTAATTCCACTTTGTTGAAGAAAGTTAACAATCTTCTAGCATAATCTCTGTAAGGGATCAAACCAGGATGACGAGTCTCCCATTCTCCTTTGATTTGATTAATTACCAATGCCGAGTCTCCGTATATATCAAGAATCTTAATCCTTAGATCCACTGCTTCTTCGAGACCCATAATACATGCCTCATATTCAGCCATGTTGTTCGTGCAGTCAAACTTCAATCTCGTCGTGAACGGGATATGAGTACCTCGGGGAGTGACGATGATTGCCCCAATTCCATTTCCATAAGAATTCACAGCTCCGTCAAATATCAAACCCCAATGGGATTCGGGATCAGGTCCTTCTTCGGGTAATGACTCTTCACAATCTTTAGCTTTCAAGTACATAATGTCTTCATCTGGGAAGTCAAACTTGATGGATTGATAATCGTCAATTGGTTGGTGAGCCAAATGATCGGCTGAAATACTCCCTTTGATTACTTTTTGAGTGTGATACTCAATGTCATATTCAGATAACAACATCTGCCAACGGGCTATTCTTCAAGATAAGGCGGGCTTCTCAAAGATATACTTGATTGGATCCATTTTGGAGATCATACAAGTGGTGTGGTTAATCATATACTGGCGCAGACGGCGAGCAGCCCAAACTAAAGCACAACAGGTCTTCTCAAGCAATGAGTATCGAGACTCACAGTCTGTGAATTTCTTACTCAGATAATATATGGCATGTTCCTTTCTTCCAGTCTCATCTTGTTGACCAAGCACACATCCCATGGAATCTTCCATTACAGTCAGGTACATAATCAAAGGTCTTCCTTCCACTGGAGGAATCAATATGGGAGGTTCAAGTAGATATTCTTTGATGCTATCAAAAGCTTTCTGACAATCTTCTGTCCACACACATCCTTCGTTCTTTCGGAGAAGCTTGAAAATTGGCCCACAGGTAGCAGTCATATGAGATATAAATCTAGAAATATAGTTCAGTCTCCCAAGGAATCCTCTTACTTGTTTTTCCGTCTTGGGTGCGGGCATTTCCCGAATAACTTTGACTTTATCAGGATCTACCTCAATACCTTTCTGACTGACAATGAAACCCAGAAGTCTTCTAGAACGAACACCAAAAGTGCACTTGTTGGGATTCAGATGGAGTTTATACTTTCTCAAACGCTGGAATAACTTCAATAAATGTTCCAAATGATATTCTTCAGTTTGTGACTTGGCAATCATGTCATCTACATACACTTCTATCTCTTTATGCATCATATCATGGAACAAAGCAGTCATGGCCCTTTGGTACGTTGCACCAGCATTCTTCAAACTGAACGACATTACCCAATAACAAAATGTTCCCCAAGGTGTAATGAAGGTTGTCTTCTCCGTATCTTCTGGCGCCATCTTGGTTTGATTGTAACCAGTGAAACCATCCATGAAAGAAAAGACTTTGAACTTTGTGGTACTGTCGACTAATACATCAATGTGTGGTAAGGGAAAATCATCCTTTGGGCTAGCTCTATTCAGATCTCTATAGTCTACACACATCCGAACTTTGCCATCTTTCTTAGCAACAGGCACTATATTGGCTAACCATTGAGGATAGACCGATGTAACAAGGAAACCTGCATTAATTTGCTTTTGAACTTCTTCTTTGATCTTGTCAGCCATATCGGGACGAGTCCTTCTCAACTTCTGCTTAATCGGCGGACATTCAGGTCTCAACGACAAACGATGCTCCGCAATATTATTATCCAAACCTGGCATGTCTTGGTAGGACCAAGCAAACATATCAACATATTCTCTGAGAAGCTCCAACATTTTCTCTTTGACTTTGGGATAAACAATGCTCCGACCTTGACTTCCTTTTTATCTTCTTCATTACCCAAATTGATCATCTCTATAGGCTCTTCAAACGGCTGAATAGTCTTTTCATCGTGCTCAAGTAAACGGGAAATTTCATCAGGAATCTCTTCACTATCTTCTTCCTCGGCTCTGAACACATGGAATTCAAAGTTGGGAGGGGGCATAGGATCATTGTTTTCAATGGTTAAGTCATGGATTAATCTGCACACATGATTATGCTTTATTTTAGAAATCGATTAATATGAATGTTGTACAGATATAAAAGGAGAAGTTATTATATTTTACTATTACTACCAATTAATTTTCAATACCATTTTCTAGAAAAGTGAAAAATAAAACAGTAGTGGACAAAATAACATTTTTATTCATGATTGGTAATACTTGAAACAAAGAGCCTAAACATCTTCTCTTTTGCCTTGGGCAGAGCAAAAGGATTTATTTTCAACATAGCCCGACACAAATACTTTTTCGCCTTGGGCAAAGCGAAAGTTTTTTTCAAAAATAAAACAAAACATTACTCAAAAATGTGCATCACAAGAGGAACATCAACAACAATCCAGTTCTGGCAAACCACTCCATGTGTTACAAAGTCAGGTAAATCCTCTTCAGAATCGTCTCCTATTATAGCATCAACTTCAGGAGGAGTCGGATGGATAAAACCTGCGCTTCAGAAAACTTGTATCGAACGGGTAACTGCATCCTGCTTAACTCTTGTAGACACGGGATGAAAACCAAGACCTTCTCCAGACTTGTTCTCAGGAAAAGTCAACACCTGGCCCCAACCTTCAGCCGAACCACTCTCAACCACTCGTCGCGCATCCTCAAAAGAAGAAATAGATGTCCCTTGCTTCTTCACTTCATTATTAGCAACAGATAGAGCTTGGAATTGGGTTCCAACATCCTCATCAGCATCAATAAAAGAGAATGATGACAAATGGCTTACCACCATAGCCTTCTCTCCACCAATCATTACCAGCTTTCCATTCCTTACAAACTTCAATCTATGATGGAGCGTGGAAGTGACTGCCCCTGCATCATGGATCCATGGGCGACCCAATAGGCAACTGTAGGCGGCACGAATATCCATTACTTGAAAAGTGATCTGAAAGGTATGAGGACCTATTATTATAGGAAGATCCACTTCACAAATGACAGTCTTCCTAGAACCATCAAACGCTTTAACAATTACCCCACTAGGTCTCATGGGAGCAACTTGGTATGAAAGTCGAGATAATGTAGTTTTGGGCATTACATTTAACGACGAACCTGTATCTACCAACACACTTGATAAAGTATCATTTCCACAACTTATTGAGATATGTAAAGCCATATTATGGTTGCTTCCCTCCTCCGGAATCTCTTCATCACTGAAACCAAGATTTTTACACGAAGTAATATTTCCCACAATTCCATCAAACTGGTCAACCGTCACATCATGATCCACAAATGCCTAGTCCAAGACCTTCATCAAAGCTTCTCTATGGGCACCATAATCTCTTAGTAAAGCAAGAAAAGAAATCTTGGAAGGAGTTTGCAATAGTTGGTCCACAATCTTGTATTCACTTCTCTTGATGAGCTTCAGAATCCCATCATCATTGGGGTGTGGGATAGGTTCATTGGATCGACCTATCTCAACCCTGGGTTCAACATTTCTCGCTGGAATTTATGCCGGTATGGGCCTCCTGACTTGGACTTCTGGTCTCTTCAAAGGTACTGCCGCAAAGATACGCCCGCTTCTCGTAACTCTGCTCACATCAGCGATGTTAACAAAAGATGGCATTATCGGTATAGGGACTTCTACCCCATTCTCAATCATTGTGGCATTATACTTATACGGTATAGCTTGGTCTGAGTTGTAAGGCACTGGACCAGGTGGATAAATGATCAAAGGAGCAACATGTGCAGTCTGACTGTCGTAAACGATCTCTACTGGTTCAGGCAAGTTGAATTATGGTATTATAACATTCAATTCATTAACTGGATCCCTATAATGCGTAATAGTGATAACCCTCTGGTCTAACAATTTTTGAATATCCTCCTTCACAATAGAGCAATCAACTTCTCTTGAACAAAATTCACAAACATCATAATCATGCTGATGCCTAAAAAAGGCAAGTCTTCTTAAGCTCGGATGTAACCTGATCAACAAATCTCTTATGTGTTCAACTTGAAAAACTCGAAACTTTCCCGGACAACCTTCCACCATATTCACTGATGCTACCCCATGTCGAGGCAAAGGATTATCTCTAACATCCGGGTTAACATCCTTGAAAGACAAGATACTGTTCTTAATCAACCTCTGCACATCCGCCTTTAGAGCAAAGCAATTTTCAATGTTGTGCCCCGGCGACCCTTGATGATATTCACAAAACTGATCCTCCTTGTACCACGGAGAAGTACTATCCGGTGCGACAGGAGGAGGCTTCGTTGTTATGAGGTTCTTTCTGATCAGAGCGGGGAACAACTCAGTGTAATTCATGGGAATGGCATCAAATTGTGGTTTCCTTGGTGAATGATTCTGGTTATTAAATTGATGAGTCTGTTGTCGAGGCTGTTGTTGAAATGGTCATTACTGAATTGGTGGGGTTTGATGAGTTAGGGTCACCATTGTTGGGCGGACAACCGGAGTGACTGCCGCAACATGTGAATAGCCTCTCCTTGGTCTCCCAGGGAAAATTACACTGACATCTTGTTCTTTCCTTTTAGGGAAAACACTTCCAAACTTCTTGATACTGCTAGATGGACTTCCTTCCTTAACCAAACGTCCCTCATGAATCCCTTCTTCCAACCGCATGCCTATACTTACCATCTCGGTGAAGTCACTGGGTGTGCTGGCAATCATTCTTTCATAATAAAAAGAACCTAAAGTCTTCAGGAGTATCTTTGACATCTCCTTCTCTTCAAGAGGGGGATAAATCTGAGCAGTAATCTCGCGCCACCTCTGGGCATATTCTTTAAAGGACTCTCTGTCTTTCTGGGACATCGCCCAGAGTTGATCTCTGTCCGGAGCCATGTCGACATTGTACTTATATTGGCGAACAAAAGCTTCACTAAGATCGTTGAAATTACGGATCCAGGTGCTGTCCAAACCCATGTACCATTTTATAGCGGCACCAGTCAAATTGTCTTGAAAGTAGTGAATTAACAAATTATGATCATCAGAATATGTAGACATCTTTCTTACATACATAGTTAAATGACTCCGCGGACACGAGTCACCTTTATACCTTTCGAAGTCCGGCACTTTGAATTTGGCTGGAATTTTCATATTTGGAACTAAACACAGGTCATGATTATTCTTTCCAAACAAATCTTTCCCTTTCAGCACTCTGATCTCCCTCTGCATCTCTTGAAACTGGTCTTGAAATTCGTCCATTATATCGAAAAGACCCAGACTTTCAGCAGGCTCAGCATGATAAGTAGGTTCATTCATGTATGGCATAGAATGAACCACCATAACGACAGTTGTCATCACCGGTTGAGGGAAAGGTGCAACAGGCGGAATTACAGGTGGCACAGTAGTCGTCTCTAGTTAAGGAAAGGACACAGTAGGTTGAACCAAAGGTTGTACCGAAGGCTGATACCCTTCTGGCATGAAGTTATAAGTCATTCCCCATGGAAAACCTTTTGGCATCTGATGTTGAAGTGGAGAGTTGATTTGAGTCACAGATGTTGGAACGGTGATAATCTCAGAAACCACAGTAGTTGAAGTCTGAATCTCAGCAGCTGCAGTCGATGGCTGATTCTGAGTAGCCATCAAACTTTCCACTAGCATAGTTAACTTTTCCATTCCGACATGAAGGGTAGCAACCTCCTCGCGAAGCTCGTGGTTTTCTTGTTCCAGATCTTCCATCTTCCTCTGACGATTGGCTCGAGTATCGTACCGATGAGACTGCTTGACAATCTATCAGAGTGGAAAAAGAAACAAGGATAAGACTCTAGAAAACATGTGAAGTGGAATGTTGGATGATGCATGATATGCGATGAAAATGATCATTCATTTTTATAGTTTTTTCAAGGAACTTTGATAATTTTGCACACATCAATGGTAAAGGAATTTGGAACAACAAAAACTCATTTCATTAATCAAAAGTGGTAAATTACAACTTACAACTTTGGAATAATAAAACAATAAATTACAACTTTGGGACAACAACCCAATAATAAAAGCAGTAAATTACAACTTTGGGGACAACAACCCAATAATAAAAGTAGTAAATTACAACTTTGGAACATGAAGCCCTTTTACAGAGTTTTACAAAATGATAACTGTAATAAAAAAAAAACTAAGAACTAAAGATCACTCAGAATCATCAGATAAAGGACCAAATGCCAACTGTAACTGGAGCTTCCTGATCTTCTCTTCATAAAAGTCGTCCATCTCTTTGTTCTCAGCTACCAGTCGACCGGTGATTCCCTTTTATGGATTAGGAACAAGGGCAACACTTACCAAATCTTCCTTCTTTCTCTTCCTTTCACTTGCATACTTATTGAGTAAAGCATCCTTTTGACGAAGCTTCTCATCATGATCAATGAATCAGCCGTCTTGAATAAATAGCAAATCCTCTTTTTCCTTTAGTTGTTGAGTCAGGACCCGATTCTCGTATTCTGACATACTATACTTTTCTTTCCAAGCATCTCTCTCGGACTTCATCCTAGCCAGATTTCCTTGGTATTCTCCCATGTTCTCGATAGGGATATCAATAGATGATGATGCAACAGTAGGGAATAAAGGTTTCTCGGGTTTATAATGCATCTTGAGAGCACAAGCCCTAGCACGAACCCCTTGTAGGTAAGGCTCCAAAGAAACAACACCTCTTTGTCCTAACATGTCTCTCCCTTTCCTATGGATGTGACGCCAAGCTCCTTCGATCTCCTTCTTAGCTGCTTGGTGATCTTGTCCTTCTTGTAGAAACAAGCCACTCACATGGATGTTGTTCGGCTTGTCCCTCATCGGGTATCCAAACTGACGGTGTGCGAGAACAGGATTATAGTTAATTCCTCCTTTCGTACCAAGAAGAGGCACGTTAGGAAAAGCACCACAACTATCGATGATCTTCACGTCATAGTAAGCTCGATTATACCAATCAATGTCAAAATGAGTGAGAGCCATAATTTTTGGCGCCCATCGCGGCTCCTTCTCGAGATCCCAGAAAACATCAGACCTAGGTAGATGAGAAACATACCACTTATACAGCAACGATGCACAACAAATAATCATCCCTCCTTGATAAGAGTTTCGAAGATGGATGGAGTAGTAGGTATCTCCTAGAAGCGTAGGGACTAGATATCTGATCAAGAAAATTCTGATGGCGTTGATATCCACAAACTTATCAATGTTAGGGAACAAGAATAGGCCATAAGCGAGTAAAGCAAAGACGTCTTCAAAGGCAATAGTATCTTTTATCTTAGCGAAATGACGAGCTTTCTTCAACAAAAACTGCGTAGATAAGGCTCAGATTCCCCCTTTTGTGGTCATGTTCTCCTCTATCTCTGACTTCCTCAAGTGGGTGATGGTCGCTATCTTGTGAGATTTGGGTTCCTCTTCTAAGCCAGAGAAAGGAACACAGTCGATGATCGGCAAACCAAGTATGTAGGAGTACTCCTCTAAGGTGGGCATTAGCTGGTAATCTGGAAAGGTGAAGCATCGATACAAAGGATCGTAGAATTGGACCAACGTACTAAGGATGCCTTCCTTCATCTTGTGCTTCATGAGAGGTATAAGGGACCCATATTTATTCTGAAACTCCGTCGGGTTCTCGATCTTAGGAATCAAACTCTTCAGCTCTTCAATCTTGGGCTCCTTAAAACTATAACTTCGAGTGTTTCTTCTTCCAAACTCCATAATAACAATACCTGAGATGTATGCAAAAATCATTCTTAAGTTCCTTGAAAAAACAAGTTTTTACAAAAAAAATGTTTATGGATGTATGGATGAATGATAATGCAACAGTTACACACAAGTTCACAAATATGGGTGTGATGCGGTGGGAGAACTGACTTGAGGTTTTGCGTTTGTTTTCGCAAATGTTTCGGTTGAGCAAGAGTCGCCACTGACTTTTTATTTTATCCTAAGGAAAGGTTAAAAAGCACAGCAAAAAACCTTTTGAGATGTTTTCTTGGGTTCGGGGAGTAGATTATAGAAAGGGAAGGTATTAGCACCCTTTCTATCCATGGTTATCCATGGGCTCTTAGTTACTTGCTTAGATCATTTGCCTTTTGTTTTCAATTGTTTTAAATGGTGCTTGAGTGTGTGGGTTTTGAAAATGTTTTGAAAAGATGCCAATGTGGTGGCAACCTTTATAATGATCCATGTGGGGATGTATACAAAGGTGTATGTCTTTTGAAAAAGGTTTTCATTTGTTTTTGAAAGTTGTTTTGAAAGTGTAGTGATGTGTGGTTTTTGAAATAGGCAAGTGTTTTGTTTTTGCAAGTTTGATTCAAATAGCTAAGAGGTTGTCTACTCCTATTTTTCTCAAAAGATTATTGCTATGTTTTAACCCTTTTAACAAGTTTGTTCCACCATTGAATTTGGTGGACAACCTTGTGTTAGGATGTGAAAGGGACAGGCGCGGGTCATCGTTTAGACCATAATTGCAACGGCGTTAAATGTCTTTGGGCAATTTCTTTAAGGGACTTGATCATTCAAATTGTTTGCTTTGCCCAAAGAAGTTCAACATACAATATGGCCCATTTATTTGAAGGCAACAAGGGGAATACCCTAGGGGTGCAAGTGTGATTTGTGTGTCCATTTTCATGCTTATTTATCTTGAGATTGGGTCATAACTATTTTTTTTTATCGTTTTTTCGCATACAAACCCTAATTCTAACATGTTATCATTAGAAAGCAATAAAGTGCGAAATTAAATTTACTAAGCTATTACAAAACCAAATATGGGAAGGGGGGTACAAATGTTCAAATGGGGATATTGACAAGAATTTAAATCTAAATTATTACATCATTTTGAATATTTGCAATTTAATCAATGTACAAAAATTAAATAAGAATGCAAGATGCAAAAGAAATGTTTTGTATATGTATGAAAAAATATTATTTATGTAAAAGAGAAAAGAAAATAAAAACTATATTATTTTTGGAGTATTTTGAATTTAGGGCAAAAACCCTAATTTTAAAGAAAATGTATTATTATCTAATTTAATATAAATATTTATTTATTATTTATAAAAATAAAATAAAATGAAGTATATTATGAAAAAAAAGTATTTTTGTATCAAATATTAATAAAAATGAAAAATTCAAGTATTTTTTTATATTTTAGCTTAAATATATTAATAAACATATATCTATATATATATATTAATTTCTTAAATATGCATTATGTGCAAAATATTTAATATTCAATAAAATAAATAAAAAAGGTATTTTTTATGTGGAATATTTTCAGAAGGTAAATAATAAAAAAAATGTATTTACACTATTTTTCTATTTATTCTAATAATAGTATATATATAATATTTATATACAAACAAAAGAAATAAATCAAATAAATATGCCATATATTCAAAAAATGATGGAAAAAATATTTTTATTTTTTTAATGTCATGAGAAAAAATAAACAAAGTCAATCAAAAAAGAAAAAGTCAAAAAAGAATAAAAATAAAGCAAATGGGCTCAGGGGGTGTAATAGCAATTAAGTGGTGTGAATAAGAAAAGATATACAGGCCCAGCCCAAAGAACACTGTCTTCAACCTCCAGCAACAAAATTCAAAAAAACGCGCGCCCCTGTTCTTCAATGTCCAACTCTCGATTCCTGGCTTTTCAGCAAAAACTCATAACACAACAAATGTTCAGCATGAAGAGACGGTTCTAACCATGTATGGAACTTGACCTAACTCTCTAAGATGAGGGAGAATTTCTCCTCCCCCAAATCCTAACCTAATTTTTCTGCCATTTTCAAACTACAAATTCTCTCTACTCAGGCAAAAGAAATGAAATGTAAAGATATGTACATGCTCAGGGCTATGAGTAGAACCTTGTTTCTCCACAAACTTAAGACTAAAGATGCATGATAAGAGAGATACGAGTTCAAAGTTTTACCTGTGCAGCTGAACTTCTATCTGGAGAATGAGGAACTTCTAGTGCAAGGTAATGATTGGAAAAGCTTCCTTGAGGTCCAGGGATGCTTTTTCAATGCTTACTTTGTCTTGTAACTTCTTGTATCAAGCTATAGAACTTCACCTGCAAAAGGAAAAAATGAAAATGGTGGAAGCTGTTAGAGGGATTACAGGTCAGGTTTTAGATCATGGTTAGCTTGCATATATGCTAGGGAATGTGTATGGATTGATTTTGGTAAGAATGCTCGAGGGAAATGGGAGTTGGCACTCAAACTGCAGAGGCAACTCTGTTTTTGCAGTTTGAGGATGATTCTGAGATGGAGGGTGTTTTGGAGGTGCAAGGGTCGTGTCTTGGCTTGGTTAGGTTCTATGGAAGATGTTTGATAACTTTGTTCTTGTGTTTCTATGCTGAAGAGAGAGTTGGTACAAGTTATGCAATGTTACTTGAATTTGAAGCAAGCAATGGTCACTTGGTGTTTTAGGTCAGTAGGGGCCTCTAATCCTGCTGCATAAGCCTCTCTTGATCAGAGCAATTTGCCCATAATCTTGTGCCCATGAGATCCTAACTGTACTTGCTTGGATTTCAATTTGACATAAAGCTAGCTTTTTACAAAAATGGATAAAGCACTTTATCTAGTTTAGGATTAATCTTGCATACAATGCTTGCACTCAAAGAACAACACTCTAACACATTGAATATGCATTAAATTATTGAGTATGGAATGGTTCAAGGACCTGTAATCAAGCATAAAGCAAGCTGAGTTCAAATTTGCAAAGTTATGAACATGTCTTGGTTGAGAACAAAAGTGAACTTTTGCCAACTTGTGAAATTCGAATCTCTCAAGTTATGAGGTTGTTTGATGAGTTCTTGGACATTTTGGAAAGCTTGGAATGTATACTACAATCCATCTTTGAAATTCAAATTAAAATTCCAAGTGGAAGGGTATGAAAAGTGGCCTTGAAGTGGGGTAGAAAACCTTGTCAAAATAGGTTAAAATTTCACTAAGTTAAAAATGGTTTAGTGCCCTTACTCAAAAAATTGTAACTTGAGATACAAGCTTCAAATGAGAAAACTTTGTGAATCAAAGTTGTAGATTATGCAACAAGCTACAACTTTCATGTTTTGACTTTTGTTTGAATCCAAATGGATCTTGGTGAAAAGGTGGGGCAAAGTTGGGAAAAAATTAGGGTTCATAATGTTGATGTGATCCAAATTAGGGTTCATAAAAATTAGGGTTCATAATGTTGACCTGATCAAATTTCTTGTGGAATTGTGATCCAAACTTGATAAAATGGTCCATATGAGTTCATAATGTTGATGTGGATCAAATTTCATGAGATTTGACTGTCAATTGGCCACAGTTGACTCTTTTTTTAATGTAGTTGATTTCTAGGTCAACTGTCCAATTGACTGGGCAAAACTTGGAATCAAGACTTGAAACTTGGTATAGGTAAACTTGGGAGTTCAATATGAAGCATGAAAGTCATCTTAGGCATTTTAGGTCAAAACATCCTTAGGCAAACACAAACCCTAATTTTGAGTCCACAGTGCAAGGAGAAGTCTTGAGCAGAGGAAACCCTAACTGGATCTTGATCTTCAAAGGTCTTGTGATGAGAAAATGTTGAGGAAATGGGAGGGCAAATTTTGGGGTACAACAATGGGGTTCAAAGGTTCAACGCTTCGAGCATGGAGTCAAAGGTAAAGCCCACCCCAGGGTATGTACTAACGGTTTAATCACACCTGCAAGACAAGGTTCTAAAAGTTCCCAGAGTCTACATTCCTCCTTCGGATATTAACAACGTCTTGATTACTCAATAATTAGCAATATTCTCCAGAGAAACTCATCCGAGCGTAGCATCGCGTGACGACTACTTCCAGATTACTCCGTTATAGTCTCCGCGCTACACCTAAAAGGCCAAGATGGGTTAGGGTTCTACGGTTCTCAGCTTCTCTGGCTCCCAGGTCGAAAATAATAATGTCTTTCCGATTACTCGGTAAACAAATACTACGTTCAAAAAGGCCTTCCACTGAGTGGGGGATTTCATGCCTCCTTCTTCGGGATTACTCCCTCAAAGTTAACATGACTATATCGCCCGTCCTATTCTTAAGTGTAACTTAATCCGGGTATAGGATTCGTCCTTTGCAAAAAAACCAAACAAACCCAATATAAACACATAATCAAACAAATCAAATAATAATAATAAAACAGATAAAACAAACTAGGCTTAACCCACTTAGGGATGGACCAGCAAGAGGTCAATCTGTCCCCAGCAGAGTCGCCATTTCTGTAGCGATAAAAAATGTAGCGGGGTAAATCGGAGATCGATCTATTAATTAACTCGTCTCACAAAAGCAAGAGTCGCCACCGCGCTTTATTATTTCCAAGGGAAAAGAGCGAAATAAAACCCTAAAATATGCAATGTAAAATAATACTTTAAAAGTAATGAAAATACAAGGCGTTTTTGAAAAGAGGTCTAGAGTTCGGGGGTTGGTTATACAATGGGAAGGTATTAGAACCCAATTTATCTATAGTATTCTATAGGAACCTTTTGAAATATCTGTTTATTAAAAAATGTTAGTTTGATTAAAAAAAATAAATTGCTTGGCCAAAAATGGGTATGGACGAGTTTTGTTGAAGATACGACGACCTAACGTCGAAGTTTTGACTTCAAAGGTATGAGTTTTGAAAGGTTGAATATTTGGGAAAATTATCTTAAGTTTTTAACAAAATAATAAACAGAAGATGAATGAGGGTATTCACGCTATGTGTTTGATGACATGAAGTCGACAAAAATTTAAACGATTCCCTTGGATTGAGACGGACAAAAGATATGCGGATTAACGATCAATTAATTAAAATTTCAATTTGAACAATTAACTAATGAAATTTAAATCATACTAGCATGCATTTTAACGATTAAATAAATAATCAAAGTACATGAAGATTAAATTACAAAATCATAGATTTTCAATAATTAAACACATAACAAAGTTAAATCATGAAACATGTATTTTTTGAATAATTAAGTAAACAAGAACACAAAAATAAAAATAAATACTAATAGTATGTTGACAAAATTAAATAAGGATGAATTTTAATTAAAAGTTTTTTATGTGTTTTTTATAATAATTAATAATTATACAGCAAAGTAAATTAATGATTAATTAAGTATGTTTAAATAAAAGGGAAATGGCCAAAAGAATAAAAGACAGGAAAAAAAGACCCCACAAGAACTTGAACTCAGGACCTTTAGATTGCTGTTAACACTCTTTGCCAATTGAGTCATGCTGTTATTCATTAATTAGTGTAAGTTAATAAAACATAAGGGAAAAATTAAAATTGGAATTGGACTAAACTAGGCCCAATGGGCCACCGGGTCAAGAAGGGAATAGGAAAAGAAAATGAGAAACCCTAATATGCTAATGGAGGCGCGCCGCTTGCTGTTGTAAGCATAGGGAAAAGAAAAACAAAATATATTATTAAAATGTTTTGGGAAGAGGGAAAGAGTACATTATTATTATTATTATTATTAATAAAAACAAAAGAAACAGTAAGGGAACTTTGACAAAAGCAACTTTATCCTCCATCTCTCATACGGAAAAAACGTCCTTCTTCTTCTTTCTTACAGATCCGCTCACTTCTTCTTCCTCCGCTAGCGTATTCAAACCTTCTTCTTCCTCCAACAAACAAAATATGTCCTCCTCTCTTTTATTCTGCATCAATACAGGTGCGTTTAATCTTCTCATACTCTTCTTTCATCTTTCCCACCTCAGACATGAAAACAAAGAAAACGCTCGGCGGCCTCCTCGGCTTAAGAAGATCCGTTGTAGTTTTCTTGGACCGCTTTCTTCCCGTTGCCGCGAGCTTGACCATAAAATCTAACCGATTATCGTCGGATTTGGGGTCGATAGTGGATTTAGGCATGGCGATAAACAGTTGAGAGAGAGAGGTTTGAACCGATTGCAAGTGGGAAAAAAATCCATTTTCTGGGTGGTTGTGGTTTGATTCTGAACTGTGAAGTCAGGGATGAAATGAGGTATTATTGCGAGTTGGACATGGTTAGTGTATTGTTGGATTTTTCTTTTGAATCAAACTAGTTTAGTATACAGGTTTTACAGGTTCTAATATTTTTGGAGATTTCATGTTGGTTTGACAGCAGGGGTTAAGGTTTGATACAACGGTTTCGATTTTGGAACAAGTTCAAAGTTCTTAACAGGTTAGGCTTATTTTATGCGGTTTTAAGTTGGTTTTTAAACAGGTTTTTGATTTTAAGTGTTGTTTGGGATTTTCGCAGGTTAAGCATTTGAAGATTATATGCCGTTTTTGATTTTTGCAACAACAAGTGGTTTTGGAGGTTTTAAGATTTTTGTAACAGCAAAAGGGTAATAAGCTCTTTTTGGACAGCAACAACAAAAATGGTTCTTATGGATATTTGTAACAGCAAAATATTTTTTTGGTTTTGGATATTGTAACAACAAAATATTTTTGGATACTGTAACAACAAATGGGTTTTTTTGGATATTGTAACAGCAAAATATTTTGGACAGCAAAGGTGTTTTGTACAGCAAATATATTTTGGACAGCAAAGGTGTTTTGTACAACAAATATATTTTGGACAACAAAGGTGTTTTGTACAGCAAATTCTAAACAAGTCTTTGGGACAACAAAGTGTTAAATCGGTATTACGCGACGGAAGAAGTAAGCTTTTTATTACTCTCATTATTATTACCGATATTATGAATACTAACATGTTTAAATGCTAACAATCATGCAGCAACTCAACTCAAATACAGTACAAAAAAAGAAAAGAATGATAAGGCAAATATTGCATGGCAAAGAAAAAATAGTACAGCAAGTGATTCAAGCATGAACATATGCAACAATAAATAGAATGGAGAAAAATAATAATACCTATCGGAGCCTCTCCGATGGGGCTTCTAACAAAATGGTAAGCTTCCTTGAGTTTGCTATCTTTTCTCCTTGCTGGATTTTTTTTTAGAACAACACCAATTTTACGTTTTCACTCTTGCTGAAACTTTAGAACAATACTCCATTTTTTCTGGTTTTTTCTTACTTGCTGAATTTTTTCTTCTCCTCTCTTTGTGTTGACAAAGGCTCTTATTTATAGTGGAGTATGTGGGATTTGAGGGGGGAAAATAGTAGAAATTTGAACTGTTTTGGCAAGATGTTTCCATGCTTTGTTCCTACCATTCATTTTAGCCATTTTGATGCAAATTGCTGCTACTTTGATGCAGGTTGGAGCAGGTTTTTGGCAGCACTTGGAGCTGCTGTATGTTGCTGTTTTTTTTACTGTTTTGTAACATTTTACAACATCTCTATTTGCTGTTTTTTCAGGCTGTTTCGAGCATTGTTGACCAATAAAAATGCAGCAAAAGTGGGCTTGAAGAAAGGTTGCAAACATGGACTGCATTAGCAACTTTGCTTAATTTTTTTATGTTGAAAATACATTTGTACACCCTTGTAGCTTCTTGCAACTTTGTAATAAACTCCAATAAATTGTAACATGAATAAACATGCATTCTTCAATATATTTTCCATTCTTTGGTAGTTATGAATAATCTTGAATCTTCACATAAACATAAATCTTGATATATCTTGATAAAAATTCAAGATCTTCCATTTAAATTTGGGAAATAATTGAATAATACTTGGATGAATTGTTGAATGAAGAATAAATAATAATGCAAGTCTTGGACTTTAATCTTGCACTTTTGTAATAGAAATCCAAATAAATCACATGGATTAATTTGTAATCAAATAAAATTCCTCATGTAATTAAATATAATTCCTCACTAACTTCTTGAAATAATACTTCAATGTATTTAAATAACCATGATGTAGATCTTCCAAAATAATCACAAAAATAATCTTGAACAAATATTTCATGCGATAAATGAATATTATTGGGTGAGATCTCTTGAATGGATCCTCTTTAATTATCACTTGGATTCAAATAAAGAAAATTCCAAAAATTCCAAATATTCCGAATAAATTCTTCTAGAATGGTTTTGAATTTAATTATCCCATTTCAGCGAAATTCAACCCGCGTCGTGAGAAAATTTGCAGATGACTTTTGGTTCAAGAAATCAAAAATGACGGTATAACCTGTTTTTTCTTGCATTTTAAAACAATGTGAAACACACATGAACCAAAGCCGGTAGAATTTCGACTGTTCTTCCTGAAAAATATTCGGAGAAAAACGAAGACCATTTGCTGGACAGAGTGTGGAAATAAACGCACAATTCTCTGAAATTCTTTGATGAACCAGTCTTTTGGAAATTAACTAATGACAACATTTCTGTCCCGAGACTCGAAACCCTAATCGACGTACAACGTCTGATGCTCTTCTTTCAGACCTATTTTCTGCACATGAAAACAAAACAGCAAAACATACACTTCGTGCTTGATTAGTGGTTAGTCATTCACAAAATGCTCACAACACTCGATAATCTCTACACAGTCAAAGCTCAAAAGCGAAACGTTCGAAACCTACCGTATTCTGTGACCTTGATGTGTATAAAAAAATAATGCAGATGAAGCAGGGATCTTAGGTCAAAAACTGGGGTATGACAGCTGGAGATGGGCTTAAATATGCCATCTAAAGTTGATGCTGATTTCATAAATGGTCCCTCTTGTGGGGGTTCCTGTTCCTGCTGTCTGAGGAGGACTCCGCTGAGGAATGCGGGTTTTTGTTGTTCTCCCGCTTGAGGAAACAATGTAGGAAACAGAGTCTAGGAACTTCAGTTGTCCAAGGCTCTTCTAAAGAGTTATCTCTAGAAAGATGAAAGTTTTCTATTTTCTGGTTGAAATCCAGGCTTCACGGTAACTTACTGGGGATAATGGAATTAACCGTTGCCTGAAAATGTATTAGAAAGAACCTGTGTAGGGCTGTTTCAGGATGGGTCTGTGTTGGACTGCCTCTGGAGGGTTATATGGAGTAATCTTTAACGATTGCTAAATCAATAGATAACGAAGGAATCTTTGATTATTTCTACCTCAATAGATAATGAAGGAATCTTTGACGATTGCTACCTCAACAAATAATGAAGGAATCTTTGACGATTGCTACCTCAATGGATAATGAAGGAATCTTTGACGATTTCTACCTCAACAGATAATGAAGGAATCTTTAACGATTGCTACCTCAACATATAATGAAGGAATCTTTAACAATTTCTACCTCAATAGATAATGAAGGAATCTTGGACGATTGCTACCTCGACAGATAATGAAGGAATCTTTGACGATTTATACTTTAATAGATAATGAAGGAATCTTGGACGATTGCTACCTCGGCGGATAATGAAGGAATCTTTGACGATTGCTACCTCAACAAATAATGAAGGAATATTTGACGATTGCTACCTCAATGGATAATGAAGGAATCTTTGACGGTTTCTACCTCAACAGATAATGAAGGAATCTTTAACGATTGCTACCTCAACGATAATGAAGGAATCTTTAACGATTGCTACCTCAATAGTTAATGAAGGAATCTTGGACGATTTCTACCTCGACAGATGATGAAGGAATCTTTGACGATTGCTACCTCAATAGATAATGAAGGAATCTTTAATGATTGATACCTCAATAGATAATGAAGGAATCTTTAACGATTTCTACCTCAATAGATAACGAATGAATCTTTGATGATTTCTACCTCAATAGATAATGAAGGAATCTTTGATGATTGCTACCTCAACAAATAATGAAGGAATCTTTGACGATTGCTACCTCAATAGATAATGAAGGAATCTTTAACGATTACTGCCTCAACAGATAATGAAGGAATATTTAATGAATGCTACGTCAATAGATAATGAAGGAATCTTTGACGATTTCTACCTTAATTGATAATGAAGGAATCTTTGACGATTGCTACCTCAATAGATAATGAAATAATATTTGACCATTGCTACCTCAATAGATAATGAAGGAATCTTTATCGATTGCTACCTCAACAGATAATGAAGGAATCTTTAACGATTGCTACCTCAATAAATAACGAAGGAATCTTTGATGATTTCTACCTCAATAGATAATGAAGGAATCTTTAACGATTTCTACCTCAACAGATAATGAAGGAATCTTTAATGATTGCTACCTCAATAGATAATGAAGGAATCTTTAACGATTACTACTTCAATAGATAATGAATGAATCTTTAATGATTTCTACCTCAACAGATAATGAAGGAATCTTTGAAGATTGCTATCTCAATAGATAATGAAGGAATCTTTAATGATTTCTACCTCAATAGATAATGAAGGAATCTTTATCGATTGCTACCTCAACAGATAATGAAGGAATCTTTAACGATTTCTACCTCAATAGATAACGAAGGAATCTTTGATGATTTCTACCTCAATAGATAATGAAGGAATCTTTAACGATTTCTACCTCAACAGATAATGAAGGAATCTTTAATGATTGCTACCTCAACAGATAATGAAGGAATCTTTAACGATTACTACCTCAATAGATAATGAACGAATCTTTAGCGATTTTTACCTCAACAGATAATGAAGGAATCTTTGAAGATTGTTATTTCAATAGATAATGAAGGAATATTTAACGATTGCTACCTCAATAGATAATGAAGGAATATTTAACGATTGCTACCTCAACAGATGATGAAGGAATCTTTGGTGATTGATACCTCAATATATAATGAAGGAATATTTAACGATTGCTACCTCAATAGATAATGAAGGACTCTTTAACGATTGCTACCTCAACAGATAATGAAGGAATCTTTGATGATTGCTACCTCAATAGATAATGAAGGACTCTTTAGTGATTGCTACCTCAACAAATAATGAAGGAATCTTTGACGATTGCTACCTCAATATATAATGAAGGAATCTTTAACGATTGCTACCTCAACAGATAATGAAGGAATCTTTAAAGATTTCTACCTCAACAGATAATGAAGGAATCTTTAATGATTTCTACCTCAATAGATAATGAAGGAATCTTTAATGATTGCTACCTCAACAGATAATGAAGGAATATTTAACGATTGCTACCTCAACAGATAATGAAGGAATATTTAACGATTTCTACCTCAACAAATAATGAAGGAATTTTTAACGATTTCTACTTCAATAGATAATGAAGGAATCTTGGAAAATTGTTACCTCGACAGATAATGAAGGAATCTTTAACGATTGATACCTCAACAAATAATGAAGGAATCTTTAACGATTGCTACCTCAATAGTTAATGAAGGAATCTTGGACGATTGTTACCTTGACAAATAATGAAGGAATCTTTGACGATTGCTACCTCAATAGATAATTAAGGAATCTTTAATGATTGCTACCTCAACAGAGTACCAGAAATTCGTCTGGTCATATGAAAATTCGTCTGTGTATAGACTTTACCTGAAAAGATAAAGGTTTTAGCTGCATGCAATGTCATGATGCATGAAGTGCAAATGATGTTCTTAAAAAACGATATTGTGATATATGCATTCATACTGCGTATGCTATGATGTTTGTAAAATGACGTATGAATGCAATGTATGAACGTGTCAGTCATTCTATTGTTGTATTGTTGAACTAGGGAAAATAAATTACTAATTGTTGTTGGGGATGAAGAAATGTAGGTCTTCAAATTTTTTTGAAGTTGAGATGCTGAGAGACGAATTTCCGTTGTTAGGGAAATAGACTCTGTTGGAGAAGGAAACTCCATAATCTGCTTGGGGATCTTTATGGAATACTGTTGGGGAAACCAAAAAGTTTGAAGACCACTGGGGAATTTTCTAGATGTCGGAGCAGTAGTTAGAGATTCTTGCTCTACCGGGGGTATAAGAACACCTGACATCATTAGGACGTAAATTGAGGATATGGTTGTGACTTTTTTTGAAGGATGCCCCGGCCTCTATACATATTGGAGAAGGTATCTGTTGGGATTTTGTAGATGGTTTGACTGTTATCCCAACTCTTGGAGTCCTTGGTGCATGCAGATCAGGGTAATAAACCTTCTACTGATAGATAAGTGACGAGATGACGGGACATAGTCGTACGCTTTAATCTCTAACTTTTTCCTGGACTGTCCTTTCAGATTTTCAATCCATCGTGATACTCTTTTTTTCCCAAGCCGCCTTTTCAGGTTTTCGACTTGCCAGGTGTACAATTTTTTTTTCATATGTATATCCCAAATTTTTTCCCGAACCCTTTTGGTTCCCAGGGATGCCCTTATTTTTGCCTAGGCCAGTCAACCTAGTGGGTCTTTGTTCATGCATAGTATTTTCCGACTATGTCAACATTCACCGGGTACGGAGAATTGTGACTGTCTATAGTAGTAAGTGTTGTCACACTTCCATAAGGTGTTTATTTGATCGTACATGATCCGTTGCTGGAATTCATGTCCAATGCCCCAAGTGATTCAGATAGAGATCCGCCCTAGGCTATTTGGCATTTTTGAGAGGTTCTCGAATCTTGACTTGACTGCCCCAAATTAGTTGGACACCATGTTATGCCCCTTGATTATGAAAGTCATGTCACTAGAATGTTTTTCCATCTGAGGTGATTCTGTCTATTGAGAGGATTTCTGTTCATCGAATGTCCGTTGTGAGAATTTCTCAACTGTTGAACAAATAGTCATATGCAAACAATGGTATTTTAAGAATGCAAAGCTTATGTCTATCTTGAAGTTTGAAAATTTATTTTTTAGTAAAGAAAACCAATTTTGTAAAAGTGTGATATCAGCTCAGGATTTATAGCGAATCCTACAAGAGTCAGGATACTTTTTGTAACAGTATGCTTTCGAACTAATCCATGCCTTAGCTAGGACTTTTAAGGGTTGTGACATGGCCTGGTTCACGGTTTAAGAAACAAAAGATAAAGGCTCAAAATACATTTGTACCCAACCCGTTCTCTGTGGTGTTATTCAGTCCTAAACTCAGTTAATTGTGCGTTTAGATCCCAATTAAGTTTGGAATCTTTGCTCTGATATTGGGTGATGGTTCAGAAATTGAACGTTTGTTTGAAAAGGCATTCATTTTCATAACCTTTTATTTTTTATTGAGGATTTGTATGACCTCTCTCTCTCTTTTTTAATTTTTTTATCCCTGCTTTTGCCTGAACTGTTTCTTTTGTGATTACAGTCAGCGGGATGCCCCGGTTTTTTTTCTTAAGTCCCCTTCACAGGTTTGGACTTAGCGGGCTTTTCTTTTGAAAAATAATGACTTCCTGCTTTAATGATTATGCAGAACCATCACCATATTTTCGAAGGCATCTTCTATACTATTTGCCTTGTATGAAGGATGAGCTTGCGGCTGAATGCACCTCTGAATGAACTGAGAAAGCTACCCTCCCCCGAGTTATGATTAAGGGTTTTAATTTGTGTGAAAAGAAAAACTCCTACTTCTTAGGCTCAAAGGGGTTAACTAGGGATTATCTTCCTTATAACTCCACTATTTAGGATTTGAAACAACGCCTGTACATCGTCAGCAAGGTCTGTTCAAAAGCACATTGTACGAGATTGTGATATCGTTTTCGTCATCCTCCCTTAAAGGCTTAGAGCTTTTAATCGAGAGTCAAATATCATAAAAAGGAAGTAAAAACATAGTTTGAATATAGTGAATATTAATGAAATGATCCAAGACAAACATATGCAATGCATTGATAAAATAACAAAGTTTGACATGAAACAAATGTTCGAACAATCAAAAGAAATTACAAAATGAAAAATCTAGATGAACAAAAAGCCTCTTTCTCTTGGCTTGTCACTTCAGATGATGTGCCTTTGAGGAATGGCAGAAGAATTCCAATTGACCATCTTGTGTGAATTCCAACGCTCCTTCATCGATCAGGTCTTGAATTTTATATTTCAACGTCTAATAGTTATCAGTATCATGCCCCGGACTATCGAAGTGATATGCACACCTTTCATTGGGATTGTAAGTAGGAGCATAAGTATTAGGATTCTGAGGAGGATCCTACAATGTGACCAAATTCAACTTCAACATGTGTTGCAAGACTTGCGACATTGGTATGTTGAGTTTGGTATATTTCCTAGTGAATGCATCCCGCTTATACTGATTACGCTGTCATTGTTGGAGAGGTGGCGGTTGGGTTCGTGACGTAGCAGCAATTTGGAAAGGTCTACTCTCCACCCAATTAACTTCTTGTCTCATCAGAGGCTAATTAATAACTTGATCCTTAGTCTCGACTATTTTCTTCATACAGTTACATCCGTCTTAATGAAGCTTATTGATGAGAAACCTCAACTCTTCTTGTTCTCGAGCTAAACTATGGATAAGAGCCATTTGATTACTCATCTGGATTCTCATCCTTTCCATTTCATCTTGTAGTTTTTTCAACTGGTCATCCTTATTTTTTTCAGGATATTTCATGGTAAAGTTCCCGTTGAGGAGTGTTTTCAATTCTTTCTGCCCCTCGGATAGGTTGAAGAGCATTTCCATGAACTGAGCCTCTTGAGTTTGGAGATCTCTGTTGTTCTGTTTGAAAGCCATTTTCCTTGCTGAAATAAACAGCGAGAACATGAGAGACCTGTACTGGAATACCTGTTATGTAATGACATGCATGATGTGTAAATGTTTTCAAGGATCTCGTGGGGTAAACACAAAAAGATGTTAGGAGTTGACTGCAGATTTGATTGAAGAACTTCATATTGTTTAATGTCTTTCTATGAGAATCAATCTCACCATATGGAGTGGGTCATAGCCTCTGACTTAAGTTATCGTGTTTGGACCTTTTGACGACATTGGTTTGAGGAAAATAAATCCCCTTGCCCCTTGCTATGCGTCTGCTTTATCATAACCTGCATCACAAACACTTGAGATCCTTGATATGGTTAAGGAAATGTTATGGTATGATGCTATGATGTGTATGTTATGCATCAAGCAAAAAATGTAGGGTGATGAAGACAAGTATGTCTTGCAAGAAATCCGAGTTATTGGTTAATGACTACTGTGATACGGTGGGAAGAACTGGCTGTTTTTGAAATGTTGGTTTGTGTTTTGCGTTTTTTTTGCAAAATGTCGCGGTAAGCAAGAGTCGCCACCGACTTTTATTTTATCCAACAAGGAAAGGAAAAAAGCACAGAAAAATTCCTTTTTTTCGAGATTATTTGAGTACGGGGGGTAGATTATAGAAAGGGAAGGTATTAGCACCTTTTTTATCCGTAGTTATCTACGGGCTCTTAGGTACTTGCTCATCATTTTCAAAATGTTTTCTTTGTGCTTGTGGGTTTTGAAAAAGTTTGTTTTAACTTCGATTTAACTCTTGCTTCTGTCCTCAAGAGTGTAATGAAGTGTTTCGACAACTTTGTTTGAAAAGGAGTGTAAGTGTGAAAATTTTGTTTTGGATGAGCAAGTATCTAAGAACTATCTACCTACTCGAAAAAGGAATCGTTCTATGCTAATTTCCTTTAGACAATGCTATCCTACTATTAATGAGTAGGTAGCACCATCGTTGGAGTTTGAGGGTCAATTCGAATGAGGGACATACGGTCACCAAAGCAATGTTAGGACACTTTAACGGTAACCCTAATGTCTTAGATCATTTGTTCGAGGCAACAATATCTGAGGCAATCGTTTCGAGGCAACTATGATCTTTTAGACAAGAGGGCGACCTCTAAAATACCCTATACTCAATGACCGTGTACGAAGGCAACCAAGTGGGGTGTACCCTAGGAGTGCGCATGTGCGAGTGTGTCGTTTTTCAGTTATTTTTATCTTTGCACATGTTAAGGGTGATCTAATTTGATTTTAAGATTAAGCATTCATTCTTGTCATGCAAGTCCTATTATCAAACATCTAAAAGTTATAATTTAGCAGAAATTAAAGGTGCAGAAATTAAATTACAAGGCGTCGGGTATTTACATCGCTAAAAGCAACCCTTTAAAAATAAAATAAAGCGGTAAAATAAATAAAGTTTCCTAATTATCTATTACAAACCGGAAGCAGATACATCAATAATTAAATAAAAATAAAGCGCGACACGAAATTAAATCGGATGCGAATTAGGGTTTTGACCCTTTTTTTAAGAAAATGTTTTTTTGGTTGTTTTATTTAAGAAAAGAAATTAAGTCCTAATTTAAAAGCTAAATTAATTAATAAATGAATTAGTTAATGAAAAATAATTAACGACATATTTTTTGGAGTTTTTGATATTTTAAGAAAGAAAATAAAAATAATTAAATGAATTAAAACCTAATGATTTCTAATTACTTTTATTTAATTACAAAAATAAATTAAAGTTTCCTAGAATTAAAAACCTAATTAATTAATTAAAATTTATTAAAGAAAAAATAAACTTCTTGATTAAAAAGTATTTTGGTGATTTTGATAAAAAAGGGAAATATGTGATTGGTTAGAAAATTAATTAAATAAAAATAAAGCAATTAAATTAAACAAATAAAATATAAAGAAAAGGAGAGAATTGGGCCTTTTTGGAGGTGTGGAGAGCTTTTTTGTTGGTCCAATAGCAGGTGATCCAATTGACTTTCTCTGATCCAGTGCTCACGCATTGACTAGCACTTTGGTGGACCTTCAATATTTGACCACCAGATCTGGCCCTTTGGCCATCTGGCGCTTGGATTGGTGAGGGAGTATGGTGATCCCTTTGCATGCGCGCATACTGGATTAACTGAAAATAAATAATATTGAGAAAGGGGGGGACCTGGGATTCAAACCCAGGTCCTGAAGGGATATCCACTGCCAAGGTTACCACTACGCCATGCTGTTTTAATTATTAGTATAATAGGTATTAATAATAATATAAGAAAACAAACTCAATGACCAGAAAAAAGAAAAAAAACGCGCGTGATTTGAATAGCCAAATGGATGGATGCCACGTATTATCCCTGACCTCCCAACCGTGGCTAAAAAATAGAGTACATATACCAACGGACCAAGTTCCGTCACTAAAAGCTTGTTCATCTCCAAAACCTTGCACAAGCCACAAAAATGGACTCTAAGACCATGGTTGGACTCGTCATAACCTCCTGATCACAACCATGTCCTTCATGTGGACCAATTGTACCTGAAACGAAAGTCCCTAAAAACAAAAGCAAAACCCTAGCAATGGCGTTTCACGATACAGAGCATATAAATCAAATTGGTTATTACAAACAGTTTACAAATGATGTGAGGGTTAAGAATATGCAGTTATTTCATTCAATGGATGCAATAATAGTGAGTTTCGATTTCAAGAACATGGCGGATTCGTGGACTACTTATAGTGCTTTAGAATGCTTGAAAATGTGTGGTTTGGATTGGGTTAGCTTCTGGAGATGGCCAGCAATCGATTGAGACAAGTCTCAAGCCCTGAAAGTGACTCTAACGTTGATTTCGATCCCCCACTTTTTTGTGATTTTTTCAACTTTTGTTCTGCCTCCACAAGTGATCTCCAACCCTGATTCGTGTATGCTGCGCTTGCTTATGTATTATGCATTTTATTAGGGTTCAAACTTTTGTCCAAACCCTCTATCAATGATTTTGATGTGGATTTGATTTGCCTTTACAATCTTGGCAAATTTTATCAAAATCATATCTTCTTATGCATAATGACCTTGACACGAATTTGATTGCAATGCTAGCTGTGATCAAAGCCTAAAACAACCAGAAAATCATTAGTTATCAATGCCTTAGATTTTATGTGATTTTATTTTATTTAAAATGAATTAATTCAAATAAAAATCAAATTAAATAATAAAAATGAGATATGGACACATGTCCAAGGCTAGAGCACGTGGGAAACAATGCAAACTCAAAACAAGTGAAAAAGAATGGGCCCATTTGGCAAAATTTGAAGTTTTGGGGATAGTTGACTTTTGGCAATTTTGCAAAAAAAGTCCAACTTCAACAATGCATAACTTCTTCAATTTTGAACTTTTGGAAGTGTTTATTGACTTTTTAGATAGATTTAGATGTCCTCTAACCAACCCTTTTGTTATCATGTCATTTTTATATTCCATGCTCAAGTTAGAAGCTTTGACAAAAAAGGTGTTTTTGTTGACTTTTCAAAATGACCTATAATGTCCAAATTCATAACTTCTTATGAGTGCATTTTTTGAACTTGGGGTATGAAAATGGATTGTAGGAAATTGCATACTATTCAAAATGAGCTTTGTATGGGTCATTTCTAATAAAGTATGAGAAAGTTATGCTTGGTCAAAGTTAGGTTGACTTTTCCTACAAAACCCTAATTTAGCAACTTTTGAATCTTGATGAATTTTGCGCAATCATTTATGAATCATGATCAACCCTTGATAAAATGATGAAATATCCTTAAAAATGAGAATGTTAACAAAAAATCTTGAAGTTTGACTGTATTTGGGTCACAGTTGACTTTTGCCCTAGCATAGTCGATTTTTGGACTTTTGAGCAATTGACTGAGCAAACTTCCTCTGCAAGGCTTGAAATTTGACATGGATGATCTTGAGAACATATTAGGACATTGGTGAGCACTTGAGGTCATTTGGACTCAAGAATCTTGATGCAATACCAAACCCTAATTTGGGGTAGACTGCCTTAGGAGACAGCTTGTCTGACCAACTCTTGAGCTACCTTGAACCACTTGGAGATTTTTCTTGCAATGTTTTGAGAAATATGGGAGGGAAAATTTTGGGGTACAACAACTACAAACAAGTCTTGCAAGGAGTACAAATAAAGCCCTGCAATGAGTTCAAGTTGTTAGGCAATGAAAGCAAACAAGTCACACAAGTAGCCTTAGGTTTAGGCTTGCATGGATTCCATAGGTAAGTACCCTCTTGAAGTTTTAGTGGGCTCAACTTGTCCTATTAATAGTAACCAGGTTCTAGGTAATCTCAATATCACTGATGTTTCCCACAAGTTTCGTTCCGATTGACAATTGACTTGCCACCAAACAAAACTCGGGTGTCAAATCTCAATGAGTGTAGTATCGAGTATCAACCGACTTAGGACTACACCAAAGACGGCTATATCACTACTTCCTAATGGCTAAGTCATTCAATTAAAGGTTCTAAGGTCAGTTGATACTTCATGACACCACGCGTCGGCCCCGTATTCTCCTTGAGTACTCAAGGGCTACCGATACTAACCAAAGTGTCACACCAACGTAGCTATCGCTTCAACTGTGTCGATATACCACGCACAACCCCCACGGTATATTGCTACTTACCTAAAAGGTGCCCCAAATTCGGGTGTAAGATCTATAGTAACAACCCAAACAAACCCTCCAAAGATAAAGCATACAAAGAAAGTTGTAACACGGTGGGAGAACTGACTTGGGTGTTTTGCGTTTGATTGCAATTGTTGCGGATAACAAGAGTTGCCACCGACTTTTATTTTATCCAATAAGAAAAGGTGGAAAAGAACAGGAAATACCTTTCAAGATTATTTCTTGAGTTCGGGGGGTAGGTTATGAAAAGGGGAGGTATTAGCACCCTTTTCACCCGTAGTTATCTACAAGCTCTTAGTTGCTTTCTAGATCACTTTATTTGTTTGAAAATGTTCTTGTGGTGTGGGTTTAAAGATATTTAGAAAACGTCTTTGTAATGATTCTCGTCTCTATAAGAATGCGTACAAAGTGTTGGTTTTGAAAATAGTTCAAAGAGGTGTTTGTGGAATATGTTTTTGAAAGTAATTTTGAAAAGTGTCTTTGTAATGATTCTCGTCTCTATAAGAATGCGTAAAAAGAGCTCTGTCTTTTGAAAATTATTCAAATGAAAGTGTTGGTGTATAAAATGATTTTGTTGTGAGCAAGCGAGCGACTATGAGCGTCTTACCTACTCAAAAGGTCTAATGTTCTTTTCCTCCTCCTTTAGATGTTGCTATCTTACCATTGTTTTGGTAAGAAACCCCATCATTATATGTGAAGGGACGGGCCTAGTACGTTTGTATAGTCATAGAAGGAAACCTATGAGACGTTTTAGCAATTTTAGTTTAAGGACTAGATCATTTACCGAAGTCAACATCGAGGGTCATCGAGGAACTACGATCTTTTATCAAGGGTCTTTGCTAAAACACCCATATTCGAGGGACATGACTATTTTCTGAGGCAACAAGTGAGATTATCCTAAAGGTGCAATTGTGTTTGATTGCATGCATTTTGTCTTTGATTTTTGGGTTGTCTAATTGTTGTTTTTATCTTTCCATACACGCCCTAATTTACTAGCATTTATATGAAAGCCGTAAATTGTGGAAAGTAAATTTACTATGCTATTACATCATATTCAATAGAATGAAAATGTAAAGATAAAACAAAAATAAAAGAAAGAAAAATGAATGCTTCGATCTAGGCAGAAAAACCCTTCGATTCTGCCCTTTCTGGCTTCCTTCGATTTGGCCTGGAAGTAGCGAGGACACGTATTTCGATTTGGGCATAGCCTGAAGCATGAGATGCAACCTTCGATTTTTCCTTTCTTCTTCCTTCGACTGGGGCCTGGAAGTCATCATGAGGTGCAGCCTTCCTTTCTTCTTCATTCGACTGGGGCCTGGAAGTCAGCATGAGGTGTAACCTGCCTTTTTACTTCCTTCAATTGGGGCCTGGAAGTAAGTGTGAGGTGTAGCCTACTTTTCTGCTGCCTCTTTCGTTTGAACCTGGAAGTCAGTGTGGAAGCCTGAGGCTTCGTTTCATACTTTCTTCCTCTTGTTTCTTTCGTTTAAGATTTTTAAATAGCAACATGGCCTGAGGCCATGCTAGCATTGTCTTATGGCCAGGTTAGTTCTTAAAGCATATTTAATAAACTAAGAAACAAAACCAAAAGGATTAGAAATGAAAACAAACTAAAAGGATGGAAACGAAAAGGAAAACAAATGTTACGGACATGTTTTGAAACGAAAGGCAATATTATTCACATGTCATGCTAGAAACGAAAGGTTCAAGGTTAAGAGTGACTTACCTTGTTTGAAGCTGGGGTATGTGAGCTGGACCTTTAACTGCTGCCTTGGATACTCCTAGGTTCGAAGGGAAGAAACGAAGATGACGTTTCTAATGCTGGATTCGAAGGAGAAGAACAAGTATGATGTTCTTTCGATTGGATTCGAAGGAAAACAAAGTGTGGGGATTGCTTCAGATTTGAAAGAAACAAGTGCTTAGATTCTGGGTTTGTGTTTTAATATTTGGGAATCTTAAGAGTTTTGAGATTTTTTTAGAGTTTTATGATTTTCTTGAAGATTCGTTCCACCACCCACAAAAAGTCCCCTTTAGCTTGCAAATGCTTCTCTATTTATAGAGAAATGTTGAAGGCGTTTGAAGTAACCAGGTTTGTAGGATAACAAACCATGGTTTGGTTGAAAATGAAATAAGTTTAGTCCCTCTTTGTTGATCCCAAGTTTCCAGTACAAGTGGGGGCCTGCTGGTAGGAGATTGGACATATGCCTTTGGCACTGCCTTCGTTCAGACACAAATCAGATTAGGAGCTAATTTTGTGATAAAAGTACTCTTTATGAAAAAAGGGTACGTAGCCTTTTGCTGTTTTAACCAAGAATGGTATTATCCAGTAGATAAAAATTTAAACCTTTGTGTAAGCCTCTGATTGTGTAAAGATTTGGAAGCAACATAGCCTGACAAGTAGGATTTGGAGGATAAGGCTATGAGATTTGCTCAAAGTTCTTCAAATAAACTCGCTTTGAAGGGTCTAGAGTTGGGTTCGAAATATGCTGATTCGAAGGGAATCAAAATTCCAATCGAATCCTTGTGTGAAAGTGGCTCTTGTCTAGTCGAAGGCATGCCTGCCAGAGGTCACATGGTCAAACGAAAAGGTGTATGCAGGAGGTCCCTGCTTTGGGGCGCTAGCATGAAGAAAATCCTGGCTTTGTGGTGTCAAAGGTAAACATGGAAAAAAAATGGTGTAACGCCCGCAATTTTATTAATTATTTAATTAAGTTATGTATGGATTATTTATGAGTTGTGTTATGATGATAGATTGTGTTGTGATTATTTGAATTAATTTATTCGATTAAGTTGAGGAATAATATTAGAATAATACCACTATTTGATGTGGGCTTATTTTAGTGATTAGAAGTAGTAGAAAGGGGGGTGTAGGAGTTTAAGCCCATTAATACATAATGAGAATTATAGTGTTATTATTTTGGTTATTGAGAAATAATAAGGAAAAAGAAGTAACAGTAAGAAGAAAATGGAATAAGGGTTGGAAGAGAAAAAGAGAACGTGGAAGTTGCAGAAAAGAAGGAAAAAAGGCAAAGCGGAATTCAATCGAAAAATTGTAGAGAAACCTTCAATCCAAGGTAAGGGTGGGGTTCTGACTCTATAATAGGGTTTATGATGAGTAGTATATGGGATTGGGTTTGGAAGAAATTGTTTTATTTGTGATTGATATATATGTATTGTTGTTTGATGAGAAATCAATGATTTAGAGATGAATAATGATGCCCTAATGATGTATAATTGATGTAGAAACATAGGATTTTCATAAAGGATGATTACCTATGATTAGATGATGTTTTTAGGACCTAGTACAGGGAAAACACAGTGAAATTGCAGAATAAATTCAGCACAGATGAGTATGAGTCGACCTCAAAGGCCATGCGTCGACACATGCAGGATTTAAGACTCAGGATGAGTAGATACGAAGGATCATGCATCGACACATGCAGTGTTTCAGACTCAGTATGAGTTAATACAAGAGGATTACATGTCGACTTATGCAGGATTCTAGACCCAGTACGCGTCGACTCAAAGAGGCACGCGTCGACTCATGCAGTCTAATTTTTGATAGATTTTTCCAAAGGCTCTAACTTGAGTTTCCGGACTCCGTTTGAGGTGTCTTTTGAAGCGTTGGATTGCTAACACGATGAACTTCATTCATAAGGATTAAAATGAAGGATAATAATAATAATACTAGTACCCAAATTAGGATAGAGTTAGCTTCTCGCGTTAATCGTTATGATGATTTCGTGAATTATGATGAGGATAAGACAATCTTAGATTATTGCTTGGTTCGTAACAGTAGTATTAATAATAATAATGATGTAGTATTGCAGTATAATAATATGTAGAGGGTTAGTATAAAGATAAGGATTAGATGAGTGATTTATCGACATAGTCGAGAATTATCAGCATATTTATGGGCGATATTATGTCTTAGGCCTATGGCCAATGTTGAATGGTTGATGATCTGCTATTCTGTTATGAATATGGTTGAGTTGATGTGGGTTTACGTGGATGAATTATGCTGATGATTTATGTTGATGAATTTTGTTGATGAATTATGATGAGATACCTCTAATTATTGGCAGCTATTGAGTTGTAGGCTTCTGGACAACGATGATTCGTGTTGAGATGTTGTGGTGGTGGTTATTGTTACTACATTCATGATTGTGTCGCATACATTTCATATCAAGATGGAGCTGATGCTCGTTAAGATGGCCTGTATTAGCGAATATTAAGATGAAGGCTTATGCCTTGTTGATGCCTCTATTTATTGATAGTTATTTTAAGATATGAGTTCTGCTCCAATGGTACCACATGCATTTGCATAGTATTGAGTCACATTATATGATTGCATAAGGAAGTTGTGTATTGATGTGATAAATGTTGTATGTTGTTGATGTTCCCTTGCGATTATTATTGTTTATAAGATGTGAAGTGGTGATATTAGATGATCTGATCTATATATTATTTATCATACATTTTATTATATTGTTAGATATCTCACCCCTTCTGTTTGAATGTTACCCTTACGTTGGTAACGTGCAGGTAATCCAGAGTGAAGGTGGTTTACTTTCAGTAGTTCGAGTCGGTGTCATTGCTCGGATACGTAACACTCGGGGGGATGAATGCTTGTTACTTTTAGTTATTGTTATTCCATTTGTTAAACTTTAACTTGATTGTCATTAAGTACTTGTTGTTTTGAAGATGCTTTAATGTTGGACAAAGATGTTATTATGATTCCGCTGCGTAGTTGGTCAAGTTGTTGAATTAAGAGATTAATTTGTTTTGGTGTTGGTTCTTCCGAAGTTTTAAAGTGTTTGGTATCCATGTTGAATGCAATGTTTTTTTAAAGTTGAATTTGTAGCATCACGATTCAGTTGTATGAATTTTATAACTCTGATTTACATTTATAATTACCGGGTAGAATTGGGGTGTTACAAAGTTGGTATCAGAGCAAAGTCGGCCCGTCCAACCAAGTTGTCGAGTCATAGTTATCTAGCAATCGAGTATTGTTACTTTGAGTTCTAACCGTTGTTTATGTTGTAGTGATAAGTTGAGATGGATGGAAGGAATAATGTTGCACTTGGTACTGCTTTAGAATCAATGGCACATGCGATGAAGAATCAGTCGAATGATGACGGGAATGCTGGATCTCGTAGTTTGGTGACTTTCCAGAGAGAGAATCCGCCTACCTTCAAGGGCAAGTATGATCCCGAAGGAGCATTAGATTGGTTGAAAGAGATTGACAGAATCTTTTGTGTGATGGACTTCACTCCAGCGCAAAAGGTTTGATATGGTACTCATATGCTAGCAGTAGAAGCTGATGACTGGTGGCTAGAGACGTGTCAGAGGTTGGAAGTTGCAGGTGAAAATGTCACTTGGGCTGTGTTCCGTAGGGAATTTTTTGAGGAAGTAATTTCCTGAAGACGTTCTTAGTAAGAAGGAGATTGAGTTCCTTGAGCTGAAGCAAGGGAGTATGTCAGTTGTTCAGTATGCTACAAAGTTTGCTGAGTTGGCTAAGTTTTATCCGCACTACGGTGAGGCAAATGCTGATTTTTCGAAGTGCATCAAGTTTGAGAGCGGGTTGCGCACGGAGATCAAAAAGGAAGATGGATACCAGAAGATCTGTGTCTTTGCTGTTGATTTGTTTTGTTTTCTGTTAAGAGGGTTGGATTTGATTCTGGGTATGAATTAGTTAGAGCATAACTATGTTCATATTAACTTCTATAGTAAGTCTGAGGTTTTCTACTCCTGAAGAAGAGGAAGATAGTCTGTTGTCTGCTAGACAGTTGCGATAGATGATGCTAGAAGAAGCACGGATGTTCTCATTTATGGCGTCTCTATCTATCGAGACCCAAGCTATAATTGAGGAATTGCAAGTGGTGCGTCAGTTTCCTGAAGTTTTCCCTAGTGAAATTCCTGATGTACCGCCAGAGAGGGAAGTTGGATTTGCTATTGATCTTGTGCCTGGTACTAGACCTGTGTCTATGGCACCATACAGGATGTCTGCATCTGAATTGTCAGAGTTAAAGAAGCAATTGGAAGAGTTACTTGAAAAGAAGTTTGTAAGACCAAGTGTATCTCCATGGGGATCTCCAGTGTTGTTAGTAAAGAAGAAAGATGGAAGTATGAGGCTTTGTGTTGATTATAGATAGTTGAATAAAGTGAAGTTTAAGAACATGTATTCTCTTCCAAGAATAGATGACTTGATGGATCAATTGGTGGATGCTCGTGTGTTCAGTAAGATTGATTTGAGGTCGGGTTACCATCAAATTAAAGTGAAGGATGAAGATATCCAAAAGACGACTTTCAGAACGTGTTATGGACATTATCAGTATTTAGTGATGCCTTTCGGTATTACTAATGTGACGGGAGTATTCATGGAATACATGAACCGCATCTTTCATACTTACTTGGATCGTATTGTAGTGGTGTTCATTGATGACATTTTTATTTACTCAAAGTCAGAAGAAGAGCATGTAGAACACTTAAGAGTAGTATTGTAAGTTTTGAAAGAGAAGAATTTGTATGCAAAGCTATCTAAGTGGGAGTTCTGGTTAAAGGAGGTTAGTGTTCTTGGTCATGTGATCTCAGGTAGTGGAATTGCTGTAGATCCATCGAAGGTTCATGTTGTGTTGCAATGGGAAACTCTGAAGACAGCTACTGAGATTAGAAGCTTTTTGGGATTAGCTGGTTACTATGGAAGGTTTATTGAAGGTTTTTCTAAGTTGGAACTTCCGTTGACTGAGTTGACTTGTAAAGGTAGAGCCTTTGTGTGGGATGTTCAATGCGAAGAGAGTTTTGCAGAGTTGAAGAAAAGATTGATGTCAGCTTCGATTTTGATGTTACCTAATCTAGGAGAACCTTTCGTGGTATATTGTGATTCTTCTAAGATGGGTTTAGGAGGTGTGCTTATGCAGAATGATAAGCTAGTTGCTTATGCATCAAGGCAGTTGAGGACTCATGAGAAGAACTATCCTACGCATAATTTAGAGCTTGCTGCAGTTGTTTTTGTGTTAAAAATCTGGAGGCATTATCTTTATGGTTCTAGATTTGAAGTGTTTAGTGACCATAAGAGCATAAAGTATTTATTCTATAAGAAGGAGTTGAATATGAGGCAACGAATATGGTTGAAATTATTAAAGGATTATGATTTTAGTTTGAATTATCATCCAGGAAAAGCGAATGTGGTAGCTGATGTGTTGAGTCGAAAGACTTTACATATGTCGACAATGATGGTTAAAGAGTTGGAATTAATTGAACAATTCAGGGATATGAGCTTAGTTTGCAAGGTGACACTGCGGTGTGTTATGTTGGGTATGTTGAAGATTAATAATTAATTTCTAAACAGTATCAGAGAAGCTCAGAAGTTGGATGTGAAAATGGTAGATTCGATGGTTGGGATCGATCAGTCTGAGAATAATGATTTTAAGTTAGATGCGCAAGGTGTGTTGAGATTTCATAATCGGATTTGTGTTCCTGATGATGCGGATATGAAGAAAGTGATCCTTGAAGAGAGCCATATAAGTAAGTTGCGTATTCATCCAGGAGCTACAAAGATGTATCAGGATTTGAAGAATTTGTTTTGGTGGCCTGGGATGAAGAGTGATGTGGCTCGGTTTGTGTATGCATGTTTAACTTGTCAGAAGTCGAAATTTTAACATCAGAAGCCTGAAGGGTTGATGCAACCGTTAGAAGTTCCAGAATGGAAATGGGATAGCATTTTGATGGACTTTGTGAAGGGGTTACCTAATACTTTAAGAGGACATGATTCGATTTAGGTGATTATTGATAAGCTTATGAAGTCGGCTCATTTTATTCCTATTAACATCAGTTTTCCAGTGTCGAAGTTGGCTGAGATTTACACTAGTGTAATTATGAAGCTGCATGGTGTTCCTTTGTGCATTGTGTCGGATAGAGATTGGAGGTTTACTTCTGATTTTTGGAAGAGTTTGTAAGAAGCGTTGGGTTCTAAGTTGAGGTTGAGTTCAGGGTATCATCCTCAGACAGATGGTTAGACTGAACTTGTTCGTGAGACTATTGAGAAGGTGAATATGATTCAGGAAAAGATGAAAGCTTCCCAAAGTAGACAGAAGAGTTATAATGACAAGATAAGGAAAGATTTAGAATTTCAAGCGGGTGACCATGTGTTTTTGAGAGTTACATGTGTGACTTGTGTTGGGCGAGCATTGAATTCTAAGAAGCCCACTTCTCATTTTATTGATCCATATCAGATTTCAGAGAGAGTTGGGAATGTTGCTTATAGAGTGGATTTACCACCTAATATTTCGAATTTGAATGATGTGTTTCATGTATCGCAACTCCGGAAGTATATTTCAAATCCATCTCATGTGATTCATATGGATGATGTGCAAGTACGGGATAACCTTACTATAGAGACGATGCCTGTACGGATCGCGGATCAAGAAATAAAGACTCTGAGGGGCAAATAAATTTCTTTGGTTAAAGTGGTTTGGCTAGGAGCTGCCAGAGAAAGCATGACTTTGGAGTTGGAATGCAAGATGCGGGACTCCTATCCTGAGTTGTTTGATTAAGGTAAATTTTCGAGGACGAAAATATTCTAAGTGGGGGAGAGTTGTAACGCCCGTAATTTAATTAATTATTTCATTAAATTATGTTTGGATTATTTGAGAGTTGTGTTATGATGATAGATTTTGTGTTGTGATTATTTGAATTAATTTATTCGATTAAGTTGAGGAATAATATTAAAATAATACTACTATTTGATGTGGGCTTATTTTAGTGATTAGAAGTGGTAGAAACGGGGTGTAGGAGTTTAAGCCTATTAAGACATAATGAGAATTATAGTGTTATTATATTGGTTATTGAGAAATAATAAGGAAAAAGAAGTAATAGTAAGAAGAAAAAGGAATAAGGGTTGGAAGAGAGAAAAGGAACGTGAAAGTTGCAGAAAAGAAGGAAAAGAGGCAAAACGGAATACAATCGGAAAATTGTAGAGCAACCTTCAATCCAAGGTAAGGGTGGAGTTCTGACTCTATAATAGGGTTTATGATGAGTAGTATATGGGATTGGATTTGGAAGAAATTGTTTTGTTTGTGATTGATATATATATATATATATATATATATATATATATATATATATATATATATATATATATATATATATATATATATATATATATATATATATATATATATATATATATATATATATATATATATATATATATATATATATATATATATATATTGTTGTTTGATGAGAAATCAATGATTTATAGATGAATAATGATGTATAATTGATGTATAAACATAGGATTGTCATAAAGGATTATTACCTATGATTATATGATGTTTTTAGGACTTAGGGCAGGGAAATCACAGTGAAAACACAGTGAATTCGCAGAATAAATTCAGCACAGATCAGTATGAGTCGACCTCAAAGGCCATGCGTCGACACATGCAGGATTTAAGACCCAGGATGAGTCGATACGAAGGATCATGCATCGAAAAATGCAGTGTTTCAGACTCAGTATGAGTTGACACAAGAGGATTACGCGTCGACTCATGCAGGATTCCATACCCAATACGCGTCGACTCAAAGAGGCACGCGTCGACTCATGCAGTCCAATTTTTGACAGATTTTTCCAAAGGCTGTAACTTGAGTTTCCGGACCCCGTTTGAGGTGTCATGTGAAGAGTTGGATAGCTAACGCGATGAACTTCATTCATAAGGATTAAAATGAAGGATAAGAAGAATAATCCTAGTACCCAAATTAGGATAGAGTTAGCTTCCCGCATTAATTGCTATGATGATTTCGTGAAGTATGATGAGGATAAGACGATCTTAGATTATTGCTTGGTTCACAACAGTAAGATTAATAATAATAATGATGTAGTATTGCAGTATAATAATATGTAGAGGTTTAGTAATTAAAGATAAGCATTAGATGAGTGATTGATCGACATAGTCGAGAATTGTCCGAATATTTATGGGCGATATTATGTTTTAGGCCTATGGACAATGTTGAATGGTTGATGACCTGCTATTGTGTTGTGGATATGGTTGAGTTGCTGTAGATTTACGTGGATGAATTATGCTGATGATTTATGTTGATGAATTTTGTTGATGAATTATGATGAGATGCCTCTAATTATTGGTAGCTATTGAGTTGTAGGCTTCTGGCCAATGATGATTCGTGTTGAGATGTTGTTGTGGTGGTTGCTGTTACTACATTCATGATTGTGTCGCATACATTGCATATCAAGATGGAGCTGATGCTCGATAAGATGGCCTGTATTGGCGAATATTAAGATGAAGGCTTATGCCTTGTTGATGCCTCTATTTATTGGCAATTATTTTAAGATGGGAGTTCTGCTCCAATGGTACCACGTGCATTTGCATAGTATTGAGTTGCATTATATGATTGCATAAGGAAGTTGTGTATTGATGCGATAAGTGTTATATGTTGTTGTTGTTCCCTTGCGATTATTGTTGTCTATAAGATGTGAAATGGTGATATTAGATGATCTGATCTAATATATTATTCATCATACGTTTTATTATATTGTTAGATATCTCACCCCTTCTGTTTGAATGTTACCCTTACGTTGGTAACATGCAGGTAATCCAGAGTGAACGTGGTTTACCTTCAGTAGTTCAATTCGGTGTCATTACTCTGATATGTAACACCCGGGGGGGATGAACGCTTGTTGCTTTTAGTTATTGTTATTCCAGTTGTTGAACTTTAACTTGCTTGTCGTTAAGTACTTGTTGTTTTGAAGCTGTTTTAATGTTGGACAAAGATGTTATTATGATTCCGTTGCGTAGTTCTTCAAGTTGTTGAATTAAGAGATTAATTTATTTTGCTGTTGGTTCATCCGAAGTTTTAAAGTTTTATGTATCCATGTTGAATGCAATGTTTTTTTAGTTGAATTTGTAGCATCCCAATTCAGTTGTATGAATTTTATAACTCTGATTTACATTTATAATTGTTGGGTAGAATTAGGGTGTTACAAATGGCTTCTGAGTCGAAGGAGAGCTGCAGGAGGCCATTGCTTTGTGACTTCAAGTAAACATGCAAGAGGTCTTTGCTTAAACGAAAGCTTGCATGAAGGGATCTGCATGCCTAAACGAAGGGTGTAACCTAAACTTACATTGAAGGAGGCCACACGTCCCAAACAAAGATGCATGCATGAGGTCTAAATGCCCAAACAAAGCTTGAAACAAAAAGGGATACATGCCCAAACGAAAGAGGCATGCTAGACTTGCATCAAAGGAGGGCCACATGCCCAAATGAAAGGTACATGCAGAAGGTTTAAATGCCCAAACGAAGCTTGCAACAAAGGGGGCCACACGTCCAAGCGAAAGAGGCATGCAGGAAGCAAAAAATGCCCAGACGAAAGAGGCATGCAAAAGGAAATTGTGCAATCGAAGGATTCCAAAAGGAGGTAAAAGGTGCAATCGAAGGATATTAGCAGGAGGCTTTTTGCCTTGGAATCGAAGGAGGCTACATGAGGATTTTTTCCTTGTGCCTGCTGGCCTGGAGGGCGCCTCTTGCATGCAAGAAGGAATTTATGGGCCGATTGAAAGTTGTATGCAGCTAGCCATCAACTTTGTGAATCAAAGCAAGCATGAAGGTAATAATTTGTCTAATCAACACAGGGATGCAAGCATCAAATGTCCAATCGAAGCAGGTATGCAGGCCATCATTACATTGTGAACCATGTGAGGCTAATGATGCAATCGAAGGTTGCATGTAGGAAGCTCCTTCCTTGTAAATCAAAGCCAATGTGTCAGAGGTCAACGCCTAATCGAAGGATGCAAGCCAAGCTTGCATCGAAAGAGGCCAGAAGTCCAATCGGAGGATGTGAATTGAAGGAAACTTGCTTTTCCTTCAATTTTTTCAAAAAGATTATTTTTATTTGTTTTCCCTTTTTTTAACAGCTTCCTCTTTAACTTGATGCTGGAAAATCAAATTGTACTTGTGCAAGCTTGAATTTTGAGAATCCTTGTGAGAAAAGCCTTGAGAAATGAGAGGGAAATTTTTGGGGTACGACAACTGCCCCTGTTCAATTTTCTTAAACCTGAAGATTTAGATTGGCGAGTCCGTCATTCGTGACTTGAAGGTGGAAGATGATTGAACACTAGAGTGCCCAGAAATTTTCACTCGATGATGTGGTGGTTGATTGTGTATAGAATGGGCTTAAAGATTCCATTTGGAGAGACAATGGAGAATTGTCAGAGATGGGCTTATAGATGCCATCCAAAGGTGATTGTTGGAAAAAATTAAACTGAAGTATCAGAACAAATTTCTAGTTGATTTATACCGAAACAATAGATGTAGTGGGATGAGTATCAGAATAATATCCATAAATGGATTGTATCTGACTCGTATCTGAAAGATGTACTGAATGAGCGTCAGAATGACACCCGTATCTGGACTGTATTCGAAAGCTAAATCTGAATGAGAATCAGAATGTCATCCGTATCTGGAGCGTATATGAATTGTATCTGAAAGTTGAATCTGGATGAGTATCAGAATGGCATTCGTATCTGGAGTGTATCTGAATTGTATTTAGAAGAGTATATGAGAAGGATCCAGTGTAGGATTACTTCAGTTGGTCGTGTAGTTGCTCACATATAGTTTTCCTGTCTGGTTTCAGGTATTAATCTGGAACTTATTTTTGTCGGTCGTTGAGATAGTAGTCTTGTATGGTTACATGTATTAATCTATGACCTGAGAAAGAAAGGTAGTTTTCCTGGCTTGTTACAGGTATTAATCTTCAATCTCTTCATGTAGAAAGTTTTCCTGGCTTGTTACAGGTGTTAATCTACAATCAGTCGTCCACAAATAGTTTTCTTGGCTTGTTACAAGTATTAATCTGGAATATGAAAATGCTAATCATTGAGATAGGTGTCTTGTATGGTTTCAGGTATTAATCTCTGATCTAATAAATAATGATAGTTTTCCTAGCTTGTTACAGGTAATAATCTTCAATCTTTTCATGTAGATAGTTTTCCTGGCTTGTTATAGGTGTTAATCTACAATCAGTCGTCCACAAATAGTTTTCCTGGCTTGTTACAGGTATTAATCTGGAACTTGAAAATGTTGGTCGTTGAGATAGTTGTCCTGTCTGGTTTCAGGTATTAATCTCTGATCTGAGAAAGAAAGATAGTTTTCTTGGCTTGTTACAAGTATTAATATTCAATCTCTTCATGTAGATAGTTTTACTGACTTGTGACAGGTGTTAATCTACAACCAGTCACCCACATATAGTTTTCCTAACTTGTTACAGGTATTAATCTGGAACTTGAAAATGCTGGTCGTTGAGATAGACGTCCTGTCTGGTTTCAGTTATTAATCTATGACCTGAGAAAGAAAGATAGTTTTCCTGGCTTGTCACAGGTATTAATCTTCAATCTCTTTATGTAGATAGTTTTCCTGGCTTGTTACAGGTGTTAATCTATAATCAGTCGTCCACAAATATTATACCTCTTTAAAGACCATTTTAGACCTCTGCTGGTTCAGTTTAAATCGACCAATAATTTATCCTGATTTGTTTCTAGTAGACACTTTCTCTGGTTCAGTTAAATAAATCCTAAGATTTATGCTGATTCGATATCCAATTAAAGACCATTTTAGACCTCTACTGGTTCAGTTTAAATCCATCAATGATTTATCCTGATTTGTTTCCGGTAGACACTTTCTCTGGTTCAGTTAAATTGATCCTAAGATTTATGCTGATTCGGTATCCAAATAAAGACCATTTTAGACCTCTGTTGGTTTAGTTTAAATCGACCAATGATTTATCCTGATTTATTTCTGGTAGACACTTTCTCTAGTTCAGTTAAATCGATCCTAAGATTTATGTTGATTCGATATCCAATTAAAAACCATTTTAGACCTATGCTGGTTCAGTTTAAATCGACCAATGATTTATCCTGATTTTTTTCTGGTAGACACTTACTCTGGTTCAGTTAAATCGATCCTAAGATTTATGCTAATTTGATATCCAGTTAAAGAACATTTTAGACCTCTGATGATTCAGTTTAAATCTACCAATGATTTATCCTTTTTTTCTTTGGTAGACAGTTTCTCTGGTTCAGTTAAATCGATCCTAAGATTTATGCTGATTCAATGTCCAGTTAAATACCATTTTAGACCTCTGCTGGTTCAGTTTAAATCGACCAGTGATTTATACTGATTTGTTTCTAGTAGACACTGTCTCTGGTTCAGTTAAATCGACCCTAAGATTTATTCTGATTCTTATCCAGCCAAATACAAATACAGACATATGTTGTTTCAGTATCAATCGACCAAAGATTTATTCTGATACTTCTACCAATCTCTATCAGCAATTACTTTGGATGACATCTATAAGCCCATACCTGATAACTCTTTATCACCTCTCTAAATGGCATCTTTAAAACCATTCTCGATACAATCAACCAACAACATTACTTCGTGCACCACTGAGTGCAAATTTCTGGGCACTTTAGTGTTCAATCATCTTCCACCTTCAAGTTACGAATGGCAAACATACCAATCTAACTCTTTAGGTTTAAGAAGATTGAACAGGGGAAGCTTTTGTACCCCAAAATTTTCCCTCTCTTTTATTAAAACATTTCTCACCAAAGATCTAAAATGCTCAAGGGTTCTCAAGGGTTTGATCAGACAAGCTCACCTCCAAAACACTAAGCCTCTAAATTAGGGTTTTGACTAAGAATGACTGATCATTAACTTTTGACCTAATACATGACCTAATGGCTTAAAGCATAATCTGAAGGACTCAAACACAACATGTTGACCTAATTTCATGACTCAAATCATTTCTCAAGATCAAAATATTGATAGTTGAATTTTTGATCAACTGATGAAAAGTCAACTGATACACAAAAAGTCAAACTTTGACTTTTTGGTCAACATTGAATTTCAAAAATCAAAATTCATCAAGACATTCAATAATATCAAACTTGGTCAACAAGAATCAAGAAAGTCAACAAAAAGTCAAGATTTTCAATACTTAGAAAATTTCCAAGTGTTTTTAACCTTGATAATTTCATTACTTCATGACAAATTTTCACCAAGATGCAAGATGATTCAAAGAAAACTTTCAAAATGAAAGTTGTAGATCTTGATGAATTCTATAACTTTGTATTATAGGGTTGATGTCAAAAAAATGCTTAGATTTGAAGATACAGGCTCATGAAGTCATGACATTTTTGTATAAACACTTAGAGGAATTTTCAACAGGTTTGGTCAGGTTTTTGTCCCAACTTCTTGGCCAATTTTCATTCCGTTCCCATTAGATTTAGCCAAAATGGTTAACATGAAATTTGTAGACAATGTTTCAAGATTTCCAAAACATCCAAGAGCACGAATTTATCATACTTGAGCTAGGAGATTTAAAGGCATGAAGTTGGGCATCCATTCTTGAATTACAAGTCATTTTGGCGAAGAACACATAATCCAATCTCATGCTATGCTATATAATCTTGTTTTGAAAGCCTTCTAACTTGCAAATCTCACCATAATTTAATGCTTACATAAACTTTTGAGCTATGGTCTATTTGATTTAAGCATTATCCAAGTGATCTTTCCATTTTTGGCACAAAGTTAACATTGTCATTCTTGAAAAGTAGCTTTAATCACAAAGTCAGCTCTTCTTGAGCCTCTAACTTGTTCCTTCTACACACACTCAACACACAAAATCATATAAGCATTCTTAAAGTATCCAACGACTCTATGAAGCAAAGTACAAAGCATTGGAACTATGATCTTCAAGCTTGCTTCATTTACAATCCAACCTAGCCACAATATGTGATCTTTAAAATATGATCAAACCTTGTCTTAAAACCTCTTGCCTATAAATAGAGATATCACTTGAAAGATAAAAAGAGATGAACAAGCCCTCAAAACCCCTATACTCTCAAAAAACCAGAATTGTCCATAAAACCTCCATTTTTGAGCTTTGAAGTCCAAATATTTGAACCTCTCACACCTTGCAAGTTTTTCCCAAACAAACCATCCAAATACTTCACATACATCATATAGAAGTTGTTCAAACATAAGAACAACTTCTGTAACATCATTATCACCATATTTCAAACTCAAAAAAATTACCTTGTAACTTGACTTGGTGGGAGTTATTCAACAACTTTCAACATAAAGTGAGGATTGGCATAGTTTCAAGAAGGTCCAAAGGAGCTCGATCAATCACCACTTTGCACTCGGAAACATATGTACGTGTTCTGAAGTCTTCGCTTCAAGAGGTGAATTTTTTCAAACTGTAATATCTTTATCCATATATCATTTGCTTTCGTTTTTCAAAAGGATACAACAAGACATATTAAAGAGAAAACTTAGCAAAAAGGCAGGCCAGTGGCTGACATGGGTGCCTGTGTCACACGACACGGCCCGTGTCAGTTCGGATGGGTTTAAAATTTGGAAAAACAGGCAGGACAGGGGCTGACACGGGTGCCCGTGTCACATGAGATGGCCCGTGTCAGTCAGGAATATGCAAAGCAGGTAGGATAGAGGCTGACACGGGTGCCCATGTCACACGACACGGCCCATGTCAATTTGGCTGGAACAAGAAACATGTAGAGGAGCAAGGGAAGAATCTGACACGGGCGCCCGTGTCCAGTGACACGGCCCGTGTCAGCTCAGGCATCAAAAATCCTAATTTTGAGATTTTAAGGTACTTTTGACATTTTGCATTATTTTGAGATGGCCAAACCCTATACAAAAACTTTTTCTAGATAAAACATTCAAGTTATTTTCTAAAAATAATTGAAACTACAAAACCTTTTCTATCAAAAACCCCCTAAAACAATTTCTTTTCACTTTACATTTTCTTGCGCATTTTACTATTTTTGCATTATAAATTATGTAATTGTCAAAGCCTTGTAATAGTAATTAGGGTTTATTTTTTACTTGTCATCCCCATTTGTAAATTTGTATCCTCCATCCCCTAAAGTATTGTAATAGCATATGACATTTAATTTCTGCAATTTATCGCTTTCCATATTATTGCTAGTAATTAGGATTTGTATGGCAAGATCTTAAAATCAATACTAGACAACCCTAATTCAAGATAAAATATTCGAAAACAATGCGCTTTTCACACTTGCACCTCTAGGGTAACCCACACTCGTTGCCTCAGATTAAAATAACTATGTCCCGCGAACGTGGGATGTTTTAGCAAAGATCCTCGATTACAAGATCGTAGTCCCTCGATGACCCTTCGGTGTTGCCTTCGGTAAATGATCTTAGTCCCTCACGACAATTGCTAAAAAATCCTACAATGTTGCCTTCTATTACTATATGATGACCCATGTCTGTCCCTTCACATCCAATGATATGGCTTTCTACCAATCCATGGTAAAATAACACTATCTAAAGGAGGAGGAAAAGAACTAAGACTTTTTGAGTAGGTAGATTGTTCGTAATTGCTTGCTCACTAACAAAACCATCTTTACACCTTACACTTTCAAAACACTTCCAAAACATCTCTTTGAACTATTTTTAAAACCAACACTTTGTATACATTCTTATACAGACGAGAATCATTACAAAGTTTTCCGAAACAAAGGAGTTTTCAAAATATTTTCAAACTTGCACAAAACGCAAAAAAATTTACAAAGCATTTCAAAGTGAGCTAGCAATTAAGAGCCCGTAGATAACTACGGATGAAAAGGGTGCTAACACTTTACCTTTTCATAACCTACCCCACGAACTCAAGAAAATTCACAAAAGGTCTTTCCTGTTCTTTTCACCCTTTCTTTTATTGGATAAAAGAAAAGTTGATGGTGACTCTTGCTATCCACAACAATTGCGATCAAACGCAAAACACAAAGTCAGTTCTCCCACCATATTACAATATGTACCTGGTATCCTTTTTAACTAGTGTATTGATATTTTCTACGGATTCATACCTTAGCTTATTAAGCATTTATGGAGACCTATTTTGGTTCATATCTTTGTGGTGTATGATGTGATCATTTCACTTATCTCTTTGTGAGGATCTTCCTAGATCAATGAGTATCCTTTATATACCCTATTTTCCTAGATTATGGATTGAAAGAGAGGGTGAATTTCTTTGAGGAACCTTCATCTTGTGAATTTTTCACAAATATATAATTTTTTTCAATTTAAGTACTAAACTACCATCATTTTCCCAATAAATATTGAAATACCATCTTATCAAACAAAAGATAACATTTTAAAGTACATCCACCAAAAGTAATACCTCCTACTTTTTCATTATATTCTATTTTTCTGCGAATTTTCTTAAGAAAATGTAGTTCTTTGAAATTTCCTATGAATTTTGTTTCAAAAATTCTTTTCTATAGAATTTCCTGCAAACATACCTACAGACCATATATTTGAGAAATCCTTAGATAATTCCATAAGAATACAATTTCACAGGAAATTCCATAATTAAAATCTGCAGGAAAATTCCACAAATAAAATTTGTAGAAAAATTCGTTTCTAATAAACAAATAATTTTAAAAAATAACATAGGACTGCCAAAATATTTGGCGGACCTTTAGTAACAATTGTTTTTGTTTGAAAACATGGTAATTTAGTAATAAGTGGGGAAAATATGATATTTTAGGAAATAATTTGAAAAAATATAGTACTTTGTTCCATTTAAGTTATTTGAGGTAGACTCTTATTGTATTTCCTTGAGTGACAAATTACAACTTGTGTCAATCTATGTTCCCTTTTTTGGATAATGGCCAAAAGGTTTTCCTCATAAAAATTATTTGATTTAATCATCTCGGATTTGTTCTTGTAATGGAAATAAATGGAATAATATCTTATAAAATTAAAAAATAAAAAATAAAATAATAATTTTACTTTTAAACGTTTTACCAAATATAGATAAATGATATGCAAAGAAATAATTTGTTGCACATGTAATTCCATCCATAAGAGAGATGAATTCTGGAGGTTTGAAAATCTTTGATTTTAAATAATTTTATTTGTAAAATACGATTTCGAGAGCATTTTAAAAATAGTTGATTAAATTAAAGTATATATAAACGTCACTAGAAAGAGAGAAGGGTTGAATAGTGACCCTTATTTAAATTTGATTTATATTGCTAAGAGAAACTGATACTTATGTTGTGATTTTTTATACTCAGCTTTTTCATGTATTTTTGAGACTTCCATTTGATACTTTTTTAATTGTTACAACCAGACCCTCTAGGATAATTACAACTTTGTCATTGACTTTCTCCATGATACTTAAGCATGAAATGTCCATTTCTTTTCTAATAACCAAATGCTTCCCAAACAATATTAGTCTTATTCTTTTTCTATCTAAGGTCAACTTGCAAGGATGTTAAATAAACCAATGATTAATTAAACTAAAATGGTTGTGATATGATCAAAATATCAAACTGAATTTTGACTTAACATTCTTCCTCTTTTTGATATTGACAAAACAAATTTTATTTTAATTAATGGATGGGAGGATTTAGGAAATAAGCTCCCCATTAGTTTGTGCATATATTTTGATCTTGTTTTACTAAGGAAATTTTTTTCATTAATATAAAAAAATATTACAAAGATTATGATTGTTAATGTTAGAGGGTCTTTTAATCTAAGCACCATTATAAGCTCCTTTCAAAAAGACAACCATAAGATTTTAAAACAGATAACATAAATTATATAAAGTGAAATCAAAAGCTATTCTCTCCCCTTTTTGGCAACAACAAAAATATGGAAAACCAAAGTAGATCAATGAGAGGATGAAGAGTTTTTAGAGGATGAATCCAGATCAACTGATGGAATTTCAAGAAAGAGCACTTTAGGAAGAGTCGGATTAGGTATAGATGGGGCGACATGAGGAATAAATTGAGTTGTCATCCAATCAAATATAAAAATTTATTGATTTCTAAATGCAACTATAGTTTTCTGGATATCAATAAGGTAGTCAACAATCTTAATGTTCTTTTTTGAAGAGTTGTTGATCTTTGAAGGACCAAGTGTAACTTATGAAACTGGAGCAAATGCTTTGGCTAAGGGAGTGTTAAAAGGTAGAAACAGACCTAGATATGAAAATGACGAGGTGGGAACATCTCCAAACCTTGGAGGTGATTCATCAAAGACATGGGGATCAAGAAAGTTATTTAATTCAAAATCAAAAAAGGGATTAAAATCACCTCTAGGTGTATGAAAGATCGGAGTAGATAAAGACATTTGATATTGAAAATCCATGAACTGTTGAGGGTGAGGAATGAATGAGATGTTGCCCCGAAGGTCTTAATTTGGATTGAACCCAACAAAAATGGAATATGTTTCAATGTAAGAGTTTAGTGGAACTTGGGCCAAGAAGGATGACTCATATTCATAAGTGTTAGAAACTTTAGTATGAAACATAGATGGTGGTGGAGGCATATGACTTGTTTGGATATGAGGATTATGGTCTGATGGAGATTATTAGTGTTGGTTAGGAGTAAACATGGGATATGTAGAAGTTCTTGATTCACTGAGAGATGAGAGTGTATTATTCTAAATATCAGGGTTATTTGAAGGATATGCTTGAGTATGGAAGTTTGAGATCTGAGTTGCAGTAGTATCAGGTTTATGAGTATCATATATCAAGGTGTGTGATGCAGGAGTATTAGATTGCCGAGTATCAGAGGTTAAGGCTTAAGATGCAGGAGTATCAGGTTTCAAAGTATTAGAGGTTATGGTATAAGGTACAAGTATTTCAGGATTTTGAGTATTAGTTGTAGGAGTGTCAGAAGCCTTAGGGATACCAATGTTAGTTACATGAGTATTAAACACTTGAGTATTCTTAGGTTGGAATAGGCGCATCTGAAATAAGAATATTAGATGGTGGATTTTAGCTTGTGTTTCTTTGCTGGATTTTGATAACCCAACATTAAAATGATCTTTTTTTAGATTTAATGTTTTTTTTTTTTTTGCAGTTTTGGGGATATTAGGTTGAGAGGCGGGTAACTTTCTTTTGTTTTTAGAAAAGGGCTCAAGATTAGGGAACTTCGTGTTGTCTATGGGGAAGACTTCACAACTACAAAAAACACATCTAACTTCAGATGCAAAATGTATTTGACCTCAGTTACGGAAGCGAGGTAATGAAGGGAGACATGAAAAATTATCACTTTACATCTTTTTTATTGAATAACCAAGGGGAAAAGTGACACTAGTCATGGGTTCGATCCTCAACAACTGCATTTTTTTAATTTTCAAAACCGCGCTACTTTTTACCTCTGTTTTTAACAATAATCGAGGGGTAAGGTCCAGTTTATAAAAAAAAAATTGACCTATTTTTTTTGTTTTAATCTGCAAAACGCAAATTTTTTGACAAATTCTAAATCTTCCCCATCATCAACAACAACAACAAAAACAAAAACAAAATTAATAGAATTCTTAAACATTAAATCTCAACAATAACAACATCAACAAACTCCATGGATTCTTTAAATGTTAAATCTCAACAACAACAACAACAACAACAACAACAACAACAACAACAACAACAACAACAACAACAACAACAACAACAAATAAATAAAAGGCTTAATTGCAACTTTGGTCCCCCTGTTTAGCTTTTTTCTTGATTTTGATCCCTCCATTATAAAAACCACTATTTTAGTCCATTTTTTAAGTTTTCTGTTGAATTTTGGCCCCGCTTCAAATCTGAGTGTATTTTTGTATGACATGACACAAATTTTACTTATGTGTCAATTTCATGTCATTTTAATATTAATATACGTATTTTTTTATTTCAAATAATGAAACCTTTATTGTTTTGGTGTTAAATGTTAAAATTCAAAAACATAAAATCCTCAAAATAATTATCTCAAATAAGACTCAGACCTTTGCACTTCCACTTAAAATACCAACGCCCTTACCACTGGCCTATGCAGATTCACTTATTAATTTTCTAAACAATGTTTATATATAGTATATATTTAGAACATGCAATATAATATTTAAAAAATATAAACTGAAATAAATTCATCTATTAATCTATTATTTGGGCTTAATTATTTGGTAATAAAAGATTACGTTTAATAATCCAAAACGCATAGATTATGTTTTCATGTTAATTATCTAATGAAAAGAATATTGAAAAGAATATTAGGAAAAATAATATTGAACTCAGTTGCCTCCTGATATATGCTGAAATTGCAAAGCAATTAACCTAAATAATAGATTAATAGATGAATTCATTTCGGTTTATATATTCTAAATATTATACTGCATGTTCTAAATATATACTATATAAAAAAGTTGTTTGAAAAATTAATAAATGAATTTGGATAGCTCCGTGGTAAGGACATTGATATTTTAAATTGAAGGACAAAGGTTTGAGTCTCATGTGAGACAATTATTTTGAGGATTTTATGTTTTTGAATTTTAACATTTAACACCAAAACAATAAAGACTACATTATTTGAAATAACAAAATAATTATATTAATATTAAAATGACATGGCATTGACACATAAGTAAAAATTGTGTCATGTCATATAAAAATACACTGAGATTTGAAGGGGAACTAAAATTCAACCGAAAAATTAAAAAATAGATTAAAATAGTGATTTTTATAATGGAGAGATAAAAATAAAAATAAAAACTAAACAGGGGGACCAAAGTTGCAATTAAGGCTAAATAAAATTAATGAAATTGTTAAATACTAAATTTAAAAATAACAACAACAATATTAATCATTTTACTTGATACAACTACAACTAACACTAATAAGTTACTTTCATACTTTTCTAACTAGAGAAAAGATTAAAAATTAAGAAACCAACCTTGAAATATTTTCATGCTCTTGCTTTCACTGTCATTGTTTTCAATATGTTAAGTTCAAATTTCAACACTTTGCATCTAAGATGAATAATTGTGAAATTCACGTTTTAATTGGCTAGTGAGAGCTTCACACAGATCACTAATATTTCATGTAGATTGATGAATTGACAATATCTTAATCATTGTTACTTTATAAATAGACGTCAAATATTCGTTACTTAATTTTTTCATCAAATGAGTCATAAATAATAAATAAAAAATACACTATTTTACCCCTTGATTTTTAGCAAAGTCGAGGTAATATCTCATAAAAAATTTAAAAAAATTAAAAGGTGATAAAATGTAGTTGCTGAGATTCGAAGACGTGTCCGTCAAACTACTCTATCTCTCGGTTTCCACCAAAACCGATGTAATAGGTCATAATTTATTTATTTTAAATAACTATAAGGTGATGACATATGTTTGTTGAGATTCCAAGATGTATCATCTAAATTCTTTAATCCTGAGTTTTAAGTAAGACCGATGTAATAAGTCATAAAAAAGTTTAAAAAATTAAAAGAAGTTAAAATATAATTGTTAGGATTTGAAGGTGTGCTCTCTAAATATTTTACTCCTCGATTTGCAGTAAAACTGAACAAATATTTAGTATTTTTTTAAAATAAAAAAAATATGTGACGCCTCTATAATTTAGACTTCAATATTTTTAAATAAGACGAAAATTCTATCATAAAAAATATTATTTGTAGTGCTTGAATGAATCTACACAACTCAGTTTTATGTTCTCTTTCAAGAGAGACTTAAAAATATTTTAATATTTTGGTGAGGTACATTTCATATGGAGCAAACTTATTTATGAGAATTGCATTTCTCATGAAATGACAGATGACCTAACCAAGGTTAAGAATTATTTTTTTAGTGACGTGAAATAGGATCATTGTGTCAATGTGTGATACTTTTCCAAACTACCAGAGCAAGGTAGTAAGGAGTGTGTACATAGGTTATGAAATAGATGGGCCATATGTTTTAAGTTTGAAGAAATGCTACCTTTGTTAGGGACGACGAAAAGTTGATCAAAGATCATTTTCTCAGACACATGACACAACGAATACATGTCCTCATAGAAAATTTTGGAACCATGTTGAGGTATATTGAGAAGAGTAGAAATGGTTTCAGAAGTGAGAATTATGTGATAACCTTTAAGAGTGAAAATGATGGTATTGGAAGACGAGAGAGGGGTGGAAATAGAGTAGTTGAGTCCTGACTGGTAGCAATGGCTAGGAATAAAATTGAGGGATGATTTAAAATAAAAGGACATGTGTTGGGTGATGATTGGATAAAAAGAAAGTGGAATAGTAGAAGCCACATGTGAGAGTATGATGAGTTTTCTTCAAACTCACCCTTGCTTTTTCCCTTTTAAAAAAAATAAAAAAAAGAATTAAAACAAAGGTAAAAATTAACCATAATTTTTATATATTAAAAAGATGATTAATCTTTATTTGATAGATTTAAGATACCAAGATTTTTTCGGATTAAATTAAACCTTTCTTCAACTAAAGGTTTTTTTGAAAATGTCAATTAATTGATTTTCAGTGTCAATAAAAATAAGATTTTTTTTTTGAACAAGATCTCTTATAAACTGATCTTTTATTTTTATATATTTAGATCTAGAGTAAGTGATTAGATTTTTAGATAAATTTATTACATTGGTGTTATCACAAAGGATATATTTTTTTTCTTCATATTTTAAGGATAAATTTTCTAGTTGATTTTTGATCTAAAGAACTTGTGAACAACAATTAGTTGCTGAGACATATTCATCTTCAGTAATAGATAGAGCAATTGCATTTGTTTTCTGCATGACCAACTAACTAAGGCTTGTCCAAGGGATTGACATGCTCCACTAGTTCTTTTTCTTTCAATTTTATATACAGCATAATGTTAGCTCCTAAATTCGACACCCGCAACAAATTGGCCTTATGGGCCAAAAATAGATTGAACAAATCTAAGCTGGAAATACTTCGACAAATTGGAAAAATACTTAGAGAAATTTCTGAGTTAAAGTTAATCTTCGACCATAAGGTTCTTGCGGTCTTCGACTGAAAGGGCTCCAGGGCCTTCGACTAAAAGGAAACCTCCTATCAGCAACATGTGATTTTGAATCTGAAGAAAGGAGGGAAAAGCAGTTCGCTTAGCAGTTGAGGAAAGTAGTGTGGCATGAAGATAGAGGTCGAAGCATATGCAGAAGACACTTGTCCCCATCCTAGAGCAAAGCAACTCCTCGATGATTACCTAGTTTTTAGTATAAATATAGGAATTTTATGTAGATTTCCGTGTGTTCAACTAACGGTACAAGTCATTCAATACCATTTGAGTACCCACTGCGTGAGAAAGAATACTGGAAATGTACGTTTGAAACACCACATTTTATAATCAAAGTCTTTTACATTTATCTTTACATTCCTTGTCTTTTTATCTTGCTTGCAAACATCTATTTTCCCTTACACTTTACTTGCACTTTTTATCAGATTCCTGCACTTAAAATCTTCCCAACCCCTTTTCTATTTGCTTTTTACACTCAAACTCATTTCAAACCTCAACCTTTCTCAGTCGAACGTGTGTTCTTTATTTATATTAGCATTTATGTCTAAACAACGCCAAAAATTAGCATATGTCTTGGGATCAAATTGATCGATCCTGCGAGTAACCAAAAATCACCCTTTTTGGAAGATCAACAGTTGTTTACCGAATAACACGACAAAAAAATTGGCACACCCGGTGGGACGTTGCTAATTTTTATTTTTTGTTTTCCTTGTTTATATTAACATAAATGCTTTTCATACTTTACTTTCTTTTACAAAGTCTTGTATGCTATTAAGAAGTGGTAAATTAACCACCAACGAGTGTGAAGGGGTAAGAAAACACTTAGAAGGGGGGGTTGAATAAGTGACTCTTTTTGTTTTCAAAACAAAGCTCAAACAATTAATGGAAGAACACAGTTATTTTTATCCTGGTTCGTTTGAACTCAAACTACTCCAGTCCACCCGCCAAGGTGATTTCGCCTTTCTCAACAAGGACTTAATCCACTATAATCAATTGATTACAAACACACAACAACTATTGTGACTAACAATGCACAAGTAATCTTACAAGTGACTAACACCACTAAGACTTAAATCTAGTCCTAGTCTGCTTGAGAAATCTGACCAAACTTGGTCTCTCAAGGAATAAATACAGGAGTTTAATCTTTACAGATAATGAAATAGAGTTTGCTTCTAATCAAGCTATATCACAACTGTGATTTTTAACTTAGAAGATAATGCACAAATTGTATGAACAATGAATTTTTGAGCTTAGAATCTTTCACGTAGTTTCTGGCTTCTAATTTGAAAATTGATTGGTTTACTTGGTTGTAGGTTTGCCATAAATGTCCTTCTATTTATAGTAGGAACAATAAGACCGTTGCTGCCTTCAGAAAAGTTGGAGAGCATTAAATGCTTGCGTGTTTCCTTTCAAAATTACATTTTCCAAGAAACTAGTTGTAGGCACTTGAGTGCTTTCAGCCGTCTTTGCATTAATGAGCAAACGTCAGAATGTAAGAACATGTGTTCCTTTGCTTTGACAAGACAAGTTGGTTTTAACGTTGTTTCAGAATTTTCTCCAATGTCTTTAAGTTAGAACATGCTTCACTTATCTTCAGTGCGTTGCTTGCTAAGAACTTGGTCAACGCTTTCTTTCAAGTAATCTTCTAAGCAAGGAACCTGCTAAAAGTTAGAAGATATATTTAACACATAAAGAGTCTTTACCAGAGTCAGCAGATGCGCTTGAAGAAAAGGTTCTTTCATCAAAGAACTTCTTCATACTTTTTTTGCTTAGCATTTCAGAATGTTTTCTATTAGATCATTAACTGAAACATTCAAACACATTCATCAGAGTATAAATTATCTTAAATATAATTTATTATTATCATCAAAACTCTGAGATAGGTCAGAACTAATCTTGTTCTTACAGAATCATAAACAAGGATAGTTTCAACATGTTTACCTGTCTTCTTTTTCTTCTTCTGAGGAGTGTCAGAAGGTCCTTCTACAGCTTTTCTCTTCAAAGATTCTTGGAGAAAAACATCATGAGCAACTATATTTCTACCTTGAAGCCAAGTTGGATCAATGTGTGATCCTGTTTCTTTGCAGATCTCAAGATAGTGCAAGATGATACGAGGATGATCTCATGAGTTGAACATAAGAAAGTCAGCAATAGGAATCCTTCTCCTCTTCACAACAGCTGACACACACGGAGTGGGTTCCACCAGCAGCTTGTCAATTATTTTCCTTCTCAGCAAGTTCTTCACAATCATAGTCTTACCACAGATAGGTTCAAGCTCCCCCAGAAGATTTACTTCTTTTAGGTGAGCAATCAGACCATTCTCAGTCAGAATGTCTGATACTAACCTCCCCATAGTAATCTAATTCCTCTTTGATTTGGGGTTCTTCATCCTTTCAGCTTCTCTGGTCTCTTTTACATGGTTCCAGAGATGTTCAAATAGCAAGTAGGGCAAATCAATTTTGACATTGGTTCCAAGGCAAAACAACAAATATTGTTGATCAGCATTGATGTAATCAGGAGAACTGGTGTCTTTCCTGTGGTGAATACATCCATGAATAATCCTTGACCAAATCTTGTATTTGTCTTTCAAGTCCCTAACTTTAGAGGAACCTTGACCGTTTGTGAAAATCTCTAAATATACCCTAGACATCTCCATTCTTCCACTTGGCATTCCTGTAACTCCAAGTCCTTTAAACCCCAACAACTTTCTGATTTGATTTTCTGTAATGGATATTTCTTTGCCCATTACAAAGGAGAGAATGACCTTTGGGGTTACAATAGCGTGAATCCAGAATTCCTTCACCAGATGTGGAAAGACTGGACCAATGAGACGATCAAAGAAGCTTTCCCAGCCTTGAAACTTCACAGTAGGGAACAAGTCAAATCCATTCTCTCTGAGATTCTCAAAGTCTACCATTAGCTCACTCAAAACTTCCAAACTGTCTACTGGAATGAGAGTTGTCCTTTCAGGAACAATATATTGCTCAGAGTGGGTAGAAGAAGAAGCCATTGAAGTTCTTTAGAAATTAGAATTTGAAGAAAAGGGTTTTAAGAGAAAAGTACAGTAAAAAAAAACGCTTGAGTTTGAAAGAGATAGTAAAGAATGAAAAGGGTTTTTCAAAAAGTATTTATAGGCAAAAATTTCAGAGAATAGGTTTAGAACTAAAATTAAAATTATTTAAGACACATTTAAAATAAAATAAAAATTAAAACAGATTTAAAAACGAATCTCATCATTACTTTCATTTAATGATTTGCTAAAAATGAGGGAAAACGTGGGATTATGGCTAATCATCATCAGTAGCTTTTGCACGCGTGACCTTTCAGAAACACACCACGTGTTCATCTTCTGAAGGATGCATGTAGCAACTATTTGTTCTAATGAATTTCTGAACTACACTTGGACATGAAGCGTTAGAACATTTCATAACTTTTCATATAGCTTCTGTTACAACTTATCTTCTAACTTCTGAAGAGTTGTTGATCAGAGCACTCATTTCAGAATATTCTGAAGTCAATCACAGAAAATAAATATTATTTTATTCAGGACATAATTCCATACAAATATTTTTCAGAATGAAATTAAATCTATCTTCTGAAAGGGGTTTGGTAAATATGTCAGCCCATTGATGGTCTGTTTTTTCAAAAATTAAGTTTAAAATTCCCTTCTGAATATAGTCCCTTATGAAATGATATTTAATTTCTATATGTTTGGCTTTAGAATGTAAGATTGGATTCTTAGAAAGACAAATAGCAGAAGTATTGCCACAGAAGATAGGAATCTTACTTTCATAAAGGTTGAAATCTTCTAGTTGACTTTTCATCCAAATCATCTGAGTGCTACATCCAGCAGCAGATATATATTCAGCTTCTATGGTTGACAGTGCAATTGTTGCTTGCTTCTTGCTGTACCACGAGATAAGATTATCACCCAGAAATTGACAGCTTCCAGAGGTGCTCTTTCTTTCAATTCTATCTCCAGCAAAGTCAGCATCACAATAACCTACTAGTATGTAATCTTATGATCTTCTGTAACACAGAACCAGATTAGTAGTACCTTTCAAATACCTAAGAATTCTCTTAACAGCTGTTAAGTGAGATTATTTAGGATCTTATTGGAATCTAGTACACAAGCACACGCTAAATAGTATATCAGGTCTAGATGCAGTCAGATAGAGAAGGGATCGAATCATACCTCTATAGAGCTTCTGATCTACTTTCATACTTACCTCATCTTTGCCTAGAATGCAGGTTGGATGCATAGGTGTCTTGGCATATTTGCTATCTGACATTTGAAATTTCTTCAGAAGTTCTTTAACATACTTCGTCTGATGTATGAAAGTACCTTCTGGAGTCTAGTTGATTTGAATTCCCAGAAAGAATTTCAATTCTTCCATCATGCTCATTTCAAATTCTGCCTGCATGGTCTTAGCAAATTCTTTTCCAAGGGAGATATTCGAGGTTCCAAAATTTATATCATCAACATAAATTTGACAAATTAAAATATCATTTTTAAATGTCTTTCTGAAAAGAGTTGTGTCCACTTTCCCTCTGGTAAAATCTTTTTCTAATAGAAAATTACTCAGACGATCATACCAAGCTCTGGGAGCTTGTTTTAAACCGTACAAAGACTTTTTTTAATTTAATAACATGTTCTGGATGTTTTGAATCATTAAATCCAGGAGGTTGATAGACATATACTTCTTCTCCAATATAGCCATTTAGAAATGCACTTTTAACATCCATTTGATATAATGAAATGTTATTTTGTACAGCAAAAGAAATTAATAATCTTATAGATTCTAACCTGGCGAATGGGGAAAAGGTTTCATTATAATCAATTCCTTCTTGTTGACTATAACCCTGTGCAACCAGTCGTGCTTTGTTTATGATTACTTCTCCTTGTTCGTTCAATTTGTTTATGAAAACCAATTTGGTTCCTATAACATTGAATCCTTTGGGTCTTAGAACTAGATTCCATACATCATTTCTGGAGAATTGATTGAGTTTTTCTTGCATTGCTAAGATCCAATCATTATCTTTCATAGCTTTATCAATGGTAGTTGGCTCAATCAGAGAGACCAAACCAAACAAAGATTCTTCATTGATTCTGAGAGAGGATCTTGTTCTGATGGGATCTTCTTTTCTTCCAATGATTACGTCTTCTTTGTGAGCTGAAAATATTCTAGGAAACCTTTTCTGACTGGGTTGGTCAGATATTCTGAGATTGTTCAGAGCATCGTCAAGAGGATGATCTGCTGAGTCTTCTTTTGCTTCTGAGTCTTCTTTTGCTTCTGAAGTTTCAGAGTTTGAGGGATGATCTTCTGTACCTACAGAAAATTAATTTGCTTTGGCTGTTACTGGCCAAGCTTATCATCAAACCTGACTTTGATTGATTCTTCAACAATCAGAGTTTGTGTTGTATACTCTATAGCCTTTTGAGCGTTCAGAGTATCCAAGCAAGAAACACTTTTGTGCTTTGGAATCAAACTTGTTCAGAGTTTCTTTGGTGTTTAGAATAAAACAAGTGCATCCAAAAGGATGGTAATAAGAAATGTTGGGCTTTCTATTTTTCCACAATTCATAGGGAGTCTTTTCAAGAATAGGTCTTATAGAGATTCTATTCTGAATGTAACACGCTGTGTTCACAGCTTCTGCCCAAAAGTGCTTTGCCATATTTGTTTCATTGATCATGGTTCTGGCCATTTCTTGTAATGTTCTATTCTTTCTTTCTACAACTCCATTTTGCTGGGGAGTTCTAGGACAAGAAAAATTATGAACAATACCATTTTCTTTAAAATACTTTTCAAAATAATGATTTTCAAATTCACCACCATGATCACTTCTGACTTTTGTGATTTTAAAATCTTTTTCATTTTGCACTTGAGTACAGAAGCCAATGAATACAGAATGTGACTCATCCTTATGTTTTAAAAACTTTACCCATGTCCATCTGCTGAAGTCATCAACGATGACCAATCCATATTTCTTGCTTCTGATGGATGCAGTTTTAACTGGCCCAAACAGATCAATATGAAGTAACTCTAATGGCTTAGAGGAAGAGACAACATTTTTAGATTTAAAGTAGGTTTTGAAAATTTTCCCTTTTGGCATGCCTCGCACAGAGCTTCGGAGTTGTACTTCAGATTGGGAAGTCCTTTGACTAAATTTAATTTATTTAGTTGAGAGATTTTTCTAAGACTGACATGTCCCAATCTTCTGTGCCATACCCATTGCTCGTTGCTAACAGACAAAAGGCATTTGACGTTTTGAGATTTAAGATCTGATAAATCAATTTTGTAAATGTTGTTCTTTCTCTTTCCAGAAAAGAGGATTGATCCATCTTTTTGACTTACAGCTTTGCAGGAGTTTTGATTAAAGATAATGTCATAGCCATTGTCACTTAATTGACTTATGGACAATAGATTATGAGCTAATCCTTCTACTAATAAAACATTTGAGATAGAAGGAAGGTTACCGTTTCCAATGGTTCCAGAGCCAATAATCTTCCCTTTCTGATTACCTCCAAACTTTAAACCTCCCCCAGCTTTAAATTCCAGGCTTTGGAACATAGACCTTTTTCCCGTCATGTGTCGTGAGCACCCAGAGTCCAGGTACCATGACTGGTGTTTCAATTGAGCTGTTAAGGACATTTGCAACAAATATTATTTTATCCTTAGGTACCCATATCTTTTTGGGTCCTTTTGGGTTAGCATAAGAGTTTCCAGAATGTGATGTATATTTTATATTATGTGAGTGTCCAAAATTGAATTGCTTATTCAGAGGTTTGTAAGTGAAGGTCATTTTAGCAACAGGTTTTGGAATGTATGTCTCCTTCCCTTTGGGAGGTTCATATCCAATTCCTCTTCTGTTTTTCCCACTAACTCCATAGATCATTGAAGCCATTTTGCTTCTGTCTATGCCTTTATCAAGAAAAGATTGAAAGCTATAGTCATATTCTTTCAGAATATCTTTTGAACTAGACATAGACTCTGAACTAAAATTCTTTTGAACATTTTGAATTTACTTTTTAAGTTTAAAATTGTTTTCTAAAAGTTCAGATTTTTCTATTTCAAGTTTCTCAAGATCATATGCAAGACTCTTCTTGAGTTTCTTGTATTTGATTTTGAGCTTACTATAGTTTTCCAGAAGTTCTGATAAACTATCAGCAAGTTCTTCTCTAGAAAATTCAGAAAATACCTCTCTTTGTTCTGACTCACAATCTGAGTCATCTTCTGTGAAAGCCATCAAAGCTAGGTTGGCATTTTCATCTTCAGAACCTGATTCATCTTCAGAAGAATCTGAGTCATCCCAGGTTGCCATCATTCCTTTCTTCTTACCAAATCTCTTCTTTGGTTATTCTTTTTGAAGCTTTGGACAATCACTTTTGTAGTGACCAGGTTCTTTGCATTCATAACAGATGATCTCTCTTCTGTTTGACTTTTTGTGTCCAGAAGATTCTGCTTTATCTTCTGACTTCTTGAAGTTTCTGAACTTCTTTTGTCTGTGCTTCCACAGATGATTGATCCTTTTGGAGAGCAAGGATAGTTCGTCTTCTTCTGACGACGATTCTTCAGAGTTTTCCTCTTCAACTTGAAAAGCGTTAGTATCAAATTTCTTAATTGATTTAAGAGCCAGAGACTTACCGTTCTTATGAGGCTCGTGCTCATCCAGTTCAATCTCATGACTTCTGAGAGCGCTAATGAGTTCCTCCAGAGATACATTGTTCAGATCTTTTGAAACTTTGAAAGCAGTGACCATTGGTGCCCATCTTCTGGGTAAGCTTTTGATGATCTTTTTCACATGATCTGCTTTGGTATATCCTTTGTTCAAAACTCTCAAACCGATGATCAGAGTTTGAAACCTAGAGAACATTGCTTCTATAGACTCACTCTCTTTAACTTTGAAGGCTTCATACTTCTGAACTAAAGCCATAGCTTTAGACTCCTTAACTTGAGCGTTTCCTTCATGAGTCATTTTGAGAGACTCAAACATATCATGCGTTGTATCTCTATTAGTAATTTTTTCATATTCTACTTTAGAGATAACATTTAGAAAAATATTTCTAGCTCTATGATGATTTTTAAAATCAGCTTTTTGTTGTCTATCCATATTTTTTCTATCCACTTTGTTTCCTTCTGAATCTGTAGGATGTTTGTAACCATCCAAGACTATATCCCAAAGATCACTATCATGACCTAGAAAGAAACTTTCTAGTCTATCTTTCCAGTACTCAAAATCTTCTCCATCAAACACTGGAGGTTTATTGTAACTATTATTGTTTTATTCAGCGACCATTGTGTTTTCTTCTGGATCTTTTACTGACACGGTTAAGTATTATGCTCAGAGTCAAGCTCTGATACCAATTAAAGGGGTAAGAAAACACTTAGAAGGGGGGGGGGGGGGTTGAATAAGTGACTCTTTTCGTTTTCAAAACAAAGCTTAAACAATTAATGGAAGAACACAATTATTTTTATCCTGGTTCGTTTGAACTCAAACTACTCCAGTCCACCCGCCTAGGTGATTTCGCCTTTCTCAACAAGGACTTAATCCACTATAATTAATTGATTATAAACACACAACAATTGTTGTGACTAACAATGCATAAGTAATCTTACAAGTGACTAACACCACTAAGACTTAAATCTAGTCCTAGTCTGCTTGAGAAATCTGACCAAACTTGGTCTCTCAAGGAACAAATACAGGAGTTTAATCTTTACAGATAATGAAATAGAGTTTGCTTCTAATCAAACTATATCACAACTGTGATTTTTCACTTAGAAGATAATGCACAAATTGTATGAACAATGAATTTTTGAGCTTAGAATCTTTCACGTAGTTTCTTGCTTCTAATTTGTAAATTGATTGGTTCACTTGGTTGTAGGCTTGCAATAAATGTCCTTATATTTATAGTAGGAGCAATAAGACCGTTGCTACCTTCAGAAAAGTTGGAGAGCATTAAATGCTTGCGTGTTTCCTTGCAAAATTCCATTTTCCAAGAAACTAGTTGTAGGCACTTGAGTGCTTTCAGCCGTCTTTGCATTAATGAGCAAACGTCAGAATGTAAGAACATGTTTCCTTTGCTTTGACAAGACAAGTTGGTTTTAACGTTGTTTCAGAATTTTCTCCAATGTCTTTAAGTCAGAACATGCTTCACTTATCTCCAGTGCATTGCTTGTTAAGAACTTGGTCAGCGCTTGCTTTCAAGTAATCTTCTGAGCAAGGAACCTGCTAAAAGTTAGAAGATATATTTAACACATAAAGAGTCTTTACCAGAGTCAGTAGATGCGCTTGAAGAAAAGGTTCTTTCATCAAATAACTTCTTCATACTTTTTTTGCTTACCACTTCAGAATGTTTTCTATTAGATCATTAACTGAAACATTCAAACACATTCATCAGAGTATAAATTATCTTAAATATAATTTACTGTTATCATCAAAACTCTGAGATAGGTCAGAACTAATCTTGTTCTTACAGAGTGTACAACTAGAAGGAGAAATAGTGAAAGTGAAATGGCTAATAAGCCAAATAATGGAGAAATACCTCCACCAATTACTACGGGAACAACGGTTGTACCAACCTTTAATGAAACTATATCGTCAACCGTTGGTTCAGAACCAACATTAACAGCAACTCAAACAGGACCAATACTTTCGTATGCAGGTCCTAGAGGTCTATCAGGAACACCCCCACCAAGGGTGAATCCAGGATCTCGACCATACATTCCCCCAGGATTTTCGACAGCCTGGATGGGTCGAGACTAGCCTTATGGCATGCCAACTAGTGAAATGGCTAGTCTTATGAATGTTGCGTCTACATTTTCAGAACCTTTGGTAAGTGCGTCTTCGCCATTATAGGGATCTGGAACTGGTATGGCGAATTTGGGTAGAAACCAACTCTTAGGAGGGGCATCTCATGCAATACCAAGCCTCACAAATGCTTCCGCATCAATTTTGAGGCAACAAATGGATGAAAGCAACCATGATATGGTACAAATGTTGGCCCAAACTCCGAGTACAGTGTTGAACTCTCTAATACAAAACACCACCCAGTTGAACCAACAAATGTCAGCGCAGATGACGCGCATGGCTGAATTTTTTAGAGTTCCCCAACCTATTCGAGAACCCCAAAGAGCACCAATAAGAGAGAATCGAGGTATAGTCTTAGAAGAAGATGTAACGATTAAAAACCCATAGCTAGATAGGAGGAACCACAAAGTGGAAATCGAACAACCTAGGGTCGAAATACCCATATTTCCCCCATAGATCCCTAGAGATGGAGATCAAGGTGTAATGATGGTAAATAGAAACCAAAATACTGACGAACTGATACAGAAGGTTCGACACCATAATTACGGAACATATAATAATCTGACAGCCATGATTGAAAGAATCATGATACAAAATGGAATAAACATTGGTTTTCATAGGCCAAACTTCACATCCCCATTGTCAGAGTATATCTTGCAAAAAAATTTACCCTCTAGGTGGAAAGTTCCAAAGTTCACTAAGTTTTCAGGGGATACGACGGAGTCCATTGTCGAACATGTGGCGAGATATTTGATAGAAGCTGGGGAAATATCAAATAACGAGAGCCTTAGGATTAAGTACTTCCCAAGTTCTCTAACTAAAAACACTTTTACTTTGTTTACCACCCTCCCAGCTAATTCGATCCACAATTGGAATCAATTGGAGAGATTGTTCCATGAACAATTTTACATGGGATAAACCAAAATAAGTCTGAAAGAACTGGCTAGCGTGAAAAGGAGATTCACCGAGCCAATAGATGAATATCTAAATAGATTTTGACTGCTCAAATCCATATACTTTACACAAGTTCCTGAGCATGAATTGGTCGAAATGGTAGCATGGGGCCTAGATTATTCTACTAGGAAAAAATTAGATACCCAATACCTGAGGGATATGGCCCAATTGGCCGATAGAGTTTGACATGTAGAACATCTTAAAATTGAAAAAGCTAAAGCAACTAAGACTCATCAAAGAGAAAGGGTAGCCTATGTCGAAATGGATGATGACGATCCAGAGACATCTAGTGATCCTATAGCCGTCGAAGAAAGCGAAATAGATTTAGTAGAGTTAAAGAAAGGGCCACCATACTCTTGTAGATTGTTAGTGCCCTCAGATGGGAAGAATCCTACCGAGTCTGAAAAGAACAGTGATAGATTCCCAAAGAAAACATATAGTTTCGACATCACAAAATGTGATGAGATATTTGACTTGTTAGTTAGAGATGGCCAAATGATAGTACCCCCAGGGAAAAAAATATCTCCTTTAAAAAAAAGAAAGAAAAGAGTTTTTTGTAAGTATCATAATTTTTTGGGCCATAAAACTTCACAATGTTTTCTTTTCAGGGATCTCGTTCAAGGAGCGATCAAAGAAGGCAGACTCAAATTTGCTGACAAACCTCCAATGAAAATCGATGCAAACCCATTGCGAGCTGATGCCCACTATGCTGAACCAACAGGCATCAACATGGTCAAAGTTTCTGAAAACTTCGTAATAAGCCGGTTTTTGGCAGTTTCATTGGGAACATCTCCAGAAAGACTGTCGAAGGGGTGAGAAGGGCTACTGAAGGCCTAAACAAATGGGCTACTGAAGGCCTAAACAAAGGGGCTATTGAAGGCCTAAGAAAAGGAGCTACTGAAGACTCAAACAAAAGGACTACTGCAGGTTCTTGAAGAAGTGAAAAACACAAGAAGGGGGGTTGAATTGTAAAACTTAAAATCAAATGCAGACAACACGTTATTTTTATCCTGGTTCGTTTGATCTCAAACTACTCCAGTCCACCCGTCAAGGTGATTTCGCCTCTCTCCAACGAGGTCTTAATCCACTATATTCAACTGAATACACAACTGCTTTAACAACTGTTAAAGCCTTCTTGAGTCTAACCACAGACCGGTTTATCTCAAGGAATTTCTTTTACAGATAAATGAACAAATGTGTGTTTGATGTTTTCTAGAAAAAACTATATATCACAACTGTGATAATACACAATATGAATCTTATAATGAACTAGACTGCTAATGCTATTGAGTAGGCGTGGTTGAAAGCTTTAGCAATTTGAGTGAGAGAGATTTCGTATGCGTGCGTGCGTAAAGAGTATTAGCCAATTCTTTTCTCACTGACTTGTTTAAGTAGCCTAGGAATAGATACGTTGCTGTCCATAAATCCATTTCAATGCTCATAACGTTCTTTCCTTTTTGAGAAGATCTTTGTCTTGGAATAAAGTCGTTGGTAATTAATATGTCTTGAATGCATAGTAAAGTTGACACTTCAGAGTGTTCTGCTAATGACAATCAGAGTGTTCTTGGCTTTAGCTTATTCTGACGCTTCTGAGTGCTGATGACATGGTTAGGATCTTGATCAGAGTCAGAGTATGCTTTGCGCATATTCTGTTCATCAGACTTCAGCGTATAGCACATGCTATTTGATCTTCTGATGCTGACATATCTTCTGATGTTGATGTTGATACTGATTCCATCAGAGTTTCTGTAAATACAAAACATAATTTTGAGTAGCATATATGTCTTATATAAATCTCATAATTCATTTAATCTTGTATTTTGTTATCATCAAAACTTTAACTGAGGGTTGTAGAATCAAACTATGTTCTAACAATCTCCCCCATTTTGATGATGACAAAAACCAGATTTTTTTCCAATTAAAATACAATGATGAAAGGTATCAGAGTTTGAGGATAGAGAGGAAACAGTATCAGAGATAATCAAATAGAGAATAAAAGGTATCATAGATAAGAAGATAAGGAATAAAAAGTATCAGAGTAATGAAGAGAAAAACTCTCCCTGAGTTTATTACTTCCCTTTAAATCCTTGAGACCTTGAGCATCAAAACTTTATTGAACTTTCTTTGAGCATCAGAACTTTGCTTTATCAGAGTTCATCAGATTCTTGTACCTGTAAGCTTTTCAAAAGAGAGAAATTCAAGTATATTAGAATGTTAGAATGTTTGAGACTTTTGTCTCAGTAATCCGTTATTGAAAAATATCATTCTTTCTCCCCCTTTTTGTCAGTTGTCAAAAAGCACAAATAATCAGAGTTAAAATGATCAGAGAAAAAAATGTTTGTATTAAAAACAGAAGCAATGATAGTTTAGAACAAGTAAAAATATTACAGACAAACATGTAAAGAAAACAAGGAAAACACAAGAAAATTCTAAGAAGAAGGAGGAAGTCGTGTGAACAGAGCTTCCAACATGCTCTTGATTTGATTGCTGGTTTCCTGTTGCTTAGATACCATGTTTGCTATAGAATCAATCTTGATATCCTACTTGTGCATCCTTTCATTCATCAGTATATTAGATCTCTTCAAATCCTATAGAGTCTGCCTGTCAAGAGAGGAAGCTTGAGGATCTTCAGATACAGTCTGCTTCTCAGAGCTTTCTGCAATAACTTCTTCTTGACCCAAGTCTTCAGCTGTAATCGTCTGCTCTTCTGTAGATTGAACGTTAGATGCTGGACGCTTTTCAGACCAAGGCGCAATGTCCAGATGGAGAGCTTCTTCCTTCAGCAGCTTGCTCAGAACTGGACCTTCCATTTCCTTCAGCAGATAACTGAAGTTCTGTTGAGCATGTCCATAGCTCTGGTCTTGCAACTTAAAGGTTTCAGCGCATACCCATCTTCTGAATTGTGTCCAGAGGAGGTCTGATACAGCAGGATCAACCAGTTCCAGACTTGCTTGTTTCAAAGAAGTGATCCACTTCTGTATATCTATTTCAAAGTTCACTATGCTGGAACCAACATCTGGTTGTTTTGGTTTAGGGATAGCAGTTTTGTGGTTTATTGCAGCAAGGCGTTCAAATACTGTTAGATCAATGACAGTCTTGCTGTGGTCATCTGAATTTTTCTTAGGTGAGGGAGTGGGAGAGTCAGAAATTACGATTGGACTTGATGAGGTATTTGGTGGAGTTATTTCTGGTGAAGAGGGAAGTTTAGGAATATTTACAGTGGTACCACAGGGCAATTGAATGGCCAAATGTTGCGGTTCAGGGGATTCAGAGTGTTGAGCCTCAGAGGTTTGAGTCTCAGGTTGTGGAGTTTGTTCATGTTGAGGAGAGGGTGGATTAATATCTGGTTGAGGAGATGAAGGTTGTGGGATTTCTGGTATTGGAGAGAGTGGAGTTTCTGGTATTGGTGAGAGGGGAGTTTCAGGTTGTGGCGAGATGGGAATTTCTGTGTTTGGATTTGGATTTTCTGGTTGGGGAGCGGAAGTGTGTTGGTCTATATCAGAAAGAAATTGTGCAAGTTCTGGTTCTGGTATGGTTGCAGTATTTGGATTTTGTGTTTTGGAGCTGGATCTTTTGAGGGTTAATGACTCAGAAGGGTCAAAGTCAACGTCAAAATCATCGAAAGTTTGAGGTGTTGGGTTTTCAGATGGAGTTGGAATTGGAGTTGGAATAGGGATAGATGTGGAAACATCAGTTGAATCTAAAACAGTTACAGAAACATGATTACCTCTTTTCTTTGGAGTCTGTTGAGATGATCCTCCTGTAGCAGCTTTTCTTTTCTTCGACTTCTTCAGAACAACCTCTAGTGCCTTCTGTTGAAGATCTTGAATATTCAGATTTGGAGCTGTACCATCAGCTTTACAAGCATCCAAATATCTCAGAATGATTTAAGGCTTAGAGTCAATTTTTGAGAACATAGGGAAGTCGTCCAGAGGGACTCTTCTGCTGGAGATTTCAGCAAAAGGAGTGACGCTGGGCTCCTTCTTAATGTTCTCTATCAGCTTCATTTTCTTCAGATTTTTGGCATTCAGCTGCTTGCCAACAGATGGTTCCAGAGTGCTGATTTCTTGTGCCTCTGTCAAATGTTCAATCAGCCTATTCTCTGTAAGAATATCTGATATCAGTCTTCCCAAGGGTATCCAATCCCTTTTTGTACGTTCCTCTTCCCATGTTTCTTTGACACTTGTTCTGAGATGGTTGAACAGAAGATGAGCTAGATTTATCTTGACCTTCTGAGAGATGAAATAGAGCAGAAACTGCTGATCAATGTTTATGTAATCAGGAGAGCTGGTAGGATTCCTGTGGTTGAAACAACCCAGAATGATCTTGGCCCAAATTCTATGCTTGTCCTTCAAATCCCTTATCTTGCTGGCGGGAAGCCCCAACGTGAAAATTTCCCTTGCAATTAGGGCAACATCTTGACACCTTTCTGCCATATCAATGCAGCGAATACCACCTCCATTGTACCCTATCAGTCTTGCAATCAGGTCTTCAGTAATCACAATCTTCTTCCCCATGATGTAGGATGTGACTTGGTGATTTGAAGAAGAAGCGTGAATCCAAAATTCCTTTACCAGAATAGGAAATGTTGGACCCACCAGCCTGTCAAAGTACTTTTCCCAACCTTGAGCTTTAATCTCTTCAGATAAATCAAAACCATTCTCCTTGAGACTGTTGAAATCCACTATTATTTCAGACAGAACTTCAAGGTTCTTGATTGGAGTGAGAAGCGTTCTGAGAGGTACTTCATATTGTTCATAAGAAGCAGTTTTCTGGGAACCTGAAGAAGGATTGCTGGAAGAAGCCATGTTCACACGAGGTTTTTGAAAAAGACTGAAAGGTTTTCTTGAGAAAGTAAGAACACAAAAAACAGAAATATTGAGAGAAAACGAAAGTAAGGGTAAAAAGTTTGAATGGTGTGAAGTGTTTAAATAGATTTCTAAAAAGTTTTTTTGAAAACATAAACGTTTAAGAGAGAGAAATAAATAATGATTATTAGCATTTAATGATAGCTGATTTTAGGGGATTCAGAAAGATACTTGAACGGTTACCCATGACATGTGTCTCAATGCATCCAATCAGCGCTTTGACTTTTCAGAAACGTGAACGCGTGTTCAGCCTCAGAAAATAGCTGATGACTGGATGACACTTGTTTGCTTGAGTGAACATCACTTCTATCCTTGAACTGAAGCGCTCATATCTTCATGGATAGATTCTGATACAATCTGCACTTCTAAGATTCTGAAAGAAGATTGATCAGAGGTTCACAGAGAAATAAACACAATTCTGAAGGTTAATATATAAAATTAAAACAGTTTTATTTTGGACAGAGCTTCATGCTGAGATGTTTCAGAATGAAGTTGAACCTATCTTCAGAAAGTGGTTTTGTGAAAATATCAGCCCATTGATGGTCTGTGTCAATAAATTTTAAATTTAAAATCCCTTTCTGAATATAGTCCATAATAAAATGATGTTTTATTTCTATATGATTAGCCCTAGAATACAAAATTGGATTTTTACCTAAGCAAATAGCAGAAGTGTTGTCACAGAGGATAGGAATGTTACTCTCAAATATCTGGAAGTCCTCAAGTTGACTTTTCATCCAGAGCATTTGTGTGCTGCATCTAGCTGCTGCTATGTATTCAGCTTCTGTTGTTGATAGAGCAATTGTGGATTGTCTTTTGCTGGACCATGAGATCAGATTTTCTCCCAGAAACTGGCATCTTCCAGAAGTGCTTTTACGTTCTACTCTGTCTCCAGCAAAGTCAGCATCACAGTAACCTACTAAGCTGTAATCACTTGATTTTCTATAAAACAGGCCCAGATTAGTAGTAACTTTCAGATACTTGAAAATTCGCTTAACAACTGTTAAGTGAGATTTTCTAGGATCTGATTGGAATCTTGCACAAATGCATACACTGAATAAAATATCAGGCCTTGAAGCTGTCAGATAAAGAAGAAAACCAATCATACCTCTGTAGACCTTCTGTTCTACCTTTTTGCTTACCTCTTATTTTTCCAGAATGCACGTGGGATGCATTGGAATCTTTGATGGCTTACATTCTGAGAGATCAAATTTCTTCAGAAGTTCTCTGACATATTTTCTCTGATGAATGTAAGTTCCTTCTGGGGTTTGATTGATCTGAATGCCCAGAAAGAATTTTAGTTCCCCCATTAGGCTCATCTCAAATTCTGCCTGCATACACTTAGAAAACTTTCTTCCCAGAGAAGGTTTAGTAGATCCAAAAATGATATCATGAACATAAATCTGACATACCAAGATGTCATTCTTAACTGTCTTACAGAATAAGGTTGTGTCCACTTTCCCTCTGGTGAATTCCTTTTCTAACAGGAAGTTACTCAGTCTTTCATACCAAGCTCTGGGAGCTTGTTTCAGACCATACAGTGACTTCTTTAGTTTGAAAACATATTCTGGATTTTTTGAACTTTCAAAACCAGGGGGTTGGTGCACATATACCTCTTCTTCTATATAGCCATTTAATAATGCACTCTTAACATCCATCTGATACAGAGTGATGCCTTTATTAACTGCAAATGAAATTAAAAGTCTGATAGATTCTAACCTGGCGACTGGAGCAAAGGTTTCTGTATAGTCTATCCCCTCTTGCTGACTATAACCTTGTGCTACCAATTGTGCCTTGTTTCTGATGACTTCACCTTGTTCATTCAGTTTGTTTCTGAACACCCATTTTGTTCCAATGACGTTGAATCCTTTTGGTTTGGGAACTAGATCCCATACGTCATTTCTTGTGAATTGATTCAGTTCCTCTTGCATTGCTAGAATCCAGTCATTGTCCAGAAGTGCTTCATCAACTGTTGATGGTTTAATCAGAGAGACAAGTCCGATGAGGGATTCTTCAGAGTTTCTGAAGCTGGCTCTTGTTCTGATTGGATCTTCCTTTCTTCCTAAGATTATTTCTTCTGGGTGATCCATGCTGCTTCTGGATGGTCTTTTATGAAGTTGATCAACAGACGGTGCTAGATTGCTTGCAGTGCCTCTTTCTGTTGTTGAGGGAGTGTTTCTGTTGAGAGCTTCTGATGATTTGTCTTCAGTACCTGTGAATTTAACTTCCATACCTGCAAGTAATTCATTCTGCTTTGACTTTTGAGAGTCAAGCTTATCATCAAAACGAACACTGATTGATTCTTCCACAATCTGTGTTTCTGTATTGTATACTCTGTACCCTCTTGAGCGTTCAGAGTATCCTAACATAATACACTTCTGTGCTTTAGAGTCAAACTTGTTCAAATAATTTTTTGTATTCAAAATAAAGCAAGTACATCCAAATGGATGAAAATATGAAATGTTGGGCTTTCTGTTCTTCCACAATTCATATGGAGTCTTTTCCAGAATAGGTCTTATGGAGATTCTATTCTGAATGTAGCACGCTGTGTTTATTGCCTTTGCCCAGAAGATCTTAGCAACGTTAGTCTCGTTGATCATGGTTCTGGCCATTTCTTGCAATGTTCTGTTCTTTCGTTCTACAACTCCATTTTGCTGGGGAGTTCTAGGACAAGAGAAATCATGCAGAATGCCTTTGTCATTAAAAAATGATTCAAAATCTTTGTTTTCAAACTCTCCACCATGATCACTTCTGACTTTGACGAATCTAAGATCCTTTTCATTCTGAACTTGGTTGCAGAAGGTGACAAACACAGAGTGTGACTCGTCCTTGTGTATTAAAAACTTTACCCATGTCCATCTGCTATAGTCATCTACGATTACTAACCCATACTTCTTACCACTGACTGAGGCAGTTTTAACTGGTCCAAATAAGTCAATGTGCAGAAGTTCTAATGGCTTAGAGGTGGAAACAACATTTTTAGATTTGAAAGCTGGTTTTGCAAACTTGCCTTTCTGACTTGCTTCACATAGAGCATCTGAATTGAACTTCAGGTTAGGAAGTCCTCTGACCAGATTGAGTTTGTTAATCTGAGATATTCTTCTCATACTAACATGCCCCAATCTTCTGTGCCAGATCCATTACTCGTTGTTAACAGACAGAAGACACTTTACATTCTGACTTTTCAGTTCAGAAAGTTTTATTTTATAAATGTTGTTTCTCCTCTTTCCATTAAACATGATAGTCCCATCTTTCTGACTAACAGCTTTGCATGAATTTTGTTTAAAGATTATATCATAACCGTTATCACGTAATTGACTTATGGATAACAGGTTATGCATTAATCCATCTACTAATAAAACATTACTTATAGAGGGAAGATTTCCATTACCTACTGTTCCAGAGCCAATGATCTTTCCCCTCTGATTGCCTCCAAAGCCTACGTGGCCTCCAGGCTTAAGTTCCATGCTTTGGAACATATGTTTTCTTCCCGTCATGTGTAATGAGCAGCCAGAGTCCAGGTACCATGACTGGTGTTTCTGCTTTGCTGCTAAATATGTCTACAACATGTATTATTTTATCCTTAGGTACCCATATTTTCTTGGGTCCTGATTTGTTAGTTTTACCAAAACTCTGGTTGAATTTTGGTTTGACAGAATAATTACTACTAGTATATTTGATGTCGTGTGTGTGCCCATATACAAAATGTGAGTTAAGTGGAGTTCGTTTTATAACTAAATCCATGGCATTCTTTAGTGTAGGTACCTTACCTTGGTATCCTATTCCTTTTCTGCCATTTCTGCTAACTCCATAGATCATTGAAGCCATTTTGCTTCTATCTATGTTTTTAGCTAGAAACTTCTGAAAGCTGTGATCATACTCCTTGATGATCTCATCAGCACTGCTGGGAGTTTCAGGAATTGTTTCATTCTGAGAGTTTTGCAATAGATTTTCTAATTTTGAAACTTTATCTTTCAACTCAGAATTCTCCAATTTGAGACTCTCAGTTTTATCAGAGTCAGAAGCAAGATTCCTTTTTAGGTTTCTGAATTTGACTCTGATCTGCTGATATCTTTCCAGAATTTCATTAATGCTTTCAGCTAGTTCAGCCTTAGTAAAGTTAATAGCAAAGTCAGGGAATACCTCTTATGTGTCTGATTCAGAGTCTGATTCATAAACTTCACTATCTTCTATTATGTTTTCCATGAGATCTATGTTTGCTCTCTCATCATCTGATTCTGATTCAGCTTCAGATGTGTCAGAGTCATCCCATGTAGCCATGAGACTTTTCTTCTTTTCCTTGCCAAACTTCTTTTTGGGCTTTTCCCTCTGAAGCTTTGGGAAATCACTCTTGTACTGTCCTTGCTCGTTACATTCATAGCAGATGATGTCTTTGTTATTTGGCTTTCTGCTTCCTGAAGAGCCTTCAGATCTTCTGTGTCCAGAGGAGGATTCTGACCTTTTGTATCTGGAGGAGGATTCATTCTGATTCTCTGATCTTCTTGGATTCCTGAACTTTCTTTGCCTCTGCTTCCACAGTTGGTTCACCCTTCTGGATAGGAGAGACAATTCATCTTCTTCTGATGAGGACCCATCAGAGGTTTCTTCTAGGGCCTGCAAAACTTTGGAGTTAGATTTTCTGTTAGATTTTAAAGCTAATGGCTTACCTTGCTTTTGAGGTTCATCTGCTTCTAGCTCTATCTCGTGACTTCTGAGGGAGCTGACAAGTTCCTCCAGAGAGATTTTGTTGAGATCCTTAGCTAGCTTCAGCGCTGTGACCATTGGCCTCCACTATTTTGGCAAGCTTCTGATGATCTTATTGACATGATCAGCAGTAGAATACCCTTTGTCCAGAACTTTGAGACGAGCAACCATAATTTGAAATCTTGAGAACATCGTTTCAATTGATTCACTTTCTTCCATCTTGAATGCCTCATACTTCTGAATGAGCGTAAGAGCTTTAGTTTCTTTAACTTGAATGTTGCCTTCATGCGTCATTCTCAGAGAGTCAAACATATTCTTTGCAGTGTCTCTGTTTGATATCTTTTCATATTCAGAGTAAGAGATGGCGCTGAGAAGAATTGTTCTGGCTTTGTGATGATTTCTGAAATCACGCTTTTGTTAATCAGACATTGCTTTCCTGTCAATCTTCTGACCACTTGCATTCACTGGATGCGTGTATCCATCAGTCACCATATCCCACAAATCAGCTTCGTGGGCCAGAAAGAAGCTTTCAATTCTGTCTTTCCAGTAATCAAAGTTCTCTCCATCAAAGACTGGAGGTTTGCCACTGAATCTGTCTCTTTCGTCATTGTTGTCATTGCTGATGTTTTGATGTGGTCCTGCCATTGTGTTTTTCTAACGCTGGATCTTGTACTGACACGGTTAAGTGTTATAAGCTCAGAACCAGGCGCTCTGATGCCAATTGAAGAAGTGAAAAACACAAGAAGGGGGGTTGAATTGTAAAACTTAAAATCAAATGCAGACAACACGTTATTTTTATCCTGGTTAGTTTGATCTCAAACTACTCCAGTCCACCCGTCAAGGTGATTTCGCCTCTCTCCAACGAGGTCTTAATCCACTATATTCAACTGAATACACAACTGCTTTAACAACTGTTAAAGCCTTCTTGAGTCTAACCACATACCGGTTTTTCTCAAGGAATTTCTTTTACAGATAAATGAACAAATGTGTGTTTGATGTTTTCTAGAAAAAACTATATATCACAACTGTGATAATACACAATATGAAGCTTATAATGAACTAGACTGCTAATGCTATTGAGTAGGCGTGGTTGAAAGCTTTAGCAATTTGAGTGAGAGAGATTTCGTATGCGTGCATGCGTAAAGAGTATTAGCCAATTCTTTTCTCACTGACTTGTTTAGGTAGCCTTGGAATAGATATGTTGCTGTCCATAAATCCATTTCAATGCTCATAACGTTCTTTCCTTTTTGAGAAGATCTTTGTCTTGGAATAAATTCGTTGGTAATTAATCTGTCTTGAATGCATAGTAACATTGACACTTCAGAGTGTTCTGCTAATGACAATCAGAGTGTTCTTGGCTTTAGCTTATTCTGACGCTTCTGAGTGCTGATGACATGGTTAGGATCTTGATCAGAGTCAGAGTATGCTTTGCGCAGATTCTGTTCATCAGACTTCAGCGTATAGCACATGCTATTTGATCTTCTGATGCTGACATATCTTCTGATGCTGATGTTGATACTGATATTCTGATGCTGATTCCATCAGAGTTTCTATAAATACAAAACATAATTTTGAGTAGCATATATGTCTTATATAAATCTCATAATTCATTTAATCTTGTATTTTGTTATCATCAAAACTTTAACTGAGGGTTGTAGAATCAAACTATGTTCTAACAGTTCTTACTTGGCTGCCGTCAAGGGTTCGAGAGAGGACCTTGAAGCCAAAATGCAAAAGATGAATCTCGCTGCCAAGAGCAACGTAGAATTCAATATGGTCGAAGTATCTGAGGCAAAGGCTTCAGAAGAGGCCATCAGAATAGAGGAAGTGAACAAAACAACATTTCCTAAAGAGAATGAGAATCTGGCAAGTTTTCTGCAATGATGCTAGAAAAAGAAGTCTGAAGTTATGTTGTGTCCAAGATGCAGCTCCATCTTCGACAAAAAGGCTGCAGAACATATACAGGGCGTAAGGGCAACAAAGGAGAAATGGGCCACCAGTGCCCAACCCAACATTGTTTCTGAGGTTAGATATGATCCCAGAAGAGGATATCAGAAAGGACCAATGACCCAGGCGAAGAGGCCATCAACTTTCAGGCCTCCAACAAATATCCCCGTGGACACTTGGCTAAAAACAACAAACAGGAAAAGGCCAAGTGAGGAGAAATGGAAAATATTCGATGTGCCAAGAGGATCATCCTTGGCATATAGGAAGGAGTTCCAAACTACAACAACAAACAAAGTGGCTCATGCGTCGAGCAACTACAAGGGGAAAAACCCCATGTCTCACTCCGAGTGGAGAAGATATCAAAGACGGCGAAAAGCCGAGAGAGAGGCTACAGAGGAGCCTCAACCAGAATCAAGCACCAACGTACCACGAAGAATGGACAAAGGAAAACAAAGAAATCCTTTGTAAAGGAAACCAATTGCTAGAAGACTGGTGTGGCCAGAATAAGGTGAATCAGATGAAGAAGGTAATTCTAAATCTGATGTTACTCTAGATATTATGGTGAATGTAGTATCAGTACTAGCCAGGGAGTACGGCCGCCAAGTCGAAGTCGAAGAGACTGACTGGGAGGTCGAACAGGAAATGGCCAAACATAGGCCAGTGTGTTATTATGTGATGAACAATGGTTGCGTCGAAGAGCAAAATGCTTTCTTCGAGCCACCTACTGAGGCGATGAAAAATCACCTCAAACCCTTGTTCATAAGGGAAAAGATAGGGGAAATAACCATCAACAAGATTATGGTTGATTGTGGGGCTACAATAAATATAATTCCCCAATCTATGCTGAGGAAAATGGGCAAGGGAGACGGAGATATCAAACCCCACAACATGGTTCTATCGAACTATGAGGGAGGTATTGGAAATACTATGGGGGTGATACAATTAGAACTCAAGGTGGGAACAATACTTCGACCAACTATGTTCATGGTCATTTCAGTGAAGCCCAACTACAGTCTACTGTTAGGCAGAGAATGGATACATGGCATAGGTGCAGTGCCATCTTCGATGCATCAACAGGTTACAATTTGGCGCCCTGATGGCATCGTGGAGAATATTGAAGCCGACCAAAGTTATTACTTGGGTGAAGTTAACAATGTTGGAAAAAATAGCTTCAACAGAAACTTGCTCACATAGGGCCATGCAATCCTCCTGACTTAGATTTGGCACCAGCACCAAATGCCTTTTGCTCCCTCTACCTGCATTCCAACCATGGTTTCTAGTGGGATAGAGAAGATTTATCAAACATTGACTATGGAGGAGTTGATGACATACGGCCAACGGGCTGGGGAAGTGAATTCGGTGATGATGACTGAATCACAAGCTTTATAAAATATTTCAGCATATGTAGCTGAAAGTAGAATGATAGTGGCCTTAGAGGCTGAAGTCAAGTACATGGATCTTGAAGCCAATGAGCAAGTATTTCTTCCAAAAGGACCTGGGAAAGACTTCAAACTGGAACCACCTGACTCGAAAGAGGAAGAAATGAAAAACCCGAGGCTAGATGCCATCTATGATGATGAGCCTTTGGGTTTTGGAAAGGATCAGTTGGCAAACAGTGTTAAAATGCTATCGTAAGATACTTTGGAAGATATAGACCTGGGAAAAGGTTTAGTGAAAAGACCAACATACATTAGTGCGAAGATAGATCCAGAGCTCAGGATTGAAATAATCCAATTGTTGAAGGAGTTCAAAGACTGCTTTGCATGGGATTATGATGAAATTCCTGGTCTCGATAGAGAAGTGGTAGAGCTTCAACTACCAATAAAGCATGGAAAAAAGCTTGTCAAGCAAACTCCAAGGCGTTTTGCACTAGAACTTTCTCTGCCCTCGAGAATGGAAGTCATGTAGATAAAAAGGATTATGCTGTTTCAGTAATGCCACATCTTCCTTAGTACGGGACCCAGTCGAGGTGACTCTCTCGTTTGCAACGCGAGTCACATTTTCTCCGACAGACAAATCCTATATTTGGACAGGGGCACCTTCAACATTCGCAGAGTTTCTTGCTTCCCCTGTCAAGTTTTCTCTTTCATCAGTCACCAGAATATCCTCAGTTTGATTCTCTCCCTCTGGTGTGCCTTCCCTCTCTGTTTCGACTACATCATCAGCAACCTCATCTTCTTCGTCCTTCTGCCCATCATCAATAGCATATGGAGTCCCAAGATTCTCCTGTTCCTCGCTAGGAACTTCTTCATTTGGCTTCCCAATGGTTTCATCTTGATGCCCAGAGGTTTGGTTCACCTCTCTAGCGGAGCTCGCAAAGGATCCCTTTGCTGAAGAAGGCCTATGAGTGGGATCACCCTCACTGTTGATTAAAGTGACAAATTCTTCTACAGGTATAAGGGCCTGTTTAGAAGTACCAACAGTGTTTTGAGGATTATAATATTGTTATCGGAACTATTAAAAAAGAAAAAAGGAGGCTAAGTCAATAAATAATCTTAAAGGGTCAAAGTGATTACTTTAGGAGGAACTTCAGCACCAGGACTTGAATTATCGCTTTCACTGGGATTATTCATCCTAGCAGCTATCTCTTGTTCCGTTGGCTCTTTGATAATGATGGTCTCGATCCAATAACTTTAACCTTGACCTTGTTTTTTGGATGAGGCTCAGGAATAGGGACTGGCTTCTTTAATTTGTGCCTCTTAAGAGGTACATGAGGAGATTCTTCTTCTTCATCACTGGAAACTTCAATTTCTTGAACTCTCCTATTCTGTGGAGTGGTTTTAAATACCCAGAAAGAAAGGAGTCGAAGACATCAGTGTCAATATTAATATGTTCAAAAGAAAGATATAGCGGAAAATGTTTGCCTTTGGTGAAGGTTTTACAAAAGGGTCTCCTCCCTTTGCGCTTTCAGCGACTTTCTTGGTAATGGTCCTCTTGACGGCTAGAAAATAAACAAGTATAAGCTAGATGTCGAATGATTAAATCAAAGACAATAAGAAATTTGATTTGAAAAGAAAGATTACCCTTTTTGATCTTGTCAGAGACCAGCATAAATGCCTCTTGAAGGTGGTCAGCGAAGTCTTTTTCGTCGAAGAATTCTTCTTTATAATACTGCTTCCACCAGTCTTCAAAAAGAGGTGAACACATGAAATTGAGTTTGAAGTCGAACAAAGTTAGTACGGTTCAACCAACGTACCTACCAATATGCTTGGTAGAAGCATCCTCTGAATAGTCTGCATTATAAAACAGCAGAAGCTTTTCTCGGGAATAAATTGGTGAAGGGAGTGTCTGGATGATACTAAATTGTCGAGAGACAAGATTCGGTTGATAAGCAATCAAACTGAGTTGATTCTTCAAACTCTTGAATCTCAGTGGCATGATTCTTGGGCGAAGAAGCGACTCCCAAATAGCCACAAACTCATCCACATGGTCATCTTCGTCATATGAAGGATATGGTCGAATAAACCATTCCGGACCAACCTTTCTACTAGCAAAGGGAGCCATGGTCGAAACAAATTCCTTATGCTTTTCAAAAATCATCACAAAGCTAATAAACGCTTTCTGGAATTGTTCACCCTCATCAGTTGGAGTCAACAGGACTAATCTAGTGCCTTCGACCCTTCTGTTCAGGGCTTCTAGGGCCCTCTCATTAATATTATTCTTCTGAAGAAGAAAATATTCAAAAGTGGCGTTGAGCCAAAGTTGCAGAATCCAAAAGGGACCAAAAAGGAGAAAACTCGCATTGTCTCCAATAACTTTAAGCTGAGTCACATCATTGCTGATGGACTCATACAGGTTGGTTAAAATTAATTTATCCAGACAAAGGGGATAGCCATGATGAAGCTGCATCGCAAGGGTGAGCATCTTCTTAGTCACTTAAAGTGACTTAGTGAAAAAAACAAAGTGAGATAACCACAAAGCTAGGAAAGCTATGTGTTCCACTTCAGAGACAGTGCTACTAGACTTGTCGTGAAAGTGGTTGATGAATATGGTGTATATGGGTTTTGTGGCTGAAAACCTGATAGCATCTTCAGACAAATCTTCAGGGTCGAAATAGTCACCAGTTGGTCGAAGACCAGTAATGGCGGCTATGTCGAAAAGAGTTAGGGTCACCATTCCACAGGGCAAATGGAAGGTGAAATGCGTACTATCCCAGAAATACAGCGAAGATACCAACATGAGAGGGCAATAAGATAACCTAGTCTTCGACAGCATGACCAAGTCATAAATCCCCATATCCTTCAAGATTTGGGCCTGCACTTTTTCCATCTTACTCATCCATTATGAGTATTCTGAAGTAAGACTAGGGCAAGATTGAAAGATTCTATTCCCCTTGTTCATAAACTGAAGGTTGATGTCTTCCTTCATTTGAGAATGTTGCTGGTTAGCAGGGGTTGTATCCTTAGGGTCATTCCTGGGTTTCTTCACGCAACCTATAAGCTTGAGCCTAGGATGAGTTGGGAAGAAAGTGTTATTTTGTTTTTGGTTCTCGAAGCATGTAGATAGTGGGCCAGACATGGCATACATGTGCCCAGAATACTTAACGGGAATGAGTAACTGAGATTCATAAGCTTCACGCCATTCTATGGTCATGGGTTCAGAAACAACCCTTCGCTCCCCAGTCGAAACAGGAACAAGGCTAGTGGAAAAGATCCCTGGTTGACATTGTAAGTCATAAATGTTCTTAGTTTTGGGATTGTTTGGTGCGTTTGAAAGGAAATCCATGGTTGAAGGTAGTGAAAGAACGAAGAAGATGAAGTTCTTAAGACTTTTCTTTGCAAGGAAATAAAGAGTATTAGGAGTTGTAAAAAATTCCAAAGAAAAGGATTCATGGCTATTTATAGTGTTCAGGGAAGAGTGTTTTCCCTCAAGACCATTTAATGCTGCAGAGTTAGTGGGGAACATGGCGAACATTGAGGCAGCGTGGTAACGGATGATTGACAGCGACATATTGGGAAAAACGTAATGGTGACTCTGAATACCAGTTGTGGTTGGTAGAAGGCGAAAATCGCACGATTGACTTCTGTGGTAAAAAAGAAGACAAGTGTCGAATGGGAATCTCAAAGAATGATCATTTCTTCTTGCGTCGAAATTGACATTCTTGGGGGGCAATTTGTTAGCTCCTAAATTCGACACCCACAACAAATTGGACTTATGGGCCAAAAATAGATTGAACAAATCTAAGCTGGAAATAATTCGACTGATTGAAAAAATACTTAGAGAAATTTCTGAGTTTAAGTTAATCTTCGACCAGAAGGTTCTTGCGGCCTTCGGCTGAAAGGGCTTCAGGGCCTTCAACTAAAAGGAAACCTCGTATCAGCACTAAGTGATTTTGAATCTGAAGAAAGGAGGGAAAAGCAGTTCGCTTGGCAGTTGAGGAAAGTAACGTTGCATGAAGATAGAGGTTGAAGCATATGTAGAAGAAACTTATCCCCATCCTAGAGAAAAGCAACTCCTCGACGGTTACCTAGTTTTTAGTATAAATATAGGAAGTTTATGTAGATTTTTGTGTGTTCAACTAACAGTACAAGTCATTCAATACCATTCGAGTACCCGTTGCGTGAGAAAGAATACTGAAAATGTACGTTTGAAACACCACATTTTATAATCAAAGTCTTTTACATTTCTCTTTTACATTTCTTGCCTTTTTATCTTGCTTGCAAACATCTATTTTCCCTTGCACTTTACTTGCAGTTTTTATCAGATTTCTGCACTTAAAATCTTCTCAACCCCTTTTCTATTTACTTTCTACACTCAAACTCATTTCAAACCTCGACCTTTCCCAGTCGAACGTGTGTTCTTTATTTATATTATCATTTATGTCCAAACAACGCAAAAATTAGCATATGTCTTGGGATCAAACTGATCGATCCTGCGAGTAACCAAAAATTACCCTTTTGGAAGATCAGCGGTTGTTTACCGAATAACACGACAAACACATATCATCATCACAATATGCTACAAGATCAAAGTGAGATCATTTTCTATACTGTAATACGGTGGGAGAACTGACTTTTTTGGTTTTATCCAAATGTGCGGTTAGCAAGAGTCGCCACTGACTTTTCTTTTATCAAATATTTAGGAAAGATGAAAAGAACAGGAAAGACCTTTGATAGATTTTGAGTTCGGGGGGTATGTTATGAAAAGGGAAAGTATTAGCACCCTTTTCATCTATAGTTATCTACGGGCTCTTAATTACTTAGCTCATTTTTGAAAACTTGCTTTGTGTGTGTTATTTGTTTGAAAATATTTTGAAATGCCAGTGTAAGGCAGACTGTGTAATGATTATTGTATCAGTCCCAAAGAATGTATACAAAGTGTTTTTGAAAATATTTGTTTGAAAATGATGTGTGAAAAATGTTTTAAAAAGTTTGTGAGCAAGCAATTAGGAGTTCTTACCCACTAAAGGTTTTTCTTGTTATTTTCCTTCTCCTTTAGAGATAGTATTATCCATACCATTAGTTGGTAGGTAATCCAATCTATTGGATGTGAAGGGACAGGCGTAGGAACATCGTATGGTCATCAAAGGCAACATGTAAAGATACTTTAGCAATTGTATCAGAGGGACTATATCATTTTGTAGGCAACTTCGAAGGGTCATCGAGGGAATATGATCTTTATGACGATTAGATCGAGAGTCTTTTGCTAAAATTCCCCACTTTCGAGGGACGTGACCAATATTCGTAAAGAAACAAGAGGGGTTACCCTAGAGGTGCAAGTGTGAAGAGTGTGTTAATTTCAGTTATTTATCTTGAGAATTAGGGTTTTCTACATTTGTTTTTAATCTTGTCATACAAACCCTAGTTACTAGCAGTTAAATGTATACAGAAGAAATAAAATGCGGAATGTAAAGACCTAAGCTATTACATGACTTTAGGGCAGATACATAAGTATATAAATTTGCAGGAAAAGTAAACCTACGCTATTACATCCTCGAGAAGATACATAATAGAAGAAAAATACGAAAAAATATAAATCTACGCTATTACATCGAAGAGTGCGACCTATACACTTTGTCTAATAAAATTAAATAACAAAGAAAGAAAATAGAATGTTAAAGTGAAAATTTTTTTGTGTGGTTTTTTGTAGAAAATAGTTTAAATGATGATAGTAATTAAAAACCTATTTCTAATTCATTTTAATATTAAGAAAAATAATTTAGTTAATTAATTAATTAGTAAAATAAAAATATAAGAAAAATTCAATCACAAACTAAAATCCTAATCCTAATTTGTTACTATTAAGAAAAAAAAATTAGGTTGATTAATTGTTCATTAAGAATTAATTAGTAAAGAAAATAGAAAATTAATTAGAGTTAGTGAAATAGGGAAAAAATAATTGCATGGGGTGGGTATTGAACCCGCGCCCCTGGCTTCACAGGCGCACTGTCTTACCTAGGTCAACATTACTCCTTTTATAGAGAATATGAATTGATCAATATATATATATATATATATATATATATATATATATATATATATATATATATATATATATATATATATATATATATATATATATATATATATATATATATATATATATATATATATATATATATATATATATATATATATATATATATATATATATATATATATATATATATATATATATATATATATATATATATATATATATATATATATATATATATATATATATATATATATATATATATATATATATATATATATATATATATATATAAAACCTGCGCATTAGTTTGAAAAATAACAAAAAAATAATTGTAAGACGCAGGGATCGAACCCACGCCCTTCACGTTACATGCCTCCGTCTCAACCAACTGCACTGCGTTGCCTTTGTGTCATTGAATGGAAACAAATAAATATATTATAAAACATGTGTCAGAGAAGCGCCGGAGCCCTAGCTCTGGTCGTCTTCTCCGATCAGCCAATTTTTCAACTTGCAAAAATATCATACTTTAAAGTTTAAGAGGGGTCTTGTCCCCCTAATTTGGACCTATTGAATCTAGTGTTGGCATTAGTTTGGCTGGAAAATGATTGTATCGTGAGATTCGAAGAAAAGATCTCAAACTGCCCTAGTAATGACAGATCCTTGTTCCTGCATTAAAGCTTGCAAAAAATGCTTTAAGCAATTATAAACATCATCACTAACATGTATATATGCATAGAATCAATCCATAATGCATGAATTAGAATTAGATACTAGAGAATTTTACCCAATCAGCGTGACTTGGTATGGCTGTTTTGGCATGCTTCAGGCTTCAAGGATGGTTGGGATAGACTCCTGGGATCTTCAAGAACACAATGGAATGAGTGGAATGGGTTGCAAGAGGCTGGAGACAAGGCTTTCAAGTTGCCCTAATTTTGACAAAATTTGAGATTTTTGAGAGAGAGTTCTTGAGGAAATATTCGTGACCCTCTTGGTCTGAAGATGTCATGTATTTATAATGAGAATATTAGGTCATCAAAAGTGAGATCAATCTTTTATATTTCATGATCAAATCTTTGATTGGAATTTTAGCATGAAATATTTATTTTTTAAGCCAATCTTGTACCAATCAATCTTTACACGTTTTTTTGTAAGTTGCCACCAACTTTTTAGACTTATAATTTGATTCAAAAATAGATTCTCATGCCTTATATAATTTATTTGGTATTTTATTTGATTTATTTTGCTTTTAATTGAATAAATCAAAATAAAAAAAGAAATAAAAAACCACAAAAATAAATGAATGGATTAAGAGGTCTATTATGAGGTCAGGAACACGTTTGGACTTTAAAAGATAGGCCCATTAGCCTAAAAATTCAAATTTGCTCAATTTGGACTTCATGCATTTTCTCAAAATTGCCCAACTTGCACAAATCATATTTTGCTCAATTTTTGTTATATGAAGGTGATCTTGGACTCTTTAGAAATATCAAAATATCCCCTACAACCTTCATGTTGGTCATTTTCTCATTTGAAGCATTTATCTTGATGTAAAGTGCTTTGACAAAAAGTGTCTTTTTGTTGACTTTTAAAATGACCTGTAATGTTTTGGCCCATATCTCTCAAATGAAGCATTTTTGGCCTTGAGCTTAGATAGAAAAAGTTGTAGAGAATTGAATTTCCTTAAAGATAGACTTTGGTTGAGAAATTTCTGATGAATTATGTGAAAGTTATGCTTGGTGAAAGTTTAGTTGACTTCTCCTTAAGAAAACCCTAATTTAGTAACTTTTGACTTTTGATGATTCTTGAGTTTTCTTGATGAATCATGATCAATCATTGATCAAATAATTAATATGACTTCAAAATATTGATGTTGACCAAAAATATTGAAGTTTGACTGCAAGTTAGTCAAAGTTGACATTTTGTCCAATAAAGTTGATTTTCAATCATCTGAGCAATTGACTCAGGAAACTTGTACTGCAATGCTTAAAACTTGGCATGAGGATACTTTGATACATATGATAAACCATGAAATACAATTGAAGCATTAGAAGTCCAATTCCTTTGATAAAAGTAAAACCCTAGTTGTTTATTAATGCTTAGGAGAAGGGCTTACATGATCAATCTTTGAGTAGTCTTGAGTAGTCTTTGAGTAATCTTTGAGGAGATATCTTGAATTAATTTGTATTGAATAAAGGGAGGGAAAATTTTGGGATACAACATCTGCCTCTGGTCAACCTTCTTAATCCTGAAGAGTTATATTGGCATGTCTGCCATTCATGATTTGAAGGTGGAAGAGAATTGAACACTTAAGTGCCGAGAAATTTGCACTCACATGTGCACGATGTAGCTCTATTGGTTGATTACTGTTGTACCCCAAAATTTTCCCTCCCATATTCTTCAAGATTTGCCAAGATCAATCTTCAGATAGTTCAAAATCTCTCAAGGGTTGCACAGTCCAATTGCCTCCTAACACAGTCAAAATTAGGGTTTTGGTTCTGGCAAAGAAATTGAGGTTTCCAAGGGTCCACTCAAGTCCCACATGCCTATAAACATTGTCAAGCATCCATAGGCCAAGTTTCAAGACTCAAAGCATCAAATTGCACAGTCAAAAACCCTAAATGCTTCACAGTCAACTACAGGGGCAAAATGGTCATTTGACAGTCAAAAATCCAAATTTTTGGTTAACATCTTATTTTGAAGCCACAAACATCATTTGATCAATTCTTGATCATGATTTCACAAGCATGGCTCAAAAAGTCTCAAGATGCAAAAGTTTCTATTTTTGGACAGTTGAAAAAGTCAACTGCAAATTGACCAAGGCATAACTTCTTCATGGTTTATCAGAAAAATTCCATCCAAAGCTCATTTTGAAGAGAATGACATTTCCTACAATTCATCTTCACACTCCAAGTCCAAGAAATGCTCTCACAAAAAGTTATCAATTTCAACATTATAGGTCATTTTCAAAAGTCAACAAAAAGGCACTTTAAGTCAAAGACCATAACTTGAGATTGGTAAATCAAATTGACATGGGACCAAAGGCATTGGTTAGAGGACTTCAAGACCTTTCCAAAATGTCCAAGAACATGTTCATAGCTTCAAAATTGAGCAAGATATGCCTTGTAGAAGTTGGGAAATTTTTGGGAATTTTGAAAAGTCAACTTTGCACAAAAGGCTTCAAAAATGCTAATGGGCCTCAATTTCTTTCATGAATCATTACCCAAAGGCTATGAACGACCCATTGAACTCTAAGGGATTTATTTTCTTATTTTTGATTAATTATTTGAATTTTTATTATTATTAATTCATTTAATTATATTTAAATATGAAAAAATATCAAATAACACTTATCAAATCTTTTTGTCCAGCAAGTTCACTCATTATGAGCTAAATATTTTGTGCATCAATTAACAAGGAAATATCTTCCATAATTGGCATGATTGGCATGGAAAAAGATTGGAAAAGATATGAACAAAATCAAAGATTGAAAACATCAATACATGGACTTTGGGCTTGGTTTTTTAACCTAATTTCACTCAAATACAAAGGCACAACATGACCTAATGCTCATACACACGAAAAGGATGCTAAGAACTAAGGACCAAATTGCATTTTTTTCACAAAAAGTTGGAAACTGAAATCCTAGTTAGAGGACAATTCGAAGCTCCAAAAGCATTCCAATACATTGCCAAAGCATCCAGGAGTCGATTACAATCAAAACCAGGTCTCCAGGCCCCAAGAATTGGTAGAACAACATTGCACTTTTCATGAACATATCCATTATCGTGTTTTAATCTACATGCATTATTCATGAGTTTTAATTGTTGATTCTTACTAACAATGATGTTCTGAAGCTAATGGTACCCTTTAATTGTCCTAACAATGCCTGTATCAAGATTTGCCATTGACGTTCGCTAGGGTTTCAGAGCTCCAGATTTAGGGGTTTCTTCATATGGAAAAATCAGGCCACCAAACCTATGCCATTGAATTCGTGACATGAAGACGAATCATTCCATGACCTCGTGCCCTTTTTATATTTGCCCATTGTCTAATCGCTATTTTTCCTGGTGGTATTTAGTGGGGGTTTAAAACCCCCGCTATTTGATTATGTTACAGGTACAAAAAGGAAGAAGACGCATGCGTGGCCTCATGTGGTTGGGCAATTCAAATATTCAGCGCGCTTTTTCTGCTTTACACCACTAACGCTTGTTTTCCATTATAATAATTACGTTCCATAATAATAACAAAGCGCGCAAACAGCTCAACTGGCAAAGCATTCACTTGGTAAACGCTGGGACCTGGGTTCGATTCCCAGGTCCCCCCATATATTTCATGTTTTTTCCCTTAACGTGTTTCTATGCAGCATCCCTTCCAAGGCCTACCACGCATCCTCAAACGCTAGCTTGCCACATGGCCATGAGGATCAATCTGAAGGCCAGAACATGCAGTCCATCATACGCCTGGGTCAACCACTCCACATGTGATCCCTGAAAGTCAAAAAGGGCTTGTTCTATTGGGCCAAATTGCTTCCAATTTACCTTCAAAAAGGGCCAGACACCCCCATGGTTTGCACATTTTTATTTTTTTATTTGATTTTCCTTTTTATTCTTTTAATTGTTTTTAATTGTCTTCTTTAATTTCATAAATTAATTTTCACAATATAAAATACAGAAAAATTAAAATATGTTTAATTATATTTAATTTCTATTAATTTATTTTGTAAATAAATGTTAAATAATTAATTTAGTTAAATTAGGTTTTAAAACTTAAATCTTTTTCTTAACAAATTAAAATATGTAGAAATTAGGGTTTTTAACTTTTCATCATTTTTTTAATAAATAATTTTCTCATCATTATTATTATTATTAATTATTAAATATTTTTGTAAATAAACATGTACATTAAATATTTAGTAAATTAGGTTAAACTTGAATATTTTTTCATTAATAATTAAAAACAACTTAGAATTAGGGTTTCTCTTCAATTTTAATTTCTTTATTTCATAAATACCAAAAACTAAAAAAACATTTCTTTCCTATCATTTAATAATCAATTAGTTTTTAATTCAATTTAATTTCAAAAAGGGTCCAACGCCCTCGAACGCGCAACTTTAATTCTTTTCGCGCATTTATTCTTATTTATTTTCTTTCAAATATTATGTAATTGCTCAAGCCATGTAATAGTAATTAGGTTTTACTTTCCGCATCTTTTATTCAAACGAGTCTTTGTAATTTGGCGATGTATAGACCCGCGCCTTGTAATAACGTAGGATTTATCTTTCTGCATTTATATTTCCGCAGTTCTAAACTTTGCATGAAAGAATGTATGGCCTACATTAAAAGCAAGCGTAGATCACCATGATACATGTACAAGATAAATATTAACATGAAAACAACACACAAATTCACACACCACTCTTAGGGTACGCCTCACTATTGCCTTACCTTCGAAACGTGGTCGTCGAGTACAGGACGTTTTAGTAAGTCTTTATGTCCATGACATAATCCAGTTGCCTCGGAATTAAAAAGGATCAATGGCATAAGGGTAGCTTCTAAGGTGTCCTACTGTTGCTCTGGTGACCACATTGTCCCTACAAACGAATTGACCCGAACACCTCCAACGGTGGTGCTACCTATCTCTCAATGGTGGGATGGCACTACCTTAAGGACATTTACACAGCCTAATTCCTTAGGCTAGGTGGATGACTCGTAGATACTTGCTCTATTAAAAAACAAATCAAAACTCTTTTCACACCAACACTTTCAAAAAAGGCTTTCAAAACAATTTTTCAAACACTCTTGAGGACTGATACAAGAGTCGATCTGAAATCTTTAAACGAAACTTTTTTCAAACCCACTCCCAATTGAAAAGCAAACCATTTTGAAAACACAATGAGCAAGTATCTAAGAGCCCATGGATAACCATGGATAGAAAGGGTGCTAACACCTTCCCTTTCTATAAATCTACCTCCCGAACCGAGAGATAATCTCATAAGGAATTTTGCTGTGCTTTTGTCCTGTACATGTTGGAGAAAATAAAAGAAGGTGGCGACTCTTGCTTCCGCGACATTTCGCGAACCAGCGTTAAACAGTCAGTTCCAGATCCACCGATCACAGAACTGGCGACTCTGCTGGGGACACTTTTAAAGTGAGGTGTACCTTAGGACTAAGATCACTTGTGTTTTCAATTGTTGTGTTTGTTTTCTTTATTATTGTGGGCTGCATCGGAGTTACATAGATCCTAACCCGGATCTGGGGATACCCTGTTAGGTAGCATAAGCTGTGAGGGACCTGTCCGGCGTAGACCGGCATGGGTGAAGCAGTGGCTACGTTGGTGTGGCACCTTGGTCTGTACCGATATCCCTTGTGTCGCAACGAGGAGAATATGGGTCTTCTGAGGAGTCATTAAGCGCCAACCGACCTTAGAACCTTAAATGACCCAACTTGGCCAATAGAACAGTAGCAGTATGCTACGCCCATTGAGGCTAAACTCTCGTGATGGTTCTGGCCGTAAGAAAAGATTGCGATGCTGGAGTTATGACCGATTGAGGGTAGTCAGTGATATTGGGATCCTCTAGAACCCGATTACTTATGATAGGACAGGTCTTAACCAACAAACTGAAAGAGGGTAATACCTAGACCCCATGCTGGCCTAAACTCTAAGGGCTCTCTGTGTGACTTGTGTGCCTTCAAATTACTTGCATGTACTTGTTATCTAACGACATGAGTTTCTTGCAGGGTTGGTTTACAGTCCTTAATCTGGACTCATAATAGGGTTCACTTACATCACTCCATGCATAATATGACAACATACCATCATACCATTGCATACATCCTACATAAGGACTAATCCATTTCAAGGATCTCAAGGGTCTGTGATGCAGGTCATGATGAATCAAACTGTATAGCAAGGGGCAAAGGGGATTTATTTTCCTCTAGCAAAGTTGTCAGGGGCTATGACCCACTCGATATGGTGAGCCTTGACTCTTGAAGAAGGTTCTCAACAACAGGAAGTTCCTTCCATCAAGCTACCCAAGTTCAAATGCTAACAATTTTCTTGTTTACCCCGCGAGATCCTTGAAAACATCGCATGCATATCATACATATCATTGCATTATCGGTACCCTTGTTGCAGGTCACTTACCCCTTTTCGCTATTTATTTCAATAATGGCTTCCCAACAAGATAATCCAGGTCTTCATGCTCAAGAGACTCAGTTCAGGGAAATCTTCTTAAGCCTATCCAAGGGACAGGAAGAGTTGAGGACACTCCTTATGGGGAATTTGGCCAAGCAAAGCCCCGATGATGACAAGGACGAATGGCTGAAACGTCTACAAGCTGAGGTAGATATAATGAAAACCCAGATGCTGGGGCAAAGGGCTCTAATCCAAGGTTTGGCTCGGGAGCAAGAAGAGTTGAGGACCATGATCAGTCAACTCCACCAAGACAGATCCAACGTGAAGCAACCAGTCCAAGTCAGGGACCAGATCTTTGATCAGCTTCCAAGAGGACAAGAATCTGGTATGGTGAAGAACAGAACTCTCCAAATTGCTACCACTTCACAAGCCCAACATCTACCTCGCCCAGAGCCACAGGTTGATCAGAGTAAGCCAAGCAGGTCCAAGAGGCAGTTCACCCAGCTCAACATGCCATTGTTTCAAGCTCTACAACACCTACTGAGGTTTGAATCTGATTACCCTAAGGGCTCCTCCCCAGAATCCCAACATCTCTGCTCCTAACTATCATCCCAACAAAAGGTGTGCATACCACTCCGATAGTCCTGGACACGACACTGCCGACTGCTGGGCTCTGAAGAACAAGGTCCAGGATCTGATTAATGAAGGAGCTGTGGATTTCACCCAGGTGGGCCAGGCTGAATGCTCCTGCCATCCCTACAGGATCCATCATTTGAAGTAACAAGTCCTGAATGAGAAGACCTTTTGTCTATTAGAATTTTCAAGTTGCAATTTCCTTTTGATTGTTCAAACATTTATTCATATCAAACGTTGTTATCTCATTAATGCATTGCACATGTCTGTTTTGAAGTAATTATTTTGTATCCACTATATGCAAACTGCTTTCATATTTTTGTGATGATCAAATCTCAATCAATAATTCTAAGCCTCTTGAGGGAGGATGACGAAAACAATACCACGATTCTTTACAGTATGCTTTTGGACAGACCCCGCTGACGATGTACAAGCATTGTTTCAATTCCTAAACACTGGAGTTATAAGGAAGATAATCCCTCGTCAACCCCTTTGAACCAAAGAAGTAGGAGTTTTTCTTTTCGAAAATTAAAACCCTTAATCATAACCTGGGGCAGGGTAGTTCTCTCAGTTGATCCAAGTGCACAACGAATGGCACCAAAGAAGCCCTTACAAAACAAAATACAGTGATGGTTCCGAATGATCATAAAGACAGGCAGTCATTATTTCTCAAAATAAAAGCCCATTAAGTCAAAACCTATGAAGGAGACTTACAAAACTGGGGCATCCCGCTGACTGTAATCACAAAAGAAACAGTTCAGGAAAAAAACAGGGATAACAAAATCAAAAAAAAAAGGGAAAAGAAAGAGGTCTTACAAACCCTCAACAAAAAGGAATGACTGCCTATTCAAATAAACGCAACATCCGAACCATCACTGGAATATCAGAGCAAAGACTCAAACAAGGTCTAATGCACGATCAGCTGAGTTTAGGTTTGAAGAACATCACGAAGAGCGGGTGGGTACAAATAATTTGAGCCTTTATCCTTTGTTTCTTAAACCATGAACCAGGCCACGTTACAACCCTTAAAAGTCCTAGCTGAAGCATGGGTTAGTTCGAAAGCATACTGTTACGAAAGGTATCCTGACTCCTTAAGGCTTGCGGTAAAATAACGAGTTAACATCGCAGTTCACAAAAAAAAATTCACTTATTTTTATGAAAAAACTGCATGTTCAAAAACTTCGAAACAGACATAAGTTTTGCATTTTTAATATAACATTGCTTGCATGTGACTATTTGTTTGAACAGCATAGAAATTCGCACGAAGAATATCTGATGAACAAAGACACTTCCAATCAAGGGGCATGGCCTGATCATTGTCCATAATCTGGGGCAGTCAAGTCAAGATTCAGAGAATCTCTCAAATGCCAAGATAACCAGGGGAAAATCTTCGCCTGAGTCGCTTGGGGCATTGGACATGAATCTTGCCTGATCAAACGAAGACCTTCTGGTGGTACGACAACACTTCTGATAGGGGCAACTCCCTACATTCTGAGAGCATGGACATAGTCGAAAAAATACTACGCACAATCAAAGACCCGCTAGGTTGACACACCTAGGCAAAAATAAGGGCTTCCCGGCGAACCAAAAGGGTTCGGGCAAAAATAAGGGATGAATTGAAAAAATCTGTACACCCGGCAAGTTGAAAACCTGAAAAGGCGACTTGGGCAAAAAAGGGTATCCCGGTGGACTGAAAATCCGAAAGGGCGGTCCAGGCAAAAGTTAGGGATCAAAGCGTACGACTATGTCCCAGCATCTCGTCACTTGCCTACCAGAAGAAGATTTGTCAAATCGGCATCTATCAAGCACCTCCACTGGTACCTTCTCCCGCAGAAAATGGGGCAATACAAATTGCCTAAGCGATCTGGTTGCTTTGTCCACCAAAGTACCAAGGAAAGGTTAATCAAAAGATGATTACCATCTACCTTTACAGTTTTAGATCAACACTGGTAACGAGCCAGGAAAATTCTGTGGACGAATGATCGTGGGTTAATGACCGAAACCAAATAGGACAATTATCTACTTGATCATCCTCGGGCAATCCTAAACCGGTTCCTTTTCTTTCAGAAGAAGTCTTACACGGACCTATCACCAAAGTAACCCTACACCGGTTCCTTTTATTTCAGAAGAAATCTTACACGGACTTATCTCAAGATGGCCTTACCCCGGTTCATCCAGAAGTTTTACACGAACTTACCCTGCAGTAACCTTACCCCGGTTCCTCCAGAAGTCTTACACGGACTTATCTCAAGATTACCTTACCCCGGTTCATCCAGAAGTTTTACACGAACGTATCCCGAAGTAACCCCACACAGGTTCCCTCCTCAAACTCCAGGCGTAGTTTTACACGGACTCGTCATCAAAGTAACCCTACATAGGTTCCTTCTCCCTTTCAGATGCGGTCTTATACAGACTCATTATCAGTAAACCCTACATAGGTTTCCTCCCTCCAAAGATGCAGTTTTACATGAGCTCATCATCAGGCCTCCACCAGTATCTTCTCCCACAGAAACAGGGGCAGTAATGAGTTGTCTAAGCAATCTAGTTTCTCTATCCACCAAGGTACCAAGGTAAGTTCGGCTGAAGAATGTAATCAAGATATCTTAATTCCCCAGAGAGTGAGCCAAGATTCAACAATACTCTCCCCTAGCAGAGTTAATCTCCAATCAGCCCTAACAAGGCACAATATCTCCTAGCAAGTCAGCCATACTCTCCTCAAGCAGAGTTAATATACTATCAACCTTAAGGAAATTGGGTACCCCCAGCAGATCCCAACATTCCTCAGCGGAGTACACCAACATTCTTGACAAGCATCCCCGACAGTCTTGATCCAAGATTGTTCCCCGGCGGTATACCAGACATTCAGTGGAGCCAATTCCCCAGTATATCTCAAAAATTTCCCCAGGAGAGTCCAGTCCAATCTGAAAAGTTTCCCCAGGAAAGTGGAATCCATCTCCCCAGCAGGAAGCTTATCCCTAGTAGATTCTGGAAGCTTGTCACCGGCAGAGCACAGACGCGTCCCCCGACTTTATTCAGAAGGTTATTTCCCCACCAGGATATAACTGGGTTGTCCTCAGCCAATTACCATGGAAAGGTCGTCCCCAACGAAGTTCTTCCTATCCCCCAGCGGAGTTCATCAATTCCTTCAACATAACACATCAATGGTATCCCCAGCAGAGTTATCAACATCTCAACAAAGTACATCTCTTTCCCCACAGAGCATCTCCCCGCAGAGTAATCTATTCGCCAAGTTTATTCCTCAACGGAGTCATCTTCTCCTACCGGTATTCTTGCAATCATCATCCCCAGCGGAAACAACGAAACTCTTCTCCTCAAACATCAGCCCAGGATTTAACTTCCCGGCACTCGTCAAGGATTTATTTTCCTAAACAAAAGCATACATTCATAAACATTTCATTTTCATACATTATAGCATGCATATACGCATCATGAACATACAATCTCATTTATTCTGAGAACATCTCGCATGTCATACATCATGACATCGCATACGATTAACGTTTTGTCTTTTCAGGACAGAGGTTAATACAAAGATGATTACTATCAACGGTCGCAACTAAAAATCCGATTCCTGTATCTTGCCAGGGTGTATCTGTTGACGACTAACAATACCAGACTCGATTCCTGTATCTCGCCAGGGCACGTCTGAAGAGTTTGAGGATCCGATTCCTGTATCTTGCCAGGGTGTATCTGTTGACGACTAACATTACCAGACTCGATTCCTGTATCCTGCCAGGGCACGTCTGAAGAGTTCGAAGATCCGATTCCTGTATCTTGCCAGGGTGTATCTGTTGACGGCTAACAATACCAGACTCGATTCCTGTATCTCGCCAGGGCACGTCTGAAGAGTTTGAGGATCAGATTCCTGTATCTTGCCAGGGTGTATCTGTTGACGACTAACATTACCAGACTCGATTCCTGTATCTCGCCAGGGCACGTTTGAAGAGTTTGAGGATCCGATTCCTGTATCTTGACAGAGTGTATCTGTTGACGACTAACATTACCAGACTCGATTCCTGTATCCTGCCAGGGCACGTCTGAAGAGTTCGAAGATCCGATTCCTGTATCTTGCCAGGGTGTATCTGTTGACGGCTAACAATACCAGACTCGATTCCTGTATCTCGCCAGGGCACGTCTGAAGAGTTTGAGGATCTGATTCCTGTATCTTGCCAGGGTGTATCTGTTGACGACTAACATTACCAGACTCGATTCCTGTATCTCGCCAGGGCACGTCTGAAGAGTTTAAGGATCCGATTCCTGTATCTTGCCAGGGTGTATCTGTTGACGACTAACATTACCAGACTCGATTCCTGTATCCGGCCAGGGCACGTCTGAAGAGTTCGAAAATCCGATTCTTGTATCCTGCCAGGGTGTATCTGTTGACGACTATATTCTGAGGACTCGATTCCTGTATCTTGCCAGGGCACGTCTGGGGAGTTTAAAGATTCGATACCTGTATCCGGCCAGGGCACATCTACATAAAGAGTTTGAAGATCAATTCCTGTAATAGGCCAGGTAATTATTTTCTTTCTCAGGTACACAAGTTATCGCTAAGGAATCTCTTACGCGATCGACACCAAGATGGCATCTATAAGCCCATCCTCCTATCCATCAGTCTCCAAATGGCATCTGTAAGCCCATTCCCATCATCATACTGCCTACACTCTACTATGTGAGTGCAAATTTTTGGGCACTCTAGTGTTCAATCATCTTCCACCTTCGGATTACGAAAGGCACGCCAGCCAATCTACATCCTTAGGTTTAAGAAGATTGAACAGGGGAAACTGTTGTACCCCAAAAATTTCCCTCCCATATTCTTCAAGATTTGCCAAGATCAATCTTCAGATAGTTCAAAATCTCTCAAGGGTTGCACAGTCCAATTGCCTCCTACACAGTCAAAATTAGGGTTTTGGTTCTGGCAAAGAAATTGAGGTTTCCAAGGATCCAGTCAAGTCCCACATGCCTATAAACATTGTCAAGCATCCATAGGCCAAGTTTCAAGACTCACAGCATCAAATTGCACAGTCAAAAACCCTAAATGCTTCACAGTCAACTGCAGGGGCAAAATGGTCATTTGACAGTCAAAAATCCAAATTTTTGGTCAACATCTTATTTTGAAGCCACAAACATCATTTGATCAATTCTTGATCATGATTTCACAAGCATGGCTCAAAAAGTCTCAAGATGCAAAAGTTTCTATTTTTGGACAGTTGAAAAAGTCAACTGCAAATTGACCAAGGCATAACTTCTTCATGGTTTATCAGAAAAATTCCATCCAAAGTTCATTTTTAAGAGAATTACATTTCCTACAATTCATCTTCACACTCCAAGTCCAAGAAATGCTCTCACAAAAAGTTATCAATTTCAACATTATAGGTCATTTTCAAAAGTCAACAAAAAGGCACTTTAAGTCAAAGACCATAACTTGAGATTGGAAAATAAAAATGACATGGGACCAAAAGCATTGGTTATAGGACTTCAAGACCTTTCCAAAATGTCCAAGAACATGTTCACGGCTTCAAAATTGAGCAAGATATGCCTTGTAGAAGTTGGGAAATTTTTGGGAATTTTGAAAAGTCAACTTTGCATAAAAGGCTTCAAAAATGCTAATGGGCCTCAATTTCTTTCATGAATCATTACCCAAAGGCTATGCACGACCCATTGACCTCTAAGGGATTTATTTTCTTATTTTTGATTAATTATTTGAATTTTTATTATTATTAATTCATTTAATTATATTTAAATATGAAAAAATATCAAATAACACTTATCAAATCTTTTTGTGCAGCAAGTTCACTCATTATGAGCTAAATATTTCGTGCATCAATTAACAAGGCAATATCTTCCATAATTAGCATGATTGGCATGGAAAAAGATTGGAAAAGATATGAACAAAATCAAAGATTGAAAACATCAATACATGGACTTTGGGCTTGGTTTTTTAACCTAATTTCACTCAAATACAAAGGCACAACATGACCTAATGCTCATACACACGAAAAGGCTGTTAAGAACTAAGGACCAAATTGCATTTTTTTCACAAAAAGTTGGAAACTGAAATCCTAGTTAGAGGACAATTCGAAGCTCCAAAAGCATTCCAATACATTGCCAAAGCATCCAGGAGTCGATTACAATAAAAACCAGGTCTCCAGGCCCCAAGAATTGGTAGAACAACATTGCACTTTTCATGAACATATCCATTATCGTGTTTTAATCTACATGCATTATTCATGAGTTTTAATTGTTGATTCTTACTAACAATGATGTTCTGAAGCTAATGGTACCCTTTAATTGTCCTAACAATGCATGTATCAAGATTTGCCATTGACGTTCGCTAGGGTTTCAGAGCTCCAGATTTAGGGGTTTCTTCATATGGAAAAATCAGGCCACCAAACCTATGCCATTGAATTCGTGACATGAAGACGAATCATTCCATGACCTCGCGCCCTTTTTATATTTGCCCATTGTCTAATCGCTATTTTTCCTGGTGGTATTTAGTGGCGGTTTAAAACCCCCGCTATTTGATTATGTTACAGGTACAAAAAGGAAGAAGACGCATGCGTGGCCTCATGTGGTTGGGCAATTCAAATATTCAGCGCGCTTTTTCTGCTTTACACCACTAACGCTTATTTTCCATTATAATAATTACGTTCCATAATAATAACAAAGCGCACAAACAGCTCAACTGGCAAAGCATTCACTTGGTAAACGCTGGGACCTGGGTTCGATTCCCAGGTCCCCCTATATATTTCATGTTTTTTCCCTTAACGTGTTTCTATGCAGCATCCCTTCCAAGGCCTACCACGCATCCTCAAACGCTAACTTGCCACATGGCCATGAGGATCAATCTGAAGGCCAGAACATGCAGTCCATCATACGCCTGGGTCAACCGCTCCACATGTGATCCCTGAAAGTCAAAAAGGGCTTGTTCTGTTGGGCCAAATTGCTTCCAATTTACCTCCAAAAAGGGCCAGACACCCCCATGGTTTGCACATTTTTATTTTTTTATTTGATTTTCCTTTTTATTCTTTTAATTGTTTTTAATTGTCTTCTTTAATTTCATAAATTAATTTTCAAAATATAAAATACATAAAAATTAAAATATGTTTAATTATATTTAATTTCTATTAATTTATTTTGTAAATAAATGTTAAATAATTAATTTAGTTAAATTAGGTTTTAAAACTTAAATCTTTTTCTTAACAAATTAAAATATGTAGAAATTAGGGTTTTTAACTTTTCATCATTTTTTTTAATAAATAATTTTCTCATCATTATTATTATTACTAATTATTAAATATTTTTGTAAATAAACATGTACATTAAATATTTAGTAAATTAGGTTAAACTTGAATATTTTTTCATTAATAATTAAAAACAACTTAGAATTAGGGTTTCTCTTCAATTTTAATTTCTTTAATTCATAAATACCAAAAACTAAAAAAAAATTTATTTCCTATCATTTAATAATCAATTAGTTTTTAATTCAATTTAATTTCAAAAAGGGTCCAACGCCCTCGAACGCGCAACTTTAATTCTTTTCGCGCATTTATTCTTATTTATTTTCTTTCAAATATTATGTAATTGCTCAAGCCATGTAATAGTAATTAGGTTTTACTTTCCGCATCTTTTATTCAAACGGGTCTTTGTAATTTGGCGATGTATAGACCCGCGCCTTGTAATAGCATAGATTTATCTTTCCGCATTTATATTTCCGCAGTTCTAAACTTTGCATGAAAGAATGTATGGCCTAAATTAAAAGCAAGCGTAGATCACCATGATACATGTACAAGATAAATATTAACATGAAAACAACACACAAATTCACACACCACTCTTAGGGTACGCCTCACTGTTGCCTTACCTTCGAAACGTGGTCGTCGAGTACAGGACGTTTTAGTAAGTCCTTATGTCTATGACATGATCCAGTTGCCTCGAAACGGTTGCCTCGGAATTAAAAAGGATCAATGGCATAAGGGTAGCTTCTAAGGTGTCCTACTGTTGCTCTGGTGACCACACTGTCCCTACAAACGAATTGACCTGAACACCTCCAACGGTGGTGCTACCTATCTCTCAATGGTGGGATGGCACTACCTTAAGGACATTTACACAGCCTAATTCCTTAGGGTAGGTGGATGACTCGTAGATACTTGCTCTATTCAAAAACAAATCAAAACTCTTTTCACACCAACACTTTCAAAAAAGGCTTTCAAAACAATTTTTCAAACACTCTTGAGGACTGATACAAGAGTCGATCTGAAATCTTTAAACGAAAATTTTTTCAAACCCACTCACAATTGAAAAGCAAACCATTTTGAAAACACAATGAGCAAGTATCTAAGAGCCCATGGATAACCATGGATAGAAAGGGTGCTAACACCTTCCCTTTCTATAAATCTACCTCCCGAACCGAGAGATAATCTCATAAGGAATTTTGCTGTGCTTTTGTCCTGTCCATGTTGGAGAAAATAAAAGACGGTGGCGACTCTTGCTTCCACGATATTTCGCGAACCAGCGTTAAACAGTCAGTTCCAGATCCACCGATCACAATTACATTGCTTGAATGAGCTTAAAGAGGCCATTCTTAGAGGTGACTGGATGTCGTCAGAGATGGGCTTATAAATGCCATCCAAAGTAACTATTGATATGAGTATCAGAATAAGTCTATGTCCGACTATATCTGAAGAAGTATACCGGAATGAGTCTGTGTCCGATTGTATCTAGCTGACATGCTAGGGAGTGTCAGAATGAATCTTACATTTAGATTATATCTGAACGATGCTATAGAATGAGTCTATGTATTGACTGTATCTATAAGAGGATCAAAATGAGTCTTCGCCCGATGTGATACAGTGGGAGAACTGACTTGGGATTTTGCGTCTGTGTTCGCAAATGTTTCGGTTTAGCAAGAGTCGCCACCGACTTTTTATTTTATCCTAAGGAAAGGTCAAAAAGCACAGGAAAGACCTTTGAGATGTTTTCTTGGGTTTGGGGAGTAGATTATAGAAAGGAAAGGTATTAGCACCCTTTATATCCATGGTTATCCATGGGCTCTTAGTTACTTGTTTAGATCACTTGCTTTGCTTTTCAATTGTTTGAAATGGTGCTCTTCAATTGTTTGAAATGGTGCTTTGTGTGTGGTTTTGAAAGATGTTTTGAAAAGAGACCGTCATTGTGGTAACCTTTGTAATGATTCTTGTTTGAATGTATACAAAGGTGTTTTTGTCTTTTGAAATTTTTTCAATATTTTTAAAGTAGAGTTTTGAAATTGTGTTGTGAAGTGTGTTTTGAAAATAGCAAGGATGTTTTGCAAGCTTTTAATCAAGTAACTAAGAGCTATCTACCCTATTTTACTCAAAGATATTTCTTATGTTTTTAACCCTTTTAACAGTGTTGCTTCACCATTGTATTTGGTGAACAACCTTGTGTTAGGATGTTTAACGGGACCGGCGCGGGTCATCGTATAGACCATGATAGCAATTGTGTCAAGTATTTTTGGCAATTTTCTTGAGGGACTTGATCATTTTGTTTAGGCAACTCAGATAGCGTCATCGAGGGACTATGATCTTTTGTTTTGTTTTTGTTTTGCCAAAGTACTTAACATTCATACCATGACCCATTTTTGAAGGCAACAAGTGGATTGTAACCCTAGGGGTGCAAGTGTGCATTGTGTTTGTTTTTTTCATGCATTTGTCTTTGATTAGGTCAAACTATTTATTGGTTTTGATTTTGCATACAAACCCTAATTCTCTAATCATGGCATAATTGAAAGAATTAAGTGCGTAAAAAAATTAAATCTAAGCTATTACAACTTTGATATAGGAAGCGGGTACAATTTTGAATAGGGGATTATTTTGCAAGAAATTAAAACCCTAAATTATTACAACCAAATTGAATTTACAATGCATAATATTTAAATAAGCAATATTTAAATAAACACAATAAGTAAATATTAAATAATAAAAATGTATTATGCAAAAAAGTTTTTATGTATGCAAAGTATTTTTTAAATGTAAAGAAAAAGGTGTAAAGAAATAAAAATAAAAAAGAATTGATTTTATTTAATTAGGGGGTAAACCCTAATTTTTCTTAAGAAAATGATATTATATATTATTTATATACAAAAAAAAAAATTAATATGTACAAAAATAAAAATATATTAAAAAAAGTGTTTTTTAGTATAAAATAATAATAAAAATAAAATGTACTATTTTTGTACTTTTAATCTATGTTTTTTTAATAAAATAAAGTATATATGTATGTATATATATATATTAAATATATTAAATATGTATAAAATAAGATAAAATATTTACAAAAAAATAAAATATATTCAAGAAAATATTTCCAATGTGAATAAAATTAAGAAATAAAAATAAAAGTATTATTTATATTACTTTTACATTTAAACAAAATAATATAAAAGTATATAAAATGCTTTAATGTTAGTAATAATTAAAATAAATACCAAATAAATGTAAAAAAAATATGAAAATATTTTTCAAGTATTTTTTATGTTTGGAAATAAAATAATAAAGTCAAAAATGAAATAAAAATGCAAAAATAATAAAAATACAAAGAAATGGGCCAGGGGGTGTGAAACTGAAAAAGAAGGTGTTAGAAGAAAAAAGCCAAGCCCAACCCATCAACTTCATCTTTTTCCTCCAGCATTGTGAAAAACGCGCGCCTGTTACACAAACTCGTATCTCCTGTATTTGTGATCTTTTGATAAAACTCAAAACATGAAACTTGTAGAGCATCAAACCACGATTCTAACCATATAAAAAACTTAATCTAACTCTCAAAGACCAAAGAGAATTTCTCTGGCCCTAATTTCTAACCTAGTTTTTTCAGCATGTTCATGGATGAAATTCTCCCAGCACGATTAATATAAATGAAAACTGAGCATATGTATGGTTTTAGGGCAATGAATACAACATCTTTCATTCACAAACCTAAGGCTAAATGTTCCTAAATAGAGAGATATGAGTTCATGAAAAACCTGTTTCAGTTGGACACGAGTTGGACAATGCAACAACTTTCAGTGAGGCCTGAGGTTCTTTTGAGCTTGCTTGATGTTCCCTGAACCTTTCCCAATGCTTAGTTTGTTTTGAAGTGGCCTGAATCGTTCTACAGAACTCAACCTGCAAAGCTTCCAAACAAAAATGGTGAACACTGTAAATGGAGTTACAGTTGGTAATGGAGGTTTGGGATAGCTTGAGTGAGTTGAGTGGAAAGTAATGGAACCGATTGCAAGCAAAACGCACGAGTGGAATGTGATTTGGCTTGTGATTTGCAGGTCCTGCCCTGTTTTGCAAGAAAATGTGGTTTTTGAGTATGAGGATGTTTTAGGGGTGAAAGACTCGTGTTTCTGGCTTACAAGGATCTATAAAACTTGTTTGAAAACTTTGCTTAAGTTGAATATATCAGATATGTGAGTTCTTGACTTTTTGCACAATGACTTGTTTTTGAAGTAAAAGTGAGAAGTGACCATGTTATGGCCTGTACAGGCTAGATCCAAGCATGCACATAGTTGGTGTACTATGCCTGAGATTAGGGAACTTTGTTTGCAGCAAAAGTCTTGGTCCAATGCTCAAGAGAAACAAATTTGCAAAAGTTATGCTTTATGAAAATGGAAGTGCAACCTTTATGCCAAAAATGGATTAATCCATTGTGCCAAGCTCTAATGGTCAGAATAACACTAATGTCCAATGTATTTGCATTAAATTTTTGAGTGTAAATTGGTTTAGAGACCTGTAATCAAGTACAAAGCTAGTTTGGTCAGATTTTGCAACTTGTATGAACATGTATTGGCCATGGTTACAAAGTGAGTTTTTGCCAACTTCAAGCATTCGATTCTCCCTAACCACAAATGTGTTTGAGGAGTTCTTGGACAATTTGGAAAGCTTGCAACAAGTACTACAATCCATCTTTGAAATGAAACTTGAGACTCCAAGTGGAACTATGTGAAAAATGGCCAAGAAGATGGGTCAAAATCCTGCCTAAACTAGGGCAAAATTTCTTTAAGTTAAAAGTTTTAGGTACCCTTGTTCCAAAAATCATAACTTAAGATCCAAGCTTCTTTTGAGAAAACTTTGTGAATAAAAATTGTAGACTTTGTGATGGACTACAACTTTCATGTTGTAAGTTTTGTTTGAATCCATTTGCATCTTGGTGAAAATATGGGACAAATTTAGGAAAAATTAAGAAAATTTCATAACTTAGAAAATTTCTAAGTTATGAAAATTTTCAATTTCAAACCCTAATTTGCAATTTTGGGTTTCTTGATGAAAAAGTTTCATAATTTGACACATCTTGATGAAACATGACCCTTGGCACTTGATTTTGACCAAAAAGTCAAAGTTTGACTTTTTCAGTATACAGTCAAATTTTGATCAGTTGATTGAAAAATTCATCTGTCAATCCAATGCATTTGAGATCTTTTGAACTTGTTGAATAAGTCAAGATGATGCCATTGATTCCTTAAGTCCATGGTTGAGCTTGATGTTCCATTGGTTAGGTCAAACAGTCAAAAATTGCCTTTGTACAGTCAAAACCCTAAAAATGACCATTTTGCCCTTTTGGTGGTCTTATCAAATTTCTTATGGAATTGTGGTCCAAACTTGATCAAGTGGTTCATATGAGTTCATAATGTTGATGTGGGTCAAAATTCATGAAGTTTGACTGTAAATTGGCCACAGTTGACTTTTTCCCTAATACAACTGATTTCTAGGTCAACTGTCCAATTGACTGGGCAGAAATTTGATTCAAGGCTTGAAACTTGGTATGGGCAAACTTGTGAGTCCAACATGAAGTATGAAAGCCAATTTAGGCATTGAAGGTCCAAAAATCCTTGTGCAAACTCAAACCCTAATTTCAAGTCAACAGTGCAAGGAGGTGTCTTGAGCATAACAAACCCTAGCTTAGTCTTGAATTCCAAGAGTCTTGTGATGAGAAATGTTGACAAAATGAGAGGGAAAATTTTGGGGTACAACACCCGACTATATTTGAGAAATGTATTAGAATGAATCTTCTCTCGATTGTACCCAAACAATGTACTGGAATGAGTGTACGCCCGATTGTATTCATAAGTGGATCATAATGAGACTTCGCCGGACTGTATCTGAAGAATATACTAGAATGAGTCTACGCCCGACTGTATCTAAAAATGGATCAGAATGAGTCTTCACCTGACTGTATCTAAAAGATGTATTGGAATGAATCTACGCCTGATTGTATCCAAAGGAGTATCATAATGAACCTTCGCTTGGTTTTATATGACTGATACTTTTCAGAATGAATCTATTCGATTTTATCTGAGGGAAATGCTTTTCAGAATGAATCTCTGAAGGAAATGCTCGTTAGAATTAGTCTCTGAGGGAAGTGCTTTTCAGAATGAATCTCTGAAGGAAATCATCTAGTCATGTAGATAGTCGCCCCGTCCTATTTCAGGAATTTCTCTACAACCTGTCTATAAACCGCTGATAATATTTGTCTGTTTGTGAATTTAACCTGAAAACAAAGTTAGTTTTGTGCAATGTCATGATGTATGTGATGCATTGCATAATGATGCTCTCAAAATAAATGAGAATATTATACACGTTTTGTATGCATATATTATGATGTTTTATAAATGATGTATGGATGTAATATGTCATTGTAGCGTATCGGTAGCTTCATGTAACAACTATGGCTGGGGAAAATAAATCCCTAACTGTTGTTGAGGATGAAGAAAGTAATTTTTTCAATTTTTTCGAATGAACTTGCTGGGGATTCCCGCTTTTTATTTGAGGAAAATCCACTGGGAATGTTCGATTTCTACTTAGGGATAAAAGCATTCAAAGAGAGTCGGTTGTTCTCTGTTATTTTTATTGAATGATTTGATTCTTATGTACCCTGACTGGGGATAAGAGGGATGGATATTCCTCCGGTACACTATTTGATCAGGTTTCAGATATGAGTACCAGCTCTTCTGGGGAGGACAATATTGAATGACATCTGTCTGGGGAATATAATTCTGTCAGGGAATTTACAGTATTTGAGAAATAAAATCCGTTGGGGAATTAAATCCTATAAACTATGTTGAGGAAATAATCTCTGATGGGGATTAAGAATTGATAGGCTGTGTTTAGGAAGCTTCCACTGTATGCTGGGGAAATGACCAAACTTCCTTATCTGCTAGGGGACCTATTGGGGAAAATGATCATGTCAAGCTATCCATTAAGGATATGGATGTGAACTACTGGAAGATGCCCAAATTTCTGTCCGAGGGCATATTAGATTTGTTGGGGAATATATCCCTGTTGGGGATGAGCTTGTGAGGATAACTCTATAGAGATAGTTCTGTGGAGATTGATCTGTGGGGATTTATGGATAACTTGAACATTATCCCAACTCCTAGAGTCCTTAGTAAATGTTAATCCCGTTTTCATGCATATATTTGTAAACAATAATCATATTCAAATGCATGTGTTCATTCAATGTAATTATTAGACGTTTTTGCAAACAAAACAGAGAAAGTAAAAACAACTTTGACTTTTGAAATATATTTGTATTGAATCTGGAAGTTTGCCTATAAGCAGGAAGTTTTATACAAGGAGATAGAAATCCTAGTAAGAGGAAGTCGTCGTAAAAATTGAAACAAGGAAAAATAGTTATGTGGAAACGATCCCATTGAGTTTCAACTGTGCTAATGCCCTTATGTCTTCAAGTATCTCATCCCTTGCTGTCAGACAAAGATGATTGACTTGATCTGTACCGTTTGAACTTGACGCTAGTAATAAAGCTGGCTGTGAGTATATGGGTGACACAACGGGACATATTTGTACGCTTTAATCCCTAACTTTTTCCTGGACCGCCCTTTCGGGTTTTCGGCCCATCGGGATATACTTTTTTTTCCAAGCCGCCTTTTCAGGTTTCCAACTTGCCGGATGTACAATATATATATATATATATATATATATATATCCCTAACTTTTTCCCGGACTCTTTTGGTTCACCGGGATGCCCTTATTTCTGCCTAGGTCTGTCAACCTAGCATGTCTCTTTTATGCGTAGTATTTTTTGACTATGTCCGTGTTCACAGGATGCGTAAAATCTTCACATTCCATGGTGGTAAGTATCATAACACCACCAGAAAATATATTTTTGATCACAAATGGCCCTTCGTATATGGGAGTCCATTTTCTATCTTGCTATTCTTTTGGAGAGAGCGGGTTTCTCGAATATGTATTTTATTGGATCCATCTTAGAGATCAACAAAGTAGTATGAGTCAACATATACTGTCTTAGTTAGCGAGCATCCCATTCCAAAGAGTAACAAATTTTCTCGAGCAGTGAGTATCTTGTTTCACAGTCGGTAAACTTTTTGCTAAGGTAGTATATTGCATGCTCTTTTCGACCAGACTCGTCATGTTTCCCCAATACACACCCTATTGAGTTCTCTAATACTGTTAAGTACATGATCCAAGGTCTTCCTTCAACTGGTGGCATTAGAATTAGAGGTTTCTGAAGGTACTCCTTGATTTTGTCGAAGGCTATTTGACAATTGTTGTTCCACTTTAATACTTGATCTTTCTCCATAAACTTGAAGATTGGCTTACAAGTAGCGGTCAAATGGGAAATAAATATGGAAATGTAATTTAATCATCCTAAGAAACCTTTGAATTCCTTCTCAGTATGAGGAGCTGGCATTTCTTGAATGGTTTTAACCTTGGAAGGATCAAATTCAATACCTTTACCACTGACGATGAAACCTAGGAGTTTATCGGATCTTACCCCAAAGGTGCACTTGTTTGGATTCAACCTCAACTTGTATTTCTTTAATCTCTCAAACAGCTTGTGCAGGTGGTCAAGATCTTCTTCTTTAGTCTGAGACCTGGCTATCATGTCATCAACGTAAACCTCTATCTCATGATGGACTATGTCATGGAACAAAGCTACCATAGCACGCTGATATGCTAAACTGACGTTCTTCAAACCAAAAGGCGTAACTTTGTAACAGGAAGTACCTCACTATGTGAAAAAGTAGTATTTTCCATGTCTTTAGGTGCCATCTTGATTTGATTATAACCAGAGAAACCATCCATGAAGGAAAATACTTTATGCTGAGCCGTGTTGTCAACCAGAACATCAATATGCGGAAGCAGAAAGTCATCTTTGGGGCTTTCCCTATTCAAATCCCTATAGTTTATATAAAAATGCGCCTTACCTTCCTTCTTAGGTACCAACACCACATTTGCAACCCACTGAGGATAGGACGTAATAACTAAGAAACCTACACTAAACTGCTTCATGACTTTACCTTTGATTTTTTTAGACATCTCAGGATGCATACGACGAACCTTATGCTTTATAGAAGGATAACCTTCCTTCATCGGTAGACGGTGAACCATAATATCAGTATCAAGCCCTGGCATGTCTTCATAAGACCAAGCAAAGATCTCCACATAGTCGCGTAACATCCGAATTAACCTCTTCTTGACATTGTCTTATAGGTTGGCACCTATCTTGATTCTTTCTTATCCTCTTCAGTATCCAAGTTTACAACTTTGACTGGATCTTCATGCGGTTGTATGGATCTTTCTTCTTGCTCTAACAGTCTAGCAAGCTCTCCAGGTACTTCACAATCTCCCTCACCTTCGTCCTCGGCTTGGTAGATCGGATTTTTGAAGTCATAATTGGCAATAGCATAATTGTTATCAATGGGACTCGGAGTGGATGTGGATTTGAAATTTATTATATGGGTGTGTATAAGAACACATAGCTATTTTGAAAGAAATAAAGTAAAAGAAATGCAACGAGCTCAAAATTTGAATGCAAATGTCCAATAATTTATTAAATGAAAATATGCGGATGAAAAATGACAATCCTAACAAATGAACCGTTGTGCCCCAGGTAAGGCACAAGGTTTAAAGTTATTTTTCAAATTCCATAACCAAAAAATTGAAAATAAGAAAACATAAAATATCATTTACTCCTCACTAAAGAAGATTGGTATGAAGTCTTCAGCCTTCCAATTATTGAGCCCACTGTCGGTAGTAGGTAAAATCCAATTGTCTATGTCACCGTCGCTCTCAGCGTCTTCCATAGTATTGACTTGATTTTTGTGATGATTAGGAATTGGTGCAGTGATCATATTAGGAGTCTCAGGAGGATCAAATTCAATCTCCTTAGAGTAAATCATGTTTTGAATCTTATTTTTCAGAGCCCAACTGTTGTTAGTGTCATGTCAACGACTGTTTGAGTGATATGCATACCTTGCATTGGGATTGTAACAGGGAGAGGAAGTATTAGGATTGAGAAGGATCCTTAAATTTAATTAGATATGCCTTTAACATGTGTTGCAGTTCTTGAGACAATGACATGTTGATTCTGGTGAACTGTCTCCTGGCTTCATCCTTCCTATGCTGACTATTCTGTTGTTGTTACACTGGCGCGAGATTAAAGATCATAATTTCTCCCACATATTGGTTGTGCTCACCCTTATTACGACCCTTCTGGCCGTACATATCTTTGTATTATTTCTTACTATTATATGACTTCTTCGCAGTATTCGAAGATGTAGCCACCTGAGTTTTACCACTTCTGATTCCATTCTTAACATGTTCCCCTGTCAATATCAATTCAGTTAAACCAGCCGAAGAACTTCCAAGTAGATGGTTATAGAAAGGACCTGTTAGTGTACTCATGAACATGTCAACCAATTCTCTATCAGTCAAAGGAGGTTGAACCCTTCCTGTAAGATCTCTCCATTTCTGTGTGTACTCTTTAAAGCCTTCCTCAGAACCCATGGACATACTATATAGTTACACGCGGGTTGGTGCCAAATCATAATTGTAATGTTACTTCCTATATAAAGTTGAAACCAAATCTTTCCATGTATAAATATTGGTACCTTCGAGTCGATAATACCATTCCAATTGTGTTCCAGACAAACTCTCTTGAAAGAAATGCAACCATAATTTCTTGCCAATAGTGCATGGTTGAATTTTCTGAACATATGACCTCAAATGCATCTTCGGGAAAGAAACGCCATCATACTTAGCAAAGGTAGGAGTTTTGAACTTAGGAGGAATGACCACTCCTGAGACTAAACCCAATTCTTCAAAGTTAGGGCCAAGCACCTTCTGGATTTCTATAGCTTTCAGACGCTCTTCTAACAGCTTGTACTTCTCTTCAGCAGGGGGATATTATTCATCCAAATAATCCTCTTCCACTCCATCAGAATATTTGTCAGAACCATGATTGCTTCTTTCAGTTTTCACACTCTTACCATCTTCATCCTGTTTGTCATCTTCGTTCGATGGGATATCAAGATCTTGAGCTCGCTTGACTGGACCTCTGAACTTTCTCCCCATATTAAGGATGCTGGTTGGTTTCTTTGTCTTCTTCTTCTTCCCGTTAGTGATGAGCGCCTTCAGTTCTTCTTTCCCCTTGGCTAAGTTCAGGAACATCTCTTGGAACTGAGCATTTTGAGCCTGGAGTTCTTTAACGGTATGTTCGAGAGCCATTTCTACTAAAATAAATAACAAGAAGATGAGAAACTTGTCTTGAGAACCTGATATGCAATGATATGTACGACATGTAGATGCATATGCAATGTTTTCAAGGACCTCGTGAGATTTAAATTTGTTAAATAAAAACACAAACAAAGACTCTTATTAATAAGTTCAAGTTATAAGTTCCTCTTAGGCTTACAATGAAAACAAAAAGAAGGGTTACAAAGTGTTGTACCCCAAAATTTTCCCTCCCATATTTCTCAAAAACATTTCAAGAATGATACTCAAGTTGCTCAAGGTAGTCCAAGGGTTGACCAGACAAGCTCTCTCCTAAGGCAGTCTACCTCAAATTAGGGTTTCATGTTGCATCAAGATACTTGAGTCCATGGGATCCCAAATTCTCAACAATGTCCTAATATGTTCTCAAGATCATCCATGTCAAGTTTCAAGCCCTACAAAGAAAGTTTGCTCAGTCAATTGCTCAAAGGCCTGAAAATCAACTGTGCTAGGGCAAAAGTCAATTATGGCCTACATACAATCAAACTTCAAGATTTTTGGTCAACAACCTCATTTTGAAGTATATTTCATCATTTGATCAAGGGTTGACCATGATTCATCAAGGATTGCCCATAATTCATCAAGACCCAAAAGTTGCTAAATTAGGGTTTTGCAGGAAAAGTCAACTCAACTTTGACCAAGCATAACTTTCTCATACTTTATGAGAAATGATCCATCCAAAGCTCATTTTGAAGAGGATGCAATTCCATAATATCCATCTTCATCTCCCAAGTTCAAAATATGCACTCACAAGAGGTTATGAATTTGGACATTATAGGTCATTTTGAAAAGTCAACAAAAACATCTTTTTTGTCAAAGCTTCATACATGAGCATGGAATATCAAATTGAGATGAGACCAAAAGGGTTGCTTAGAGTACATCTCAAGCTTTCTAAAAAGTCCAAGAACACCTCCAAAGAGTCAAAATTGAGGAAGTTATGCATTGGTGAAGTTGACCTTTTTTGCAAAATTGCCAAAAGTCAACTATGCCTAAAACTTCAAATTTTGCCAAATGGGCCCAATCTTTTTCACTTGTTTTGAGTTGGAAACATAGTCCACGAGCTCTAGCCCTTGCCACTTGTCGCTATCATGTTTTTATTATTTATTTTGATTTTGATTTGAATTAATTCAATTTAAATCAAAACAAATCATATAAAATCCAAAACATTGAAAACACAAGATTTTGTGCTTGTTTCAGGTTTCAATTACAGCTAGCAAGTATTCAAATTCGTATCAAGGCATGATGTGTACAAAAAGATTGGTTTTAGGCCAATTTTGGAAATATTTTTAAGGTGTTTCAAATCAAGATCCAATTCATTGATGGGGGAAGATTGAGATCAGTTATCAACCCTAATACATTCCTTGATACATATAGAAGAGAGGCAGGCGCATGAGAAAGAATCAAAACTGAAAAAATCAAGAAAAAGTGGTGAATTGAATTTGTACTTAGAGGCCAATACAAGACACTTTGCCTATCCCAATCGATTCCTAGGAGTCTCAGTAAGCTAAAGCAATCAAGAATTAAGCCTTTCCAGTCCCAAAAAGCTCTGTAAGTCCATCACGATATCCATGAAATTTTGAATTCAGTTAGCATGATTTAGGCATTGTTAGAGTGAATTAATCATATATTGTTGATCCATGGAACATATGCAAGCTTTTTGTGTTGTTTAATTTCATTTATATGGCTTGTACTAGAATTTGCCATTGTTAGGGTTTCATAGCTCGCTTTGGGTTTTTTGAATCCAGGCAACATTGGACCATGAAAGGGCCACCATTACACTCAGGAGGTCCAGACGAATCGATTGGTGGCCCTAGTTTTTATTTATTTTGCTCACAGTTGATTTTGAGAATGCACAGGTCTATAGCGACGGGCGTTTTCCATAGGTAAAGGATTCCAAAACTTTTAGCCACAGAGAGAGGAAGGACACGAAGACGTGGCTTCATCTGATTTGGCCATTTGAATTTTAGCGCGAATTTCCTATTATTTCTTTTGTTTATCATATAATTATTATTATTTATTTGATATACAACAAACAACAAGTGGTGCAGTGGTGAGCGTAGTGTGGAAATTGCCTCAGGACCTGGGTTTTAATCCCAGGTCCCCCAAAATATTTCATGTATTTTGCCTTTTCAGGATCCAGCGTGTTCACAAACCAAGGGTCCACCATACGTCTTCACCATCCAGCAAGCCAAGTGCTAGGAGATCAAATCCAAAGGCTAGCATATGAGAGACCATCATGAAGTCTAGTCAACACAACATACTGGATCCAGGAGGTCAACGTGGACCTCCACCTTTGGGCCTAGAAATCTGACTATTTGCACCCCCAAAGCTGCTAAACTCAGGCCCAAACTTCTTTTCTTTTTTCTTTTATATTTATTTCATTAATTTATTTATTTTATTTACTAACAAAAATAATGATTTTCTTTTATAAAAAAAAATCACAAAAATATTTTTCACCAATTAGATTTAGGTATTTTTTGTCAATAAATTAATTAATTTAATTAGATTTAATTTTAGGTAAAAACTTTAATTATTTTGTAAATAACTTTAAAATAATTAGAATAAATAGGTTTTATTACTAACTTAATTATATTTTATTTTTTTTCCTAAAATAACCAAAAATAGGCCATTTTATTATTTTTATTAATTAATTAATTTGTACAATTATTTTTAAAACCTAATCTTTTTCTTAAAAAATATTAAAAACAACAAAAAACATTTTTTCTTTTTATTAGGATAGGAGGGTCAAAACCCTAATTTCTTGTCGATCTAATTTTCATCGCGCGCTTTATTTTTATATTGATGTAACTGCCTACAGTTTGTAATAGTTTAATTAGGACATTTATTTTCTTTTATCGCTTTATTTTCCAAAGGGTTTATTTTTGGCTATGTAAATACCCGAAGCCTTGTAATAGCGTAGTTTAATTTCCGCACTTTAAATTCCGCTAAATATTTAACTGTTAGATGTATGATAATAGGATGCATGACAAGAATGTATGATTAAATTGAAAACGGTTAGATAATCCTAAATGTGCAAAGATAAAATAAACTGAAATTGAATCACTCGCACATGTGCACTCCTAGGATACACTCCCACTTGGTTGCCTTCGGTAAACGGTCATTGAGTATAGGATGCTTTAGCGGTCGTCCTTTTGTCCAAAGATCAAAGTTGCCTCGGAAAGGTTGCCTCGGATATTGTCGCCTCATATAATTGATCTAAGACTTTAGGGTTACTACTAAAATGTCCTAACATTGCTTTAGTGACCGTACGTCCCTTTTCAAATTGACCCTCAAATCTCCAACGACGGTGCTACCTACTCACTAATAGTGGTATAACGCTGTCTAAATTAAACGAACATAGAATGATTCTTTTTCGAGTAGGTAGATTAGTTCTTAAGTACTTGCTCAATCAAAACAAACTTTTTTTACACTTACACTCCTTTACAAACAAAGTTTTCAAAAACACTTCATTACACTCTTGAAGACAGAAGCAAGAGTTAAATCGAAGTCAAAACAAAAACTTTTCAAAGCACACAAACACAAAGAAAACAATTTTGAAAATGATGAGCAAGTACCTAAGAGCCCGTAGATAACTACGGATAGAAAGGGTGCTAATACCTTCCCTTTCTATAATCTACCCCCCGTACTCAAAAATATCTCGAAAAAGGAATTTTTCTGTGCTTTTTCCTTTCCTTGTTGGATAAAATAAAATACGGTGGCGACTCTTGCTTACCGCGACATTTTGCGAACACAAACGCAAAACGCAAACCAGCAAATTCCTTAAAAAATAGGGAAACACGTCCCGGTTCTGGCCACCGTATCACACAAAGGAATAAAATATGACTCAAGTCTCCCATAGACGCTTGCTCTTTGTGTTGACATATGAATTAAGGCTATACTCTTCGTGAAGTTGTTTTGTCAGCTCCGATACTTTCTTCTCGCTAGCATAGGGTTGAGTCTCAAAGGTGTCCCTTTCTGCTTTCAGTTGAATCTAAGACTTCTATAGCTCTTCAAGATCTGTAGGGATATCTGGATGAATAATGGTATGAGGAATATCTCCTTCAACAATAGGCTCTGCAATTACTGGTAGGACAACAGGATATGACATCATAAGATTTTGAGCACGAGATCGCACCCATTTGAGGTAGGGATTCAAGGGGATGGAGTTTTTGTGTCCTAAAGTCTTGCTACCTATCTTATTTAGCATGCCCCAAGCACATATTAACCTTTGACGGTAACCCTGGATCGTTCTCGTAATCGAATACAACACCCTGGATAAGCATATCGTGAGGTCCTTCTCTTCGAGCATAACCTAATTGACGTAGAGCTAGATAAGGGTTGTAAGTAATAACTCCCCTTATGCCAAGGAGTGGTACATTAGGGAATTCCCCATAACAGTCAATAATAGTGATGTCCTCTTGAGATCGGGAACACCAATAAATAACTGAATGAGAGAGTGACATCATCCTTTAAGATAACCTCTAACCTTATTCATTCTTCATCACTGATCGGGGAAGGTGCGAAATAAACCACCTGGATAGAAAAGGTATGTAACACATAAGAATCCCTGGCTTCTTTATAGTATGAGTGTGAAGAGAGTGCAAAATATATCCAAGCAAAGTAGGCACCAGATTATGAGTAAGAAATATTTTGATGGCGTTCACATCTATGGGTTGGTCTAGATTAAGGAATAGTACCAAACCATAGATCATAAGAGCCAAGACCTCCTCAAAAGCATGGAAAATCATAGCATCTAGAAACAACTGAGCTTTCTCTATCAGAAATTTAGCAAGAAGACCTTTAACTCCACTTCTTGTTTCCCAATTAGATAAAATGTCTCACCACTTCAGATGTAAGGTTGCTGCAATAACTTCAGTTTTGGAACTTTCTCTAAACTGGTGAAGGATGTCTGCTCAAGAACATGTATTCCAAGTAGCTTAGAGAAGTCTTCTGTTGGGGGGTACTAACTGATAACTTGGGAAGGTAAAATAGTGATGCTTAGGATCAAAGAACTAGAACATAACACTCATCATGTCTTCTTCGAAACCTGAGGTGACCAAACTGAGTAGATAACCATGCCTCTTAGTGAATTGAGAATTTTCGGGGACCTTTGAGACTAAATCCTTAAGCTTGGAAGGTATCCTCACAAAGTTGATTCAAATAGTATTTCTGTGAGTGAAGGCCATAACCTGCAACAAGGAACAAAGATAAATCCCTAGGTCCTTGAAATAGCTAGTGAAAATGTTATGTTATGATGATATGCTGCTATGATGGTATGTTCATGCTTAAATAAGTAGCAAACACAAACAAGTCACACAAGAGCCTTAAGTTTAAAGGATTGCATGAAGTCCATAGGTAAATACCATTCCTACTGAAGTTAAGTTGGCTCAACCTGTCCTAAAATAGTAACCGGGTTCTAAGGATCTCATATCACAGATCTTTCTCGCAGGCATTATTTTAGCACGACAAATGGCTTGCCACCAAAACATCCCAAAAGTCGAATCTCAATGAGCGTAGCCTCGAGTATCAAGCAAATTTGGAATGAACCAAAGTCGTCCATCTCACTACTATCTAATGGCCAAGATGGGTCAATTAAGGTTCTAAAAGTAAATTAGTGTCAAAGACACCACGCGGAAACCTAATGTTATCCTTGACTGACTCAAGGAACATCAATACAAACAATTCCGCCACACTAACTATAGCTATCATGTTAACCATATTGGTCTACGTTGTACAATATTTATGATCTATTACTACTTACCTAAGGAACCCCTAGATTCGGGTGTAGGATCTTACAAGCAATAATACCCCAACAAACCTTTAAAGTAAATCAGACAAAGCAAACAATTAAAGCAAGTAAAGTGATATAAACTCTAAGGCAACCTCTCTTTTAGAATGTCCCCAGTAGAAACACCAGTTCTGTAATACGGTGGGAGAACTGACTTTTTTGGTTTTATCCAAATGTGAGGATAGCAAGAGTCGCCACTGACTTTTCTTTTATCCAATATTTAGGAAAGGTGAAAAGAACAGAAAAGATCTTTGATAGATTTGAGTTTGTGGGGTAGGTTAAAAGGGAAGGTGTTGCACCCTTTTCATCCATAGTTATCTACGTGTTCTTAATTGCTTAGCTCACTTTTGAAAACTTGCTTTGTGTGTGTGTGTGTGATTTGTTTGAAAATATTTTGAAATGCCAATGTAAGGCAGACTATGTAATGATTCTTGTATCAATCCTCAAGAATGTATACAAAGTGTTTTTGAAAATGTTTGTTTGAAAATGATGTGTGAAAAATGTTTTGAAAAGTTGGTGAGCAAGCAATTAGGAGTTCTTACCCACTAAAGGTCTTTCTTGTTATTTTCCTTATCCTTTTGAGATAGTATTATCCATACCATTAGTTGGTAGGTAATCCCATCTATTAGATTTGAAGGGAAACACGTAGGGTCATTGAATGCAACATGTAAAGATACTTTAGCAATTGTATCAGAGGAACTAGATCATTTTGTAGGAAACTTCGAAGGGTAATCGAGGGACTATTATCTTTATGACAATTTGATCGAGGGTCTTTTTCTAAAGTATCTCCACTTTTTAGGGACATGACCAATATTAGTAAGGCAACAAGAGAGGTTGCCCTAGAGGTGCAAGTGTGAAGAGTTTGTTAATTTCAGTTATTTATCTTGAGAATTAGGGTTTTCTAGATTTGTTTTTAATTTTGCCATACAAACCTTTGTTACTAACAACTAAGTGTGTACAAAAGAAATAAAGTGCGAAATGTAAAGACCTAAGCTATTACATGGATTTGGGGTAGATATATAAGTATAGAAATTTACGGGAAAAGTAAACCTATGCTATTACATCCTCGAGCAGATACATAATAGAAGAAAAATGCGAGAAAATATAAATCTACGCTATTACATCGGAGAGTGCAACCTATACACTTTATCTAATAAAATTAAATAGCAAAGAAAGAAAATAGAAAAAAGAATGTTAAAATGAAAAATGTTTTTTGTGGTTTTTTGTAGAAAATAGTTTAAATGATGATAGTAGTTAAAAACCTAGTTCTAATTGATTTTAATATTAAGAAGAAAAGTTTAGTTAATTAATTAATTAATTAGTAAAATAAAAAATATAAGAAAAATTCAATCACTAACTAAAACCCTAATCCTAATTTGTTAGTATTAAGAAAAAAAATTAGGTTAGTTAATTGTTCATTAAGAATTAATTAGTAAAGAAAATAGAAAATTAATTAGGGTTAGTGAAATAGGGAAAAAATAATTGCATGGGGTGGGTGTTGAACCCACGCCCCTGGCTTCACAGGTGCACCCTCTTGCTGTTAGGCTAACACTGCTTTTGTTATAGAGAACAAGAATTGATCAATATATATAAACCATGCGCATTAGTTTGAAAAATAACAAAACAATAATTGTAAGATGCATGGATCGGACCCACGCCCTTCATGTTACATGCCTCCGCCTTAACCAACTGTGTTGCGCTGTCTTTGTGTCATTGAATGGAAACAAATAAATATATTATTAAACATGTATCATAGAAGCGCCGGAGCCCTAGCTCCGGTCGTCTTCTCCGATCAGCCAATTTTTCAACCTATAAAAATAGCAAACTTTACAGGTTAAGAGGGGTCGTGTCCCCCTAATTTGGACCTCCTGAATCTAATGGTGGCATTAGTTTTGTTGGAAAATGATTGTATCGTGAGATTTGAAGAAAAGATCTCAAACTGCCCTAGCCATGACAAATCCTTGTTCCTACATTAAAGCTTGCAAACAATGCTTCTAAACAAGTCTAAACATAATCACAAACATGTATATGTGCATAGAACCAATCCATAATGAATGAATAAAGAGTTAGAGATTAAAGAATTTTACCCAACCGGCTTGACTTGGTGTGGCTGTTTTGGTGTGCTTCAGGCTTCAAGGATGGCTGGGATTGACTCTTGGGATCTTCAAGAACACAGTGGAATGCTTGGAATGCATTGCAAGAGGCTAGAGACAAGGGTTTCAAGTTACCCTAGTTTTGGCAAAATTTGAGATTTTTGAGAGGGTGTTCTTGAGGAAATTTTTGTGTCCCTCTTGGTCTAAAGATGTAATGTATTTATAATGAGAAGATTAGGTCAACAAAAGTGAGATCAATCTTTTATATTTCGTGATCTAATCTTTGATTGGAACTTTTGCATGAAAACTATCTTTATCAATTTTTGTCATATAAAGGTGATCTTGGACTCTTTTGAAAGCTCAAGATATCCCCTACAACCTTCATGTTGGTTATTTTTTCATTTGAAGCCTTTATCTTGATGTTAAGTGCTTTGATAAAAAGTGTCTTTTTGTTGACTTTTAAAATGACCTGTAATATTTTGGCCCATATCTCCTAAATGGAGCATTTTTGGCCTTGAGCTTATAGAGACAAAGTTGTAGAGAATTGAATTTCCTTCAAGATAGGCTTTGGTTGAGAAATTTATGATGAAGCATGTGAAAATAATGCTTGGTCAAAGTTCAGTTGACTTCTCCTCAAGAAAACCCTAATTTAGTAACTTTTGACTTTTGAGGAATATTGAAGTTTTCTTGATGAATCATGATCAACCCTTGATCAAACAATGAACATGACTTAAAAATATTGATGTTAACCAAAAATCTTGAAGTTTGACTGCAAGTTAGTTAAAGTTGACTTTTTGTCCAATACAGTTGATTTTCAATCATCTGAGTAATTGACTGAGGAAACTTGTACTGCAATGCTTAAAACTTGGCACGGGGATACTTTGATACGTATGAGAAACCATGAAATCCAATTGAAGCATTAGAAGTCCAATTTCCTCTGAGAAAAGTAAAACCCTAGTTATAGGTCAATGCTTAGAAGGAGGGTTTGGTTGATCAATCTTTGAGTAGTCTTGAGCAATTGAGACCTTCATGAGCATGAGGAGATATATTGAATTAATTTGTCTTGAATAAAGGGAGGGAAAATTTTGGGGTACAACATATACCAAAGGCCAAGATTAGTAGTTCAGCCAGATATTTAATTATTATTTTTAGTGGTGTAAGATGGGATTCTTTGGGAGAGGTTGGAAATATTGCACATAAACCTACAGTGAATACATTATATGGTCTACTTGTATTTAGATATAGAAGAGATTATATCCTACCTCGATATACATTTTTCAAATACATCTTTTCCATGTTCATCTTTATCCAAGATTGATGACGAGTGCATGGGAGTAACCATTAACTCCACTTCATTCATCTTGAAATTGGAGCATATGTCTCATAGTAATCAATACCTTCTTATTGATTATATCCTTGATCCTCTAGTTTCTCTTTATTTTAGATATCTTCTTTATTTTCATCTAATTTATTTATGAATACCCACCTTGTTCGAAAAACAATTTTTTTTCTTCAGGATAAGGAATGAGATTCCATACCTTTCTTCTTTCAAATTGAGACAATTATTATTTCATGGATTCTATCCAATGTTGATATTTGATATCATCATGAAAATTATTTTGCTCGACCTGAGATATCTTTGCCATGTTGTTTGTCTTTTCTTTAAAGACATGTCTAGTTCTGACTTTGTCAGTCGTGTCACCGATATTAATTCATGAGGATGATCATTCATAGTTTTCAATCCTTATGGTAATTTTTGAGAGGATACTATAAGTATTGAGTGTACAACCTAAAAGGTGGGTAAATTAGGTTTAAGGATTTTTAGAGAGAAAGTAACAAACTTTTACCTAAGAATTTTCTGGTTTACTTTTACTGGTTTATATGTAATGAAATAATGACTTTATTTTTCTAGTTTAAGATATATAAGTGATATGTAGAAAAATAAATGTTGTAAATTAAATGAACAAAAGGAATGATATTATTTCCCCTTCTCAACCAAGGATACATCAAGTCCACTCACACCCTGTGAGAGATTTCCACTATTGTTAGATCTTTGTACAAGCCTCACACCAAGACTTCTTCTACAATCTTCTAACAACAACAAAGAAGTAAATCACTTTCTTGATTTCCCAAAAAACCAAAATTAACGGTGGACTTTGATTCACCCTGATTCAAAGGAACTTTCTAACAAATAGAAAAACAACATTTCCTATTTGCAACAACCACAACAATGGTGAAATATACATCAACTTGTTTGAAATATATTATAGACAGAGTTTGCAGCAACTATGATGAAATTGATACTTTGATTTTTTTATGATGTATTAAAGTTTATTATTCTCCTTCCATGAAAAAGTCAATAGAATATAAACTTTTAAGTGCTCAATACTTTTTTCACATATGATTTGAAATTATGCAGAAAAAGTTTTATGTTAAAATGTTACAGACACTTGAAAAATAAAAAAGTTCATGAATAAGGTGTCATGCAATATGAAAAAATATGAATTTTATAATCACAAAGAAACCCTTTAGAAATCATGTCAAAGCTTGAAAAACAATAAGACTAATTATGCAATGATTCAAGAAAAAGTTTCATGAAAAAGTGCCATGAAAAGGAATTGTATTATTTCATAATTTCATCCTTTAAACATTCAAAAAATATTCAAAAGTTGCACTATGACTATAAATTACACATCCTTTACAATCAATCGATTAATTTTATATTTAACCGATTGCTTCAATTCTATTTCAAAAAGGCACTTGGCAGTGAGTTTTGACAATCGATTGTTGTCTTAAGACAATCGATTGACACAATAAAACTGTTGAAATATTTCTAAGTTAAAATGACATACTCAAGGATTGAACCCATGACACTTCGGTACTTTAACACGCCCACTCATCCATTGGGGAAAATCTTTGTCTGTTAAAATAATGCATATTAAACATTCTTATGAGAAAGATTACGGTTTATGTTCACAATGCAATTTTGAAACAATGCATGTATTACGTTAAAGATTAATTATTGATAATATTATGTCTATAACCATTGATTTAAACATTTTACCTTTGTTTGGGATCCCATAACATTGAAATCCAAAACTTGACATAAACTTGATACCTGGTTCAATCTTTTACTTCTTAGATCTTTCTTCTTAAGATACCCTTTTATCTTCATTAAAATCAAGCAAAGAAGGATGAACATATATTCTTCACAATCTCCCTATTTTTGATGATGACAAAACCTTTTGATGGGAAGTTTTTGCTATATTCTTGATTTCTCCCTCTATTTGTATATCCCCTATCTAGCATATCCCCCATTTATTTTGTAATATATGCTATGATGTCCTTGGTATCCTGAAAAACAACAAAAACAACCATCTCTTCTCCCCCTTTGTGACATTATCAAAAAGTAAAAGAGTAAAGTCCAAAGGAGTATAATAATATAAGGGAAATTATACATTAAACCTGAAAGAACTTATCTTCTTCACAATACCATCATATGAAGTCAAAGATGATATCAATGTTGATGTTTCTTCAAAACATCTTCCATTCATTGAAACTTTTTGGAACTACTATATCATATGGTCTTGTATCTTGAAAGATCAATCTTAATTTTACAATTTCTAGCATATGATCTTCAAGTACCTATAAAACAATTAATATTGCTTTGGTACCCAATATTTTTTGGGTCCTCTTCGGTTAGATCCCTTCCTCACCCATACATCCTCACCATAAGGAATACCATAATTTCTTATTTATCAAACATTAGAAGTATGGTCTTTTCCATTACAATAAAAATAAATAAAGGTCGAAGAAACGTGTGTCTCAGCCATCAAAATCGAGGCATGAAGGAAGAAATTTCACACCAGAACAAGAGGAAGAGTTATCGGAGAATAAGAATAAAAAGGGAGAAATGAAGGATGTAGAAGACAATGAAATTCCAACTGAGGCTAGGGATGATGAAAACCTTAAAAAAGGAAGTGAAAATGTTATGAAGAAGAGGATGAAAAAAAAGTACTGAAGGTGATATATTATTTGAGGCAATAGGAACACCACGAATGGGATGGCTATTCAATTTGTGGCACCAAAGGTTGTTGATGGACAAATTGAGGTTGAAATTGAGGAAGAAGATGTTGCATCAGAAATTCAATTTTGGGAATCCTCGACGATCATGTATGTTATTGGTGTATATTTGAGAATGACTGTTGTGAACAACTATATGAGTAAGCCATGGAACTTTGGCACATTGCCTGAAATGTATTACAATGACGAGGGATATTTCATTCCTAAATTCAAAATAGAGAAGGAAAGGGATGAAGTGATGATGAAGGGGCCTTATACTTTTTGAAACATGTCGATGGTGCTTTTGGAGTGGAGACCGGATTTCTCTATGGAGAGGAACATGTTGAGAACCATACCAATTTGGGTCAAGCTTCCATAATTTCCTCTACAGTTATGGAGTGAAACAAGTCTATGTAGAATTTGGAGTTCCATTGGAAACCCTATGTTCACGGATGAGTGTACGACGGGGAAATAATGTGTTACATATGCCAAAATTTTGATAGAAGTGGATGTCACACAAAAGATTTGTGAAGAGATAATAATTAAAGAACATGAAGGCCACAAAAGACATTAAAAGGTGGAATATGAAAGGAAACCAAAATATTGTGAATGATACTAGAATGTGGGACATGTGTGTAATAAAGAGGTGAAGGTGTATGTCAAGAAGTGGATAGCCAAACCAGTAAAACCAGATGCAAAGGAAGGGTCAAGAAATGTGCCATATATTGAGGATGATAACAACAAAAAGGCAGAGGATAAATACCCGGGAACAGTGGATGGTACACCAAAAACACCCTATGATTCTAGAAAATAGACTGAAGTTAATAGGAAAATAAGAGATACATGTAAAAAGGTAATGACTAACCCTAAACTCAAGCATATTTTATGTCAAAATGGTTTTGAAACTTTAGAAGTTTGGCATAACTCTAAATAACCTCCATGGGAGGATCCATGATAGTGTCCTGGAATATTAGTGGGATGAATAAGGTAGCCAAGAATAGGGAGATTAGCTCCCATGTCTTCAGGCTCAATCCAGAGATTTCTATTATTCTGGAAACTAGAGTAAAACATCATAATGCTGAGAAGTGTAGGAAAGTATTGGGTCAAAATGGAAAGTAATAGATAATTATAGTCAACATGCCAATGAGAGGATATGGATTGTTTGGGATGACAGAAAGGTGGATGTCAAGAACATATCTTGTACTGATCAACTAATTCACTGTGGTGTGTATAGTCTAGATGGTTGCTTCATTAATTGGCTCACAACAATTTATGCCTCTAACAAAGTTCATGAGAGAAAATTTTGGCGGCAAACTATTGAGGAAATAGGTCAGGATCAATGAGGTCCATTGAGTTTAATGGGTGATTTCAATAATTTTTTGAACATAGATGATCGAATTAGTGATAAAGATGTGCAAGAATCAAAGTTTATAGACCTCTGGAAAAAGATGGATAATGTTGGTTTGTTTGATGTGGAAAGGAAGGGTGACAGATATATATGTTTTAACAAGCACACATATAGAGCTATATACTCTTGTATTGATATAGTCTGTAAAAACCTAGAGTGAATGCAAAAAACATGAACAAAACTTTGTATGTGTTTGAGGCTGGGGTGTCGGATCATGCTATGCTTTGTGTAAAAGGTAGTGAGGAAAATAAGATAAAACATAATGGGTTCAAATTCATCAACCAGGTGACTGAAACTGAAGGATATCAAACTGAGGTTAGCAACAGCTGGAGGAAAGCCACTAGAGGATATCTTAAAAATTCCATGTGGAATAAATTAAGAAGACTAAAGACAGTGTTGAGGAAGCTTAGCAGACCCCTAATTGGAATCAAGGAGAAGATTGATAATGCTAGGGAAAATCTAACTGAGGCACAACAGTCGTTGAGTCATGATAGAATGAATAAGCATACAATAATGCAGGTTAAAAACTGTAATGGAGAGGTTATTAATTTACATGAGATTGAAGAAAAGTTACTAAGGAAGAGGGCTAAAGTGGATTGAATTAGGCTTGGTGATGGCAATGATTCTTTCTTTCACGCCTCTTTGAAAAGTAAACAAAACTCTTGCAATTTCACTGAGTTATAAGCCTTATGAATGCTCGATATGGATATTCACAAGGATTATAACTCAGTGGATTGGAGAGCCTTGTAAGTTATCTTGAAGGAAGTAGGTTTCCATAGAATGTTTATTGGGTAGTGTTGTACCCCAAAATTTTCCCTCCCATTTTCTTCAAGAAATCTCCTTATGCTCATAGGGTTTTCAATTTCTCAAGGCTATTCAAGTTTAGACAAGACAAGCCCTCCTCCTAAGCAGTTGACCTACAACTAGGGTTTCACTTTTCTCAAGAAATATTGGACCTCTAATGTCTCAAGTAGATTCCATAATTTCTCATATGTCTCTAAGAATGCCCATGCCAAATTTCAAGCCTTGCATCACAAGTTTGCTCAGTCAATTGCTCAGATGATCGAAAATCACGTATTGAACAAAAAGTCAACTATGGTCAACATACAATCAAACTTCAATATTTTTGGCCAAACATCAATATTTTGAAGTCACATTCATCATTTGATCTAGGGTTGATCATGATTCATCAAGAAAACTCAAGATTCATCAAAAGTCAAAGGTTACTAAATTAGGGTTTTCCTAAGGAGAAGTCAACTGAACTTTGACCATGCATAACTTTCACATGCTTCATCAGATTCTTCTAAACCCAAAGCTCATTTTTAAGGAAATTTAATTCTGTACAACTTTGTCTCTCTAAACTCAAGTCCAAAAAATGCTTCATTTGAGAGATATGGGCCAAAACATTATAGGTCATTTCAAAACTCAACAAAAAGACACTTTTTGTCAAAGCAATTTACATCATGATAATGTCTTAAAATGAAAAAAGGACCATCATATAGATTGTAGGGGACATCTCGAGCTTTCCAAAAAGTTCCAGATCACTTTCATATGATAAAAATTGAGAGACGAAGGTGAGGAAGATTGTGAAGTACAAAAAATAGCCTTTACTCTTGACTAAAGGATATTGGTATAATGTCTCCAGTCTTCCAATTGTTGAGCCCGTTGCCGGTGGTAGGAAAAATCCAACTGTCTAGGTCATAGTCACTATCAGCATCTTCTACTGTGTTGACTCTGTTGTTGTTGATTCGGAATGATGGCCTCCCAGCACGAGCATGACGAACAGCCCTTTGAGCCTCTGAAGTGAAACCCAAACAAAATTTTTCGGACTTGTAAGGAATGTCGGGAAGCTGACCCCAAGTAGTGCAACCACCTTCTTCTACCACAGCTCTAGCGTCTTTTAGATAAGTCATTATGGGTGGAACCCTGTTAACCTTAGGAATAGTGGAAACGTCTTCAGTAATGGTAGTTGTTTGAGGAATAACTTCAAAGGTCTGGCAGGGAGTTTCAATGAATTCACCGTCCATCTCAACATACTTGAAGGAGTTAAAGTGACTCACCATGTATTCTTCTTCACCATAAACTCTAACAATCTTTCATTTCACATGATATTTCAACTTCTGGTGCAACGTAGAAGTAAAAGCGTCTGCCCACGAATCCAAGGGCGTCCAAGTAAACAGGAATAGGCCGGACGAATATCCATCACATAGAAGGTAGAGTCAAAGACCTGCGAACCTACTTTGATCGGGAGATCTACCTCTCCGTGCACCATCCTCTTTGAACCATTAAAGGCTCTGACCATAATGTCACTGGGTTTAATCACAACCTCTTCATAGTTAAGCTTGTCTAGAGCATATTTCGGTAGAACATTCAATGAGGAAACCGTATCAACCAACACATGAGCTAAGGTAGTGCCCCTGCATTTAATAGAGACATATAGGGCCTTGTTATGGCTCCTTCCTTCAGGAGTCAAAGCAGTGTCAGAAAAGCCTAGCACATTATCAGTCATCAGGCTAGCAACATAATTTTCAAATTGATCAGCAGAGATTTCTTGCGGTACATGAGCAGATTTCAAGAACTTCACCAAATTCCTGAGCACGGGCTTTCGAGCATAACAACGGAGATAACATATATATATCTTGGAGGGAGTCTACCCCAACTGTTCAACAATCTTATAGTGACTTTTCTAGATGACTTTCAGTACTTCCTCCATCTCCTACCTAGAGGTATCTTCAGTGATAAACTGTCTAGGTGCCCCAGTCTGGGCAGGCTCAGTCATCTGTTCTTTGCCTCGAGTCTCAACAGTTGACTCGGTAGCAGTAACACGAACTGGTGTAGCAACAGTCTTCAGAAAGATTTCTGAAGAGAAAACCTTCCACTTCTAGTAACTTTACTAGTCCCGACAATATTACCAACAGTGGGATCAATAACTTTAGTATTTCCACTTTCGTCAGTCAATGGTTATTGCTTGACACCATGATAGTAAACATCAACCCCATAATTCCAAGGGATGGCCTTTTCAGAGGAATATGGAATTTTCCCGGGCACAGTAATGATCAGAGGAGCAACTCTAGGTTTGACCATAATCATCATAGGCCCCTTGGAAGTAATCCTTACAGGAGTTCTGGAAATTACAGACGCGTCTTCAAGCTCCAAGTCTTGAAACAAATTCTCCATAGAAGGAATCTTCTCAACTAGAATTATATGGTTATCCATTAGACGCTGAATACCTTCTCTTAGAAGTTTGCAGCCATTGGATTGGGTTGCACAGCAGTAGCACCTTTCAGTGTAACACAGAAATAAACCGTCTTGCAATAGATTCTTCTTAATGATTATCAGGGGAGTAATCAAGTCACCTATAGAGGAAACATAAGAAACATCTTCAATAGTATTAATACCCTTGTCGTGCTTAGGCATAGGTGCAGTAATCACATTGGGGGTCTCGAGAGGGTCAAATTCAATCTCTTTGGAGTCAATCATATCTTGAATCTTATTTTTCAAAGCTCAATAGTTATTTATGTCGTGTCCAGGACTATTAGAATGATAAGGACATCTTACATTAGGATTGTACCGAGGAGAGGAAGTGTTTGGATTCTGAGGAGAGTCTCTCAATGTAATTAGCTCTGCTTTCAATAGATGTTGCAATGCCTGAGACAATGGCATGTTGATCTTGGTAAATTGTCTCCTGGGTGCGTTTGACCTACGTTGATTGCCTTGTTGATGTTGCGTTAGTGTAGGATTAGATATTTGTACCGCTCACATAGATTGGTTGTGATCACCTCTACCACGACCCTTCCGACCATACACATCATTAACTTCTTTTTTCCCATTGAACATCTTCTTCACAGTACTTGAAGATGCACCCACCTGAATCTTTCCGCTTCTGATTCTGCCGTCAAAATGTTCCCCGATTAATATCAACTCAGTGAACCCGGTTGAATAACTTCCAATCAGATGATTGAAGAAAGGACATGTCAAAGTTCCCATTAACATATCAACCAACTCCCTATCAGACAAAGGAGGTTGAACTCTTTCTTCTATATCTCTCCATTTCTGGGCGTACTCTTTAAAGCCTCCATTTGAGCCCATAGTCATATTATGTAATTACACACGGGTTGGTGCAAGATCAACATTGTATTGGTATTGTTTGTAGAAATAAACAACCAAGTCTTCTTAGGTAAGGATATTGGTCCTTTCTAGTTGATAGAACCATTCCAACTGTGTTTTAAATAGGCTCTCTTGAAAGAAATGCACCCATAAGTTCCTGTCGACAATGTGCGGTTGAATCTTCCGGACATATGACCAATATCCTTTAGTCAGGAGTAAATGCTATTGTGAAGTACCTAGAGAGCTTTCTAGACTATTAGAGAAAGAATAAAGAGCCATACAACCGCATGAAGAGCAAGTCGAGGTTGTGAATTTAGGTATTGAAAATGACAAGAAAGAAGTCAAGATAGGCGCCAACGTATAAGACAATGTCAAAAAGAGATTAATTCGGATGTTGCGTGACGATGTTGATATCTTTGCTTGTTCGTATGAAGACATGTCAGGGCTTGATACTGACAATGTGGATCACCGTCTACCTATGAAGGAAGGTTGTCCTCCTAGAAAATAGATGGTTCGTCGTATGCGTCCCGAGATGTCGAAAAAGATCAAAGCTGAGGTTATGAAACAGTTCAATGTAGGTTTCTTAGTTGTTATGTCCTATCCTCAGTGGGTTGCAAATGTGGTGCCAGTACCTAAGAAGGATGGCAAAGGGCGTATGTGTGTAGACTACAAGGATCTGAATAGGAAAATCCCCAAAGATGACTTTCCGCTTCCACATATTGATGTTCTGGTTGACAACACTGTTCAACATAAAGTATTTTCCTTCATGGATGGTTTCTATGGTTATAATCAAATCAAGATGGCACCTGAAGACATGGAGAAGATTACCTTTGTCATATAGTGGGGAGATTTCTGTTACAAACTTATGCCTTTTGGTTTGAAGAATGCTGATGCAACATATCAACGTGCTATGGTAGTTTTGTTCCATGACATGATCCATTATGAGATAGAGGTTTACGTTGATAACATGATAGCCTAGTCTCAGACTGAAGAAGAACATCTTGATCACCTACACAAGCTTTTTGAGAGATTAAAGAAGTACAAGCTGAGGTTGAATCTAAACAAATGCACCTTTGGGGTAAGATCCGGTAAACTCCAAGGTTTCATCGTCAGTGGAAAAGGTATTGAAGTTGAACCTGCCAAGGTTAAAGCTATTCAAGAAATTCTAGTTCCCCATATTGAGAAGGAAGTCAGAGGTTTCCTGGTACATTTGAAACAAATTTCCAGATTTATTTCCCATCTAACCGCTACTTGTTAGCCAATCTTCAAGTTGTTAAAGAAAGATCAAGTAGTGAATTGGAACGATGATTGTCAGATAGCCTTCGACAAAATCAAGGAGTACCTCCAGTAGCTTCCAATTCTGACGCCACCGGTTGAAGGAAGACCTATAATTATATACTTAACAGTGTTAGAGAATTCAATGGGGGTGTGTACTGGGGAAACATGATGAGTCTGGTAAAAAAGAGCATGCAATATACTACCTTAGAAAAAAGTTTACCGACTGTGAAACAAGATACTCACTGCTCGAGAAAACTTGTTGCGCTTTGGTATGGGCTGATCGCCGACTAAGACAATATATGTTGATTCTTACTACTTTATTAATCTCTAAGATGGATCCAATAAAATACATATTCGAGAAAACCTGCTCTACGGAAGAATAACAAGATGGAAAATGGTCTTGACAGAATATGACAATTAGTATAGTACTCAAAAGGCAATCAAAGGAAGTGTACTTGAAGATCATTTGGCTCATCAAGCTGTAGATGACTACCAGTCTATGAATTTTGAGTTCCCTGATGAGAATATTATGCTAGTTACAGATTATGAAGAACCCAGACCGTATGAAGGATCTGAGTCGGGATCCTGATGGATTATGGTTTTTGATGGAGCGTCCAACGCGCTTGGTAATGGAATTGGTGTTGTAATTGTCTCTCCCAAAGGTTTCCTTGCACCATTTACCGCTAGACTTTGCGTTAACTGTACCAACAACATGGCAGAATACGAGGCGTGCATCATGGACATCAAATCTGCCATCGATATGAGAATCCAGTTCTTGGATGTATATGGGGACTCAGCCCTAGTGATCAGTAAGATTAAGGGGGGATGGGATATGAAACATCTAAATCTCATTCCTTATCGGGAGCATGTATTGACATTAATTCCGTACTTCGAGGAAATCACTTATGAACATATTCCACGAGAAGAGAATCAATAGGAAGACGCATTAGCTACCATGTCATCTATGTTTAAATTCAGATGGGACAACGAAGCTCCTAAAATTACTATTGAGAGACTAGACGAACCAGCGTATTGCTACGAAGTTGATACTGATGGAGTAGAAGAAAAACCTTGGTACCACAAAGTGAAAAGATATCTCGAAGCTCAAGAGTACCCCGAGGGGGCGTCTATCAATGACAATAAATTTCTACAAAGGTTCTCTACCAAGTTCTTTCTAAGCAATGGAATTTTGTATAAACGCAACCACAATTTGACTATGCTTCTTTGTGTAGACAAGAAGGAAGCTGAGAAAATTATGGAGGATATGCACGAAGGAGTCTTTGGTACTCACTCCAGTGGGCATACGATGGAGAAGAAAATTCTAAGGGCGTGTTATTATTGGTTGACTATGGAAACAAATTGCTATCATCATTCTAGAACTTGTCACAAATGCCAAATTTGTGCTGACAAAGTAAATGTTCCTCTGGTTCCTTTGAATGTCTTGACCTCTCCTTGGACATTTGCAATGCGGGGCATTGACTTGATTGTAGAAATTAAGCCTACTTCTTCCAATGGGCATTATTTCATCCTCGTTGCTATTGATTATTTCACGAAGTGGGTTAAAGCAACCTCGTTCGCCTCCGCTACCAAGAATGTTGTTTCCCGGTTCATTAAACATAATCTCATCTGTCGGTATGGAATCCTTGTAAGGATCATCAGAGATAATGAAACCAATCTCAACAACACTATGATCACGGAACTCTGCATGCAGTTCAAGATTAAAACCATAATTCTTCTCCCTATCGACCAAAGATGAATGGCGCAGTGGAAGCCGCCAACAAGAACATCAAGAAGATCTTGTAGAAGATGACAGTGACATACAAAGATTGGCATGAGATGTTACCATTTTCTCTTCATGGTTACCACACTTCAGTATGCACATCAACTGGGGAAACCCCGTTCTCTCTAGTCTACGACATGGAGGCTCTCTTACCTATTGAAGTCCAGATTCCTTCCATAAGGATTATGAAAGACGTAGGTTTAGACGAAGACGAGCGGACTCAGACTCGACTGGACTAGATAAATTTGATTGACGATAAAAGGCTTGCAGCTGATTGTCATGGTCAAATGTATCAGAAGCGCATGATCAAATCCTTTAACAAGAAAGTCAAACAACCAGTGTATCAGGCCGGTGATTTGGTCATAAAACGCATCATCTTACCACAAGGTGATCCCATGGGCAAATGGACTCCCACATACGAAGGGCCATTTGTGATCAAGAGGATATCTTCTGGTGGTGCTTTGATACTTACCACCATGGACGGTGAAGATCTTCCACACCCTATGAACGCAGACATAGTTAAAAAATACTATGCATAAAAGAGACCTGCTAGGTTGACCGGTCTGGGAAAAAATAAGGGCATCCCGGCGAACCAAAAGGGTTTGGGCAAAATTTAGGGATATATATAAAAAATTTATAACCGGAAAGTCGAAAACTTGAAAAGGTGGATTGGGAAAAAAAGGATATCCCGATGGACTGAAAACCCGAAAGGGAGGTCTAGGAAAAAGTTAGGGATTAAAGCGTACAACTATGTCCCATTCAATCACCTATCTACGTACAGCCAGCATAATTTACCACATTAAAGTTCAAATGGTTAAGATCAATTCAATCAACTTCTTCCGATAGCGAGGGATGAGATGCTTAAAGACATATGGGGAAATAGCAGAGTTGAAACCCAATGGGATCATTTCCATATATCTTTTTTTCTTTGTTTCTCTTTGTACACCTTTTCTTTTATGACGATTTCCTCTTACTAGGACTTATGTCTCTTTTTATAAAACTGTTTATTTATAGACAAACTTTCCAAATCAATGTAATCACTTTTAAATTCATAAGCTATTTTTAATTTCTCTGTTTTGTTTGCAAAAACGTCCAATGATTATATTGAATAAACATATGCATTTGAATTGACAAATATATGCATGAAAACATGATTAGCATTTATGAAAGACTCTAGGAGTTAGAATAACATTTGAAGCTGACCATAAATGCCCACAAAGTAATTCCCTCAGATATTTCTCCATAATATTATTTCCCCAGTATAGTCACTGCAGTCTATAGGGTTTATTTCCCCAATAGAGTTTATCTCTCCAATATTGAAAAATTCCTTGACAAAATTCTCTTCTCCAGCAGGGTTTAATCAAAGTTGCTATCCCCAAAAGAGTTGTTACGGTATCTGAAACCTAGACAGACAGCACACCAAAGGGATATCCATATTTTTATCCCTAATCAGGGTATGTAAGAATCAAATACTTCAACAAAAAGAACGTTGAACGACCAAATCTCCTTGAATTCCTCTATCCTCAAGTAGAAGTAAAAAATCCCCAACGGAGCATCCTCAAACACAAAAGCGGGAATCCCCAGCAAAATTATTCCCATTAGAAATTGAAGAATCACTTTCTTCATCCCCAACAACAATCCGGGATTTATTTTCCCCAACTAGACATTATTACAAGGAGCTACCGATATGCTTCAACGACATACTGTGTCCATACATAATTTCACAATACATCATAGCATATGCATACCAAAACATATATAACATTCTCATTTATTTTGAGAGCATTATTACACAATACATTACATATACCATGACAATACATAAAGCTAATTTTGTCCTTTCAGGTAAAGTTCACAAACAAACGAATATCATCAACAATTTTCAAACAGGTAAGAGATTAATTCCCGAAACAGGACGGGGAAACAATCTATATGACCAGGCGGTATGAATTCCGGAAATAGGACAGGTTTACTAACAAAAAAACAGGTCTGAGATTAATTCCCGAAACAGGATGGGGAAACTATCTATATGACCAGGCAGTATGAATTCCCGAAATAGGACGGGTTTACCAACAAAAAAAAACAAGTCAGAGATTAATTACAGAAATAGGACGGGGCAACTATCTATATGACCAGGCGGTATGAATTCCCAAAACAGGATGGGTTTACCAACAAAAAAAACAGATCACAGATTAATTCTTGAAATAAGACAAGGCAACTATCTATATGACCAAGCGGAATGAATTCCCGAAACAAGATGAGTTTACCAACAAAATATAGATTGTAGATCAATTCCAGAAATAGGACATGGCGATTATCTGCATGACCAAATGATTTCCTTTAGAAACTGAATACTGATGAGCATTCCCCTTCAGAATTTTATTCTGAAAAGCATTCCCCCCAAGAGACTGAATTCTGGCGAGTATTTTCCTTCTGAAAAACATTCCCCCGATGACACTCTATAAACCTTCCGAACGATATATTTAAAGCCCATTCAAGCATACTATCAACCAACAGCGTTACTTCGTGCACCAGCGTCTGCAAATTTCTAGGCACTTAAGTCTTCAATCCTCTTCCACCTTCAGATCACGAATGGAGGACATGCCAATCTAACTCTTCAGGTTTAAGAAGATTGAATAAGTCCAACTGTTGTACCCCAAAATTTTCCCTCCCATTTTCTTCAAGATATCTCCTTATGCTCCTAGGGTTTTCAATTGCTCAAGGCTATTAAAGGTTAGACCAGACAAGCCCTCCTCCTAAGCAGTTGACCTACAACTAGGGTTTCACTTTTCTCAAGAAAAAATGGGCCTCTAATGTCTCAAGTAGATTCCATGGTTTCTTATACGTCTCTAAGAATTCCCATGCCAAATTTCAAGCTTTGCATCACAAGTTTGCTCAGTCAATTGCTCAGATGATTGAAAATCATCCGTATTGAATAAAAAGTCAACTGTGGTGAACATACAGTAAAACTTTAATATTTTTGGCCAAACATCAAGATTTTGAAGTCACATTCATCATTTGATCAAGGGTTGATCATGATTCATCAAAAAAACTCAAGATTCATCAAAAGTCAAAAGTTTTGATCAAGCATAACTTTCACATGCTTCACCATTTGATCAACTAAACTTTGACCAAGCATGCTTTCACATGCTTCATCACATTCTTTTAACAAAAGCTCATTTTGAAGGAAATTTAATTCTCTACAACTTGGTATCTCTAAGCTCAAGTCCAAAAAATGCTTCATTTGAGAGATATGGGCCAAAACATTATAGGTCATTTCAAAAGTCAACAAAAAGACACTTTTTGTCAAAGAAATTTACATCAAGATAATGTTTTCAAATGAAAAAATAATCAGCACATAGATTGTAGGGCACATCTTAAGCTTTCAAAAAAGTCTAATATCACCTTTATATGATAAAAATTGAGAGAGTTATGATTGGTGCAAGTTGGGCAATTTTGAGAAAATGCATGAAACCCAAATTGATCAAACTTGAATTTTTGGGCTAATGGGCTTATGTTTCAAGGTACAAATGTGTTTTATACCTCATAGTGAACCTCTGAATCTATTCATACACCCCTTTTATTTTTATTCCATTTATTTTGATTTTATTAATTTAAATTCAAAATTAAATTAAACAAAAATCAAAATTCTCATACAAAGGTCTAAGCCCATCTTGTGTTGACCTAATTCACAACCTATATATTCCTCTCATTCAGGCAAAAAGACACGCGCGAAAACCTTGCAAGAAAAATAGTCTCCAAAATCTTAAAAATTGTCAAATTAGGGCAAGCTTCAAACCCTTTCTACAACCTTCCTTATGGCCAAACAACCATCCAAATCACTTACAAGGACGTTATAGAGTAAGTGAGGATTGATATTGAGGATCCAAAGGGCCTGAAAATTGCACATATGCATCATCAGTTTCAATTCTTGCATGAAATTCATATTTTTACTTTTATTATGTTTTGATGCATACTAACATTGCTAACATGCTTCTTATGTGTAACTATTCAGGATAAACCCATCGCATGAGTCCCATAATGATCGAATCTTGTATTGCCACATTTGAACCGATTGACCATCTTTGCTTCTTATCTCATCATACAAGATGATTTTGCCAAAACCAATGCCACCATTGAACTTGCAAGGGTGAAATTAGGGGGGTAGGGTCCCTTTGAATCACTAACAATGGTTATTTTGCAGGTTTAAAAAAGTACCCAGTCGGAGAAGACGATCGAAGCTAGGGCTTCAGCGCTTCTCCGGTCATCCTGTTTTAGTTTATATTATAATATTTTGATTTGGTTAAATAAACAAATGTATGGCCATGCTAGTGGTAGAAGCGTGCGTGTTAAGACATTACTACACCAAGGCGTGGGTTTGATCCGTGCCTTTTGGTGTTTTTTCTTCATATTTTCCAATATTTGCAGATTTTTCATATATTATATGCAGCGTTGGTTCTCATAACACAAGCGAAATACAATTCAGTTGGTAAACAGGCGCGCTGGAGAGGTAGGGGGCGTGGGTTCAACACCCACCCCCAATACTCTTTTTTCCTTGGGTTTTACTAACCCTTATTTTCTTACTTTTTTTAAAGTTTTAATTATTTTATTTTTTAAATTAATTAACCCTAATCCTTTTAATTAAACCCTAATTAACTTAATATTTTTCTAACCCTAATTAAATTAGGACTAAGTTTTTTGTGACAATTAATTTTTTTAATTAAATTAATTAAATCTTTTTAATACCTAATTAATTAGAATTTTTATGTTTTTATTAGTTATTATCATTAAACTATTTCCTTCATAAAAAATCACCAAAAACATTTTCTTTTTATTTTCCTATTTTTCTAGATCAATTGTTAGGTCGTGCATTGCTATTGTAATAGTTATAGGTTTACTTTCCGCATTTTCTCCTATCTTGTATCTGCTCCGAGTTTGTAATAGTTATAGGTTTAATTTTCCGTATTCTCACTATTATGTAATTGCCCCAAAGCCATGTATTAGTTGTAGGTTTAATTTCCCGCACTCTCACTATTATGTAACTTCCCCAAGGCCTTGTAATAGTTTTAGATTTACATTTCTGGCTTTATCTTTAGCTCCTATATCTTCAATGCAATTGCTAGTAATTAGGGTTTGTATGGAAAGATAAAAACAACCAATGGCAAAACCCTAATTTCAAGATAAACATAACTGAATCAAACACACTTTTCACACTTTCACCTTTAGGGTAACCTCTCTTCGTTGCCTTTCGGAATAAAGGTCATGTCCCTCGAACGCAGGGATGCCTTAGCAAAATACCCTCGAATAAAAGATCATAGTCCCTCAATGAACCCTTGATGTTGCCTACGAAAAAATGATCCATTCTCTCCGATAATTGCTAAAGTATATTTTCTGTTACCTTTAATGACCATGCGATGACCCTTGATTGTCTCTCTCATATCCAATAGATGGGGCTACCTACCAACTAATGGTCCGGATAGTACTATCTCTAAAGGAGAAGGAAAATAACAAGAACGACCTTGAGTGGGTAAGACTATTAATTGGTTGCTCACAACCTTTTCAAAACATTTTTCACGCAACATTTTTAAACAAATATTTTCAAAAACACTTTGTATATATTCTTGAGGATTGATACAAGAATAATTATAAAGTTATCCATACACTGACATTTCAAAATATTTTCAAATCACACACACAAAGCAAGTTTTTCAAAAGTGAGCTAAGCAATTAAGATCCCGTAGATAACTATGGATGAAAAGGGTGCTAACACCTTCCCTTTTCATAACCTACCCACCAAACTCGAAATCTATCAAATGTATTTTCTGTTCTTTTCACCTTTCTTAAATATTGGATAAAAGAAAAGCCGATGAAGACTCTTGCTAACCGCAACATTTGGATAAAACCAAAAAAGTCAGTTCTCCCACTGTATTACAGGTGGGTGATGACTGCAGTAAGGACTGTGACATACCAATTCAATATAAATGGGGTGTGTAATAAGAAAATGGAAGCAAAGATAGGACTTAGGTAAGGGGATCCTATATCCTCATTATTGTTTGTCATCATCATATAATACCTACACATGAAGCTAAATGAGCTTAATATCATTCCCATTTTCAACTTTCATGGAAAATGTGACAATTTACAACTTATTGATGCCAACTTTGCTGATGATCTGCTTTTGTTCTCAAGGGGAGATGTAATATCAATTCAGCTTATTATGGAAAGATTTCACGCTTTCTCGAATTCAACTGGGCTTTATGTCAACCCTAAAAAATGCAAGCTATATTGTGGTAGGATGGAGAGGAACACTAAAAACCAGATTGCTGATGTAACATGTTTCACTAAAGGGCCTTTACCTTTTAGGTATTCGGGAATTCCCTTGACAAGCAAGAAGCTTAATAATGGGAATTGTGTTGGGCCTGTGGATAAAGTTAGGGCACATATTAATCGTTGGATAGAGGAGTGTTATTTTTGCAACTACAAAGTACTGGCTATAATGCACGCCTCTGCATAAAGGGGAGATTAGGAGGATATAGGCAGTTTACAGATCATTTCTTTGGACTGGGAAAAGTTATGAAACCAGGAACAGTCCAGTGGCTTAGGGAAAGGTTTGTGCACCCCAGAACCAAGAAGGGCTAAAGGTGACTACTCTACATCTGTGGAATCAAGCTTGCTTAATAAAATTATTATGGAATCTTTGTAAAAAAGAGGATATTTTGTGGATTAAATGGGTTCATACCTACTATGCCAAAGGTGATGACATCATGATTGTGGCCATTATACCCAACTACTATTGGATTCTGAAGATTATTTTAAAGCAGAGGGATAAAATCCAAATGATGTCGTAGTGTCAGGAATTGATGCAAAGGGGTAAATTTAACACCAAGAAGTCTTATTATGGCATGATAGAGCAGCAACCACAGGTTCCTTGGAAGAAATTGATCTTTAATAATGAAGTTTGACTTAGAGAGATGTTTATCTTGTGGCTGGTATGTCAAAACAAATTGTCAACTAAAGAGAGGTTGTTGAAGTTTGGCATGGTTGACAATTGTAATAACTGACAAAAAATATAGAGTCGCCACCATTAATTTTTATCCTAAGGGAAGGGTGATAATGGAATGACCCTAAATTCGATTCATAGATTCTAAGTTATTTAAATCCTATAGACGAAGGGAAGGTGTTAGACACCCCTCATATACCTTGTTCACAAGGATACAAGGGTTTAGAATTTAAAGTTTTAGGGTAAGGGTTTTAGTTTTTTAGTTAGGGGACTCTCCACGATTTTAGTCGTATGCCTACGTATCCTCTTACGAAGAATCATAGCCCATTTCGTAGTTCATAGAGTTTGTTGGTGTTTTTTATAGGATTGCGTAGAATTGCTTTCGAATTATCCTTGAACCTTGCCTGGGTTGAAAATTGAGTGAGCATAGATGTAATTCGCAGTTAATTTTGAAAGCGATGCTATTTAATCCTTTTTTTGAAAATGATCTTGATTTTATTATGTTAGTAGAAAAATGATTTGTTGTTGGTCAGCTATTTTGAAGTTGATTTGATCAAATATGGTAAGATACAAAATGAGTGGAGTCTGATATAGTCTCATGATCACGTGGCTAGATATTGATCACATGACGCTCGTCATGAAGGATTCAGAGGAAGTCTGATATAGTCTCCCTCTTCACGTGACCATATATTGGCCACGTGTTGCTCGCGAATGGAATTATTGGTGAGTTGCGTGGATTTAATATTTTTGTAGAATATTGAATTGATTAAATTTATCAATGGTGTTTGATTTATATATAAGTGAAATAATTAGTACTTTTATTACTTTATATTTGATTTGTTTTATTTTTTTAATTTTATTGTTTTTTTTTATTTTTAATAAATAAGTGTAAAATTAAACTAATTAATTCGAAATAATTCAATTAGCTAAAATAATTAGATTAACTAGAAGTAAACTAATTATTCAAATATCCAAAATTAGCGTATAATTGGAACATTGGAATTTTATAGGAATAAGGATCAATTAGCCCAAAGTTTACATTAATCCTAATTTTTCTAACATAAATTAATAAGTTAAAAATTAAATAAAAGAAAAAAATACAAAAATAACCACACAGTAGTTATAAGAGACACTACTAATTGTTGTGTGAATTAACATGATAATGGAGGTGCTTAGTGAATTTGCTGATGTCGGTGTTAATGGTTAAAGTTTAATGGTAGTAATGTTTGTAGTTACTGTGCGCATCATCTGTTCTACAAAACTTTTATTCTTCTTTGATTTTAAACCAACAACAATTAAAATTAAAAAGTATTTTCCCTTTTTTTTAATTCTTTTTGTAACAAGTGGGAAACTAGTTATTATAATGAAAGAAAATTAATCAGAAAAAACTAGATACTAACGCCCAAAAAATTTAATTACAGACCTGAGTGACAAAACTAAATAAATAAACCTCAATATTAAAACTAATTAAAACTGAAATATATAAAAAGAATTAAATTGCATTAGACAAACCATCGAACAAATAATGAGATCAAGCATAAAAGTTATAAATGAGGCATAAAAGACTGACCTACTGAGAGGAGCAGTTCTCTGGTGAGCAAAGCGTAAAAACGCTATTTTCTTTAAGCACCCCTCTCTCTTTTTCGATCCTCTTGAATTCCTCCCTTTTTTCTCTATGGAGAGTTTTCTTGGATTTGATGGAGGCTTAGGAGTTTAAGAGTTAATTTTCCTCGGTGTGAAGAAAATCAAATTGGGATTTGTCTGTGTAGAGAAATTGTAAGGGATTGTTGATGTCCTAATAGTGTGAAAGAGTGACCTATTTATAATGATAACCAGGTCAACAAATTAGGAAATAAAATTGATTGGCCAATCAAAATTTTCTTGGTTAGTAAGCTAACCAATTAGATATTGAATATGACATAAAATGACACCATTTAACAAATAAGAACCAATTAATTAGAAAATACAATATTCTATATATTTATTATAATTATTGCACTCAATTTTGGTAAAAAGTATATAAAATCAAATAAATAATTATTTTTAAAAATGTCTTAATTATTAAAGCGGAAATAATATTTAATTTATAAAAAAATGACTTTTATGGTTAAAAATATAAATAGTTAGTAATAAATAAACAAAAAATATCCAAAACGCACAAACTGATATTCAAACCCATGACCTCATACTTGCAAGTGTCATTCTTTACCAATTGTGCTATCTTATTTATTTAAAATAGAAATGCAATTAAAAGTATATGGATACGAGCAAGTTTTGTTATATTTAAAAAAAAATACAAATAATTTGAAATAAATAATTATATTTTTAAATAGACTTTGAGAACGAATACTTATAAAATCCCGAAATATTAGTGTAATAAACTAAAAGAATTTTAAAGTCAAGTTTGAAAATAAATTGGACAGTATCACTAACGCGGATAAATTTAGGGTATGACAACAATGCCTGCTGTGTTTTTTGTGATGAGATTGAAAGCTTGCAACACTTATTGTTTGACTGCAAACCTATGGAAGAGATTTGGAAATGTGTGCTAGACTCGTTGAATATTGATCACACACCCAAAGGGTGGATCCAGGAACTAGCGTGGATGATAAACATGAGCAGTAACAAGAGCTTGAGGATAATGTTCCTTAAGACAATGTTTGTAGAGACTATATGTGTGCTGGACATATAAAAACATGAAAGTTTATAGCATTATAAAGAACATTACAGGTATAACATATGGAGTTATAGAGGTTATAGTGAATAGAATTTGGATGAGACCGAAGCATAGTGAGCAAATTGACCATTTACTCATGACTTAAATTTTAGATTTTTTGTTGGTTGGATTCTTAGCTAGACCCTAGGGGTCGCTTGTAAATACTGTTTTTTTTTTTTGGAATATATTATATATTTTTTAAAAAAAAAAATCTAAAAAGATAATTCTTTCTATTGACATAAAAGTTATTTCTATCATAAGGCCTTTTATGATGACTTATAACATGTTCTTTCTTTGATTACCCATTGTTAAAATTGCTAGTAGCCTTTACAAAGATGGTTGAACATGTATTAGGTTTATCAAAATTAGTAAAGCCAAGTTCATATTTATTATTTGAAAATATTTGGCTGATTAATAAATTATCCAATTTAATTTTCTCTTTTTCATATTTGGCAATGACTTGGTTTAATTCCACAATTTTTGACACAAAATAAGAACAATTATAGCATGCTGAATTTTTTATTAAGTCTAACTCCACTTTTGAGATATTAGCCTCACTTTCTAGATTTAAAATAATTTTATTTTGCTTTCAAAATTTTCTAGAAAGTTTCCACCATGTAATTCATTAATAGCACATTGTAATTCATCATATTAAGGTCTATCATCAATTTCAAAATCAGTAACCTAATGTTCTTCATCACTTGAATCATGTGATGTCATCAATGCCTTGCTTGCATGATCTTCATCTAAAGATGAACTTAGTTCATTTTCACCCCATGCTGCATATGCTTTCTTTGGCCTTTTGTGCTTCTTGCTCTTGATTTTATTCTTCTTTTGAAGTGTAGGGCGTTCACTTTTAACATGTCCTCTTTCTCCATATTCAAAACATGTAACCTTCATTGTTGGTGCTTCCTTTTTAATGATCTCATTTTTCCTTTCGTTTCTTAAGAACTTTTTAAACTTCTTGATAAGATCATCATCTTCATCACTAGTGAACTCATCCTCTTGATTCATATCATGATTTTTTACTCTAGTTTTTAAGGCAATATATTTTTTATATTTTACTTGAATTTCATGCTTCTCCAATCTTTCAAGTTCTATTTCATGCTCTTGGAGTTTTCCGAATAATGTTACGGATTCCATATTGAATAAACTCTTCTTTTCCGATATTGCCATCCCTTTTGGTTGTCATTCCATGGTCAAATATCTAAGCACTTTAAGATTAAGTTCATCGTTAGTAAAAATCTTACCAAGAGAAATCAAGTGCACAAATCTTTTCTACAAGTCCAGAATTGATTCTCGAGGATGCATTATGAATAATTAATACTCTTAACATAATGTATTCAATCTTGATCTTTTTACTTCAGCGGATCCTTCGTGAGTGACTACTAACGTATCCCAAATTTCCTTCTCAGTTGTGCATTGGGAGACACAAGAATTCATCCATGCATAGTGTTGCTTAAAGAAGATTCTTTGCTTGTTTGTCATAAAGAACTTGTATCTTATCATCATCAGTTCAAGAACTTTTGATCTCTATTGTACCAATACCATTGACAATACTTGTGGGAACGAATGGACCATTTCTACAGCTTCCCAAAATTTTTCTCCTTGTGCTTCAAGATGTTCCTGCATACGAATTTTTCAAAAATCAAAATATTCACCACAAAACATAGGAGGCTTATTTTTACAACCACCCTCTCTAAAACACTAAGTTTACGAAAGTGATATCTGGATCTTTAGGAACAAGTTAACTAACTATTACCTTCTTTGATGCCAATTATAAGTATTGAGTGAAAAAAATAAGAGGGGGGTGGATTAGGTTTAATGATGTTTTGAGAGAAAGTAATAAACTTTTGCCTAAGAGTTTTCTGGTTTACTTTTACTTTTATAAGTAACAAAGTAATGACTTTATTTTTTTGGTTTAAGATATATAAGTGCTATGCAGAAAAATATATGTATAAACTAAATGATCACAAGAAATTATACTAGTTCCCCTTATCAATCAAGGATATATCTAGTCCCCTCATACTCTGTGAGAGATTTCAACTATTGTTAGATATATCTACATGCCTCACACCAATACTTATTCTACAATCTTATAACAACAACAAAGAAGTAAACCACTTCCTTGATTTCCCAAAACACCAATAACAAAGGTGGACTTTGAATCACCCTGATTCAATGGAACTTTCCAACAAATAGAAAAATAACATTTTCTATTTGCAACAACCACAACAATGGTGAAATATACATCAATTTGTTTGAAATATATTATAGACAGACTTTGCAGCAAATATGATGAAATTGATACTTTGCTGCTTTTTTGATGTATGAAAGTTTATTCTTTTCCTTCAATGAAAAAGTCAATAGAATATAAACATTTAAGTGCTCAAGACTTTTTTCACCTATGATTTGAAATTATGCAAAAAAAGTTTTCTATTAAAATGTTGTAGACACTTGAAAAACAAAAAACATGTTCATAAATAAGGAGTCATGCAATATAATTTTTTTTTTTAATTTTATAGTTACAAATGAACCCTTTAGAAATCATGGCAATTCTTGAAAATAATCATAATAATTATGCAATGATTCAATAAAATGTTTCATGAAAAAGTTCCATGAAAAGTAACTACATTATTTCAGAATTTCATCTTTTTAATTTTTCCAAAAATATTCAAAAGTTGCACTATGACAATCAATTGCACATCTCTTACAATAAATTGCACATCCATTAAATTTAATTGCATGTGTGATGCGGTGGGAGAACTGACTTGAGGTTTTGCGTTTGTGTTCGCAAATATTTTGGTTTAGCAAGAGTCGCCACCGACTTTTTATTTATCCAAAGGAAAGGTCAAAAAGCACAAGAAAGACCTTTGAGATGTTTTCTTGGGTTCGGGGGGTAGATTATGAAAAGGGAAGGTGCTAGCACCCTTTTCATCCATGGTTTTTCATGGGCTCTTAGTTACTTGTTTTAGATCACTTGCTTTTGCTTTTCAATTGTTTGAAATGGTACTTTGTGTGTGGTTTTGAAAGTATTTTGAAAAGAGGCCATCATTGTGGAAACCTTTGTAATGATTCTTGTTTGAATGTATACAAAGGTGTTTTGTCTTTTGAAAAATGTTTTAATGTTTGAAAGTTTGTTTTGGGAAATGTTTTGAAATTGTGTTGTAATGTGTTTTTGAAAATAGCAAGGATGTTTGCAAGTTTGATCAAGTAACTAGGAGCATCTACCCTATCTACTCAAAGATCTTTCCTACACATTTTCAACCCTTTGACAGTGTTGTTTTACCATTACATTTGGTAAACAACCTTGTGTTTGGATCTTAAACGGGACAGGCGCGGGTCATCATATGACCATGATAGCAATTGTGCTAAGTATCTTTAGCAATTTTTTGAGGGACTAGATCATTTTTGTATAGGAAACCAAGATAGCGTCATCGAGGGACTATGATCTTTTGTGTTTGTTTTGTTCTTGCGAAGACACCTAGCATGCATACCATGGTCATTTTAAAGGCAACAAGTGGATGAAACCCTAGGGGTGCTTGTGTGTAGTATGTTGTCATTTTCATGCATTTTGTTTTGTATTAGTCAAGCTATTTGTTTGATTTTGGATTTTGCATACAAACCCTAATCTTGCTATCATGGTATATTTGAAAGCAATAAAATGCGTAAAAAATAATCTAAGCTATTACAACATTGATATGGGAAGAGGGATACAAATTTGAATAGAGGATATTTGCAAGAAATTGAAACTCTAAAATTATTACAACCATATCGAATTCTTTGTTCAAATAATAAATAAGCAAATATTTAAATGGATAATTAAATAAATATGCAAAAAATGTTTATGTATTATTTTTATGTATGTAAAAATAAATTATTTAATGTATTAAAAAAATAGAAAATAAAAGATTATTTTTATTAAGGGTGAAAACCCTAATTTTTGGTTTAAGAATATATATATATATATATATATATATATATATATATATATATATATATATATATATATATATATATATATATATATATATATATATATATATATATATATATATATATATATATATATATATATATATATATATATATATATATATATATATATATATATATATTTATTTATTTATTTATTTATGTACAAGAAAATAAAATAAAATATATACAAATGTTTAGAAAATTAAATATGTGAGAAAAATATTATTTAAGTATATAAATAATAAGAATAAAAATATGATATTTTTTTGTATTATTTACAAGTTTTTTATTTAAGGAAATAAATATATTAAACTTAATAAACTAAATACTATGCCAAAATAAAAATTAAAAAAAAATAAAAAATAATAATAAAAAATGTGAAATTTTAAGAAAAATATTTTTGTTATTTCTTTTATGTTTAGAAAAATAAAATAAAGTCAGAAACTAAAATGAAAATAGAAAAATATACAAAAGTAAATTAAATGGGCCAAGGGGGTGTGAGAAGCAAGTCAGGGGTGCAAATAATGAAAAATCCCAGGCCCAGCCAAAGTGGCCTTCATCTTCAACCTTGTGACAGCAAGAACGCGTGCCAATGTTCAATATTCGTATCTCCTGCATTTGTGCTTAAAAATGAAAACTTGCAACATGAAAGTTATAGAGCATGATCATACGATTCTAACCATGTAAAAAACTTAATCTAACTCTCAAAGACCAGAGAGGATTTCTCTGGCCCTAATTTCTAACCTAGTTTTTTCAGAAAGTTCATCATTCAAATTCTCCCAACATAGTTAACTTAAATGAAATCTATGCATATGTACAACTTAAGGGCAATGAGTACTACATTTTTTATTCACAAACCTAAGCCTAATGTTTCCTAAATAGAGAGATAGAAGTTTGAACTTTACCTGTTTCAGTTGAACTCGAGTATGGCAATGTAGGGGTTTTCAGTGAGGCCTGAGATGCTGGTGAGTTTGCTTAAAGTTCCTTGGAGCTTTCCCAATGCTTAGTTAGCTTTGAGCTTGCCTGAATAAGCTTGTAGAAGTCAACATGCACAGTCAGAATTCAAAAATAGTGAAGCTTGAAAACAAGGTTACAGTTGCTGGCCCATGGTTGGGATAGCTTAGGTGGGTTGTATGGAGTGTGTTGGAAAAGGTTTGGGGCAAAACGCACGAGTAGTTTTTGTTTTGGAAATCAAAATGCAGAAGCTGCCTTGTTTTGCAAGTTTTTGGTGTTTTGGTGTTCAAGTGTGTTTGAGGACTGGCTAGCTCGTGTTTCTGACCTTAGGCAGTATGCAAAACTTGTTTGGATTGGTTACAACACTTGGTTATATCAGATACAAGAGTTATGTGATTTTTGCAAGTTGACTTGGTTTTGAAGAAAAGTGTGAAATGACCAAGGGCAGGCCTGTACAGGCTAGCTTCAAGCATGCACAAAGTTATTGTACCTTTTCCTAAGTTTATGGAGTTTGTTTTCTGCAAAGAGACGGGTTCAAGGATCAAGGGAAACAAATTGACATAAAGCCACCTTTATCAAAATGGCATTGTTAACTTTTTGCCATTTTTAGATTAATCCTTTGTGTAATCTTCCACTGATCAAAACAATGACTTAATCCATTGTATTTGCATTAAATTTTTGAGTGTGGAAGGGTTTAGATACCTGTAAACAAGTACAAGCATGGCTGGACAGAAATTGCAACTTGTAGCAACAAGAAAAATGCTATGGATCAAAGTGATATTTTTCCAAATTCAAACCTTCGATTCTCCCTAACCATAAATGATTTTGGAGAGTTCTTGGACATTTTGGAAATCTTGTAACATGATCTACAATCCATATTTGAAATGAATTTTGAGATTCCAAAGGGAACTATGTGAAAAATTGCCATGAAGATAGGTCAAAATCCTGCCTAAATTAGGGCAAAATTTCACTAAGTTAGAAAGTTTTTGGACCCTTGTTCACAAAATCATAACTTGAGATACAAGAATCTTTTGGGAAAACTTTGTGAATAAAACTTGTAGATTTTGTGGAGGAATACAACTTTCATGTTGGAAGTTTTGTTTGAATCCAATTGCATCATGGTGAAAAAGTTGGGCAAAGTTAGGAAAAAATAAGAAAATTTCTTAACTTAGAAAATTTTTAAGTTATGAAAATTTTCAACCTTAAACCCTAATTTGCAAAATTAGGTTTCTTGATGAACAAGTTTCATGTTTTGACATGTCTTGATGAAAAATGACCCTTGGCACTTGGGTTTGACCAAAAAGTCAAAGTTTGACTTTTCAGTGTACAGTTGATTTTTGATCAGTTGACTGGAAAATTCATCTGTCAATCCAATGCACTTGAGATCTTTTGAACCTGGTGATTAGGTAAAGATGATTCCATTGAGTCCTTGAATCCATGTTTGAACCCAATTTGCCATTGGCTAGGTGAAAAATCAGAAATTGCCCATATACAGTCAAAACCCTAAAAATGACCATTTTGCCCTTTTGATGATCTGATCAAATTTCTTGAGGAGTTGTGGTCCAAACTTGATCAAATGGTTCACATGAGTCTATAATGTTGATGTGGATCAAAAAATTATGAGGTTTGACTGTAAATGGACCACAATTAACTTTTTCCCCAATACAGCTGATTTCTAGGTCACTTGTCCAATTGACTGGGCAAAAATTTGATTCAAAGCTTGAAACTTGGTATGGGAAATATTATAAGTCCAACATGAAGTATGAAAGTCACTTTGAGAATTGGAAGTCCAAAAATCCCTGTGCAAACTCAAACCCTAATTTCAGGTCATTAGTGCAAGGAGATGTCTTGAGTAGAGCAAACCCTAATTCTATCTGAAGTCCAAAGAGTCTTGTGAGGGGAAATCTTGATAAAATGAGAGGGAAAATTTCGGGGTACAACAACTTCCCCTGTTCAATCTTCTTGAACCCGAAGAGTTAGATTGGCGAGTTTGCCTTTCGTGTCTCGAAGGTAAAAGAAGATTGGACACTAGAGTGCCTGTAAATTTGCACTCGTCAAAATGTAGTTGAGGGAATGGGCTTAGAGATGCCATTTGGAGATGGTAGAATCTTGCTGGAGATGGGCTTAAACATGCCATCCAAGAATATTTGTTGAAAAATTAGAAGAATGAACATCAGAGTGGTATCCGTATCTGGAGGGTATCTGAGTTGTATCTGGAGATTGGATCTGTATGATCAAGGGAATGGCGTCCGTGTATGGAGCGTATCCGAGCTGTAACTGAATTTGATTCTTGAATGAATAACAGAATGACTGTCGTGTCTGGAGTGTATCTGTATTGGATCTGAATCTGAAATCTGAATAAGCGACAGAATAACATCCGTGTCTGGAGCATATCTGGGCTGGGGATAAATTCTGAATGAGTGACAGAATGGCAACCGTGTCTGGTGCGTATCTGGACTTGAAATTGATAGTTGAATCTGAATGAGAAATAGAATGGATTCCGTGTCTGGAGCGTATCTAATATGTATCTGATTGTTGAAGTCTGAATGGGTGACAGAATGGCATCCGTGTCTGGTGCGTATCTGTACTGTATCTTGACTTTGAATTCTGAATGAGTAATAGAATGACCTCTGTGTCTGGGGTGTATCCATACTGTATCTGAATAAGAGATCCGAATGAGTAGCAGAATGACTTTCGTGTCTGAAGTGTATCCGTACTGTATCGTAAATCTTTGAATATTTGTTAAAGATAGCTTTTAATCTTATCCTAAAAAGGGTAAAATGTTAGCTGAAACACAAAGTTATGTTGCATGAAATGTATGATGCAATAACATGTTCTTTATCCATGTTTATGATATATGAATGTGTGATGTATGCGCATGTAAGCTGATTAGTTGTCTTGTTGAGGAGAATAAATCCTTGATAGCTAGAGATAATAAAATCCTTGACTGCTGCCAGGGAAAATAAATCCTGGACCGATGTTGGGGATTCCAAAATCTTTGATTTCCGTAGTTGGGGAGTACACCAATGGGAATCCTTATTCGGTTGGGGAATAGGGAAAACTCTGATGATCTCCACTAGGGATTAGATGAAAGAAAACCTTGATCTGCTGGAGAATAAGGAAGACTTTTATGGCTTCTGCGGAGAACTAAGAATGAGAAACTTCGATCTCTTGGGGAATTGGAACCTTGGAGGCTTCACTGGAGAAGTGAGAAATGAGAATCTTCGATCTGCAGGGGATTAAAAATTCTGAAAACTCACGCTGGGGAGTTATGAAGACTCAGGCAACTTTACTGGGGAATCGAGAATAAGAATCTTCAACCTGCTAGGGAAAAATAAATCACTAGGGACTTCAAATTGGGGAGTAAAGAATGAGAATCTTTGTTCTGTTGGGGAGTAAAAGCTTTGTGGGGAATATTTATACTACTGGAGAGTAAGCTATCCTGCTGGAAAGTAAGTGAAAGACTCTCTGGGGGAAAAGCTTATTCTTGTGTGGAAAAAGTTCAGGAGTTTGGGTTATGTGCCAATCTACTAGAGAATTATCCGGAGGTTGAGGAATAGACAAAAGCTAACTGTTATCTGGTTGATTCTCAGATTTTAAGACAACTTGCTGGGGAATATGGAGGAACTGGATGGTTTCCGCCGTGGATTGGAAAATTGACTTCGATGGGGAAGAAAGTTTCAACTTTGCTGGGGATTTATGACCCAAAGTTTTGCTCTGCTGAGGATTTTAACTTTGATGGGAATTAAAGGTTTGAAATATGGCTCCGCTGGGGATTGGGAGTTGGAAATTTGACTTCGATGGGGAAGAAGGTTTCATCTTTGCTGGGGATTCAGATGATGCACTGCAGGGGATTTCTCTTGGAATAGCCTAAATACGTTTTCCTATCCTTCCAACCTGTCAGTAATTATTCTTTCACATTTTGTTTATTTGTAAACAATGATTATATTCAAATGCATATGCTCATTTAATAAACCATTGTACGTTTTCAAATAAAACACAAGTGTAAAGAAAAAGAAAAGGAAAATAGTTTTCTGCACTTTGAAGTATCTTTGTATTAACTTTGTGTAAGTATTTTGTACAAAGGAAACAGACATTCTAGTAAGAGAATGTTGTCATAAAAATTGAGAAAAATTTATACAAAGAAAGATGGCTATGTGTCAAAAATTCCATGGGGTCCCCATTTTGCTATAGCCTTTGTAACTCTGGATATCTTGTCCAATCGTTGCTTCGTCCGACGATGATTAGATTGATCAGAAGCCAGGAGTTTGTCTGTGAAGAGATTGTCCTTAAAGTGATCCGACGAGACATAGTCATACGCTTTAATTCCCTAACTTTTGTCTGGACCGCCCTTTCGGGTTTTCGATCCACCGGGAAACCCTTTTTTTCCCAAGTCGCCCTTTCGGGTTTTTAACTTGCCGGGTGTACATTTTTTGTTTATCCCTAATTTTTTCCTGAACCGCCCTTTCGGGTTTTCGATTCACCGGGATGCCCATTTTTTCCCAAGTCGCCCTTTCGGGTTTTCAACTTGCCGGGTCGTTTATGCGTAGTATCTTTTGACTATGTCTGCGTTCTCTGGGTGCGGCAGGTTGTCGCCGTCCATGGTGGTTAAGATCATTGCCCCCTCAAAAAAGATGTTTTTGATCACAAATGGTCCTTCATAAGTAGGAGTCCATTTGCCCCTGGGATCACTTTGCGGCAAGATGATCCGCTTGATTACAAGATCTCCGACTTGATATACCTGGCGTCTGACTTTCTTGTTGAAAGCCTTGATCATTCTTTTTTGATACGCCTGACCATGGAAAACAGCAGTAAGTCGCTTTTCATCAATCAAGTTAAGTTGATCAAGCCAGGTCTGAATCCAATTGTCTTCACTCAAACCAGCATCCTTCATGATTCTCAAGGAGGGAATCTGAACCTCGATAGGTAAAACAGCTTCCATGCCGTATACCGAAGAATAGGGTGTTGCCCAAGTTTATGTTCGTGCCGTGGTACGGTACCCGTGCAGAGCAAACGGTAACATCTCATACCAGTCCTTGTAGGTGACTATCATCTTTTGAATGATCTTCTTGATATTTTTGTTTGCAGCTTCGACAACACCGTTCATCTTAGGCCGATAGGGAGATGAATTGTGATGTTGAATCTGGAACTGCTCGCACAGAGCGGTGATCATAGTGTTGTTCAGGTTTGTACCGTTGTCAGTGATAATCCTGTCGGGGATACCATACCGACAAATGAGGTTCTGCTTGATGAAGCGGGCAACAACATTCTTTGTGACTGATGCGAAGGAAGCTGCTTCGACCAACTTGGTGAAGTAGTCAATGGCCACCAGGATGAAGCGGTGTCCATTGGATGTTGTAGGGTTGATCTCTCCAATCATGTCGATTCCCCACATAATGAATGGCCAATGAGCTGTTAAGACATTGAGAGGAACTGGAGGTATATGTACCTTGTCTGCATAGATTGGACATTTGTGACAAGTCCTGGAATGTTGATAGCAGTCAGCTTCCATGGTAGACCAGTAATAGCCCTCCCGTAGAATCTTCTTAGCCATCGTATGTCCGCTAGAGTGAGTGCCAAAGGTACTGTTATGCAGTTCAGCCATGATCTGCTCAGCTTCAACCTTGTCCACACAATGGAGTAGGATGCAATCATGATTGCGCTTGTATAGAATACCATTTCTCAGGAAGAACTTGGCAGAAAACCTCCTTAAGAACTCTTTGTCGTTGACTGAAGCTCCTTCAGGATACTCTTGTACTTCGAGATACCTTTTGACGTCATGAAACCACGGTCGGTTCACTACTTCTTCGATATTAATCTCGTGACAATGTGCAGGTTCATCCATCCGCTCGATGGTGATTTTGGGAGCCTCATTATCCCAGTTAAGTTTAAACATGGATGACATTGTAGCTAATGCATCTGCTAGCTGATTCTCTTCTCACGGGAAGTGCTCGAAGGTAATCTGCTCGAAATGTGGTAACAATGTCAGGACATGTTCTTTGTAAGGGATGAGGTTTGGATGTTTAGTATCCCACTCTCCTTTGATTTGAATGATAACCAAAGCAGAGTCCCCAAATACAATCAAAGATTTGATTCCCAAGTCAATAGCAGCCTTGAGACCAAAGATACAAGCTTCATACTCGGCCATGTTGTTGGTGCAACTAAAGCAGAGTCTGGCAGTGAAAGGTGTATGGCAATGTTCTGGAGAAATAAGTACCGCGCCGATACCATTGCCAAGTGCGTTGGAGGCACCATCAAAGTACAAGGTCCATCGGGATCCTTTTTCAGGTCTGTCATACGATCTGTTTTCTTCAATGTTGCTCAAAGTCATGATATCCTCGTCGGGGAAGTCGAACCTCATGGATTGGTAATCTTTGACAGCTTGATGGGCCAAATGATTGGCTAGCACACTCCCCTTTATAGCTTTTTGGGTCATGTACTGTATATCATACTCGGTGAGGATCATCTGCCATCTAGCGATTCTTCCGGATAGAGCAGGCTTCTCGAAGATGTACTTGATCGGATCCATCTTAGAGATCAGCAAAGTGGTATGTGTCAACATATACTGCCTTAGCCGGCGAGCAGCCCATACCAAAGCGCAACAAGTTTTCTCGAGCAGTGAGTAGCGAGTCTAACAGTCGGTAAAATTTTTGCTAAGGTAATAAATGACATGCTCTTTTCGGCCAGACTCGTCATGTTGGCCCAATACGCACCCCATTGAATTCTCCAGGACAGACAGATACATGATTAACGACCTTCCTTCAATGGGTGGCATCAAGATAGGAGGTTCCAGCAAATACTCCTTGATTTTATCGAAAGCAAATTAACATTCATCATTCCATTTAACCACCTGATCTTTCTTCAACAGCTTAAAGATTGGTTCACAGGTAGATGTTAGGTGAGAAATGAACCTTGCAATGTAGTTTAAGCGTCCCAAGAAACCTCTTACCACCTTCTCAGTGCGAGGGGCAGGCATTTCTTGTATACCTTTGACTTTGGCAGGATCAACCTCGATGCCTTTGTTACTGACGATGAATCCAAAGAGTTTACCGAACCTGACTCCAAAAGTGCACTTGTTAGGATTAAGTCTGAGATTGTACTCTTTCAACCTGACAAAAAGCTTTTGCAGATGGTCGAGGTGTTCTTCTTCTGTCTGTGAACGGGTTATCATGTCGTCTGTGTAGACCTCTATCTCATGATGTATCATATCATGAAACAAAGCCACCATGGCGCGTTGATAGGTTGCCCCAGCATTCTTCAGTCCGAATGGCATCACTTTATAACAGAACGTACCCCACTGTGTAACGAAGGTAGTTTTCTCCATGTCTTCAGGGGTCATTTTGATCTGGTTATACCCTGAAAATCCATCCATGAAAGAAAATACCTTGTGCTGAGCTGTATTGTCAACCAAGATGTCAATGTGCGGTAGTGGAAAATCACTTTAGGGCTAGCCCTGTTTAAGTCTATGTAATCTACACACATTCTGACTTTTCCGTCCTTCTTAGGTACGGGCACAATGTTAGCAACCCATTGTGGATAGGAGGTAACAGCAAGAAATCCAACATTGAACTACTTCATCACTTCAGCTTTGATCTTTTCAGACATATCGAGCCTCATGCGGCGAACTTTCTGTTTAATTGGTGGGCAGTCTTCTCTTGTAGGGAGACGGTGAACCATAATTTCTGTATCCATCCCCGGCATGTCTTCGTAGGACCAGGCAAAGATCTCAACATATTCATTCAGCAGCTGAACTAAGCGCTCCTTGACACTTGGCTCTAGGTTGGCACCCACTCTAACTTCTTTTCTGTCTTCCTCTGTACCCAAGTTGATAGTCTCTAACAACTCCTCGTGAGGTAGAATAGCCCTTTCTTCATGTTGCAGCAGTCTAGCCAACTCTCCAGGCACTTCACAGTCTTCATCACCTTCGTATTCGACATGATTGACCAGATCTTCAGAGTCACTGAAGGCCATAGCAGAATTGTTACCATGGAATCCAGAATGGATGGGTAACTGCATTGGTGAGTGTGGGTGTGTGTAAGGGATAGCCATCTTTAAACAAATAAAATGTAAAAAGAAATAAAATGAACACAAAGGTTTATATATGAAAACGTCCATGATTCATTAAAATGGCATATGAAGATGAAAAATCAAACCCTTACAAATGGACCTATGTACCTCGGGTAAGGCACAAGGTTAAATGTGTACTAATTGTTTAGGAATTATTACAAACCAACAGAAATGTTCAAAAGATAAATTACTGATTGATGAAAGTAATGGGAATAAAGTACTTTGCCTCCTAATTGCATAAGCCTCCTTCAACGGTAGGGAAAATCCAGTCTTCAAGGTTGCTCTCCTCTTCACCATCCTCCAAAGCACTGACTGCATGATGGGTGATCTTCACTGGTGGTCCTCCAACCCGGGAGCGACGCACATCCTTTTGACTAGAAGCAGTGAAACCCAAGCCAAATTTATCAGACTTGAAAGGAAAATCGGGAAGTTGCCCCCAGATGGTGCTTCCTCCTTCTTCAATCACAGCCTTTGCATCTTTGAGTGATGACATCTGAGGCAGAGGTCGGGTAATCATGGGTACAGAAGGCACTGCTGCAATCTCCTAAGCTACCTCCTCAAAATGCTGAAAGGGGGTTTCGATGAATTCACCATCCAATTCCACATAGCGGAAAGAATTAAGATGGCTTATGTGTATGTATTCCTCCTCACCGTGAACTGTCACAATTTTCCCTTGGACAGGGTACTTAAGCTTCTGATGCAGATTGGATGTAACGGCTCCAGCATGATGAATCTAGGGTCTTCCCAACAAGCAAGAATAGGAGGGACGGATGTCCATGACATAGAATGTGGAATTGAAGGTCTCAGTACCCACTTTAATCGGGATGTCCACCTCCCCGTGGACCATCCGTTTAGAACCATCAAAGGCTCTGACAATGATGTTGCTGGGCTTCAAAGTTAGACCTTCACAATCTAGCCTATTCAATGCCTTCTTTGGTAAGTGTTTACCCTGAAAATTGGTAAACAACCGCTGATATTCCAAAAGGTTACTTATTTGGTGACTAGCAGGATCGATCAGATTGATCCTAAGACATGGTTGATTTGTTGTAGTTCGACTAATCCTAATGGTGATTAATGCCAGTAAAGTAAAGACACTTTAAGTAAATTGCATGGAGAAAAGCTTGATAGAATAAATAAAAGCGTTAAGGAATTGTTAAATAAAAGGCTTCGACGGAAGTAAATAAATGAACAACGGTAAATTGCTTGAATATAAAAGATTTTAATGAATTTAAATGGTGTTTCACACATACATTCTCAATGATTCTTTCTCTCACGCTGGGTACTTGAATCTAAATGAGTGACTTGTATAAAATGATGAACACGCTAATAACTACCTAAAAACTTAGTATTTATACTAAGAAAAATCCTAAGTAACCGCTGGGCAGTTACACCGCTTCGAGATGACGCCACATGGCACGCTCACAACCTTCGACGCCTATGTTCTCGAAACGTTGCACTTGGTAACTGCTGGGAACCGTTTTCCCTCCAACAATTCAAATCTCAAACCGTTCGACCTTGGGCATCAGGAACCTTTGTCGAGAGGTTCCTTCGACGTCGAAGACAACAAGATTCCAACTTAAAGGAATTTCTCTAAGTATCTTGTCATTCTTTGATGAGCCTTCGACATGATCAGTTGGTCAAAGCCTTCTTATGTAGGAAACTCTTCTGACTCATAATTAATGGTCTGTATGATAAATAAACATGGGTGTCGAATTTAGGAGCCAACAAATTGCCCTCCAAGAATGCCTTATTTCGACACTGAAAAGAAAAAGGCATTCTTTGAGATTCCACTCGACACCTATCCTTCATTCTCAGCCACAAATTAGTTTGTGTGCTTTTCGTCTCCTACCAACCAACTGACAATCTCAAAAAGTCATCATTTCACCTTTTCCCAAGACGTCACTTCAGTAAGGCATTCTTGCACGCACGATGTCCTTTCAAATGCTGTCATCATGACTATTTCCCGAAATCGAGGATGCACGCTGCAACGTTTCCATTCTTCAGAACTGTTACAACACCAAATGAGTGCCACGTGCCCCACTCTTGTCTGTGGCATTAAATGACCTTGAGCCTTGTGATTTTTCAATAAATAGCACTAAGTGCCTCTGTTCGACTCTTTACGCTTTCTTGCATCCAAATCTTCAGTCGAACGAAATTTTCTGCAAGTAAACCTTTGCTTCTTCCCCTCCAAACCCAGTAATCTTTGTTCTTCATCTTCATCCATCTTCATCTCAAACCAAAAAAATGGCTTCACGTACTCGTGCTTCCAATGTCCCCAGATCTAGCACTCCCTCTAAAACTACTCAACCGGAAATCTTCTTAACCGCTCCGATAGTTAACTCCATGGGAATGCGAAGAGTTCCTGAACCCATGGGAGACGCTGAGCGTGAAACTTATGTTTCTGAACTGCTGATTCCTGTTGGGTATTCCAACCAAGTTTTTTCCATGTCAGGTCCTCTTTCACCATGCATTGCTGACCTAACAAAAATCGAGGGTTTCTTCCCCGTGCATTAGGTACTCAAACCCATTGGGTGCTCAAAGAAGGCGACAGATGATACCGAAGATCCTGCAAAGGAGAAGATAGATCTTCGGTTTTTTAACAGGGGGGTTAGGGCTTTTAGGTCTAGCCCTAACCTTACACAAGAATACAACGCTTGGCTCAACAAGATAGAGAAGTGTCAGGCTTCGATTTGGAAAGGCATGGGGATTTATGACCTAGTCATGCTGTCCAAAACTGGTCTTAACTACTGCCCTGAAATGCTGGTAGCTTCTTTGCTGTTTTGGGACTATACTCACTATACCTTCCACTTTCCTTGTGGAATGGTAACGCCCACTCTCTTCGACGTGGCCGCTATTACTGGTCTTCGACCAACTAGGGACTACTTCGACCCAGAGGAAATGTCTGAAGACCAGATTGCGTTTTCTGCTACCAAACCCAATTATACCACCTACACCAACCATTACCATGACAAATCGACGGCTATGGTAACTGATGTGGAGCACATCGCGTTTCTAGCCCTTTGGCTGTCGCGCTTCGTGTTCTGCACGAAATCCCTACAGGTGACGAAGAAAATGGTCACCCTTGCTACTCAGCTTCATCACGGCCAAAACATCTGTTTGGCCGAATTAATACTGGCAAACTTGTATGAGTCGATAAGCAGTGGAGCGGCTCAATTAAAAATAATAGAAAATAGAGCCAGCTTGCTGCTTGCTGGTCCCTTCTGGCTACTTCAACTCTGGCTAAATGCCACTTTTGAGTCTTTTCTACCCCAGAAGACTCAAATAAATGAAAAGGCTCCTGAGATAGACAGAAGGCGCGTCGAAGGCACCGGGCTTTCCTTATTAACTCCTATTGAAGATGGGCTGGAACTACAAAAGACCTTTGCAAACTTCGTTCATATGTTTGCAGGGAGGAAGGAATTTACCTCGACCATGGCCCCTACCGCCTGTCGAAAGTTTGGTCCAGGGTGGTTTACCAGGCCCCATCCTAATTCATCAGAGGATCCTCACCTTGAAGAGCACACAACAATGTGGGAAGCGTTTATCACTCCAAGGATAATGCCATTGCGCTTCAAGAGTTCAAGGAATCAGCTGAGCCTAATTTCCTACCAGCCAAATCTTGTCTCTCGACAGTTTGGCATTATCCAATCGCTTCCTTCTCCAATTTATCCTCGGGAGAAATCGTTGTTGTACTTTTGTAATGACTACTCTGAGGATGCCGCTACTAAGCATATTAGTAGGTACATTGGTCGGACCGTACTATCATTGTTCGACTACCAACTCAACTTCCTCTGTTCACCATCTTTTGAAGACTGGTGGAAGAGATATTACGTCGAAGAGTTCTTCGACAAAAAGGATTTTGCAGACAAACTCCAGAAGTCCTTCGTCTTGGTTTTCGACAAAATAAAGAAATGTACGTTCCCTCTTCAAATTATACTTGTATTTCCATTTCAACTTATCTCTTCCAAATATAACTTGTGAATGTTTTTTCTTTCAGTTGTTCGAAAACCTGTGGCTAAGAAAGCCACAGACATCCATCAGGGTGGAGGTCCCTCTACAAAACCTCCAACACAGGTAACAAAAATTTCTCTTGTTTCCTACTTTGGTTTTAAACATTCTTGTTCCCGATGCCGTTTTTTAAATCGACTCCATTTGGGACTTTCAGGAACCTGCGCCTAAGAAGCGACCTATATTAACGGTCGAATCTTCGAGTGGCGACGAGGAGGAATCTCCTCCTGTTCCTCTTAAATGGAGAAAGCTGAAAAAGGTTGCCCCTGCTCCTGAGCCTCGACCTGTGATTAAAACTAAAGTCACAGGGAATAAACCCAGGCCACCTCCTGTGATCATCGAAGAACCCACGGAGGAGGAGTTAAATGTCTTGCTCAGCAAACCCGTTGAGAGTGACAACTCCAGCCCTGGGGCTGAGGTTCCTTTACAGGTAGTGCCTTTGACCACTTTTAACTTAGGTGTCGATGATAACCTTCGATTGTGCATCTCCCTAATTAGAATATTTTTCTTTTCTATTTGTAGGAAACGGCTGGAACTTCAGCGCCAACTGGGCATCCTATCGAAGGTTCTGATACCTTTGTAAACAGCGCAGGGGAACCCACTTACCATCCTTCTTCTTTTGTCAGTTCTGCTAACGAAGTGAATCAAACTTCGGAGCCACAAGATTCTGCTGACCATAGCAGACAACGAGAGGAGGAACTGGTGGATGATGAAGTTCTTGCTGAAACAGAGGGTGCCCCTGAGACGCATCACCAGGAGGAAGCTCAAGTGGTCAATGAGACAGAAGAGCAACATGATGAAGAGGGTCATGTTGACGCTGACGCTGTTGAAAATGCTCAGCCCCAAACCCACATTGCTGCAGAAACAGTTACCTCAACAAAGCCCAGGTCTAAAGAGGACTTGGCCCTCTTGAAGCAAAACGATCCAATTGGCTACCTGAATGCCATCATCGAGAGTAGGGAAAATTCATCTGACCCTAGCCATGATGCTTCTACTGCATCAGGGAAGTCTACTTCGACTTCTTCTCTCGATGAGGTCTTGAAGAAAGTCAAGGCTCAGTTCTTCAAGAGGGATCTGATGAAGGCTTTGGAGGGGGATCCTACTGCCCAGTCTTGTTTGGGGGCTGTCTTGGGTGCAGTCGATTTTCTTGCCGTTTCTCCAGAGATTTCCAGCTTCATCTTGGAGTTATACTCCATTATTGACCAAGTCTCTGCAGATTACAATCGTCGAAGGGGGTTCAACAGCCAACTCGAAATGCTGCATGGCAAGAGTTCTTCTGCTTGGACTGAAGTAGCTGAATCGACTTCTCGAATTGCAGAATTGTCGAAACAGAAGACGTCCAAGCAACAGGAAATCGAAGCCATAGATCAGGATAACGCCTCTATATGAGCGCAGATCGAAGAGTTGGAAGCCAGGTTAAATGCTAACACTAAGCGCAAAGAGGAACTCCTTTCGACCGTTTCAGACGCAGAGAGCCAAGATGAAGTTACTCGAGGCCTAGAGTTCGCTGAAAGGGCCCAAGCCCTAGATGACCAGATTGCCAAAATTTCTCAAGCGAATGCCTTGTGTAACAAACGACTGGAGTTACAACGAGCCAAATGTCTTCGTCTGAAAGCCTCTGTCCCTTTTTAATTTTTCTCTGTACCTCATTGACCATGTACTGTAATTTTTGTAATACAATGTAGCCATTTTGGTTGATCAATGTCATTTTCCATTTTGGCTTTATGGTTCACTTAGTAATTAATTATTATTTATTTTGATCTCTTGGAGCATAGGTTTATATTTTTTCAAATATTTGCCGTTTACTCTCAAGAGTCTTTTATCTTCGCTTAACTCTTCGACCTCATAAGCTCCACCAGAAAAAGCTTGAATGATTTTGAAGGGTCCTTCCCACTTGGGTGACCATTTTCCCATGATTCGATCTCTTCGATCCATAGGAAGAATTACCTTCCAAACTAGTTCTTCAGGCGTGAATGCCTTAGGTTTTACTTTCTTATTGTAAGAGTCTTCTACTCTTTTCTTCTAAATTCTCAATAGGTCGAGAGCTCGTAGTCTTTCTTCGTCTAAATCTACCAATTCATCTAACATCATATCCCTATAAACCTCAGAGGGGATATCTTGATGTCTTTGAACCCTTGCTGATTGAAGACAAATTTCTGCTGGCAGTACTGCGTCATGACCATAAGTTAGCCGATATGGTGTTGTACCTGTGGCTTCCTTTGGGGACGTTCGACAGGCCCACAAGATCTGGTCTAACGTTTTATGCCAATTTTTTGGCTTCTTTCCTACATGCTTTTTTATCAGGACAATCACTATTTTATTTGCCGCTTCGACCTGACCATTTGCCTGTGCGTAATAAGGTGTTGATGTTAGGAGTCTAAAGCCTGTTTCTTGAGCGAATTCCTGCATCTTTCGACCAGTAAACACTGACCCTTGATCAGTTGTTATAGTCTCAAGGATTCCAAATCTGTAGATAATGTTCTTTTGAATAAATTCAATGACATTTTCTTGGTCTGCGTTGACTAAAGGGATAGCTTCGATCCATTTAGTGAAATAATCAATGCCTACCAGTATATATTTCTGGCTCTTTGATGATGCTGATCGAATCTCTCCAATAAGATCCAACTCCCATCCTCTAAAAGGCCAAGGCTTCACTATTAAATGAAGCTCGTTTACTGGTACATGTTGGATACCAGTGTGGACTTGGCATTCCTGACAACCCTTCGCGAACTCGACACAATCTTTCAAGATAGTAGGCCAATATAGTCCTTGTCGAAACAACAACCATTTCATCTTATGACCTACTTGGTAAGCTCCACATGCTCCAGCATGCGTAGTCGAAAAGGCTATGCATGCTTCGGTTTCGCTTAAGCATTTTAATAATACCCCTTCAGGCGTCTTTTTGAACAACTCATTACCCATGAGTATGTAACTTAACGCCCTATATTTTATTTTTCGTTCTATCAAAGCTGTTGGAATTTGTAGATAATCTACAATGGGTTTCCTCCAATCCTGCTCTGATAAATTGTCTATGAACGAAATTTCGAAATTCCTTCGATCAGCATACCCTAGTCTTGTCGATTCCAAATCAGTTGGAGACAAGCTGGTTGCTTTTATTTTTTCTCAGACTTTAATTGCTCTTTGTAATCTCGTTTTTGAAATCTTATACCCAGATGCAATTTGTGCCAAATCATTGGCTACTTGGTTTTCCAATCTAGGTATGTGTCGAATATTAACCACTTCGAATTTTTCAATAAACGATTTGCTATCACAAAGTACATAATGAGATTTTCCCTTATACATTTGTACTCTTTTGTGACTTGCTTAATGACTAACTCTGAGTCTCCCATTATTTCGACTCGAGTTGCCCCCAATTCCAACAATATTTCAAGGCCAATAATTAGAGCTTCGTGTAGTTGTTTAGGTATTGGCTTGCATTTTTGGTAAAACCCAAGTGTATGTGTGAATGTCATGACTGATGTCATAACATTCTAGTTTAGTTTGTACTGACTCATTAGGTACCTTTGCAGAAAAATATTGTAATTCAAGTACTGATGTTTATAAGTGTGTATCTGAGCATTTTGCAAAATGATCACATTTTGCTAAATCAGTAGACAGGTTTTCTCAGATGTCATATCAGATGTTATGACATCCTGTTCTGAACTAACAGGTTTGCAGGTTGGATAAGTCTGAGTTTTTTCAGGAAAATAACTCAGTCTTTCCTGAACAGAATCCTGCATTTTCTGAGGGGTAACCTAGCTCAACCCTAACCTGGTTAATAAAGTCATGTGACCTGGTCTTTAGGTCAAACGGAATTAACCCTAGGTTTTTGTGGAAACCCTAACTGAAGTTGCAGCTGCTATATATTCAACAGAGCTGCTGTTTTGCAAGGCATCCCTTTTATTGATCAGAAGATCATTTGTAATCTGTATAGGTTTGATTATTGTACTCCAAGCAATTATCATTGTGATAAGTGACTTGGAATAGGTTTCCAATTGTAAGGGTTGTGTAGCACTCAAAGCTTTGAAGCAAGAGTGTTTGAATGTTCCTTGACTAAAGCTGTGAAGCAGAGTCAAGTTAGTTGTGTGCATCACTCAAAGCTGTGAAGCAAGAGTGATTGTGTTGCTTGATTAAAAAGCTGTGAAGCTTAATCAAGTGTTTGTTTTTGAAGAGTGTCTTCATCAATTCTTAAGTCAAATTGTTTTATGTATCACTGCTGTGATTGAGGGGGAGTGAGTAGGAACTCAGGTTTAAGTTGTACTTAGATTGGAATTGCATTGGGTAGGTCTTAAGTGAAGGAGATAAACTGGTTGGTTTATTCCTGAATTAACATCTCTTATAGTGGATTTCCTCCTTGGCTTGGTAGCCCCCAGAGTAGGTGTTGTTGCACACTGAACTGGGTAAACAATTGACTGTGTTCTTTATTACTTTTGTATTTATTGTCATATAGTAAGTCAGATACGGTGTCATAACATTGAACGTGACATTGAGTATCTGCAGCCAGAATTTCAATTGGTATCAGAGCAGGCACCCTGCCTGTATTACTGGGTGAGATCTAGGGATATCACTTTCTGGCACTATGGAAAAAGAAGGAGTTTTTGGAAATAGACCACCCATTCTGGATGGAACTAATTATGACTACTGGAAACCTCGTATGATTGCCTTCCTAAAATCTCTGGACAAAAAGGCTTGGAGAGCTGCTGACAAAGGATGGATTCATCCCACCATAACTGAGAAAGATGGGACAATCAGTCTGAAGCCTGAGGAAGATTGGAGTAAAGAAGAAGATGAGTTAGCTCTGGGAAATTCAAAAGCTTTAAATGCCTTGTTCAATGGAATTGATAGAAACATTTTCAGACTAGTACATCAATATGAACTGGCCAAGGAAATTTGGGACACTCTCAAAATTACTCATGAGGGCACTCCCAAAGTAAAAATGTCAAGGCTTCAGATGTTGACTACCAAATTTGAGAATCTAAAAATGATGGAAGATGAAACCATTCATGAGTTTCACATGAACATCTTGGAGATTGCCAACACCTCAGGAGCACTGGGAGAAAAGATGTCAGAAGAAAAACTGGTGAGGAAGATTCTCAGATCCTTGCCTAAAAGATTTGCAATGAAGGTAACTGCCATAGAGGAAGCCCAGGACATTAGCAAGTTGAAAGTGGATGAACTTATTGGGTCTCTTCAGACTTTTGAGATGGGAATCACTGATAATGGTGTCAAGAAGAACAAGAGCATAGCACTTATGTCCAACACTGATGTTGAAGAAAACATTTCAGAAGTTGTAGCCATGCTTGGAAGACAGTTCAACAAACTCATCAAAAGAATAGATCCAAAGTCAAGGTCTAATGTTCATAACATTCCCTCTGACATTGACAGTTCCAGCAGAAGACCAAGGTCAGAAGAGAAGGGAATTCAAGGCAGAGGAATTCAATGCCATGGTTGTGAAGGATATGGGCATATTCAAGCTGAATGTCCTACCTATCTTAAGAAACAAAAAGGAATGACAGTTACTTGGTCTGACTGTGATTCAGAAAGTAATTCTGAAGAAGAATCTGCCAAACGAGTTACTTCTTTAACTGGTGTGTGTACCTCTGAAAGTGACATCAGTGATGAAGAAGTGACTTTTAAAGAACTGGCTGATACTTACAAGAAATTGTGTATCAGAAGTACTGAAGTCTGTGTGCAGAATGAGAAACAATAAAAACTCATCATAAAGATGGAGGCTGAAAAAAGGGTAAACCTTGAAACTATAAGTTATCTAGAAGGAGAAGTTCAATTGCTGAACTCACAACTGAATCAAATGACCAAATCTGTCAAGATGTTGACAAATGGAACAGACAAATTGGACGAGATCCTTCAGGTTGGACAAAATGTGGGAAATAAATCTGGACTAGGATTTATGGAAGCAAAGAAATCTGGTACTGGTAAGCAAATGTCAAAACAGATGTCTCAACACAACTCTCAACATCAGGAACAGAGACATATGAAGAAAAGGTACCAAAGATGGAAATGTCATCATTGTGGGAGATATGGCCACATAAAGCCCTTCTGCTTCAGACTACATGGATATCCTAATCAGAACTCAGGTGTCAAACCTAAGCCTAAAAAGGTACCACATGCTCCTAAATGGAAGAAAAAGGCTACTGCACTGATAGCTCACACTTCCCTGAGGGTCTCTGCAAAGGAAGACTGGTACTTTGACAGTGGATGTTCCAGACACATGACTGGAATCAAGAACCTCCTCAATAATGTTAAGCCTCACACCACCAGTTTTGTGACCTTTGGAGATGGGGCTAAAGGTGAAATCAAAGGAGTTGGTGATTTGGACTGCCCTGGAGTTCCAAGTCTGAATGAAGTACTGCTGGTGAAAGGGATGACCGCTAATCTCATTAGTATCAGTCAATTGTGTGATCTAGGATTCAAGGTCAATTTCTCAAAATCTGAATGCCTTGTAATCAATGACAAACAAGAGATAATAATGAAAGGAGTCAGATCCAAAGACAACTGTTACTTGTGGGAGCCTGAGAACACTAATTTCTCATTTGTGTGTTCCATTGCAAGAGAAGAAAAAGAGGTGAAACTGTGGCACCAAAAACTTGGCCATCTTCATCTAAGGGGTATGAAGAGGATCATCTCCTTGGAGGCAGTCAGAGGAATTCCAAGAATGCAAATTGATGAAGGAAGAGTTTGTGGTGAATGTTAGGTTGGTAAGCAGACTAGGATGTCACATCCAAAGTCAAGACATCTGACCACCTCTAAGGTTTTAGAACTCCTCCATATGGATCTGATGGGACCAATGCAAGTAGAGAGTCTTGGTGGTAAAAGATATGCCTATGTGGTTGTGGATGATTTTTCGAGATTCACCTAGATTAATTTCATTAGGGAAAAATCAGATGTATTTGAAGTTTTTAACGAATTGTGCAAAAGAATTCAAAGAGAGAAGGAAGGATGTATTGTCAGAATCAGAAGTGATCATGGCAAGGAATTTGAAAACAGCAAGTTTGGTGATTTCTGCTCTTCAGAAGGAATTAGTCATGAGTTTTCTTCTCCAATAACACCTCAACAAAATGGAGTTGTGGAAAGAAAAAACAGGACCATACAGGAATCTGCCAGAGCAATGTTACATGCCAAAAGACTTCCTATGTACTTTTGGGCTGAAGCTATGAATACAGCCTGCTATGTTCATAACAGGGTCACCTTGAGGAAGGGAACCTCATCCACCATATATGAACTCTGGAAAGGAAGAAAACCAACTGTGAAGTACTTCCATGTGTTTGGCAGCAAATGCTATATTCTGGCTGATCGTGAACAAAGAAGAAAACTGGATCCTAAAAGTGATGAAGGCATATTTCTAGGATACTCCTCAAACAGCAGAGCTTATAGAGTATTCAACTCCAGAACCAAAACCATGATGGAATCAATAAATGTTATAATTGATGACTATCATGAAGAAATAGATGTTCCTTGTACTGTTGAGACATTCTTTGAGACTTCAACCCAACAGAATGACCTACCCAACTCCACCACAACAGAATCCGAATCAAAGGAAGCTAACAAGATCCCTTCCATCAGAATTCAGAAGGATCATCCAAAAGAGCTCATCATAGGAGATCCCAATAGTGGAGTCATCACAAGATCTAGAGAAATCATCTCAAACTCTTGTTTTGTGTCCAAAATGGAACCAAGAAATGTCAAGGAAGCCTTAACTGATGAATATTGGATTGGTGCAATGCAAGATGAACTGAACCAATTCAAGCAACATGAAGTTTGGGAACTGGTTCCTAGACCTGAAGGAACTAACATCATTGGGACAAAATGGATATTCAAGAACAAGTCAGATGCTGAAGGAGTTGTCACCAGAAATAAGGCAAGACTTGTTGCTCAAGGATACACCCAGGTTGAAGGGGTTGATTTTGATGAAACCTTTGCACCTGTAGCCAGGCTGGAATCAATCAGACTCTTGTTGTCAATTGCTTGTCTTCTGAAGTTCAAGTTATTTCAGATGGATGTGAAAAGTGCCTTTCTAAATGGGTACTTGAATGAGGAAGCTTATGTGGAACAACCTAAAGGCTTTGTGGATCCAACCCACCCTGATCATGTCTACAAATTGAGAAAAGCCCTATATGGCCTGAAACAAGCTCCTAGAGCATGGTATGACAGGTTAACAAAGTTTCTCTCAGACAAAGGCTACAGAAAAGGAGGCTTGGACAAAACTCTCTTTGTCAAAACTGAAGGAGGAAAGTTGATGGTTGCCCGAATATATGTTGATGACATAGTGTTTGGAGGAATGTCAGAACATATGGTTAAACACTTTGCTGACCAAATGCAGGCTGAATTTGAAATGAGTCTCATGGGAGAACTAACTTATTTTCTTGGACTACAAGTCTCACAGATGGAGGACTCAATCTTCTTATCTCAAAGCAAGTATGATAAGAACATTGTAAAGAAGTTTGGTATGGAGAATGCAAGTCACAAAAGGACCCCTGCTCCTACTCATCTAAAGCTTTCCAAAGATTCAAGTGGGGTTAAGGTGGATCAAAGTTTGTACAGAAGCATGATAGGAAGCTTGTTGTACTTAACTGCCAGCAGACCTGATATTGCCTTTGCAGTTGGAGTTTGTGCAAGATACCAAGCTGATCCCAAAGTCAGTCATATCAATCAAGTGAATAGAATTTTGAAGTATGTAAGTGGTACTTACAACTATGGATTGATGTATACTCATGGCTGTGAACCAGCTCTGACTAGCTATTGTGATGCTGATTGGGCTGGTAGTGCTGATGATAGAAAAAGCACCTCTGGAGGATGTTTCTTCTTGGGAAGTAATCTGGTTTCCTGGTTCAGCAAGAAACAGAATTGTGTGTCTCTTTCCACTGCTGAAGCTGAATACATTGCAGCTGGTAGTAGCTGCTCTCAAATGATATGGATGAAATAGATGCTCACCGGGTATAATGTCACACAAGATGTTATGACATTGTACTGTGACAATCTGAGTACAATCAACATATCCAAGAATCCCATTCAGCATAGCAGGACCAAACATATTGACATACGACATCACTTTATCAGAGACCTTGTAGAAGAGAAGACAATCAAATTGGAACATGTTGCCACTGAGTTACAACTGGCTGACATTTTTACCAAGGCTCTGGATGCAAATCAATTTGAAAACTTAAGGGGTAAGTTGGGTATTTGCCAACATGAGGAATTGTAGCAATTAATTTTGCTTAAAACAAGGATCAAAGGAGTTATGCCTGTTCTGATTGGTTTAAAATTGTATTTTCTCATTTCCTACAATTCTTTTAAGAAGTTGAATAGACACTCCCTTGCTTCCTTCCTCTCTCGTCTCCTCATCAAAACCCAGTCTCTCAATCAGAGTTTTCTCCTCAGTTGCTGTTGGTCCTCTAGGACTGTCAAAATGTCTCAAACACCATCATCATCCAATACGACTATTTCAACCTCTTCCTCTGATCAAGATTCTAGGACAATCTCTTCTTGTCTGGACTCTGAAGTTCTGGAGATCTCTTCTCGTAGAAAAGTGGGAACTAACCCCACCAAGGTCAAAGAGTTGAGAACAAGACATGCAGGAAAGCCCCAAGCTTCTGCCTCTGGTAATCCATCTCATCCTTCTTCTTCAGTTCCCCCTGAAATTGCAAATAGGGAAGGGACAGCCTATGTTAATCAAGCAATAGCAAAAATTGTTTCAATAATTCTGAACGAGAACCACTCAGTTTCTGGCATTTCTGTTCCTCTGAACCAAGAAAGTTCAAATGCTGAAACAAATCCAGATGTCTCTAAGAATGTTGAGACATCAAACAAAGAGAAGAATGCTGACGTTGCTCACAAGAAAAGAAAGAAGCCCGAATCCTCTGGATCTGATGACAGTGCTTGAAGGTTGGTTGTTGTTTGGTGGTGTTGCTGGTAAGTGCTGATATCTAGTGGAGTTAGGAAGTTCTTTTTTTCTGCTGCTGCTCTTATTATTTTGTTTTGGATAACTGTATAATTTTATGAACATGTATCTTTGGCCCATTTGTGGCTAAAGAGGGGGAGAATATTTTGGTACTTAATATGTTCTTGCTCTATTAGACATTCTATTTTTCTGCAGTCATTTATTTCTGCTGCTATCTATCTCTGATTGCTTAGGGTCTTTAGCCAAAAATCTGCCAAAGGGGGAGTTTGTAGTTGTTTAGGTATTGGCTTGCATTTTTGGTAAAACCCAAGTGTATGTGTGAATGTCATGACTGATGTCATAACATTCTAGTTTAGTTTGTACTGACTCATTAGGTACCTTTGCAGAAAAATATTGTAATTCAAGTACTGATGTTTATAAGTGTGTATCTGAGCATTTTGCAAAATGATCACATTTTGCTAAATCAGTAGACAGGTTTTCTCAGATGTCATATCAGATGTTATGACATCCTGTTCTGAACTAACAGGTTTGCAGGTTGGATAAGTCTGAGTTTTTTCAGGAAAATAACTCAGTCTTTCCTGAACAGAATCCTGCATTTTCTGAGGGGTAACCTAGCTCAACCCTAACCTGGTTAATAAAGTCATGTGACCTGGTCTTTAGGTCAAACGGAATTAACCCTAGGTTTTTGTGGAAACCCTAACTGAAGTTGCAGCTGCTATATATTCAACAGAGCTGCTGTTTTGCAAGGCATCCCTTTTATTGATCAGAAGATCATTTGTAATCTGTATAGGTTTGATTATTGTACTCCAAGCAATTATCATTGTGATAAGTGACTTGGAATAGGTTTCCAATTGTAAGGGTTGTGTAGCACTCAAAGCTTTGAAGCAAGAGTGTTTGAATGTTCCTTGACTAAAGCTGTGAAGCAGAGTCAAGTTAGCTGTGTGCATCACTCAAAGCTGTGAAGCAAGAGTGATTGTGTTGCTTGATTAAAAAGCTGTGAAGCTTAATCAAGTGTTTGTTTTTGAAGAGTGTCTTCATCAATTCTTAAGTCAAATTGTTTTATGTATCACTGCTGTGATTGAGGGGGAGTGAGTAGGAACTCAGGTTTAAGTTGTACTTAGATTGGAATTGCATTGGGTAGGTCTTAAGTGAAGGAGATAAACTGGTTGGTTTATTCCTGAATTAACATCTCTTATAGTGGATTTCCTCCCTGGCTTGGTAGCCCCCAGAGTAGGTTTTGTTGCACACTGAACTGGTAAACAATTGACTGTGTTCTTTATTGCTTTTGTATTTACTGTCATATAGTAAGTCAGATACGGTGTCATAACATTGAACGTGACATTGAGTATCTGCAGCCAGAATTTCACTTCGTATTCAGCCTCATTGTTCGAACAAGTACCTTCTATCTTGTACTTGAATGTTGTTGGAATTTTTTCTGGAGAAATGATTAAGACCCCTACTCCCGTTCCATCTTTATGGCTGGAACCATCGAAGTAAAATTTCCAGGGTTCTATCTCCACGTAATTTATATTTTCAACCTGAATCGAGTGGGCGACTATAAAGTCTGCTACCACTTGTCCTTTTACTGCCTTAAGAGGCATAAAGGTCAATGAATACTCAGTTAATGCTAGCGCCCACTTGCCAATTCGACTGTGCAAGATGGGTTTCGACAACATGTATTTGAAAACATCAAAATGAGACGAAACATACACATCAACTGGTTTTATATACTGTTTGAGCTTTGTACAAGAGAAATAAAGATATAGACATAATTTTTCAACTTTGCTATATCTAGTTTCTGCATCGTTCAAAACTCTGCTAAGGTAGTAAATGGGTCTTTCGACTCCATTTTCATCTTCTTGGGCTAACATGCTTCCCAAAGTTTTGTCGGATGCAACTATGTACAACCTCATACTCCTATTGCTACAAGGATGCACCAAAATAGGTGGATTGGTGAGATACCCTTTGATCTTGTCGAAGGCTTCCTGTTGTTCTTGCCCCCACTCGAATCCTTCCTTATTCAATCGAAGTAAGGGTGAGAAGTCTTGCGCTTTTCCACTTAGGTTAGATATAAATCTCCTTAAGAAGTTTATCTTGCCCATCAGAGATTGTAGTTCCTTCTTATTCGTTGGCGCTTTCGCTTCCAAGATTGCCTTTGTCTTGTTCTGGTTGATTTCGATTCCTTTTTTGTGGACGACGAAGCCCAAGAAATCTCCAGCTTTCACACAGAACGCACACTTCAAAGGGTTCATTTTCAGACCATGCTCTCTCATTCTTTCAAATGATTGTCGAAGGTGGTCTATATGGTTCTTCCTGGAAACAGATTTTACAACGATATCATCAATATATACTTGCATGAAAGTGTTAATAAAATCATGGAAGATAGAGTTCATCGCTCGCTGATATGTTGCCCCAGCGTTTTTCAGACCAAAAGGCATTACTACCCATTCGTAAGTGCCTATGGCCCCGGAGCATCGAAAAGCTGTTTTCGACACATCTTCTTCAGCAATGAAAATTTGATTATATCCTGAGTAACCGTCGAGCATGCTCAGGTACTCGTAGCCGGCAGCAGAGTCGACTAGCATTTCCGCCACAGGCATAGGATATTCATCTTTGGGTGTTGCAGCATTCAGATCTCTGAAATCTATGCACACCCTCAACGTACCATTTTTCTTAATTACTGGCACAATGTTTGCAATCCATTCGACATACCTCGTAGCTCGTATGAATTTGCACTTCAGCAGTCTTTCGACTTCCGTTTTGATCTTCGATAGTATTTCTGGAGCAAAGCGTCTTAGACATTGCTTGACTGGATTTTTTCCAGGTTTTATTGGCAACTGAAGTTCTACCAATCCTCTGTCGAGACCAGGCATCTCGTCGTAATCCCATGCAAAGCAGTCCTTGAACTCCTTTAATAATTGGATCACTTCAACCCTGAGCTCTGGGTCTATTTTGGCGCTGATGTAAGTGGGTCTTTTATCTAACCCTTCACCCAAGTTGATTTCTTCTAAAGGATCTTGTGCTAACATTTTGATGTTGTTCGCCAGGGGGTCCTTTTCGAATCCCAAAGGCTCATCGTCGTAGATGGCGTCGAGCCTTTGATCCTGCATTCCTTTCGTCATAATATCAGGAGGTTTTGGGTCGAAATCTTTTCCAGGACCTATATCCGGTGGTTCTGGGTCATTGGCCTTGTTGGCCATATATTTTACTTTGGCTTCAAGAGCCGCTATCATCCTTGGTTCGGCTACGTAAGCTGAAATTCGCTTCAATGCTTGTGACTCAGTCATTATCACTGAATTCACTTCCCCAACCAGTTGGCTGGATGTCAGTTAGCCCACTGAAATCAATGTGGGACAAGTCTTCTTTATCCCATTGAAACCCAAGATCAGGATGCAGGTACAAGGAACAAAAAGCATTTGGCGCTGGCGCCATGTCGAAGTCAGGTGCTGGACATGGCCCAATGTGAGCCAAAATTTTGTCGAAGTCAGCTCTCCCTAGATGGTTTACTTCGCCTAAGTAGTAGCTCTGATCTGCTTCTATATTCTCGACAATTCCATCAGGACGCCATAATATCACCCTTTGGTGCATTGATGATGGTACTGCTCCTACACCATGTATCCATTCTCGGCCCAACAAAAGGTTGTAATTTGGTTTAGCCGATATGACCATAAACATGGTTGGTCGAAGGATGAATCCCACCTTGAGGTCTAGTTAAATCACACCCATGGTGGTCCCTATTCCGCCTTCGTAGTTCGATAGGACCATATTATGAGGCTTGATGTTTTCATCACTCTTTCCTATTTTTCTTAGCATGAAGTGGGGGATTATATTGATGGTTTCCCCACAGTCCACCAAGATTTTGTTTACAGTGGCCTCTTCGAGTTTTGCCCTTATGGATAAAGGCTTGAGGTGACTTTTCATCGCCTCAGTAGGTGGTTCGAAGAAACCATTATGCTATTCAATGTAGCAATTACCCATGACAAAGTAGCAAACTGGCCTATGCTTAGCCATCTCTTGTTCGACTTCCCAGTCGTTTGATTCGACTTCCATTTGGCGGTTGAATTCTATTGGCAAAACTGAAACTATATTTACCATGATGTTTAATGTGTCGTCAGACTCAGAGCCATCTCCGTCACCAGCTTCGCCTTGTTCAGGCCATACCAACCTATTGGACAACGGTTCCCTCTCCAAAGGCTTTCTTTGCTTTCGTTGGGAGACATTTGAACTTGACTCTGGTTTTGGTTCGTTGACAGCTTCTCTCTCAGCCTTGCGCCGCCTTTGGTATCTTCTCCACTAGGATCGAGACATTGGGTTCTTACCCTTGTAGTTACTTGATACTTGGGTCACTTTGGAGGCACCTACATGAGGTTCTTTCTTGTGTGTCAAAGATGAACCTCTTGGAACTTCAAAGGAATGCCACCTTTCTTCGCTGGGTCTCTTTTGACTCGTTATTTTGAGCCATGTATCAACTGGCACATTGGTTGGAGGCCTGAAAGTTGGTGGCCTCCTTTCCTGATTTGAACCCTTTTGGTAGGTTCTTCTGGGATCGTGTCGAGCATCAGATCCTGCACCTTTTTGGGCATTTCTGCTCCAATTTCTGTTTTCTGCTCTCACACCTTCGATGTGTTCCGCAGCTTTCTTGTCAAAAATAGAGCTGCATCGAGGACACAGCATCACTTTGGATTTTTTCTTCTGGCATCGTTGCAAGAACTCTGCCAGGTTTTCGTTCTCCAGAGGAAAAGCTGTTTTGTTTGCTTGCTCTTGCCTAATGGTCTCCTTTGAAACTTTTGATTCAGAGATTTCGACCATGTTGACATTCATGTTGTCTTTAGTAGCAAGAGTCATTTGCTTCATTTGAGCCTCCAGGTCTTTTGTCTGGCCTTGCACTGCAGCAAAGTAGGAAACGGGTTTAGTTCCAGATTTTGAGGCTCCAACTGTCTCCAGTTTTGGAGCTTCAGCGGCCTTTTGGACTGCTTCAATTGTCTTTCTAGAAAGGTTCCCAGAAAAACTGCCAAAGATTGGCATATTGATATGATCTTTGGTGACTTCGACCATAGTTATCCCTGGCCTTTTCACCTGACTTCTGGAAGCTTCAATCACTTTCACCTCTGAAGGTTCAGCATAGTGGGCTTCCGCCTGCAAAGGGCTCGAATCCACCTTCACGGGGGCCTTATCAGCGAACTTCAGCCTCCCTTCTTCGATAGCGTTCTGCACGAGATCCCTGAAAAGAAAACATTGAGATGTTTTATGGCCCAGAAAGTTATGATATTTACAATAGCCTCTTTTCTTTCTTTGATCAAGAGGAGGCACTTTTACCCCTGGGGGTATTATCATCTGTCCATCTTTTACAAGTAAATCAAAAATTTCATCACATTTCGTAATATCGAAGCTGTAAGTCTTTTTAGGGAACCTATCATTAGCCTTTTCAGACCCAGTGGGGTTTTTTCCACTTGAGGGGACTAGTAATTTGCAAGAGTATGGTGGCCCTTGTTTTAACTCATCCAAATCGACCCCACTTTCTTCGGAGGCTATAGGCTCTTCGAACGTTTCTGGATCTTCATCGTCCATTTCGACATACGCTACCCTTTCTCTTTTATGAGTTTTCGTCGCCCTGGCTTTTTCAGCTTTAAGGCGTTCTACCTGTCGAACCCTATCGGCCAATTGGGCCATGTCCCTCAGGTATTGAGTGTCTAATTTCTTCCTAATGGAGTAATCTAGACCTCCTGCGGCTATTTCGACTAACTCATGTTCTGGAACTTGCGTAAAGCATCTTTCCTTGAGCAATCTAAACCTATTTAGGTATTCGTCTATAGGCTCAGTGAATCTCCTCTTTACACTGGCCAACTCTTTCAGGCTTATCTTGGTTTGTCCCATCTAAAATTTCTCATGGAATAATCTCTCCAACTGGGTCCAATGGTGGATCGAATTGGGGGGGAGAGTTGTGAACCAAGTAAACGCATTCTTTGTTAGGGAACTTGGGAAATACTTAATCCTCAGGTTCTCATTGTTTGAGATTTCTCCTGCTTCGATTAAATATCTTGCCACATGTTCTACAGTGGATTCTGTTGTGTCCCCTGAAAACTTAGTGAACTTAGGGACTTTGCATCTAGGAGGCAAGTCCGTTTGTAACATATATTCCGACAGCGGGGATGTGAAGTTGGGCCTACGAAAGCCCGTATTCATCCCATTTTGCATCATGATTCTTTCAATCATGGCTGTCAAGTTATTCTCCAAACCAACATTCTGGTATTGGATTTGTTGAACTACTTCATCAGCGTTTTGGTTTCTATTAACCATCCTTATTTCTGGGGCTATAACTCTAGGCTCTTCGACCCCGAGTTGTTCCATTTATACCCTAAGGTTCTCTTCGACAGGCTGCTGGACTTGGTTAATAGTGGTTTCTTCCTCTAGAAGTATGCCTTGGTTCCCCCTTATTTGTGCCCTTTGAGGCTGTCGAATAGGTTGGGGTACCCCAAAAGAGTCAGCCAGACGCGACATTTGCGCTGTGATTTGCTGATTCGACTGGGTGGTATTCTGTATTAGAGGATTTAGCACTGTACTTAAAGTTTTCGCCAACATTTGAACCATGTCGTGGTTGCTTTCGTCCATTTGCTGCCTGAAGACTACTGTCGAGGCATTTGTAAGGCCATGAATTACTTGGGACGTTCCTCCTAAGAGTTGGGTCCTACCCCTGTTTGCCATACCAACCCCAGAGCCTTGGAGTGGCGAAGAGGCGCTCACTAAAGGATCTGAAAAAGTGGACGTAGCATTCGTCAGGCTAGCCAATTCAGAAGTTGGCATGCCATAGAGTGGTTCTCGATTTAAACCGACTGTCGAAAAGCCTGGGGGAACATATGGCCTAGTTCCTTGGTTTCCCCTTGGTGGGGGAGTTCCCAAAGGCATTCTGGGGCCTGTAAATGGAGGTAATGGCCCCGTTTGTGTAACTGTTACTGCTTGCGTTGAACCAGCGGTTACCACTTCACTTACGGTTGGGATAATCGTTGCTCCCACGTTTGTATGTGGGATTTCTCCGTTGTTTGGTGGATTCGCCATTTCTTCACTTCTTCTGCTAGTATTGGTTTCGTTGGTGTATAATCTACCACTTCTCAATAACATGCAATACTCTCGAAAAAGGAGGATATTTTATATAAAATGGTTAATCGTGAGAAAATCAACACAAGGTCCCACCAGGTGTGCCAATTTGTTTACCCTAAAAATTGGTAAACAACTGCTGATCTTCCAAAAGGTTACTTATTTGGTGACTAGCAGGATCGATCAGATTGATCCTAAGACATGGTTGATTTGTTGTAGTTCGACTAATCCTAATGGTGATTAATGCTAGTAAAGTAAAGACACTTTAAGTAAATTGCATGGAGAAAAGCTTGATAGAATAAATAAAAGCGTTAAGGAATTGTTAAATAAAAGGCTTCGATGGAAGTAAATAAATGAACAACAGTAAATTGCTTAAATATAAAAGATTTTGATGAATTTAAATGGTGTTTCACACATACATTCTCAGTGATTCTTTCTCTCACGCTGGGTACTTGAATCTAAATGAGTGACTTGTATAAAATGATGAACACACTAATAACTACCTAAAAACTTAGTATTTATACTAAGAAAAATCCTAAGTAACCGCTGGGCAGTTACACCACTTCGAGATGACTCCACATGGCACGCTCACAACCTTCGACGCCTATGTTCTCGACACGTTGCACTTGGTAACTGCTGGGAACCGTTTTCCCTCCAACAATTCAAATCTCAAACCATTTGACCTTGGGCATCAGGAACCTTTATCGAGAGGTTCCTTCGACGTCGAAGACAACAAGATTCCAACTTAAAGGAATTTCTCTAAGTATCTTGTCATTCTTTGATGAGCCTTCGACATGATCAGTTGGTCGAAGCCTTCTTATGTAGGAAACTCTTCTGACTCATAATTGATGGTCTGTATGATAAATAAACATGGGTGTCGAATTTAGGAGCCAACAGTAAGATGTTCAACGATGAACCAGTGTCTACCAAAACATGTGCCAGAGTAGTCCCTCTGCATTCTACCGAGACATGCAGGGCGTCATTATGCTCTCTCCCTTTGATTGTTAGGTCAGCGTCGGAGAACCCTAGACCGTTATCAGCTGTTAGGCTAGCTACACATTCCTAGAATTGGTCCGCGGAGGTTTCCTGGGGCACATGGGCCGTTTTCAAGAATTTGATCAAAGCTTTGGCATGAGCTTCTAAACAAAGCAGCAAGGCCAGCATAGAGATTTTTGAGGGGGTTTGCCCCAGTTGCTCCACAACATTATAATCACTTTTCTTGATTATTTTCAAAATCTCTTCCATTTCTTTTTGAGAAGTTTCAGGGATGATCAACGGCTGAGCCCTCGTCCTGACAGGCTCTTCTTGGATCCCTTTCCCTCTATCATCAGCCACAGCAGAGGGGACAACTTCAGGAGTCACAACTTCTTCAATAACTGGAGTTCTTGCAGATATGTTGACCGGTACAAGAGTAACCTTAGGAGCGGTTGAGGGTCCAAAGATTGCCTTTGGTGGCGCAATCTCCGAAGAGAAAATTATTCCACTGCGGGTGATTTTACTCGTTCCGGCAATGTTTCCAATGTCAGAAGTCTCTTCATCAGAACTTTCCTCATTTGATTCAATTTGTTTAACACCGTGGTAGAAGATCTCTCCCCTATAGTTCCACGGTATTGATTTGTTGGACTTGTACGAGATAGGCCTTGGCATAGTTATCTTCAAAGGTACAATCTTCGGATCAGATGTAATCTTAACAGGTCTTTTGGAGACCTTGGAAAGATTGGCGGATATGGTAATTATCGAAACATCATTAACAGGAGTCGGTGTAACAGGAGTCTTTTCAAAAATTATCTCTTGGTTATCCATTAGGCGCTGGATGCCTAACTTCAACAACGGACAGTCGGTTGGTAAGGATGAACAAATGCAACAATCTTTTCTACAACCTGGGAAAATCCCATCCTTCAACAAATTCAACTTGATTATCGATAGTGGAGTCATCAAATCATCAATAGTAGCAACATAAATATCTTCTTCAACAGCATGGGCATTGTGACCATGTTTTGGCATTAGAGCAGATATCACGTTAGGCTTTTCAGGGGCGTTGAATTCCACCTCTTTAGCATCTATCAAGTCCTGGATCTTATTTTTAAGGGCCTAATAATTGTTGGTGTCATGGCCCAGGCTGTCTGAATGATAAGCACACTTTGCATTTGAATGGTAGTAAGGAGAAGATGTATTCGGATTCTTCGGCGCCTCTTTCAAACTTGCAAGGTTTAACTTTAATAGATGAGGGAGAACCCGAGAAGGTGTCATATTAATCCGGGTGAATTGCCGTGCAGGCCTTTCCACCCTTGCTTGGTTGGTTCTAGGTTGATTGTTCCTAGGTTGATCAGCTGCAGTCTTCTGAATCATTACAGCCCCCACCGCTGGTCGGCGCTCAACTCTTCCTTGACTTCTCTGAGAGTAGACAGCTGAGACCACTTTCTTAGTTGGAAAGGTCTTTTTGATGACAGCGGAAGTAGATGCATCCTTTTGAATTTTTCCGCTCTTGATTCCGGCTTCGACTCTCTCACCAGTCAGAATCAACTCAGTGAACCCCGCAGACGAACTTCCAATCAGGTGATTGAAAAATGGGCCCGACAGTGTACCCAAAAACATATCTACCAGCTCCCTCTCAGATAGAGGTGGTTGTACTCGCCATGCCAAATCTCTCCATTTCTGGGCATACTCTTTGAAACCTTCATTTGATACCATGCCCATACTCTGTAATTGAGTACAGGTTGGTGCTAAATCCGCATTATATTGATATTGCCTGTAGAAGGCAGCAGCCAAATCCTCTCAATTGTGCACATCAGATCTCTCAAGCTAGTAAAACCAATCTAATTGCATCCCCAAAAGACTGTCCTGGAAGAAATGAACCCGTAGATCCTTATCAGAAGAATGAGGTTGGATTTTTCTGACGTAGGACCGTAGATGCATCTTTGGGAAAGACAAACCATCGTATTTAGCAAATATAGGCACCTTGAATTTAGGGGGAATCACAATCCCAGCAACCAAACCTAGCTCCTCAAAGTCCAGCCCAGGTACCCTCTGCACCTCCATGGCAGCCAGACACTCTTCCAGATTCTTATACTTGTCATCTGCAGGTGGGTACTGCTGCTCAGAATAATCTTCATCCTCTTCATCTTCTTCTTCCTCAGACTCAGATTGCACCGCAGTTCCTTTACCCTTTCCAACCCCTTCATCAGATGTTGAGGGGAAATCCAGGACCCTTCTAGCTTGGTTCTCAAATCTTCTACCCATGGTAGCCACTCCAACCCTCTTCTTTTTCTTTTTCTCCTTTTCCTTTTCCAGTAGACCTTTGAGCTCCTCTTGACCCTTTGCCAAGGTCATGAGTAGCTGTTGTAACTGGAATTCTGCGCTTGTAAGTCTTTGACTGTCTGCTCTATATCCATCTTGCTGAAATAAATAGCAGAGAGATAAGGAAACCTGGTGTGAAGACCTGCTTATGCATATGATGAATGGTATGTTATTCATGTAATGCATTCAAGGACTCAAATTCAAATTTGTTGCAAACAAAAAAGAACACACGTCATATTAATAAGAAGAATTTGTTAGTACATAAATGCCCCATGGGAAAAATAATACAAAATTCTAATGTAAAAAGACGTTGCGCTTCCTCTTTGGTGCGGTGTAGGTGTTAAGAGTCTTCTCTTTGTGAAGTTGGCGAGTAAGCTCCAAAACCTTCTTCTCACTGGCGTAGAATTGGGCTTCAAAAGTATCGCGTTCTCCCTTGAGCTGTATCCAACTCCTTTGCAAATCTTCAAGTGATGTTGGCATGTCAGGATGTATGAGGGTGTATGGAACCTCTCCTTCCAAAACAGGCTCTTTGATCACAGGAAGCATGTAGGGGTAAGGCATCATAAGACTTTGGGCGCGGGTTCGTACCCACTTGAGGTAAGGCTCAAGGGGGATGGAATTCTTGTGTCCCAAGGTCTTACTGTCAACCTTGTTGGGCATTCTCCAAGCTCGGATAAACCTTTGTCGAAGTCCTTGATCGTCGTTGTCGAAGTCAAAAACCAAGTCTGGAATCAGCATGTCATGAGGGCCATCCCTTCGGGCATACCCAAACTGTCTCAGATCCAAGCAGGGGTTGTAGGTAATGCCTCCCCTAATTCCTAGTAGTGGGACATTAGGAAATTCCCCACAATGATCAATGATGATAACATTTTCTCTGGACCGAGAACACCAATGAACATCTGAATGTGTAAGAGTCATCAATCATTGTGACCACCTCAAACCTTGCTCATTCTTCAAAACTGATTGGGGAAGGTGATAAATAAACCACCTTTCTAGAAGAGGAGTACAACACATGAGAACACCTCTTTTCCTCATTGTTCTTGTGTGAAATGAGTGGAGGATATCCCCAAGCAATGTAGGCACCGGGTTGCGAGCCATGAAAATCTTGACAACACTGACATCTATAAGCTGGTCAGGATTTGGGAACAAGACCAATCCATAGATGAGAAGAGCCACAATCTCCTCAAAAGCTTGTAGATCCAATGAATTCCAGCAGCTTTGGGCCTTCTCAAACAGAAACTTTAACAAGAAACCCTTGACACCACTTCTGGTTTCCCAATGATCTATGATATCAGATGGTTGCAAGTGTGGGGCTTGAGCAACATCTTCAGGATTTGGATCTCTTTCCATACCGTTGTAGGGTAGTTGATGGAGAATAGGAATCCTCAGGAGTTGAGAAAATTCCTCCAAAGTAGGCACAGGCTGGTAATCAGGAAATGTGAAGCAGTAGTGTAGGGGGTCAAAGAACTGGAAGAGAACTTTCACCATGTCTTCCTCAGTGTTGGTGTTGACTAAGTTGAGAAGACGACCATGCCTCTCGGTGAATGGAGAATTCTCAGGAATCCTTGAAGTAAGCTCATTGAGTTGAGGAGGAATTCTCACAAGGTTGACTTGAATCGTTTTCCAGCGAAGTGATTCCATCACCTACAAAACAGGAACAAAGATGAAGATCCAAATCCTTGAAATGGTTAGTAGATGCACATGATGCTTCATGATGTTTATGATGTTATGCACAAGTATATATGTACAAACAAATCACACAAGATCCTAGTTTCAGGCTTGCATGGGGTTTCATAGGTAAGTACCCTCTTGAAGTTTAGTTGGCTCAACCTATCCTATAAATAGTAACCGGATTCTAAGGAGCTCAATATCACCGAATTATTTTGTGTTCATTGTTTCAGTTTAGCCACTTAACCGGCGACCGAAATATTCCAAGAAAACAATCCTCAATGAGTGTAGTATCGAGTATCTACCAACTTCGAACTGCACTAAATCCGGTCATCTCACTACCCCTAAAAAAGGCCAAGATGGTCAAGTAAAGGTTCTAAAAGTCCATTAGTGCTTCATGACATCACTCAGCGGCCCCGTATTCTCTTTGATTAACTCAAAGGCTACCGGTACCCACAAATATGTCGCACTAATATAGCTATTTCTTAGACCATGTCGGTATACCCTACACAGTTTCCACAATGTATTGCTATTTACCTATGAATGTTTCCCAAATCCGGGTAGAGGATTTCAAACCCAAACAATAGAACCAAATGTAAAGCAATCAAGGCAAACAAGATAAGCATGTAAAGGTGATCTAAAACCCTAAGGTAACCCCACTTTTATAAATTCCCCAGCAGAGTCGCCATTTCTGTGATGAGGTGGGAGAACTGACTTGAGGTTTTGCGTTTGTGTTCGCAAATGTTTCGGTTTAGCAAGAGTCGCCACTAACTTTTTATTTATCCAAAGGAAAGGTCAAAAAGCACTGGAAAGACCTTTGATATGTTTTCTTGGGTTCGGGGGGTAGATTATGAAAAGGGAAGGTGCTAGCACCCTTTTCATCCATGGTTTTTCATGGGATCTTAGTTACTTGTTTTAGATCACTTGATTTTGCTTTTCAATTGTTTCAAATGGTGCTTTGTGTGTGGTTTTGAAAGTATTTTTAAAAGAGGCCATCGTTGTGGCAACCTTTGTAATGATTCTTGTTTGAATGTATACAAAGGTGTTTTGTCTTTTGAAAAATGTTTTAATGTTTGAAAGTTTGTTTTGGGAAATGTTTTGAAATTGTGTTGTAATGTGTTTTTGAAAATAGCAAGGATGTTTGCAAGTTTGATCAAGTAACTAGGAGCATCTACCCTATCTACTCAAAGATCTTTCCTACACATTTTCAACCGTTTGACAGTGTTGTTTTACCATTGCATTTGGTAAACAACCTTGTGTTTAGATGTTAAACGGGACAGGCGCGGGTCATCGTATGACCATATAGCAATTGTGCTAAGTATCTTTAGCAATTTTTTGAGGGACTAGATCATTTTTGTATAGGCAACCAAGATAGTGTCATCGAGGGACTATGATCTTTTGTTTTTGTTTTGTTCTTGCCAAGACACCTAGCACGCATACCATGGTCATTTTAAAGGCAACAAGTGGATGAAACCCTAGGGGTACTTGTGTGCATTGTGTTGTCATTTTCATGCATTTTATTTTGTATTAGTCAAGCTATTTGTTTTATTTTGGATTTTGCATACAAACCCTAATCTTGCTATCATGGCATATTTGAAAGCAATAAAATGCGCAAAAAATAATCTAAGCTATTACAACATTGATATGGAGAGAGGGATACAAATTTGAATAGGGGATATTTGCAAGAAATTGAAACTCTAAAATTATTACAACCATATTGAATTCTTTGTTCAAATAATAAATAAGCAAATATTTAAATGGACAATTAAATAAATATGCAATATATTATAAATATGTAAAAAATGTTTTTGTATTATTTTTATGTATGTAAAAATAAACTATTTAATGTATTAAAAAAAGAGAAAATAAAAGATTATTTTTATTAAGGGTGAAAACCCTAATTTTTGGTTTAAGAATATATATATATATATATATATATATATATATATATATATATATATATATATATATATATATATATATATATATATATATATATATATATATATATATATATATATATATATATATATATATATATATTTATTTATTTATGTGCAAGAAAATAAAATAAAATATATACAAATGTTTAGAAAATTAAATATGTGAGAAAAATATTATTTAAGTATATAAATAATAAGAATAAAAATATGATATTTTTTTGTATTATTTACAAGTTCTTTATTTAAGGAAATAAATATATTAAACTTAATAAACTAAATACTATGCAAAAATAAAAAAAATTAAAAAAAATGTGAAATTTTAAGAAAAATATTTTTGATATTTTTTTTATGTTTAGAAAAATAAAATAAAGTCAGAAAATAAAAAGAAAATAGAAAAATATACAAAAGTAAATTAAATGGGCCAAGGGGGTGTGAGAAGCAAGTCAGGGGTGCAAATAATGAAAAATCCCATGCCCAGCCCAAGTGGCCTTCATCTTCAACCTTGTGACAACAAGAACGCGCGCTAGTGTTCAATATTCGTATCTCCCGCATTTGTGCTTAAAAATGAAAACTTGCAACATGAAAGTTATAGAGCATGATCATACGATTCTAACCATGTAAAAAACTTAATCTAACTCTCAAAGACCAGAGAGAATTTCTCTGGCCCTAATTTCTAACCTAGTTTTTTCAGAAAGTTCATCATTCAAATTCTCCCAACATAATTAACTTAAATGAAATCTATGCATATGTACAGCTTAAGGGAAATGAGTACTACATTTTTTATTCACAAACCTAAGCCTAATGTTTCCTAAATAGAGAGATATAAGTTTGAACTTTACCTGTTTCAGTTGAACTCGAGTATGGTAATGTAGGGGTTTTCAGTGAGGCTTGAGATGCTGGTGAGCTTGCTTGAAGTTCCTTGGAGCTTTCCCAATGCTTAGCTAGCTTTGAGCTTTCCTGAATAAGCTTATAGAAGTCAACCTACACAGTCAGACTTCAAAAATGGTGAAGCTTGAAAACAAGGTTACAGTTGCTGGCCAATGGTTGGGATAGCTTAGGTGGGTTGTATGGAGTGTGTTGGAAAAGGTTTGGGGCAAAACGCACGAGTAGTTTTTGTTTTGGAAATCAAAATGCAGAAGCTGCCCTGTTTTGAAAGTTTTTGGTGTTTTGGTGTTCAAGGGTGTTTGAGGACTGGCTAGCTCGTGTTTCTGACCTTAGGCAATATGCAAAACTTGTTTGGAATGGTTACAACACTTGGTTATATCAGATACAAGAGTTATGTGATTTTTGCAAGTTGACTTGGTTTTGAAGAAAATTGTGAAATGACCAAGGGCAGGCCTGTACAGGCTAGCTTCAAGCATGCACAAAGTTGTTGTACCTTTGCCTAAGTTTATGTAGTTTTTTTGCTGCAAAGAGATGGGTTCAAGGCTCAAGGGAAACAAATTGACATAAAGCCACCTTTATCAAAATGGCATTGTTAACTTTTTGCCATTTTTAGATTAATCCTTTGTGTAATCTTCCACTAATCAAAACAATGCCTTAATCCATTGTATTTGCATTCAATTTTTGAGTGTGGAAGGGTTTAGATACCTGTAAACAAGTACAAGCATGGCTGGATAGAAATTGCAACTTGTAGAAACAAGAAAAATGCCATGGATCAAAGTGATATTTTGCCAAATTCAAACCTTAGATTCTCCCTAACCATAAATGATTTTGGAGAGTTCTTGGACATTTTGGAAAGCTTGTAACATGATATACAATCCATATTTGAAATTCATTTTGATATTCCAATGGGAACTATGTGAAAGATTGCCATGAAGATAGGTCAAAATCCTGCCTAAACTAGGGCAAAATTTCACTAAGTTAGAAAGTTTTTGGACCCTTGTTCACAAAATCATAACTTGAGATCCAAGCATCTTTTGGGAAAACTTTTTGTATAAAAGTTGTAGATTTTGTGGAGGACTACAACTTTCATGTTGTAAGTTTTGTTTGAATCCAATTGCATCATGGTGAAAAAGTTGGGCAAAGTTGGGAAAAATAAGAAAATTTCATAACGTAGAAAATTTCCAAGTTATGAAATTTTTCAACCTTAAACCCTAATTTGCAAAATTAGGTTTCTTGATGAACAAGTTTCATGTTTTGACATGTCTTGATGAAAAATGACCTTTGGCACTTTATTTTGACCAAAAAGTCAAAGTTTGACTTTTTAGTGTACAGTTGATTTTTGATCAGTTGACTGGAAAATTCATCTGTCAATCCAATGCACTTGAGATCTTTTGAACCTGGTGATTAGGTAAAGATGATGCCATTGAGTCCTTTAATCAATGTTTGAACCTATTTTTCAATTGGCTAGGTGAAAAATCAGAAATTGCCCTTATATAGTCAAAACCCTAAAAATGACCATTTTGCCCTTTTGATGATCTGATCAAATTTCTTGAGGAGTTGTGGTCCAAACTTGATCAAATGGTTCATATGAGTCTATAATGTTGATGTGGATCAAAAATTATGAGGTTTGACTGTAAATTGGCCACAGTTGACTTTTTCCCCAATACAATTGATTTCTAGGTCAACTGTCCAATTGACTGGGCAAAAATTTGATTCAAAGCTTGAAACTTGGTATGGGAAATCTTATAAGTCCAACATGAAGTATGAAAGTCACTTTGAGCATTGGAAGTCCAAAAATCCTTGTGCAAACTCAAACCCTAATTTCAGGTCATTAGTGCAAGGAGATGTCTTGAGCAGAGCAAACCCTAATTCTGTCTGGAGTCCAAAGAGTCTTGTGAGGGGAAATCTTGATAAAATGAGAGGGAAAATTTTGGGGTACAACAGAATGGAACATATAATCAATTGAGTTAGGAAAATTTTGGAATAAGCAATGGATTAATTTAATGTTTTAATCAATTGCTGCAATTCTATTTCAAAAAAAACGCGACAATGAGTTTTGACAATTGATTGTTGCCTTAAGACAATGATTGACACAATAAAAGTGTTGAAATATTTCTAAGTTAAAATGAAATACTCAAGGATTAAACCCACAACACTTAAGTACTTTAACAAGCCCACTCAACCATTGGGGAAAATTGTTGCTTGTTAAAAAAAGCTCATTAAACATTCATATGAGAAAGATTAAGATTTATATTTAAAATGCAATTTTGAAACAATGCATGCATTAATGTTAAATAATGTATCTATAACTATTGATTTAAACATTATACCTTTGTTTATGATCCAATAACATTAAAATAAAAAACTTGACATAAATTTAATACTAGATTCAATATTTTTCTTCTTTGATCTTACTTATTAAGATAACCTTTTGTCTTCATCAAAATCAAGCTAAGAAGGATGAACTTATCTTCTTCACAAATACTTCTTGACCCTCTTCACTTTTGTCATTATTTGAGTTGATAAGTAGTTCTTCATCTTTATCAAGAGATGTCCCATTGAACACATTAGTTTCTTTGAATATAACATGCATACTTTCTTCTACACACATAGTTCTAAGATTATAAACTCTAAATCCTTTGTATGAGATAAAATATCCAAGAAATTATCCTTTATCAGATTTAGAATCAAATTTTCCTACATTATCTTTGGTATTTAGGATAAAACAGTAACAACCAAAAATGAGAAAGTGTGATATGTTAGGTTTTCTCTCTTTCATTAGTTCATAAGGGGTTTTATTTAAAAGTTTCTAATTGAGACTCAATTTAGAATATAGCAAGATGTATTTACAGCTTCTGTCCGATTTTGTTTTTTCAATTTTCAATTCATTTAGCATGGTTCTTGCCATTTCTTGTAATAATTTTCAATCCATAAAATTATTCTTTAAAAGAAGAATTTTTAAATTTCCCTCCATGATCACTTCTTACATAGATGATGTTAGATTTTTAAAAGCTTCAAAAGAATTATCTTTGTTTTTTAAGAAAAGTACTCAGGCATATCTTGAGAATTCATCCACAATTGTGAAACCATATCTTATACCCTAATACTTGAAGTTTTGACAAGACCAAATAGATCAGTGTGAAGAAATTCAAGATTTTTATTTGTTAAAACAATACTTTTAGAATGGAAACTACTTTTGACATGTTTTCATTTTATACAGGATTCACATATTTGATCTTTATCAAAACTTATTTTAGGTAGTCCACTTACTAGATCAAGTTTAGATAATTTTGAAATTGTTTTCATACTTATATGACCAACTCACATATGCCATATCCATTTTCAATAGATATGAGACAAGACTCTGTTGGGAGATCATCTAAGTATTTAATATAAATATTTTTTTAACCTTGATCCAGTAAAAAGGGATATTTCCAGAAAATGATTGTTTTATTTCACACGTGTTTGAGCTAAACATAACTTCAATACCATTGTCATATAATTGATTGATTCTAAGTAAGTTATGTTTAATTTCTTCCTCACAGGCTAATAAAAAATTGACCTCCAATAATCGATTGCATAAGCCACAAATGGAATTTTTTTTTATATATAGCTATTACAAATCATTAAAAGATTTTCCCAATTGATTTTAGACTCAACCAAGCAACACATAAACGATTAGGTTAATAGTATATTTGATTATTTAGTTTATAAAGGTCTTTATATCAATCAAACACTTCCGTAATCAACTGGATAAGCCCTAAAAATATTTTTTGGTGGTTTAGATAAAATAATAAGAGACTTATCATATGTTTTCAGTGTGTATGTGTGTGAGATTTATAATGGTCACTCAAACGAATATGACCATACGAGCCTTCAGATTTTCTCTCTTTCACAACTCTAAAGCTCCAAGTCTTGGAAACATTATCTTTGAGTTTTGTATTATACAAGAAGTTTTAATATTCTTAACGAGACTTGATATATCTTCATGTTGATTGGCATCATCTGAAAGTTGAGAGGTTTAAACAACTATTGACTTTTAAAATAAAAGTCTTCCCTTGAATGTGGTTTGAACATAATGTTGACTTTGATCTTTAAGAATATATCCAATAGTATATCTTGATTCAGGAGGATAACTTAATCAACCATCTTGTGTATCTTGGATTTCTTGAGTTATCTTCAATAGATACTAGCTCGACTAGATATCTTTTGATAATTAATGTTGTCATAATCAAATCTAAATAACTACTTTGTTGACTTGCACCTTTGATATCCATAAGCTTCACCACCATGATCATCTTGATTATACCCGCAAGCACACAAATCCATAAAACTTTCCTCCAAAGCTTACAATGTGGGCGATCAATGATGAAATTTTAGATGGACTTGCACTCAAAAACCATAAAATGGGTTATGGAAGTCTTTCTAGTATCATTTTTCCAAGAAAAACACAAACAATTCAACATAAACACAAGGATTGGTCATAAAACCATAACATATGTTGTAAGAAACCAGTTCCTTGTGTGTTAAATGCATGGCATTAAACAACTCTTAGTACTTGATGTCACAAGATCTCCTCTAGTCGACTAAGACTTAACAAAAATTAAAAAATTTCATTATATCTTTCACCAAGAGGGATAATGATATTCTGGCATTCCATTAATATACTCCATATTAAAAAATAACAATGCGAATTGTTTATTTTTACCAAGCCTTCACTTATTTTTTTTCGACATGACCATCATTTCTCTCAAATTCCTATTTATCGAATTACATGATGATTGTGAAAATTAGGGGAATCCCCCTTATACCAGTTCATGTTCCATATTTGGCTTCATTTTCTTGTAATTCTTACTTCCTATGGGAATTAATAAGGAGGTCTCCCCAAGAGTCAAAAACCATTTCCCCTACATTCATTATGATGGGGAAAAATCATTCCACTATGAGAAATTTCCCCCAGGAATATGCTATTGTCATACCCCAAATTTGTCCTACCCTTTTTTAAAATCATCTGACTTGTGCATCTCATAAATCTCATATACATACCCTTTATTTCCCTATTTAGGTGCTGATCGACATGGTTTCTTATAGAGTTTGGTGCGCTAGTGAAAGACATCAGTCTTTTGTTCATTTCTTGGATTACAAGTTACTGCATGGATTAGGGTTCTTATCAACATTAAAGGATTAGTTCATTTGGTCCTCACCATCACTTGAAGTTGTGTTTCATTACTTGTTATACAAGTCTTGGCTTTAGATCTTATGCAAAACTTTTTGGGCTTTTATCCATCAGTTCATTCAAAGTGATGAGATCAAGGAAGAAATCATGGTTCATTCAAGTTACATTTGAAGACACTTAAACATGGAAATCCATTCAAGATTATTGAAGCAAAGAACGATCGAAAGTTATAATGCAATTTGAAAGAGAAGGTCGCTTTGAATGTTTGGTTTTTATTGTTGAATTTCCAAGATAAATATGTTTCACCCATGATTACCATGGGATTATGCAACACAAGATCAAAAGAACTTTGAAGTTTGGAATTTAATTTCAAAAAAAAGAGAACATGTTGATCACTTAATGGTTTGTCATTGAATCTTCAAAATATTACAAAGTTACAAAGTTAATCCAAGTAAAATTCAACACATCGTAGCCATTACAAACTACATGAAAATACCAAAACCTATCCTAACACTAAGCCTAATCTTCATCAAACTTCATGCTCTAAATCAATCTTCATGCATCATATACACCCCAATGCATCATATAATTCACCATAATTCCCAAATAATCACAAATAATTAATTAAAAAATTAACTATGATTTTTGGGGTGTTACAACTCTACCCCACTTAAAGAATTTTCTCCCTCGAAAATTACCCCCACAGTACCTTCACCAAGGTAATATCTTTACCCCACAACTGCTTCACTTCCCGACCTTCTATCCTCACGGGTGATGTTTCAACTATCAGGTTATCTCTCACTTGTACATCATCCATTTGAATCACATGCGAAGGATCTAGAATGTATCTCCTCAACTGAGACACATGAAACACGTCATGAAGATTCGTGAGAGACGAATGTAAAGTAATCCAATAGGCCACCTCATTTATCTTCTCTGAAATATGATATGGACCAACAAAACACAGAGTGAGCTTTCGAGACTTCAAAGCTCTACCAACACTTGTCACTGGAGTAACCCTAAAAAATACATGATCTTCCACTTGGAACTCAAGGGCTTTTCTCCTCTTATTACGATAAATCTTATGACAATTCTGAGAATCTATCACCTTCTCTCGAATCATCTTAATCTTTTAAGTTGTCTCTTGTACAATCTCAGGTCCGAGTATTGCACTCTCGCTTGACTCATACCAACTCAATTGAGTTCTACACCTCCTACCATAGGATTCTTCATATGGTGCCATCCCAATACTAGAATGAAAACTATTATTATGGGTAAATTCAATAAATGGCAAGTGGCTGTCCCAAGCACCTCCTTGTTCTAACACACAAGCCCTTAGCAAGTCTTCCAAAGACTGGATAGTCCTCTCTATCTGACCGTTTATCTGCAGATGATAAGCTTAACTCAATCTCAACTTAGTACCCAAAGCATCTTGCAAACTTTTCCAAAATCTTGATGAAAATTGCAAATCTCTATTTGATAGAATACTCGAAGGTATATAGTGTAACCTCACTATCTCTTCGTATACATCTCAACCAACTTTTTCACAGGACGATTAATCTTCATCGAAAACAAATGAGCTGACTTATTCAATCTATCCACTTTCACCCAAATCGAATCTATACCCTTAGAGGTCTTCGGTAAACCCGACACAAAATCCATAAAAATACTATCCCAATTCCATTATGGAATATTAATTTAGCGGTTGCATCAAACCCGAAGGCTTCTGATGTTTAATCTTCAATTTTTGACAAGTCAAACAAGCATAAACAAATTCAACAATTTCTTTTTGAATACCCGGCCACCAAAACAATTTCTTCAAATCCTGATCCATTTTTGTAGTGTATGGATGAATACTTAAGCCACTTAGATGTCCTTCCTCAAGAATATTCTTCTTAAGTTTTGGCACATCCGAAACACACACTCTATTCCCAAACCTCATTACACCATTCTCATCAATTTGAAAATCACCTTTGTTACTTTGGTTGATTAGTAGCAACCAGTCATCCAAAGCTCGGATCTGATTTCTGACCATCTCTTATTTTATCAAGAATACCATTAGTCAGCTTCAACATTCCCAAGTTCACACTATTAGAAGTTTTCTCACACACCAAGCTCATATCTCTGAATTGCTCGATTAATTCTAACTAGCGCACCATAAGCATCGACATGTGCAAAGACTTCCTTCTCAATGCATCTGTGACATAACTTGCTTTACCAGGATGGTAACTCAAATTAAAATCATAATCCTTCAACAACACAAGCGATCTTCTTTTCCTCATATTCAATTCCTTATGCTCAAACAAGTACTTCAGACTCTTGTGATCATTGAACACCTCAAATTTAGAACCAAACAGATAATGCCTCCAAATTTATAACACAAAGACTATGGCCATCAACACTAAGTCATGTGTAGGATAATTCCTTTCATGAACTTTCAGTTGTCTAGACGCATAACAACAACTTACCCATTCTGCATTAGCACACCACCAAGACCCATCTTAGACACAACACTTTATACCATGAAAGATTCACTTGGATTAGGAAAAATAAATACTAGAGTAGTGGTTAACTTCTTCTTTAGTTCTACAAAACTTTCTTCGCATGCTACATCCCACACATAAGCTTGACCCTTTCAATTCAACTGCGTCAAAGGTAATGCAAACTTAGAAAAACCTTCAATAAACTTACGATAATAGCCAGCCAAACCAAGAAAACTTTGTACCTCCGTAGAATACTTCAGAGTCTCCCATTGTAAAGCAACATCAATTTTAGAAGGATCCATAATAATCCCATCACCTGAAATCACATGGCCAAGGAAACTCACTTCCTTTATTAAGAACTCATACTTCGACAATTTTGCATACCACTTCTTCTTTTTCAACACCTGCAATATAATTCGTAAATGCTCAGCATGCTCTTATTTTGATTTAGAATATATCAGAATATCATCAATAAAGACCACCATAAATTTATCAAGGTGCGAGTGGAAAGTTCAATTCATTTACTCCAAGAAAACACCTGGTGCATTAGATACACCAAATAAAATTACAGTATACTCATAATGACCATAACTTATTCTGAAAGCTGTCTTAGGAATATCATCTAGTTTAACATGAATCTAATGATAAACTGACCTCAAATCAATCTTGCTAAACACACGATCTCCTACCAATTGATCCATCAAGTCATCAATTCTCGAAAGTAGATATTTATTCTTGATAGCCACCTTATTCAACTTCTTGTAGTCCATGCAGAATCTCATACTACCATCTTTCTTCTTAACCAATAACACAGGAGCACCCAACGGAGAAACACTCGTTCAAACAAACTTATTCTCAAGCAACTCTTCCAATTATTTCTTCAAATTACCCAACTCTGAAGCTGAGATTATATAAGGAGCCATCGACACCGGACTTGTACCTGGTACCAAATCTATAGAAAACTCTACTTCATGTTGTGGAGGTAAATCACTAATGTTGTCTAGAAACACCTCTGGGAATTCACACACAACATGTAACTCAACATTGACTGCTTCACGATCATCTTGCAGAGGTGCAAACATCGCAAACATATGAGCTTCATCTCCTAAGAGTCCTTCAACTTCCTTAGCAGATAAAAACACCAGTTCTCCCCTTTTGTTAAATTCAGGGGATCTCACAGTCTTGTTGTAACAATTGATATGAACATAGTAAAACTCTAACCAGTTCATTCTTAGAATGACATTAATTTGGTGCAAGGGTAACCACACCAAATCCATCACGAAACTCTTATCATAAATGGTCAAAGGACAACTCAAATAGATAGAATTAGTAGTAATAAAACCATTAGAAATATTATCTATCACCATACTACCATTCATAGAAGAAAATTTTAATCCCAAAATAGTAGCACATTCAAGCAAAATAAATGAATGAGTAGCACCAATATCAATAATAGCAATAAACTTAACATTGTTAATAAAACAAGTACCTCAAATCAAGTTGTCCTTCAGAGAATCTTCTAAACCACTTAAAGCAAACACTTTACCACTGGCCTGGGCAGAAGTAGCAACATTCTTCTTCGGCTTTTGACACTGAGTACTGATATTACCCTTTTTAAAACAATTGAAAAAAGTTGGACCATCGTTCTTGCAATCAGGAGCATGATGACCCATCTTACCATATTTGTAACATCTCAAGACCATATTCGCACAATCATTAGAGCGGTGATCCTGTTCACCACTCCTAAAACATTTACCAGAAGGGAGAGCTCATTTCCCACTTGTCTTCTTCCCATCGAAACCTTTATGCATCCCTTTATCGGCTGGGGTAACATAAGGTTTTTCATGATACTAATTCTTTCCCTTCTTATCATTAAGACTCTTATAATAAGAATCTATATCTCTACCATCTTGATCGAAGATCTTGCATTTGTTCACCTGCATAAGAAATAGATAATTCTCAAGATATCAGATACCCTACTTGATCTCTGGACGAATTCCACTCTGAAACTTGATGCACTTCGACGCCTCAGCTACTGGGTTGTTATAATGTGAACAAAACTTCATTAGTTCCTTGAATAGCATACTCAATAACCGTCAAACTCCCTTACTTATTCTAAAGGAATTCAATCTCCTTCTTACCACCCACATCCTTAGGAAAGTACTTATTCACAATAGCAATTATGAATATAGCCCAAGTAATCTCTATACCTAGAATCTCCATCCTCTAGTGTGCATTATTCCACCAGTCCTCAACTTCTTCTTCTAACTTGTTAGTGCTAAACTGTGTTATATCCCAAAATTTACCCTCTTCATTTAAAACTATTTGGCCTATAGTTCATTACCATATACATTCATGTATATCATTAGTTTTGTGGTTACCAGATCAAGATATTTCTCTCAAGCTTTATCAGGTTTCTTATGACGTTTATTTCATTGTTCGACGCATTCAGAAGCCTTCTCCAGGATATTCAATCAAGGTATAATCAAGTTATTATCATGCCAATTTCCTGTGTGTTCCAACGCGCTTTAAATGATAAAGAAAATTAAGTGTTTCGCTCAGTCTTGAACAATTTGAATTAAAAGTCTATTTGTTACGGTGAGTTTCGAAAATTCATAACTTCTAGTCAGAAGAGGATTTTTTTAGTGGTTCTTTGGACATTAGAACAGTCTTGGCGTTATTTATTTGTTGTTTGTTCATACCAAAGGCTAATTTTTTAAGGAAGACTGATGAAGATTTAAATAACCAGAGTTTTGGGTTTTACTGGTCATTTGTGGCTCGGATGTTTGAAAATTTGTAACTCTCATGTGGCTCAAAATTTATGAATGTTTCTTCAGCCATAAAATATGTCTTGACATATTCTCTAATTCACGTTTTCAAGAAAAGATCTAATTCTTTGAAGAAAGTCTCCGAATGCGCAAATACGTTGAAAATGCGCAGTGGAAAATACAGTGAAAAGTGTGCTGAACCATTATTTTTTGGACGTTAAAAAATTCATAACTTTGGCTCGATTTGACTTTTTTAGTGGTTCTTTGGGCGTAAATTTCGTCTTGATGTCCCTCACATTTCGTATGTTCGGGTCGAGGTCCAATTCCGTGTTGAAGATCTCCAAAAACACGAATTACCAGAGAATTTTTACAACAAAACTGGAGCTCTGGTTCACTGTTTCTTGATATTGAAAAAATCGCAACTCTCTCTATTTTTATCGTATAAGGATGGTTCTCGAAGCATGAGATCCAAAATTTTGGTACCTAAAACTTTATTTCGGGTCTCGATTTTGAAGGCCTCGATTATTTTTTGTTTCTCATGTTGACCTGTAAAATAAGTTGTGCTACAGATTTTTCTGTTCGGTTTCTCGCCATTCATAAATTCATAACTTGCTCAATTTTTATCGTATCACATCCGTTATTTCGGTATGACGTCAAAAATTTCCTCATCTATGATTTTGGTGTTGGTCTTAGATTAAGATTTCACATTGATTATTAGTGAGCTCGCAGATTTTGCGTTCAACTACATTTGCTAACACTACAAATTCAGATTTGTGAAGAAATTGATTGGGCTTTCTCTTGGCCCAAACCAAGGCCCAATTTTTCAAGACTATATATACAATTCTCTACTCTATTTTATACATACAAATCGCTTTCTAAATTTAACTCTCAAACCTCTCACAAATTTCTCTCTACTCTCTCAAAGATCAAACTCATATTCTTCTCAAATTTCTTCGCGAACATTCAAAGGAAAAAACTCAAGGTCCGGAAATCAAAAGGTGCCAAAACCTTCTTCTCCTCTCTCACTCCACCATGATCACCGCCAGCAGCCGCGACATCACCCTCTCCCTTCATCCAGTGATTAGTGGTTTTTACACAGATATTTAGCAGTTATTTTAGTTATCGTTTCTTTTTCTTATCGAGTTTTTACTTTGTTTTATCGCATATTATGCTTTGGTTTTTTGTTTTAGTGTTTTCAGGTTCAAAATAATAAAAACGACAAATCAAGGCGAAAAAGTGCATAATTCAAAGTTTCGGAGGAAATGTTATAGGAGCCCTGACACAGGTGGTCGTGTCACCTAACACATACCAAGTTAGGAGGAAGACGTGGAAAGCGTGGAAAACAGACCCTGACACAACAAGGAAGGAGAAAGCTGCTGAAGAAAAGAAAGATGAGGTAAAATTTTGATAATAGTATCATATAAGTAGAGCTGGAAGTGAGAGAGAACAAGAAAAAACAGGAAGAAGTGGTATCAACTACGAATCCAGTTGAAGAAAAGACTAAACTAGATCAAGTTATCGTATCCATCTCGAGTGGCAAAGAAGGATACTAAAGAGAAAGAGTTTGATAAATTTGTCCAGTTGTTCAAAAATATAGAGATCAACATACCATTCTTTGAAGCACTAGAGAAAATTCTTTGGTATCAGAAATTCATGAAGGAGGTGTTATCAAATAAGAGATCAACAAGAGAGGGATCAGTACCATGTGATGAGAAATTGTGTGCAATTACGCCTGGAAAAAAATCCTGTCAAGCAGAAGGATCTGAGGTCAGTTGCAATACCTAGCACCATAAAAGACAGGACTTTCAAGAGGGTTCTATTTGATTCTGGCTCTAGTATGAGTTTGTTGCAATTGTCTATTTTCAAAAAGCTAGGTATTGAGAAGATAAGCGAGAGTGGGACAACATTGAAATTTGTTGATCACACCATAGCAGTCAAATGGGATAATTGGAGATGTATTTGTAGAAATTGACAATTTTATTTTCTCAGTCGATCTTCAGATCATGGACATCCTTGAAGATGAAGAGACTACTATCATTCTTGTTCGACCATTTATGCTGACTAGTCGATGCAATTTTGATATCGAGACAGGTAATCTAACACTAAAATCATTTGATGTGGAGATCACTTTGAAGGTGTTGGAGATCCAAAAGCAGGGTGCAGGTGAAAAGAATCAAGATTCAGCTGGTATGATCAAATTAGCAGGAGATATCAGAAGTTTAAAATCACCCCTAGAAAAAGACTCTAGCAAATGCTCTCAGGTGGCATCAATAAAAACTTATAAGTTCAGTCCAGAAGTCAACAAGAGAAAGAAAAGGAAACACAAAGGTGAGAAGATGGAAGTTGGAAGGGACTGGAAGTACAAAGTGGTCAATGATTTTAATCTGAATAAGTTAAAGGTTGTAGAAAAGACAAGCAATAAGGTGTGGAAGAGGAAGTAGCCCCCATAAGGGGAAGAACCTTCGAGCCATGCAACGTTAAACAAAGTGTTTTATGAGAGGCAACCCACACTTTTAAATAACTTAGTTTCTTTTTTGTATTTGTTTCGTTTTGTCTGCAGGTAATAAAAAGGGAGCCTTATTGGTGAAAGCTAGGAGGCAGCAATTGGTGTTGCATTTCCCTCTGTAAGTCACCTTACTCGAGCTTGTTCTGAAACATTAGGGCCAATGTTTAGTTCAAGTTTTTATGGTTTTATTTCTTTTCTTTTATTGCTTTCCTGTTCGATTTGTTTGTTGGTTTTATGCTAAGTGCTGTGTAAATCCATGAGATGATGTCCTTTCCAAATTTTACCGAAATTTTTTGTTTTGTTCAAGAACATGTTTCACATAGAGTTTGGGAATAGTATATATAGAAAAGGGATGATTGTTAGGAGCTAGGAAGTTTAGAATAATGTGACAGTGATACGAGTTTAACATGTAGATTTGTATTATAGTGCTTGAATCTTGAGAAGTACTCCTGAAGTAGTTTATCCTTACAGTCGGGCATAATTTAGATTCACATGCATGTATGATTGATGGATAAATAAATAAATTTTGCACCAAATGATGAAAAGGCGGTAAAAGGCAACTGGCTCGCTAAGTTGAGTAGCCCTCACCTGGTTATTTAGCCCAAAGGGGGTTGATCCTCAAACATCATCCTAAAGGAAAATATATAACTACAAAGTTTGAATATTTCATCGGTAAATAAAAGTAGCCAATGCTGCTATTTGGTGCCTAAACAAAAATTCTTGATTAGTCTTGTGCATGTGATGATCATCATAACTCTGATTGCTTTAATTTGACTGTCCGAATAAAAAAGGACGAAAATTGAAAAGACACTTAAGTATAAAGTATAGTTAGTGAGGTATATGAAGAGGAAGCTCGAGATTTAAAGGCTCTTAAACAAACTCTTTGCGTCATGTGAACATCGGACGAATTACCTTTTGATAAATTTGAATGGATGTCTCACGTATGAGTACCGATCTGCTGTGGTTTTCATGAGTTCTTGTAATGTTCACTTGAGGTCAAGAAATTGTTTATGTTTTTGGGGAGTTTGATCCGTGGTTTTTACACATATATTTAGCAGTTATTTTAGTTATTGTTTCTTTTACTTATCGAGTTTTTACTTTGTTTTATCGCATATTATGCTTTGGTTTTATGTTTTAGTATTTTCAGGTTAAAAAGAATAAAACAGGACAAATCAGGGAAGAAAATGTGCATAATTCAAAGTTTTGGAGGAAATGCTAGAGGAGCCCTGGCATAGGTGCCCATGTCACCTGACACAGACTGTGTCAGAAGGAAGACGTGGAAATCATGGAAAATAGACGCTAACACAGGTGGCCGTGTCTACTGACATGGGCCGTGTCAGGGGGAAGACTTGGGAAGCGTGGAAAGCAGGGGCTGACACGGGCGGCCGTGTCGCCTGACACGGGCCGTGTCAGCATGCCTAGAGTAGAAAAATTACCTGTGTCAAGAATTGGTTCTGTGTTTGAGGGGGAGTAATATCCATCTTCTTCCTTATGTACACAGTTTACATGTTTCACATATAAATAGTGTTGTGTAACTGTTGTATCTTTGATAATGTATTGTGCAGTTTGCTTTATGGTTGTATTCCCCTCTCCAGGATATTTAGTCTTTGGTTGTTTTATCCAAATTTTGTCAAATGGGGAGATTGTTAGTTTCCTGTTTTTAAGGTAGGCTAAGTTTATGCTAAGCATGATTCTGAACATGGTTCTATGTTGATGTTGAGTAAGATGTTGCAGTATCTTTATCAACTGTCATAATAGTTTTACTGTTATGTGTTTTTCAATCATATGTCAAAGGCAGATGTCATGACATCTTGATCTGGTACAACAGTACAGTAGGCAATGTTGTTTTAAATCTTGACATATTAGATTTAATTCTGGAATATTTCTTTTGGATATGTTTCAGTAAATTTCGCAGGTCAAGAAGATTTTATCTGGAGCAAGGTTTTGTATCATCAACTATACATTGGTTATTAAATTGAGCCCTGAGACAATTGAGGACACTTTGTATTGTTTGTTTCAAGATTTAAGGAGATTTTACTGCACAACAGGTACAACTCTTAACTCGTGGATCAAGAAATATCTGATGGAGATTTCGAAGCCCATGAATTAAAAAAGTGTATTTAAAGAGAAAACCTAACCTAATGTAATCACTTCTTTCAACAATTGTAAAATTAGGGGAAGAAAAAATAGTCTTAGGTTTTGAGAGTCTATTGTGCATTGTGTGTTGTAAGTCACCCTTTACCGCAATAAGTTGAGTATTGTTCTTAGATGAAGCTTTTAAGAAAACCCACGTATTTTTCTTGGTCAAGAGTCTTGGCTAAGTTTTGTAATGGAAGTATGATATTCTTATTTGAGTTATACTTAATACAATCAATGGGATTGGGATTGTTAGATATCAATGAGGTGATTTAGGGAGTGAGGTGGTGATTTCTCATATCTAGGAGGTGCCTAGGTAGAAATAGCATTGGGTAGGGATTAAGTGATAAGTTGTAAATAAGGGAGTTGAGCTTTAAACTAATATTGCTGATAGCGGACTTCCTTCGTGGCTTGGTAGCCCCTCAAATGTAGGTGATGTTGCACTGAATTGGGTTAACAACTCTATGTGTTATTTATCATTCTGCAGTGTAAGTTTCAGTATTTGTTATAACTTGATAAATCAGTTTAAAATGTCAAATCAGATGTTATAACATATGTCTTAACATTGTTCTGATGTTAAAAATCAGTATTCCATGTGTTACCTGTACTAGAGAAATTTCACTAACCTTCCAAAAGGCATAGTCTTCATCAACCAACATAGGTGGTCTATCCAGCCGTTCACCTTTTTTGTTCATAGTACCTAAAAATATTTTCCCTGGAGATCACCCAATAGACAGAACAGGGTTCCTGCTCTGATACCAATTAAAATTTTGGCACACACAAGCACTATGTCACAACAGATGTCAGAACATCTGCTGACAAAACAGAAACTTTTACCAAAATTAATATTATGCAAAATTATAAAGGGCATAAGATAAAACAACATAAAGAGTTGTTAACTCAAATCGATGCAACTCACCTACTCTGGGGGCTACCATGTCAGAAAGGAAATCCATTATCAGTAGTATTAGTTCAAAGCCTAAACAGTCATAGTTTAAAACTTATCGCCTAATCCCTACCTAGTGCAACTTCTACCTAGGCACCTCCTAGATATGATAAATCGTCATCTAACTTCCAATCACCGCAGTGATAAAAGACCTACCCTAATCCCAGTGACAGTCTATAATCAAGCCACAATAACAGTGACTTGGAACCAAACTAAAATGAAGTATACACTTTAATCACAATACTCAAACTCTTGCTTAAAATCTTTAGAGTGAGAAAAATAACTTGACAAACTGTTGTCATAACCCAAATTTGCCCGCACCTTATTTCTCCAGTAAAAAATATTTTAAACTTTGTTCTTATAATATTATTTGATTTTTATAGATGTTCATTCTCAAGTCCAGTCCAAAATATTTTAAACATGGTTTTTATAATATTATTTGATTTTTATAAATATTTGCTTACAAACCTATTTAAAAATATAATTATTTATTTAAGATCATTTGTATTTTTGAATAAATAAATATTTTCACACCTTTCATATACTTTCAAATTGAGTTTATTTACAAATCAGTAATATAGCACAATTGGTGAAGAATGAAGCTTGTAAGCGTAAAGTCACGAGTTTGAATCTCTTGTGCGCCGCACTTTCAAAATTTTCTTTTTTATATATATTTTTGTCACTAATTTTCTTTTCTTTTTAAATATGTGTTTTTTATTGGCCATTTGATGTCAATTTTTTTCAAACTTTGCTTTTGATTTGTCAATTTTGTTTTATTTCATATTTGGATGTTTTTTATCTATAAATAGGACATTCACAATATACACAGTTCATCCATAATTTCCCATAATCCCCAAATTTCACAAATCACACATTCACCTTCTCGCTTTTTTTACTACTCTTTTGCAATCTCTTTTTTCATTAGCTTTTCAAAAGCATTGTTGATTTCTATGTTTTGGCCGATGATTTAATATGAGGCCCCCGTTTTCAATATTTTATTTATTTATTTAATTTGTTTGTTCTTGTTTTTCAACCAAATGATGAGTATCGGATGGTTTCTTGTGTTAAATTATGCTATTCCATTACAGTCGACCATCCTCTCCCTATTATTTTCTATCTTTCAATTCTATTCTATTTTTCCTTTAAATCTTAATTTGTTTATTTTTAACCACGTAATAATTTTTGTTTGGTTAAGTTTTTTAAATCATCATCCTTACTAACACATTATGCATATTTTTTTCCCAAATTCTAACATATTTTTTAGCATAAATAAAAAAACTTCTCTACTAAATAGTAAAATGTTTTTTTTTTCTTTTCTTTGTATATACTACTAATTTTATCCAAAAAAAAAAACATTGACGGTTTTTCTTTCTTCTTCACATAGAGTTTATAGTGGACACTTTAGCATCAAACCGTTAGTCAATTTTCATCAAATAATTATTACTATCACCACCCATAAGTTCAAACAACACAGATGACAATATCATCATAAATACATCATTATCAATTTCATATGTTCATACTAATAATAAATTTCAAATTGTAAATGGAAATTTTATGCAGGTTCATAATAATAGTCGCTGCATAAGAATGGAAAAATCAAGTAAAGTAAATCTGAAAGATAGAGATAACTATGATGTACAATATATTTTACATTCTCACTTTTTTTTGGTTCTTAATTGGTGAATAAGGGTTTGTGAAAATTTCTATTGGATCTGATTTCTATATTTGAGTTAAGCCCATTTTGTTTACACCCCTGCCCTCAGTATAGCACCCTCTTAGTTTTGATTTTTTCTATTTTTTTTCTTTTAATCTAATTTACTTAGTTAATTTCTATATTGTCATTTATATAAATATTTGATCTATTCTTTTAATCCATAATCCAACATTCTTTCTAATTATTTTTAATTTTATTATGGACCTTTAATTTTTGGCCATCCATTTCATTAATATACCACTCCATCTCAATCTACCTATTTTGTTCTATTTTTGGTTTCTAGTTAATTACCAAATTGATTAATATTAATAAAAACATCAAAATACTAAAAAAAAACAAATCACATGCCATAAATCAAGTCACTTTTACTAATATCCCACGCCTATACTATTTCTGTTTCATTCAAGTTTAATTTTATTTGTTTAGTTAAATAACCTAAACTATTATAAATTATTAACTAAACAAATAAATTAAACTTGAATGAATAGATAGCTTGTATCCTCGTTTAGAAGCACTCCTTATCAAGAATAAATAACTTGTACAGATGTTGGAACCAGATGTTACAACATTTGTCAGAATATCTGCTTTTAAATGAACCTGACCAACATGTTTAAAACATTTGCTTTAACATCAATCTGCAAACCACGTTTTGGCAAAAAATATGCTAATCCAAAACACATGGTACTAACACGTATAATGAAAAATTAAAATACAAGTCACTTTTTTGGGAGACTTGGTTTGGAAAGTTATTTTGCCAATGGATAAAAGGGATTAAGTTTTTGGGAAATGGTCCCCTAATTGGGAAGGACCATTCCGTGTGTCACTAGCCTTCACGAATAATGCGTATGAAATAGAGGAACTCACTCCTGAAGGAAGAATCCTGCGAATTAACAGGAAATATTTGACAAAATATAGAGCCATGCTGCAAGAAATCACCATTGGTAAAGAGTAAAAAACATAGTTAAAGAAATAAAAAGCAAACAGTATGTGCTCAACAATACGTCAAGAAAATAACTTGTTTAGGTACATTAACCATGAATTAAAAGGGCATAAATGCCTTCATCATTGAATAACGTTCCCTAGCTACGAAAAGGCATTGATCAACTAAAAAAAATGGTAGAGTCGAAGCCAGCCAACTCAGTATCCAAATGCTCTACTCGATCAAAGTGTTGGATCCTGATATTGTTTTTTGCATCAAGGGCTTGTTAATTGTTGTTGCTCGTACGAGTTTGAAGCAACCTAACTTCCTGCACTTTGGCCTGCAATTCTTTAATCTATTTATTCCATTTGAAATATTCATAGCCCTGGTCTCAAATTTGTACTTTTCACAGTCAAGGGTCTTCTACAACATCTCCAGTCTGGCTAGAGAAGTTGTCATTGAAACCAATTCTTGGGCTCAAGATAGTTCTTTGGGTAACTTCTTCGTTTGGACATTATTCTTGCGAACAAGGTCGAGGTCGACCAATATTTGATCCAAAAATGCAGAAAACTCCATCACAAAGCTGACGACAACCAAAGATGTAGTTAACAGGCCGACCTGCTTTAGTAAGTTCGTAATTGTTATGCCCCAATTTCCCCCCTAAGATCCTTTCATTATCTCATAGAATTAATACATCAAGATCACACTTTCAGTTTGGTTATCTCTGTGGGTTCATTCCCCTATCTTTAAGTTTTCTCTCAAGGGATCGCCAAGCACCTTAGTGGTGTATTTTGTATATGTGTTGTTGGTATCAAGCCAAATCATCCAACAAGCAAAGTTTTCTAGTGATTTTTTTCTGAGAAATCGATTTCCCTAATTTCTTTTTTGCACTAAAATTTCATTTTTTTATGTGCAAATCAATTTACCGAGACATGCAAATTGATTTACATACGCGAAGTTTTAAAAAAAACAATCTTCAAGTTTGTTAATGTTTAGCTCCAATTTTTTTTTGTTTTAAAAATATCCTTTATTATCAAAAAAATAATTCTCCACTTCATAAAAATTAAATTCCATCATACACCTTCATTTGATCACATGTGCACCTTTTGATTCAATTTTTGGCTCCAAAAATCAATTAACAAGCCTAATTTTGGTTCCAAACCAAATCTGGCCTAGGTTCGATCTTCGATTATCGTTGGTCATATGTTTTTGCTTTGAGTACTTGAAATGAATGATATACTTGACAAAAAGTAAATGAAACTTATTGTTGAGAGACTTTGATTTTATCAATCTTCTAATGAGTTTTTAAAAGCAAGCTTCAAGATGGTCATTCAACTAACCTTTTGTTATACTTGATCTCAAACTTATAATTAATTAACAATTAACTTTACTTTATGCCTTTATTTTTTTTAGCATTTACATTTCATTCCATTTTTCTTTTTCTCACTTGAGCATTTATGTTTATGTAATTTTTTCTTTTCTCACTTGAGTTTTCTTTTTCTTTTAAAGACACTTAATAATCAACTTGAACCTTAAAAGACTTATTTCTTTGTGGACTATTTGGTTAATATCCTTGGCATTATGGAGTTGTGAATCTCTCGGACTTAGGATTAGAAGCTTTGATACTCGGGGACCTTGTTGCTCTGTTGTTATTCTGTCTGAAGTCCTTGGGAGTTTACTCCAAGGTATTGGGTTGATTTTTTTTGAGTGCATGTTATTATGATTTTATGTTTTGTCTCTGATTGGGAATTACTCTGTATACAACCCCTACTCTGCCCAGTTTTTATGAAGACTTAATATATCTAAGGCACAAGTTCATTTGAAGCTTATTTTCATTTTGAAGCTCGGATTTATTATACTTTCTTGTATTTTTAATCCAAAGGAAGAGAATTCTAAATTGACTTCTTTATGTCAAGTGTTGACTTCTTGTGTGTTAGACCATTCTTTTCCTTAGCTTTTACTTTGCGTACTTAGGATAATTCCTTCATCTCCTTCTATCTTCTTTGATTTTCAAATTTTCTCCCTCCTTTTCAAAACTTTTCTTATTTTTTTAAACTCGAACCACTTTCATAATAAACTTGGACTTAGGTCCATGCATTTTCAAAAATCTTTTCTTAATCAAACTTTAATCAATTTAACCATACTTTTACATTTTTTTGAAAGACTAAAAGTCATTAACCTCATTCAAACCATTTTTCTACTTTGGCATTTTACCTTAAAACTTTTCTCAAAAGAGTAGACTCTTATTGATTCTTGTAGTGACGCAAACTACTATACTTGTATGAAATGTAGTGAAGAGAGCTATTTTCCACTTGGGTATTGAGTGATGGATTTTAAATCAAAGTTATATCCTCCACTTTGAGATGATGCAAATTCTCCTTTATCATGATTGTGGATAGTAAGTATATTTTCCACTCGGATACGACGATGATGTCTTTTCTATTAAAATTAACCAACACACATGTGTTTTAAAATTTTTGAGGTGAACTACGAGTATTGTGATCCCCTATTGCATGAAAGGTGGTACGTAGGCGCTAACGGTTCACAACCGCGACGGGTGCAAAAATTGTAAAAAATACTTCTTTTCTCATCTTCACCATCTTATTTCGTATACACCTTTTATAGCCAAAATACACATATTTTCAAAGAGGTTCTGCGGAGTACCATAAATGTTTAGACTAAGCCATTGGAATGACTTAACTCGTACATATCAAATCAAAATCGACACTGTGCTTTATTGTTTCCAAAGGAAATGGGAAAAGAGCAAATAAACCCAAAAAAGAGGGGTAGAGAATCTAGATACGAGGGTTAGTTATGCAAAGGGAAGGTATTAGCACCCTAAATACCTATATTTCTATCTAAGACTCACCTAGATATGAGGCCCTCCTCAACACCTCACCAATCATAGACAACGATTGGACAATTCAAAGACACTTAGAAAAATAAGAAGACACACTTCCATGATGAGAAGACTCACTTGTATGACGAGAAGGAAAACACACTTCCCTCTAAACTCATCCAAGACTCTTGACTAAGAACACCAACTTGGATTTGCTTAAAAGTTTCCTCCAAGAACAAATCTCACTCTTGCTTCACAGCTTTGAGGATAACAAAGTGACCATCTCACAACCCGAGTGGTTCACTTGCACCAACTCTCCTAGAGAGTGGCTACAGACTGGGCCGTAATGACTACATCTTAATAATTCACAGACGGTCATTAATCCTAGGTTATAATGCTTCTATTTATAACCTAGTATCCAACTGGATTTGGGCTTCTAATCACAACAAATATGTTGTTACAAATTTGTAGAAGATTCTGCTACAAAATAGGTCTTCAACTAAATCTTCCTAATTAATCTCCATAATTAGAAAGTTAATATTTTTCCTGATTATGACTTGAATAAGACAGCTCCACATATGATTGCATAATATTCCAAGAATATTTTTCATTTGTTAAATCATAACAGAAACGTTTAATCCAGTTGTACCAGTCACGATGTCGTATTAACCTGCATAAGATGTCTTTTTCGACATATTACTCTAGATGATGAGACATCTTATCTTAACATGTTTCTTCATCAAATAGAACTTTAAGATACTTTCTACTACAAGTTACAAATCCTATTTAACCTATTGTTGCTATATTAGTTTTACCAAACATAATGCCAATCCAAATAATAGATAATTAACAATCTCCCATTTGGCTTATTTTGGATAAAAATAATTTACATAACCTTTGCATACCGAAGCATAAACAACACAAGGGTTTAAACAACACAACTTAGCAGCAGCAAATTATAGAAGCATATCAGATCAGTCATAGTCTTTGGTCTTCAATCTTTACATGTGACAATCTTCAGTCTTCAATCATGATATCGTAACATCATGCTAGGAATTCTTGGTAGTCCACCACCAATGTTCTCTCTCTATCTATCTATCTCTCTCTCTCTCTCTCTCTCTCTCTCTCTCTCTCTCTCTCTCTCTCTCTCTCTCTCTCTCTCTCTCTCTCTCTCTCTCTTTTTTAAGGGATTCAATAGATAACAAACAACACTTATTCCCCCTCCCCTTAAAAAGTTGTTTACTACGAGATAACATAAACTCTTACCCCCTTTTTAGCTAAAATATGACAAGGGCTTTAACAAGAGGTAAGAACCATACTCAAATTGATGTCGGGATATTTTATTACACACTTTCCCTAACTAATCCACTATAGCACAATCGACTCAACACCATAGAACATAACCTCAGGATAAACGGTCAAAGTACTGAAGTCATGATGTACATGAGGAAGAAGATTTAAAATAATCCCCCTCAAATTGAGAATTATGCTTTGACACAAACACACACAACATCCTCTTTCAAAGCATAAGAGGAAACTAAAATAAAAAATCAACACCCACCTGAACTACCTTTATACAGATACAGAGAACCATACCTCAGACTTGGGTAACTCAGAACACAAGACACAGTTGTGTTCTTAACTAAGATCACAAGACACCACAACAAACACCCAAAAACAAACATACTCAGAATAGGACATCCTATTCGACATCTTTGCTAAACAACTGTAAAAACAAAACCTCAAACTTAACAATGTCTAAACACTACTCATTTTCCCTATACTTGCCAAAATTTGACAAAGATAATTGTAATACAGTGGGAGAAATGACTTGTTTTGCGTTTTACCACAAATGTTGCAGATAGCTAGAGTCGCCACCGACTTTTCTTTTATCCAATAAGGAAAGGGTGAAAAGAACAGGAAAGACCTTTTAAAATTTTTAGTTCGGGGGGTAGGTTATGAAAAGGGAAGGTGTTAGCACCCTTTTCATCCGTAGCAAACAAAAACCCTAATTAAAATATTACATACTGTAGCATTTACATAAATGGGAAAAATAAACTAATGCGAAAGTAAACATGCGAAGCGGTAAAATAAAGGGAAAAAGAAAATTAAAAATTTTTATTTGATCGTTTGACAAAAAAGTTTTGATAATCATCCTAAAGTCTAATTGATTTTAATTAATCGAAAAAGTTCGGTAATTAAATTAATCGAAAATAATTGTCCTAATTAATTTACATAAAAAAATCAAAATTAATTTATTAGAAAGTAATTAAGATTATTAAGAAATTAGGGTTAGCATAAAAAGGGAGAAAATGGGGTTAGTATAAGAAGGAGGAAAAGAGAATGTTGGAGCTGAGTGTTGAACTCATGGCCCCTACCTCTACGGTATGCACGCCTGCCAACTGAGCTACGAGCCCTTGGTGCTAGGATACACATCTATCCCGTTTTGTATCAAACCTGCAAAAATAATGAAAACATGAAAGAATTTGGCAAAACCAGGGATCGAATTCGTGACTTGGGAGAGGAGTGACTTAACGTGTGCATTTCTACCATTGGGGTGGATATACATTCGTTCATATAATTGAATCAAAATATATATAATATTTAAACAAATATATTGGTCAGAGAAGTGTCGAAGCCCTAGCCCCGATCGTCTTCTCCGACGACTTGTTTTTTCAAACCCTGCAAAAACTAAAATGTTAATGATCCAACCATGTCATACCCCCTTAAAACAGATGTTGAGAATCCAACGGGAGCATTTTTAAGGCTAAAACGCAAAGGATTAAGAGTTATGGTGAAAAGATATATAATCAGTGCTATTATGGTGATTCACGATTCAGTATGCATGGGACCTCCATGATTGTTCAAACCTGTCCAAATGTAACTGAGAAGCACATTAGTAATAACAATATGACTTAAAACGATGAAAAAGTTAAGATGTGAAATTCACAACATTATGAAATTGGAGATGCATGGTATGGTGTTCTCATGCATTTTCGACCCTCAAAATCAATCTAATCTTACTCTGCAGGGTTGTTAAGAGTGAATGGAATTGATATCTTGTAGTGAAAAAGGGTTGCAACAAGAGTTTTGAAATTCTAGGGTTTTTGATAAAAGTTTTCTATTTTTTGACAATATTGAGAGGCAAGGGTTTTGTGTCTTGTTGTATGGAAAATACTAATATTTTATAGGGAATATTAGGGCAACAATATGTGGGCTTGGACCTTGTGTAAAAAGATATGGTTTTATCATATTTATTTTATATTATTAATGAATAAATAAAAAATAATTAAAATAATTAAAATAAAAATAGTTCAAGGGGTGTAAGGATAAGGTTTAAGGTGTATGAAGAGTATAATACACATTTGGACTCTTAAATCATGGCCCAATAGCCGAAAATATCAAGCTTGCTCAAGCTTGCTCAACATTTCTTAACTTGAAATGGCCATAACTCACTCAATTTTTATCTTTTGAAGGTGATATTGGACCTTTTGGAAAGCTCATGATGTCCTCTTGAACCTCTATGTTGATCATTTTTGTTGTTGGAGACTTTATCTTGGTGTAAGTTGCCTTGACAAAAAGTAACTTTTTGTTGACTTTTGAAATGACCTGTAATGTATTGGCTTATATCTCTCAAATGATGCATATTTTGTACTTGAGCTTTGAGAGTCATAGTTATAGAGATTTCAATTTACTTCAAAATGGGCTTTGGTTGGGGAAAGGCTGATGAAGCATGTGAAAGTTATGTTTAGTTAAAGTTCAGTTCACTTCTCATAAGGAAACCCTAATTTAGCAATTTTTGAATTTTGATGATTTGAGGGATTTTATTGAGGAATCATGATAAACCCTTGATCAAATGATGAATATCACTTCAAAATGTTGATGTTGACCAAAAATCTTGAAGTTTGACTGTATGTTGACCATAGTTGACTTTTCACCCAAACAATTGATTTTCAGTCATTTGAGCCATTGGTTGAGCAAACTTGTGAGGCAAGGCTTGAAACATGATATGAGCATTCTTTTAAGAATATTAAGAGCCATAAAAAAGTGAGGGAAAATTTTTAGGTACAACATCTTCCCCTGTTCAATATTCTTAAACCTGAAGAGTTAGATTGGCATGTCCACTATTCGTGACTTGAAGGTAGAAGATGACTGAACACTTAAGTGCCCAAAAATTTGAACTCGCCTGTGATCGAAGTAACACTTTTGGTTGATTATACCGAGAATGGGCTTAAAGATGCCATTTGTAGAGGTGACGAAGAGTCGTCGGAAATGGGCTTATAGATGCCATCCAGAGTAACTGTTATAGGAATATCAAAATAAGTCTACGCCTGACTTTGTCTTAGAAGATATTTTTGGAATGAGTCTACACCCAAGTTTTTCCAAATGAATATCATAGTGAATCTACGTTTTATTTTATCTAAATGATGTACTAGAATGATTCTACGCTCGACTTTGTCTAGGAGATATATTTGGAATGAGTCTACGCCTGACTTTGACCAAAAAGAAAATCAGAATGAGTCTATGTTTGATTTTATCTGAGTGGTGTACTAGAATGAGTCTATGCTCGAATTTGTCTAGAAGATGTATCTGGAATGAGTCTACGCCATACTTAGTCCAAAAGAGTTTCAGCGGGAATTTGCGCTTGATTTCATCTGAACTAGAAGATGTTTATGCCCGACTTCAACTAGAAGAGGCACGAAGAGAGTCTACGCGTGACTTTTTCCAAAAATAATATCAAGAGGAAATCTACACTTGATTTCATCTGAACTAAAAGATGTCTACGCCCGACTTCAACTAGAAGAGGTATTGGAAAGAGTCTACGCTCGACTTTTTTTAATAGAGTTTCAAAAGGAATCTACGCTTGATTTCATCTGAATGATGCACTAGAAGATGTCTACGTCCGACTTCATCTAGAAGATATATTTTTCAAAATGACTCTCTGGGGAAAGTGCTTAAGTAGATACTTGTCAGATTTAGTCTCTGAGGGAAATGCATGTTAGAATTCAGTTTTTGAAGAAAATTGTCTGGTCATGTAGATAGTCGCCCCACCAGTTTCAGGAATTACTTTGAGACCTGTTAGAGAATTGTTGATGATGCTCATTTGTTTGAGAACTTTACCTGAAAATATAGAGTTTGTATTTATGCAATGTCATGATGTATGTAGTGGATTACGTAATGATGTTCTTAAAGAAAATGAGAGCTTGTTATATGTGTTTCGTATGCATATTCTAGGATAAATGATATATGAATGTGAGATGTCATTGAAGTGTATCAGTATCTTTATATAACATTTTTTGATCAGGAAAATAAATCTCGGACTACTGCTGGGGATGGTGATAGTAATTCTTCAATCTTGTTTAGAATGTCTCTGCTGAGAATTTCTGCTTTCTGTTTGAGGATAATCCGTTGTGGAATTTGGTTTCTGTTTGGGGAGAAGAGTTCAAGAACATCAGTCTTTCATTACTCTAATGGGGATTTTAATTCTTATATGCCCTGACTGGGGATAAAAGAGATGGATAACCTTCCTAGGTGTTGCCTGACCGAGTTTTTGATATGGATGTCGACTCGTTTGGGGAGGATAAGATTAACTGATATCAGGTCTGATTTGAAATTCCGTAGAAACTCTCTGGGGAGAGTGGTCTGGACTACCCTTTGCTTGAGAGAGAAGTTTCACCAGTGATTTGTAGTAATCAAAGTGATAGACTCAAGCCGGGGAGACTGTATCATGTTGGGGAAATAAATCCTGTTGGAGAAAAACTCTGCTGAGGAATATGCTCTGCTGAGGAATTTTACCATGTTGGAGAAATACGCCCAGCTGGGGAAGAGAATTCCTGTGAACCGTGCTAAAGTCATAATCTACTAAAGAATGGGATTCCATAGGTTGGAGACATTGTCGGGGAAAGATTATACTCCTTAGTCCGCTAGAGGGATCTACTGGTGAGTATAATTAAGGTATTTCAGACCTGTAGGGAATGTATCTTTGTTGAAGATGAGTTTATGAAGCTGATTCTGTGGAGGATAATCTTATGAGAACTATTCTGTGGGGCGACTTCATTGGGGATTGTTCTACGGGGATTATTCTACTAGGATTGTTCTTTGGTGATTTAAGGACGACTTGAACATTATCTTGCCTCCTACAGTCTTGACTAAATACTTATTCTTATTTTTATGCATATATTTGTCAATAGTAATCATGTTCATATGCATATGTTCATTCAATTTAGTCATTGGACGTTTTTGCAAACAAAACAGGAAAAGTAAAAAGAAATTTGAATTTTGAAATTGTATTGATATTGATAACTTTCCTATAAACAGGCGATTGTTGTACAAAGAGACAAAGATCCTAGTAAGACGAAATTGTCGTGAAATGAAGAGAGTACAAAGTGAATAGCTATGTGTAAATGATCTCGTCAGGTTTCAACCTTACTATTACCCCTATGTCTTCGAGCATCTCATCCCTTACCGTCGGAAGAAGTTGATTAAATTGATCTGCACCATTTGAACTTGACATTGGTAATTGAGTTGGTTGTGAGTGATCCAACGGGATATAGTTGTACGTTTTAATCCCTAACTTTTTCCTGGATCGCCCTTTCAGGTTTTCAATCCATCGGGATACCCTTTTTTCTCTAAGCCGCCTTTTTAGGTTTTCGACTTGCCTAGTTTACAATCTTATATATATATATATATATATATATATATATATATATATATATATATATATATATATATATATCCCTAATTTTTCCTGAACTTTGTTGGTTCTCCAGGATGCCCTTATTTTTTCCTAGGCCAGTAAACCTAGCATGTCGTTTTTATGCGTAGTATTTTTTGACTATGTCTGTGTTCACAAGGTGTGGAAGATCTTCACCGTCCATGGTGGTAAGTATCATAGTATTGCCCAAAAATATCTTCTTGATCATAAATGGGCCTTCGTAGGTGAGAGTCCATTTTCCCCTGGGATCACCCTGCGGTAGTATGATGCGCTTTATTACCAAGTCACCAGCCTGATATGCTCTATGCTTGATTTTCTTATCGAAGGCTTTGATTATACGCTTCTAATACATCTAATCATGACAGACAACCGCAAGCCTCTTCTTGTCAATTAAATTCAACTGGTCTAGCCTAGTTTGAATCCATTCGTCTTTTTCCAAATCTGCATCTTTCATAATTCTCAAGGAAGGAATCTGAACTTCGACAGGCAAGACAACCTCCATACCATAGACTAGAGAGACTGAGATTGCCCCAATGGAGATCTAAACTGAAGTGCGATAGCCATGGAGAGAAAATGGTAACATCTCGTTCCATTATTTATACGTCACTGTCACCTTCTATATAATCTTCTTAATGTTCTTATTGGCGGCTTCCACTGTGTCATTCAACTTTGGTCGATACGGAGAAGAATTGTGGTGCTTGATCTTGAACTGCATGAAGAGTTCTGTGATCATAGTGTTATTGATATTGGTGCTATTATTTGTAATAATCCTCTCAGGGATGCCATACCGACATATAAGATTATGCTTAATGAACTGGGCAACCACATTCTTGATAACAGAGGCAAATGAGGCTGCTTCAACCCACTTCGTGAAATAATCAATAGCAACTAGGATAAAGCAATGTTCGTTAGAAGAAGTAGGCTTGATCTCTCCAATCATATCAATTCCCCACATTATAAATGACCAAGGAGAAGTTAAGACATTCAGAGGTACTAGAGACACATGTACTTTGTTAGCATATATCTAGTACTTGTGACAAGTTCTTGAGTGGTGATGGCAGTCCGCTTCCATGGTCGACCAATAGTAACATGATCTCAGAATTTTCTTAGCCATAGTATGTCCGCTGGAATGAGTACCAAAAATACTTTCGTGCATATCTTCCATAATTTTATCCGCTTCCTTCTTGTACACACAACGAAGTAGAGTCGAATCATGGTTGCGCCTGTACAAAATTCCGTTACTCAGGAAGAACTTAGCTGAGAACCTCCGTAGGAATTTATTGTCATTGATATATGCTCCTTCAGGATACTCTTGATCCTCAAGATATCTTTTCACTTCATTAAACCAAGGCTTCTCTCCTACTCTGCCAGTGTTAACTTCATAGCAGTGTACAAGTTCGTCTAGCCTTTAAATGGTAATCCTGGGAGCCTCATTGTCCCATCTGACTTTGAACATAAACGACATTGTAGATAATGCGTCTGCCAACTGATTCTCTTCTCGTGGGATGTGCTTAAAAGTGATCTCCTCGAAGTACGGAATTAAGGTTAACACATGCTCTTTATAAGGAATGAGATTCAGATGCTTCGTATCCCATTCTCCCTTGATTTGACTGATTACCAGGGCTAAGTCTCCGTATACGCTCAAGAACTTGATTCTTAAGTCAATAGCAGCTTTAATACCCATGATGCACACTTCATACTCAGCCATATTGTTGGTACAATCAAAGCATAATCTGGAGGTGAATAGTGTATGGAAACCCCGAGGAGAGAGAATTACATCGCCAATTTTGTTTCCAAGTGCATTAGAGGCTCCATCGAAAACCATAGTCCATTGGGATCCTATCTCAGGTCCTTCATACTATCCAGGTTCTTCATAATTTGTAACTAACATAATATTCTCGTCCGGGAATTCGAATTTCATAGATTGGTAGTCGTCTACGGCATGATGAGTCAAATGATATGTCAGTACACTTCCTTTGATTGCTTTTTTAGTGGTGTATTGGATGTCGTATTCCGTCAAGACCATTTTCCACCTGGCTATTCTTTCGGAGAGAGCGGGTTTCTCGAATATATATTTGATGGGATCCATTTTAGAGATCATCAAGGTTGTAAGAGTCAATATAATGTCTTAGTCGGCGAGCATCCCATGCCAAATGCATCATGTTTTCTCAAGCAGTGAGTATCTTGTTTCACTGTTGATAAACTTTTTGCTAAGATAATATATCGCATGCTCTTTTCGACCAGACTCGTCATGTTGGCCCAGTACACACCCCATTGAATTCTCTAGCACTATTATATACATGATTAGAAGTCTTCCTTCAACTGGTGGCATCAAAGTTGTAGGTTCTTGTAGATACTCCTTGATTTTGTCAAAGGATATCTGGCAATCATCGTTCCACTTCACTACCTGATCTTTCTTCAGTAACTTAAAGATCGGCTCACATGTAGTCAAATGAGAAATAAATCCGGCAATGTAATTCAGTCGTCCCAGGAATCCTCTGACTTCCTTCGCAGTATGGGGAGTGGGCATTTCTTGAATAACTTTAACATTAGCGGGATAAACCTCAATACCTTTACCGTTGACAACAAAACCCAGGAGTTTATCGGTTCATACCCCAAAGGCGCACTTGTTCAGATTCATCCTTAGCTTATACTTCTTTAGTCTCTCAAACAACTTATGTGGATAGTCCATATGCTCTTCTTCAGTCTGTGATCTGCATATCATATCATCGATATAGACCTGTATCTCATGATGAACCATGCCATGGAACAAAGCTACCATAGCACGTTGATATGTCGCTCCAACATTCTTCAACCCAAAAGGCATAACCTTGTAGAAAAATATGCCCCACTGCGTAACAAAAGTGGTCTTTTCCATGTCTTCAGGTGCCATGTTAATCTGATTATACTCATAGAAACCATCCATGAAGTAGAATACCTTGTGCTGCACGGTGTTGTCGACCAAAACATCAATATGTAAAAGCGGGAAGTCGTCTTCAATGCTTGCGCAGTTCATATCCCTATAGTCTACACACATATGTACCTTTCCTTATTTACTTTGTACCAGAACCACATTCGCAACCCATTGAGGATAGGATGTCACTATTAAGAAGCCATTCGAACCTTCTATTTTATTGGAGCACAACCCTCATTCATCGGCAGACGGTGAACCACAATATGGGTGTCAAGCCCTGACATGTCTTCGTATGACCAAGCAAAGATCTCAACATATTCATGCAACATATGTATTAACCTGTTCTTGTCATTGTCCTCTAAGTTGACGCATATCTTAACTTCTTTTATTTCTGTTTCTGTACCCAGATTTACAACTTCGACCAGCTCTTCATATGGTTGAATAAATTTCCCTTCTTGCACTAACAGTCTGGAAAGTTCTCCCTGTATTTTACAATCTTCCTCACCTTCGTCCTTAGCTTGGTAGATCAGATTTTCAAACTCATAAGTGGCAATAGCAGAATCTTTATCAACGGGTTCTAGAATGGATGTGGATATGCAATGTATTGTGTGGGTGTGTGTAAGAACACATAGCTATTTAAAAGTGATAAAAGTAAAAGAAAGACAAAGAGCACAAAATTTGAATGCAAAATTTCAATGCTTTATTAAATGAAAATATGTTTATGAAATGACAACCCTTAACAAATGAACCTTTATGCCCCGATTAAGGCACAAGGCTTAAAGTCATTGTTCAAATATTACAAAGCCAGAACTTGAAAGCAATAAAAAACAAAAATATAAGTTATTACCTCTGACTAAAGGAGATAGAGATAATGTCTTCCGCCTTCTAGTTGCTGAGCCCATTGCCAATGGTAGGAAATATCCAAATGCAAGGTCATAATCATTGTCAGCATATTCAACCATGTTGACTCCGTTGTTGCTGATATAGAATGGTGGCCTTCCAGCTCGAGCACGACGAATAACCCTTTGACCCTCTGTAGTGAAACCCAAACCAAACTTGTAAGATTTATAGGGTATGTCAGGAAGTTGACCCTAAATAGTATAACACCCTTCTTCTACATTAGCTTTAGCATATTTCAATGAATCCATCCTGGGCGGAACCCTAGCAACTTTTGGAATGGCAGAGACATCTTCAGTTGAGGCACGAGGGATGACTTCAAAAGTTTGATAGGGAGTCTCGATGAATTCTCTGTTCATCTCTACATATCGGAAAGAATTCAAATAGATAACCATATATTCTTCTTCGCTGCAGAAATTAACAATCTTTCTGTTCACAGGATACTTTAACTTCTGGTGCAGGGTAGAGGTACCAGCACCTGCCCCACGGATCCAGGGGCATTCCAGTAAGCAAGAATAAGTTGTCCGAATATCCATTACATAGAATGTAGATTCAAAGATCTATGAGCCCACTTTTATGGAAAGATCCACTTCCCCGTGTACCATCCTTTTTGACATATCAAAGGATCAAACTACAATATCATTGGGTTTCAGTACGACCCCTTCACAATCAAGTCTGTCAAGAGCGTCTTTTGGTAGAACATTCAACGAAGAACCAGTATCAACCAATACATGAGCCAAAGTAGTGCCCCTGTATTCGATGGAGACATACAGTGCTTTGTTTTGGTTTCTTCCCTCAAGAGTTAGATCAGCATCATAGAAACCTAATCCATTATCAGTCTTTAAGCTAGCAACATAGCTTCCAAATTTATCGGCAGAAACCTCTTGTGGCACATGAGCAGTCTTCAAAAATTTCACTAAATCATGTGTATGGGCTTCAGAACACAATGGCATGGATACCATGGAGATTTTGGATGGGGTTTACCCCAGCTATTCAACGTTTTTATAGTCACTCTTGCAGATAATCTTCAATACCTCCTCCAACTCTTGCCTAGAATTATCATCAATGGTGACTTCTTTAGGTGCCTCCGTTTGGGCAGGCTTTGTCATTTGCTCTTTACCCTGAGCCTCAGTAGTTAACTTGGCAGCGTTAACTTTAACTAGTGTAGCAACAGTCTTCAGAGAGATTTTCAGGGAGAAAAACCTTCTGCTTCTAGTAACCTTACTGGTCCCAGCAATATTGTCAATGTTGGCATCAGCAACTTTAGTACCTTCATTCTCAGTAATCAGTAGTTCTTGCTTGACGTCATGGTAGTAGATGTCAGGTGTATGGAATAGGTCCATGTATGGTGATTATCAGAGGAGCAGCTTTTGGATTGGCAGTAATCCTTACAAGACCTTTGGAGGTGATCTTGACAGGAGGGTCGGGAATTACGGATAAGTCTTGACACGAATTCTCAGTAGACGGAACCTTCTCGATCAGAATTATATGATTTTCCATTAGGCGTTGAATGCCTTCCTTCAGTAAATTGTAGCCATTGGGTTAGGCTGCGCAGTAGTAACATTTTTCAATACAGCCTGGAAATAAACTGGCCTGCAGCAAATTCTTCTTGATAATTGGTAAAGGAGTCACCAATTCACTTACAGTGGACACATAAATAACATCGTCAATAACACTTATGTCTTTGTCATGCTTTTGCATTGGTGCAGTAATCACATTCGGGATCTCCGGAGGATCAAATTCAATTTCCTTGTTGTCAATCATGTCCTAAATTTTATTTTTCAGGGTCCAGCAGTTGTTGGTGTCGTGCCCAGGATTGTTAGAATGGTAGGCACATTTCACATTCGGATTGTACTTAGGAGAAGAGGTGTTGGGGTTCTGAGGAGGATCCCTTAGCATAATCAACTCTGATTTTAGTAAATGTTGTAACGCCTAAGATAATGGCATGTTAATCATGGTAAACTGCCTTCTCGGAGCATCTGACCTACGCCAATTTCCCTATGGTTATTGTTTAACATGCACAAGATTAGAAATAAATACCGCTCCCACAGACTGATTGTGGTCATTTTTACCCCGGTCCTTCTGGCCATAAACAACATTAGTCTCTTTCTTACCATTGAATGTCTTCTTCACAACACTCGAAGGTGCAACCACTTGAATTTTTCCGCTCTTAATACCACTTTTAACCTGTTCCCCAATTAGAATCAGCTCGATAAAACCAAATGAAGATATCAACAAGCTCCCAGTCCGACAAGGGAGGTTGCACCCTTTCAGCTAAGTCTCTCCATTTCTGGGCATATTCTTTGAAACCTTCATTTGAGTCCATAGTCATGTTTTGTAATGGCATGCGAGTTGGTGCAAGGTCAGCATTATATTGATACTTCTTGTAAAAAGCAGCAGCCAAGTCTCCCCAAGTACGGATGTTGGTTCCTTCCAATTAATAGAACCACTCGAGTTGTGTACTAGACAAACTTTCTTGAAAGAAGTGATCCCATAACTGTTTGTCAGCAGTATGGGGTTGGATCTTCCAAACATAAGATCGAAGATGAAGTTTTAGACAAGACACACCATCATATTTAGCAAAAATATGGACTTTAAACTTGTGAGGGATAACTACCCCCGGAATAAGACCCAACTCTTCAAAATCTAATCCAAGCACTTTCTGGATTTCCATGGCCTTGAGGCGATATTCCAACTGTCTGTATCTGTCATCAGTAGGAGGATACTTTTCATCAGAATAGTCTTCATCTTCAGGCATCTTACCAGAACCAAGGTTGCTTCTGCCTTCAACCCTAACACTTCTACCATCCTCCTCTTGGTTGTCTTCTTCATCAGAGGTGATATCACCAGTTTAAACTGGTTTATCAGGACCTTTGAATCTTCTTCCCATGTTGAGGATAGCAATTGGCTTATGAGTCTTCTTCTTTTTGGAGATGAGCACCATCATATCTTTCTTTCCTTGAGCTAGGTTCAGGAGGTTCTCCTGGAATTGGGCATTCTGAGCTTGGAGTTCCTTAACAGTTTGTTCAAGAGCCATATTTTTTCTGAAATAAACATCAAGAAGATGAGAAAACCTGTATGGGATAACCTGTTATGTAATTATGCATGATATGTAGATGCAATGTTTTCAAGGATCATTGTGGGATTTAAATTTGTTTAAACAAAAAGAAACAAGACAAATTTTAGTAACTAGCTTGAATTATAATTTCTTTTAATAAAAAGAGTTACAAAATAGCAAAAATATGAATTCAAATATCCCATGGACGCTTCCTCTTTGTGTTGACATATGCGTTAAGGATTTGTTCTTCGTGGAGTCATTTCGTCAGCTCCAGCACTTTCTTCTCACTATCATAGAACTGAGCTTCGAAGGTATCTCTTTCTTCCTTAAGATGAATATAGGAATTTTTTAACTCTTTGAAGTCAGTAGGCATATCAGGATGAAGAATGGTATGAAGAACATACCCTTTAACAACAGGCTCTACAATCACTGGTATGATAGCAGGATATGGCATTTTGAGATTTTGAGCACGAGACCGCACCCATCTGAGGTAAGGCTCTAGAGGAATGGAATTCTTGCATCCTAAAGTCTTGCTATCAATCCTGTTAACTGTTCCCCAACCATGTATAAACCTTTTATGGTAATTTTGAGGATCATTCTCATAGTCTAGTACAATACCCTAGATGAGCATATCATGATGGCCGTCCCTTCGAGCATAACCAAACTGACACAGAGCTAGAGAAGGGTTGTAAGTGATGCCTCCTCTTATACCAAGGAGTGGTACATTAGGGAATTCCCCACAATGAATAATAATATTGACATCTTCCTAAGATCGAGAACACCACTGGATGTCTGCAAGAGTGAATGACATCAAACTTTGACACCACCTCAAACCTTGTTTGTTCTTTATCACTGATTGGGGCAGGTGAAAAATAAACCACCTGGAAAATACAGGTATGCAACACATAAGAGTTCCTTGCTTCTTCATAGTACGAGTATGAATGGAATGCAGGATATCTCCGAGTGAAGTAGGTACCAAATTATGAGTGAGAAATATCTTGATGGTACTCACATCTATGAATTGGTCCGACTTAGGGAATAGTACCAACCCATAGATTAGCAAAGCCAACATATCCTCAAAATCATGAAGGTTCATGGCATCTAGAAATCCCCGAGCCTTCTCTATCATAAATTTAAGAGAGAAACCCTTGACTCCATTCCTTGTTTCCAAATTAGATACAATATTTGGTCGTTTTAGGTGTAGGGCTACTGCAACGTCTTCCGGTTTTTGAACTTGCTCTAAATTGGTGAAAGGCATCTGATTAAGAATAGGAACTTCGAGAAATTTTGAGAATTTTTCCATAATGGGAACCAACTGATAATACAGGAATGTAAAATAATGATGCTTCGGATCAAAGAACTGGAAAAAACGCTCATCATGTCTTCCTGAAAACCAGTAGTAACTAGACTGAGTAGATGACCATGTCTGTTGGTGAATTGAGAATTGCCAGGAACCTTTGAGACTAATTTCTCCAGCTTGGAAGGTATCCTTACGAAATTGATCCGGATAGTATTCCTACAACTGGAAGCCATTACCCTGCAATACATAACAAAGATAAATCCCCTAGATCCTTGAAATGGTTAGTCATGATATGATGTTATAATGTTATCATGTCATGATATCATGTTCAAATAAATAATCAAACATAAGCAAAACACGTAAAGGCCTTAGGTTTAAGGCTTGCATGGGGTTTGTAGGTAAGTACCCTCTTGAAGTTTAGTTGGCTCAACATCTCCTAAAGAAATAACCGGGTTCTAGGGATCTCAATATCACTGATGTTTCCCACAAGTTTCATCTAGCACGGAAATTGACTTGCCACCAAACAAAAATCGAGAGTCGAATCTCAATGAGTGTAGTATCGAGTATCAACCAACTTTGGACTCCACCAAAGCCGGCTATCTCACTACCTTCTAGTGGCTAAGTTGGGTCAATTAAGGTTCTAAGGTCAGTTAGTGCTTATGACACCACGCAGCAGCCTATTATGCTCCCCGACTGACTTGAGGGATACCAGTACCAACCAATGTATCACACTAATGTAGCTATTATCTCAACCATATCGGTATACGCAGTATAGTTTCCATGATCTATTGCTACTTACCTAAAATGTCCCCCAGATCCGGGTATAAGATATTTGCAAGAAATATCCCAAACAACCCTTTAAAATAAAGCAGAAAAATCACACAAGGAAAGCATTTAAAAGTGATCTAACTCTAAGGTAACCCCACTTTTAGTATTCCCCAGCAGAGTCTCCAATGGTGGGAGAACTGACTTATTTTGTGTTTTATCATAAATGTTGTGGATAGCTAGAGTCGCCACCAACTTTCCTTTTATCCAATAAGGAAAGGGTGAAAAGAATAGGATAGATCTTTTAAGATTTTGAGTTTGGGGGTAGGTTATGAAAAGGGAAGGTGTTAGCACCTTTTTTATTCGTAGTTATCTACGGGCTCTTAATCGCTAGCTCACTTTGTTTGAAAATGCTTTGTGTGTATGTGTTTGAAAATATTTTGAAAAATGCCTAAGTACGGAAACCTTGTAATGATTCTTGTATCGGTTAAGAATGAGTACAAAGTGTTTGTTTTTGGAAAATATTTTAGACAAAAAGTGTTTTGTGTAAAAGATGTTTTTGTGAGCAAGCGATTATAAGCTATCTACCTACTCAAAATTCTTTCGCTTGATGTGAAGGAAAAGACGATGATCATCGTACAGTCATAAAGGCAACTTGTAGAGGCGCTTTAGAAATTTATCGTAAGGGACTAAGATCATTTACCGAAGGCAGCATTGTAAGGGTCATCGAGGGACTATGATCTTTTTAACCGAGGGTCTTTGCTAAAGCGTCCCCACGTTCGAGGGACATGACTATTTTTATTCGAAGGTAACAATTGGGATTACCCTAGAGGTGAGGGTGTGAAAAGTGATTCAATTCAGTTATTTAATCTTAATTAGGGTTATATGACATTTGGTTTTAGATCTTGCCATCCATGCCCTAATTACTAGCAGTTATAAGGAAAGCAGTAAATTGCGTAAAGTAAAGGTCCTATGCTATTACAGAGCTTCAGGAAAGGGGGTAGAAAACCATAAAACTAGGGGAAAAAGAAAGAAAATAAAAACCCTAATTAAACTATTACATACTGTAGCAATTACATAATTGGGAAAAATAAACTAATGTGAAAGTAAACACGCGAAGCAGTAATATAAAGGGAAAAAGAAAATTAAAAATCTTTTTGTGATCGTTTGACGAAAAAGTTTTGATAATCATCCTAAAGATAATTGATTTTAATTAATAAAAAAGTTAGGTAATTAAATTAATCGAAACTAATTATCCTAATTAATTTAAACAGAAAAAATCAAAATTAATTTATTAGAAAGAAAGTAAACCTAATTTGTTTTAATGTTGATTAAAGAAAAGTAATTAAGATTATTAAGAAATTAGGGTTAGCATATGTAGCGGTAGAAATGTTGAGACTAAGCCATTGGATTGACTTAACTCACACAGATCAAATAAAAATTGCCATCGCTCTTTATTGTTTCCAAAGGAATGGGAAAAGAGCAAATAACCCAAAAAAAGATGGGGAGATAATCTAAGTTCGGGGGTTGTTTATGCAAAGGGAAGGTATTAACACCCTAAACATCTATGGTACTCCCTAGGAACCTCTTTGAAAATCTTTGTATTTTGGCTATAGGAGTTGTATAAAAATAGATTGTGGAGAAGAGAAAAGAAGTATTTTTTATGATTTTTTCACCTGCCGCGGTTGCAAACCTTTAGTTCCTACGTACCACCTTCTGTGCAATAGGGGATCAGGGTACTCGTAGTTCACCTTTTAAAAAATTTAAAACACAAGTGTGTTGGTTAATTTTAATAGACAAGACATCATTGTCTTATCCGAGTGAAAGGACATACTTACTACCCATGATTATGAGAAAAGAGAATTTACATCATCTCAAAGTGGAGGATATAGCTTGGATTTTAAAATCAACAAAGCTTCACTCAACACCCAAGTGGAAAATATATCACTTCACTACATATCATAGAAGTATAGTAGTTCGCGTCACTACAAGGATTGATAAGAGTCTAATCTTTTGAGAAAAGTTTCAAAGTAAAAATCCAAAGTGGAAAAATGGTTTGAATAAGATTGATTGACTTTTAGTCTTCTCACAAAAAATATCAAAGTATCATTAAGTTGATTAAGGTTTGATTAAGATAAGATTTTGAAAATGCATGGACCTAAGTTCAAGTTTATTGTGAAAGCGGTTCAATTTTAGAAATAAGAAGAGTTTTCAAAAGGAGGGAGAAGATTTTTGGAATTAAAGAAGATGGTAGGAGATGAAGGGACTATCCTAAAGCATAATGTAAAAGCTATGGAAAAGAACTGTCTAACCAACAAGAAGCTAACACTTGACACAATGAGTCAATGTAGAGTTCCCATCCTTTGGATTGAAACCAAACAAGCGAAGATAATAAACCTCTTAAGAAAACCAAGCTTCAATTGCATTAAGTCTTCACAAAAATTGGGCAGAGTAATGGTTGTATACAGATGAATTCCCGATCACAGACAAAGCATGTAATCACAATAACCTGCACACAAAGCAAACAAACAACCCATGTCTTAGGGTAAACCCCAAGAACTCCAGAAAAAATAACAGTTGAGGTCACAAGGTCCCAAGGTAGGTCAAGGTCTCTAATTCTAAGTCCAAGAAGTCCACAATCTCCATAATGCCAAGGATAGTAACCAAATAGTCTGAGTAACTTTAAAGCTTTTATTGTTCAATTTGGTTATTAGGTATCTTCAAAAAGAAATGAAAACCTTAAGTGGGCAAAAATAAAAATGACATAAAAGTAAATGTTCAAGTGAGCAAAGATTAAAATAGCATGAAATGTAAATGCTAAAATAAATACGCTTAAAGTAAAGAGCATAAAGTAAAGGCATAAAATAAAGTCAATTGTTAGAAATTAGAGGTTAGTTGAATGACCATCTTGAAACTTGCATTTGAAACTCATTAGAAGATTGATAAAATCAAAGGCACTCAATAACAAATTTCATTTTCTTTTTGTCAAGCATATAATTCATTTTAAAAATCTCAAGGCAACAATAAATGATCAATGATGTTTAAGTAATTCACTTAGACCAAAGATTATGAAGATTCATTAGAGGATTAATAATACCAAAGCCTCCTAAAAATGAATCTCAAGGTTATTGGATCAAATGATTCAAATTAACATACTTGGGCTTACAAATATGGGTTTGGGCCACGAATGATCATTTCTCGATTTGGGATAAAACATAGCGCTATGTTAAGCAATCATAAGTGGACTTATGTAGAAGTCGCACCTATTTTGAGGTTGGTCAATAGAAATATATGTACCATGTGTTTTGAGAAATTATATTTAAATCATTCTCCAATAACATTTAGCACAATAAGAATGGGATAAGATGGAAAAGGAGAGGATGTGTTAGATGATATTTAGTTTCAAATATCATCAACATCATTCATCCATCATGATGAGTTTGGTTTTTCAACCTATTAACACCCAAGATTTAATGATGTTGAAGAACAAAATTACTTCCAAGTCAATATCAAATGCCAAATCAAAAGTTAAACAAGAATTGTGTATAAAAGTTCTCAATTAAAAGCCTTGATCAAAAGTAAAACCCTAAATACATTCCTAAGTCAAAATTAGGTTAAAAAATAGGAAATTAATTTGAAAAATTATGTCCATTTAATTCTAATCTTCTAAAGACTTCTAAAATCCAGAGGCAAGACTCAAAGTTCCTGAAAAGAAGAGGAAATATGTTTTTTGAGATTTAAACATCAAAACTAGTTGGTCAAAGACAAAAACTAGGCATGCTTCACAAAATATTTTGAATAAAATGGGAAATCATTATTAAAAAATAATTAAGAAATTTTTTAATAATCTTGACTCATCCAGGAACTTTGAATGTATTTCCTTTGATTTTTATATATAAGGGAAATTGGATATTCAATTCTTTCTTTATGCCTAAGTAAGAAAAGGCTTCACAAATATAAATTAACTTTAAAAATTTGAAAAAATAAGCTAACTGACATGTAAACTCAATTAAAAATTATAAAGAATTAGTTTAAAACCTAAGATTCAGTCATACTATTTTACTTGAATTTTATCTCAGAAAGAAAAATTAAACAAAAATCATTTACTCTAAATATGAAGAAAAAAACAAGAAAACGATGGTATATCCAATCAAATGATTTAATTTGTAACCCAAGAATTTTATAAAATTGGAAAAAAAAATTTAAGAAGTAAACTCAGAGAAAAGCTAGAAAATATTTTTTTATAATTTTTTTGATTTAGTAAAAATAGGAAAATAAAATTTCAAAACATAAAAATTATCAAAACCCTAATTAACTATATTGATTTATTTAATCAAGAAAAATAATTTTAAAAAAAAAGAAATAAAAATAAAAATATGAAATTATATGGAAAATAGAGTTTAAAATATTTTTGTGATAATTTTTAAAGTGAGGAAAATATTAAAAGAAAATTTGAGAAAACAAAGAAAATTCTAAAATATAAAGGCTTATTACACCTGCTTTTCCCAAAATACGCTGTAAAATAAGGCAAGAACATGTTCAATCAAAACATGCCACGTTATCATCCCTACCAAACAGCAAACCCTTATCATTTTTGCAGTTTTAAAACATGACTTTCAGATCCAAATATCTCACGCGTTTCTTAATGAAAATAAAAAATATAAACATCAAAGTTCAAGATCAAAATGCATAAAACACGATAGGATCAAAAATTTTATCAAAAGATGCAAGGATCATAGAGAAAATGCCACGTGAATATTGCTGCATGAACATTATTCAAATTTCTCCTTCAATTCTCCACCAAATCAAACAATCCAAAAACCAAAATCCATCATAAAAATGCAAGGAACATGAATATGCTACTGGATTTTTCAAAAGGCTTATGGATTAAGAAGTAGTGCAAGCTACAATTAAGAGAGAGAAATTATGGAGCATCTACCTTGTGAAAGTGATTTGTTGATGCTTGAGCTCAAATAAAGAGCAAGCAATTCAGAGATGCTTGACTTGAAGTTTCAGAGGTAATGAATGGAGAGAGATGTGAAGGAATCTTTGACAAAAATGGAGGAAACTTGCTTGAGATTCAAAGAGAGAAGAATAATTATGAACTTGCAAAGATAGAGGAGCTTCATGAGGAAGATAGATATAGCTTGGTTCTGATTTTTCTGTATAACCCCTTTCAATTGAATCAAACCTTGCTTTTATAGAGTGAGAAATGAATAAGAGGATAGAAATGAGAAAATGTAAAAGTGAGAGTGAGGTGGTGAGGTGTGTTGCACGTTTTATGTTTGAATAATGATACATTGCGTGCATTTTGAGTAAGTGAACAAAGCATGTGCATGAGCTGACAAGTTTTTGTTTTGGTTGGTACAAACCCCATGCATTTCCATGCAGATTTGGACAAAATCATGATCAAGTCTTTATCTCCTTATATCTCTCTCCATAGTGCATGAAATATAACAATGTTTGAATCAAAAATGGAGAGGGCATTACATACTCCAACTTTGATGTGAATAAGTGAAAAATACAAGAAGGGGGGTTGAATTGAAACTTAAAAATCAAAAGCAAATGACACGATGATTTTTATCCTAGTTTGCTTGATCTCAAACTACTCCATTCCACCCACCAAGGTGATTTCTCCTCTCTCTAACGAGGACTTAATTCACTAATCAAACTAATTACAATTCTACTTTGACAACTGCCAAAGTCTTCTTGAGTACAACCACAACCCGGTTTATCTCAAGGAAATTCACTAATAAAAAAAGAAATAATTTGTGTACTAGTTGTTTTTGGTTACACAAACTGTATCACAAACTTGTGATGTATTACACAATTTTAGAGAATAGTATGAATATAATTTTTCAGTGTTGAGAGATTGTATAAATCCGTTATGTAAATCGTGAACGATTTATCCTTGGTGCTTGTTTAAATAGGCGCAACAATTTGTCCAAATGGAAACATGATAATTGGCAGTAAATGAACTTTCCATAATAAGAAGATCCTTGTCTGATTGTAGTCGTTGTAATTGATACTGCTTTGATGGAAAAGTAACGCTTCGGGACATAAGGAACTTGCTTGCTGCTTTGCTTCAAAACTTGTGAAGTCATAATCATAATGACATGTTTGCAACGTTATACTTTCGTTCAGAGTTAAGATGTCTTTCACTTTAGTGCAAGTTCTAATCTTCATTCTTCAGAACATTCTGATATTAGTCTGCGTACTCAGCTTGAGCACCTTTGTAGCTTACACTACTACGAAAATGGGCTTTCACAGCGCTTTTTTTTGCCCTTTAAAAGCGCTTAAAAGCGCTGCCGTAGCCAGCGCTGCCGTAGGCTACGAAAGCGCTTTTTTCTGGCCAAAAGCGCTGTCGTAGGTGGACCTATCACAGCGCTTTTTCCTTAAAAAGCGCTTTGATAGGGGGGTCTTTCCCAGCGCTTTATGAAAAGCGCTTTGATAGGTGTGCTATTTAAATTTTTTTTTTTTAATTTATCAGGCCTTTTACAGCGCTTTTTATGGAAAAAGCGCTTTGATAGGGGGGTCTTTCCCAGCGCTTTTTCCATAAAAAGCGCTTTGATAGGGGGTTTCTATATAATTTTTTTTTTTATTTATCATGGCTTTTACAGCGCTTTATGGAAAAAGCGCTGTGATAGGGGGGTCTTTCACAGCGCTTTTTCCATAAAAAGCGCTTTGATAGGGGGTTTCTATTTAATTTTTTTTTTTTATTTATCATGGTTTTTACAGCGCTTTATGGAAAAAGCGCTTTGATAGGGGGGTCTTTCACAGCGCTTTTTCCATAAAAAGCGCTTTGGTAGGTGGTTGCTATTTAATTTTTTTTTTTATTTATCCTGCCTACGAAAGCGCTTTTTAGCCAAAAGCGCTTTCGTAGCTCATACAAATTTTTTAAAGTGAAACCTATAATTTGAGGTTCCCTGTGCGGCCTGTAATTTTTTTTTGGTCCAATAATTTAACCTGTAATTCAATCCTTATAATATTCACAGAAACCGGTATTATATTAACAGAAACCGGTATACCATATAATACATTTGTAACCATAACTAAATCCTTATATACATATGTAACTAAATCACATACAAAGTATATATACATTTGTAACCATTATTCAATCCTTATATACATTTGTAACCATAACTAAATCATATATAATTACATCGAAAATAATGCTCCACCGACACGGTCGTCATCCTGCAAAGTATGAATATGAACAACACGGTCAATTAAACAAACAATATTAAAGGCTCCAACACAATCAAACTAACACGTACAATAATATTTTATTCATACCCATCAGAATAATCTGTTTTCAACATAAAATTGACATATTTCATCTTTGACTTCTTACACTTGAACTTTCGTGTACGACATAGTATAGAGGTCATCAAAGTACTACATAAGAAATTATTACTTCAGTATATGCATGATGTTATTAAATGTAGAAATCATACAAAATTATTCTAAGTTATAAATCCATACCGTGCTTGGAATCTCTACTTGATTTTTATGAAGGATTTCTTTCATAAACCTCAAGCAAAAGTATCCGCAATCTACATCGTTATTCTGTAACGGACACTGCATAGAAAAACAGAATATATTTTATAGTTGTCGTGTAATTTTATCAAGTAACATTATTATTATAAGCAACTAATTTTGTACCTGCACTTTGATCCAAGTAATATTTGATGATTTACTCCGGGGTACCTGTGCGTCCCTTTGACTACGAAATATTTGTATTGATCTAAGAAAATAAAAACATATATTTAGATCAATCTCACAGAAATAATTAAATATATAAATATACACGAATAGTTAGAACGATCTCACTTACTGATCAACAGTTTCTTTCATAGCGGGATAGTTAGTCCATTCCCCGTCTACCGAATTCAGAAAGTACACAACTTCTTTAATCGGATCGATAGCCAACAACAACCAGTGTTTTCTAAAAATTTAAGCAACAGTTTAGAAGAAAAGTTTCTACTCAAAATAAACAAAGATATATTAGAATAAATGAAAAACTCACCCCACTGGAACAGTGTTATACGGCAAAATAAACAAGCTATCTGGGTTGCCGACGTAGGCCGTGTATCGATTCACTAAGTACTCCCTAACTGAACCCGGTTCCCTGACAATTGTCGCTCCGCTGACAATATGGGCAGACAAGAAATGGAAGCGTCTTGCCAATACAGTCTCGCGCATTTTTTTATCGTACAACAACCTTAAATAAAAACATATAAACATTAGACTATTTTCATTGAAATGTGTAAATAAATTGTTCAACTAATTAAATGATATATTTATCGGAATACCGGATGTATGCGTGAACATTGCCGATGCCTAATTCACCATGCGTCATAATCTCAGTCATTTCGTCCAATCCTATCGTTTCTTGGCAGTCAAGACCAAAGATATCTGCATCCATAAGGATTGTACGAATACCACCTGACTTCAAATCTGAGGTTTCCAAAAGTACTCCAAGTGTATTCCGATATCGAGGTACAAAAACGCCTCTTCCCCCGCCTCTTCCCCCCTTATGCATTGACTTTTTCGGGGGTGGTCTGCTACGAACAGGCTGGGTCACTTGTTGTGACACTTTCGCAGATACCTAACAATCATATAACTTAGGTAAATTATAAAATCGTTCAGTTTTAAATTCATATCATATAATAAACAATTTAAGTGTACCTCTGGAATTGATGCCATAGACTCGCCGCCTTGCTGCAAAATCTCCTTACCCTTATTAGCGGGTTTTGTAGGAGGCTAATATTAAAAAATAATTAACTTAACGGTTCAGAATTGACATTTGAAATCTAAATGATTCATATTAACGGTTTTAAACTTACCTCATCATCAATGAAAATGAGGTCCAAGGGCCATGCAACAAACGACCCTACCGCGTCTCGCACCGATCTTATATCCAAGGCCACGTCAGGTACCGGTACCAACGCATCGGGATCAATAGGATAATCTACTGATACTCTCAGGTGTCCAGCCGGGATCGGTGTATTATGAATTAAATCTCCCAAAGTGTTGTACACTTTTCCCTTGCCAACAAGGTGATAATCTGATGCCATTACGTATAGTTGGCAAGATGAAATGCCCTAAACCAATATGCATACATATTACTTTTAATTCAATAATAGAAAGAGGTGGAATAAAAATGAGAAACTTGAACAATAGAGATTTATCAATATATTTATAATTACCTCAGGAAATTTATTCTGACGGTTGATACTAGCGTTGTCACTAGTTTCTTTCGCCATTGCCGCATTGCCCTTTTCCCTCATTAATACCTCTTTATCTCTTTCCAATGCATTGACTTTTGCTTGTAATTCCATAAGTACATTCATCACTTCTGCATTGGTAGGATTTCTTTTCCGATGATGCTGGTAGAAAGAGGTTGGAGTCACACCGTGACCTTTACCCCTAACCCGACCGGAATACTCAGGAACATTCAGTGCTTTACTAAGTACGCTCCTCGTATCCTGGTCGTCACCGGTGGACTCCGTTTGTGACAATGTCTCCTGAAAATAATGGAGATAAAAAAATCAATTAAATAGTCATAAAAATTTGATTTAATTAAAGACACAATGTTATACTTACGCATTCATCATAAATTCTTAGAACACTTGGATCAACAGCTTGATTCTTGCCCACACGGGCTTCCTTCCACAGCAAATGTGCTGGAAGTGAGGTTTCATCACTTTTCGTCTCCTCTAACTATGCATAGAAACAAACGGTTAGATCGTCAAATACAACACATTTAGACAATTAATAAGAACATATCATTTCTATTTATTACTTACAATTTTTTCCTCTAAGCGCGCATATCCCAAACGCCCTTTTTTGTATGGGTACGCGGGCTTTGATGCTCTCTCACTATTTTTGGCACTCTTTTGCCGGAATTCGTCATCTCTTTGTCTAATAAACTCAGTCCAATCTTCTTGTTTAATGAAAAGGTTATACTTTTCTGGCCTTCCGGCCGGGAACTCTTCCAGCCACTTTCCTTTGTCATCCTTAAGATAGGTGTTCGTCAACAGATTTTTCCACCCTCTAAATCTTTTCCCGGCCAACCCAAGTATGAAGCCTTTACGCTCATCTGGAACGTTAAAAGACCGCTGCGTATAAACCATATAAACATATAAGTAATTTAAAAACCATATAAACCATATAAACATATAAGTAGTTTAAAAACCATATACACCATATAAACTTATAAACTTATAAACATATAACCATATAAACCATATAACATACATACCTTAACATCTTCCCAAAACATTTCTTTTCCTTGCTTCAATGCTTCACATTGTTTCGCATTCCATCTAGATATGGAGATTGGCACATGCATACGAACAAGTGTACCAACGTAGCTTGTGAATTTTGAAGCATTAACCCCAACTAATTGATTTGAATGATTCCAATCTACATTATATTTCACTCCCTTATCTCTAGCACGAATGATTTCGCGCATTATGGTGATGCCTCGTGCAACATCATTTGCTGAAGTATCATCCGCTGCATGATTTGTTTCTTGTGAGTTTTCATGATCTTGTTGGTTTCCTGGTGGATTTTCTTGTTGGTTTCCTTGCGGGTTTTCTTCATTGCTAGCCATTAGACCTGTAACAAAAGTCAAACAAGCACATTAGTACACTACATGAAAATGGATAGTCGAAAAAGATATGAATAGCACTAAAGGAACTCAAAATTGAATAAAATGCTAAAAAACCAAACTTGCAAGAAATAAACCTCACCATCAGCTCCGGAAACATTGTTCTACTAATTAAGCACAAGCACATTCGCAAAAATTCAAAACGGTTCAAAAGATATGCCAAAAATTCAAAACATTATTCACATATTACTTACAATATTAGGCTATAATTATAATAATACCTTTTTCACTAACGTCTCTTTCTTTTCTTGGTAGCAATATATTTTACGCTTCTGTTAACAACTCGGATGGTTGGATTGATCCAAATACCCTCATTATGATCATCTCTAGTACAAGGTTCATTCTCATTTTGATCGTTTCTTGTACAAGATTCAATGCCAACGCCAATATCACCTTGATCTCCAATGTTTTCATCAATTACTTTGTTAGACAAAAGCACTATAGACCATTTCGTACTTGTCGGATCATTGACATAGAACACTTGTTTAGCCTGAGAGGCTAGAATAAAAGGTTCATCTTTGTACCCCACCCTATTGAGATCCACTTGCAAAAATCCTGACTTATCCATTCGTACGCCATTATTATTTTCAACCCACTTGCAATCAAATACAGGAATCTGAAACTTCCCGTAATCAAACAACAAAATGCGCTCGATAACCCCAAAATATGACAGATTTGCAAATTTCGGGTTTAAGTCATTCGCACTTGATATGTGCATCGCTTCAGCTACCAAGGTAACACCACTATTCTGCATAGTAATTTTATCATCCTGTTCTTTGGTATAAAATGTGTATCCATTAATTGCGTATGCGCTATAAGAAAACACAATCATACTTGGACCATATGCTAAACATCTCAACCTTTCTGTTACTGAAGCAGGATCCGAACGATACTTTGAATAAATTTATTCCTTAAACCACGGTATGAAACTTCGATTGTGCTCTCGTACTATCCAATTCTCATTTCTATTCAGATTTAAACCTCGAAGAACACCCTTGTGCATTTCAGCATACGGCTCAACCTCAATCTCATTGTGCAGAACATACAAATGCACCTGATCCCGTTCGACCATTGACACTGTCACAACTTTATTTCCAATTAGTCTTTTTCCTTCTTTTTTCTCGACAATATGAGATTTGGGGAGTCCAATTGATTGAACATTTGACAGATATTCAGTGCAAAACTCAACCGCTTCTTCAACAATGTATCGTTCCGCAATACAACCCTCCGGTCGACTTCGGTTTTTCACGTACCCTTTTAAAATTTTCATATAACGTTCAGCAGGGTACATCCATCTCATATAAGCTGGTCCGCACAACTGTGTCTCTTTGACAAGATGAACGACTAGATGAACCATTATGTCAAAAAACGAGGGAGGAAAATACATTTCAAGCTCACATAAAGTAACAACCACCTCTTTTTGCAATGTTGGTAAGATCGCAGGATCGATCACCTTGCTGCATATTGACTTGAAGAAAAAACACAACTTAGTTATTGCGCTCCTTACTTTTTCTGGCAGAATAGAACGTATACCTATTGGTAGAAAATGTTCCATTATAACATGGCAATCATGAGTCTTTAAACTCTTTAACTTTAGGTCTTTCATTGACACAAGTCTTCTAATATCTGATGAGTAGCCTTCTGGAACTTTAACTTCACTGAGGAACTTACACAATATTTTCTTCTCCTTTCTAGATAGAGTGTAAACAGAAGGTGGTAGATATGTGCGTCTTCCTTTCGTCACGGGTGCCAATTCAGTTCTAATTCCCATGTTTAACATGTCCTTCCTTATGTTAATGCCATCCTTAGACTTTCCTTGTATATTGAGTAACGTACCAATGACACTATCAAATACATTTTTTTCAATATGCATAACATCGAGGAAATGTCTTACGTACAACGACTTCCAATATGGAAGTTCAAAAAAAATCGACCTCTTCTTCCACCCACTCGTGACAAGTCTATGTGCAAAAGGCTTGCCAAACTCAGTACTCACATCTTTCACCTTTTCAAAAATCTGATCACCTGTCAACATATGTGGAGCTCTACCGTGTTCTGCCTCTCCATTGAATGCCTTTCTCCACCCACGATAGTGATGATTAGAATTTAAGAATCTACGATGACCGAGAAAAACATTCTTCTGACAAAAGTTCAATCGCATCGTATCGGTTTCATCTTCACAAACAGGACACGCTTTTTGACCCTTAATGCTGTACCCTGATAGATTTCCGTACGCCGGAAAATCATTAATTGTTCCAAACAACATCGCCCTCAAGTTGAAACTTTCTTTCCTATACCCATCGTAAACCTCCACACCGGTCTCCCACAAAAACTTCAAATCTTCGACTAAGGGTGCCAAGTACACGTCTATGTCATTCCCTGGTTGTTTGGGCCCAGAAATTAACATAGATAGCATCATGTACTTACGCTTCATACATAGCCACGGAGGTAGGTTATATATCATAAGAATCACAGGCCAGGTGCTATGCGAGATACTTTGAATACCATGCAGGTTCATTCCATCAGTAGACAACGACAAGCGAAGATTTCTTGCTTCTTTTCCAAATTCAGGTTAATCAATATCAACTTTCGTCCACTGTGGTGAGTCTGCCGGATGTCGCAACTTCCCATCAATAATTCTTTCATCTGCATGCCAAGTCAAGTGTCTTGAATCGGTCTCACTACGATACATGCGCCTAAATCTCGGAATTATAGGAAAATACCATAACACCTTTTCCGGAGACAACTTTTCCTTATATCGAGGGGCACCGCATTTAGGACACTCATTTAACACTGCGTACTCGTTTCGAAATAAAACGCAATCTTTTGGACATGCATGTATCTTTTCATAGCTCATGCCAATAGAGGACAACATCTTTTTGGCCTCATACGTTCGATTGGGAAGAACATTATCCTCTGGTAGCATTTCTTTCACGAGGGCTAATAACTGTGTGAAACTTTTATCCGACCATCCGTTGTCCGCCTTTAAGTTGTACAACTTTAACACCGCAGACAATCTTGTGAATTTTGTACAACCATCATACAACGGTTTCTCTGCATCGCTTACCAACCTCTCGAACATTTTGGGACAATCCTCAAGATCTTCTTCAAGCGCTTCTGCAATCTCTTCGACTCGATCATAATCGTATGCGTCTGCGAAATCCTCATTTGAAGCATACGTCGTATTATAACTCGATTCAACATTCCCGCTACTTTTCTCACCATGCAAATTCCAACATGCATAACTTCTATCAATTCCATGCATCAGTAAATGCGATTCCAACTGAACCGCGTCAACCCGTCTCCCATAACAGCATCTCAAGCAAGGACATATCATTCCATTGGGTTCTCTGGCGTGCGCAACGGCAAACTTAACGAATTCTGATACCCCATCCTCATACTCTTTCGACAATCGATTGACAGTCATCCATTTTTTATCTATGGTTTGACTATAGCAACTAATTCCTCCACCCTTCAATCACATACTTCAACAATATATTTGGCAAAAAAAAATGACATGTCATAATATTTATTCAATATTACTGTAATTTCAAAAAAAAAATCATAATAATTAATAAAGTAGTTACGATGTAAAATTATTTGACTTAACCATCATTATTATTACAGAAGTTGAAGAAATATAATTTCAGTTAAATTAAAATAATTAAATTTTGTACATACATAAATAACAACGTGGATATATTTGAATTGACAATCATTTAAAGAATTTTAATAATAAGTAGTTAAATAATAATAAATAATAATAAAAAATTCAAATTAAATACAATCATTATAATTAGTATTTATTATAATTGGTCCATTATAGTTAAAAAAGTTGAATAAATAAGAGTAATACGCTAATTTAATTTTTTTGAATTTGTTCTTTATTTATATTCTTGAATTTAATATAATTAGCATTATATAAACTATACTTATATTCTTGAAATTTCTGTATTTCATGCTTCATATTAATATTCATTATCAAGCCAACATAATATATTTATTAAGCTGAAAAAATTAACAAAATATATTTAACAAATTATATTTAATTTAATCTACTTTCATCCTTCATAAACATCTTAACCATATATAAATAAACATCACATAACTTATATAAATAATTTATTAAATCCGTAATTATATAAATTTCAAACATTTAGTTTTAATATAGGAATCTCATTAAACTTAGCATTGAAACCATACTTCAAAAATACATTAAACAACTGTTTTAGCGAAATAACCAAAACATGTCCAAATATTTAAAACTTCCTAAATTAAACATTCTTACAAAGAAAGTTTACCAAAAAACTTGAAATCCATTAAATCCTCCATTTGTTTCAATTATTTAGTCCAATCTTTACTTTTTTTTAGTTGGTTTGAAACATCAAACTTTAAAGTAGTCGCTACAATGACAGAGAATTTACTAATGACAACCCAAAAATGAAAATAAATAAAATGAAGTAATACTATTTATTTAAAGCCAACATTTTATTTACACAGCATAGCATACTCCTTTTTAAATTTGCAGATTGTTAATAATTCAGAGCTTATGTAGTATCATATAAGGAAATATATAACCATTAAAATTAATAAAGAAAAACTCACTCATAATCTAAAATTATCCTCATTAATGCATGATCAGATCATGGACTATTGGACTATTACACAGATAAAGTAACAGTGAAAGATGGTGGTTGATATTATCCAACCTATATTAGTAAAATGTTGGTATTTTATTATGTTCTTCATCTCAAGGAATCCAATTTCATAACTGAAAATAATTTTAGAATTGAAAACAAATCTATTATCTTTATTCTAGTAACATATAAGCATGATCAAACACTCAAAATATGAATGACAGTGAAATGGATTATGGCAAGCAGAGAGTTAATGAGAGAGATAGATAATAGATATATAGCTAGATGTATATTTGATAGGATAAAAAAACATAACATATTGTTATTTTACTAAGCTTCTTTTGTACTGTGACCTTCACCTTTTATCTTTCTGTTCATTGGGCTTGATTTTTGTATATTGTCTCAAGTAATATTCCATAAATAAAGCTTTCCACGCGCTACTTATATTTAGTATATTCATCAGAATAGATTGACCAATTTTCAAGTTATATTTGAGATTTCCATTTGTTGCACTTAAGATGCTACCTAAGTAATAAGAGCTTATCCTTGTGAACTTAAGGTACAGAGTTCAAATGAGATAAGAAGTTGCATTCCTTCCATATATATGAATCAAAATATAATAATCAAGATTAACTAAATCTTTAGAATAAACTTTTGATAAGTACACAAGGATAGGATGTTAAACCTTGTCATATTGTTTTCCATAAAATAGTTTAGTTCAAATTTATTAGATTATTAATATAGTATTAAAATTAACAGCTTCCCTACTCTTGATTAGTACTACTTAAAAGAACAAAGAAAAGAAGAAGAATTTCATTGCCTTGATGTAGTTATTTAAAATTCAAATCTGCCAGGTACCTGTCAAGTTTAAATTGAACACAGAGGTGTGTGGAAGGCACCAACAGATGTACATCATTGAACATAAAAACACAAAGAACACCGATCATATCATTTATCTAGTCAAACATGAAACCATAGGACCAAAGTAAATGTACCTTTTCAAAAAGTTAAATCAAAATTTACTGTTCCATGTGAAATTGTTTGAACCTTTTGTTATTAAATATTGCGTGATTTTTATTTGTTTTTGAACCATGAATATTAGATTCACGCAAGTTGTTTTCTTCTTGTGTGGAGAAGATGTCAAGTGGTGGATGCAGCATAGTTTGGTTCAGAAGAGATCTGAGGGTAGAGGATAACCCTGCACTTGCAGCAGGTGTTAGAGCAGGTGCTGTGGTTGGTGTTTTCATATGGGCACCTGAGGAAGAAGGACAATATTATCCTGGTAGAGTTTCAAGATGGTGGCTGAAGAACAGTTTGTCTCATCTTGATTCATCTTTGAGGAATCTTGGTACTCCTCTTGTTACCAAAAGATCAACTGATAGTATTTCTTCTTTGCTTCAAGTTGTTAAGTCCACTGGAGCCACTCAAATCTTTTTCAACCATTTATATGGTTAGTTTTTTTTTGTTTTTTTTGTTTGTTTTGTTCTTATCTTATCTGAATTTTTGTTGCTGAATATGATATGCTATTGCATGCTGGTTCAATTTAGTTTTTATGATTATCTTGCTTGTTTTGTTAGGTTTTGAAACTAAATTATCAATTTAATCCCTAAATATATTGAATCTGTAACAGGAGAGACTAATTTGACAGATTTCATATAGTTTTTTTAGGACTACCTATAAATAACGGTTTGCGATTTTGGTCGGTTCAGGTGTTGATATACTAATTGCAGTGGTCGTCGTGGTGTAAATTAACCACAATTTATTTTTCTTTGTAAAAATGGTGAATAACAGGATCGATGTCGGCAATTTCTGATGATATACTTTAGGGACTAAGTAGAAGAGAGGGATAGTAGGGGACTAAATTGATGGATTACTCTTTTGTTTTATTGTGTGCAATTCATATATCTTTTGATGTCTTGAATATAATACTACGATTTCGATATGTTTTCGTTGCTTAGTAATATAGACAACATCATTGTAGATTGTAGAATTAATGCTTGGTTGCAACAATTCGAGGTTTTAGTCGCCAAGTATAATCTTTCTTTTGATTATAATTTTATAATTTTTTCTATTATCTTATTAGTTTGTGATGTATATGTTAATTTCATTCGTATAAGTTGTGATGATATTTAACGTTGTTTTTCTGGTTTCAAACTAAGTGTTGCCTTTGACATTTTTACTATCGATGACTGACAATATATGAATGTCTATTAACGATTAATCACACACAAATCATCTAAAAGAGGGAAAAACACAAATGAACACCAACAACTTAAGTACTTGTGAATTTTAAGCTAGTATACACCTAAAATTAGGACCCGTAAATCCAACTTCATTTTCCTAACCCTCTAACATACCCTTAATTAGGAACAATCATGTAGAACATTTCACAAACAGTTAATATGCAATATCTAAAACTAAGAAAAATGAGTAAGAATTCTTACCTCAAACCAAAGAAATGGAAAAAGTGAAATGAACTTTTAGATCTTTCCTCTAACAAGTAACAGCCAACCTTCAAAATCCCTTGGGTTTCGTTCTTGCTAACTGTTGAAGGGTTTTGTAATAACAAGAACAAACACTCTAGTCACGATGTACACCAAAAACAACAATTACAGAAGCACAGGCTTTAATGATAGGAACACTTACTTGGATTGAAAATTTGAATTAGTCGTGGGCCGAAGATTCGACGGTGATGGCGCTAGGCGTTTGGAGTTACAACGGAGGAGAAGATGAACAAACTGGGTTTCGTTTTCTGTAATGAAGAAATGAAGAAATGAAGAAGATTTAGGGATTTTTAATTTTATTATAAAAACAACCTACGAAAGCGCTTTTAAAAAGCGCTGGCATAGGTCCCCCTTTCAAAGCGCTTCTGAGGTAAAAAGCGCTTTCGTAGGTCCCCCTTTCAAAGCGCTTTTCAAAAGCGCTGGCATAGGGTTCCCTACCAAAGCGCTTTTCAAAAGCGCTTTCGTAGGTTAGATATTTCAAATACCTATGAAAGCGCTTTCTGAAAAGCGCTTTGGTAGGGAACCCTATGCCAGCGCTTTTAAAAAAGCGCCTTCGTAGGTTTCCCTTTTTTTTAATTTTGTTTTTTGTGAAGGCTATGGCAGCGCTTTTTCAATAAGCGCTTTAGTAGAGGCGCTGCTAAAACTTGTTTTTGGCGTAGTGTTAACTTCTTATCCACTTCCGTCAGAACTTCTGTATAAGATATAACACAAATTTAGAGTGCATATTTATTCTTTGTGTTTGTTGTCATCAAAACTCTTACGATGGTTGTAGAATCAAACTATGTTCTAACAATCTCCCCTTTTTTTATTATGACAAAAACTAGGATTTTTCAATAAAAATAGACAGAACAAAAAGCTTAAGAGAGTCTCCCCCTGAGTTGAGTACTCATATAGAGATGAAATACTTCCTTGAAGTTCCTTCTCATCAGAGCTTTTGATGCATCTCCTTATGTCTTTATCAGAATTTTGTTCATGTTGTGCTTTCAGAAAAAAAGAAGTTAAGATATTCATAATGTTTGAGACTTTATCCTGGTATACTGTTATTGAAAATATCTTACGTTCTCCCCCTTTTTGTCAAGAATCAAAAAGAAATATAATCATAAATAATCAGATTCAAAATGGATGATTTGTATTAAAACATATTTCAATAACATTTCAGAAGCAGTTAAGACAAGATAATGAATGCATAAAACAAGTAAACAAATATTAGATGGAGGGGGAAGTCATGTGAACAATGCTTCCAGCAAGCTCTTAATCTGAGTGCTTGATTCTTCTTTCTTTCCCAGCATATCCTTTATTTATTTGGTTGTGTCTTCTTGCTTATCCAATCTTGCGTGGATTACAACATTCTCCTTCTTTAACTCTTCCAGAGTTTGCATGACCAGAGATGGAGCTGGTGTTTCTTAAGAGGTTGCAAGTCTTTCAGAACACTCTGCAACATCTTCTGATTCAATTGCTTCTTCAGTTGTATTTTCCTTTTCTTGAACAATAGCCAGAGGGTGACTATCAAAACATGGTTCATTAACTTCTAAAGGTTGGTGCTCTTTCCAGGGAGCATTGTCCAGCAGAAGAATTGCTTTCTTGTCCCAGTGACTCAGAACTTGATCTTTGAAAGATTTTAGCTGATCAATGAAGTTCTATTGAGCCATTTCATAACTTAATTCTTTCAGCCTCTGGGATTCAGATTTGGACCATTTTCTGAATCGATTCCAATGAGAATCAGAAGTAGCAGGATTTTAATTTTCCAAACTAGCTTGCTTCAAAGAATTAACCCATTCCTGTAATTCTGTTTTAAAACTAAATAAGTTCTTACCAACATCTGTTTTGGTTATGGTTGGTTTAGGTTTGGGAATGAAAATTTTATTTGAGGTTGAAGCTAGGTTGTCCAGTGCTTCTAGGTCAATTATTGTTCTGAGATGATCAACTGGACGGTTAATGGGATAGGGAGTAGGAGAATAAAAAATTATGATTGGTGAACGGGATGTGTTTGATGGTTTGGAATTATAGGGTGATGGTATTTCTGCAATGTCAATTATGGAGAGAGGTTGATAAACCATAAGAGGTTCTGTTATTCCAGGAATAAGGGTAGTGGTATCAGAGTCTGTAAAAGAATCTTCTGATCGGTTTGCGGTAGCGTGTTGATTTTCTGGTTCAGGGGTTTCAAAGTTTAGATTTTCTTGTTGAGGGGTTTCAAAGTTTGGATTTTCAGTTTGGGGAGTGTGAGGGTTTTCATTTTCTGGTTGAGGAGTATGGAGCTTTTGATGTTCTGGTTGTGGAGTATGGAGGTTTGGATTTTCTTAGGTAGGTGTTTGAAAGTCTTGATCAAATAGTTCAATATCAGAAAGAACTCTAGCAATTTCTGGCTGATTTTATTCTAGATTTGGATTGGGGGATTGAGGTTCATTTAGGAAGTTGCCTAAGGTTACAGAAGGATCAAATTCTATGTCAAAGTCCTCAAAATTTTGAGGTGAGGGATCTTCTGTTCGTTGAGGGGGGATGGTTTCAGATGTTGGAAAAACTATAGATTCTACATTAGAAACAAAGGAAGTGTTACCTTTCTTTTTAGCAGCTTCGGGTGTCCTCTGAGAAGATCCTTCTCTTACTGCCTTTCTCTTTCTGGATTTCTTCAACACAACATCTGGAGCTTGCTTGTGCAGATCAAGAATGTTAAGTTCCAGATCTGTTCCATCTTCCTTGCAAGCTTCTAGGTATTTGACCACAATCTCTGGTGAAGCATCAATCTTAGAAAATAACGGAAAATATTTCAAAGGGATTCTCCTTGATATGATGACTTCATGAGTAGCAACTGTTGGTTCCTTCTTAATGCTATCAATAATATTCATTTTCTTCAGATTCTTGGCATTAAGTGGTTTTCCAGCACTTGCCTCTAGAGTTCTAATCTGCTGAGACTCTGTCAGATGCTCTATCAACCTATTCTTTGTTAGAATTTTAGAAATTAATCTACCCAGAGGAATCCAATCCCTCTTTGTCCTTTCTTCTTCCCTTGTTTCTTTCACGCTTGTTCTTATATGATTGAAGATCAAGTATGGAAGATTTATTTTGGTCTTCTTTGAAATAAAATACAACAAAAACTGTTGATCGATGTTGATGTAGTCAGGAGAGCTTGTTGGCTTCCTGTGGTTTATACATCCCAGAATGATCCTGGCCCAGATTCTGTAGTAATCCTTCAAATCCCTTATCTTGCTGGATGGATGTCAAGAAGTAAAAATAACTCTTGTGATGGACTTTAGGTTAGAACACTTTTCAGCCATGTCGTTGCACCTAACTTCGCCGCCATTGTACCCAACCAATATTCCAATCAAGTCTTCAGTGATTACTATCTTCTTTCCCATTATGTAAGACGTAACTTGATGATTAGATGAAGTTGCGCGAATCCAGAATTCCTTAACAAGAATGGGGAATACTGGACCTAGAAAACGATCAAAGTACCTATTCCAGCCTTGAGCCGTTACATCTTCAGACAAATCAAAACCATTTTCCTTTAAGCTTACAAAATCGATGATTAGCTCACATAAAACTTCAAGAGAATCGACCAGAGTGAGAAAAGTTCTTATGGGTTCCTCATACTGTTCAGCTGTTGAAGACGAACCGGGAGCACTTTGGAGATATTTGATGCTTGAGGAAGATGCCATTGTTGACACAGTTTGTTTTGAAAATTTCTGAGAAAAGGGTTTTTGCAAAACGAAAGCAAGAGAAAATAATATATGCGAGAAGAAGTGAATGAAATAGTGATTGTGTATTTATAAACAGTTTTGAAAACTTAATCAGTAAGAAAGAGAAAACAAAGTAATGATTATATTGTAATTATGAAACCTGAAAATGGGGGATTGCGTGTAGATACTGAATGGTTACCATTGACATGTGTGTCAATGCATCCAATCAGAGCCTTAGACCCTTCATAATTTGAACACGTTTTCAGCCTTAGAAGGTAGCTTGTGAGAGGATGACACATGTTTGATGGTATGAACTGCACGCCTCTATCTTTGAAATGAAAGGTTCAGATCTTATTAGATAGATTCTAAAGCAACTGTACTCCTAACTTCTGAAGACGTGTTGATCAGATGTTCATAGAGAAAATATAGAGTTCTGAGGGTTATAGAATATGTAAATAAAACTTCTTATTCTAGACATAATTTCATGCTGAGATGTTTCAGAATGAAATTAAACCTATCTTCTGAAAGGGATTTTGTAAAAACATCAGCCCATTGATGGTCTGTGTCAATAAATTTTAAAGCAAGAATTCCTTTCTGAATATATTCCCTAATAAAATGATGTTTTATTTCTATATGCTTAGCCCTAGAATGCAAAATTGGATTTCTAGACAAACATATTGCAGAAGTATTATCACATAAAATAGGGATGTTACTCTCAAATATGTTAAAGTCTTCAAGCTGACTTTTCATCTAAAGCATTTGTGTGTTGCATCCAGCAGTTGCTATGTATTCATCTTCATATGTTGACAATGCAATTGTGGACTGCCTCTTACTGGTCCATGAGATTAGATTATCTCCCAGAAACTGGCAGCTTCCAGAAGTGCTTTTTCGTTCTACTCAGTTTCCAGTAAAATCAGCATCACAGTACCCTACTAAACTGTATTCACTGGTTTTTCTATAAAACAAACCCAGGTTAGTAGTACCTTTCATATACTTGAAAATCTGCTTAACAACAATTAAGTGATATTCTCTAGGATCTTATTGGAATCTGGCACATAAGAAAGCGTTGTATAAAATGTCAGGCCTTGAAGCTGTAAGATATAAGAGAGAACCAATCATACCTCTCTAGATCTTCTGTTCTACCTTTTTACTTACCTCTTCCTTTTCCAGAATGCATGTGGGATGCATTGGATTCTTTGATGGCTTACATTCTAATAGATCAAATTTCTTCAGAAGTTCTCTGACGTATTTGCTCTGGTGAATGTAAGTTCCTTCTGGAGTTTGGTTGATCTGAATGCCCAGAAAGAATTTGAGTTCTCCCATCAAGCTCATCTCAAACTCTGCCTGCATACACTTAGCAAATTCTCTTCCCAGAGAAGGTTTAGTAGATCCAAATATTATATCATCTACATAAATCTGACAAACTAAAATGTCATTCTTAAATGTCTTACAAAACAAGGTTGTGTCCACTTTCCCTCTAGTGAATTCCTTTTCTAACAGAAATTTACTTAGTCTTTCATACCAAGCTCTAGGATCTTGTTTCAGACCATAAAGTGACTTCTTTAGTTTGAAAACATATTTTGGGTGTTTGGAATTTTCAAACCCAAGGGGTTGGTGCACATACACCTCTTCATCAATGTAACCATTTAAGAATGCACTTTGGACATCCATCTGATACAGAGTGATGCCATTATTTACAGCAAAAGAGATTAAGAATCTGATAGATTCTAACCTGGCGACTAGAGCAAAGGTTTCTATATAGTCTATCCCCACTTGCTGACTATAACCTTGTGCCACCAGCCGTGCCTTGTTTCTGATTACTTCTCCTTGTTCATTCAGTTTGTTTCTGAACACCCACTTTGTTCCAATGACGTTGAATCCTTTTGGTTTAGGAACCAGATCCCATACGTCATTTCTGGTGAATTGATTTAACTCCTCCTGCATTTCCAGAATCCAGTCGTTATCCATAAGAGCTTCATCAATTGTTGTTGGTTCAATTAGAGATACCAATCCCATGAGGGATTCTTTAGAATTTCTGAATGTTGATCTTGTTCTGATTGGATCTTCCTTCTTTCCCAGAATTTTATCTTCAGGGTGAGCTATGCTGCTTCTAGATAGTCTTTTATGGATTTGTTCAACAGAAGTTGCTGCAATGCTTGTGACATTTGCTTCTGATGTTGTTGGAGCATCTTTGTTGGGAACTTCTGATGAATTGCCTTCGGCACCTGTGAATTCAACTTCTATATATGCAAGAGATTCATTCTGCTTTGACTTTTGAGGGCCAAGCTTGTCATCAAATCTAACACTGATTGACTCTTCTACAATTTGTGTTTCTGTATTGTATACTCTGTACCCTCTTGAGCGTTCAGAGTATCCTAACATAATACACTTCTATGCTTTATAGTCAAACTTGTTCAGATGTTCTTTAGTGTTAAGTATAAAACAGGTACATCCAAAAGGATGGAAATAAGAAATGTTAAGCTTTCTATTCTTCCACAATTCATATGGAGTCTTATCCATAATAGGTCTTATGGATATTTTATTCTGAATGTAGCATGTTGTGTTAATTGCTTCTGCCCAGAAGATCTTAGCAATGTTAGTCTCATTTATCATGGTTATGGCCATTTCTTGCAATATTCTGTTCTTTCGTTCTACAACTCCATTTTGTTGGGGAGTGTTGTACCCCAAAATTTGCCCTCCCATATTTCTAAAAACATTTCAAGAAAATTCACAAGTCCAACCCGGCGCGTTATATTCAGGTGTTCTTTCGCCAAGATATCTCTGATAACATATTCTCAAATTCAGGTTCGGCTCAAGAGTCAATTCTTTAAAGAAGGTATCCGAATGTGTGAGTTTTCTTGAAGAAATATAGTGAAAAAGTGTGCTGAAAGTGCAGTTTTTACGCGCTAAAAAATTCATAACTTGAAGATCGTGACTCGTTTTGAACCCGTTCCGGTGGCCAAAATTCCGTCTTGACATTATCTACGTTTTCATCTCTCATGGTTGGAAGCCAATTTCGATCAGAAGGTCTTCAAAAATGTGGACTTATCAAGTATTTTCATATAGAAAATTTATGACAGAAGTTTATTTGCGTCATGTTCAGAAAATCATAACTTGGTCGATTTTCATCGTATCGAGCTGGTTCCGGCGCCAAAATTTCAAAAATTGAGTTGGCTACATTTTCACAGAAGGTATTGAGTTCAAACGGTATTCAAAAGGCCTTCGTTGCTTACTCAGAGTGCGTGACGCGCCAAAAATCCTGAATGCTGAATATTATTTCATTTGGGCTGAAACTTCGAAAATTCATAACTCGGTCAATTTTTATCGGATTGGACTCATATTTTTACACAAGGTCACTGACTCATAGATCTACAACTTTGCTTCAAAAGTCGAGACTGGATTATGCACCGATCAATACCAGTTTTTTATTGAAGAACGTGTCAGAGTTGACACTGAAGCCCAAAATAAGTTTGTATGAGCTGAAACTTCAAAAATTCATAACTAATTCACCGTTTATCCGATTGAGTCGATTTTCGGACAGGAGTTAGTTCTCGATGTCGGCTACATTTTGTTTTCACATTTCAACTTCAAAAAATGCACTTAAGTCCCTGCGATTTAGCCTGGAAAGTGACGAATTCAAGTGAATATTGGAGGCCCAATTGCACATTCAAAGCCCATTTGCTTTACCCTAATTTTCATTATATAATCACCTTCTTTTCACACAAACCAGGGAGGAGAAAAAGAGAGAAAAAATCTTGCCACAACACTGTTAGAATATCAAACTCTTTCAAGAACCCTAAAACCTTGAAATCCTTATTACAAATCCCTCTCTCACTACAAACAAGCCATCACAGTTACAAACCAACACCTCACTACTTCTTCAGTAAGGGTAAGGCTGGCTTGATCCCCATGATCCTAATTTTCCAGTAAGGCATAAAAGCATTCAGGCCACTGATTTTCCAGTAAGGGTAAGATTGATTTGATCTTCATGATCAAAAGGGTATAATCATTCATACATGCCATATTGTGCCTAAACATTAAATTTCTTCATATATTGGCTTTATTTGCATTTTATGATTTTATTTAATGTGTTCGTGAGATTCAACACTGCAGATTTAGACAGGATCCCAGGTTCATTAAGGAACGTTGAGGCCAAAAGCCAAATGGCTAAAAGCCAAAAGCCAAATGGCCAAAGTAGAAAAACTTATGCATGACACCAATACATGACGAGACAGACAACCTGAGAAGATTAAGGAACGTTGAGGCCAAAACGCAAATGGCCAAAAGCCAAAAGCCAAATGGCCAAAGTAGAACAACTTATGCATGATGAGGCCAGAACACAAATGGCCAAACCACTCCAATTCACCTCCAAAAAGGGGACAGAAACCCCCCAAGGTATTGTATTTTCTTTCTTTTCCTTATTTTATTTATTTCAATTATTTCTTTTTTTAATTAATTCCTTTAATTTAACTTATTTTCATAAAATATAAAAAATAGTAAAAAACAGAAAAGTCATAAAAATCAAAATATATTTATTTAATTAATATTTTTTGTAAATAAATTTCACTAATAATTAATTATTTATTTTTATAAATCAAAATTGCATGTAAATAATTAGATTAATTTTAGGTTTAATTTTAACATGTTTTTCTTAATAAATAAATAAAATTAGAATTAGGGTTAATATTTTAATTTCATTTAATCTTTCTCATAAAAATACATAAAAAACATAAATACCAAAAACTCAAAAAAAATAATAATTTCTTTTTTCTCTTTAATTTCATTAGTTTAATCATTTTATTTAATTTCATTAAAAAGGGTCCAACGCCCTCGTTTCCAATTTTAATTCCTATTCGCGCATTTTTATTTATTTCTTTCTTTTAAATATCAATGTAATTCTCCCAAAGCCGTGTAAACTTAATTTCTCGCACTTTACTTTATTTCTTTACTTTCCGTCAAATCGGGTCCTGGATTTTAATTTTGGCGATGTGGACCCGCGCCTTTGTAATAGTTTAGAACTTTCAATTTCCGCATCTTTTTTAACTGTTAAATAAATGCATGCAAGAATGAATGACAAAAAAATAAAAACAAACGCATAGATCACCCATAACCTGACAAGACAAAAATAAATGAATCTGACACACAAATCACACACCACCCCTAGGGTACGTCTCACTGTTGCCTTGCCTCGAAAGGTGATAGTCGAGTAGAGGATGTCTTAGTAAGTCCTCATGATCCGGGAACCTGACATGAGGGTAGCTTCTAAGGTGTCTTCCCATTGCTCTGGTGATCACCATGTCCCGAACCTCGAATTGACCCGAACACCTCCAACGGTGGTGCTACCTACCTCTCAATGGTGGGATGGCACTACTTTAAAGGACATTTACACAGACGAATTCCTTAGGGTAGGTAGGTTCTCATAGATACTTGCTCTAAATTTCAAAACAAAACAAAATACTTTTCACACCAACACATTTTCAAAAAAGCTTTCGAAAGCAATTTTTCAAACACTCTTGAGGACTGATACAAGAGTCGAACTGGAATTTTCAAAGAAACTTTTTAAACCCACAGTTGAAAAGCAAACAAACCATTTTTGAAAACACAATGAGAAAGTATCTAAGAGCCCATGGATAACCATGGATAGAAAGGGTGCTAACACCTTCCCTTTCTATAATCTACCTCCCGAACCGAGAGCAATCTCTTTAAGGAATTTTTCTGTGCTTTTGTCCTTTCCATTTGGAGAAAATAAAAGACGGTGGCGACTCTTGCTTCCGCGACATTTTGCGAACCAGCGTTAAACAGTCAGTTCCAGATCCACCGATCACAGAACTGGCGACTCTGCTGGGGATTTAAACTTAAAGTGAGGTGTACCTTAGGGTTAGTTCATAACTGTGTTTTCAATTGCTTTCCTTGTTTGCTTTAAATTGTGGGACTGTCTTGGGAGTTCTATAGATCCTAACCCGGATCAAGGGGATACCTTCTTAGAAAGTAGCAACAAGGCTGTGAGGGAACTGTGCGGGGTATACCGACATGGTTGAAACAGTCTGCTACGTTAATGTGGCACTTTGGTGTGTACCGGTAACCCTTGAGTTCATTCAAGGAGAGTACGGGGCCTCCGCGTGGTGTCGTGAAGCATCAACAGACCTTAGGAACCTTAATTGAACTATCTTGACCTCTTTAGGGTAGTGAGATAACTGACTTTGGTGCAGTCCGAGGTTGGTTGATACTCGATACTACACTCAATTGAGGGTTGCTTTCCTGGAATATTTCGGTTGCCAGTTCAGTGGCTAAATCGAAACGATGAACAATGAAAGCAATCCCGTGATATTGGGACCCTTAGAACCCGGTTACTTCTGATAGGACAGGTTGAACCCACCAACTTCAAGTGGGTAATACCCAGACCCCATGCTGGCCTAAACTCTAAGGGTTTCTCTTGTGTGACTTGTGTGCCTTCGTACTTGACTACTTGCATGCTTTATCTGACACATGAACTACTTGCAGGTTTTGTCCTTAATTGGGACCCATGACAGGGTTACTGAGTTTGCTTGCAGGTTTTGTTTATAGTCCTTAATTAGGACTCATAACAAGGTCTACCAAGTTTCTTGCAGGTTTCGTTTATAGTCCTTAATTGGGACTCGTAACATGGTTTACTAAGTCTCTTGCAGGTTTTGTTTATAGTCCTTAATTGGGACTCATAACAGGGTGTACTAACTACTTGCAGGTTCTGTTTATAGTCCTTAATTGGGACTCATGACATGTTTTACTTGAGTTTCTTGCAGGTTTTGGTTTGCAGTCCTTAGTTGGGACTCATAACAGGGTTACCTACATTACCCCATGCATAGCATGTCATCATACCATTGCATACATCCTAACCCATTTTAGAGATCTCAAGGGCTTGTGATGCAGGTCAGGATGAATCAAACATCTAGCAAGGGGCAAAGAGGATTTATTTTCCTCTAGCCAAGGTTGTCAGGGGCTATGACCCACTTGATATGGTGAGCTTTGACTCCTGAAGAAGATTCCTCTAGCCAAGGTTGTCAGGGGCTATGACCCACTGGATATGGTGAGTCTTTGACCCTTGAAAAAGGACTCCCAACAAATATGAAGTCCCTTCAATCAAGCTACCAGATCCCATCTCTAACAAATTTCTTGTTTACCCCGCGAGATCCTTGAAAACATTGCATGCATATCATACATATCATTGCATAACAGGTACCCTTGTTGCAGGTCACTTACCCTCCCTGCTGTTTATTTCAGCCATGGCTTCACAACAAGGTAACCAGGACCTTCACACTCAAGAGACTCAATTCAAGGAGATCTTCCTAAGCCTATCCAAGGGGCAGGAAGAGTTGAGGACACTCCTCATGGGGAATCTGATCAGAAAGAGTCCTGAAGATGACAAGGACAAACAGCTGAAATGTCTACAAGCTGAGGTAGACACATTGAAAACCCAGATGCTGGGGCAAAGGGCCCTCATTCAAGGTTTAGCTCAGGAGCAAGGAGAGCTGAGAGCCATGATCAGCCAACTTCCTCAAGGCATGAAGCAACCAGCCCAAACCAGGGACCAGGTCATAGAATAGCTTCCAAGAGGGCAAAGGTCGGGTCCAATGAATAGACCTCTCCGAGCTGCTATTACTTCACAGGTCCAACAACGACCTCGCCCAGAACAACGGACTGATCAGAGTAAACCAGACAAGCCTAAAAGGCAGTTCACCAAGATCAACATGTCGCTGGATCAAGCACTACAACAAATGTTGGAGGCAGGGCTGATCACCTTAAGGGCTCCTCTCCGGAATCCAAACACTTCTGCTCCTAACTATCATCCCAACGATAGGTGCGCATACCATTCTGATAGCCCGGGGCATACTACGGACAACTGCTGGCCTCTCAAAAACAAGATTCAAGACATGATCGATGCTGGAGAGATTCAGTTTGAAGTACCTGAGACTCCGAACATAATCACTGCTCCCTTGCCAAATCATGGCTAGGATTGAGAAATTTTTGTTCATTCGAATGTTCAAGTTGCAATTTTCTTTTGTTCAAACATTTACTCATGTTAAACATTGTTATTTCATTAATGCATCGCATATGTCTGTTCTAAAACAATATATTCGTATTCACTAAATGCAAATTATTTTCATATTTTTTCTGATGGCAGCTCTTGATCTAAAATTCTAAGCCTCTTGAGGGAGGATGACGAAAACGATACCACAATCTTTATAGTATGCTTTTGAACAGACCCCGCTGATGAGGTACAGGCATTGTTTCAATTCCCAAACACTGGAGTTATAAGGATGATAATCCCTCGTCAACCCCTCTGAGCCAAAGAAGTAGGAGTTTTTCTTTTCGAAAATTGAAACCCTTCATTATAACCTGGGGCAGGGTAGTTCTCTCAGTTGATCCAAGTGCATAACGAATGGCGCCAAAGAAGTCCTTACAAAAAAAAAGAAGACAGTGATGGTTCCGAATAATCAATAACGAAAGGCAGTCATTATCGCAAAAAATATAAAAAAACCCATTAAGTCAAAACCCATGAAGGAGACTTACAAAACTGGGGCATCCCGCTGACTGTAATTCCAAAAAAGGAAACAGTTCAGGAAAAAAAAAGAAAGGGATAACAAAAATCAGACAAGAAAGAGGTCTTACAAACCCTAAACAAAAAAGGAATGACTGCCTATTCAAAATAAGTTATCAACATCTGAACCATCATTGGAACATCAGGGCAAAGACTCAAACAAGGTCTAACGTATGATCAACTGAGTTTAGGTTTGGAGAACATCACGAAGAGCGGGTGGGTACAAATAAAATTTGAGCCTTTATCCTTTGTTTCTTAAACCGTGAACTAGGCCACGTTATAACCCTTAAAAGTCCTAGCTGAAGCATGGGTTAGTTCGAAAGCATACTGTTACGAAAGGTATCCTGACTCCTTAAGGCCTACGGTAAATACGGAGTTGACATCACGTCTTACAAACATTCACTTGTTTTATGAAAAAATGCATTTTCAAAATCTTCAAGACAGACATAAGCTTTGCATTTTTGATATAACATTGTTTGCATATGACTATTTGTTTGAACAACAGGAAAATTCGCACGATGAATACCTAGTGAACAAAGGCACTTCCAATCAAGGGGCATGATATGATCATGGTCTATTATCTGGGGAAGTCCAATCAAGATTCGGAGAATCTCTCAAGAGGCCAAACAACCTGGGGCAAATCTCCGCCTGAGTCACTTGGGGGCATTCCAGCAACGAATCTTGCCTAATCAAACATCTTCTGGTGGCATGACAAAACACTTCTAACAGGGGCACCTCCCTGCATTCTAAGAGCATGGACATAGTCGAAAAAAATACTACGCATAATCAAAGACCCGCTAGGTTGACATACCTAGGCAAAAATAAGGGCTTCCCGGCGAACCAAAAAGGTTTGGGCAAAAATGAAGGGATGAAATGAAAAAAATCTGTACACCCGGCAAGTCAAAAACCTGAAAAGGCGGCTTGGGCAAAAATGGGTATCCCGGTGGACTGAAAACCCGAAATGGCGGTCCAGGCAAAAGTTAGGGATCAAAGCGTACGACTATGTCCAGGCGTCTTGTCATCTGCTTAGCAGAAGAAGGTTTGTCCATCAACAACTATCAGCATCTCACAGGTCTTCCTCTCCCACCTCAGAGACAGGGGCAATGAAGAGTTGTCTAGACGGTCTAATTGTTCTGTCCTCCAAGGCACCAAGGTGAGTTCGGCTGAAAAACATAACCAGATATCTTAATTCCCCAGAGATGGGCGTCAGCAAGTATTCTTAACAAGCATCCCCGGCAGTCTTGGCCTAAAGATTGTTCCCCGGCGGTATATCAAACATTCAATGGAGTCATTTCTCCGGTGCATATCAAACTTCCCCAGGAGAGTCCAATCCAGTTTCCCCAGGAAAGGTTGGAATCCATCTCCCCAAGCAGTAAGCTTATCCCCAGTAGATTCTGGAAGCTTATCCTCGCAGAGCACGAACGCGTCTCCCGGCTTTATTCAAAGAGTTATTTCCTTACTAGGGTATAACTGGGTTATCCTCAGCCAAAAGCCACGGAAAGGTCGTTCTCGGAACAGTCTTCTTATCCCCAGCGAAGTCTATTAACACTTCCAACACAACAAGGGTATCCCCAGCAAGTTATTATCAACAATTCAACAAAATACCTCGCTCCCCACAGAGTATTGCTCCCCAGCAAGATCGCTAGAGTACTTTTCTCCCCGAAGAGTTATCCATTCGCCAAGTTTATTCCCCGACGGAGTTATCTCCTCCTACTGGTATTCTTGCAACTATCACCCCCAGCGGAAGCAAAGACCTACTTGCCAACATCAGCCCAGGAGCGACTTCCCGGCACCCGTCAACGATTTACTTTCCTAGACGAAAAAAAAACATACATTCGTAAACGTCGCATACATCATTATAGCATGCATGTACGCATCATGTCTTACAAATCTCATTTATGTTGAGAAAATTATTGCTTGATCCATATTATGCATTGCATATGACTGACCTTTACCTTTCAGGAAAAGATTCAGTTAAGTTCTCAGCTATTTCAAGACCTTGTCTGGTTCAGTTAAATCGACTCCCAAAGATTTTCCTGGTTATTATCCAGTCAAAGGCCTTCTCTGGTCTAGTTAAACCGACTCCTAAAGGTTTTTCTTTTGAAGACTCAGTTGAGGACTCCAAGACCTTGTCTGGTTAAGTTAAATCGACTCCCAAAGATTTTCCTGGTTATTATCCAGTCGAAGGCCTTCTCTGGTCCAGTTAAACCGGCTCCTAAAGGTTTTTCTTTTGAAGACTCAGTTGAAGACTCCAAGACCTTGTCTGGTTCAGTTAAATCGACTCCCAAAGATTTTCCTGGTTATTATCCAGTCAAAGGCCTTCTCTGGTCTAGTTAAACCGACTCCTAAAGGTTTCTCTTTTGAAGACTCAGTTGAAGACATTCCAAGACCTAGACCGGTTCAGTTAATCGACTCCAAAGATTTCTTATCTAGTCAAAGGCCTTCTCTGGTCCAGTTAAATCGACCCCAAACAGATTTTTCTGATAAAGACCCAGTTGAAGACATTCCAAGACCTAGACCGGTTCAGTTAATCGACTCCAAAGATTTCTTATCCAGTCAAAGGCCTTCTCTGGTCCAGTTAAATCGACCCCAAACAGATTTTTATGATAAAGACCCAGTTGAAGACATTCCAAGACCTAGACCGGTTCAGTTAATCGACCCTAAGATTCTCTGTTTCTTATCCAGTCCAAGGCCTTCTCTAGTCCAGTTAAATCGACCCCAAACAGATTTTCCTGATAAAGACTCAGTAGAAGTTACCCAAGATTCTCTCAATGTTTGCTATTGAGGTTGTAGTCGCCTATGGTTCTCTCCCCGATACTGCGGAGGTGGTAATCCCAGGTTTCGCTCAACGATTGCTGTTGAAGTGAAGTTATCCAAGATTCTCTCAATGTTTGCTGTTGAGGTTGTAGTCGCCTATGGTTCTCTCCCCGATACTGCGGAGGTGGTAATCCCAGATTTCGCTCAACGATTGCTGTTGAAGTGAAGTTATCCAAGATTCTCTCAATGTTTGCTGTTGAGGTTGTAGTCGCCTATGGTTCTCTCCCCGATACTGCGGAGGTGGTAATCCCAGATTTCGCTCAACGATTGCTGTTGAAGTGAAGTTATCCTAGATTCTCTCAATGTTTGCTGTTGAGGTTGTAGTCGCCTATGGTTCTCTCCCCGATCCTGCGGAGGTGGTAATCCCAGATTTCGCTCAACGATTGCTGTTGAAGTGAAGTTATCCAAGATTCTCTCAATATTTGCTGTTGAGGTTGTAGTCGCCTATGGTTCTCTCCCCGATCCTGCGGAGGTAGTAATCATTCCAAGATTTTATCAACGATTGCTGTTGAGGTTAAAGTCATCCAAGGTTCTCTCACCGTTCCTGTTGAGGTAGTAACCATCCCTGGTTCATTCACCAACATTCGAAGATCCAGATCCAGCTCCTGTAACCAGTCAGGACACATCTACGCAAAGAATTTGAAGACCAGCTCCCGTAACAGGCCAGGTAATCATTTTTCTTTTGCAGGTACGCAAGTTCTCGCTAAGGAATCTCTTACGCAATGAACATCCATATGGCATCTATAAGCCCATCCACCCTCCATCATCTCTTAGCATGGCATCTATAAGCCCATCATCCTATCCATCAATCTCCAAATGGCATCTATAAGCCCATTCCCCACATCACACTGCTACTATGTGAGCGCAAATTTCTGGGCACTCTAGTGTTCAATCATCTTCCACCTTCGGATTACGAAAGGCACGTCAGCCAATCTGCATCCTCAGGTTTAAGAAGATTGAACAGGGGCAACTGTTGTACCCCAAAATTTGCCCTCCCATATTTCTAAAAACATTTCAAGAAAATTCACAAGTCCAACCCGGCGCGTTATATTCAGGTGTTCTTTCGCCAAGATATCTCTGATAACATATTCTCAAATTCAGGTTCGGCTCAAGAGTCAATTCTTTAAAGAAGGTATCCGAATGTGTGAGTTTTCTTGAAGAAATATAGTGAAAAAGTGTGCTGAAAGTGCAGTTTTTACGCGCTAAAAAATTCATAACTTGAAGATCGTGACTCGTTTTGAACCCGTTCCGGTGGCCAAAATTCCGTCTTGACATTATCTACGTTTTCATCTCTCATGGTTGGAAGCCAATTTTGATCAGAAGGTCTTCAAAAATGTGGACTTATCAAGTATTTTCATATAGAAAATTTATGACAGAAGTTTATTTGCGTCATGTTCAGAAAATCATAACTTGGTCGATTTTCATCGTATCGAGCTGGTTCCGGCGCCAAAATTTCACAAATTGAGTTGGCTACATTTTCACATAAGGTATTGAGTTCAAACGGTATTCAAAAGGCCTTTGTTGCTTACTCAGAGTGCGTGACGCGCCAAAAATCCTGAATGCTGAATATTATTTCATTTGGGCTGAAACTTCGAAAATTCATAACTCGGTCAATTTTTATCGGATTGGACTCATATTTTTACACAAGGTCACTGACTCATAGATCTACAACTTTGCTTCAAAAGTCGAGACCGGATTATGCACCGATCAATACCAGTTTTTTATTGAAGAACGTGTCAGAGTCGACACTGAAGCCCAAAATAAGTTTGTCTGAGCTGAAACTTCAAAAATTCATAACTAATTCACCGTTTATCCGATTGAGTCAATTTTCGGACAGGAGTTAGTTCTCGATGTCGGCTACATTTTGTTTTCACATTTCAACTTCAAAAAATGCACTTAAGTCCCTGCGATTTAGCCTGGAAAGTGACGAATTCAAGTGAATATTGGAGGCCCAATTGCACATTCAAAGCCCATTTGCTTTACCCTAATTTTCATTATATAATCACCTTCTTTTCACACAAACCAGGGAGGAGAAAAAGAGAGAAAAAACCTTGCCACAACACTGTTAGAATATCAAACTCTTTCAAGAACCCTAAAACCTTGAAATCCTTATTACAAATCCCTCTCTCACTACAAACAAGCCATCACAGTTACAAACCAACACCTCACTACTTCTTCAGTAAGGGTAAGGCTGGCTTGATCTCCATGATCCTAATTTTCCAGTAAGGCATAAAAGCATTCAGGCCACTGATTTTCCAGTAAGGGTAAGATTGATTTGATCTCCATGATCAAAAGGGTATAATCATTCATACATGCCATATTGTGCCTAAACATTAAATTTCTTCATATATTGGCTTTATTTGCATTTTATGATTTTATTTAATGTGTTCGTGAGATTCAACACTACAGATTTAGACAGGATCCCAGGTTCATTAAGGAACGTTGAGGCCAAAAGCCAAATGGCCAAAAGCCAAAAGTCAAATGGCCAAAGTAGAAAAACTTATGCATGACACCAATACATGACGAGACAGACATCCTGAGAAGATTAAGGAACGTTGAGGCCAAAACGCAAATGGCCAAAAGCCAAAAGCCAAATGGCCAAAGTAGAACAACTTATGCATGATGAGGCCAGAACACAAATGGCCAAACCACTCCAATTCACCTCCAAAAAGGGGACAGAAACCCCCCAAGGTATTGTATTTTCTTTCTTTTCCTTATTTTATTTATTTCAATTATTTCTTTTTTTAATTAATTCCTTTAATTTAACTTATTTTCATAAAATATAAAAAATAGTAAAAAACAGAAAAGTCATAAAAATCAAAATATATTTATTTAATTAATATTTTTTGTAAATAAATTTCACTAATAATTAATTATTTATTTTTATAAATCAAAATTGCATGTAAATAATTAGATTAATTTTAGGTTTAATTTTAACATGTTTTTCTTAATAAATAAATAAAAATTAGAATTAGGGTTAATATTTTAATTTCATTTAATCTTTCTCATAAAAATAAATAAAAAACATAAATACCAAAAACTCAAAAAAAATAATAATTTCTTTTTTCTCTTCAATTTCATTAGTTTAATCATTTAATTTAATTTCATTAAAAAGGGTCTAACGCCATCGTTTCCAATTTTAATTCCTATTCGCGCATTTTTATTTATTTCTTTCTTTTAAATATCAATGTAATTCTCCCAAAGCCGTGTAAACTTAATTTCTCGCACTTTACTTTATTTCTTTACTTTCCGTCAAATCGGGTCCTGGATTTTAATTTTGGCGATGTGGACCCGCGCCTTTGTAATAGTTTAGAACTTTCAATTTCCGCATCTTTTTTAACTGTTAAATAAATGCATGCAAGAATGAATGACAAAAAAATAAAAACAAACGCATAGATCACCCATAACCTGACAAGACAAAAATAAATGAATCTGACACACAAATCACACACCACCCCTAGGGTACGCCTCACTGTTGCCTTGCCTCGAAAGGTGATCGTCGAGTAGAAGATGTCTTAGTAAGTCCTCATGATCCGGGAACCTGGCATGAGGGTAGCTTCTAAGGTGTCTTCCCATTGCTCTGGTGATCTCCATGTCCCGAACCTCGAATTGACCCGAACACCTCCAACGGTGGTGCTACCTACCTCTCAATGGTGGGATGGCACTACTTTAAAGGACATTTACACAGACGAATTCCTTAGGGTAGGTAGGTTCTCATAGATACTTGCTCTAAATTTCAAAACAAAACAAAATACTTTTCACACCAACACATTTTCAAAAAAGCTTTCGAAAGCAATTTTTCAAACACTCTTGAGGACTGATACAAGAGTCGAACTGGAATTTTCAAAGAAACTTTTTAAACCCACAGTTGAAAAGCAAACAAACCATTTTTGAAAACACAATGAGCAAGTATCTAAGAGCCCATGGATAAACATGGATAGAAAGGGTGCTAACACCTTCCCTTTCTATAATCTACCTCCCGAACCGAGAGCAATCTCTTTAAGGAATTTTTCTGTGCTTTTGTCCTTTCCATTTGGAGAAAATAAAAGACGGTGGAGACTCTTGCTTCCGCGACATTTCGCGAACCAGCGTTAAACAGTCAGTTCCAGATCCACCGATCACAGGGAGTTCTAGGACAAGAGAAATCATGAGAAATGCCATTTTCATTAAAAAATATTTCAATTTTTTTGTTTTCAAATCCTCCACCATGATCACTTCTGACTTTGACAATTCTAAGATCCTTTTCATTCTGAACTTGGTTACAGAAAGCAACGAACATAGAATGTGACTCGTCCTTGTGTCTTAAGAACTTTACCCACATCCATCTGCTATAGTCATCTACGATCACTAACCCATACTTCTTTCCACTAACAGACGCAGTTTTCACTGGTCCAAATAAATCTATATGCAGAAGTTCTAATAGCCTAGAGGTAGAAACAACATTTTTTGCTTTAAAGGAAGGTTTTGCAAATTTTCCTTTCTGACATGCTTCATACAGAGCATCTGAGGTGAACTTCAGATTAGGAAGTCCTCTGACCATATTGAGTTTGTTAATCTGAGATATTCTTCTCATACTAACATGCCCCAATCTTCTATGCCAGACCCATTGCTCGTTGTTAACAGAAAGAAGGCATTTTACATTCTGACTCTTTAGTTCAGAAAGTTATATCTTATAAATGTTGTTTTTCCTCTTTCCATTAAATATGATAGTTCCATCTTTCTGACTAACAGCTTTGCATGAATTTTGATTAAAGATTATATCATAACCGTTATCACTTAATTGACTTATGGATAACATGTTATGCATTAATCCATCAACTAACAACACATTATTAATAGAAGGGAGGTTACCGTTACCTACTGTTCCAGAGCCAATGATCTTCCCGCTTTGATTGCCTCCAAAACCCACGTAGCCTCCAGGTTTAAGTTCCAGAATTTGGAACATATGCTTTCTTCCCGTCATGTGTCTAGAGCACCCAGAGTCCACGTACCATGACTAGTGTTTTAGCCTTGCTGCTAAAGATATCTGCTACATATATAATTTTGTCCTTAGGTACCCATATCTTTTTGGGTCCTTGTTTGTTAGTTTTACCAAAATTCTGTTTGAATTTTGGTTTGGCAGAATAATCATTACTAGTGTATTTCAAATCATGTGTGTGCCCATAGGTGAAGTGAGATTTTAATGGTGTGCGTTTAATTACTAAGTCCATGACTTTATTAGGTGGGGATACTTTACCTTGGTATCCTATTCCTTTTATGCCACTTCTGCTAACTCCATAGATTATTGAAGCCATCTTGCTTCTATCGATGTTTTTAGCCAGAAACTTCTAAAAGCTTTGATCATATTCCTTTATGATCTTATCAGCATTACAAGGATCCTCTGAGATTGTTTCCTTCTGAGAGTTTTGTAAATCAATTTCTAGTTTTGAAATCTTTTCTTTAAACTCAAAATTTTCTAATCTCAGACTCTCAGTTTCTTCAGAGTCAGAAATAAGATCCTTTTTCATGTTCTTGAATTTGACTCGAAGCTGCTGATATCTTTCCATAATTTCACTCAGACTTTATCCTAGTTCAGATTTAGTAAAATTAATAGTAAAGTCAGGAAATACCTCTTCTATGTCTGATTCTGATTCTGACCCAGATGCTTCACTGTCTTTTGTAACATTTTCCATAAGATCAATGTTGTCTCTTTCATCATCTGACTCTGTGTCTGTGTCAGAAGTATCTTAATCATCCCATGTTTCCATGAGAATTTTTTTCTTCTCCTTGAAGAAATTCTTTTTGGGTTTCTCCTTCTGAAGCCTTGGACAGTCGCTTTTGTAGTGCCCTTGTTCATTGCACTCATAGCAGACGATGTCCCTGTTGCTTGACTTTCTGTGACATGAAGCAGATTTAGACTTTCTGTGTCCAGAGGAGGGCTCAGACTTTTTGTATCAGAGGAGGATTCAGACTTTCTGTATCCAGAAGGTGATTCATTTTGATTCCTTGATCTTTTGGAGTTTTTGAATTTTCTTTGCCTCTGCTTCCACAGCTGATTGACTCTTCTGGAGAGAAGAGACAATTTGTCTTCTTCTAATGAGGATCCATCAGAGGTTTTTTCCTTAGCCTGCAAAACTTTAGAATCAAATTTTTTGTTAGATTTTAACGCTAACGGCTTACCTTGCTTCTAAGGCTCGTCATCTTCTAGCTCTATCTCATGACTTCTGAGTGAGCTGACAAGTTCCTCTAGAGATATCTTGTTGAGATCTTTTTCTAGCTTGAGAGAAGTGACCATTGGCCTCCATTTCTTCGAGAAACTTCTGATGATCTTCTTTACATGATCAGCAGTAGAATACCCTTTGTCAAGAACTCTCATCCCAACAACTAGAATCTGGAATCTTGAGAACATTGCTTCAATGGATTCACTTTCTTCCATCTTGAAGGCTTCATATTTCTGAATAAGCACAAGGGCCTTGGTTTCTTTAACTTGTATGTTGCCTTCATGCGTCATTCTAAGAGAGTCAAACATGTTTTTAGCTATCTCTCTGTTTGAGATCTTCTGATACTCTGAATATAAGATGGCACTAAGAAGAATCATTCTGGCCTTGTGATGGTTTTTGAAGTCACGCTTTTGCTGGTCACACATTCTTTTTCTATCAATATTCTGACCACTTTCATCCACAGGATGCATGTATCCATCAATTACCATGTCCCATAAATCAACATCGTGAGCCAGAAAGAAGCTCTCAATTTTGTCTTTCCAGTAGTCAAAGTTTTCTCCATCAAAGACTGGAGGTTTGCCGCTTATTCTGTCCTTATCATCATGATAGTCATTGCTGATGTTCTGACTTGGTCCCACCATAGTGTTTTTCTAAGCTTGGATCTTGTACTGACACAGTTAAGTGTATGAACTTAGAACCAGGCGCTCTGATGCCAATTGAAGAAGTGAAAAACACAAGAAGGGGGGGGGGGGGGGTTAAATTGAAACTTAAAAATCAAAAGCAAATGACACGATGATTTTATCCTGGTTCGCTTGATCTAAAACTACTCCAGTCCACCCGCCACAGTGATTTCGCCTCTCTCCAACGAGGACTTAATTCATTAATCAAACTGATTACAATTATACTTTGACAACTACCAAAGTCTTCTTGAATACAACTACAACCAGATTTATCTCAAGGAAATTCACTAATCAAAAGAATAAATAATCTGTGTACTAGTTGTTTTTCGTTACAAAAACTGTATCATAAACTTGTGATGTATTGCACAATTTTAGAGAATAGTATGAATATAATTTGGTAGCATTGAGAGATTGTATGAAGTAGTTGTGTAAATCGTGAACGATTTAGCCTTGGTGCTTGTTAAATAGGCGCAACAATCTGTCCAAATGGAAACATGATAATTGGAAGTAAATGCACTTTCCATAATATGAAGATCCTTGTCTGATTGTAGCCGTTGTAATTGATACTGCTTTGATGGAAAAGTAACACTTCAGAACATAAGGAACTTGCTTGCTGCTTTGCTTCAGAACTTGTGAAGTCAGAATAATAATGACATGTTTGCAACGTTAGACTTCCGTTCAGAGTTAAGATGTCTTTCACTTTAGTGCAAGTTCTGATCTTCATTCTTTAGAACATTCTGATATTAGTTTGCGTACTCAGCTTGAGCACCTTTGTAGCTTAACTTCTGATCCACTTCCGTCAGAACTTCTGTACAACATAGAACACAAATTTAGAGTTCATATTTGTTCTTTGTGTTTGTTGTTATCAAAACTCTTACGACAGTTGTAGAATCAAACCATGTTCTAACATGATGTTCAAAATTTTTTAAAACGAAGCTTGAATCAATGAGATAATTAGCTATGAATGCATGCTCGTGAACCATTTGATGAAATATCAAGCCGGACTAGGAATTCCACGCGTGTAACATGCATTGTGCTGAGCAAAAATTCAGCTTGCATGGTACCTTCTTCCCAAGATTATATCTCAAAATGTAGGAGTTATTTTGAGAAACTTCCTGAAGCAAAGTTGTTCCTCACATTTAGGGCTTGATCTTTGATGTGGAACATTTTTCCAAATAATGAAAATTTCAAATAGAAAAGTGATGATGAATGTGTTCCCATGAACTGTTTGACAAAATTCATGGCCTGGCACGCGCGTTACATGCCTTGTGCTGGGCAAGATGACAACTTGAAGCTCGAAATCCTCAGCATTGTATCCCTTTTTACACTTGACCATTTAAGGTGATTCTTGAACCAAAAATGAAGAGAAAACTTCAAACTCTAACTTTCATGTTTCCAACTTTTTGATTTGAGCTTAAATGGACATTCAAAATTAACCATGAAGAAGTCGGATTTTTGTGCATATTTGGGAAATTTCACTAAGTGTCCAAAAACTTCCAAGCTCCATAACTTTTTCTCATTTCATTTTTTGGACTTCAGGCATGAGTTACAAAGTTGAAGGATTTTGTATCCTCTTTCCAAGCATGTAAAGCTTGTACATTTTCAATAAAAATTGAGAAAGTTATGACCAATCAAAATTCAGCACTATGAACACTTAGAAAAAAAAATTCAAAATTTCAAATAACTTCCTTGACGAGTTATCTCCAATTCATATTTTCTCTTGATTTTATGCCACCATTGACCATGAAATATGAAAATAGGGACATTGAATTGATAGTTGACCAAAAGTCCCTTTTGTCAACAATTGACTTTTGTTGACTTCTAACAAAATGACCAATTTACCCCTTTTTGTCAATTGAGCCATTCCAAACATAAATTGATGATCAAATTTCCAATCATAGATGCTCATGAATGTGTAGAGAAACATGGAATCAAGTATTGCCTAAAAAGGGTATATGTACAAGATACACAATTCAAGGTGCTTGGTGATCCCTCATGGACAAACCTAAAGATAGGATGAAGTAGTAGAAGTACTCAAAAACCCTAATGCGTGATCTTGTTGTATTGTGATGGTATGAGATGATAGGGGAATCTTAGGGGGGGAAATTTGGGGCACAACAGCATAAAAAGGGAGAAAATAGGGTTAGTAAAAAAAGGAGGAAAAAATAATGTTGGAGCTAAGTGTTGAACTCATGACCCCTGCCTCTCTAGTATACACGCCTGCCAACTCAGCTACACGCCCTTGGTGCTAGGATACGCATCCATCATGTTTTGTACCAAACCTGCAAAAATAATGAAAACATGAAAGAATTTGGCAAAACTGGGGATCGAACCCGTGACCTGGGAGAGAAGTGACTTAGCGTGCGCGTTTCTACCAATAGGGTGTCTATACATTTGTTCATATAATTGAATCAATATATATATATATATATATATATATATATATATATATATATATATATATATATATATATATATATATATATATATATATATAAACAAATATATTGGCCAGAGAAGCGCCGGAGCCCTAGCTCCGGTTGTCTTCTCCGGTGACCTGTTTTTTCAAACCCTCTAAAAACCAAAACGTTAATGATCCAACCATGTCCTACCCCCTAAAACAGAGGTCGCGAATCCAATGGGAGCATTTTTGAAGGCTAAAACGCAAAGTATTAAGAGCTATGGTAAAAACATATGCAATCGGTACTAGTATGGTGATTCACGATTCAGTATACATGGGACCTCCATGATTGTTCAAACCTGTCCAAATGTAACTCAAAAGCATGTTAGTAATAACAATATGACTTAAGACGATGAAAAAATTAAGATGTGAAATTCACAATATTATGCAATCGGAGATGCATGGTATAGTGTTCTCATGCGTTTTGGACCCTCAAAATCAATCTAGTCTTACTCTGCAGGGTTGTTAGGAGTGAACGGAATGGAGATCTTGCAGTGAAAACGGTTGCAACAAGAGTTTTAAAATTCTAGGGTTCTTAACAAAAATTTGCTATTTTTTGACAATATTGAGAGGCAAGGGTTTTGTGTCTTGTTGTATGGGAAATACTGAGATTTATAGGGAAAATTAGGGCAACAATATGCGGGCTTGGACCTTGTGTAAAAAGATATAGTTTTATCTTATTTATTTTATATCATTAATGAATAAATAAAAATAAAAAATAAAAATAAAAAATAGGTCAAGGGGTGTAAGAATAATTTTTGAGGTGTATGAAGAATATAATACACGTTTGGACTCTTAAACCATGGCCAAATAGCCCATAATATCAAGCTTGCTCAATTTGAACTTCATGCATTTGCTCAAAATTTCCCAACTTGCAATGGTCATAAATCAATAATTTTTTATCTTTTGAAGGTGATCTTAGACCATTTGGAAAGCTAAATATGTCCTCTACAACCTCTATGTTGATCATTTTTGCTGTTGAAGACTTTATCTTAATGTAAGTTGCCTTGACAAAAATTGTCTTTTGTTGACTTTTGAAATGATATGTAATGTATTGGCTTATATCTCTTAAATTATGAATTTTTTGGACTTGAGCTTAAAGAGAACAAGTTGTAGAGATTTTAATTTCTTTTAAAATGGGCTTTGGTTGGGGAAAAGCTTATGAAGCATGTTAAAGTTATGGTTGGTCAAAGTTCAGTTCACTTCTCCTAAGGAAACCCTAATTTGGCAATTTTTGATTTTTGATGATTTGATGGCTTTTCTTGAGGAATAATGATCAACCATTTATCAAATGATGAATATCACTTTAAAATATTGATGTTGACCAAAAATCTTGAAGTTTGACTGTATGTTGACCATAGTTGACTTTTCACCCAATACATATAATTTTCAGTCATCTGAGCCATTGGCTGAGCAAACTTGTGATGCAAGGCTTGAACTTGATATGAGAATTCTTTGAAGCATATGAAGAGCCATGAAAACCACTTGAGACTTTGGAAACCCAATCTTCCTTGTGAAACACAAAACCCTAGTTGTGGACCCATTGCTTAGAAGGAGAATTTATCTCATCAATTCTTAAACTAACATGAGCAAATGAGGACCTCATGAGAATGTCTTGAAGAAAAATGGGAGGGAACATTTTGGGGTACAATAATAACCTTCACATAGCCAGACCCAAACAGAAGTTACCCATACCGAACAAAGGACATGAGAACTAGAAAATCAACAGACACACACAAAGTGAAGGAAACGAAAGAAACAAAAGACTCCATGAATACCTGAGCAAAAATAACGAATCTAGAATGTAACAATTTTATAGGATGAGAGACGCTATTCGAGGAAGAAAAAAACTGCACTAGGTAATAATGTGCACCAGTCAAATAGATTTGGATGCTTTTAATAAATAAGAACAATTTTTTTTTGGAAATGACAGTTTCCAAATCATGCACATGCATAGTCAGAACACGTGATACACACCCTCATGACATGTATAGGATGTACCGTTCAAAATAGATCATTGTTGGTCTCAAGGAAAAACACGTCTTGAGTTATTTCATGATATCTTGTCAGAATTGTCACAAAAGCTTCAAAAAAACAGTCTTAGAAAGACCTATCCATAAGCTTAGAAGCATAGGTACAATGTCCTTTCCTGGTCTCGAAATTCACTCCTTTCCACCTTTAAAAGTGAATCACCCAATGCTAATTCATTGGGCTCCTTCACGTTCTGCAGAGAAAAATAAATTCTCCCAGACACTAATATAATCTCTCAGAGTCCATCCTGAGAAACCTGAGACCACATGATTAAACCAATCATCTTCACATGATTTGACCACATATGCCCTGTAAAGCACACAAGTAACTACCTCTAATAGCTACATGTCACGACATATTGTCTGACATTGCAACCTCATAAGAGGCTGACAACTGCACCATTGCAGCCATAGTCCATGGAAAAGTACTTTACTCCCTCTGTCATGGATAGACAATGCTCTAGCTGAATATGAATACTTAAGCACCATATGGAGACATATAAGGGACTTCATCTTATCATAATCGAGGGTAACCACTACATACTCCTAGTTGGATACACCAGCTGAGCACTTCACATATTGTAAAGTTAATCCTGACTTTCATAGATCTAGATATATCAGCTCCTTGAGAATGATATCGAGTACCTTGAGTTGTTTACATAAACAAGGACACATTTGACTTGGAACTTGTTACACATTCCATAACAAATGCTCCTAGCTTCTTTATTGTACAAGATCCATATTGCCACTCTCTGTCACTTGTAGTGTAAGAAACTACTTCCTTAAAAGACATTCTAATCAGATCCCCCATCTGATATATTTATCCTAACAATTGCTGGATTAATTATTGTCTTTAGGAGTCATGCCTTCACCATATACCCTTGTGGATAGGGACAGGAGCTTAAAATCCTACTTATGTCATACTCTGAAATGCCACTTCTGAATACTGTGATGAACTTGTTTGACAACCACCAATAAGTATGATGTGACAACATCATCTAGGACATCAACTTTAGAAGCTGAATCAGGTTGTCACCCACAGAAGACCACTGAGAGAAATAAACTCTCAGTAGTTAGTAGCTATCTTTCCCAAGCTACTTTAAACGACCACATAGAGAAACATAACTTCTTTACACATTTTCTGAACTAAAATGTTCAGACTATATAATTTCATAACTCCTCAGATAAATACTCAGTCTCCTGTCAAGGTGTTCACTATTGGTTTTATGCACAGTCTCCTAAGAGGATAGACAAATACTTAGCTCCCGTCAGAATATTCAACACCAGTCAGATACACCACCTCCTCACACGAGGTATCACATTTTGTCTGACTATCTTCTTCTTCATACTTGTGGCATAGGCTGACTCTTCACCATGAAACCAATCATCATAGCCATCTTCGTCACAAACAACTCCATGATGGGTCAGTGGCTTGACCTAGTGCCTCATTCTGGACAAAACATGTTTCCTTGGCTAAAGACCAAATAAATGAGACGATGTTCCAACATCAATCTCACAGACATGGATTCAACAACTAATATGATTTTTGAGGTAACACCCATAGCAATCCATGCATAACTCTTGCAGAGGATACAAGATCATTCTTCATCAGCTGATCATCCTTCATGACCAGACATCAAACATATGTAATGACATGCATGATACACACCTCTGAAACACAAGTACAAAGGTATTTGGAGCAGAAAACAGTAAGCAGGTGATAAGGCCAGCACTATACTCTAAGCACCATTGCTTCTTCAAGGATCACTAATGCACTTCCAGCCCTAGTGCATAAACAAATGTTCTGGAATGTGAGGAAACCACATAGTTGGACTCTGAACTTGATAGGGACCTCCCTTAAGTATACATACCTTGCTCCAATGAGGCATGATCAACTCCCCTTACCAAGTAAATAACTGAAGACTCATTCCAATAGAATTGGATGATACTTCAAAATTGCAGATGCCAATCAACCACTGAGCTTAGGTTGATAAACCACCATTTTTTATCCTTCCTTGGATAATCGTTCTTCTCTTAACATAAATAATAGTTCCATGCTCTCATAGACTTGGCAATTATTTCAAGTTTGAGTAAACAAACTCTATCTTGTTTGTAAGAATAACCACTAACCTAGAAACTTGGATAACTGTTGACTTAAGTCCCTTTCTCTGAATTTTGGTTCCTTTTGTCAGAAGAACCTAAAGGTGTCAAAGATAATGTCCTCAACACAAGGAACAGACTTCATGAAGAATCTTGTTGAGATGTCTTTTAACAAGTCTTCGAATAGAACAACATGCTCAGCTTTTGCACTCCTACTTTCTTGGATCAGAAATAAACTAACCCAAGAAGTAAACAATATGTGCTCGTGTCCTGATCAATATATTTATCTAAGGAAAGTTTCTAGCATCGAAAATACTTAGACACATATGCCTCCTCTTACAGATCAGAAGTAGGTTCTAAACATATGTGATCAAAACACATACGTTCAGTCCCTAAAGCATCTGCTACACCATTCCTTTCATCAGCAAAATTATGCATAATTTGTTGACGAGATGTTCCAACAGCATGTAGAACATCATCCAAGGAATGCATTAAAAGACCCGTCATCAAAGACCAGTGGTTGGCCTTTCAGAGAAGAGCGCAAAAATAAATTGCTTCCTTCAGATCTCCTATCAACGAACTTATTCAGAAGTTCCTTTATGAGTGAACTTGAGACAATCCCCAAGTATCTTTGGAAACTTTAATAATTTGGTCGAGACTATCCACCACATTTCACAACACCATAGGATACACCTTGAGAGAGCAAGCACACACAACCACCAGGATTTTTCCCCCAGATGCAGAAGAATAAATGAAAAAATCCTCAACCAAGCTTCAGGCACAACATAAGTTTTAAACTAAATCAAACCTCAAAGAAACTCACGGCTAAGGCTGCTCACTTGACAACTTCAAAACAGAGTCACCACACACTCTGTCACGAATAACCCATCCTCCATTTCAAGGGAACATTCGTACAAATATGAACTCACCAGATTCAAACAACTTTTCAGTATAACCTCATACCTTGAACATGACCAGAAAGTATCTCCCCATGATCTTATCTAGAGATATAACATGATGCCTGCTTTGATACCAATTGAAATTATGGTATGGAAGAACTAGATGTCCTATAAGATGTCAAGACATCTGGTCTATTACAAATAACATGACAAGGAATAAACAGTTAAAAATAGATACTGAAAAGTAAAGTGCACACAAGAATTGTTAACCCAGTTTGGAGCAAGTCTCCTACTCTGGGGGCATACTAAGGCAGGGGAAAATCAACTAATAGTAGTATCAATTTAAAGCTAAACTATCACGTTTATAACTTATCACTTAATCACTACCCTCGCTAGATCTATGTATAAGACTCACCTAGATATGAGGCCCTCCTAAATCCCTCATCAATCACAAACAACGATTGGACAATTCTAAGACACTTAGAAAAACAAGAAAACACACTTCCATGATGAGAAGACTCGCTTCTATGATGAGAAGGAAGACACACTTCCCTCTAAACTCAGCCAAAACTCTTGACTAAGAACACCAAGTTGAATTTTCTTAAAAGCTTCCTCCAAGAACAATACTCACTCTTGCTTCAAAACTTCGAGGAGAGCAAAGTGACCATCTCACAACCCGAGTGGTTCACTTGCACCAAATCTCCTAGAGAGTGGCTACAGACTTATACCTAATGACTACATATTGATAATTCACGGCCAGTCATTAATCTTATGTTACAATGCTTCTATTTATAACCTAGTATCCAACTGGATTTGGGCTTCTAATCACAACAAATATGCTGTTACAAATTGTAAAAGATTCTACCACAAAATAGGTCTTCAACTAAATCTTCCTAATTAATCTCTATAATTAGAAAGTTAATATTCTTCTTGATTCTGACTTGAATCTTCAAGACCTAATAAGACAACTCCACATATGATTGTATAATAGTAACCTCTAATCCAATTGTACCAGTCACGATGGCGTATCAACCTACATAGGAAATCTTTTTCGACATGTTGCTCCAGATTATGAGACATCTTATCCCAACATGTTTCTTCATCAAATATAACTTCAAGTTGTTTTCTCCTACAAGTTACAAATACTATTTAATCTATTGCTGCTATATTAGTTTTAACAAACATAATGCCAATCCAAATAATAGAGAATTAACACATTCAAATATAGTTGTAAACCTAATATGCATTCATGAAACTGAGTACTTGGAATCCTGACGCCCCGTCGATGAGTCGATCTATATGTGGCAAAGAGTATGGGTCCTTGGGATACGCCTTATTGAGATTAGTAAAGTTGACATGCATCCTCCACTTCCTCGACTTCTTCTTGACCATCACTACATTCGACAACCAGGTGGGGTATTTTATCTCTTTGATGAACCAAAATTTCATAAATTTCCCCACTTCCCCAGCTACTGCTTTTCCTTTCTCTTCCCCATCTTTATGTTTCATCTGAGACACCGGTTTTAACTCTAGTTAATTGCAGGTGATGGCACATTATATCCAGATCATTTCCAGGCATGTCCAAAATTTTCCACGCAAATAGATCTACATTTTCACGCAATATTTTTATAGTTTCTTCTTTCTCCCCTTATGATAAGTTGACCCCTATGCGTGTTATCTCTAAAGGATGGGAGCCGATTTGGACCTCATTGGTGCCTTCTGTGGGGGTTAAGCTATCTTCTATTGGGTCGTCTCTTAGATCTATGTATACCATATTTACTTTGAGGTTGTCAATGCCCTCATTATGTCCGTCTTGAGCTCTTTTCTTTAATTTTAAGCTATGCTTATAACACTTTCTATCTAGCCCTTGATCACCTTTAATCACGCCAATCTGACCATTATCCAAAGAGTATTTCATTGTGATATATAGGGTTGTTAGGGAAGCTTCCAAGGTGTTGGTGACGGCCTTCTGTTGTACCCTAAAATTTGCCCTCCCATATTCTTCAAGAAATTGCCAAGCCAAGTCACAAAATTCCCCAAGGGTTGTGCAGTGCAACTGTCTCCTATACAGTCAAAATTAGGGTTTGTGTTCTGATCAAGAAAGTGAAGTTTTCAAAGGCCCAATCAAGTCTCACATGCCTACAAAGATGGTCAAGTATCCTCATATCAAGTTTCAAGGCATTCAGCTCAAAATTGCACAGTCAAAACCCTAAATTGCACTACAGTCAACTGTAGGGGCAAAATGGTCATTTGACAGTCAAAAGTTCAAATTTTTGGTCAACATATCATTTTGAAGCCACAAACATCATTTGATCAATGATTGATCATGATTCTCAAGATTTGGCTCAGAAATCATCAAAGATGCAAAAGTTACTATATTTGGACAGCTGAAAAAGTCAACTGAAATTGACCAGGGCATAACTTTCACATGGATTATCAGAAAAATTCCATCCAAATCTCATTTTGAAGAGAAAGACATTTCCTACAACTCATCTTCATACTTCAAGTCCAAGAAATGCTCTGACAAAAAGTTATCAATTTCAACATTATAGGTCATTTTCAAAAGTCAACAAAAAGGGACTTTAAGTCAAAGGCCATAACTTGAGATTGGTAAATCAAAATGACATGGGACCAAAGGCATTGGTTAGAGGACTCAAAGACCTTTCCAAAATGTCCAAGAACATGTGAAAAGCTTAAAAATGGAGCAAGTTATGCCTTGTGGAAGTTGGGAAATTTTTGGATATTTTGAAAAGTCAACTTTGATTCAAATGACCTAAATTTGCTAATGGGCCCATTTTTCTTCCATGATTCATCATTCCAAGCATATGCACGACCACTTGGCCCAAAGGGAAGTATTTTCTCAATTTTTATTTATTTATTTGAATTTATATTAATATTAATTCATTTAAATTATTTAAATATGTGAAAAATATCAAACTTGACCTAAAAAATCTTTTCATGCATGTTTTACTCTCAATATCACGTGCACATCCCAATATGGCAAGATTTGGTGTGATTTGGCATGATTGAACAAAAATACACTTGAAAAAGATTCAAAAAAATCTTAAGGAAATCAAATATGCAAATCATTGAATGCCATGGATTTTATTCAATTTTGTTGACCTAAAAGCTTTACTACATAATGAGAATCACAACCCTAAGCCTTGGACTGAAAGCTGCGCATAAGAGGCTATTACAAACTTGAAAATTTTCCATAAAAGCTCAAAACTGAAAAGCAGGTTCCAGGACGATTCAAGCCTTAATCTTGATTTCAATAGCTTCATTGTGGTTCTCTGAACGTGTGCCAATCACAAACAACAACCAAAGCTCCAAGAATTGGTAGTTTGAACTCAAACTGTATCAAGCAATTTTTGAAATCGTATCTCATAATTCACGCATCCTTTTGCATTTTTATTCATGGATTCTTGTTCAGTGTGATGTTTCTAAGCTAACCAATGCTTTTGATTGAATTATTACACGTTATATTCGATTCCACCATGTTTGAGATTCTAGGGTTTGCAGGTTTTAAAATTGGGGTTTCCCAAACCAAGTGAAATTAGGACTCAGGGCTATGACCATTGCAATCAGCACACTCCAACGAACAAGAAGCATTAGTCGCGATTAATTTATGAGCTACATAGCGCTATTCGCTATTTTTTCTAAAGCTGCCTAAACCCACGCATAAAAAACCGTGGCCTTTGTTTTGTGTTTTCAGGAAAAGTGAAGAAGATGATTTCGTGTCCAGTAGCCATTGGTCCGTTTGAATTGCGCGCGTTTATCTCCCCTACGCGTTGGTTTTTCTTTTTGTTATTTATTTACTATAATATGTTAATTGAAACGTTGTAGCTCAGCTGGCCAAGTGTGACGTTGGTGACTCCTATGACCTGGGTTCAAGTCCCAGGTCTTGCATATTTCACTATTAATTTTTCATTGCAGTTCCTATACAGCACAAGCACTGAAGCGTATCATGTTGCCTCAAAATCCAAAGGTCCACGCGTCCAACAAATTCAGATCAACGGCATGGATCTGAAGAACACGCTAAGCCATAGTCAACGTTGCCACGTGCTTGCACAAAAGTCAATGGATTCAATGCTTAATGGGCCTGGATTCTTGGACCAACACCTCACTTTGGGGCCTGAACCCCCCCCCTGGTTTGCTTTTCTTTTCATATTTTATTTTTTTTAATTATTATGTTATTTATTTTTATTGTTTTAATTAATTAATTGTTTTTCTACAAAAATATAAAAACCTCATTAAAAAATCAGAAAAGACCAAAGATAATAAATATTTTTATTGTAATTATTTTCTTGTAAATAAATTAACATGTAATTATTTAGTTTTAATTAGGATTCTTGCAAGTTTAATTCTTTTTAATAAATCTAAAAAAGGTAGAATTAGGTTTAATTAACAATTTCCATCCCTTTTAATTTTTCCTTTTTATCATAATATCATTATTTATTTATTTTCATAATTAAATTGTACATAAATAATTTAGGTTTAAATTAGGTTAAAAATTCAATATTTTTCTTAATAACTTAAAAATAATTAGAATTAGGTTTAACATTTCATTTTAATTTTAATTAATTCTTTTTTCTCCTTAAATCCTAAAAAAACACAAAAATACCAAAAACATTTGACTTTAATTTTAATTCCTCATTAATTAATTCATTAACTTTAATTATGTGCAAAAGGGTCCAACGCCCATATTCGTAATTTATTTAATTTCGCGCATTTATTTTATGTCGTTTATTATAATTATGTAATTCTCCCAAAGCGTTGTAACAATTTATACTTTTCGCACTTTTACTTTGCCTTATTTATTTTTCTGTCAAATCGGGTCCGGTTTAATTTTGGCGATGTGGACCCGCGCCATTTGTAATAGTTGTAGATTTATTTTCCTCCCAAATATTTTAACTGTTAAACAAAACATGCAAGAATGAATGGCCATAATAAAATCAAACGTTAGATCACCAATAACCTGACAAGACAAAAATAAATGAATCTGACACACAAATCACACACCACCCCTAGGGTACGCCTCACTGTTGCCTTGCCTCGAAAGGTGATCGTCGAGTAGAGGATGTCTTAGTAAGTCCTCATGATCCGGGAACCTGGCATGAGGGTAGCTTCTAAGGTGTCTTCCCATTGCTCTGGTGATCACCATGTCCCGAACCTCGAATTGACCCGAACACCTCCAACGGTGGTGCTACCTACCTCTCAATGGTGGGATGGCGCTACTTTAAAGGATATCTACACAGACGAATTCCTTAGGGTAGGTAGGTTCTCGTAGATACTTGCTCTAATCTCAAAACAAACTCAAAAACTCTTTTCACACCGACACATTTTCAAAAGCTTTCAAAAGCAATTTTTCAAACACTCTTGAGGACCGATACAAGAGTCGAACTGGAATTTTCAAAGAAACTTTTTAAACCCACATTGAAAAGCAAACATTTTTGAAAACACATTGAGCAAGTATCTAAGAGCCCATGGATAACCATGGATAGAAAGGGTGCTAACACCTTCCCTTTCTATAATCTACCTCCCGAACCGAGAGCAATCTCTTTAAGGAATTTTTCTGTGCTTTTGTCCTTTCCATTTGGAGAAAATAAAAGACAGTGGCGACTCTTGCTTCCGCGACATTTCGCGAACCAGCGTTAAACAGTCAGTTCCAGATCCACCGATCACAGAACTGGCGACTCTGCTGGGGACCCTTTATAAAGTGAGGTGTACCTTAGGGCTAGCTTATAACTATGTTTTCAATTGTTTTCCTTGTGTGCTTTAAATTGTGGGTTGCTTGGGAGTTCTATAGATCCTAAACCCGGATCTGGGGGATACCTTTCTTAGAAAGTAGCAACAAGACTGTGAGGGAACTGTGCGGGGTATACCGACATGGTTGAAACAGTCTGCTACGTTGATGTGGCACTTTGGTGTGTACCGGTAACCCTTGAGTTCAGTCAAGGAGAGTACGGGGCCTCCGCGTGGTGTCGTGAAGCATCAACAGACCTTAGGAACCTTAATTGAACTATCTTGGCCTCTTTAGGGTAGTGAGATAACTGACTTTGGTGCAGTCCGAGGTTGGTTGATACTCGATACTACGCTCAATTGAGGGTTGCTTTCCTGGAATATTTCGGTCGCTAGTTCAGTGGCTAAATCGAAACGATGAACAATGAAAGCAATCCAGTGATATTGGGACCCTTAGAACCCGGTTACTTCTAATAGGACAGGTTGAGCCCACCAACTTCAAGAGGGTACTACCCAGACCCCATGCTGGCCTAAACCCTAAGGGCTTCTCTTGAGTGACTTGCGTGCCTTCGTACTTGACTACTTGCATGCTTGTTATCTGACCCTTGATGTCTTGCAGGTTCTGTTTATAGTCCTTAATTGGGACTCATGACAGGTTTTACTTAGGTTTCTTGCAGGTTTCGTTCATAGTCCTTAATTGGGACTTATAACAGGGTGTACTAACCATTTGCAGGTTCTGTTTATAGTCCTTAATTGGGACTCATGACAGGTTTTACTTAGGTTTCTTGCAGGTTTTGTTCATAGTCCTTAATTGGGACTTATAACAGGGTACTAACTACTTGCAGGTTCTGTTTATAGTCCTTAATCAGGACTCATAACAAGTTTATCAAGTTTCTTGCAGGTTTTGGTTTATAGTCCTTAACAAGGACTCATAACAGGGTTTATCCACACTATCCCATGCATAGCATGACATCATACCATTGCATACATCCTAACCCATTTCAAGGATCTCAAGGGCTTGTGATGCAGGTCATGGTGAATCAATTATCCCAGCAAGGGGCAAAGAGGATTTATTTTCCTCTAGCCAAGGTTGTCAGGGGCTATGACCCACTTGATATGGTGAGCTTTGACACCTGAAGAATGATCCCCTAGCTAAGGTTATCAGGGGCTATGACCCACTGGATATGGTGAGCCTTTGACACTTGAAGAAGGACTCTCAACAAGTATGGGGTACCTTCAATCAAGTTACCGGTTTTCAAACTCTAACAAATTTTTTTTACCCCGCGAGGTCCTTGAAATCATTGCATGCATATCATACATATCATTGCATTACAGGTACCCGTTCTTTGCAGGTCACTTACCCTTCTCGCTGTTCATTTCAGCCATGGCTTCCCAACAAGATAACCAGGACTTTCTTGCTCAAGAGACTCGGTTCGGGGAAATCCTCCTGAATCTATCCAAGGGGCAAGAGGAGCTAAGGATACTTCTCACGGAGACCTTCGTCAGGGGCAATGCTGAGGATGAAAAGTTGGAACATCTACAAGCTGAGATGGATGCTATGAAAGCCCAGATGCTAGGACAGAGGAATGTCATTCAAGGCCTAGTTCAAAGACAAGAGGAGCTCTGGTTTCTCGTCAACCAACTGCTTCAGGGTAACCAACTGGGGCAAACATCTAAGGGTAAAAAGCCATTCATCATCCAATCATCCTCGAGACAAGAAGATAAGGGGAAAGCTCCTCAAATGACTCCAGTGCCACAAATTCAGCGCCAACCTCGCCAAGTTCAGCCAGACAAGCCCAGGAGGCAATTCACCCAGCTCAACATGTCGCTGTTTCAAGCTTTGCAACACCTATTGAGGTTGAATCTGATCACATTAAGGGCTCATCCCCGGAACCCCAACACAGCATCTCCTGCCTATGATCCCAATAAGAGGTGTGCCTACCACTCTGCTAGCCCAGGACATGATACCAATGAATGTTGGGATCTGAGGAACAAAATCCAGGACCTGATTGATGAAGGAGCATTGGAGTTCACACAAGATGGACAGGCTGAATTTTTCTACCATTCCTCCAAGGCTCATCAGTTGAAGTGACAAGCTCCGAGACTAGGAAACTTTTGTTCATTTGAATGTTCAAGTTGTGTTTTTCTTTTGACCGTTTAAACATTTATTCATGTTAAAACATTGTTGTTCCATTAATGCATCGCTTATGTCTATTTTGAATCAATATATTCGCATTTACTATATGCAAATTGTTTCATATTTTTTCTGATGTCAACTCTCGTTAATTCTAAGCCTCTTGAGGGAGGATGACGAAAACGATACCGCGATCATTACAGTATGCTTTTGAACAAACCCCGCTGATGAGGTACAGGCATTGTTTCAATCCCTAAACACTGGAGTTATAAGGATGATAATCCCTCGTCAACCCATCAGAGCCAAAGAAGTAGGAGTTTTTATTTTCGAAAATCAAAACCCTTAATCATAACCTGGGGCAGGGTAGTCTCTCAGTTGATCCAAGTGCATAACGAATGGCGCTAAGGAGGCCCTTACAAAAAAGAAAGACAGTGATGGTTCAGAACAATCAAAAGGACAGGCAGTCATCATCAAAATTCATAAATGAAAAGCCCAAAAGTCTAAACCAACGAAGGAGACTTACAAAACTGGGGCATCCCGCTGACTGTAATTCCAAAAAAAGAAACAGTTCAGGCAAAAAATAGGGATAACGAAATCAAAAAGAAAGAGGTCCTACAAACCCTCCACAAAAAAAAAAAAAAAAAAAAAAAAGGGAATGACTGCCTAGTCAGAATAAATCATCAATGTCCGAACCATCACCGGAAAATCAGAGCAAAGACTCAAACAAGGTCTAACGTATGATCAACTGAGTTTAGGTTTGGAGGACATCACGAAGAGCGGGTGGGTACAAATAATTTGAGCCTTTATCCTTTGTTTCTTAAACCGTGAACCAGGCCACGTTATAACCCTTAAAAGTCCTAGCTGAAGCATGGGTTAGTTCGAAAGCATACTATTACGAAAGGTATCCTGACTCCTTAAGGCCTACGGTAAATACGGAGTTGACATCACGTTTTACAAACATTCACTTGTTTTATGGAAAAGAATGCATTTTCAAAATCTTTGAGACAGACATAAGCTTTGCATTTTTGATATAACATTGTTTGCATATGACTTTTTGTTTGAACAGCAGAAGTTCGCACGACGAATGCCTAATGAACAGCAGTACCTCCAATCAAGGGGCAGACATGAGCATGGTCCATCATCTGGGGAAATCCAATCAAGATTCGGAGAATCTCTCAAAGGCCAAATAGCCTGGGGCAAATCTCCGCTTGAGTCACTTGGGGCATTTCAACAACGAATCTGGCCTGATCAAACACCTTCTGGTGGCATGACAAAACACTTCTAAAGGGGCAACTCCCTACTTTCTGAGAACAGACATAGTCGGAAAAATACTACGCATAATCAAAGACCCGCTAGGTTGACACACCTAGGCAAAAAATAAGGGCTTCCCGGCGAACCAAAAGGGTTCGGGCAAAATGAAGGGATGAAATGAAAAAAACTGTACACCCGGCAAGTCGAAAACCTGAAAAGGCGGCTTGGGCAAAAATGGGTATCCCGGTGGACTGAAAACCCGAAAGGGCAGTCCAGACAAAAGTTAGGGATTAAAGCGTACGATTATGTCCCGCCATCTGCCTACCAGAAGAAGGTTTGTCCATCAACGACTATCAGCACCCCGCAAATGCCTCCCTCATAGAAACAGGGGCAACAAAGAGTTGTCTGAGCAGTCTAATTGTTCTATCCTCCAAGGTACCAAAGTAGGTTCCGCTGAAGAACGCGACCAGTACATCCTGATTCCCCAGGGAGTGAGCCAACAAAAGTGCATTCTTCTCCAAGCAGAGCTATCAAATCTCAAGGAAATTGAGTATCCTCCAGCAGATCTCAACATTCCCCAGCAGCATATATGCACTCATAACAAGCATCCCCGGCAGTCTTGGTCTAAAGATTGTTTCCCCGGCGGCATAACAACATTCAAAGGAATCACTTCCCTGATATAATTCAAAACTTCCCCAAGAGAGTCCAATCCAATTCCCCCAGGAAAATTGGAACTCATCTCCCCCAAGCAGTAAGCTTATCCCCAGTAGATTCTGGAAGCTTATCCTCGCAAAGCACGAACGCGTCGCCCGACTTTATTTAAAGAGTTATTTCCTTAACAGGATATAACTGGGTTATCCTCAGCCAAAAGCCATGGAAAGATCGTCGTCGACAGAGTCTTCTTACCCCAGCGAAGTCTATCAGCACTTCCAACACAACAAGGGTATCCCCAGCAAGTTATCATCAACACTCAGCAAAGCATCCCTCTCCCCACAGAGTATCACTCCCCAGTATGGTCGCTAGAGTACTTTTCTCCCCGCAGAATCTTCCATTCGCCAAGTTCATTCCGCAACGGAGTCGTCTTCTCCTACCGGTATTCTTGCAACTATCATCCCCAGCGGAAGGGAAATCTATTCTTCAACATCAGCCCAGGATGCGACTTCCCGGCACCCGTCAAGGATTTACTTTCCTAGACAAAAACATTCATAAAACATCACATACATCATTATAGCATGCATAGACGCATCATATCATACAAATCTCATTTATGTTGAGAACGTCATTGCTTGATCCATGTCATGCATTGCATATGACTGACCTTTACCTTTCAGGAAAGACGCAGTTAAAATGCTCAAACATAGTTCAAAGCCTTCTCTAGTCCAGCTAAATCGACTCCCAACAGATTTTTCTGATAAAGACTCAGTAGAAGTTATCCCTATGGTTCCCTCTCCGACGGTGTGTGAGGTAGTAATCCCTTTTTCAGATGTTTCCCTCTCCGACGAGGAGTGTGAGGTGATAGTCTCCTATGGTTCCCTCTCCGACGGTGTGTGAGGTAGTAATCCCTTTTTCAGATGTTTCCCTCTCCGACGATGAGTGTGAGGTGATAGTCTCCTATGGTTCCCTCTCCGACGGTGTGTGAGGTAGTAATCCCTTTTTCAGATGTTTCCCTCTCCGACGATGAGTGTGAGGTGATAGTCTCCTATGGTTCCCTCTCCGACGGTGTGTGAGGTAGTAATCCCTTTTTCAGATGTTTCCCTCTCCGACGATGAGTGTGAGGCGATAGTCTCCTATGGTTCCCTCTCCGACGGTGTGTGAGGTAGTAATCCCTTTTTCAGATGTTTCCCTCTCCGACGATGAGTGTGAGGTAATAGTCTCCTATGGTTCCCTCTCTGACGGTGTGTGAGGTAGTAATCCCTTTTTCAGATGTTTCCCTCTCCGACGATGAGTGTGAGGTGATACTCTCCTATGGTTCCCTCTCCGACGGTGTGTGAGGTAGTAATCCCTTTTTCAGATGTTTCCCTCTCCGACGATGAGTGTGAGGTGATAGTCTCTTATGGTTCCCTCTCTGACGGTATGTGAGGTGACAATTCCTTTTCAGATGTTTCCCTCTCCGACAATGAGTGTGAGGTGATCATTCCTTTCAGATTATAATTGCCTATGGTTCTCTTCCCGATATTGCAAAGATGGTAATTCCCGCCAAGATTTTTCTCAACGAGCGTTGTTGAAGTTAAAATCATCCAAGGTTCTCTTATCATTCATGCTAAAGCAGTAACCATCCCTGGTTCATTCATCGCTGTTTGAAGCTCCAGACTCAGCTCCTGTAACCAGTCAGGACATATCTATACCAGACATCTGAAAACCAGCTCCTGCAACGTGTCAGGTACTCATTTTTTCTTTTGCAGGTATGCAGGTTCTCGCTAAGGAATCTCCTACGCGATCAACATCCAGATGGCATCTATAAGCCCATCATCCTATCCAGCAACCTCCAAATGGCATCTATAAGCCCATTCCCCTATCACTGCTACTATGTGAGCGCAAATTTCTGGGCACTCTAGTGTTCAATCATCTTCTACCCTCGGATTACGAAAGGCACGTCAGCCAATCTGCATCCTCAGGTCTAAGAAGATTGAACAGGGGCAACTGTTGTACCCCAAAATTTGCCCTCCCATATTCTTCAAGAAATTGCCAAGCCAAGTCACAAAATTCCCCAAGGGTTGTGCAGTGCAACTGTCTCCTATACAGTCAAAATTAGGGTTTGTGTTCTGATCAAGAAAGTGAAGTTTTCAAAGGCCCAATCAAGTCTCACATGCCTACAAAGATGGTCAAGTATCCTCATATCAAGTTTCAAGGCATTCAGCTCAAAATTGCACAGTCAAAACCCTAAATTGCACTACAGTCAACTGTAGGGGCAAAATGGTCATTTGACAGTCAAAAGTTCAAATTTTTGGTCAACATATCATTTTGAAGCCACAAACATCATTTGATCAATGATTGATCATGATTCTCAAGATTTGGCTCAGAAATCATCAAAGATGCAAAAGTTACTATATTTGGACAGTTGAAAAAGTCAACTGAAATTGACCAGGGCATAACTTTCACATGGATTATCAGAAAAATTCCATCCAAAGCTCATTTTGAAGAGAAAGACATTTCCTACAACTCATCTTCATACTTCAAGTCCAAGAAATGCTCTGACAAAAAGTTATCAATTTCAACATTATAGGTCATTTTCAAAAGTCAACAAAAAGGGACTTTAAGTCAAAGGCCATAACTTGAGATTGGTAAATCAAAATGACATGGGACCAAAGGCATTGGTTAGAGGACTCAAAGACCTTTCCAAAATGTCCAAGAACATGTGAAAAGCTTAAAAATGGAGCAAGTTATGCCTTGTGGAAGTTGGGAAATTTTTGGATATTTTGAAAAGTCAACTTTGATTCAAATGACCTAAATTTGCTAATGGGCCCATTTTTCTTCCATGATTCATCATTCCAAGCATATGCACGACCACTTGGCCCAAAGGGAAGTATTTTCTCAATTTGTATTTATTTATTTGAATTTATATTAATATTAATTCATTTAAATTATTTAAATATGTGAAAAATATCAAACTTGACCTAAAAAATCTTTTCATGCATGTTTTACTCTCAATATCACGTGCACATCCCAATATGGCAAGATTTGGTGTGATTTGGCATGATTGAACAAAAATACACTTGAAAAAGATTCAAAAAAATCTTAAGGAAATCAAATATGCAAATCATTGAATGCCATGGATTTTATTCAATTTTGTTGACCTAAAAGCTTTACTACATAATGAGAATCACAACCCTAAGCCTTGGACTGAAAGCTGCGCATAAGAGGCTATTACAAACTTGAAAATTTTCCATAAAAGCTCAAAACTGAAAAGCAGGTTCCAGGACGATTCAAGCCTTAATCTTGATTTCAATAGCTTCATTGTGGTTCTCTGAACGTGTGCCAATCACAAACAACAACCAAAGCTCCAAGAATTGGTAGTTTGAACTCAAACTGTATCAAGCAATTTTTGAAATCGTATCTCATAATTCACGCATCCTTTTGCATTTTTATTCATGGATTCTTGTTCAGTGTGATGTTTCTAAGCTAACCAATGCTTTTGATTGAATTATTACACGTTATATTCGATTCCACCATGTTTGAGATTCTAGGGTTTGCAGGTTTTAAAATTGGGGTTTCCCAAACCAAGTGAAATTAGGACTCAGGGCTATGACCATTGCAATCAGCACACTCCAACGAACAAGAAGCATTAGTCGCGATTAATTTATGAGCTACATAGCGCTATTCGCTATTTTTTCTAAAGCTGCCTAAACCCACACATAAAAAACCGTGGCCTTTGTTTTGTGTTTTCAGGAAAAGTGAAGAAGATGATTTCGTGTCCAGTAGCCATTGGTCCGTTTGAATTGCACACGTTTATCTCCCCTACGCGTTGGTTTTTCTTTTTGTTATTTATTTACTATAATATGTTAATTGAAACGTTGTAGCTCAGCTGGCCAAGTGTGACGTTGGTGACTCCTATGACCTGGGTTCAAGTCCCAGGTCTTGCATATTTCACTATTAATTTTTCATTGCAGTTCCTATACAGCACAAGCACTGAAGCGTATCATGTTGCCTCAAAATCCAAAGGTCCACGCGTCCAACAAATTCAGATCAACGGCATGGATCTGAAGAACACGCTAAGCCATAGTCAACGTTGCCACGTGCTTGCACAAAAGTCAATGGATTCAATGCTTAATGGGCCTGGATTCTTGGACCAACACCTCACTTTGGGGCCTGAACCCCCCCTGGTTTGCTTTTCTTTTCATATTTTATTTTTTTTTAATTATTATGTTATTTCTTTTTATTGTTTTAATTAATTAATTGTTTTTCTACAAAAATATAAAAACCTCATTAAAAAATCAGAAAAGACCAAAGATAATAAATATTTTTATTGTAATTATTTTCTTGTAAATAAATTAACATGTAATTATTTAGTTTTAATTAGGATTCTTGCAAGTTTAATTCTTTTTAATAAATCTAAAAAAGGTAGAATTAGGTTTAATTAACAATTTCCATCCCTTTTAATTTTTCCTTTTTATCATAATATCATTATTTATTTATTTTCATAATTAAATTGTACATAAATAATTTAGGTTTAAATTAGGTTAAAATTTCAATATTTTTCTTAATAACTTCAAAATAATTAGAATTAGGTTTAACATTTCATTTTAATTTTAATTAATTCTTTTTTCTCCTTAAATCCTAAAAAAACACAAAAATACCAAAAACATTTGACTTTAATTTTAATTCCTCATTAATTAATTCATTAACTTTAATTATGTGCAAAAGGGTCCAACGCCCATATTCGTAATTTATTTAATTTCGCGCATTTATTTTATGTCGTTTATTATAATTATGTAATTCTCCCAAAGCGTTGTAACAATTTATACTTTTCGCACTTTTACTTTGCCTTATTTATTTTTCTGTCAAATCGGGTCCGGTTTAATTTTGGCGATGTGGACCCGCGCCATTTGTAATAGTTGTAGATTTATTTTCCTCGCAAATATTTTAACTGTTAAACAAAACATGCAAGAATGAATGGCCATAATAAAATCAAACGTTAGATCACCAATAACCTGACAAGACAAAAATAAATGAATCTGACACACAAATCACACACCACCCCTAGGGTACGCCTCACTGTTGCCTTGCCTCGAAAGGTGATCGTCGAGTAGAGGATGTCTTAGTAAGTCCTCATGATCCGGGAACCTGGCATGAGGGTAGCTTCTAAGGTGTCTTCCCATTGCTCTGGTGATCACCATGTCCCGAACCTCGAATTGACCCGAACACCTCCAACGGTGGTGCTACCTACCTCTCAATGGTGGGATGGCGCTACTTTAAAGGATATCTACACAGACGAATTCCTTAGGGTAGGTAGGTCCTCGTAGATACTTGCTCTAATCTCAAAACAAACTCAAAAACTCTTTTCACACCGACACATTTTCAAAAGCTTTCAAAAGCAATTTTTCAAACACTCTTGAGGACCGATACAAGAGTCGAACTGGAATTTTCAAAGAAACTTTTTAAACCCACATTGAAAAGCAAACATTTTTGAAAACACATTGAGCAAGTATCTAAGAGCCCATGGATAACCATGGATAGAAAGGGTGCTAACACCTTCCCTTTCTATAATCTACCTCCCGAACCGAGAGCAATCTCTTTAAGGAATTTTTCTGTGCTTTTGTCCTTTCCATTTGGAGAAAATAAAAGACGGTGGCGACTCTTGCTTCCGCGACATTTCGCGAACCAGCGTTAAACAGTCAGTTCCAGATCCACCGATCACACCTTCCAATAATGATGTTGTACGAGGATGAGGCATTAACAATCAAGTATCTAACTTTTACAGTTTTTGAATTAATTCCACTACCAAATGTTGTCAGTGCTGACAAGTATCCTAATACATGCACTTGTTCTCCTGAAAATCCGACCCAGTTGTCGTTAAAGGGCAACAAATCGGTTGTGCTGAAGTTCATATCTTTGAAAGCCTCTTAGTTTAACACATCGGTCTAACTTCCAGGGTCGATCAATACCAATTTCACACTCCAGTCTCGAATCTATACCTTGATTACCATCAGATCATTTTCACGGGCTAGTACCCCCACCGCATCCCTCTTTGAAAAACTTATCAGCACCAAGTTATCACCTCGAGCATTTGGCGATTCTTGGGAGACATACATTACAGCTCGGGCATACCTTTTTTTGGTCGAGCTAGTCTCACCTCCCCCGATAAATCCACCAGCAATGGTATTGAGTATGTGTCGGGTTATTCGCACCTCATTAAACTTTTTTCCTTTTTTTGTGACTGTCCTTCAGAATGTGTATCATCTCTAGGGGATTTCTTTTCTCTGCTTATCCCGCCTTTTCCTTCACATATTCTTGCAAATGACCCCTCTGAATGAACAACTCAATCCCCCTCTTAAGTTGATGGCAGTCCTCGGTATGGTGGCCTTCAATATGGTGGTAAGAACACTAGGCTCATTCTACTTTTCCCATCACCGTATGGACACTCTTCGGGCGCTAGGGTGGTGAAATTATCTACAGATGGGCTACCTCTTTAAAGATATCTGATCTCCTGGTGTTCAGGAGTTTTAGATCTTCATCTCGGATGAGAGGTTTCTGGAACAGTTATTGGACAGGTCGATCTCGAGACACGGGTTAGGTATAGTCTTTCCTCTGTGCTGACTCCTCGTCTTTGACCCTGGTCCGCTTTTTGGAATTCATGGATCTCTTTTCCAATTTTCTTTCTTCTCCTTTTATGTAACACTTGACTCTAGTGATTACGTCATTGTTGTACCCCAAAATTTCCCCTCTCTATTCTCAAGAAATTTCTCACAAAGGATTTCAAATGCTCAACGATTCTCAAGACTTGATCAGACAAGCTCACCTCCTAAGCACTGAGATCACAAATTATAGTTTTGTTTTTCAAAAAGAAATTTGAACTTCTAATACCTCAAATGACTTTCATGGTTCATTATAGACTTCCAATAATGCTCATGCCAAGTTTCAAGTCTTGCATCTCAAAATTGCTCAGTCAATTACTCAGATGACAAAAAAATCAATTGTATTGGGTAAAAAGTCAATTATGGTAAAACTATAGTCAAACTTCAATATTTTTGGCCAACGTCTACATTTTGAAGTCATATCCCTAAATTAATCAAGGGTTGATCATAATTCCTCAAGAAAACATTCAAATCATCAAAGGGACAAAATTGTCAAAATTAGGGTTTTGACTAAGAATGATAGATCATTGACTTTTGACCTAGTACATGACCTAATATGTTAAAGCATGACCTCAAGGATTCAAAAACAATATCTTGACATAACTTTAATGGCTAAAACTACTTCTCAAGACCATTGGATTGATAATTGAAATTTGATCAACTGATGAAAAGTCAACTGACACACAAAAAAGTCAAACTTTGACATTTTGGTCAACATTGAATTTCAAAGATAAAAATTCATAAAATATCAAACTTGATCATCAAGAATCAAGAAATTCAATAAAGTCCACAAAAAGTCAAAATTTTCAATACTTAGAAATTTTCTAAGTATTTTTAACCTTGATAATTTCAATACTTCATGACAATTTTTCACCAAGATGCAAGATGATTCAAGGAAAACTTTCAACATGAAATTTGTAGATATTGATGAACTCTACAACTTTGTATAAGAGGGTTAATGTCCAAAAAATTCTTAGATTTGAACATATAAACCCATGAAGTCATGACATTTTTCGTAAAATACTTAGTGAAATTTTTTGCAAGATAGGCAGATTTATTTGTCCCAACTTATTGGCAATTTTTCACTTAACTCCAATTTGATTTAGCCAAAGTGGTCAACATGAATGTTGTAGACAATGTTTCAAGATTTCCAAAATGTCCAAAAACATTAAGAGATCATGCTTTATCTAGGAGAATCGAAGAGAAGAAGTTGGACACCTATTCTTGTATTTTAGGTCATTTTGATGATGAACACTTGATCAAATCTCAAGCCATGCTGCATAAATCTTGCTTTGAAAGCTTCTAACTTTCAAATCACTCCATAATTAATTGTTTACACAACTATTAGAGCTATGGTCCAAGCATTTGAGCCATTGTCCAAGAGATTCATCCATTTTTGGCACAAAGTAACATTGATATTCTTGTAAAGTTGCTATAATCACAAAGTCAACTTGTCTTGAGCCTCTAACTTGTTTGTTCTGAACACACTCAAAATAAAAGATCATATAAGCATGTTTAAAGCCTCTAACTACTCTAGATTACCTTGTACTATGCATTGGAACAATGTTTGTCAAGGTTGCTTCAAAAACAAGTCAAAAACCATAACATGTTATCTCTTCCATCTGACCACTTCAAGCATCCAAACCTTCCCTATAAATAGAGGCACTATTTTTCAAGCCAAACACGAACTCACAAGCCTTGAAACACCCTGAAACTCCCTGAAACTCAGAACTACATCCAAACCTCCATAACTTGTCATTTCTGGCCAAAAACATCAATCTCACAATCATCTCGTGCATTCTCACTCAAAATCAATCACAAAGCTTTCATACATAATTTAGAACTTATCCAGGACCTTGTTACACAACTGTAACTCCATCTTCATCATCTCCCAAACTCAAAAACAGAGCTCTTCATATTGACTTCTATAGGAAGTTTCAGCCACTCTCAATCCAAAGTAAGAATTGCATTAACTTCCTAGGAGTCCATTGAAGTTATCCAAATCATCACCGCACCTCCATAACTGCTCAAATTCCATACACGATTTCCAGTTTTAAGGTAAGTTTTCTCAACTTTGAACTCTCTCTACAAGCATCATTAATGGTTACTTTGTGAATACAAAATGTAGACATCATTTCTCTGAATCTAACCACGTGCTTACATTTCATTTATATTTCCTGAGTGATGCGAATTTTGAGTTTGAAGTTACAGAAAAATTAGGTCAGAATTTGGTACCAAGAAAAATTTGTGCTTATCTTTGAGTGTTAGTTTAAGTTATTTACATATTTGAAATCATGACAAAATTTGGAGCAACTTTCATGTTTACATTTTTGCAAATGGTTGAGAAATGAGCAAGTTCAGAGATTCAAAAATGGTGCCGCGAGGAAGAAGATGAAACAGCCACCCCAGTGAAAGAGAAGTGCACGTTAAGACATTGGTATGTAGGGAGCTGGGTTCGAGCCCCACCGGTACCCTTTTGCATTTTTCACATTTTATTTTGTTCTGTTTTTGTCTCCAAAGCGCACCTGGGCCTCCAATTTGGGCCTCGTCATTTTTTTGTTTTTTCTAACCCTTCACCCCCTTTATTTCTCATACCACTGACCCAATTCCATTTTTTTATTTATTTTTATGACTCATACAAAAAAAGACATTTGGGCTTAGCGCCCTGTTTACTATCTTTTACCCCTCAAATTACTTTTTAACACCCAACCCATTTATTTTATATTTTCATTATTTATTTTATTAAAACTAAAAACACAAAAACATATATTTTTCTTAACATAATTTAATTTAAATATTTTTTTTATTAAATTAAATTCTATTATTTTCTTTTACATTGTAAAAACATTTTTCAAATCAATACTAACATTCAAATTATTTTCTAAATAAATTACTTAGAATTAGGTTTTGTTTTTTTCTTAAATTCAATTGGCTTAGATTTTAGGTTTTGTTAAAAATTAATTAACTTCTTTTATAATTAAAATTAATTTTTTCAATTAGGTTAATCTCTAAACCTTTTCATCAAAAACCCTAAAAACAATTGCCTTCTTTTCTTCTTCACCTTTACATTTTGTGTATTATTATTGTAATTCATATTCATTGGTTTGTAATAGTAATTAGGACTTTATTGCTTTCTCCCCTATTCATAAAATTGTATCTCCATTCCCGAAGCGTTGTAATAGCATAAGACATTTAAATTCCGCAATTTATCGATTTCCTTATTATTGCTAGTAATTAGGGTTTGCATGACAAGACTAAAATCAAACCCTAGAAAAATCTAATTCAAATATAATATACATGAAAATAACACACTTTGCACACACTCACCTCTAGGGTAACCACACTTGTTGCCTCAGATGAAAACAGTCATGTCCCTCGAACGTGGGATGTTTTAGCAAAGACCCTCGATTATAAGATCGTAGTCCCTCGATGACCCTTCGATTTTGCCTTCGGTAAACGATCTTAGTCCCTTACAACAATTTCTAAAATATATTACAAGTTTCCTTCTATGATTGTACGATGACCCACGTCTATCCGTCACATCCAATGATATGGTTCTCTACCAATCAATGGTGAACAAGCACTATCTAAAGTAGGAGAAAAAGAACAAAGAATTTTTTAGTAGGTAGATTTTTCGTAATTGCTTGCTCACAAACTAAAACCATTTTCACACCTCACACTTTCAAAACACTCTTCAAATTAGACATCTTTCTTGAATTATTTTTAAAACCAACACTTTGTACACATTCTCAACGATACGAGAATCATTACAAAGTTTGCCGAAACGAAGACGTTTTCAAAATATTTTCAAACACAAACACATTTATAAAGCATTTTAAAGTGAGCTAGAAATTAAGATCATGTAGATAACTAAGGATGAAAAGGGTGATAACACCTTCCCTTTTCATAACCTACCCCTCGAACTCAAGAAAATTCTCAAAATGTCTTTCTTGTTCTTTTCACCCTTTCCTTATTAGATAAAAGAAAAGTCTGTGGCGACTCTTGCTATCTGCAACATTTGCAATAAAATGCAAAACACCCAAGTTAACTCTCCCACCGTATCATAGAACTGTCGACTCTGCTGGGGAGATACTTAAAAGTGGGGTTACCTTAAGAGCTAGATCACATTTAAATTCTTTCCCTGTTTTCCTTGTTTGCTTTACATTTTTTAGGTTATGTTTGGGTTTACTTATTGTATAGATCTTATACCCGGATCTGGGGGCATTTTAGGTAAGTAGAAATAGATCGTGGAAATTGTACGGCGTAGACTGATATGGTTGAAACGATAACTATGTTAGTGTGACACATTTGTTGGTACCGATATCACTTGTTTTGAATCAAGGAGAATATGAAGCCACTATGTGGTGTCATGAAGCACTAACTGACCATAGAACCTTAGTTGAACAACTTGGCCATTAGAAAGTAGTGAGATAACTGGTTTTGGTGCAATACTGAAGTTGGTTGATACTCAATACTACACTCATTGATATTGGAATTTCGGGATATTTTGGCTGCAAGAACAAATTGTTTATGCTGAAATAATGCCTGATGAAGAAAGATTAATGATATTGAGATTCCTTAGAACCCGATTACTTATTTTAGGACTGGTTGAACCAGCTAAACTTCAAGAGGATACTTACCTATAAACCTCATGCAAGCCTAAACCTAAGGCCTTGTATGCTTTGTGTGTATATGATTATTTGTTCATAACATCATAAACATCATAACATCATGACATAACATTTTTACTAACCATTTCAAGGACCTAGGGATTTATCTTTGTCCTGTTTTGTAGGGTATGGATTCCACTCAGAAATACCATCTGAACCAGCTTTGTAAAAGTGTCTCCTCAACTCTAAGAGCTAGAATCAAGGGTCCTTTAGAATTCTCCGTTCACCAAAAGACACGGTCGACTTCTCAATCTTGCTACCTCAAGCTTTAAAGAAGAAATGATGTGTGTTCTCTTTCAATTTTTTGATCCGAAACATCATTGTTTCACCTTTCTCGATTATCAATTGGTGCCCACAATGGAAGATTTATCTCAACTATTAGGAGTACTTATTCTTGATCAAGTTCCCTTCATCGGTTTAGAAAAGGATCCAAAACCTGAGGAGATTGCATCAGCCCTACACTTGAAAAAGTCTGATATTGTAGCCAATGCCAATTGGGAAACAAGGAGTGGAGTCAAGGGTTTTCTAGATATGTTTTTGTTAGAGAAGGCTCGACTGTTTTGGGAGGAAATGGATTTGCAAGCCTTTGAAGAAGTCTTAGCTCTTCTAATCTATGGGTTGGTATTGTTCCCTAATCCAGACAAACTCATAAATGTGAGTGCTATCAAGATCTTCCTTTCTCGTAACCCTGCGCCTGCTTTACTTTGAGACATTCTACATTGTCTTCACACTCGCACCATGAGGAAGAGATGAGCTCTTATTCGTTGAATTCCTTTGCTATTTAGGTGGTTTATTTCACACCTTACCCGGTCAATTTTAAAGAGTGAAGAAGGTCTGAATTGGTTGCAAATAATAATGTTGCTTTCTCATACAGATATCCATTGGAGCTCCCGATCTCTAGAGGACATTACTATCATTGACCGTTGTGGGGAGTTCCCTAATGTTCCACTCTTGGTTATTATGGGAGGTATTACTTATAACCCTTCTTTGGATCTACGACAATTTGGTTATGCTCGAAGGGATGGTCCTCATGACGCACTTATTTAAGGTATTGTGTTCGACTTCGAGAACAATGTCCAAGGTTATCATCAAAGGTTTGTACGAGCTTGGGGAATGGTAAACAACGTTGATAGCAAGACTTTGGGGCATAATAACTCCATTCCTTTGGAGCCTTATCTCAAATGGGTGTGAGCTCTCTCTCATAATCTCATGATTCCATATTCTTCTATTCTACCAATAGTTATGGAGCTAGTTGCTGAAGGGGATGCTCCTTATACAATTAACCATCCTGACATGCCTATGGACCTCAAAGAAATTGCAGAGATTGTAGATTCAACTCAATGGGGAATGATATACCTTTGAAGCTCGATTCTATGCAAGCGAGAAGAAAGTGTTGGAGTTCACAAGGCAACTTCATGAGGAGCAAAGCATGAATGCCTACATTCCACCAAAGAGGAAGCGCCTGTAGGAGACTTGAATCTTTTGTTTTAGGAGTCTATTATGTTGTCCCTTTGAGACCTTTTTTCTTTTTTCATTGTAAGCCCAAGGTGCAATTGTAATCTTTGAACTCATTAATACAATTATTGTGTTTGTTTCCTATTTGGCTAGCAAATTTAAATTCCTTAAGGTCCTTGAAAACATTGAATCCGCATAGCATGCATCATATCATAAGCAGGTTTTCCAATATAAGTTTCCTCATCTTTTTACTGTTTATATTAGTATAAGATGGCTCTAGAGAAAACCGTTAAAGATCTACAAACTCAACATGCACAGTTCCAAGAGACTCTCCTCAATCTAGCCAAATGTCAGCAAGAAATGATAGTACTCCTTGTCACCAAAAAGAAGAATAAGAAGAGGGTTGTCATCCTCAACATGGGAAGAAGGTTCAAGGGGCCTAGAAGCACTTGAGCTGGGGGTGGAAATGACCAAATTACTGAGGACGAAGACTATTCCGAAGAACAGTATCCACCGACGGATGAGAAGTACAAACAGATGGAAGACCGACTTAAGGCTGTAGAGATCCAGACAGTTCCTGGTTTGGACTTTGGAGATTTATGTCGGGTCCTTGGGGTGGTAATTCCCCACAAGTTCAAGATCCCTGTCTTCGCCAAGTATGATGGGGTCTCCTGTCCAAAGATGTATCTGAGGTCTTATGTCCGCAAGATTTAACCACACACCGCCGATAGAAAGTTGCAGGTTCATTTCTTCCAAGAGAGATTATCTGGAACACAGTTGGAATGGTTCTATTAACTATAAGGGACTAATATCCACACATGGGAGGATATGGTTTCCGCCTTCTACAGACAATACCAATAGAATGTTGATCTTGCACCAACTCACGTACAATTACAAAATATGACTATGGGCTCAAGCGAAGGCTTTAAGGAGTATGATCAAAAATGGAGGGACCTGGAGGGAAGAGTGCAACCCCCATTGACTGATAGAGAACTAGTGGAGATGTTTATGGGCACCTTAGCTGGTCCATTCTTTAATTTTCTGATTGGGATTTCTTTTTCAGGGTTTATCGAGTTGATTTTGACTGGTGAACATGTTGAAAGTGGAATCAAAATGGAAAGATCCTAATGGCCTCAACCTCTACTATTTTAAAGAAACCATTTATTGGTAAGAAGGAAAATAATTTTGTTTATGGACAAAGGAACCGTATCAAGAATGATTGTCATCAGTAGGTAGGAGTAGTATTTATTTCTAACCCAACTCTAGTTCAATGACCACAACAATCAAACAATCAAACAATCAACAAAGGCCTGATGTCCCAAGGAGGCAATTCACTAGAACCAACATACCACTGTCTCAAGCTTTACAACATCTGTTGAAGGCAGACCCTCCTCCAAATCCCAATACTGCCTCTCCCAAATATAACCCGAATGTGAAATGTGGCTATCATTCAAATAGTCCTGGCCATGAAACCAACAACTGTTGGGAATTGAAGAACAAGATACAAGATTTGATTGATAACAAGGTGATCGAATATGACCCTTCACAATCTCCTAATGTGATTTCTTCCCCCGTGCCCAATCATGGTAAAGGTGTTAATTCCATTAATGTTTTCTCATTTGTCTCCACCATCATTGATTTGACTACTCCTTTAATGACCATTAAGAAGAATATGTTAAGAGCCTGTTTATTTTCGGGCTGCCTTGAAAATTGTTACCATTGTGCTTCCCAAATTAATGGATGTATGTGGCTGAAGAAAGGTATTCAACACCTGATTGATAGCCATGAAATTCTGTTCGAGAAAACTCAATCCATGAAGAGTTTTCCTGAAAGTACTTTCCAAGAGTTGAGACTTGAAGATGTTTCCATAATCACAATTTCGAACACTCCTATTAGGATCACCTTTAAAGGCCTTATAAGGATCCTTGCTGAGCCAAGAGTGGCTCCCTTAATCATCACTACACCGGGACCAGTTCCCTATACCTCTGACAAAGTGTGCCCTGGAACTATGGGGCAGAAGTTTATTATCATGGTGTGAAGCAAGAGGCATGGATTACTGAAAATGAAGATGCTGAAATTACAAACATTGCTGGAACTAGTAAGGTCACTAGGACATGAAGGGTCTTCTCTCCGGAGATCTCTCCTCCAATAACTACAACAACACATATTCGTATTCCTACTGCTAGACCAACTAATGATACCCGAGGTAAAGAGAAAGTTACCGAGGTTTCCCTGACGGAGGCACCCTCAAAAGAAGTGACAATTGAAGACCCATCTAGACAAGAGATGGAAGAAATTCTGAAGATCATCGGAAAAAGTGACTACAAAATAGTTGAACAACTGGGGAAGACACCCTCAAAAATATCCATGTTGTACTTGTTGTTATGCTCTAAAGCACATGCCCAAGCCTTGTTGAAGTTCCTAAAAAATGCCCATGTACCTCAAGAAACCACTGCTGATCAATTTGAGAATTGTGTTGCAAGCTTAACAGCTGATAATGGCTTGGGATTTTCTAATGCAGGTTTGACTCCGACGAGGAAGAATCACAACAAAGCTCTACACATCTATATTGAATGCAAAGGCACCACTCTGGCGCATGTATTAGTAGATATTGGGTCATCCCTTAATGTTTTACCCAAAGGTGCTTTGGACAGATTGGACTATGAAGGGCTGGTGCTAAAACCCAACGATATTATGGTAAGAGCCTTTGATGGGTCAAAGATAATGGTCCACGGAGAGGTTGATCTTCTGATCAAGGTGGGGTCTCGAGTCTTCAATTCAACTTTTTATGTAATGGATATCCGCCCGGCCTATTCTTACTTGTTGGGACGCCCATGGATTAATGGGGCAGGTGTGGTTACCTCTACACTACATCAAAATCTGAAATACCCAGTGAAAGGGAAGATTGTCACAGTCTGTAGAGAGGAAGAATTTATGGTCAGTCTTTTGAGATCTTTCGAATATGTTTAAATGGATGGAAAATTCATTGGAACCCTCTGCCAGACATTTGAGGTAATCCCTCCAATGATTGTTGTTGCTGCTCTTGCTACTCCTGAAATCTCTAAGGGCACACCGAGAATAGCCTCTCTGAAAGATGCTAAGGCTGTTGTAGAAGATGGAGGTTGCACTATTTAGGGATAACTTCCTGACATCCCGTACAAATCTTACAAATTTGGGTTGTGTTTTACTTCAAAAGCTCAGAAAGAGGTTCGACGTGCTCGTGCTGGTGGACCACCTCACTGTATTAGAAACAAAGAAGTCAATGCACTGGAAAACACTGACTGTGATGGAGACTTGGACGAATGGATATTCCCAAATGCTGATGGTGGACTCAACAACTGGAAGGCCAAAGATTCATCTCAATCTCCTTCAACACGGAGTAATTGCTATTTCCTATTTTTATTGCTTTAAGAAATTTGTGTGTATAATTTCCTTCAAAACAATGACTTTAAACCATGTGCCTTTCCCGGGGCACAACGGTCCATTAGTTAAGGGTTGCCATTTCATATATCATATGCTCATTTAATAAAAACATTGGACGACTTTGTATTTAAATTTTGTGCTCCTTGTCTTTCTTTTACTTTACTGCATTTTCAAATAGCCATGTTATCTTGCATGCACACACACACATTTGCAGATCCATATCCACTCCAGATCTCATTGACAACAATTTTGTTATTGCCGTTTATAACTCCGAAAATCCAATCTATCAAGCTGAAGACGAAGGTGAAGAAGATTGTGACATACTTGTAGAACTCGCCAGACTCCTGATACAAGAGGAAAAGGATATTCAACCACACGAAGAACTTGTCAAAGTGATAAACTTAGGTACAGAGGAAGATAAGAAAGAAGTCAAGATCGGAGCCAACTTGGAGGACAGTATCAAGAGAAGATTGGTTCAGATGTTGCATGTCTATGTTGAGGTATACGCCTAGTCGTACGAAGACATGCCGGGGATTGATACTGATATCGTGGTTTATCGTCTACCAATGAAAGAGGGTTGTTCTCCGATCAAACAAAAGGTACGTCACATGCATCCTGACATGTCTGAAAAGATCAAGGTCGGGATAATGAAACAGTTCAATGCATGTTTCTTGGTAGTGATGTTGTATCCCCAATGTGTCGTAAATTTTATTCCAGTTCCTAAGAAAGACAGTAAGGTCCATGTGTGCATAGACTACAGGGATTTAAATAGGGCAAGCTCCAAAGACGACCTACCACTACCACATATTGATGTTTTAGTTGACAACATTGCTTAACACAAGGTGTTCTCCTTCATGGATGGCTTCTCGGGGTATAACCAAATCAAAATGGCGCCTGGAGATATGGAGAAAACAACTTTTGTTACACAGTGGGGCACCTTCTGTTATAAGGTCATGCCTTTTGGGCGGAAGAATGCAGGCGCAACTTATCAACGGGCTATGGTGGCTTTATTTCATGACATGATCCATCATGAGATAAAAGTATACGTGGATGACATGATAGCAAGATCCCAAACTGAGGAAGAGCACCTTGATCATCTGCACAAGTTGTTTAAGAGATTGAAGGAATACAAGATGAGGTTGAACCCCAACAAATGCATCTTTTGGGTAAGGTCTGGAAAGCTCTTAGGCTTCGTCGTCAGTGGCAAAGGAATTGAAGTCGATCCCGCCAAAGTCAAAGCTATCCAATAAATGCCATCTCCTTGTACTGATAAGGAGATTATAGGTTTTCTAGGATGACTCAATTACATTGTCTGATTCATCTCTCACCTGACTGCTACTTGTGAACCACTCTTCAAACTGCTGAAGAAAGATTAAGTGGTAAGATGGAATGACGACTTCCAAATAGATTTTGACAAGATCAAGGAATACTTACAAGAATCTCTAATTCTGATGCCACCAGTCGAAGGAAGACCTATCTGATCATGTATTTAACCATGTTAGAGAATTCAATGGGGTGTATGTTGGGGCAGCATGATGGGTCTAGTTGAAAAGAGCATGCAATATACTACCTTAGCAAAAATTTGACCAATTGTGAAACAAGATATTCACTACTCAAGAAAACTTGCTGCATTTTGGCATGGGTTGCTCGCCGACTAAGACAGTGTATGTTGACTCATACAATACTATTGATCTCTAATATAGATCCCATCAAGTACATCTTTGAGAAGCCAACTCTCTCCAGAAGAATAGCCCGATGGCAAATGATCTTGATTGAATACGACATACAGTACACTACATAAAAGACAATCAAAGGAAGTGGAATGGCAGATCATTTGGCACATCAAGCTGTGGATGACTACCAATCCATGAACTTTGAATTCCCGGATGAGAATATCATGTTGATTATGGATTGTTAAAAGTTGGGACTGTGTGAAGGACCTGAGAAAGGATCCCGATGGACTATGGTTTTTGACGGAGCTTCCAACGCACAGTGTAACGGAATTGGTGATGTGATCATTTCTCCTGAAGGTTTCCATACCCCTTTCACTGCCAGATTTCGCTTCGACTGTACCAACAATATGGCCGAATATGAATCGTGCATCTTGGGTCTTAAATCCGCTATTGAATTCAGAATCAAATTCTTAAATGTGTATGGAGACTCAACTTTGGTCATCATTCAAGTTAAAGGAGAGTGGGATACAAAAAATATAAATCTTATCCCTTACAAAGAGCTTGGGCTAATCTTGATCCCATACTTTGAAGAGGTTACCTTTGAGCATATTCTGAGGGAAGAGAATCAACTGGAAGATGCTTTGGCTACCATGTCTTATATGTTCAAGGTCAGATGGGACAACAAAGCTCCCCGAATTATTGTCAAAAGATTTGACGAACCAGCGAACTGCTATGAGATTGACACTATGGTGTAGAGGAGAAGCCTTGGTTTCATGAGGTGAAAAGATATCTCGAAGCTCAAGAGTATCCTGAAGGGGAGTCAATCAACAACAAGAAATTCTTGCGGAGGTTCTCAGCCAAGTTCTTCCTGAGCAATGGGATCTTATACAAGCGTAACCATGATTCAATTCTGCTTCGTTGTGTGGACAAGAAGGAAGTAGAGAAGATCATGGAGGATATGCATAAAGGTATATTTGGTACTCATTCTAGCGAACATACTATGGCCAAGAAGATTCTTGGATTTGGTTACTATTGGTCAACCCTGGAAACTGATTGTCATCACCACTCAAGGACTTGCCATAAGTGCCAAATTTATGCTGATAAGGTCCATATGCCTCCAATTCCTTTGAACGTCATGACTTCTCCTTGGCCATTTGCAATGTGGGGCATTCACATGATCGGATAAATCAAACCTACCGCCTCTAATGGACACCGTTTCATTCTTGTTGCAATTGACTACTTTACCAAGTGGGTTAAAGCAGCTTCATTTGCCTCAGTTACCAAGAACGTCGTGGCCCGGTTCATCAAGCACAACCTCATCTGCCAGTATGGTATCCATGAGAGGATCATTAATGACAATGGCACCAACCTTAACAATGACATGATCACAGAACTCTGCATGCAGTTCAAGATCAAGCATCACAACTTTTCTCCATACAGACCTAAGATGAATGACACAGTGGAAGCTGCTAACAAAAATATAAAGAAGATTGTGCAAAAGATGGTGGTGACCTATAAAGACTGGCATGAAATGCTACCATTTTCTCTTCATGGATAACGTACCTCGACGCGAACATCAACTGGGGCAACCCCTTTCTCTTCGGTCAATGGCATGGAAGTTGTCCTGCCTATCGAAGTTTAGATTCCTTCTCTAAGGATTATGAAAGAAGCTGACTTAGATGAAGACAAATGGATTCAGACAAGATTAGATCAGTTAAATTTGATTGATGAAAAGAGGCTGGCGACAGTTTGTCATGGTCAGACGTACCAGAAACACATGATCAGAGCTTTCAACAAAAAGATCAAGCATCGGGTATACCAGACTGGTGACTTGGTAATAAAGCACATCATTCTACCACAAGGCGATCCCAGGGGCAAATGGACCCCCACTTATGAAGGGCCATTTATTATTAAGAAAGTATTATCGGGCGGTGCTATGATGCTAACCACTATGGATGACGAAGATTTCCCACACCCTGTGAACACGGACATAGTTAAAAATACTACGCATAAGAATGACCCTCTAGGTTGACATACCTAGGCAAAAATAAGGGCATCCCGGAGAACCAAAAGGGTTCAGGAAAAAGTTTGAGATATATACAAAGATTGTACACCCGGCAAGTCGAAAACCTGAAAGGGCGGCTTGGGCAAAAAAGGGTATCCTGGTGGACTGAAAACTTGAAAGGGTGGTCCAGGAAAAATTTAGGGATTCAAAGTGTACGACTATGTCCCGTTGGATCACTTACCTGCAAGATTTATTACCAAAAGTCGAAAGTTCAAATGGTTCAATTAACTTCTTTCGATGGCAAGGGACAAGATGTTCGAAGGAATAGGGGAAATAACAGAGTTTGGAACCCAATGAGATCACTTCCACATGGCTATATATTTTTTTCTCACTTCGTACTCCTTTCATTTTTACGAAGACTTCCTCTTACTAGGATTTTTGTCTCTTTGTACAAAATCGGCTGTTTATAGGAAAATTATCAATACAAATACATATTAAAGTTCAAACTTTTTGTTTTTCTGTTTTGTTTGCAAAAACGTCCAATGACTAAATTGAATGAACATATACATATGAACATGATTAATTGTTAACAAATATACGCATAAGAACAGGAATAAGCATTTACTCAAGATTCTAGGAGTTGGGATGACACTTAAGCTGCCCATGAATCCCCACAGAGTTATAAGCTTATCCCCACAGATAATCTTCATAAATTTATCTTCAATAAAGACACATACACCACCATTTCTCCGGCAGATCGCTTTAGCAGATAAAAGAAAATGATTAGTATAATTCATGGAAACACTCTTCCCCAGATAAGTTTTGTCCTCCAAAGCTGAAAAAGAAACCTTGCAAAGTTCTTCTCTTTAGCAAATTCAAGTTCCCCATGGTTTATTTCCCTAACAGGGTTTATTTCCCTAACAACCTACATATCCCACATGTTGAGCCTATTCCTCTGACTACTACAAATCACTAGCAAAATTACTCTCCCCGGTAAAATTGCGAATATCCCCAAAAAGTCACTGCCAAACCTGGAATCTGACCAGCAATCAGTTAACTTTATCCTCCCTAGACGAGTCAACAGTTTAACCATCTCTTTTATCCCCAGTCGGGATATATAAGAATTAAATTCCCTAGTAGAGAAATGAACAACCAAGGTTCCTGATCTATATTCCCCAAGTAGAGATCAACATCCCCAATGGAGTTTCCTCAAACAAGTAAGCAGGAATCCCCAATGCAAGCATTCTAGACAAGATTGAAGATACACACACTATTCATCCCCCAGAAATAAGTCAAGGATTTATTTTCCTTGACAAAGATACACTTTAATACATCTCACATCACTTACGAATATCATGGCATATGCATACAAAACACATATAGCACAATCTCATTTATTTTAAGAACATCATTACGCAATACATTTCATACATCATGACATTGCATACACCTAACCTTTTTACCTTTTCAGGAAAAGATCAATCAACATACAGATGTCACCAACTACTCATATAGCCCAATAGTCTTCTCAAAGGCTACATCTGACAAAGGTCTATTTAAGCAATTTCCTCAGAGGGTCATTCCAAAACAAGACATCTGTTGGTTCAGCTTAAATTGCCTAAAGATTTATTATGATTCTTTTCCGGTAGATACTTTTTCTGGTTCAAATTTATTCAGATTCTAATCTAGTTAAAGACAAATACAAGACATCTGCTGGTTCAGCTTAAATCTCCCAAAGATTCATTCTGATTATTTTCAGGTAGATAATTTTTCTGGTTCAGATTTATTATGATTCTTATTCTGTTAAAGATAAATACAAGACATCTGTTGGTTTAACTTAAATCGCCTAAAGATTTATTCTGATTCTTTTCTGGTAGATACTTTTTCTGGTTCAGATTTTTTCTGATTCTTATCCAATTAAAGGAAAAAACAAGACATCTGCTGGTTCAATTTAAATCGCCCAAAGATTTATTCTGATTCTTTTCCGGTAGAAACTTTTTCTGGTTCAGATTTTATTCTGATTCTTATCCAGTTAAAGACAAAGACAGACATTTACTGGTTCAACTTAAATCGCCTAAAGATTTATCTTGATTCTTTTTCAGTAGATACTTTTTCTGGTTTAGATTTATTCTGATTCTTATCCAGTTAAAGGAAAATACAAGATATTTGCTGGTTCAGCTTAAATCGCCTAAAGATTTATTCTGATTCTTTTCCGATTGACACTTTTTCTTGTTCAGATTTTATTCTGATTCTTATCCAGTTAAAGACAAAGACAGACATCTTCTGGTTTAGCTTAAATCGCCTAAAGATTTATTTTGATTCTTTTATGGTAGATACTTTTTCTGGTTCAGATTTATTCTGATTCTTATCCAGTTAAAGGAAAAAACAAGACATCTGCTGGTTCAATTTAAATCGCCCAAAGATTTATTCTGATTCTTTTCCGGTAGAAACTTTTTCTAGTTTAGATTTATTCGTATTCTCTGATTCTTATCTAGTTAAAGACAAATAAAAGACATTTGTTGGTTCAGCTTAAATCGCCTAAAGATTTATCCTGATTCTTTTCCGATAGATACTTTTTCTGGTTCAGATTTATTCTGATTCTTATCCAGTTAAACACAAATACAAGACATCTGCTGGTTCAGCTTAAATCGCCTAAATATTTATTCTGATTCTTTTCTGGTGAACACTTTTTCCGGTTTAGATTTATTCTGATTCTTATCCAGTCAAAAGCAAGGCATCTGCTGGTTCAGTTTAAATCACCCCAAAGATTTATTCTGATTCTTTTTCGGTAGACACTTTTTCTAGTTCAGTTTAAGTTGCCTAAAGATTTATTCTGATTCTTATCCAGTCAAAGTCAAAAATTGATACATTTGATGGTGTAGTTTAAATTGACACATGATTTATTCTGATGCTTCTTCCAGTTGAAGTAAAACTTAGACTCAGTCTAATTTCTATCAACAATTATCCTAGATGGCATCTGTAATCCTATCTCCGATAATATTCCATCACTCTCTAAATGGCATCTTTAAGTGCATTCTCGATGTAATCAACAAACTGTTTTCACTCCATACATAAACGAGTGCAAATTTCTGGGCACTTAAGTGTTCAATCATCTTCCACCTTTAAGTCGCGAATGGTGGACAAGCCAATCTAACTCTTCAGGTTTAAGAACATTGAACAAGGGAAGTTGTTGTACCCCAAAAGTTTCCCTCTCTATTCTCAAGACATTTCTCACAAGGGATTTCAAATGCTTAAGGATTCTCAAGACTTGATCAGGCAAGCTCACCTCCTAAGCATTGAGACCACAAATTAGGTAATTGGTTTTCACAAGGAAATTTGGACTTCTAATACCTCAAATGACTTTCATGGTTCATTATAGACTTCCAAGAATGCTCATGCCAAGTTTCAAGTCTTGCATCTCAAACCCAGTCAATTGCTCAGTGTTGTACCCTAATTTTTGCTCATAAGATTCTTCTATAATATCATATAAACTCAATCATAACAAGATCATACTAGGGTTTGGTTCTTCTCCTTATCTTTAGCTTTGCTCATGGGGAATCACCAAGTACCTTGACTTATATTTTGTGATCATTTATGTTTTGTATTGATTAAATTTTAACTAATAAATACAATGAACTTTTGACCTAATTTTTGATATTATAGGTGAAAGCACAACACATTCCATCAAGTTGATCTATAGGTTCATGAGTTTATTTTCACCAAGTCATAACTTTCTTAATTTTTGGATTTTTTAAATTGTTAAAGTCTCAAAATGTCATTCAAGAGGTCTACTTCATGCTATCTGTTTTGTTCAAGAGAAAATTTTAAATGGAAGGCCGTGTTTGGATGCAAAAAAAACATTACAAGTCATTTTTGAAGAGAAAACTTGAAATTTTTCTAAGTATAAAAGTTAGCATCTTTTTCTGAAATTTGACTCATCACAACTCTTAGCTCAAACATCCATTAATTCCCATTCTTTTCACATTGTAAAGCTTGTGATCTCATATTTCTAAAGCTTCAAGGATCATCCCTAAGACTCCTTGAGCTGTGAATGCCATTAATTCAAAAATGGTACCTTGAAACTGAAGTTTCACTTCAAGTCAGAATTTGAAATTTATGTTGTGGCTTCTAAACATCAAATTAGCATGCGTTTTTGGTCTAAACATGTTTAACCAACTTGCCAAAGTGGATTAGATCCTTGAAACGCAAGGATTGAGTGAGTATTGATACTAAACAGGTCACACACTCCTCATGTATCAGGTTCACACGAATTCCCTCCAAATTTCATCATTCCCCACGCTTGAGCATCCCAATGGTTTCTCTATAAATAGAGGATCATACCTCATTCACTTTCTCAAGCTTAGAGAGCCAGAATCACCCTGTCAAACTTCCTCTTGAACCCACTTTTCTGCAACTTCGAATTTGATTTTACAGCTTTCCTCAATCCATTTTCTTTCTCAATTCTTCATCCTTGAACCTCACTGAAGCTAACAGAAGAAGAACCAAGGTCTAAGACTTCCTAAATCGTGCTAGCCAAGTCAAGTTTCAGAGCTCTAAATTTGAACTTCATTAGGTAGATTCCTTCACCAATTCCCTCAAACTTGGATACTGTAATGAAGCTGTCATCATTCTTATTCTAGTCGCAACATTTATTCTCAACTGGAAGTGATTTTTGGCCATGAATTTTCAAATCTCTTTTCAAATCTTTCCTTCCAATTTGACTGAGCTACACTTTATATAATTTTTTTGTGAGGGTACCATTGAAATCGTCTTGAAGAGATGAAGCGAATGGTATCGATCTCGAGCTCTAATTTTTACATTTAAGAGATATGCACAATGTCCATGATATCGTGCCATTTGTTTTTTTGAAATTCTTTTTAGTACTTTATCCACTAATGTCCATGATATGCACAATGCGCCAGATCCCTTGGATTTTATTACTAACGCGTTTTAACATTGATATAATGGTCTACATCTTTTTTGTTCTTATTTTATTTTCTGATTTTATATTTTATTTCTTTTTAACTTCAAAAAGTTATAAATAATTCATTTTAACTTCGAAAAATCTGAAAACTTTATTAAAAATACTTTTGATTTTTCTATTTCTGATTATTATTTTTTCACAATTTTATTTTGGTTTTTGATATTTTTTTATATTTTTTTCACTTTATTTGAATTGTTTTAAATGTTTAAAAATACTTTTCTTAATTTTTAAATTCTAAAATAATATGGAAGAATCCAATGACTTCTTGACAAATATTGGTGACCTTGTTTTATTTTTATTTTTGACTTTACTATTTTTTCACAATTTTTAGTTTATTTTTCCTATTTCATTTAATTCTAAAAATAGTTATGACTTTAAAAAATTACCAAAAATTTTATATAAATATTTGAGTTCATTTCTGATTTTTTTATGGTATTATTTTTTTTCTTGGATGTTTTGAGTATAGTTGTTATTTTCCCCTTTTATTTTCATTTAAAAACCATTTTAAAAATATTTTTCTTTATTTTTTAAATACAATTTTATTTTGTATATATTCTGGTTAATCTTGGACTATGAGATTTTGATCATAAGCTTCATTAACATCATTGGATCATGGGTGTTTAGTTTAACTCCACCAAAATGCATGGATGATTTTAATGGTGGCTTGATTAAAATTTTTGTTCAAATGTGTTTTAATTCTTATCCCACCCCTCTTCATCTTATCCTCTTCATAATTGTGTCATATGTTGTTTGAGGATGATATACATATCATCTCTCCAAACATATGACACATAAATTGCTATTGATCAGCCTCAAAATAGGTGCAACTTCTATATAAGTCCACTTACGATTGCTTAACATAGCACTAAATTTTTTCCCGATTCGAGAAATGATCATTCGTGGCCCAAACTCATACTTGTAAGCCCAAGTATGTTAATTTGAATCCTTTTATCTAATAGCCTTGAGATTCATTGTTAGGAGGCTTTGGTCTTATCAATCCTCTAATGAATCTTCATAAGCTTTGGTCAAAGTGAATCACTTAAACATTATTGATCATTCATTGTTTCCTTGAGAATTTTAAATGAATGATATACTTGACAAAAAGCAAATTAAACTTGTTGTTGAGAGGTATTGATTTTAACAATCTTCTAATGAGTTTCAAATGCAAGTTTTAAGATGGTCATTCAACTAACCTCTAATTTCTAACAATTGACTTTATCTTGTGCCTTTACTTTATGCTTTTTACTTTAAGCACATTTATTTTAGCATTTACATTTCATGCTATTTTCATCTTTACTCACTTGAACATTTACTTTTATGTCATTTTTATTTTGCTCACTAGAGATTTTCATTTCTTTTTGAAGATACATAATAATCAACTTGAACCATAAAAAACTTTAATGTTACTTGGACTATTTGATTACTATCCTTGGCATTATGGAGTGATGGACTTCTTGGACTTAGGATTAGAGACCTTGACCTATCTTGAGACCTTGTGACCTCAACTGTTATTTTGTCTGGAGCTCTTGGTGTTTAACCCAAGACATTGGGTTGTTTGTTGGATTTTGTGTGCAGGTTATTGTGATTACATGCTTTATCTGTGATCGGGAATTCATCTGTATATAGCCGTTACTCGGCCCAATTTTTGTGAAGACTTGATGCAATTGAAGCTTGGTTTTCTTAAGAGGTTTATTATCTTTCCTTGTTTGGTTTCAAATCCAAAGGACGAGAATTCTACATTGACTCATTATGTCAGGTGTTGGCTTCTTCTTGGTTAGACGGTTCTTTTCCCTAGCTTTTATCTTATGCTTTAGGATAGTCCCTTCATCTCCTTCTACCTTCTTTAATTTCAAAAATCTTATCCCTCCTTTTGAAAACTCTTCTTGTTTTTAAACTTGAATCGCTTTCACAATAAACTTGGACTTATGTCCATGCATTTTCAAAATACTTTCTTAATCAAACTTTAAACAATTTAACAATACTTTGACATTTTTGGGAGAAGACTAAAAGTCAATCAATCTCATTCAAACCATTTTTCCAGTTTTTCTTTTTTACCTTAAAAACTTTTATCAAAAGATTAGACTCTTGGGTGTTGAGTAAGGCTTTGTTTATTTTAAAATCCAAGCCAAATCCTCCACTTTTAGATGATGCAAATTCTCCTTTCTCATAATTATGGGTAGTAATTATGTTCTTCCACTCAGATGAGATGATGATGTCTAGTCTCTTAAAATTAACCAACACACATGTGTTTTAAATTTTTTAAAGGTGAACTACGAGTACCCTGATCCCCTATTGCACGGAAGGTGGTACGTAGCCAGTAAAGGTTCACAATCGCGACAGGTGCAAAAATCATTAAAAAAACTTCTTTTCTCATCTCTACAATCTATTTTTATACAACACCTATAGCCAAAATACAAAAATTTTGAAATAGGTTCCTGCGGAGTGCCATAGATGTTTAGGGTGCTAATACCTTCCCTTTGCATAACCAGCCCCCTAACATAGATTCTCTCCCCCTCTTTTTGGGTTATTTTCTCTTTTCCCTTTCCTTTGGAAATAATAAAGTGTGGTGGCAATTTTTATTTTGATCTATGCGAGCCAAGTCAATCCAATGGTTTAGTCTCAACATTTCTATTGCTATAGAAAAAAATGGCGACTTCACTAGGGAAAGATCGACCTATTTCTGGTCCATCCCTAAGTGGGTTGAGCCTATCTTTGTTTATTTGTGTATGTGTTATTACTTGTTATATATTATGTGTTGTATATTATGTGTTGTATATATGTTTGTCTGGATTCTCTAGTTTTCAGGGTGCTTGGTGATTTCTCATAAGTCCTCTATCCGGACTTGGGAAAACTTAAGATAGGACGGGCGGTATAGTCATGTTAACTTTGAGGGAGTAATAAAAAAAGGAGGCATGAGATCTCCCCCACTCAATGGAGGCCCATTTGACTATAGTGTCGTTTATCGGGTAATCGGGAAGAATTACTGCTTTAGACCTAGGAGCCTGCTGAAACTGAGGACCGTAGAACCCTTAACCCATCTTGGCCTTTTAGGTGTAGTGCGGAAGCTATGACGGAGTAATCCAGGAAATGGTTATTATGCGAAACTACGCTCGGACGAGGTTTTCTTGAGAATATTGCTAATTATTGAGTTAATCGGGAAGTTGGTAATATCTGAAGGAAGGATGTAGACTCTGGGAACCTATTAGAACCTTGTTCGGCAGGTGATAAACTTTTAGATCATACCTTGTGGGTATTACCTTCGACCTCTTGCTCGTGACATTGAACCTATGAACCCTATGTTTGTGATCTTGTGTGTGATTGTTGCACCATGCATTCATGCACCCATGAGCATATTTTAAAACATCCTGTTTCAAGGGACTTAAAGTTGGATTTTTGTGAATATCTCAGGTAATTTTGACCATGCATTATGGAAAAAGAAATACTAAGAATTACATTTTTAAAGATCCCTTGATAGATGAGTTGATGAGTCTGATTCCTGAAATCGAGTGTCCTACAGATTTTCGGAGAAAGTATGGGTCCATCATGTCTCTTATGAAGCTCGGGATGAAGGAGGGTATCCTATCGACTTTGATCTAGTTCTATGATCCAATGTATCGATGCTTTACTTTCCCACATTATCAGTTGATGCCTACATTGGAAGAGTATTCTTATCTACTAAGTTTACCTATTACCGATCGTGTTCCTTTTACTGGTTTGGAGGGGGAGCGAAAATCTCACGAGATTGCTACTTTGATCCATTTGGGGAAGTCAGAGGTTCAAGCCCACATGACTACTAAAGGAGGTATTAGAGTATTACCCGCTCAGTTCTTATTGGAGAAAGCTCACCATTTTGCTAAGATGAAGAGTATGGTTGCTTTTGAGGCCATCTTTGCTCTACTTGCTCATGGGTTGTTCTTATTTCCCAATGTTGACAAGCTTATGGGTGATGCTTATTATTCTATTCATCTTCGGGATTCTTACCATGGAGGGATGATCATTTACTGCACGCCTTTGTTGTATCAGTGGTTTATTTATCACTTGCCTCGCTCTGACGCTTTCTGGGATGTCAGGAAGGAACCTCGTTGGGCTCCGAAGATTATGGCTCTCACTCATTCACATATTGTTTGGTACCATCAGGCTTACCATGATGTTGATATTATTGACAGTTGTGGTAGTTTCCCCAATGTACCTCTTCTTGGTACAAATGGAGGAATTAACTACAATCCCCTTCTTGCACGGCGACAGCTTGGATATCCGATGACGGATAAGCCAAATAGTATTCATCTGAGTGGTTTCTTCCTTAAAAAGGGAGAGGTTCATAAGGAAGCTAAAGAGGAGATTGCAAAGGCTTGGCGTCATATTCACAGGAAGGGTAGAAAAGAATTGGGACCTAGAGGGGCTGTTTCTTTGGAGCCTTACCTTCAATGGGTACAAGCAAGAGCCATCCAGTTGAAGATGTCGTATTATCGTGAAGCACTCATGCCTGATATGTTTGTGAAGACCAATCCTCCCATACTAGATGATGTGGAAGAGCTTCAGCTTTCCCTAGTCAGGATGCATTGGGAAAAGGAGGCTTGGAAGAATAAGTGTCAAACTTTAGAGGTGTCCAACCGAGCAGACTTAAAGGAGAAAGATGATCTGATTGAGATTCTCGAGAGTCGTGTTGTTGAGATGATGGAGAGGCAAGATGATTTATTTTCCTCTAGAGCTCAGTCAAGACCTAGTTGCTCACCTCCTGACTCTGGTAATTAGAAAGAGGTCGCTAACATGTATTTAGAAGAAAATAAGCAGTTGAAGGCTCATATTGCAAGACTCACAGGGAAACGTCAGTGTGTGGAGTGATCTTCATTAGCTTTGCTTTCTTAAGATCTTGTATTTTTATCTTATCTTTTACTTGGGATTATTGAAACTTTTACTAAAAAGTTGTATACCATTTTGAAGTTATTATAATGAGATTTTCAGTATTTTAAATGTGTTAGTACTTTAATACTTTTAAATTGTCTATAAATCTTTGAGTTCCTTGAAATATTAATAATAAAATAAATCATGTGCGTTGCATATCGTGCATCATATTGTACACACTTCTTGCAATTCTGTTCATACCCAGGTGTCTTACTATGCTTCTTTACTTCATTCAGCAAGTTGTCTCAACATTACAATACTCAGGCTAATTCCAGAAGGAAGATGGAGAATCTAGAACAAGAGAATTGTGAGTTACGTAAAGAAGTTACTGCTCTGAAGGCTGGTATGGCCAATCTCACTTATTTTATGGAATCATTGGTGGGGTCTCAGAATCAGCCACCACTTGCTCAACCTCAACAGACAACGGTTACTTCCGAAGCTTCGACAGTTCCTGTTTCTGTTACTCCAATTACTATTATTCCAACAGGGCATGGGTGTCCAGTTGGAAGAAGCTGTAAGAGAGGGTCGCTTGACAAGAAGTAAAAATTTCGGCTGTATGAAGAAACCATCATACGGGTTTGCTAAAAAGAAAGAAGGAGATAAAAATGTTGTTATTAAAGAGAGAAGGGTTAATCCTCCTAGAAGAAATCATCAGCGCCACCAACATATTGCTTCGGTAACTCCAATTGTCAATACGGCTCCGACCACAGTGGCTTATCAAAGACCAGCTCCTCAGGGAAATCAAGAACATAATCAGAGGAGAGAGGATTTTGACTCTATTCCCATGAGATATGCAGAGTTACTCCCAGCATTTATTCAAAAAAAGTTGGTTCAGACCAGGCCACCCCCTGCTATACCATCACCTTTTCCTTGGTATTATAAGGTAGATCAGACGTTCGTTTTTCATCAGGGTGCACCAGGGCACAATATGGAAAACTATTATCCTCTAAAATCAGAGGTACAAAAAATGGTGAGATCTGGACTTTTATCCTTTAAAGATGTCTGCCCCAATGTAAAAGATAATCCTTTTCCAAAGCATGGAGGAACAAATGTTGTCAACATGGTTGCTGGTTGTCCAGGGGACTTCCGGATCCTTGATATCAACCTGGTTAGAGGAGATTTGGTAAAGATGTGAGCTGACCTCTATGAGTTTAGTTACTATACGTATGACCATGCTGGTTATGGTATATGTAGTACTGATATACAGGTTTATGATAAGATAAAGGATGATTTACAGGAAATGATGGATGGAGGCCTCATTCATATACTTAGGCCTAGGGCTGAATACGAGGAAGAAGTCAACATCGTCTTTGGATGTCTTAGAGAATTCTGGGTCTTTGACGTGAACCATATGAATGATGATTTGGTGCAGTTGCACGCTACCTTATGCCACATGGATGGTCAAGTAGAACACCATTATAGATCTTGTCGAGTTTGCTACAGAGATTCTCGTGGTTATGCCATTGTGAAAAGAGGTATTCAGTTGTTATTGGATAATGATACTATCAAAGTTTCAGGCCATATAGATGATTACCATGGGATTAATGTGATTTAAGATTTCTTGGCTGAGGCTGAGTCAGATGATGAATATGCTTCTGCGGATGAATTCTTTTCCTCAGACAAAGATATGTTCTCCAGCAATGATTTTGTAATGCCCAAATATTCCAAAGAAGGGGTGAACGTAATTTTGCCTAGTTTCAATGATTCCCCTTGTAGAGATTGAATATTGTAGCAAGCTAGTTGTTGCTCCATTGGTAATTTGCTTACCAGGCCATGTTCCTTACAAATCAGACAAAGTCGTATCGTACAAGTACAATGCTAAAATTTTAGAGGATGGTACGGAAGTTCCCATCTAGCCTTTGTCTGATGTTAAGAATATTGCTGAAGCCAGTCGAGTGACCCGCATTGGTCATATTTTTGGGCCAATTATTTGAAGAAATGTTAGTGTCGATAAGAAAGTTGTTGAAAGTGTTGAACCTAAGAGAGAAGTGGGGGAATCCAGCGGTGCTACTCTAAAAAAAGATGTGGATGATATATTGAATATTATCAAGATGAGCGACTACAAGATTGTAGATCAGTTATTGCATACTCCTTCAAAGATATCTATTCTGGCCTTGCTGATGAATTCTTCTACCCATAACAAGTCATTGATGAGAGTATTGTATCAAGCCTTCATGGAAAGTGATATGTCGTTGGACCAATTCAGCAGTGTGGTAGAGAGTATTACATCATGTAATAACCTAAGTTTTTGTGATGACGAATTTCCCGATGAAGGAAGGAATCATAATTTGGCTCTCCTTATCTCAATGAACTGTAAGAATGACTCATTTTCAAATGTGTTGATTGAAAATGGATCCGCTTTAAATGCCATACCGAGGAGTACGCTTATGAAGCTGAAGTATCAAGGAACACCCGTGCGCCGAGTGGCATAATTTTAATAGCTTTCAATGGATCAAGGAAGTCTGTTATTGGGGAAGTGGATTTGCATATTCACATAGGCTCACACTTGTTTCAGATTACTTTCCAAGTCATGGATATTGTGCCCGCTTACAGTTGTTTACTAGGAAGACCATGGATACACGAGGTGGGGGTTTTCACTTCCACTTTGCACTAAAAGATAAAGTTCGTGTGTGAAGGAAAAGTGGTTATCATAAATGGAGAGTAAGCACTGCTAATATCTCATTTATCCTCTTTCAGTGTTGTGGAAGCGGATGAAGTTACTGTTGGATCTCAGTCCCAAGCTTTCTTCGTTGATAATGTAAGGGAGAATGAGAATTCTATAGCTTCATTCAAAGATTCTCAGTAGGTTATGTGTAATGGCCCTAGTAAAGTATGGGGACAAATTGTTGATCCGCTGGTGAACAAGAATAAGGCTGGTTTGGGATTTTCTACGAAGAATGATAAAGGTGAGAACATGAAGCCAAAGACTGCTTTAGGCAAGTATCAGGATATTTTCCACAACGAAGGTTACCTTCATCCAACTATTTCTAGGATCAATGATATTATGGAGGATGAAGAAGATCAGGAAATGCCTAACTATGTGACGCACGTAGTCAGAGTCCAGAATTGGGTTACTATCGATGTTCCCTCTTGCATCCATGTCTCAAAGTAATTTGTTTTTGTTAAACTTTTCAAAAAGCTTTCACTCTGCCAAAGATGAAAGTTGATATTGTATGGGCTTATCTGTTTTCTTTGATCCTTAAAATCATTAATAAAAATTGTCTTTGATTCCCAAATTGTGTTTTTATTTTCTGCTTTTTCTTGGGAAAATGGTAATCAGAAAAAACCCTTTTGGAATAAATAATGACTGTAAATAAATCTGCATAAATCACTAGATATTTGTGTCAGTTTCTAAAAGCAATCATAAATCATATGTGCAGATTAATTAAAAAACTTGTTGAATACAATGAGCCCGCACCCTCTCCCAACTTTAAATATCCTGTATATGTGTCCGAAGAAGAAGAATATGATAAAATTCCAGAAGTGGTTTCACGGTTTCTCGAGCGTAAAGAAAATGCCATTCAGCCGTATAAAGAGTCGTTGGAGACAATCAATTTGGGTTCAGAAGAAGATCCAAAGGAAGTCAAGATTGGAGCATTGCTGCATCCCGACGTAAGGAGCAAGTTGATTGAATTATTGAAAGAGTATGTGGACGTCTTTGCTTGGTCATACCAAGATATGTCGGGTTGGGATACAGATATTGTGGAGCACCATTTACCGCTAAAGCCAGAGTGCCCGCCAGTCAAACAGAAATTGTGAAGAACTCACCCAGATATGGCAGTAAAAATTAAAGAAGAAGTCTTAAAGCAGATTAATGTCGGTTTTCTTGTGACAACAGTGTACCCTTAATGGATTGCCAATATTGTCCCAGTACCAAAGAAAGAAGGAAAATTTTACATGTGCGTTGATTATAGAGATTTACATAAAGCTAATCCAAAAGATGACTTTCCATTGCCACATATTGATATGTTGGTTAATAGTACAGCAAAATTCAAAGTATTCTCGTTCAAGGACGAATTTTCTGGATATAATCAAATTAGAATGGATCCCGAGGACATGGAATATACAATGTTTATCACACTCTAGGGAACATTTTGTTATAGAGTAATGCCCTTCGGGTTGAAGAACGCTGGTGCAACGTACCAGAGGGATATGACAACCATATTCCATGATCTGATGCACAAGGAAATTGAGGTATATGTTGATGATATGATTGCTAAGTCCCAAACTGAAGACGGGCATATAGAAGATTTGTTGAAATTGTTTCAGCATTTGAGGAAGTATCATCTCCGCTTGAATCCAAATAAGTGTACCTTCAGTGTTTGATCAGGGAAATCGTTAGGTCTCATTGTCATCCAAAAAGGAATTGAAGTTGACCCAGATAAAGTCAAAGCAATTCAAGAAATTCCTGCACCAATAACTTAAAATCAAGTTAGAGGCTTCCTTGGACGTCTGAATTACATTTCCTGATTCATTTCCCATATGACTGCAACGTGTGAACTGATCTTTAAGTTGTTAAAGAAAGATCAGGGTTATGTGAGGACAGATGATTGCCAAAGGGCATTTGAAAATGTTAAAGAGCATCTACTTGAACTTCTTATCCTACTCCCGCCAGTTGAAGGAAGACTATTGATCATGTATCTAACAGTGTTAGATAATTCTATGGGTTGTATTTTGGGACAACAAGATGAAACAGGAAAGAAGGAATATTCCATTTATTATCTCAACAAGAAGTTTACTGACTGCAAGTCGCAGTATTCTATGCTTGAAAAGGCATGTTGTGCTCTGGCATGGGAGGCGAAGCGGTTGTGGAAATATATGTTGAATCATACTACTTGGTTGATTTCCAAAATGGATCCAATTAAGTATATCTTTGAAAAGCCTGCTCTTACTGGGAGAATTTCCCATTGGCATATGTTTTTGCCTGAATATGATATTTAATACTGTACCCATAAGGCTATAAAAAGCAGCATGTTGGCAGATTATCTTGCTCACCAACCGGTTGATGACTATCAGTTTGTTAAATATGGTTTCCCCGATGAGGACGTTATGTTTCTGAAAGTGAAAGATTGTGATGAACCATTTCCTTAGGAAGGTCTTGATCCCGAATCTCGTTGGGGCTTGGTATTTGATGAAGCTGTGAATGCTTATGGGAAAGGAATTGGCGTTGTGATTATCATTCCTCATGGATCACACATTCCTTTTACTGCAAGGCTGACATTTGATTGTACCAATAATATGGCAGAGAATAAGGCTTGTATCATGGGTCTCGAGGAGGTCATTGATTTCAGAATCAAAGTTCTAGATGTATATGGCGATTCAGCTTTGGTAGTAAATCAGATTAAAGGAGAATTGGATACTTGTCACCCTGGCTTGATCCCTTACAAAGACTATGCTAGAAGATTATTACCTTTCTTTAATAAATTTAAATTCCATCATATTCCTAGATATGAAAATCAAATGGCGGATGCTTTGGCAACCATGGCTTCCATGTATCAAGTGAATACTTGGAACGATGTGCCATGTATCACAGCGCAACGTTTGGATAGACCGGCTTATGTGTTTACAACAGAAGGAGTAGCAGGTGAAAAACCTTGGTATTATGATATCAAGCATTTTCTCCAGACTTGGGAATACTCGGCTGGTGCGTCAAATAAAGATTAAAAGACATTGAGAAGGTTGGCAGGCAGCTTTTTCCTCAATGAAGATGTGCTATACAAAATAAATTATGACATAGTCTTGCTCAGATACGTGGATAGACATGAAGTAAACATGTTGATGAATGAAATCCATGAAGGTTCCTTTGGTACTCATGCCAATGGACATTCGATGGTAAAAAAGATGCTTAGGGCAGGTTACTATTGGCTGACAATGGAATCTGGTTGTTATAAATTTGCAAAGAAGAGTCATACGTGTCAGATTTATGCTGACAAAATTCATGTGCCTCCAACACTTCTCAATGTTATTTCTTCCCCATGGCCTTTCTCTATGTGGGTATTGGCATGATCGAAATGATTGAACCATAGGCGTCAAATGGACATCATTTTATCTTGGTGGAAATAGACTACTTTACCAAATTGGTGGAAGCAGCTTCATATGCTAATGTTACTAAACAGGTGGTAGTGCGCTTTATCAAGAATAATCTCATATGTCAGTATGGTGTGCCAAGCAGGATTATCACCGACAACGGCTCAAATCTGAATAATAAGATGATGACGGAACATTGCAAAGAATTCAAGATTATCCCCCATAATTCATCTCCCTACAGGCCAAAGATGAATGGGGCTGTTGAAGCTGCTAATAAGAACATCAAGAAGATCATCCATAAAAAGGTTATTACTTATAAAGATTGGCATGAGATGCTCCCTTTTGCTCTACATGGGTATCGTACATCTGTCCGCACTTCAACAGGGGCAAACCCGTTCTCTCTTGTGTATGGCATGGAAGCAGTGCTCCCCATTAAGGTTGATATTACCTCTTTACGCGTGACAATGGAAACCAAGTTGTCAGAGGCTGAATGGGTCTAGAACAAGTTTGACCAGTTGAATTTGATTAAACATAAGAGAATGATAGTCGTGTGTCATGGTCAGTTATACCAGAAGAGAATGAAGAAAGCTTTTGATAAGAAGTTCAAACCTCATGAATTTAGAGAAGGCGACCTCGTGCACAAGAAGATCATGTCTTTTAACGCTGATTCTAGGGGCAAGTGGACTCCCAATTTTGAAGGCCTGTATGTTGTCAAGAAAGCTATCTTTGGTGGTGCATTGATTCTTCAAACTATGGATGGCGAGGAGTTCCGACGTCTCGTGAATGTTGATGTAGTCAAGAAATACTTCACCTAAAGAAATAAAAGAACAACTCACTAAATCGAAAACTCGAAAGGGCGGCTTAGGAAAAAAGGAGCGTCTCCGTAGGATGAAAAACCCGAAAAGGTGGTCAAGGAAAAAATTAGAGACATAAATAGAATAAATTTTCTCGATAGATTGAAAACCCGCCAGGGAAACCTAGGCAAAAGTTAGGGATTTCTTGGAAAGTAATTGCGACAGATAAGACTTGATCATTAAAGCAACAATCTTCTTGGATCTTCACCACTCTTCAACCGAAGTCACTCTTTGGAATTCAAAGTTGTTAGGGAGAATAGTGGTTATTGTATTTCAATGTATATTTTCCAATATATTAGCATTTTACAAACTTTGTAATCATCTATGAAGTCTAGCCATTTGCATACTACCATTCTATTAATAAAGTTTGAGCTTTTATCCAAATCTTTACAATTCCAATTTTATTCTTCTTACAAAGACTTCATTTATTATTGAAAGTAATTTTCAAAGCAAACAAATTAAATAACAAAATTGGTTTTTTAAAGAATTTACAAGTTACTTCTTGCTTTAGATTTTGTGACTCAAGGAGAACAAAAATAGTGACTCCAAGGATGGACGAACTCTGAAATTTTGGAAGTATGAATTCCCTAGGAAGGCTCTCCCAGGTCACTTTTGCTTGTTTGAGTATGACTTTCTTGTGTTCCTTAGATAGTTAAAGATGATACCAATTGATTTATGGTGCATTGTTGGGTTTGTGATCCTGTTTTCCCCAGTCAGGTCTTGGTTTATTTTAATTTCGGGTTTGCACGGTATGAAGTCTCTATCCCATATTCCCCGGTAAGGTCTTCACTCACATGACGAAAGTATCTTCCCTTTTGTAGGCTGAAATGGAATCATTTGCAAGACATTGCCCTTTGTAGTGTTAGCATTATGGTTGTTATTTGTTTCCTAGGCAACCAAACAAGGGTAATATCTTCTCTAAGAAGTGTTGAAACAGTTGACAACTTTTTGGGTTTTCCCTCGCCAAGTGCTGGGTTTGATTTAAAATCCCCATAAGTTTGATTTCTTGCTGTAATGTTTGACTTCTTAGATCCCCAAGGTAAAGTTGAGATAATGTGTCTCTCTGAAATGTGTTATCCCCATGAGGTTTCATAATTTCTCCCCAGAGAAGTTGGTGCAATCATCACTCTCAATATTGAAGAATGTATCTTGGGTTCCCCTCAATGATGTGGTGTCGCCCTCCCCAATGAACTCAGTATGAAATCTTCAGTTGATATCTCGACAATGTGGTTTTCATCTACCCTATTGAAATCATTACTGAAATCCCTAGTAGAAGTACAGACCTTGAAACATTTGTTTTTTCCCCATTGAAGTCTGTGTGATGTTCCCCGGTGAAGCTTGGAGGAGGATTTTATATCAATGTATCTGTACTGATTTATTGTTATGAATTGATTATTTTTAGATTATGTTCCTTCCCAGTGGAGTTAAGCGGTGAAATAGGAATTTGTTTCCTCAGTTGGTTCTTACTTTCATATGAAATTTTCATCTTGGGTGTAATTTAGCCGAGTATTGACTTTTGCCAAGTTGGTTTTAGTGGTTATCCCAAGTGTTACATGTTTTTTTTGTCAGCATATACATGATAACATTCATACATACATCATGCATAGCATAATTAAAATTCATTGCTCATTTGCATTCATTTTTATTTTGTTGGCATATCACCCTATTTGTAGAGTTATGTTATCTTCTCTCCAATAGAAGTTCAAACTTAAGTAGAAAGTGTATATTCTCTAAATTTCCCCACTGAGTTTATCCCTCGTGGAAGAATTTTGCTTCAGCCTTCCTGTCTGGCTCTTTGTCTGGATAAAATATGGTTCCCTCTTGAGTTTATTTTTCATGAGCTGTTATTTTGGTTGACTGATTCATTCCGATTTATTTTTGGATTGAATATATGGTCCCCACCAATATTATTATTTTGATTTCTGTATGCTTTGATCCCTGGTTTGAGAATGTACATTTATTTTGCCACGAGAAGACTTTATCTCCTTGGCAGGAATATAATGACATTCCCCATGAAGTCCTTTTTATTTCCATAGGAAATCATTGTTGCAATTCCTACTCGTAATGGCAAGTGGCAGGCCTCTTTATTTGAGCAACCTGTACTTCCTTAATAAGTCTGTCAGTTCTCAGAGAAGATTCATATTTGTTACTACAATGAATGGTAACCTTGTCATTATGCAAGGTAGTTCGTTGTTGAGATTTGTTACTCCAATGAATGATAGCCTTGTCATTATGGAAGGTAGTTTACTGTTGATATTTATTACTCCAATGAATGGTAGCATTGTCATTATGGAAGGCAGTTTATTGTTGAGATTTGTTACTCCAATGAATGGTAGCCTTGTCATTAAGGAAGGTAGTTCGTTGTTGAGATTTGTTACTCTAATGAGTGGTAGCCTTATTATTATGGAAGGTAGTTCATTGTTGATATTTGTTACTCCAATGAATGGTAGAATTGTCATTATGGAAGATAGTTCGTTGTTGAGATTTATAACTCCAATGAATGGTAGTCTCATCATTATGGGAGATATTTCATTGTTGAGATCTTTTTCCGATGGATGATAGTCTCGTCATTATGGGAATTAGTTCGTCATTGAGATTCGCATTACTCTGAATAAGTTCTTTTGTTCCCAGTCGTGAGTACTGGTGCTAATCGTTTATTACCTACCCTAATATTGGTATTTACTGGTATTATCTCACCACTTCTTTCTTCGGTGGGTCGATGCTACTTTTTTTTCTATCTCCTCAGGGAGTGGATAGTTCGCAGTCATCTATCAATCACTTTTATCCTTTACCTACTCTCCTAAATCTTTGAGGCGATGACACTTTATCTCCTCTTTGGGTTTTACCCTAATAAAGTCTAGTCTTTTGTTCACCAGTGATTTATTTTCCTGGTCAGGTTTATCTTTTGATCCCAGTTTTATTTACTACATCCCTAGTGGTGACTTGTGTCATTTTTTTTATATTTGTTCATTGGCATTCATAATCATAAGCAATGCATGGCATCTTAGGGCCAAAAATAGGGCTTGTTTTATATTTAAGTATCTTCAATCGCGCCGACATGAAGATTTTAACCTTCGCACCTCCGGATAAAAGACACTTAAATAAGGGCAGCTGTTGTACCCAAATTTTTCCGCCTAAGATTCCTCTATCATATTAACTCAATCATAACAAGATCATACTAAAGTTTGGTTCTTCTCCTTATCTTTAGCTTTTCTCATGGGGAATCACCAATCACCTTGACTTGTATTTTGTGATTATTTATCTTTTGTATTGATTAACTTTTAACTAATAAATACAATGAATTTTTTCCCTAATTGTTGATATTATAGGTGAAAGCACAACATATTCCATCAAGTTTATCTACAAGTTCATGAGTTTATTTCCATGCCTTCTTCAACAAAGCTTCATTGAGATTTAAGCTTCATCATTGAATATGTTTTGAAGTAATATCATGACAAATTCTATTATGATTCATCATGCCTCAAGTTTTCAAAGATAGTCTAAAGATATAAGGGTTGATGGAAGAAGTTTGACCTAATTGGACAAGTTTTGGGTTTCTTGATCACAAGTGCATATCTCCCTCAATTCTCAATATTTGGAAGTGGTTATGGTTGCTATGGTTCCTCATTATCATCTTCAAAAACTTCTATTTACATGACAAAAGTATTTGTTCAAAAACGTTTGTCAAAATTGAGAAGAGTTTCCAAGGCATGTTGTTGCTCTAGGAGCTAGGGTTTTGAACTTCTAAAGGCTATATCTTGCTCATATTTTGGTATTTTTGAGTGATTCCAAAAAAGTTCTTCTCTTCAAATGGTTATCAATAGATCACCGAAAAAGTTTCAATAAAATTTGGTATGCATGATACCTAATGATGAAGAAAAATTACAAGTCCTCTAGACAGGCCATCAAAATCCCTTACGTGACTTCAAAAGATCATAACTTGGTCATTTTTTATCTCCTTAAGCCGAATCGTTTTCCACAATGATCTTAAAGATGTGAATTCAACTATTCTTTTATGTGCTAAGCTTCTAAATGGATGGAAGATGCACTAAGGATGCAAAATATTATAGGTAATCTCATGAATTTTCACCAATTTCACCAAGTCATAACTTTCTCAATTTTTGGATTTTTTAAATGGTTAAAGTCTCAAAATGTCATTCAATAGGTCTACTTCATGCCATATTTTTTGTTCAAGAGAAAATTTTAAATGGAAGGCCGTGTTTGGATACAAAACATTACAAGTAATTTTTGAAGAGAAAACTTGAAATTTTTCTAAGTATAAAAGTCAACATCTTTTTCTCAACTTTGACTCATCACAACTCTTAGCTCAAACATCCATTAATTCACATTATTTTCATGTTGTAAAGCTTGTGATTTCATCTTTCTAAAGATTCAAAATCATGCCCTAAGACTCATATAGCTATGAATGCCATTGATTCAAAAATGGTACCTTGAAACTGAAGTTTCACTTCAAGTCAGAATTTGAAATTCATGATGTGGATTCTAAACATCAAATTAGCACGCGTTTTTGGTATAAACATATTTAACCAAATCACTAAAGTGTGTTAGAGCCTTGAAACGCAAGGATAGAGTGAGTTTTGATGCTAAACAGGTCACACACTCCTCATGTATCAGGTTCACACGAATTCCCTCCAAATTTCATCATTCCACGTGCTTGAGCATCCCACTTGTTTCCCTATAAATAGAAGATCATACCTCATTCATTTTCTCAAGCTTAGAGAGCCAGAATCACCCTGTCAAACTTCTTATTGAACCCACTTTTCTGCAACTTTGAATTTGATTTTACAACTTTCCTCAATCCATTTTATTTGTCAATTCTTCATCCTTGAACCTCACTGAAGCTAACAGAAGAAGAACCAAGCTCTAGACTTCCTAAATCGTGCGGGCAAAGTCAAGTTTCAGAGCTCTGAATTTGAACTTCAATAGGTAGATTCCTTCACCAATTCTCTCAAAATTTGATACTTTAATGAAGCTCTCATCATTCTGATTCTAGTCGCAACATTTATTTTCAACTGGAAGTGAGTATTGGTCGTGAATTTTCAAATCCCTTTTCAAATATTTCCTTCAAAAACGACTGAGTTACACCTTATATAATTTTTTCGCGAGGGTACCATTGGAATCTTCCTTAAGAGACGAAGTGAATGGTACCTGTCTCGAGCTCTAAATTTTCCATTTCAGAAACCTGTAATTCCCGTGGCTGGAGATTGAAGATGACCAACGTGTCATCTCTCAACCAATGATATCGAGCCATTTGTTTTTTTAAATTCTGGTTTTAAAAATTGGTTCAGTGCTTTATCTACTAATGTCCATGAAATGCACAGTGTGCTAGATCCCTTGGATTTGATTACTAACGTTTTTTGATATTGATCCAATGGTCTACATCTTTTTGGTTTTTATTTTATTTTCTGATTATATATTTTATTTGTTTTAAACTTCAAAAATTCATGAAAAATTCATTTTAACTTCAAAAAATCTGAAAATATTCTTAAAAATACTTTACATTTTTCTCTTTCTGATTATTATTTTTTCAAAATTTTATTTTTTGTTTTGATGTTTTTTATATTTTTTCACTTTATTTGAATTGTTTTAAATGTTTAAAAATACTTTTCTTAATTTTTAAATTCTAAAAAAATATGGAAGGATCCAATGACCTCTTGACAAATGTTGGTGACCTCATTTTATTTTTATTTATGACTTTACTATTTTTCACAATTTTTGGTTTGTTTTTCCTATTTCTTTTAATTTTAAAAATATTTTGTGACTTTAAAAAATTTACCAAAAATTTTATAAAAATATTTGAGCTTATTTCTGATTTTTCTATGGTCTTATTAATTTTTTCTTGTATGTTTTAAATATAGTTATTATTTTCCCCTTTATTTTCATTTAAAAACCATTTTAAAAATCTTTTTCTTTATTTTTTATATACAATTTTATTTTGTATATATTCTGGTTAATCTTGGACTATGAGATTTTTTTTTATAAGCTTCATTAACATCATTGGATCTTGGGTGTTGAGTTTAACTCCACCAAAATGAATGGATTATTTTAATGGTGGCTTGAATAAATTTTTGGTTCAAATGTGGTTTAATTCTTATTCCATCCCTCTTCATCTTAACCTCTTCTTAATTGTGTCACATGTTGTTAGAGGATGATATACATATCATCTCTCCAAACATATGACACATAAATTGCTATTGATCGGCCTCAAAATAGGTGCAACTTCTATATAAGTCGACTTACGATTACTTAACATAGCGCTTAATTTTGTCCCGATTAGAGAAATGATCATTCGTGGCCTAAACCCATGTTTGTAAGCCCAAGTATATTAATTTTAATCCTTTGATCTAATAACCTTGAGATTCATTGTTAGGAGGCTTTGGTCTTATCAATCCTATAATGAATCTTCATAAGCTTTGGTCAAAGTGAATCACTTAAACATCGTTGATCATTCATTGTTGCCTTGAAAATTTTAAATGAATGATATACTTGACAAAAAGCGAATGAAACTTGTTGTTGAGAGGCTTTGATTTTATCAATCTTCTAATGAGTTTAAAATGCAAGTTTCAAGATTGTCATTCAAGTAACCTCTAATTTCTAACAATTGACTTTATCTTGTGTCTTTACTTTATGCTCTTTACTTTAAGAACATTTATTTTAGCATTTACATTTCATGTTATTTTCATCTTTGCTCACTTGAGCATTTACTTTTATGTCATTTTTATTTTTCTCACTTGAGCTTTTCATTTCTTTTTGAAGATACCTAACAATCAACTTAAACCATAAAAAACTTTAATGTTACTTGGACTATTTGGTTACTATCCTTGGCATTATGGAGTGATGGACTTCTTAGACTTAGGATTAGAGACCTAGACCTATCTTGAGACCTTGTGACCTCAACTGTTATTTTGTCTGGAGCTCTTGGGGTTTACCCCAAGACATTAGGTTGTTTGTTTGCTTTTGTGTGCAAGTTATTGTGATTACATGCTTTGTCTGTGATCGGGAATTCATCTATGTACAACTGTTACTCTGCCAAATTTTTGTGAAGACTTAATGCAATTGAAGCTTGTTTTTCTTAAGATGTTTATTATCTTTGCTTGTTTGGTTTCAAATCTAAAGGACGGGAATTCTACATTGACTCATTATGTTAAGTGTTGGCTTCTTCTTAGTTAGGCGGTTCTTTTCCCTAGCTTTTATCTTATGATTTAGGATAGTCCCTTCATCTCCTCCTACCTTCTTTAATTTCAAAAATCGTCTCCCTCCTTTTAAAAACCCTTGTTGTTTTTAAACTTGAACGGCTTTCACAATAAACTTGGACTTATGTCCATGCATTTTCAAAATATTTTCTTAATCAAACTTTAAACAAATTAACAATACTTTGACATTTTTGGTAGAAGACTAAAAGTAAATCAATCTCATTCAAACCATTTTTCCACTTTGGCTTTTTTACCTTAAAAACTTTTCTGAAAAGATTAGACTCTTGTCAATCCTTGTAGTGATGTGAGCTACTATATTTCTATGATATGTAGTGAATTGTGATATTTTCCACTTGGGTGTTGAGTGAGGTTTTGTTGATTTTAAAATCTAAGCCATATCCTCCACTTTGAGATGACGTAAATTATCCTTTCTCATAATTATGGGTAGTAAGTATGTTCTTCCACTCGGATAAGACGATGATGTCTAGTCTCTTAAAATTAACCAACACACCTGTGTTTTAAAATTTTTAATTGTGAACTACGAGTACCCTGATCCCCTATTGCATGGAAGGTGGTATGTAGGCACTAAAGGTTTGCAACCGTGGCGGGTGCAAAAATCATGAAAAAATACTTCTTTTCTCATATTTACAATCTTTTTTTATACAACACCTATAGCCAAAATACACAAATTTTAAAAGAGGTTCCTGCGGAGTACCGTAGATGTTTAGGGTGCTAATACCTTCCCTTTGCATAACCAACCCCAGAACTTAGATTCTCTCCCCCTCTTTTTGGCTTATTCGCTCTTTTCCCTTTCCTTTGGAAATAATAAAGAGTCAAGTCAATTCAATGGCTTAGTCTCAATATTTCTACGGCTATAGAAAAAAATGACGACTTTATTGGGTAAAGATTGACCTATTGCTGGACCATCCCTAAGTGGGTTGAGCCTATATTTTATTATTTGTGTATGTGTTATTACTTGTTGTATATTATGTGTTGTATATATGCTTGTTTGGATTTTCCTGGTTTTCAGGGTGCTTGGTGATTTCTCATAAGTCCTCCACCCGTACTTGGGCAAACTTAAGATAGGACGGGCAGTATAGTCATGTTAACTTTGATGGAGTAATCCCAAAAAAGGAGGCATGATATCCCCCACTCATTGGAGACCCCTTTGACTGTAGTATTGTTTATCGAATAATCGGGAAGATGTGCTACTTTCGACCTGGGAGCCTGCTGAAATTGAGGACTGTAGAACCCTTAACCCATATTATCCTTTTAGGTGTAGTGAGGAAGCTATGACAGAGTAATCCAGAAATGGTTGTCACACGATACTATACTTATACGAGTTTTTTTTGAGAATATTGCTAATTACTGAGTTAATCGGGAAGTTGGTAATATCCGAAGGAAGGATGTAGACTCTGGGAACCTCTTAGAACCTTGTTCGGTAGGTGATAAACTTTTAGATCATACCTTGTGGTTAGTACCTTCAACCTCATGCTCGTGACGTTGAACCTATGAACTCTATGTTTGTTATCTTGTGTGTGATTGTTTCATCATGCATTCAATCACCCATGAGAATCTTTTAAAACATCCTATTTCAAGGGACTTAAAGTTCACTTTTTGTGAATACCTCAGGTACTTTTGACCATGGATTATGGAAAAATAAAGACTAAGAAGTACAGTTTCAAAGATCCCAAGTGTGATACGGTGGCAGAACCGGACTGTTTTAGGAAAGTGCTGGTTTGCATTTTACGTTTGTGTTCGCAAAATATCGCGGTAAGCAAGAGTCACCACCGACTTTCATTTTATCCAACTGGAAAGAAAAATAGCAGAGAAAAATTCCTTTTTCGAGATTTTGAGTATGGGGGGTAGATTATAGAAAGGGAAGGTATTAACACCCTTTCTATCCGTAGTTTTCTACGGGCTCTTAGGTACTTGCTCATCATTTAAAAATTGCTTCCGTGTTTGTGTGTTTTGAAGAGTGTTACAAAGTCATTTTGAAAACTTTGTTAAAAAAAGGTGTAAGTGTGAAAAAGTTTGATTTTGAGCAAGTACCTACTAGCATCTACCTACTCGAAAAAAGATTGTTTTTGTTCTTGTTTCCTTTAGACAGCGCTATCCCACTATTAAAGAGTAGGTAGCACCGTCGTTGGAGTTGTAAGGGTCAATTCGAAAGGGACGTAATGGTCATTGAAGGCAACATGTAGGGATACCTTAGCATTTCGAAGGGACTGTCATCATATATTTGTAGGCAACATCGAGGGACAAGATCATATACTGTAGGCAACTTCGAGGGACATCGAGGGACCATGATCTTTATGATGATTTTAACTGAGGGCCTTTGCTAAGTGTATCCCTACATTCGAGCGACATGACCATTATTTTCCGAGGCAACCAAGTGAGGTATACCCTAAGGGTGCATATGTGCAAGGTGTGTTATGTTCAGTTATTTTAGTCTTGTGTTAAGTTTTCTAATGTTTGATTATTCTTTCCATACAATCCTATTAGTCATACATCTAGCAGTTAATAATTACAGTAATTTAAAAGTGCAGAAATATAAAACCTAGCTATTACAAGGCTTCGGGGAGGGGGGTTATGTACATATCCAAAACTGGGGGAAAAAATAAATAAAAGCGGTAAAGGTCCTACTAATCATCTATTACATCCCAATATACATTTACAATAATAAAATGAAGTGCGAAAGAATAATAACGCGCAAATTTGAAAAGACGTCTAAAAATCCTAAGATATAAAAAAAATCTTTTTGTTTTTTTTTTTGTTTTAATTTATAAAAATGGTTTAAGTTAAAAAATAATTGATCTAGATCTATATTTAAAAAAGATAATTATTAAAAAAATATGAAATTTAAATAAAAGAAATTAATTCTATATTTTTTTTGGTATTTTTGTTACGAAAAGGAAAATGAATTAAAATGAAATTAAACCTAAGTTCTATTAATTTTAATTTAAAAAAAAAAGTCAAAGTGTTTAGTTAATTAATTTACCAAAATTAAAATTTAATTAAGAAAAAAAATCCTAAGTCTATTTTTATGTGATTTTTATATTTGTTTATTGATAAAAAAAAATAAAGGATTAAAAGAAATAAATGAAATGAATAAAACAAAGAAAATAAAGATGGGCCTAGTAGCAAAAATAAACAGGGGGTGCAATCATCAGAAATCCCTAGGCCCGAATCTTCGAAAGCTTCATGCTCTAACTATGGTGTTTTTTTATTCTTGCGTGGAACCTATGATTCAACCATCCATAATTTTTCTATATAAACTCAAATAAACGTTAGCATACCATAAAATGTGATTAAAATTAGAGATTCGAAGTTTAAAATTTTACCAAACCGGTGTTGTCAAATGGGGGTGTGCTAGGCGTGTGATGGATTGCTCTTGGACCTTGTAAGACTCCTGAGGACTTCAAGAGGATGGTTTGAGGCTTGATGTCAATTGAGAGAGACCGGAACCTCGAGATATGACTTGCACCAATTCTTTGATTTTTGGAGAGCTTTTTGAAGAGCTTTTAGAGAGCTTTTTGAAGAGCTTTTTGAGAGCTTTTTAGAGAGGAATTTTCATCCCTTTCAAGCTTGTATGGCTCTATATTTATATAGGAGAATGAGGAGACAAGAAAGCATGGAAAGAATCTCCCTCATAATGTTGTGTTTTAAGACCATGATCAAGATTTGAAAAAAAATGTCATATTTGATGATTTTATGTCATTTTCACATGTGGATGAACCTGGACATATTTGAAGGGTTATTGCATGAAATCAATTGACATAAACCAGCATAAAACTTGCCCAAAATGTATTCACATCAAAATTTACATTATTTCTATTATTTATTTATTTAATTCTGAATTTTAATGAATAAAATATCAAAATAAATAGCATAAATAGTAGGAAAATGTATGGGCGGGCTTAGAGGTCGTGGACCATGTTAGGAATGAGTTTCAAACTTGAAAAGATAGGCCCATTTGGAAAAAATCCAAGTTTGGTCAATATTTGCTTCATGCATTTTTTCCAAAAATTATCCAACTTTGATAATGCATCTCTCTCTCAATTTTAACCTTATGAGGGTGTTCATGTACTTTTTAGAAAGCTTATGATGTCCCCTAAGCAACCTCTTTGGTTTCATCTCAATTGGATCTTCCATGTTCATGTAAGAAGCTTTGACCCAAAAGGTGTTTTTGTTGACTTTTCAAAATGACCTATAATGTCCAAATTTATATCTTCTTGTGAGTGCATATTTTGAACTTGGGAGCTGAAGATGAATTGTAGGGCATTTAATCCTCTTCAAAATGAGCTTTTGATGGGTCATTCTTGATGAAGTATGAGAAATTAATGCTTGGTCAAAGTTGAGTTGACTTTTCCTACAAAACCCTAATTTAGCAACTTTTGGGTTTTGATGAATTGTGAGCAATCCTTGAGGAATCATGATCAACCCTTGATCAAATGATGAATAATACTTCAAAATGATGATGTTGACAAAAAATCTTGAAGTTTAACTGTATGTGGGCCATAGTTGACTTTTGCCCTTGCATAGTCGACTTTCAAGCCTTTGAGTAATTGATTGAGCAAACTTCCTCTGCAAGGCTTGAAACTTGACATGGATGATCTTGAGAAAATATTAGGACAATAGTGAGCATTTGGGACCCTTTGGACTCAAACATCTTGATACAAAATGAAACCCTAATTTGAGGTAGACTGCCTTTAGGAGAGAGTTTGTCTGATCAACTCTTGGACTTCCTTGGGCAATTTGAAGACCTCATTTGAAATGTATTAAAAAATATGGGATGGAAAATTTTGGGGTACAACAGCTGCCCCTATTCAATCTTCTTAAACCTGAGGATGTAGATTGGCTTGCTTGCCTTTCGTGATCCGAAGGTGGAAGATGATTGAACACTAGAGTGCTCAGAAATCTGCACTCGCATGAAATGGTACTGGCCTTGCGATTTTGGGAATGGGCTTATAGATGCCATTTGGAAGTTAATGACGAAAAATGGGCTTAAAGATGCCATCAGAAGAAGTGTTGATCGCATAAGAGATTCCTTTGTGAGAGCCCGTATACCTGTTGTTGAGGAGGATTTCCCTAAGGAATGCAGGTCTCTGTCTTGAGAGAAATAGAATTTTAGGAGCTTCAGTCATCTGTTATTCTACTGGGGAATCATCTCTTAGTCGGGGAGGTGAAAATGAACTGCTATCTGGTCGTGTATAGGCTGCATCGCGACCTGGGTAAAACTGCATCTGAACCGAGAAGGAACCTGGGTAAGGTTGCTTTGTGAGGAGTTTGGGTAAAAATGCATCTGAACCGAGAAGGAACCTGGGTAAGGTTGCTTTGTGAGGAGTTTGGGTAAAACTGCATCTGAACTGAGAAGGAACCTAGGTAAGGTTGCTTTGTGATGAGTTTGGGTAAAACTGCATCTGAACCGAGAAGGAACCTGGGTAAGGTTGCTTTGTGAGGAGTTTGGGTAAAACTGCATCTGAACTGAGAAGGAACCTAGGTAAGGTTGCTTTGTGAGGAGTCTGGGTGAAACTGCATCTGAACCAAGAAGGAACCTGGGTAAGGTTGCTTTGTGAGGAGTTTGGGTAAAACTCCACCTGGACTGAGAAGGAACCTAGGTAAGGTTGCTTTGTGAGGAGTTTGTGTAGGGCTTTAGGAGGAACCTGGGTAATGTTACTTCGGGATAAGTCCGTGTAAAACTTCGGCAGGAACCTGGGTAAGGTTACTTTGGGCTAAGTCTATGTAAACTTCAAGAGGAACCTGGGCAAGGTTACTTTGTGATAAGTTCGTGTAAAAATTCAAAATGAACCGGGGTAAGGTTACTTTGAGATAAGTTTGTGTAAAACTTCAGGAGGAACCTGGGTAAGGTTACTTTGTGATAAGTTCGTGTAAAAATTCATAAGGAACCTGGGTAAGGTTATTTTGTGATAAGTTCGTGTAGAACTTTATTTGGAAATGTATGAGAAAAGACCCGTGTAAGATTTTTTAGGATAAACCCATGTGAAGCTGCATTTAGGATAAACTCGTGTAAGATTTCTTCGTGATGATCCCGTGTAAAGCTGCATTTAGGAGAAACCCGTGTAAGATTGCTTCGTGACGAACCCGTGTAAAGTTGCATTTGATCGTGCAGATAATTACTCTGTTTAGTTTCCGGAGCTAATCTTGAACTTGCTGGAAGTTGTTGATGATAACCATCTTTCTTGAAAAGGTACATGATTAATCGTATATGATGCATGGCATGCATTGTATGATTATGTTCTCAAAATAAATAAGATTATGTCGTATGCAATATGTATGCGCACATCATGATATATGAACATGAAATGCTATTGTGGCACGTCCGAGTTTGGGAAAATAAATCCCTGACTATTGTTGGAGAGTAATGGAAATTGAGTTCCTGACTGTCATAGAAAAAGTGGTTCTTCTACTTCCGCTAGAGATGGTGAACCAGAGATGACTATGCTGGGGATATGCCCCTTGTTTATGGATATTCTACCGAGGAGAGACTCTACTTGAGAATAACTCTGCGGGGGAATAATTCCATTGGAGAGAGAAGCTTCCATAGCTGAAGGGATAAACTCTGTCGGGGATTGAGCTTCTGTATTCAGAGAAATAAACTCTGTTTGGGAGAAAACGTTATGAACCGCTTGCGATTACAAAATTTGGCTGGGGAATATAGACGTCGGCTCTCCGAAAGATCTTTGCTGGGGAGAGTAACTCCTGTTTGGGGAGGCAGAGATCAAAACTTTGGTTGCCTCTACTATGTTGGGAGTGTAGATGTTACTAGGACGCATGTTGAGGATACGACAATGACTTTGTATCAAGACTTTTCTTCCCCTGTACCTGCTGGAGAAAGTGCCTGCGGAGGCCTTGTGGCTTGAGTTTTATCCCAACTTATGAGGTGCTTGGTAACTGCCGATCGAAATGATAATTCTTCTACTGATAAGCAAGTGACGAGATGACCAGAAATAGTCATACGCTTTAATCCCTAACTTTTTCCTGGACTGTCTTTTCAGATTTTCAGTCCACCGGGATACCCTTTTTTGCCCAAGCCGCCTTTTCAGGTTTTCGGCTTGCCGGGTGTACATATCTTTTTTGTTTTTATCCCTAATTTTTGCCTGAACCCTTTTGGTTCTCCGGGATGCCCTTATTTTTTCCTAGGCCAGTCAACCTAGCGGGTCTTTGTTCATGCGCAGTATTTTCTGACTATGTCCACGCTCTCAGGGTGTAGGGAGTTGTCACTGTCGGTAGTGTTGTATTGCCACACTACCAGAAGATGTTCGTTTGATCATACAAGATTCGTTGCTGGAATTCATGTCCAATTCCCCAAGTGATTCAGATGGAGATCTTCCCCTGACTATTTGGCATCTTTGAGAGATTCCTTGAATCTTGACTTGATTGCCCCATATGATGGACAATGATCATGCCATGCCCCTTGGTTGGAAGTGTTTTTTCCACTTGAGGTGATCCTTTTTATTGAGAAGGTTTTTGTTCACTAGATATTCGTCATGCGAATTTCTCTACTGTTGAACAAATAGTCATATGCAAACAATGTTATTTTAAGAATGCAAAGCTTATGTCTGTCTTGAAGTTTTGAAAATGCAATTTTTTTTTATAGAAAAAATAGAATTTTGCAAAGATGTGATATCAACTCAGGATTTGTAACGGACCTTCCGGAGTCAGGATACCTTTTGTAACAGTATGTTTTCGAACTAACCCATGCTTCAGCTAGGACTTTTAAGGGTTATAACATGGCCTGGTTCACGGTTTAAGAAACAAAGGATAAAGGCTCAAATTTTATTTGTACCCACCCGTTCTTCGTGATGTTCTTCGATCCTAAACTCGGCTAATTATGCATTTAGATCCCGTTTGAGTCTTTGCTCTGATATTCCAGTGATGATTCGGATACTGACAGTTTATTTTGAATAGGCAGTCATTTATTTTTTGTTGAGGGTTTGTAGGACCTCTTTCTTTTTGATTTTATTATCCCTGTCTTTTGTCTGAACTGTTTCTTTTTGTGATTACAGTCAGCGGGATGCCCTAGTGTTTTTTCTTAAGTCTCCTTCATAGGTTTTGACTTAATGGGCTTTTATTTCGAAAGATAATGACTGCCTGTCTTGATGATTATAGGGAACCATCACCATCTTTTGTTTCGGAAGGATGTCTTTGATTCCATTCATTGTGTACGAAGTGGCAGATTGTGACTGAATGCGCCTCTGAATTAACTGAGAAAACTACCCTGTCCCAGGTTATGATTAAGGGTTTTAATATGTGTGAAAAGAAAAACTCCTACTTTTTTGGCTCGAAGGGGTTGACTAGGGATTATCTTCCTTATAACTCCACTATTTAGGATTTGAAACAACGCTTGTACATCGTCAACAAGGTCTGTTCAAAAGCATACTGTAGAGATTATGGTATCATTTTCGTCATCCTCCCTCTAAAGGCTTACAGTTTTTTAGTCGAGAGTTGAATATCACGAAAAGGAAATATAAAGCAATTTAAGCATAATGAAAAAAAATTAATTCAAGACAGACACGTGTAATGCATTAATGAAATAAAAAAGTTTGACATGACAATAATTGTTTGAATAAGCAAAGAAAATACAACTTCAGAATTCAAATGAACAAAAATGTTTTCAATCCTAGCCATGTTTTGGCAAGGGAGCAGTGATCACATTGGGAGTCTCATGAGGGTCGAATTCGATCTCCTTGGCGTCAATCATATTCTGAATCTTGTATTTTAGCACCCAACAATCGTTAGTATCGTGCCCCGAGCTACCAGAATGATAAGCACACCTTGCATCCGGGTTGTAGTTAGGAGAAGAAGTCTTAGGGTTCGGATGAGGGTTTATCACCGTAATCAGATTCATCTTCAACATGTGTTTCAATGCTTGTGACAATGGCATGTTGATTTGGGTGAACTGCCTTTGAGGTCTTTCCACCCTTGGCTGATTGTTTCGTTGTTGTAGCCGTTGTGTGCGTACCAAATTAGAGATCAACACTGCCCCCACAGATTTGTGGTAGTCTGCCTTGCTACGCCTCTTCTGGCCGTGCACGGCATTGGCTTCCCTCTTGCCACCAAATGACTTCTTCTCTGTACTCGAAGAGGTATTTTTCTGGATCTTACCACTCAGGATCCCAGCTTCTACTCTTTCTCCAGTCAGATTCAACTCGGTGAAATCCGCTGACGAGCTGCTGATCAAATGATTAAAGAATGGACCAGATAGCGTCCCCATAAACATATCAACCAACTCCCTATCGAACAACGGGTGTTAGACTCTTCCAGCCAAGTCTCTCCATTTTTGGGCATAGTCTTTAAATCCTTCACTTGCACCCATAGACATACTCTGAAGTTGAGTACGAGTAGGAGCAAGGTCGGAATTGTACTGATACTGCTTGTAGAAAGCAGCAATAAGATCTTCCCAGTTTCGGATATTTTCCCCCTCTAGCTGGTAGAACCATTCAAGTTGAGTCCCTGACAAACTATCTTGAAAGAAGTGAACCCATAGATTTCTATCAGCTATGTGGGGCTGGATCTTCCTGACATAAGAACGGAAATGGAGTTTTGGGAAGGACACCCCATCATACTTATCAAAAACTGGAGCTTTGAACTTCTGAGGGATCACCACTCCAGATACCAGTCCCAAATCTCCGGAATCCAAACCAGGGATCTTCTAAATCTCCATAGCACTCAGACGGTCTTCAAGTTGTCTGTACCTATCCTCAGCAGGAGGACACTGTTCCTCATCATAATTTGTATCATTATCTGAAACTGCTGGACTGGGGCCCTTTTCTTCTTCTTGGTCCTCCCCTCCCTTGGATGAAAAGGATAGATCAGCTTGTTATTCCAACCTATCCCCAAACCTTTTGCCCATACTCAGCAGAACAACCTTCTTCTTCTTCTTCTTCTCTTTCTCTTTCAGAATGAGAGCTTTCAAGTCCTCTTGCCCTTTTGGCCAAGCTCAAGAACATCTCTTGGAATTGGGCATTTTGTGCCTGAAGATCTTTGATAGCTTGATCGGAAGACATTTCTGCTGAAATAAACAGCGAAGAAGATGAGAAACCTGTTATTGTACCTGTAATGGTGTGCATGATAATGGGATGTGTATGTAATGATTTCAAAGACTTTGGGAGATTTAAATTTTCAAACCAAGAAATAAACAAACTTTATTAGATTAAACTTGTAAAAAGGTTCAACAATGCCTTTAAGGCGTTTACAAAGAAGCAAATGAAAAACAAATCTAAACTAGAAAAAGAAAAATCAGAAATCCCATGGACGCTTCCCCTTGGTGCTGACATAGTCATTGATCGTTCTTTCATTCTCAAGTTTCCTGGGGAGCTTCAAGATCTTCCTTTCTTGCTCATGGTACTTTTCTCGGTAGGTATCCCTCTCCTTTTTCAGCTGAATCCAGGATCTCTTCAATGCCCCAAGATCAGTGGGCATGTAGGGATAAAGGACTGTATAAGGAATTCCCTCTTCATTGGTAGGCTTCACAATCACTGGCAATACAACTTCATAAGGCATCCCAAGCTTCTGGGCTCGAGCTCGGACCCACTGGAGATAAGGCTGCATAGGGAGAGAAGTATTTGGTCCTAGCTCTTGGGGGTCAGATCTGTTGACCATGCCCCAAGCTTGTATAAACCTCCGGCGATGCTCGTCAATGTCCTCCTTGTAGTTAAATGCAATATATGTAAGAATTAGCTCATGAGGACCGTCACTCCGAGCCCGACCGAATTTTCGCAAAGATAAACAAGGACTGTAGGTTATCCCTCCTCTGATTCCGAGCAATGGGACATTAGGGTATCCCCCACATCAATCAATGACAGCAATGCTTTCCATAGCCTTAGAACTCCAAAGAATGTTTGTATGGGCAAGGGACATTATCCTGTAAGACCATCCTAAACCTTCCTCATTCTTCAACACGGACTTGGGGAGGTGCGAAATAAACCACCTCGCCAGCAGTGGCATGCAACACATGAGAGTACCTCTTCTTCGCACAGTACGAGTATATAGGGCATGCAAGATATCACCCAGAAGAGTAGGCACAGGATTGCGAGACAGGAAGATCTCAACCGCATTAACATCTATGAAGGAATCTGGATTCGGGAAGAGAACCAAATCGTAGATAAGGAGAGCCAGGATATCTTCGAAAGCCTGAAAGTCCAAATTATCCCAGAATAGCTGAGCTTGATCTATCAGAAACTTGGCTAAGAAACCTTCGACCCCGCTTCGTGCTTCCCAATTGGATACTACATCATCCCGTTTCAGATGCAGAGCTGAGGCAATGTCTTCTGGTCTAGGAGTCTCTTCCATACCTGTGAAGGGCATCTGCTCAAGGATGGGTATGCCCAATAAGTGAGAAAACTCTTCCAAAGTGGGAACCAGCTGATAATCTGGAAAGGTGAAACAATGATGCACAGGATCGAAGAACTGGAAAAGCACACTCATCATCTGCTCATCAAACTTTGAGGTGACCAGGCTAAGAAGCTGACCATGTCTCTTAATGAATGAAGAACTATCAGAAACTCTTGAGGCTAACTCTTTGAGTTGAGCACGTATTTGCACAAAGATAACTCAGATGGTGTTTCTGCGCATGGAAGCTATAATCTGCAAAATAGAACAAAGATAAATCCCCTCGGTCTTTGAAATGGTTAGTATAATGAAGTATGCATGCTATGTTATGATGCATGATGTTATGGTAAAACAAACAATAGGTATAGCAGATAACAGACATGGTGAAGGCAAACAAGTCACACAAAAGCAATTAAGTTTAAGGCTTGCATGGGGTCTAGGTATTACCCTCTTGAAGTTCAGTTGGTTTCAACTTGTCCTAATAATAGTAACTGGGTTCTAGAGGTTCTCAATATCACTAACCATCCTCCATCGGTCATGGTTTCAGCTCACGCAATCTTTTCTTGCGGACAAAACTATCTCGAGAGTATGGTCTCAATGAGTATAGCATCGAGTATCAACTAGTTCTCAGCTTTACACCGAGGTCGGCTATCTCACTACTTCCTATTGGCCAAGTTGGTCAATTATGGGTTCTAAGGTCAGTTGATGCTTAACGACACACATAGCAGCCTCGTATTCTCCTCGTTTCTCCATAAGGGATACCGGTACCAACCAATGTACCACATCAATGTAGCTACTGCTTCAACCGTATCGGTCTACGCCATACAGTTCCCTCATAGTTTATTGCTACTTACCTAAAAGGTGTCCCCCAGATCCGAGTTAGGATCTATAGTAACTCCGATACAAAACCCTTTAATAGTAAAGCAACCAAAACAAACAAGAGAAGAAATTTATGATGAACTAATCCTAAGGTATACCCCACTTATTAATTCCCCAGCAGAGTCGCCAGTTCTGTGATACGGTGGAAGAACTGGACTGTTTTAGGAAAATGATGGTTTGCGTTTTGCGTTTGTGTTCGCAAAATGTCGCGGTAAGCAAGAGTCGCCACCGACTTTTATTTTATCCAACTGGAAAGGAAAAAAGCACAGAAACATTCCTTTTTCGAGATTTTGAGTACAGGGGGTAGATTATAGAAAGGGAAGGTATTAGCACCCTTTCTATCTGTAGTTTTCTACGGGCTCTTAGGTACTTGCTCTTCATTTAAAAATTGCTTCCGTGTTTGTGTGTTTTGAAAAAAATTTGTTTTACTTCGTTTTAACCCTTGTATCGGTCCTCAAGAGTGTTATGAAGTCATTTTGAAAACTTTGTTAAAAAAAGGTGTAAGTGTGAAAAAGTTTGATTTTGAGCAAGTACCTACTAGCATCTACCTACTCGAAAAAAGATTGTTTATGTTCTTGTTTCCTTTAGACAACGCTATCCCACTATTAAAGAGTAGGTAGCACCATCGTTAGACTTGTAAGGGTCAATTCGAAAGGGACGTAATGGTCATTGAAGGCAACATGTAGGGATACCTTAGCATTTCGAAGGGACTGTCATCATATATTCGTAGGCAACATCGAGAGACAAGATCATATACCATAGGCAACTTCGAGGGACATCGAGGGACCATGATCTTTATGATGATTTTAATCGAGGGCCCTTGCTAAGGGTATCCCTATGTTCGAGGGACATGACCATTATTTTCCGAGGCAACCAAGTGAGGTATACCCTAAGGGTGCATATGTGCAAGGTGTGTTATGTTCAGTTAGTTTAGTCTTGTGTTAAGTTTGCTAATGTTTGATTATTCTTGCCATACAATCCTATTAGTCATACATCTAGCAGTTAATAATTGCAGTAATTTAAAAGTGCAGAAATATAAAGCCTAGCTATTACAAGGCTTCGGGAAGGGGGATTATGTGCATATCCAAAACAGGGGGAAAAAATAAATAAAATCGGTAAAGGTCCTACTAATTATCTATTACATCCCAATATACAGTTACAATAATAAAATGAAGTGCGAAAGAATAATAACGCGCAAATTTGAAAAGACGTCTAAAAATCCTAAGATATAAAAAAAATCTTTTTGTTGTTTTTTTGTTTTAATTTATAAAGATGGTTTAAGTTAAAAAATAATTGATCTAGATGTATATTTAAAAAAGATAATTATTAAAGAAACATGAAATTTAAATAAAAGAACTTAATTCTATGTTTTTTTTTGGTATTTTTGTTACGAAAAGGAAAATGAATTAAAATGAAATTAAACATAAGATCTATTAATTTTAATTTTAAAAAAATAAGTTAAAGTGTTTAGTTAATTAATTTACCAAAATTAAAATTTAATTAAGAAAAAAATCCTAAATCTATTTTTATGTGATTTTTATATTTGTTTATTGATAAAAATAAAAAAAGGATTAAAAGAAATAAATGAAATGAATAAAACAAGAAAATAAAGATGGGCCTAGTAGCAAAAGTAAACAGGGGGTGCAAAACCCTAATTTAACAACTTTTGGGTTTTGATGAATTGTGAGCAATCCTTGAGGAATCATGATCAACCCTTGATCAAATGATGAATAATACTTCAAAATGAGGATGTTGACCAAAAATATTGAAGTTTGACTGTATGTGGGCCACATTTGACTTTTGCCCTAGCACAGTCGACTTTCAAGCCTTTGAGCAATTGACTGAGCAAACTTCCTCTGCAAGGCTTGAAACTTCACATGGATGATCTTGAGAACATATTAGGACAATAGTGAGCATTTGGGACCCTTTGGACTCAAACATCTTGATGCAAAATGAAACCCTAATTTGAGGTAGACTACCTTTAGGAGAGAGTTTGTCTGATCAACTCTTGGACTTCCTTGGGAAATTTGAAGACCTTACTTGAAATGTATTGAGAAATATGGGAGGGAAAATTTTAGGGTACAACACCAAGATAGATGAGTTGATGAGTCTGATTCCCGAGATCGAGAGTTCTTCAGATTTTGGGAGAAAGTATGAGTCCATCATTTCTCTTATGAAGCTCAAGATGTAGGAGGGTATTCTATCGAATTTGGTCCAGTTCTATGATCCGATGTATCGATGCTTTACTTTCCCTGATTATTAATTGATGCCTACATTAGAAGAGTATTCTTATCTACTGGGTTTACCTATTACCGATCGTGTTCCTTTTACTGGTTTGGAGGGGGAGCCAAAATCTTATGAGATTGCTACTTTATTGGAGAAAGCTCTCTAGTTTTCTAGGATGAAGCGTATGGTTGCTTTTGAGGCCATCTTTGCTCTACTTGCTTATGGGTTGTTCTTATTTCCCAATGTCGACAAGTTTGTGGATATCAATGCCATTAGGATATTTATGATCGGGAACCCAGTCCCTACATTATTGGGTGATTCTTATTATTCTATCCATCTTCGGGATTCTTACCATGGAGGGATGATCATTTGTTGCATGCCTTTGTTTTATCAGTGGTTTATTTCTCAGTTGCCTCGCTCTGACACTTTCTGGGATGTCAGGAAGGAACCTCGTTGGGCTCTAAAGACTATGGCCCTCAGTCATTCAGATATTTTTTGGTACCATTAGGCTTACCATGATGTAGATATTATTGACAGTTGTGTTAGTTTCCCCAATGTACCTCTTCTTCATACAAAGGGAGGAATTAACTATAATCTCGTTCTTGCACAACGACAACTTGGATATCCGATGAGGGATAAGCCAAATAGTATTCATCTGAGTGGTTTCTTCCTTAAAGAGGGAGAGGTTCATAAGGAAGCTAAAGAGGAGATTGAAAAGGCTTGGCATCATATTCACAGGAAGGGTAGAAAATACTTGGGACCTAGAGGGGTTGTTTCTTTGGAGCCTTATCTTTAGTGGGTACAAGCAAGAGCCATCCAGTTGAAGATGTCGTATTCCCGTGAAGCACCCATTCCTGATATGTTTGTGAAGACCACTCCTCCCCTATTAGATGATGTGGAAGAGCTTCAGCTTTCCCTAGTCAGGATGCAACATGAAAAAGAGGCTTGGAAGAATAAGTGTCAAACTTTAGAGGTGTCCTACCAAGCAGACCTGAAGGAGAAAGATGATCTGATTGAGATTCTCAAGAGCCATGTTGTCGAGATGATGGAGAGGCTAGAGGATTTAGTTTCCTCTAGAGCTTATTTAGGACCCAGTTGCTCACCTCCTGACTCTGGTAATCGGAAAGAGGTCGCCAACAGGTATGCAGAAGAAAATAAGTAGTTGGAGGCTCAGAGTGCTAGACTCATAGGGAAACGTCAGTGTGTGAAGTGATCTTCATCAGCTTTTCTTTCTTAGGATCTTAGATTGTTATCTTATCTTGTACTTGGGATTATTGAAACTTGTACTAAAAAGTTGTAATCTGTTTTGAATGATGCACCCCCTTCAGTGAATGTTGTACCATTTACTAATGATGAAGTTTATCTCCCTATTCCTCCACCAAGTGAAAGCTTTGGTGTACATGATCGAATGGATGATTTTTAGGATAAGTTTGATAAGATGCAGAAAGAGTTGAAGTCCCTCAGAGGAAAAGAATTGTTTGGGTAGAATGTGAATGATTTGTGTTTGGTTCCAAATGTGAAAGTACCTGCAAAATTCAAAGTATTGGAATTTGAGAAGTACAAGGGCAATACTTGTCCTCGTGCTCACTTAGTGATGTATGTGAGAAGGATGTCTACTCACACCGATGATCAATGCCTGTTAATTCATTTCTTCCCAGACAGTTTGACTGGTGCAACTTTGAAATGGTACATGAGCCTTGATAGTACCAATGTTCATACTTTCAACGACCTGGGTGAAGTGTTTATTAGACAATTAAAATATAATATGGACGTGGCACCTGACCGTGATCAACTCATGGCAATGGTCCAGAAGGACAAAGAGTCATTTAAGGAATATGCATAGAGATGGCATGAAGTAGCCACCCGAGTGATCCCTCCAATGGAAGAAAAAGAGATGACGAAGATTTTTCTGAAGACTCTAGGTGGTTTCTATTATGAAAGAATGGTGGCGAGTGCGCCAAGTGATTTTACCGAGATGGTGGGCATTGGTTTCCGATTGGAAGAAGCTGTAAGAGAGGGTCGCTTGACAAGAAGTGAAAATTCTGGCAGTACGAAGAAACCATCATACAAGTTTGCTAAAAAGAAAGAAGGAGAGACAAATGTTGTTATTCAAGAGAGAAGGGTTAATCCTCCTAGAAGAAATCATCAGCACTACCCACAGGTTGCTTCGGCAACTCCAGTTGTCAATACGGCTCCGACCATAGTGGCTTCTCAAATACCAGCTCCTGAGGGAAATCAAGGACAAAATCATAGGAGAGAGGCTTTTTACTCTATTCCCATGGGTTACACAGAGTTACTCCCAATATTGAATCAGAAAAAGTTAGTTAAGACCAGGGTACCCCTTGCTATACCATCACCTTTGCCTTGGTATTGTAAGGCAGATCAGACGTGCGCTTTTCATAAGGGTGCACCAGGGCACAATATGGAAAATTGTTATCCTCTAAAATCGGAGGTACAAAAAATGGTGAGATCTGGCCTTTTGTCCTTTAAAGATGTTGGCCCTAATGTAAAAGATAATCCTTTGGCAAAGCATGGAGGAAAAAATGTTGTCAACATGGTTGCTAGTTGGCCAGGGGACTTCCAGATCTTTGATATCTGAAATTCGGGTACAACAGGCTCATATGTCCTATAAGGATGTCAAGACATCTGATCTAACATAAACACACAGGCAAGATAAAACAATACTAAAAAGAAAGAAGAACATACAAGAATTGTTTACCCAGTTCGGTGAATAATAACACCTACTCTGGGGGCTACCAAGCTAGGAATAAAGTCCACTATCAACAGTATCAATTTGAAGACCCTACAGCCAACACAATCATTGACGATCTACACACTTAATCACTACCCAATAACCCTTATACCTAGGTCCTTCATAGATATGGAATATCCCCATCCCACTTCCAATCATCGTAATGATGTCTAGAATTCAACACCTCAGTCACTGCATAGATGGCTCTTAACCAAGATTTTGATCACACAGATAGACAGTTTTTAAGACACACTTCCATGACAACCTAGATAAGTCTCCAAGCCAAACTCCACTGTTTGTTAGCTTTGATCCTAACTAAGAAAACATCCTGGAGTTGCTTCAAAGCTTCCTCAAAGAACAATACACCTCTTACCTATAGGCTTCTAGGTGAACTTGGTAACCTTCCCATAACCCGGGAGGTTTACCTTGACAAAACACTAGACTTATACATCTTGAGCCGTATGTTTTCTAGGTTACAAACCCTTCAATTTATAACATGTTACCCAACTGGTTTTGGGGCCTTCAATCACATCAAATTAGCTATAACAAACTGCAGAAACTTCTGCCCCAAGAAAGGTCTTCAATCTTTACTTTCCTAAATAATCTCCTTATTTAGAAAGTCTTCATTCTTGTTGATTTCTAATTGAATTTTCTAGACCTTTAAATATGCGCCATATAGGATGCGTAATATTCTCCAAAATATTATGCCTATGTTAAGAACAAACTGAATCTTATTAATCCAGCTCAGTACGTGCGATGTCAAGACATCTTTGTGATACGGTGGGAGAACTGACTTGAGGTTTTGCGTTTGTATTCGCACTTGTTCGGTTTAGCAAGAGTCGCCACCGACTTTTTATTTTATCCTAAAGGAAAGGTTAAAAAATCACAGGAAAAACCTTTTGAGATGTTTCGTGGGTTCGGGGGGTAGATTATGAAAAGGGAAGGTATTAACACCCTTTTCATCCATGGTTATCCATGGGCTCTTAGTTACTTGGTTTTAGATCACTTGCCTTTGATTTTCAATTGCTTGAAATTGTGTTGTGTGTGTGTGTGTGTGTTTTGAAAATGTTTTTGAAGAAGATGCCTTGTCTAGGCAACCATCCTAATGACTCGTGTTTGAGTGTTTTACAAAGGTTTGTATCTTTTCGAAAAGATGTTTCAAATGTTTTTGAAAGTTTGTTTTGAAAGTGTTTGTGGAATGTGGTTCTGAAAAGTAGGCAAGTGTGTTTTGGAAGTTTGATTAAGTAACTAAGAGTTTGTCTACCCCTAAATTTACTCAAAGGTTTTTTCTCATGTTTTAACCCTTTTAACAATTTTGTTCCACCATTGTATTTGGTGGACAATCTTGCGTTAGGATGTTAACGGGACAGGCGCGGGTCATCGTATGGACCATGAATGCAATGGTGCCAATTGTCTTTGGCAATTTGCTTGAAGGGACTATGATCATTTGATTAGGCAACTTTCGAAAGCGTCATCGAGGGACTATGATCATTTTGATTTGTTTTGTTTTGCCAAAGATACTCAACGTGCAAGCATGGCCCATTTTGGAAGGCAACATGTGGGATTGCCCTAGGGGTGAAAGTGTGAATTGTGTGTATTGATTTCATGCATTTGTCTTGTATTAGGTTATCTAGCGTTTGATTTTATGTACATACAAACCCTAGGTCTAACCATGGTATATTTGAAAGCGATAAATTGCGGGAATTTAAAGTCTACGCTATTACAAATAAGTGTCCGGGAATGGGGGTACAATTATTTACAAATGGGGATGAGACTTAATAGGAGAGTAATGTCCAAATATTTACAACCAAATCGAATCGATCGCAAATGTAATATGTATCAAATATACAAGAATAAGCAAGTGTATAATGTAAATGTGTAAGTGTATGATTATTTACAAGTGTGAAATGTTAATATATTATTAAGCATGTATTTGTTCTTTTGTATTTTTTGTTAAATATGTACAAACAAGTTTTAATAAAAGAAAAGAAAATGCTTTAAGTTTAAGAAAAAGAAAATATTTATGTATTTTATTGTTTTTATGTATTAATGTGAATATTTTACACAAGAGTTTTTATAAAAAGGAAAAAAAATGTTTTAAGAAAATTAATGTTTTAAGTTTTAAGAACAATTATTTAATCTCAAAAGTTCTATTCCTCTATATATTTTAATTACACTAGCTAAAAATAAAAAGGTAATTAAGAATCTTTTATATAAAAAAAGAGTGTTAATGTATTATTTAATTTATAAACAAAGTATTAGTGTAAATTAAGAAAAGGAAATAAAGAAATGAGTGAAAAAAGATTATTGGTTTTCAAAAACAATGAAGAAATAAGCTTAAGAGAAATTGATGGGTCAAGAGAATTATTTGGGCCCATCAGAATAGGCAGGTTTCAGGAAAAGGAGGTGTATGCGTTTAATGGGCTTAAGCGTTTTAGAAAGGGCAAGGCCCAAGGCAAGTTTGACAAATGTTTTGCAAAGGGTTTCAATGTTTGTGTTCATTTGGAGTCAGATTAGGGTTTGGCAAGAACACAGAGGCGCCGTTCCTCACTTCGCTTTGGTCGTTCTCTTCATCTCTCCAAACCATGTTTATCTAAACAAAAACCTCCGCCCACGGCCGCCATGCGCCTCCGTCAGCTCTTTCCTCTCCATGGTCACGTAGGCGATGGTTTACGAGGTATTGATTTTCGTTCTGTATGTTTTACGCCTTTACATGTTTTTACTCATTTCTGATTCTTGATTATATTGCTTGATGTTTGTGCAAGATGTGGAAAAGAAAAGAAAAAAAAGAAGGGTTTATACCTTTGGAGAGGAGGTGAGGAGGACGATGGAGGCGCCTAGGGTGGCTGGACGGCGAGGGGATGGTGATGTTGTGAAACTTTGCTTCCTGGTATCTTTATTTTTTGCCTTTTTGTTGTTGATTTGATGATGATGCCTGGAAATCTGAAAATTCCTAGCACGACCTTCATTTTCCTCTTCTCTTTTGATTGCTTCTGTTGCCTTTGATTGCCTCTTCTATATGCTTGTTGATGTGTTGAGGTTGATTCTGAATATGTTGTTGGATTTGTTTGATGCGTTTGCTCAGTGACGAACCTAGGTTCTGAGAGATTGGGGCTTGCTTCTGAATATGCTTGTGTCTTTTTCTTTTATTCAATGATGGTTATCTGAGATGCCCTGCTTCATCTGTTTCACTTCTTTTCCTCTTTTTTTACTTGCCCCTGAGATGCTTTGATGATTTTTGCCCAGTGATGAATCACAGTTCTGAGGGCTTGGTTGCTTCAGTAGTTTACAGGCTTGGTACTGATTTAGGCTTTGAAATTACAGGCCTTGGCTTCAGTTTAAGGCTTGGCAGTTCAGGCAGGTTTTGATGTTTGTGTTCTTGAAAGGGCTTGGCCTTTTACAGGTTGGGTTTGCAGTAGGTAAGACTGGAAGCTTGAACTTCTGGTTTTTGGACAGGGCTTTTGTCTAAGGCTTGACACAGGTAAGGCTTAAGTGTTGGATGTAGGTTTTGGGTTTGATCAAATTGAATGCTGTTTCAGTTTGTATGTTTTAAGGTTATGGCTGTAAGTTTGTTTGTGTTTGATGGCTCCTGGTTTGGTGTGGATAACTTATGCAGATTGGCTTGAGCTTTGAATGGTTATTGAAAGGTTGATGTTGATTTTGTGAGTTATGTGTTTGGTAAGGCTTATGCTGTTAAAGGCTTCATTACAGGGCTATGGTTTGAGGCAGCTCTGTTTCTTTTGACAGTTTGTGAAGTTCTATTTTCTTTGTGATATTTCTGCCTCTTTTTCTATATGCTGGTATATCTTTTCTTATATCTTTCTCAGCCTAAGCCCTGTAAGCCTATCTTCTTTTTTTCTCTTCTCTCTCTCTCTCTCTCTCTCTCTCTCTCTCTCTCTCTCTCTCTCTCTCTCTCTCTCTCTCTCTCTCTCTCTCTCTTTTGACATATTAAAAAAAATCACTTTATTGCTTAAGTTTGTCTTATGCTGAAAAAGTAACTGGCTTTTGGGAAATGATGATTTGATGTTGCTTGCATTAGTTTCTTAGCTCTGCATATCTCTCCTGCTTTTCTGCACATTTGTTGACAGCATTTTGTACTTCTTGATATCTTGATATCTTTTTGGCAGCTTGGACAGTTTTATTCAGTTTTCCCTTTTGATTTGGTTAGGCAATTCAGTTTGTTTGCCTTTGGACTTCATAGTATGTTTGGCATTTCATGCAGTTTGTTGACAATGCAGTATGTTTGAAAATTTGAATTTGTGCAATTATAACTTTTGTGCATTTCATGTCTTTTTGCAAGCATTTTTTCTATCCCTCTTTGTGAACCAAGAGAAATCTTGTGATTTGCAGAGAGGGGGACAACTGATTCCGGCCAGTTACTTTTAATGATGCGTTTTAACTGTGTATGCTCTTTTATTTATTTTATCTGCGTTGACTTTTCTTCTTTTCTTTGTTTTGCAGATAAAAATCAATGGAGAGGAGTAGCAGTAGAAGATGAAGATTTGAAGGCTTTAGGACATAGCTTTGTTTCCATTTTAATTATTTGTAATAGTATTAATGTAAATAACTGTAAATAAATTTACAGTATTTAAATAATATTTGTAACAAACAATTCAAAATAAATAAACATCCCCATTTTTTATCAGTTAATTCTTCTTTCAATTCAATTGTTTATTTTAATTATTTGAGTTTCTTAAATTAAAACAATTGGAAATAAATCCAATTATTCTGACTTAGAAAAAGAAATAATTAATAAACGTCCGGAGTTTCGAATTAAACATAGCAATGCGCAGTCAAATCAACACATGCCCAAATGTCTTTTCCTTTTACTGATTTAGTCAAACACTGCAAACTCAATCCAAATGACTCAGTCCAAACTCAGAGTAAACTGAGAAGAACTATAGGATTAATTCTTTCTGAGAAATACGCGCACAAAACCCTAGTTCTTGATTAAATGTCAGAGAAGCGCCTTCCTGATCAAAACCTGAGCCAACTCAACCAAACCTTAGCAATCTGCCTGAACTGCTTTAAAATCAATGAAAACCCTAATTTTGTCTGTCTGATAAGAAAAGTCTGTTTGACTGATTCTTACGCCAATCTGAAAAAATCAGGAAAAGCCCGAAGCTGTGATTTCTTGTGGAAAGATACAAGGGAAAATTTTGGGGTACAACAGTTGCCCCTGTTCAATCTTCTTGAACCTGAAGAGTTAGATTGGCAAGTTTGCCTTTCGCGACTCGAAGGTAAAAGGAGATTGGACACTAGAGTGCCCAAAAATTTGCACTCGGTGATGTGATGGTAGAGGGAATGGGCTTACAGATGCCATTTGGTGATGGGCTTAGAGATGCCATCTAGGGATGTGACAGAACCTTGTCGGGAATGGGCTTATAGATGCCATTTGGAAGTGTGATGGATAGTTGTGGAGATGGGCTTAAAGATGCCATCGGGAGGTGTCGATCGCGTAAGAGATTCCTTAGCGAGAACTTGCGTACCTGAGAAAGAAAGATAATTTCCTAGCCTGTTACAGGTGTTAATCTTCAAACTCTTCATGCAGATATGCCCTGGCTAGATACAGGTATCGAATCTACAATCAATCGCTCACAGATATACCCTGGTTAGATACAGGTATCGAATCTGAATTTGTTGTCTACAGATATGCCCTGGCTGGATACAGGTGTCGAATCTGGAAATTGTCGTCTACAGATATGCCCTGGCTGGATACAGGTATCGAATCTGGAAATTGTCGTCTACAGATATGCCCTGGCTGGATACAGGTGTCGAATCTGGAAATTGTCGTCTACAGATATGCCCTGGCTGGATACAGGTGTCGAATCTCTAAACTCTTCATGCAGACATGCCCTGGCTAGATACAGGTGTCGAATCCACAATCAATTACTCATAGATATGCCATGGCTAGATACAGGAATCGAATCTGGAATCGTGACAGTTGATAGTAATCATCTTTGGATTGTCCTTTTTCCTGAAAAGGCAAGACATCAGTTGTATGCAATGTCATGATGTTATGTATGACGTCATGATGTTTTCAAGAATAAATGAGATTGTGTGATATGATGCGTATATGCATGCGTCATGATGTATAAAATGTGAAATTTCTATGAATGTGTTTTCAACTAGGAAAATAAATCCTTGACGAATGTCGGGAACTTAAATCTTGGGCTGATGTTGAAGAGTAGAGTTCTTCGCTTCCGCTGGGGATGATGGTTGCAAGAATAAACCGGTAGGAGAAGATGACTCCGTTGGGGGAAGTGAATTCTTGACTGCTGCAGGGGAGTTAGCTTTCTGGAAGGCTCTCTGGCTGGGGATTACAAGAATCTTTTGAGTTTGAGAAGGAACCGGTGTAGGGTTTCCTGATGATGAGTCCGTGTAAAAACTGCATCTGGGTTTGAAGAGGAACCGGTGTAGGGTTTCCTGATGATGAGTCCGTGTAAAACTGCATCTTGGATTTTAGACCTGTATGAGTAGCAGAATGACTTCCGTGTCTGGAGTGTATCTGAAGCTGTATCTTCCGACAGGTGATGAAGGAATTGTTGAACACTTTTGACATTCGAATGCCCCAAGTAGTGATGAAAGAGACTCTTTATGTAGATAATTCCCTGGCTTGTTACAGGTGTTGATCCACAATCAGTCGTCCGCAGATATTTTCCTGGCTTGTTACAGGTTTTGATCTGGAACTTAAGAAATGTTGGTCAAGGAGATATTTTCCTGGCTTGTTACAGGTGTTGATCTCTGACCTGAGAAAGAAAGATGGTTCCCTGGATTGTTTCAAGTATTGATCTTCAATCTCTTCATGTAGATAATTTCCTGGCTTATTACAGGTGTTAATCCACAATCAGTCGTCCACAGATATTTTCCTGGCTTGTTACAGGTGTTGATCTGGAACTTAAGAAAGGTTGGTCAAGGAGATATTGTCCTGGCTTGTTACAGGTGTTGATCTCTGACCTGAGAAAGAAAGATGGTTCCCTGGCTTGTTACAGGTGTTGATCTTCAATCTCTTCATGTAGATGATTTCCTGGCTTGTTACAGGTGTTAATCCATAATCAGTCGTCCACAGATATTTTTCTGGCTTGTTACAGGTGTTGATCTGGAACTTAAGAAAGGTTGGTCAAGGAGATATTGTCCTGGCTTGTTACAGGTGTTGATCTCTGACCTGAGAAAGAAAGATGGTTCCCTGGCTTGTTACAGGTGTTGATCTTCAATCTCTTCATGTAGATGATTTCCTGGCTTGTTACAGGTGTTAATCCACAATCAGTCGTCCACAGATATTTTCCTGGCTTGTTACAGGTGTTGATCTGGAACTTACGAAAGGTTGGTCAAGGAGATATTGTCCTGGCTTGTTACATGTGTTGATCTCTGACTTGAGAAAGAAAGATGGTTCCTTGGCTTGTTACAGGTTTTGATCTTCAATCTCTTCATGTAGATGATTTCCTGGCTTGTTACAGGTGTTAATCCACAATCAGTCGTCCACAGATATTTTCCTGGCTTGTTACAGGTGTTGATCTGGAACTTAAGAAAGGTGACAGAATGGAAACCGTGTATGGAGAACATCTGGACCGTATCTTCCAACAGGTGATGAAGGAATTGTTGAACACTTATGACATTCAAATGCCCCAAGTGGTGATGAAGGAGACTTGCCCCAAGTTCACTGAACTTTTGAGAGATTTGTTGAAATCTTGACTGGACTGCCCCAGGTTAACTGAACTTTGAAAGATCTGTTGAAACCTTGAATGGACTGCCCCAGATTAATTGGATGGTGACATGTCATACCCCCTGTTGATAGGAGACTTGTCGTTGGAAGTGTCGTCCTTTTGAAGTGATTTCTGTTTACTGAGAGAGTTTTCGTTCCTCCGAACATTCGCTGTATGAATTTCTTCGCTGTCAAACAAAAAGCCAAATGCAAACAGTGATATTAAAGCAATGCAAAGTTTACGTCTGTCTTTGAAGTTTTGAAAAATGCGTTTTTTAGCATAAAACTTTTTATAAGACAAATCAACACAAGATTTAGAGCAAAGCCTTACAGGAGTCAGGATACCTTTGGTAACAGTATGCTTTCGAACTAACCCATGCTTCAATTAGGACTTTTGAAGGGTTGTAACGTGGCCTGGTTCACGGTTTAAGAAACAAAGGATAAAGGCTCAAAGTGTATTTGTACCCACCCGCTCTTCGTGATGTTCTTCAATCCTAAGCTTAGTTAATTTGTGCGTCGAACTCCATTCGAATTTGGAACGACTTTTGGGTGATGGTTCACCAGTTGAATTTGGGAGACAGTCATCATCTCCTTTTTTCTTTTGCAACATTTTTCATGTTGTCGAGGGTTTGTAATGACCTCTCTATTTTGATTTTGATTTGTTATCCCTAACTTTTGCCTGACTGTCTCTATTTTCGAGATCACAGTCAGCGGGATGCCCCAGCTTTCTTAAGCCTCCTTTATAGGTTTTGGCTCAGTGGGCCTTTTTTTTGAGAGATTGACTGCCTAGGTGATAGGGAACCATCATTGTCTTTTGATTCCAGAGGAATGATTTTCTTGTCATTCGTTGTGTTACGAACTGAGAGTTTGCGACTTCAATGCGCACTTTTTGAATTAACTGAGAAACTGCCCTGCCCCAGGTTTATATCAAAGGTTTTGATTGTTTATAACAAAAAACTCCTACTTCTTTGGCTCTAAGGGGTTGACAAGGGATTATCTTCCTTATAACTCCAGTGTTTGGGAATTGAAAGAAATGCATGTACATCATCAGCAAGGTCCGTTCAAAAGCATCCTGCATGAGATTATGGTATTGTTTCGTCATCCTCCCTCTAAAGGCTTGCAGCTTTTTATCAAGAGTTAAATATCATAAAGAAAGCACAAGAGTAGTGAAAACGAATGGATGAATTCAAGACAAACATACGCAATGCATTAATGAAAACAGAGTTTTGACACCAACAGTTAATTGTTTGAGAATAAAAGAAATTACAACTTTGAAAATTCAAATGAAGCAAAAGTCTCTCAGCTTGAGCTTTGTCACTTCAGGTGGAGAAACCCTTAACGGAAGATTTTCATCTCGCCGTCTGGCATGAACCTCAGCACTCTAATGTCAATCAGATCTTGAATATTGTTCTTCAAGGCCCAACAGTCGTCGGTGTCATGTCCCGGGCTGTAGGAGTGGTAAACACAAAATGCGTCGGGATGATAGTTAGGAGCGGAGGTATTGGGCTTCCGGATAGGATCCCTCAAAGCATTCAGATTGACCTCCAACAAACGTTCCAGTATTAGAGATGACAGTATGTCAGTCTCCGTGAATTGTCTTCCCGATGTATTTTGATTACGCCGATTACCCCGTTGATGCTGACGAGGTTGTTGATGGGCTTGTGACCCTGAAGCAAGTAGGGGAGTCTTCCCTTTGTCTTCTTGTCTGGAGGGGGGTTGAGTGGTGACTTGCTCTTCAACCTCAGATGTTTGCCCCAGTTGGTTGTCCGAAGCAGTTGGCTGACGAGAACTCTGAGTTCCTCTTGTCTTTGAGACAGGTCTTGGATGAGAGACATCTGGCCCACCAGTTGCCCCATCACTTGGATCCTCAATGTTTCCAAATCAAACTGCATTTCCCCCAGCTGATCATTCCTGGCATTGTTTGAATTCCCCTTGACCATGCCCGTCGTGAGGAGAGCTTTCACTTCTTCTTGCCCCAAGGACAGGCTCAAGAACATTTCCTGCAGCTGAGCAGTCTGGTCCTGGATATCCTTGACAGTCCTCTCTAGAGCCATATCTTACTGAAATAAACAGTAGGAGAGTAAGGAAACCTGAAAAAGGAAAAATAGTCAAGATGCAATGCATGATATGTGGATGCATGCTTTCAAGGATCTCTTGGGGTAAACACAAGAGGATGTTAGAGGTTGAACTTCGATCTTTTGATTGTAGAACTTTGCATCGGTGGATGTCTTTCCACGAGAATCAAGCTCACCATGTCAAGTGGGTCATAGCCCCTGATTCAAGTTGTTGCACTTGATCTTCGATTGGAGAACTTTGCATCGGTGGATGTCTTTCCACGAGAATCAAGCTCACCATGTCAAGTGGGTCATAGCCTCTGATTCAAGTTGTTGCACTTGATCTTTGATGGCATTTGTTTAGAGGAGAAAACCTCTTGCCCTTTGGTAGACGTCTGGTTCAACGTAACCCTGCATCAAAAGAACCCTCAAGATCCTTGAAATGGTTATTGAAAATGCTATGGTATGATGTTATGATGTTATGTACATGTATGCAAAAGCAAGTAAGTGAGTGTATATACAGACAATCATATTCACACAAAGCAAACAAGTCCTTAGGTTTGGGCTTGCATGGGGTTTGTAGGTAAGTACCCTCTTGAAGTTAGTTGGCTCATCCTGTCCTAGAAATAGAAACCGGGTTCTAAGGAGCTCAATATCATTGGATTGTTTTCTGTGTTCATTGTTTTGGTTTAGCCACTTAACTGGCGACCAAAATATTCCAAGAAAACAAACCTCAATGAGTGTAGTATCGAGTATCTACCAACTTCGGACTGCACCAAAGTCGGTCATCTCACTACCCCTAAAAAGGCTAGGATGGTCAATTAAGGTTCTAAGAGTTCGTTAGTGCTTCACGACATCACTCAGCGGCCCCGTACTCTCCTTGACTGAACTCAAGGGTTATTGGTACTCACAAATATGTCACACTAACATAGCTTACTATTTCAACCGTGTCGGTATACCCCGCACAGTTCCCTCACAGTTTTTTTGCTATTTACCTAAAAAGGTGCCCCAAAATCCGGGTGTAGGATTTACAACAAACCCAAACAAGGACCCAAAAAGTAAAGCAATCAAGGCAATCAAAGCAAGAATGTAAAGGTGATCTAAACCCTAAGGTAACCCCACTTTTTTAAAAGATCCCCAGCTGAGTCGCCAGTTCTGTGATACGGTGGGAGAACTGACTTGAGGTTTTGCGTTTGTATTCGCACTTGTTCGGTTTAGCAAGAGTCGCCACCGACTTTTTATTTTATCCTAAAGGAAAGGTTAAAAAATCACAGGAAAAACCTTTTGAGATGTTTCGTGGGTTCGGGGGGTAGATTATGAAAAGGGAAGGTATTAACACCCTTTTCATCCATGGTTATCCATGGGCTCTTAGTTACTTGGTTTTAGATCACTTGCCTTTGATTTTCAATTGCTTGAAATTGTGGTGTGTGTGTGTTTTGAAAATGTTTTTGAAGAAGATGCCTTGTCTAGGCAACCATCCTAATGACTCGTGTTTGAGTGTTTTACAAAGGTGTGTATCTTTTCGAAAAGATGTTTCAAATGTTTTTGAAAGTTTGTTTTGAAAGTGTTTGTGGAATGTGGTTCTGAAAAGTAGGCAAGTGTGTTTTGCAAGTTTGATTAAGTAACTAAGAGTTTGTCTACCCCTAAATTTACTCAAAGGTTTTTTCTCATGTTTTAACCCTTTTAACAATTTTGTTCCACCATTGTATTTGGTGGACAATCTTGCGTTAGGATGTTAACGGGACAGGCGCGGGTCATCGTATGGACCATGAATGCAATGGTGCCAAGTGTCTTTGGCAATTTGCTTGAAGGGACTATGATCATTTGATTAGGCAACTTTCGAAAGTGTCATCGAGGGACTATGATCATTTTGATTTGTTTTGTTTTTCCAAAGATACTCAACGTGCAAGCATGGCCCATTTTGGAAGGCAACATGTGGGATTGCCCTAGGGGTGAAAGTGTGAATTGTGTGTATTGATTTCATGCATTTGTCTTGTATTAGGTTATCTAGCGTTTGATTTTATGTACATACAAACCCTAGGTCTAACCATGGTATATTTGAAAGCGATAAATTGCGGGAATTTAAAGTCTACGCTATTACAAATAAGTGTCCGGGAATGGGGGTACAATTATTTACAAATGGGGATGAGACTTAATAGGAGAGTAATGTCCAAATATTTACAACCAAATCGAATCGATCGCAAATGTAATATGTATCAAATATACAAGAATAAGCAAGTGTATAATGTAAATGTGTAAGTGTATGATTATTTACAAGTGTGAAATGTTAATATATTATTAAGCATGTATTTGTTCTTTTGTATTTTTTGTTAAATATGTACAAACAAGTTTTAATAAAAGAAAAGAAAATGCTTTAAGTTTAAGAAAAAGAAAATATTTATGTATTTTATTGTTTTTATGTATTAATGTGAATATTTTACACAAGAGTTTTTATAAAAAGGAAAAAAAATGTTTTAAGAAAATTAATGTTTTAAGTTTTAAGAACAATTATTTAATCTCAAAAGTTCTATTCCTCTATATATTTTAATTACACTAGCTAAAAATAAAAAGGTAATTAAGAATCTTTTATATAAAAAAAGAGTGTTAATGTATTATTTAATTTATAAACAAAGTATTAGTGTAAATTAAGAAAAGGAAATAAAGAAATGAGTGAAAAAAGATTATTGGTTTTCAAAAACAATGAAGAAATAAGCTTAAGAGAAATTGATGGGTCAAGAGAATTATTTGGGCCCATCAGAATAGGCAGGTTTCAGGAAAAGGGGGTGTATGTGTTTAATGGGCTTAAGCGTTTTAGAAAGGGCAAGGCCCAAGGCAAGTTTGACAAATGTTTTGCAAAGGGTTTCAATGTTTGTGTTCATTTGGAGTCAGATTAGGGTTTGGCAAGAACACAGAGGCGCCGTTCCTCACTTTGCTTTGGTCGTTCTCTTCATCTCTCCAAACCATGTTTATCTAAACAAAAACCTCCGCCCACGGCCGCCATGCGCCTCCGTCAGCTCTTTCCTCTCCATGGTCACGTAGGCGATGGTTTACGAGGTATTGATTTTCGTTCTATATGTTTTACGCCTTTACATGTTTTTACTCATTTCTGATTCTTGATTATATTGCTTGATGTTTGTGCAAGATATGGAAAAGAAAAGAAAAAAAAAAAGAAGGGTTTATACCTTTGGAGAGGAGGTGAGGAGGACGGTGGAGGCGCCTAGGGTGGCTGGACGGCGAGGGGATGGTGATGCTGTGAAACTTTGCTTCCTGGTATCTTTATTTTTTTCCTTTTGTTGTTGATTTGATGATGATGCCTGGAAATCTGAAAATGCCTAGCACGACCTTCCTTTTCCTCTTCTCTTTTGATTGCTTATGTTGCCTTTGATTGCCTCTTCTGTATGCTTGTTGATGTGTTGAGGTTGATTCTGAATATGTTGTTGGATTCGTTTGATGCGTTTGCTCAGTGACGAACCTAGGTTCTGAGAGATTGGGGCTTGCTTCTGAATATGCTTGTGTCTTTTTCTTTTATTCAATGATGGTTATCTGAGATGCCCTGCTTCATCTGTTTCACTTCTTTTCCTCTTTTTTACTTGCCCCTGAGACGCTTTGATGATTTTTGCCCAGTGATGAGTCACAGTTCTGAGGGCTTGGTTGATTCAGTTGTTTACAGGCTTGGTACTGATTTAGGCTTTGAAATTACAGGCCTTGGCTTCAGTTTGAGGCTTGGAAGTTCAGGCAGGTTTTGATGTTTGTGTTCTTGAAGGGGCTTGGCCTTTTACAGGTTGGGTTTGCAGTAGGTAATACTGGAAGCTTGAACTTCTGGTTTTTGGACAGGGCTTCTGTCTAAGGCTTGACACAGGTAAGGCTTAAGTGTTGGATGTAGGTTTTGGGTTTGATCAGTTTGAATGTTGTTTCAGTTTGTATGTTTTAAGGTTATGGCTGTAAGTTTGTTTGTGTTTGATAGCTCCTGGTTTAGTGTGGATAACTTATGCAGATTGGCTTGAGCTTTGAATGGTTATTGAAAGGTTGATGTTGATTTTGTGAGTTATGTGTTTGGTAAGGCTTATGCTGTTAAAGGCTTCATTACAGGGTTATGGTTTGAGGCAGCTCTGTTTCTTTTGACAGTTTGTGAAGTTTTATTTTCTTTGTGATATTTCTGCCTCTTTTTCTATATGCTGGTATATCTTTTCTTATATCTTTCTTAGCCTAAGCCCTGTAAGCCTATCTTCTTTTTTTCTCTTCTCTCTCTCTCTCTCTTTTGACAGATTAAAAAAAAGCATTTTATTGCTTAAGTTTGTCTTATGCTGAAAAAGTAACTGGCTTTTGGGAAATGATGATTTGATGTTGCTTGCATTAGTTGCTTAGCTCTGCATATCTCTCCTGCTTTTCTGCACATTTGTTGACAACATTTTGTACTTCTTGATATCTTGATATCTTTTTGGCAGCTTGGACAGTTTTATTCAGTTTTCCCTTTTGATTTGGTTAGGCAATTCAGTTTGTTTGCCTTTGGACTTCATAGTTTGTTTGGCATTTCATGCAGTTTGTTGACAATGCAGTATGTTTGAAAATTTGAATTTGTGAAATTATAACTTTTGTGCATTTCATGTCTTTTTGCAAGCATTTTTTCTATCCCTCTTTGTGAACCAAGAGAAATCTTGTGATTTGCAGAGAGGGGGACAACTGATTCCGGCCAGTTACTTTTAATGATGCGTTTTAACTGTGTATGCTCTTTTATTTATTTTATCTGCGTTGACTTTTCTTCTTTTCTTTGTTTTGCAGATAAAAATCAATGGAGAGGAGTAGCAGTAGAAGATGAAGATTTGAAGGCTTTTAGGACATAGCTTTGTTTCCATTTTAATTATTTGTAATAGTATTAATGTAAATAACTGTAAATAAATTTACAGTATTTAAATAATATCTGTAACAAACAATTCAAAATAAATAAACATCCCCCTTTTTTATCAGTTAATTCTTCTTTCAATTCAATTGTTTATTTTAATTATTTGAGTTTCTTAAATTAAAACAATTGGAAATAAATCCAATTATTCTGACTTAGAAAAAGAAATAATAATAATCGTCCGGCGTTACGAATTAAACAAAGCAATGCGCAGTCAAATCAACACATGCCCAAATGTCTTTTCCTTTTACTGATTTAATCAAACACTGCAAACTCAATCCAAATGACTCAGTCCAAACTCAGAGTAAACTGAGAAGAACTATAGAATTAATTCTTTCTGAGAAATACACGCACAAAACCCTAGTTCTTGATTAAATGTCAGAGAAGCGCCTGCTTGATCAAAACCTGAGCCAACTCAACCAAACCTTAGCAATCTGCCTGAACTGCTTTAAAATCAATGAAAACCCTAATTTTGTCTGACTGATAAGAAAAGTCGGTTTGACTGATTCTTACGCCAATCTGAAAAAATCAGGAAAAGCCCGAAGCTGTGATTTCTTGTGGAAAGATACGAGGGCAAATTTTGGGGTACAACAATCTTCTTCGACATGTTGTTCCAGTTGTTGAAAAAGTTCAACACAACATGTTCTGAAATTGTAATAGGACTTCTTGTTGTACATTTTCTTCTTATCCTATTCTTCATTGCTGCTATTTTTTGTTGTACAAAAATTAAGCCAATCCTAAAACAAGAGAACTAACAATCTCCCCCTTTGGCAAATTTTGCTAAAATAAATAGTCAAAAACAATTGCAATCTGAACACTTTTGCATACAACAATAGATTTTTAGTTGAAAATAATGTCTCAACATCTTGTTCGACAACTCCTTTGTAGCACTTTGAAGAACTTAATTGCATAAGCACCAACGAACATCAACATTGGCTTCAGGATAAAAGGAAGGAAAGTCCTAAAGTCTGGTTGATGCACACGAGGAAGAGATAGCAGAAGAAAGCTTGTACCCTCTCCCCCCCCCACCCCCCCCCCCCCCCACCCCTCAATCTAGAACCAATGGTGGAATAAGACCAAACCCTCCACCACTCCTGGTAACTCGGAACACAAGTCACAACTGTGTTCATAACTCAGATCACAAGTCACAAACATATGCCACAAAAATAGGAAGGAACATCTTATTTTAACATCTTTGAACATTAATAATAACCACTTGTGGAATCAGCAGCATCTGAGCTAATTCACCTTTCTCCCTCTTTACAGCCAAAACTTGGCAAAGGAGACCTTTATAATAGCAGACCCAAGCGCAGCTTACCCAAACTTGAATAAAAGCTATAAGAATTTTGGACTCAAGGAGCTCACGGGGTTATAGAGAAACGGAGAACTCTCTATAAATAATTGGGATTTTTACTTCAAAAATAACGATCCTAGATTGTAGCACCAATCTTGGTTAAAAGAAAACGATATTTGAGGAGGAAACTTCAAATATCAATGTGCACCATCCATAATGGCTTTGAATGTTATAGCTACTGCATAGTCAGACAAATTTTTCTCCCCCTGTTTACAGCCACATGTTTGAACACATAGGTCACTCCACCCTATGTTGACCATGCAGGAACATGTCCTGAATAATGTCCTGACACTTAGTCAGACATTGCCTTCTTATTTCAGTGATTAACACATCTTCTCCCACCAATCAGGGATGCTTCACCAGATTATCCACCTGTTCATACTGGATTCTAAGTGTTCTTCTTTCACTTAGACTTAGTGACATACACTAAGATATCAAAATATCACATTTGTAACACCTCTTCATAATATAGATCCTCAAGGTGTCTTTTTGAAATTTATAGAGAAAAACAAATTCTCCCAGACATCCCATTAAACTTTTAAGAGATATGTGAACTTTTGGTCTTCACTAAGCTTCTCATAGTTAGAAACAACCATATCTTGTTAAGTTTATCCATAACTTCATAATGTCACAGCATGTTGTTTTGATATCACTTCCTCATAGAACCTTTACAAAAATGAACAGTATTTTGGCTTGACAATACATGTATCATTGCAGCAACAATTTATAGATAGCCACATGACTCCCTTTGTCATGAGTAACTAATGCTCCAGCTGAAGATGAAGACTTGAGCACTAGATGAAAAAAAACTTCAGCACTTCCCGCATATGCTAAACCATGACTCCCTCAGTAGAGTCAAACCAGAGTCAAATATTCTCACTCCTTGAGAATACTTCTAGGAACCCCGACTTCTTCACAACACAAGGACACATTCGATCATTGTCTTTTCATAACCACACTTTGTATCATGACCTTTTTAATAGGCAAGATATCATGCATACTAGGTGTGAAGTCACTCACGAACTCCAAAAACTCTTAGTTTGTCTAAAAGATTTACTAATATCCGGATCACCAAACCTTTTTTGGAGTGACTTACAGCAAAAAAATACTACTTCAAGATGCTCTGCTCAGACCTCAGTATCTGTCAGCAGCCTTCTGCCTTTATATCCACTAGTAGCTGCTGATACTAGTGGAGTCTTCAACAAGGTAGTAATTCCTTCATCAAGCATGCTACTGTAGACAAGATTAGACTCTCCATATTCTAATCTACATAGTCAAAAAATCCACTTCTCACAATAATGCTTAAGCATCAAACTTCACATGAACAATCTCAAGCATAAAACAACCATCAAAAATCATGATGTTAAGACATCATGTGGTACATCAACTCCATAATACAGAACCTAATTAAACTAGTTCTTGATCAATAATTTAAAGGACTCATTATGCATATAAATCCTTTAAGAAGCTCCCATTAGAACACACAATCGGTGCATAGGTTCTTGCATGCTTTACAGTCTAGTTTGCAGTAATGGCTTTGCACACCTGATTATCAGTCACTTCCAACTCACAATAATCATTTTTAGACCTGCCCAGATAGCTATTGATGACAGCAAGGGAAAAATCAACACAAACACCTTCCTATATTCCTTACTTCTATCATCAGCATAATCCAGCAAAAGAAATCAGCTCCATAATCTCTTTGCACTCCAGTGCACCTGCTCCCAATTCTCTTTCAAGGGAAATTCTTCTTTGAAACACATATTTCCACTTTTCAGCATTGCCAATAGAATGGAAGGAAATGTTGTCAAGAGGAGCATCAGGAGCCCTGACATAAATCTTCTTACTTGTAGACTTCTTCAAAGGAGAGATGTCCTGGACATCATCCTCGACATCATAACCAGAGTCAACATCTTCTAACAACCAGTAAGATAGTCTTCTTTATCCCATTCACTAATGCAGAGAAAAATAAATTCTCACAGAACCAGCACATCCTCTTGGAGAAGGATGGTATTCTCTAGCAACATCTGGTTAGAGTCTTTAGAGAACCATAAGGGCATAAATAGCTGCATATTGTAGCAACATGTCTCAGCATGTTATCCAACATCATCCACTTAGGAGGGCAATAACTCTATACGCTTAAGCATGACAAGATCCAAACAAACCAATTAGTCCACTAACTCCTCCTATCATGGACAATCAAAAATTTCATTATGGAGAAAACACAACACTAAACACCCACCAGTTCACTGGGAATAACTCCAAGTACAAGGACACCTGATTCATGCCCTTGCACCTTCACACATATTGTCATGACTCTTTGGATTGCTAAGATGTCATGCAACCATTGTCTGAAACTAACTTCCAACCATTTATTAGTGTGCTTAAAAGTTTTACTAAGATTCAGACTCCCCAACAGAAGGAGTACCCCTTAACCAATGTGCTGATTAAATCCTCCTTCTGCATATTACTAGTATTTGCTGACACTAGTAAAGTCTTCAAGCCAAGATAGTAGTTATACATTACTTGAACATACTTCCCCTTTAATCAGAATCTCCTTATTCAACACAATAAACAGAACTGCCACTAATGAGTGTGGAGTGTGAATATTGAGATTCATAGTTCCAAGTATCTTTAATAGACTATCATCAAAAATGATATTCCAACATCATTTGAGACATCAACAACATTACCATCGAACTTATATGCTTTGGTTATGGAATCATCATCCAAGGGAATTATTTCCATCCATGCCCTTTAACAAACTCCCCATTCTCACAAAAGGATATCACAAGGTCTCATCTTCAGATTAACAACACAACAGAAATATTCTCTCACTATATTCTATAGTAAGCTTCTCACACTAGGTAAAACTGACAGCTTTCTTCTTCACACCTGTGATACTTGTTGAATCTTTGACAAGACATCCAATCATGACAGCCAAAACATTCCAGGTTAGGTCAATGACTTGACCTTAATCTCAACCCTTGGAGAAAACAAAATATAATAGCTTCTCCTGACTAGAACCACATAGACCCAATAGGGGCATAGACAGCAACACCTAGTAGCCACAAGACACAACATGTTGCCTATAATCTTCACAAGCTTGAATTACATGCAAGTTACTACAACAATAAGCATAGATAGATTCTAAGCTCCCCCTATCATGGACAAACAAGGCTTCTACTGAGGATGAACACTTGGAGACCAGAAGACAAATAAGAGAATTCACGCACTCACTGAAACATATCCACACTCTTGTGAAAATAACTCATTATGAATTTGATATACCAACTCCAGGTCTTTAGACTTTTACAAGGTCATGTCTGATACATGGCCCTACATAACCACACAAATATCCATACCTCTTTGGATAGCCAAGATATCGTGAACACATACTTGGACATCATACAAACACAACCTCTCAAATATCTTATTTTAAGGACACCAGGCTGAAATACCGGCAACAGAGGAAAACCACCTTCTTCATATTCCTTTGCTCTAACAATCATTAACAGTTGTTGGTACTAGTGAAGTCTTCAACATAGTAGTTGTGCAGTCACCAAGCATACTACTAAAGACAGGATCAAGATTTTCATCTTCTAATCCACAAAGTCGGAACTTCTTCTTTTGACAACCATGTTGGTCCTCAATCTTCCATATTCATAATCCCAAACCTTCCTTTAAAAAAATGATGTTACAACATCATTTAGGACATCAACCTTTCTTCACAGATCCCAATAATTCAGTTCTTGGTTTATCAAACAAAGAGATTATTAAGCTTGATAGTCTTTTTAGGAGAAGATCATAAAAGATTACATCTTCTGCGACTCATTCAGGTTGATACATCCACCTCAGATAAGTACTCAGCTTCCGACAAGGTATTTGTCATCGGAGGAAAAACTTCCCCATACACACAACTGCAGATGATACTCTTTTTTAATAGATGTTAGAGCATTTGAAATGACATCCTTCTTCTTCATCGTTCAACACAAGAGGATCCTTTCAACATTCTAGACTTGGTCAGAGACTAGTCTTCAGCTCCATCATGATCAAACATTCCAACGTTGAACTTCACTGGTGAACAACAATACTCACGTCATGATCTACACAGCAACTTCCTTTTTAGAGGAAGCACACACCTAGAGATGATGTCCCGACATCAGATACGACATCATCCATTCTTACTATGGTTCTGGGGGTAACTTCTATAGTAACTTATAATAAACTCTTGTGGGGGTTAACACAAGGAAACAAACCAACAACAACTGATCAATCTTCAGGATCAGACTACCAACATATGCAAGGGATTACACGAGCCACATCTCAATAAGCTTTTCTTTAGACCTCATGTCTGACTTTGAGATGATGGATGCCATTGTCTGTACCAACATAGGAAATTCCCTCTATTAGGTCTCTGGAACAGACTCTGCTAGGCATGACACAAAAATACAGACTTTTCAAAAGGATATGTTTCCCTTGATTCTTCAAAAACAACGCCCTTCAAATTTTAACATCTTCAAAGATATTATGTCTGACATCATATCAACCCTTGACAAGGGGATCTTTTTCAACAACTTCTGAGGGTACATAAAGAGAATAACAAATTATCTTCCTCAAGGGCAATCAAAACAATACTCAGGAGCATCAAACACTGTGGTTGGATCACAATACTCCTCTTCAAACATAATTTGTTCTACGGCCACAAATAGGATTCCATTAATCTGGTACCTTTGATCAGAAGAATCTTCCAGATATGAGCTCATCTCATATACATAAAGGATCTAGTGGAGATTCCTTTATGGGTTCTTCTCAAGAACATGGAGCTCAACCTTTATACTCCCATAGGCCTTGGTTAGAAATAAACTGACACGTGGAGTAGATAAACCGTTGATCGTATCTTGATCAACCTGCACAAACCATATGCCTCGTCTTCCAGGTCAGGAGTAGGTTCTAAACAAAAAGTATTCATAATATTTTTGTTCAGCACCCAAAGAATTTGTTCTTCAATTGGTAGTTTCATACCTGCTGAAATAATGTTCTAACATCCCATAGAACATTAGTTCCTTCTTATTGGAACCCACCATCCTTGACAGTCTTCAAGGTCAATATGAAGATGTATATAAGCATCTTTGATCAATTGATTCTCATTAACCTTATTGATAAATGTCTTTATGAGTGGACTTGAGGAAAATCTCAAGTATCTTTGACACTTTTAATACGGTTGAAAATGTCAGCATATATTCTGTTGAGGGTAACAACCCTAGTATCCTTCCCATACTTTCAAGGTTATATCAGAAATCATGCAGCGGAATATAACAAACTCCTCAACAATATTCAGACACAATGCTTACACCACTATCCAAGTATAAGCATGGAAACCTAGGATTGAAAAAAATAAACCCTACATACAGTAGCTACCCATTAAGCTGTTGGCCTGACAGCAACAACCAGGAACAATACCTGTCACATATAACCAATGATCCTTGCCAAGAGATCATCCATACAGTAGTATGAATTGTCCAAGTTCATACATTTTCAGTAAATACTTTCTTCCTTGCCCATGACCAGAAAGTACCTTCCCAGGATCTCACCCAGAGCAGAACATGATGTCTGATGTGATACCAATTGAAATTCTGGTACAGCAGACTCAGATGTCCTACAAGGATGTCGAGACATCTGATCTCACATAAACACACAAGCAAGATAAAATAGTACTAAAAAGAAAAAAGAACACACCAAAATTGTTTACCGAGTTCGGTGTACAACAACACCTACTCTGAGGGCTACCAAGCCAGGAATGAAGTCCACTATCAGTACTATCAATTTTCATACCCTACAACCAACACACCCATTGACGATCTATGCACTTAATCACTACCTAATGACCCTTATACCTAGGTCCTTCCTAGATATGGAATATCCCCATCCCACTTCCAATCATCGAAATGATGTCTAGCAGTCAACACCTTAGTCACTTCATCGACAACCCTTCACTAAGATTCTGATCACACAGATAGACAGTTTGGAAGACACACTTCCATGACAACCTAGCTAAGTCTCCAAGCCAAACTCCACTATTTTTTAGCTTTGATCCTAACTAAGAACACATCCTAGAGTTGCTTCAAAGCTTCCTCAAATAACAATACACCTCTTACCTACAGGCTTCGAGGTGAACTTGGTAACCTTCCCACAACCCGCGAGGTTTACCTTAACAAAACTCAAGACTTCTACATCTTGAGCCGTATGTTTTCTAGGTTACAAACCCTTATATTTATAAACGGTTACCCAACTGGTTTTGGGCCTTCAATCACAGCAAATTAGCTGTAACAAACTGCAAAAACTTCTCCCCCAAGAAAGGTCTTCAATCTTTACTTTCCTAAACAATCTCCTTATTTAGAAATTCTTCATTCTCCTTGATTTCTGATTGAATTTTATAGACCTTTAAATATGCGTCACATAGGATGCATAATATTCTCTTGAATATTATGCCTATGTTAAAAACAAACTGAATCTTATTAATCCAGCTCAGCAGGAGCGATGTCAAGACATCTTCTTCAACATGTTGTTCCAGTTGTTGAAAAAGTTCATCACAACATGTTCTGACATTGTAATATGACTTCTTGTTGTACATGTTCTTCTTATCCTATTCTTCATTGCTACTATTTTTTGTTTTACAAAAATTAAGCCAATCCTAAAACAAGAAAACTAACAATATCAACCTGGTTAGAGGAGATTTGGTAAAGATGCACGCTGACTTCTGTGAGTTTAATTACTATACGCATGACCATGCTGGTTATGGCATCTGCAGTACTGATATACAGGGGTTTGATAAGATAAAGGTTGATTTACAGGAAATGATGGATGAAGGCCTCATTCATATAATTAGGCCTAGGGAAGAATACGAGGAATAAGTGAACATAATCTTTGGATGTCTTGGAGAATTCCGGGTCTTTGACGTGAACCATATGAATGATGATTTGGTGCAGTTGCATGCTACCTTCTGCCACATGGATGGTCAAGTAGAACACCATTATGGATCTTGTTGAGTTTGCTGCAGAGACTCTCGTGGTTGTGCCATTGTGAAAAGAGGTGTTCAGTTGTTATTGGATAATGGTACTATCAAAGTTTCAGGCTATAGAGATGATTACCATGGGATTAATGTGATTGAATATTGCTTGGCTGAGACTGAGTCTGATGATGAATATGCTTCTGAAAATGAATTATTTTCCTCAAATAAAGATATATTCTCCAAAAATGATTTTATAATGCCCAAATATTTCGAAGAAGGGGTGAACGTAATTGTGCCTAGTTTCAATTATTCCCCCCTTGTAGAGATTGAATAGTTGTATTGGCTTATCTGTTTGCTTTGATCATTAAAATCATTAATAAAATTTGTGTTTGATTCCCAAATTGTGTTTTTATTTTATGCTTTTTCTTGGAAAAATGGTAATCAGAAAAAAAAAACCTTTTGGAATAAATAATGACTGTAAATAAATCTGCATAAATCACTTGATATTTGTGTTAGTTTCTAAAAGAAATCATAAATCATATGTGCAGATTAATTAAAAAACATGTAGAATACAATGACCCTGCACCATCTCCCAGCTTTGAATATCCTGTGTATGTGGCCGAAGAAGAAGAATATGATGAAATTCCATAAGTGGTTTCATATTTTCTCAAGCGCGAGGAAAATTCCATTCATCCGTATAAAGAGTCGTTGGAGCAATCAATTTAGGTTCAGAAGAAGATCCAAAGGAATTCAATATTGGAGCATTGATGTATCCCGGTTTAAAGAGCAAGTTTATTGAATTGTTGAAAGAGTATGTGGACATATTTGCTTGGTCATACCAAGATATGTCGGGTTTGGATACAGATATTATAGAGCATCATTTGTCGCCTAAGCCAGAGTGCCTTCCAGTCAATCAGAAATTGCAAAGAACTCACCCAGATATGGAAGTAAAAATTAAAGAAGAAGTCTTAAAGCAGATTATTTTTGGTTTTCATGTGACATCAGTGTACCCTCAATGGATTTCCAATACTGTCCCAGTACCAAAGAAAGACGGAAAAGTTTGCATGTGCATTGATTATAGATATTTAAATAAAGCTAGTCCAAAAGATGACTTTCCGTTGACATATATTGATATGTTGGTTGATAGTACAACAAAATTCTAAGTATTCTCGTTCATGGACGGATTTTCCGGATATAATCAAATTAGAATGGCTCCTGAGGACATGGAAAAAACAACGCTTATCACACCCTAGGGAACATTGTGTTACAGAGTGATGCCCTTCGGGTTGAAGAACGCTGGTGCAATGTACCAGAGGGCTATGAGTCATGGTACTCTATGCTGGAAAAGACATGCTATGCTCTGGCTTGGTAGGCAAAGCGGTTGTGGTAATATATGTTGAATCATACTACTTGGTTGATTTCTAAAATGGATCTAATTAAGTATATCTTTGAAAATCCTGCTCTTACTGGGATAATTACCCGTTGGCAGATGTTATTGTCTGAATATGATATTGAATACCATACTCAGAAGGCTATTAAAAGTAGTGTGTTGGCGGATTATCTTGCTCACTAACCGGTTGATGACTATCATTCTGTTTAATATGATTTCCACGATGAGGATGTTATGTTTTTGAAAGTGAAAGATTATGATGAATTGTTGCCTGAGGAAGGTCCTGATCCTGAATCTCATTGGGGCATTGCATTTGATGGAGCTGTGAATTCATATGGGAAAGGAATTGGCGTTGTGATTATCACTCCTCATGGATCACACATTCCTTTTACTACAAGGCTGACATTTGATTATATCAATAATATGGCAGAGTATGAGGCTTGTATCATGGTCTCGAGGAGACCATTGATCTTAGAATCAAAGTTCTAGATGTATATGGTAATTCAGCTTTGGTAGTAAATCAGATTAAAGGAAAATGGGATACTCGTCACTATAGCTTGATCCCTTACAAAGACAATGCTAGAAGATTATTACCCTTCTTTAATAAAGTATAATTCCATCATATTCCTAGAGATGAAAATCGAATGGTGGATGCTTTGGCAACCCTGGCTTCTATGTATCAAGTAAATACTTGGAACGATGTGCCCCGTATCACAGTGCAACGTTTGGATAGACCGGCTCATGTGTTTATATCTGAAGGAGTAGCAAATGAAAATCCCGAGTATTATGATATCAAGCATTTTCTCCAGACTCAGGAATACCTTGCTGGTGCATAAATATAAAGATAGAAAGACATTGAGAAGGTTGGCAGGCAGGTTTTTCCTCAATCAAGATGTGTTATACAAAAGAAATTATGACATGGTCTTGCTTAGATGCATGGATAGACATGAAGCAGACATGTTGATTCATGAAATCTATGAAGGTTCCTTTGGTACCCATGCCAATGGATATTCGATGGTAAAAAATATGCTTAGAGCAGGTTACTATTGGCTGACAATGGAATCTGATTGTTATAAATTTTCAAAGAAGTGCCATAAGTGTTTGATTTATGCAGACAAAATTCATGTGCCTCTGACACTTCTCAATGTTATTTCTTCCCCATGGCCTTTCTCCAAGGATGGACGAACTCTGAAATTTTGGAAGTATGAATTCCCCAGGAAGGCTCTCCCAGGTCACTTTTGCTGGTATGAGTATGACTTTCCTGTGTTCCTCAGATAGTTGAAGATGATACCAATTGATGTTTAGTGTGTTGTTGGGTTTGTGATCCTGTTTTCCCCAGTCAGGTCTTGGTTCATTTTAATTTCGGGTTTGCATGGTATGAAGTCTATATCCCATATTCCACAGTAAGGTATTCACTCACATGACGAAAGTCTCTTCCCTTTTGTAGGATGAAATGGAATCATTTGCAAAACATTGCCCTTTGCAGTGTTAGAATTATGGTTGTTATTTTTTTCCCTGGCAACCAGACAAGGGAAATATCTTCTCTAAGAATTTTTGAAACAGTTGACAACTTTTTGGGTTTTCCCCCGCCAAGTGTTGGGTTTGATGTAAAATCCCCATAAGTTTGATTTCTTACTGTAATGTTTGACTTCTTAGATCCCAAGGTAAAGCTGAGATAACGTGTGTCTCTAAAATTTGTTATCCCCGTGAGGTTTCATAATTTCTCCCCAGAGAAGTTGGTGCAATCATCACTCTCAGTATTGAAGAATGTATCTTGGGTTCCCCTCAACTATGTGGTGTTTCCCTCCCCAATGAAGTCAGTACGAAATCTTCAGTTGATATCTCAACAATGTGGTTTTCATTTACCCTATTGAAATCAATATTGCAATCCCCAGTAGAAGTACAAACCTTGAAACAGTTTGTTCCCCATTGAAGTCTGTGTGATGTTACCCGGTGAAGCCTGGAGGAGGATGTTATATCCTTGTATATGTACTAATTTATTGTTATGATTTGATTATTTTCAGATTATGTTCCTTCCCGATTGAGTTAAGCCGTGAAATTTTCATTTTATTTTGTTGGCATATTACCCTATTTGTAGAGTTATGTTATCTTCTCTCCAATAGAATGTCAACCTTAAGCAGAAAGTGTATATTCTTTCAATTTCCCCACTGAGTTTATCCCTCGTGGAATAATTTTGCTTTAGCCTTCTTGTCCGGCTCTTTGTCTGGATTGAATGTGGTTCCCTCTTGAGTTTATTTCCGATGAGGTTTTATTTTTGGTTGACTGATTCATTCTGGTTTATTTCTGGATTGAATCTATGGTCCCCAACAATATTATTATTTTGATTTCTGCAAGCTTTGAGCCCTGTTTTAAGAATGTGCATTTATTTTTCCACGAGAAGACTTTAGCTCCTTAGCAGGAATATATTGACATTCCCCACGAAGTCCTTTTTCTTTCCCTAGGAAATCATTTTTGCAATTCCTTCTCGTAACGACAAGTGGCAGGCCTCTTTATTTGAGCAACATGTACTTCCCCAATAAGTCGGTCAGTTCCCAGAGAAGATTCAAATTTGTTACTCTAATGAATGGTAGCCTTGTCATTATGGAAGGTAGTTCGTTGCTGAGATTTATCACTCCAATGAATGGTAGCCTTGTCATTGTGGAAGGTAGTTTGTTGTTGAGTTTTTTTACTTTAATGAATGGTAGCCTTGTCATTATGGAAGGTAGTCAATTGTTGAGATTTGTTACTCCAATGAATGGTAGCCTTGTCATTATGTAAGGTAGTTTGTTGTTGAGATTTGTTACTCCAATGAATGGTATAGCCTTGTCATTATGGAAAGTATTTCGTTGTTGAGATTTGTTACTCCAATGAATGATAGTCTCGTCATTATGGGAGATAGTTTGTTATTGAGATATTTTTCCGATGGATGGTGGTCTCGTTATTATGGGATATAGTTCCTCGTTGAGATTAGCATTACTCTGAAGAAGTTCTTTTGTTCCCAGTCGTGAATACTGGTGCTAATCGTTTATTACCTACCCTAATATTTGTATTTACTATTATTATCTTACCACTTCTTTCCCCGGTGGGTCGATGCTACTTTTTTGTTATCTCCTTAATGAGTGGATAGTTCGCAGTCATATGTCGATCACTTTTATCCTTTACCTCCTCTCCTCAATATTTGAGTTGATGACGCCTTATCTCTTCTTTGGGATTTACCCCAATAGAGTCTAGTCTTTTATTCACCAGTGATTTATTTTCCTGGTCGTGTTTATCTTTTGATCCCGGTTTTATATACTACATCCCTAGTGGTGTCTTGTGTCATTTTTTGTATTTTTTTATTTGCATTCATAATCATAAGCATTTCATGGCATCTTAGGGCCAAAAATAAGGCTTTTTTTATATTTAAGTATCTTCAATCGTGTCGACACAGAGAATTTAACCTTCACATCTTCGGACAGAAGACACTTAAATAAGGGTTGTTGTTGTACCCTAATTTTCTCCCTAAGATTCCTCTATCATATCATATCAAGTCAATCATAACAAGATTATACTAGGGTTTGGTTCTTCTCCTTGTCTATAGCTTTGCTCATGGGGAATCACCAAGCACCTTGACTTGTATTTTGTGATAATTTATGTTTTGTATTGATTAACTTTTAACTAATAAATACAATGATGTTTGCCCTAATTGTTGATATTATAGGTGAAAGCATAATATATTCCATCAAGTTGATCTTCATGTTCATGAGTTTATTTCCATGCCTTCTTCAACAAAGCTCCATTGAGATTCAAGCTTCATCATTGAATATGTTTTAAAGTAATATCATGATAAATTATATTATTATTCATCATGCCTCAAGTTGTCAAAGATAGTCCAAAGATATAAGGGTTGATGGAAGAAGTTTAACCTAATTGGACAAGTTTTTGATTTCTTGATCACAAGTGAATAACTCCCTCAATTCTTGATATTTGGAAGTGGTTATGGTTGTTATCTTTCCTCATTATCATCCTTAACAACTTCTATTTACATGACAAAAGTATTTGTGCAAGAAGGTTTGTAAAAATTGAGAAGAGTTTCCAAGGCATTTTGTTGCTCTAGGAGCTAGGGTTTTGAACTTCTAAAGGCTATATCTTGCTCGTCGTTTGGTATTTTTGAGTGATTATAAAAACATGCTTATCTTCAAAGGGTTATTAATAAATCACTTCAAAAATTTCAAGAAAATTTGGTATGGAGGATACCTAATGATGAAGAAAAATTACAAGTCCTCTAGAAAGGCCATCAAAATCCCTTATGTGACTTGAAAATATCATAACTTGGTCAATTTTTATCTCCTTAAGCCCACTCATTTTCCAAAATTATCTTGAAGATGTGAAATTCAACTCTTCTTTTATGTGCTAAGCTTATAAATGGATGGAATATGCCCTAAGGATGCAAAAGATTATAGGTCATCTCATGATTTTTCACCAATTTCACCAAGTCATAACTTTCTCAATTTTTGGAGTTTTTAAATGGTTCAAGTCTCAAAATTTCATTCATGAGGCCTACTGCATGCCATATATTTTGGTTAAGAGCAAATTTTAAATGGAAGGCCATGTTTTGATGCAAAACATTATAAGTCATTTTTGAAGAGAAATCTTGAAATTTTTCTAAGTATAAAAGTAAGCATCTTTTTCTCAACTTTGACTCATCATAAATTTTAGCTCAAACATCCATTAATTCCAACTTTTTCACATTTTAAAGCTTTTGATCTCATCTTTCTAAAGCTTCAAGAATCATTCCCTAAGACTCCTTGAGCTGTGAATGCCATTGACTCAAAAATGGTACCTTGAAACTGAAGTTTCACTTCAAGTCAGAATTTGAAATTCATGTTGTGGCTTCTAAACATCAAATTAGCATGCGTTTTTGGTATAGACATGTTTAACCAACTTTCCAATGTGGATTAGATCCTTGAAACGCAAGGATTTAGTAAGTTTTGATGCTAAACAAGTCACACACTCCTCATGTATCAGGTTCACACGAATTCCATCCAAATTTCATCATTCCACACGCTTGATCATCCCACTTGTTTCCCTATAAATAGAGGATCATACCTCATTCATTTTCTCAAGCTTAGAGATCTGGAATCACCCTGTCAAACTTCCTCTTGAACCCACTTTTCTGCAACTTTGAATTTGATTTTACAGCTTTCCTCAATCCATTTTCTTTGTCAATTCTTCATCCTTGAACCTCACTGAAGCTAACAGAAGAAGAACCAAGCTCTAGGACTTCCTAAATCCTTCTAGCCAAGTCAAGTTTTATAGCTCTAAATTTGAACTTCAATAGGTAGATTCCTTCATCAATTCTCTCAAACTTTGATACTGTAATGAAGCTCTCATCACTCTGATTCTAGTCGCAACATTTATTTTCAACTGGAAGTGAGTTTTGGCCATGAATTTTCAAATCCCTTTTCAAATATTTCCTACCAAAACGACTGAGCTACACCTTATATAACTTTTTCCCGGGGGTACCATTGGAATCGTCTTGAAGAGACGAAGCGAATGGTACCAGTCTTGAGCTTTAATTTTTCCATTTCAAAGAACTGCAATTCGCGTGGATGGAGGTTGAAGATGACCAAAGTGTCATCTCTCAACCAATAATATCGTGCCATTTGTTTTTTTAAATTCTGATTTCAATAATTGATTTGGTGCTTTATCCACTAATGTCCATGATATGCACAGTGCGGCAGATCCCTTGGATTTGATTACTAACACGTTTTGACATTGATCCAACTATCTATATATTTTTGGTTTTTATTTTATTTTATGATTTTATATTTTATTTGTTTTAAACTTCAAAAATTCATAAAAAATTCATTTTAACTTCAAAAAATCTAAAAAAAAATCTTAACAATACTTTTGATTTTTCTCTTTCTGATTATTATTTTTTCACAATTTTATTTTGTGTTTTGTTATTTTTTATATTTTTTTCAGTTTATTTGAATTATTTTAAATGTTTAAACATACTTTTCTTAATTTTTAAATTCTAAAAAAACCATGAAAGGATCCAATGACCTCTTAACAAATATTGGTGACCTGATTTTATTTTTATTTATGACTTTACTATTTTTCACAATTTTTGGTTTATTTTTCCTATTTCTTTTAATTTTAAAAATAGTTTCTGACTTTAAAAAATTACCAAAAATTTTATAAAAATATTTGAGCTCATTTCTGATTGTTCTATAGTCTTATTTATTTTTTCTTGAATGTTTTGAATATATTTGCTATTTTCCCATTTTATTTTCATTTAAAAACCATTTTAAAAATCTTTTTCTTTATTTTTTAAATACAATATTATTTTGTATATATTCTGGTTAATCTTGGACTGAGATTTTGATCATAAGCTTCATTAATATCATTGGATCTTGAGTGTCGAGTTTAACTCCACCAAAATGGGTGAATGATTTTAATGGTGTCTTGATTAAATTTTGGTTCAAATGTGGTTTAATTCTTATTTCATCCCTCTTCATCTTATCCTCTTCTTAATTGTGTCACATGTTGTTAGAGGGTGATATACATATCATCTCTCCAAACATATACACATAAATTGCTATTGACCGGCCTCAAAATAGGTACGACTTCTATATAAGTCCACTTATGATTGCTTAACATAGCGCTAAATTTTGTCCCGATTCGAGAAATGATCATTCATGGCCCAAACCCGTGTTTGTAAGCCCAAGTATGTTAATTTGAATCCTTTGATCCAATAACCTTAAGATTCATTGTTAGGAGGCTTTGGTCTTATCAATCCTCTAATGAATCTTCATAAGCTTTGGTCAAAGTGAATCACTTAAACATTGTTGATCATTCATTGTTGCCTTGAGAATTTTAAATGAATGATATACTTGACAAAAAGCAAATGAAACTTGTTGTTGAGAGGCTTTGATTTTATCAATATTCTAATGAGTTTAAAATTAAAGTTTCAAGATGGTCATTCAACTAACCTCTAATTTCTAACAATTGACTTTATCTTGTGCCTTTATTTTATGCTCTTTACTTTAATCACATTTATTTTAGTATTTACATTTCATTCCATTTTCATCTTTTCTCACTTGAGCATTTACTTTAATGTCATTTTATTTTGCTCACTTGAGCTTTTCATTTCTTTTTGAAGATACCTAATAATCAACTTGAACCATAAAAAACTTTAATGTTACTTGGACTATTTGGTTACTAGCCTTGGCATTATGGAGTTATGGACTTCTTAGACTTAGGATTAGAGACCCTGAGCTATCTTGAGACCTTGTGACTTCAACTGTTATTTTGTCTGGAGCTCTTGGGGTTTACCCCAAGATATTCGGTTGTTTGTTTGGTTTTGTGTACAAGTTATTAGGATCACATGCTTTATCTGTGATCGGGAATTCATCTGTATACAGCCATTACTCTACCCAATTTTTGTGAATACTTAATGCAATTGAAGCCTGGTTTTCTTAAGATGTTTATTATATTCGCTTGTTTGGATTCAAATCTAAAGGACGGGAATTCTACATTTACTCATTATGTCATGTGTTGGCTTGTTGTTGGTTAGACAATTTTTTTCCCTAACTTTTATCTTATGCTTTAGGATAGTCCCTTCATCTCCTCCTACCTTCTTTAATTTCAAAAATCTTCTCCCTCATTTTGAAAACCCTTCTTGTTTTTAAACTTGAACCGCTTTCACAATAAACTTGGACTTATGTCCATGCATTTTCAAAATATTTTCTTAATCAAACTTTAAACAATTTAACAATACTTTGACATTTTTGTGAGAAGACTAAAAACCAATCAATCTCATTCAAACCATTTTTCCACTTTGGCTTTTTTACCTTAAAAACTTTTCTCAAAAGACCAAACTCTTGTCAATCCTTGTAGTGATGTGAGCTACTATACTTCTACGATATATAGTGAAGTGAGATATTTTCCACTTGGGTGTTGAGTGAGGTTTTGTTGATTTTAAAATCCAAGCCATATCCTCCACTTTGATATGACGCAAATTTTCCTTTCTTATAATTATAGGTAGTAAGTATGTTCTTCCACTCAGAGAAGACAATGATGTCCAGTCTCTTAAAATTAACCATCACACTTGTGTTTTAAAATTTTTAAAGGTGAACTACGAGTACCCTGATCCCCTATTACACAGAAGGTAGTATGTAGGCACTAAAGGTTCGCAATCGCGGCGGGTGCAAAAATCATAAAAAATACTTATTTTCTCATCTCTACAATCTATTTTTATACAACACCTATAGCCAAAATACACAAATTTTCAAAGAGGTTCCTCCGGAGTACCGTAGATTTTTAAGGTGCTAATACCTTCCCTTTGCATAACCAACCCTCGAACTTAGATTCTCTCCCCCTCTTTTTGGGTTATTCGATATTTTCCCTTCCCTTTGGAAATAATAAAGCACGATGGTGATTTTTATTTTAATCTGTGTGAGTCAAGTCAATCCAATGGCTTAGTCTCAACATTTCTACCGCTACACTCAAATGACTGAAAAATCAGATGTATTGGGTAAAAAAGTCAACTGTGGTCAAACTACAATCAAACTTAAATATTTTTGGCCAACATCAATATTTTTAAGTCATATCCCTCAATTGATCAAGGATTGATCCCAATTCTCAAGAAAAACATTAAAATCATCAAAGGGACAAAATTGTCAAAATTAGGGTTTTGACTGAGAATTACTAATCATTGACTTTTGATCTAGTACCTGGCCTAATGGGTTGAAGCATAATATCAAGGATTCAAACACAATATATTTACCTAATTTCATGGCTCAAACTACTTCTCAAGATAATTCTATTGATAGTTGAAATTTTATCAACTGATGAAAAGTCAACTGACACAAAAAAAAGTCAAACTTTGACTTTTTGGTCAACATTGAATTTTAAAGATCAAAATTCATCAATACTTTAAAAAATATCAAACTTTATCATCAATAATCAATAAAGTCAAGAAAATCCATAAAAAGTCAAAATGTTAAATACTTAGAAATTTTTTGTATTTTTTAACCTTGATAATTTCAATACTTCATGACAATATTTCACCAAGATGCAATATGGTTCAAGAAAAACTTTCAACATGAAAGTTTTAGATCTTGATGAACTCTAAAACTTTGTATTAGAGGTTTGATGTCCAAAAATATTTAGTTTTGAAGATATAAACCCATTGTAATAGCATATGACATTTAAATTCCGCAATTTATCATTTTCCTTATTATTGCTAGTAATTAGGATTTGCATGACAAGACTAAAATCAAACCATAGAAAACCCTAATTCAAAGATAATATACATGAACACAACACACTTTGCACACACGCAACTCTAGGGTAACCACACTTGTTTCCTCAGATGAAAACAGTCATGTCCCTCGAACGTGGGATGTTTTAGCAAAGATCCTCAATTATAAGATCATAGTCCCTCGTTGACCCTTCAACAATGCCTTCGGTAAACGATCTTAGTCCCTTACAAAAATTGCTAAAATATCTTACAAGTTGCCTTCTATGACTGTACGATGACCCACGCCTGTCCCTCACATCCAATGATATGGCTCTCTACCAATCAATGGTGGACAAGCACTATCTAAAGGAGGAGGAAAATAACAAATACTTTTTGAGTAGGTAGATTGTTCGTAATTTCTTTCTCACAAACTAAAACCATTTTCACACCTCACACTTTTAAAACACTCTTCAAAACAAACATCTTCTAAAATTATTTTCAAAACCAACACTTTGTACAGATTCTCAATGATACGAGAATCATTACAAAGTTTGCCGAAACGAAGGTGTTTTCAAAATATTTTCAAACACAAACACATTTACAAAGCATTTCAAGTGAGCTAGCAATTAAGAGCCCGTAGATAACTACGGATGAAAAGGGTGCTAACACCTTCCCTTTTCACAACCTACCCCCCTGAACTCAAGAAAATTCTCAAAAGGTCTTTCCTATTCTTTTCATCATTTCCTTATTGGATAAAAGAAAAATTCGGTGGCGACTCTTGCTATCTGCAACATTTGCGATAAAATGAAAAACACCTAAGTTAGTTCTCCCACCGTATCATACTCGTCCATGATGAATGCCAGCTTCTGTGCCAAGGACTCATTGAATTTCTCGGCCCGAAGACCGTGTTGGAAGGCTCCTGCGAACATCTCTTGATTGGTATGGGAAACTTTAATTATTTCCTCGTTGAACCTTCCCAGGTATTCTCGGAGAGATTTCGACTGCGCCTGTTGAACATTAGGCAAACTGGTTGTTGACACTTTACGATGCTTTCTCGTCGAGAAGTGTTGCATCATTTTTTCGTTAAGTCTTGATAGATTCCCACAGAATGTCACAGGAGACTCATATACCATCTTAGAGCCCCTTCCTTGAAGGTTTAGGTTATGAGTTTACGTTTCAGGGAAACAGAAGCTCCCATTATTTCCAATTAGTTGTTGATGGCAATAATGTGTTTTTGAGGATCGATCTTGCCATCGAAGGAAGTAAATTATGATGGTTTGAAATTCTTTGGGACCTGGTCGTCCCATATTTCTTGGGAGAGTGATTCAGGGTCCAAAAGCTCCTCTTCTGTGTCCCCACCCCCTGGCTTTGTAGCTGCAGAATTTGAACGTTGTCCTGCAATGTTTCATTCTGTTGGCGGAGAGCATCCACCATGGCCAATAAGTGTGCCATGTCTAAAAGATCCCTGTCAGTAGACATGGTCGTAAGTGTAATTTTTATGTGCGGGTCTGGGAAAGTTTACCGAGGCCTCACGGTGGGTGCCAAATGTTCTTGCTAAAAACATTAAAAGAGTAACTTCCCTACTAATGATCAGGGAGAGTCGTAAATGGTTGTATTTGTGTATCTGTCTGTGAACCAGATGATGCCTTTCATCAACACCCTCTCCCTTTTTATATCCTTTCTCTTTCTTTAATGTCTTCTTTAAAGGAGTAACCCTTCCTATACCTCTCCATTAATTATGGTGTAATGGTCGCCGCTGCCATGAATGGAGATCACTCCAAGAGTCATAATGTATGCCTTAATAAGTTGGCTACCATTAAAACTATACTCAGAACCAACTTCATACTAAAAGGCATCAGATGAGTGACACTTCTGACCCTAGAACTAAGGCGTATCTGGCTAATATGGCTTCTATCCTTTTACTCGAGTAGGTAATCGACTCTCATATCACCTTCTGGCTTCTTGTCTCTCCGGATTCATACTCTGGCTCGGGTAAAATATTCCAGATGTACATGATCTAATAATGACTATGGATGTGGGTCAGGTGACTCTGCTCATAATGTTCTTTCTTAGTTTTTTGGATTGTCTCTTCTTGAACTCATCAGACTCATTCTTTAGATTGTTTTTTCTTGGACCCTTTATACTATTTCTTTCTAAGTTCAATAAAGTTAACATGATCCAATATATAATTTAAAGGGTGGGTATTTCAATATTTGCGATTTTTATTAAATACTTATACATCCAAGATATTTTGTCTGAGCCACGGTATGAATGCGGAGTGACGAGAAATCAGAGGGAAATATGTAAGTCGATTACCTACTCAGGTAAAAGGGTAAAGAGCCTTATAAGCCGGATATGTCCTAGCTCCGGGGTTGGAGATGTCCCTCATCCGATGTCTTTTGATATGAAGTCGGCTCCGAGTATAGTTGTAACGGTGGCCCGCTTATTAAGACACACGTTATGACTCTTGGAGTGACCTCCATTAATGGAAGCAACAGTCATTACACCATAATGAATGGAGAAATATAAGAAGGGTTACTCCTTTAAAGAGAACTTAAAGAAGGAGAAATGATATAAAAGGGGAGGAGACGTTGATGAAAAAAATCATTTGATTTATAAAAAAAATACACAAATACAATCATTGTGACTCTCCCAAATCATTAGCCAGAAAGTTACTCTTTAGTGTTTTTAGCTAGATCCATACCTAATTATCTAATGTCAAATTATTTCTTATATTTTAAAATTATTTTAAATTTTAAACTAATGTTATCTAGTGTGTACACATAAATAACCAAAATGTCACCTCACTGCTAGCACAACCAAGTGGTAATAGTGCTCTACAACACAACAAAAATCCTCGAATGGTGATGAGCCATGGTCCTACAGATAATCTTGAGTCTGCTCTCACTGATCAATAGCTTAATGGATCACGATGCAGCAATATGGTGACAAATACAATTCAGAGTTTGACTAGCATGTGGACAAAAAACAAATATGCAAACCAGTTTCAAGGAGAGCAAAATTTTGACTACATCAAGGGGAAGGGTGACTTTAGTAATTTCATGTAATAAATATGACAATTACCATTTTATTTACATAGACAATTAGTGGAATTTTATCTTCAAGTTTATTTAGATGAAATTTAACTTAAAATTTGTTTAGATGGATGGAATCTAATAGGATTGAGTTATCAAAGTTAAATATATATATAAAAGTATATAGTTAAGTTCATCACTTAGGCAGATTCTCGTGAGGGTGGAGAGAGTAGAGACAACTGTCCAAGCCTACAAAAGTGTAGCTATTTTGGTGTTGATTTCCATGTTGTTCAAAATTGCCCTTACATGAAAAGTTAAATGATAAAACACCTTTTGAATACGGATTTGAAATAAGCACTTTTGTGATTAAAAGGTGTAAGAATTCAGTTAAAAATATTAAGGATTAGTATTTTCTTAGGAAAGAAGAAGAAAGATATGTTCAATCAAACTAGTATCTATGAAAGCTCAAACATATTTGCCAGCTTTTTTCCTCTCTTTAGAGTTATGGCAATTTGTCGCCAATATAATTTGATAGTAAAACTTTGGGTGACACAAAATAAAGCCTGGTTGAAGTGTTGTTTTCAGTTCATAAAAAGCCACAATCATACAACACCTTTTGTAAATAAATATGTTGTAGTTCTAGATATGTGTAGCTAAAAGCAAAAAGAAAAAGAAAAGGGAAACACGGGACCCCAAATGAATTGCTTGCTTCAAGAATGTATTTAGCTGTAATATTGTTAACAGGGTTTCTTTTTTAGGAATATATATATATATATATATATATATATATATATATATATATATATATATATATATATATATATATATATATATATATATATATATATATATATATATATATATATATATATATATATATATATATATATATATATATATATATATATATATATATATATATATATAGTGGCGAAAAAAATCTATTTTATTGAGGCAATAAATTAAACAATTTTAAAGATGTGAGGGGTACTATTAGTATTTTTTGTAACTTAAAGTCCATGAAGTTAGAATTATGAAAATTCTACAGTCTAATAAATATTAAACAATTTTTCTTTATATTTAATAGTGATAATTTTCACTACTGAAAATTTAAAAGTACTATTCGAATATGCAAATTCAAATGTACGTTGTGAATTTAGGATATTAAGTTATTTCAGATATAGATATCTGAAATAATTCAATATCTCAATTTTCACTGCTCATATTTTTTTGTTTTCAATGTGATTTCAGATATACATATCTGAAATAATTCAATATTCCAAATTTCTTTTGATTTTATTTAGAAAAGATATTTATTTAAAATATAATTATGATATAATTAAATTAAATTATTATTTTAATAAAGAATAACTTAAATTTATAATTAAAAACTAAATATTAAAGTAAACTTATGATATGAAATTAAACAATGAATAAAATAATTAAATTTCTAATTATAATGGTGAATGTAATTATTGATATATTTTATAATAAAATAAAATGTAATTAAATAGTCTCGGTGTTCTAGACCTTTTGTTCTTGTCTCTCTGGCATTTAGGCGACAAAACGTAAAATATTCAGTTTTCTGAAAAATCGATTATGAATTAAAATTTTACCTTGTCAATTCATTCGAAAAAAATCAAGGATAAACAAAATAGAGGACCCTAACCTAAAAACCCTAAATTCTTTGTTTTTCTATTTTATTTGATTTATTTTCCGTTTTCACATTTTCGAAAAAATCTGAAAAAATTTGTAGACACTTAATTTAATTTTATTTGATTTTTAGTTGTATTTTTTAATTTTTATAATAGAGTAAAATTTAGATATGCATATCCGAAACTACTTTTTTTTTTTTGTAAAAAATGAGGTGTATTCGGATATTCATATCCGAACACACCTCATTTTTTAAAAAAAATTCTATATGCATATCTGAAACCACTTTTTCGGAAAAAAAATAAGGTGTATTCAGATATGCATATCTAAAACCATTTTTTTTCATAAAAAAATGGGGTGCGTTCGAATATACATATCCAAATTTTAGAGATATTTTGAGTTTTTTACCAGAGATCTGAAAGAAGAGTACTAAGTGTCTAAAGAAATTCTCTAAATACTAAAGACCATGTGTAGATGTACCATCAATGTACCTTAAAATGTGTTTCTTAGCCTTAAAGTGTGATTCTTCAGAATTCGTCTCAAAACCTATCACACATACTACATGTTAGGCAATGTGACTCCAAACCCAAGATGAGGGGAGGAGTTGAATTTTATGAGTTTGAAAAATTGGTTTTTAATTAAAAATTATTTGATAAATGAAAACGTTTAAAACAATTCTGTACATGAATTTATATAGTTTTCACCTAACCACTTAACTTATTCATGTCATTGAAAATTTCTTCTTGAGAAGTTTCATTATATCACATGTGAATTTTTTATAGATTATGCTCATGAACCTTCTTACGATCAAATATGAGTTTTACAATGTCTTTTCTCCAAGCCAAACATGAGATTTTACACCAGTACAATCTCGAAATCAAACAGAGCTTTTACACTAGACTAAGCTTAAGAACCTGTTAAAATGCGAGAGGTTAAGAGACATTTGAATATATCCCATGATTTAAAAAGCACTACTGAGACTTTATTTTATATAGATAGATTTACAACTAATACATGTTATAGTCGATGTGAGATTATTCTATATAGAAATATTCTTAACCTCTCTCTCTCTCTCTCTCTCTCTCTCTCTCTCTCTCTATATATATATATATATATATATATATATATATATATATATATATATATATATATATATATATATATATATATATATATATATATATATATATATATATATATATATATATATATATATATATATATATATATATATATATATCAACACTCCCCCCTCAAGCTTGAACATATAAATTAAATGCACCAAACTTGTCACATATATAATTAATTTTGGGACTTTCCTGAGATTCTATAAACAAGTTTGAAAAACATGTTCAAATATACAAGTATGAACAAATATACCATATGTACAAACTTAAAAACATGGAAACTATTTCAAAGCGATTCAATATCTAAACACCAATCTCAGGCAACAACGCCATTTTATTGTTGTGGTAAAGCAACAAGCAAAAATAAGTATTTTTAGTTTTGTTTTATCGTCTCCATATGGATTAGTGTGAGGGAAAGAATGTCGTTCAATATTCTCTATATTTCTAAGCTTGGTTCTGAATGGTTTAAAAGTGTAAAGTGTGGAAATTATAATTATGAACCAGAAAATAAATGCATTCTTAGAGAGGAGAGAACTCGTCGGGATTGAATTTCATCTACCCATCAAACACTTAAACTTATTGATCAGTTGTACACAATCTAAAACACTCATCAATATCATCATGTATCACCCACAATAGAGGTTATGTCTAACGCAAAGTTGAGAGAACAACCATATTGTGTCATCGACGATGTCTCACGCAACTAAATAACACAAAAGTATTAAGATTCGATGCCCACGATGGATATTAGACCTAAATATATCTCTAGAATCTAGAACCTCATAGATGTTCATCCTAAATCCGAATTTGAACCGTATATGTCTATAGAAACTCAAATCCAACATAAAGTAAGTGATCATCAATATTTATTTGTAAAAGAGATTAGATACAAAACCATGATCAACAAATATACATACAATAAGAGTAAACTTACATATAATCCACAACAATGAAGAATGCAAAGAGAAGAGAGAAGAAGAACAATAACACATTGTTGTACCCCAAAATTTGCCCTCCCATATTCTTCAAAGTTTTGGCAAGCATTTACTCAAGTCTACTCAAGGGCTACACAGTCAAGCATCCTCCTAAGGCAGGCAAAATTAGGGTTTTGGTTCTTGCAAGGAAGCTGAGGTTTTCAAGGGCTCAATCAAGTCCCATATGCTCCTATACATTGTCAAGCACCAACATGTCAAGTTTCAAGGCTCACAAAGGTCAAGTTGCATAGTCAAAAGTCCCATTTGCTCAATAGTCAACTGTAGGGGCAAAATGGTCATTTGGCAGTCAAAAGTCAAAATTTTTGGTCAACATCTCATTTTGAAGCCACAATCATCATTTGATCAATTCTTGATCATGATTCCACAAGCCTGGCTCAAAAAGTCTCAAGATGCAAAAGTTTCTATTTTTGGACAGCTGAAAAGTCAACTGTAATTTGACCAAGACATAACTTTTTCATGGTTCATCAGAAAAATCCCATCCAATGCTCATCTTGAAGGGGAAGACATTTCCTACAATTCATCTTCACATTCCAAGTCCAAGAAATGCTCTCACAAAAAGTTATCAATTTCAACATTATAGGTCATTTTCAAAAGTCAACAAAAAGGGACTTTAAGTCAAAGACCATAACTTGAGATTGGTAAATCAAAATGACATGGGACCAAAGACATTGGTTATAGGACTTCAAGACCTTTCCAAAATGTCTAAGAACATGTTCATAGCTTTAAAATTGAGCAAGATATGCATTGGAGAAGTTGGGAAATTTTTGTGAAATGGCCAAAGTCAATTATCTTTGAAATTTCATTTTTGACAAAAGGGGCCCACTTTTTCCACTTGTTTAAGCTTGTCCATGCCTCCCACGTGTCCCAAAATTTATTTCAAGATTTAAAATTAATTTTTCCATTTTTATTTAATTTTATGTGATTTAATTCATTTTTAATCTTTAAAATTCAAATAAAAATCAAAGAAATTAATGGAGGGATATATTTTGTGTTGAATAGCTTTGAATCACCCTGAAATACCTTCCAAATTCGTGCAAGGCCTATTATGGGCATAGAAATTCAAATTTTGACACAAAAGGCAAGTTGTTTCAATGTTGGTTATGGCAAAATCTCAAACATTATTGCAAGGCTTCAATGACCATTACTTGGATGGATACACATTCAAAACTATATATACAAGCCTTCCCAACCTCATTCAAAAAAGTGTGTGTGCAGAAACGGCCAAGAGCAAAACCAAAAATTATTCAAAAGTGAGAGTTCTAAAACATAGTTGCGAGCATCTTCAGATTAAAACAAGCACGTGGTTCTATTCCTTGCCACACCCTGAAGCTAAAGCAACCTTTGCCAAGTCCTGAGGCTCATACCGCGCTGTAAGTTCTTCCCAGGTCCCCTATAATTTCCATATCATTTTTTTCATTACTTTCATGTGCAGATTCTCAAAGGAGGAACACCATAAACCTCATATCCCAGCGCTCCAAGTGTCATCAACGCAGATCCAAAGGACAAAAAGTGTAGCACACCATACTCTGGAGTCAAGCGTGCTGCAGGCAATCATGAAAGTCAAACGTGGCTTAGATTTCAGTGGGCTTGGATTGCTTCAATAAACCTCCTATTTGGCCCACACCCCCCTTGGTTTTTACTTTCTTTTTTTATTTTGTTTTTGTCATTTTCTCTTATTTTTAATTGCTAACCTTTTAATTATTTTTATTATTAACAATTAACTTAATTAACACATTTTCATAAAAAACCAAAAAATAGAATTAACATTATTATTATTATTATTTTATTTTGTAAATAAATATTAACCAAAATAGTTTAATTAGGCAAGTTTAATTCCTTTTCTTAAATAATTAAAATAAATCTAGAATTAGGTAAAAGTTAACTTTTAATTTTATTCCATTTCTTTTATTTCATAAAAACATAAAAAACATAAAAAATATTTTCTTTCAATTAATTAATTAATTAGTCATTAATTAGCTTTAATTTCATTTTAATTACAAAAAAGACCAAAAAAATTCAATTTCTTTTCTTAAAAAGGGTCAACACCCTTAGACATTCCCGATTATTTTATTCGCGCGCATTTACTTTATTTGATTATTATGTAATTGCCTTCAAGAATGTAATAGTTAAATAGGTTTATCGCTTTATTTAATTTCCGTACTTATTTACTAAAAAACGGGTCTTTGTAATTTTTGGCGATGTATAGACCCGCGCCTTGTAATAGCGTAGGATTTATTTTTCCGCAATTTACTTTCTGCACCCCTTAACTGCTAAACTTGCATGAAAGAATGTATGTAAATAAAAACAACTCGTAGCTCACTAATTACAAAGACAAACATAACATGAATACAACACACAATGCACACACCACTTCTAGGGTACGCCTCACTCGTTGCCTTCGAAACGTGGTCGTCAAGTATAGGACGTTTTAGTAAGTCCTTATGTCCATGATCCAGTTGCCTCGAAACAGTTGCCTCGAAACAGTTGCCTCGAAACAGTTGCCTCGAAACAGTTGCCTCGAAACGGTTGCCTCGGATTAAAAAAGGATCAAGGACATAAGGGTAGCTTCTAAGGTGTCCTAACTGTTGCTTCGATGACCACACTGTCCCTACAATCGAATTGACCCGAACACCTCCAACGGTGGTGCTACCTACCTCTCAATGGTGGAATATCACTATCTAAAGGACACTTACACAACTTAATTCCTTAGGGTAGGTAGATGACTCATGGGTACTTGCTCTTTTCAAAAACAAACAAAATACTTTTCACACCTTACACTTTCAAAAACTTTCAAAACAAAATTTTCAAACACTCTTGAGGACAGATACAAGAGTTATTCAGAAATCTTTCAAAGAAACTTTTTCAAACCCACACACACTTAAAAAGCAAACATTTTTTGAAAACATAAGAGCAAGTACCTAAGAGCCAGTGGATAACCACGGATAGAAAGGGTGCTAACACCTTCCCTTTCTATAAATCTACCTCCCGAACCGAGAAACATTCTCAAATAAGGAATTTTGCTGTGCTTTTGTCCTTTCCATGTTGGAGAACATAAAAGACGGTGGCGACTCTTGCTTACCGCGACATTTCGCGAAACCAGCTAAAAAACAGTCAGTTCTATTTCCACCGATCACACACATGTTAATGTCTCAAGCATTAATGAAAATTTGACTCCGAATCATCAAGATGCATCATCCAATGTTTGGAAGAGAGCGTTTAGCCCGCACAGAGGGCACTTAGCGTGTGACCTGTTGTGTAGAAAAAGTTAGCTCTTGTTTTCACCATAACTTACCGTAACTCTGATTTACGCACAATCTAAATTATTGGAATGCTTATTCAATACCCTATCTAACAATGATTAAATACCAACAAAATTGATGATTTTACTCTTCTTTTATTTGAGCCTTATTCTTTGATGAATTGCTCAAAATCGCATCATTGAAGTTGTGCCTTTGGATCTTATTGCTCAAATGCTTCAACCATGCATGAACACCTACAAAATATATGAAAAACTATGAAGTGATACAATATTTACACGAAAAAACGATATACTATTATTTACACAAAAGTCGGGATTTTACTTATTTATACACAAAAATCGATGAATATATGCCACAAAATACAACTGGAAATAATGACATTTTGGAACTATCATATTTTTATCATCAAAACTAAAAGGCCAAGTGCATAACCAAATCTTCTTCTTATGATCTCCCCCTTTTTGATGATGACAAAACCATATATTTCGATAAACAATTTATACTAGGTTTAATCTCATAAAACGATTCAGAGTTAGCTAAATAGCTCCCATTGAGTTTTATACTCTCAAAACTTATTTAATCTTGTTCAAAGTCTCCCCCTGAGTTCAAGACTTAAAGAATTTTTGGAAATAACACAAATCAATCAGCATGAAGGAATACTTCCCTGAATGAATAACCATTAAGAGTCTGACTAGCGATGCAGAAATCTTCATCTTAGATCATGATTTGCTATCAGAATGTGATGAGGTGTCTAACCTGATCTACCATAAGATTATGAATAGTATTGAAGAAATATTTATCTTAGACTTTGGCTTGCTATCAGAGTAAAATGGTGTATCAGAGTCTGGTTGAACTTGTCATATCGTCAGTGTCTGGTTGAATTTCCTTTTAACAAAGGGAAAATATCCCATGAATTCTGATTTCTAGATTCTAAATCTCCTTCAGAACTTCTGAGTTTTCCTGTTAAGAAAAATTCAATGAATTTTCTCAAAGTTCCTGAGTCAAACAACGTTAGTGGCAAAAACATCATAACATATTTGGGAACAAGATTTTGAGAATAAATATATCAAAATCATTACTTTCTCCCCCTTTTTCAAAAATCAAAAGTATTTAAAGAGACAAAAAAATTCCATTTATCAAAGACCAAAGTACAAAGAGTTTTAGAAACATAGAAAACATCTAGAGTTCTAAAAACAAAGGTAAGCAAAATGGTCAAAGGGTTAGGTGAAGGAGGAGGGGGAAACCTAGCCATGAAGTCCTTCAACATGTTGGCAAGAGCATAGATATAAGCACTATGCTCTTCATATCTTTCATCTTGCTTGTCTAGACGCACTTAAATGATGGCATTTGACTTCTTCAGCATCAACAACATTCACACACCCAGAAGGGGTATCATCTTCAACATAAGACATCTCAAATACAACCATCTAAGAAGCAACAACATCAGAAGGTTGTACATCCATTGCAAAAGTAAGATCTTCTACTTCCATAATAGGCAAGCAGAGAGGAATAGAAGGTGGTGCTTGAGCAGCAAACATAACCTCATGTTTCTTCCGTATTTCCTGGGTACACATGTGTAATACGGTCGGAGAACTGAATTTTTTGGTTTTATCCAAATGTGCAGATAGGAAGAGTTGCCACCGACTTTTCTTTTATCCAATATTTAGGAAATGTGAAAAGAACAGGAAAGAATTTTGATAGATTTTGAGTTTGGGGGGTAAGTTATGAAAAGAGAAGATGTTAGCACCCTTTTCATCCGTAGTTATCTACGAGCTCTTAATTTCTTAGCTCACTTTTAAAAAACTTGCTCTGTGTGTGTCTGTGTGTGTGTGTGTGTATGTGTGTGTGTGTGTGATTTGTTTGAAAATGTTTTGAAAAGCTAATGTAAGGATAACTTTGTAATGATTCTTGTATCAATTCTTAAGAATGCATAAAAAGTATTTTTTTTGAAAATATTTGTTCCAAAGTGTAGTGTGAGAAATGTTTTGTTTGTGAGAAAAGTTATGAGCAAGCAATTAGGAGTTTGTTACCCACTAAAGTCTTTCTTATTCTTTTCCTTCTCCTTTAGAGATAGTATTATCCATACCATTAGTTGGTAGGTAATCCCATCTATTTGATGTAAAGGGACAAGCGTAGGGTCGTCTCATGGTCATCGAAGGCAACATGTAAGGATAGTTTAGAAATTATATCGAAGGGACTATCATTATTTTGCTCGTAGGGTCATCGAAGGGTCATCGAAGGGACTAGATTATTTTGTAGGCAACTCGAAGGGTCATCGAGGGATTACGATTTTTATTCGAAAGGGACTATAATGATTTGATCGAGGGTCTTTTTGCTAAAGTATCCATACTTTCAAGGGACGTGATCAATATCGTAAGGCAACAAGAGAGGTTACCCTAAAGGTGCAAGTGCGTGAAGTGTGTTAATTCAGTTATTTATCTTGAGAATTAAGGTTTTCTATGTTTATTTTTAGTCTTTCCATACAAACCCTAGTTACTAGCAATTAAATATGTACATAAAAGTGTCGAATGTAAAGTGAAGAAATTTAAACCTAAGCTATTACATGGCTTTGGGAGAGACACATAAGTATAAAAATTGCGAGAAAGTAAACCTACGCTATTACATCCTCGGAGCAGATACATAATTAGAAAAATGCGAGAAGAGAAATCTACGCTATTACAATCGATAATGCGACCTATATATTTTGTCTAAGAAAATTAAATAGTAAAAGATAAATGGGAAAAGTGTTAGAAAAATGTTTTTATTTTCGTGATTTTTGTAGAAAATACTTTAAATGATAATAGTAATTAAAAACCTAATTCTAATTAATTTTAATATTAAGAAAACAAGTTAATTAATTAATAAAATAATTAGTAAAATAAAAATGCATAAGAAATTTTTTAATTATTAATTAAAAAGACCTAACCCTAATTAGTTATACATTTGAAAAAAGATTAAGTTAGTTAATGATCAATTAAAAAGAAATTAATTAAGAAAATAGAAAATTAAATAGTAAAGGAATAAGAAAAAGAATGTTAAAATATTAAAATGTTTTTGTGTAGAAAATAATTTAAGTGATAATAATTAATTAAAACTTAATTGTTTCTAATTAATTTTTAATATTAAGAAAAAGGTTAATTAATTAATTAATAAAAATACATCAAAAATTTAATTACTAATTAAAAACTGTAATCCTAATTTGTTAAAGTGTTAAAAAAATATGTTAATTAATTGTTAACTATAAAGGAAATTAAGAAAATATGGTGAAAATAAATTAGGGTTAGTATAAAAAAGGAAAAAAAAACCAATTGCCCGGGGTGGGTATTAGTTTGGCCTGAAAACACTTGTACCGTGAGATTCGATGAAAATAATTCAAACTGCCCTAGGAATGACAGATCCTTATTCCCGCGTCAAAGCTTGCAGACAATGATTCTAAACAAGTCTAAACATCATTATATATATATATATATATATATATATATATATATATATATATATATATATATATATATATATATATATATATATATATATATATATATATATATATATATATATATATATATATATATATATATATATATATGCATAGAATTAATCAACAACGCATGAATTATGAGTTTGAATTTCAAGAATATTACCCAACCGGTGATGTTGATATGTGATGATCTAGCACGCTTCAAGCTTCAAAGATGGATGGGGTGAACTCTTGAGAACTTCAGGAACACGATGGAATTCTTGGAATGGATTGAAAGTTGATGCATACAAGGTTTATATTTTTCGCTATTTTTGAGAAAATTGAGATTTTTGAGAGTGTGTTCTTGAGGTAATTTTTGTGTCCTTCTTATTTTGAATACATTGTGTATTTATAGGAGAAAAGATTAGGTCAATAATATTGAATCAAATCTTGTGCAATCGATTTGAATTTCATGATCAAATATTGATTACATTACAAAAGATTTGAATTTCATGATCAAATATTTGATTGAAGTTTTACAAGAAATCTTTCTTTTTTAGGACAATCTCATACCAATCACGTTTTTTTCAAGTTGTCACCAACTTTTTAGACTTATGATTTGATTCGAAAATAGATCTACATGCCTTATATCATTTATTTGATATTTTATTTGATTTTTTTTAATTGAATAAAATCAAAAGAAAGAGGAAAAAAACCACCAAAATAAATGAATGGATTTAGGAGTCTATTTTAAGGTCAGGAACACATTTGGACCTTAAAATATAGGCCCGTTAGCCCAAAAATTCAAATTTTCTCAATTTGGACTTCATGCATTTTCTCAAAATTCCCCAACTTACACCAATCATAACTCACTCAATTTTTATCATATGTTGGTGATCTTGGACTCTTTGAAAAGCTCAAGATATCCCCTACAAACTTCATGTTGGTTATTTTTTCATTTGAAGCCTTTATCTTTATGTAATGTTTTTTGACAAAAAGTGTCTTTTTGTTGACTTTTAAAATGACCTTTAATGTTTTGGCTCGTATCTCTCAAATGAAGCATTTTTGGCCTTGAGCTTAGAGAGACAAAGTTGTAGAGAATTGAATTTAAGAGTTATGTTTGGTCAAAGTTTAGTTGACTTCTCCTATAGGAAACCTTAATTTAGTAACTTTTGACTTTTGATAAATCTTGAGGTTTCTTGATGAATCATGATCAACCCTTGATCAAATGATGAATTTGAGTTCAAAATCTTGATGTTGACCAAAGATCTTGAAGTTTGACTGTAAATTGGTCAAAGTTGAATTTTTGCCTAATACAGTTAATTTCCAATCATCTGACAATTAGATTGAGAAAACTTGTGCTGCAAGGCTTGAAACTTGGCATGAGGAAACTTTGAATCATATGAGAAACCATGAACTCCATTTTAGGCATTATAAGTCCAATTTTCCCTCAGAAAACCAAAACCCTAATTATAGGTCACTGCTTAGGAGGAGGATTCATCTGATCAATTCTTGAGTAGTCTTGAGTACTTGAGAACCTTAGGAGCACGAGGAGGTATCGTGAATCAATTTGTCTTGAAAATGAGAGGGTAAATTTTTGGGTACAACAATTGCCCCTGTTCAATCTTCTTAAACCTTAAAAGTTAGATTGACATACTCGCCATTCGAGATCTGAAGGTGGAAATGGATTGAACACTTAAGTGCCCAGAAATTTGCACTCACATGTGCACGAAGTAAAAATATTGGTTGATTATACTTCTTAAATGGGCTTAAAGATGCCATTAGGAGAGATGATAGAGTGTCTTCAGAGATGGGCTTATAGATGCCATCCAAAGTAACTATTGATAGCAGTACCAGAATGAGTTTATTCCTGACTGTATCTGAAGAATTCTCTTCAGAAAATATCTGAAAGAGAATGATTTTCAGAGTAAACCTCTGATGGAGAATGATTTTCAGAATAAACGTCTAAAGGGGAAATGCTTTTCAGAATAAACATCTGAAGGAGAATGCTTTCCAGAACGAAGCTCTGAAGGAGATGCTTTTCAGAATTCAGTCTCTGAAGCAGAATGCTTTTCAGAATAAACTTCTGAAGGAGATGCTTTTCAGAATAAAGACCTGAAGGAGATGCTTTTCAGAATAAATCTCTGAAGGAAATGCTCGCAAAAATTCAGTCTCTGGGAGGAATGCTTTTCATAATAAGATGCTTTTTAGAATAAACCTCTGAAAGAAATGCTCTCCAAAATTCAGTCTTTGGGGGAAATGCTTTTTGGAATAAACTTCTGAAGGAAATGCTCGCCAGAATCAGTCTCTAGGGGGAATTCTTTTCGAAATAAACTACTGAAGGGGAATGCTTTTCAGAATAAACCTCTGAAGGAGAATGCTTTTCAGAATGAAGCCATGAAGGAGATGCTTTTCAGAATAAACCTCTGAAGGAGAATTCTTTTCAGAATAAACTTCTGAAGGAGAATACTTTGGTCCTGTAGATAGTCGCCCCGTCCTGTTTCAAGAATTGATCTAAAATCTGTTTCTAAATTTCTGATAATATTCATTTGTTTGCGAACTTAACCTGAAAAGACAAAGTTAGTTCTATGCAATGTCATGATGTATGTAATGCATTGCGTAATGATGTTCTCAAAATAAATGAGAATAGTATATGCATTCCGTATGCATACGTTATGATATTTTGTAAATGATGTATGGATGAAATATGTTATTGGAATGTAACAATAGTCTCCATATAATAATGTTTGGCTGGGGAAAATAAATCACTGATTGTTGTTGGGGATGAAGACAATGATTCTTCAATTTTTGTTTTAGAATGACTTTACTAGGGATTTCCGCTTTCTGTTTAAGGACATTCCACTGGGGATCTTCGACTTCTACTTGGGGATAAAATCATTCTAGGAGAATCGGTCGTTCGTCATTCTTCGAAGCATTTGATTCCTAACTAGGGATAAAAGAGATGGATAATCCTCTAATGTGTTGTATGACCAGGTTTTGGATATGAGTATTAAATCTTCTGGGGAGGACAACATTGAATGATATCTGGCCGGAGAATAGAATCTTTGGGGAATTTCAATATCGGAGAAATAAACTCTGTTGGGGAAATAAACCTTATAGACTATGTTGAGGAAAATAATCATTGATGAGGATTAGCTTGTAAAAATAGCTCTAAGGAGATTGCGCTGTGGGAAATTTATGGTTAACTTGAACGTTATCCCGACTCCTATAGTCTTTAGTAAATGCTAATCCTGTTTTCATGCATATACTTATAAACACTAATCATATTCAAATGCATATGTTCATTCAATATAATCATTGGATGTTTTTGCAAACAAAATAGAGAAAGTAAATATAATTTTGAATTTGAAATTGATTGTATTGATTTAGAAGGTTTTCCTATAAACAAACAATTTTATACAAGGAGACATAAACCCTAGTAAGAGGAAATTTCCATAAAAAGGAAGAAGGGGTACAAAGAAAAACACAGAAAAAATACTATGTGGAAATGATCCCGTCGAGTTTCAACTCTGCTATTGCCCCTATGTCTTCAAGAATCTCATCCCTTGCTGTCAGAAGAAGTTAACTGAATTGATATGTACCATTTGAACTTGACATTAGTGATTATGTTAGTTGTAAATATATGGGTTATCCAACGGGATATAGTCGTACGCTTTAATCCCTAACTTTTTCCTGGACCGCCTGTTGTACCCTAATTTTTGCCCCTAAGATCCTCTATCATCTCATATCAACTCAACCATATCAAGATCACACTAGGGTTTGGTTATTCTCCCTATCTTTAGGTTTGCTCATGGGGGATCACCAAGCACCTTGATTTGTATATTGTGATCATATGTGTTTTGTATTGATTAAATTTTAACAATTAAATACAATAAATATTTGCTTTAATTAATGATATTATAGGTGAGGGCACAACACATTTCATCAGGTTGATTTATAGGTTCATGAGTTTAATTCCATGCCTTCTTCAACAAAGCTTCATTGAGATTCAAGCTTCATCATTGAAGATTCTTTAGATTAATATCATGACAAGGTCTACTATGATTCATCATGCCTCAATTTGTCAAAGAAAGTTAAAAGATGCAAGGATTGATTGAAGAAGTTTGACCTAATTGGATAAGCTCTTTATTTCTTGATCACAAGTGCATAATTATCTCAATTCTTAATATTTGGAAGTGGTTATTGTTGCTATTGGTTATTATTATCACCCACAACAACTTCTATTCGCATGGCAAAAGTGATTGTTCAAGAAAGATTGTCAATATTAAAAGGGGTTTCCAAGTCATTTTTGGGCTCTAGGAGCTAGGGTTTTGAACTTCTAAGGGCTATATCTTGTTCATCTTTTGAGATTTTTCGGTGATTCCAAAAGTATGCTTATACTTAAAGGGTTATCAACTAATCACTTCAAGAGTTTCAAGAAAATTTTGTGTGGGAGATGCCTAATGAGGAAGAAATATTACAAGTCCCCTAAATAGGCCATCAAATTCCCTTATGTAACTTCAAAAGATCATAACTTGGTCAATTTTTTATCTCCCTGAGCCTATTCATTTTCCATAATGATCTTAATAATGTGAACTTCAACTCTTATTTTTATGTGCAAGACTTGAAAATGGGTGGAAGATGCCCTAAGAACCCAAAAGATTATAGGTCACCTCATGGATTTTCACCAATTTCACAAGGCCATAACTTTTTCAATACTTGGTGTTTTTGAGTGATTCAACTTTCACAATGCTCTTTAGGAAGTCTACTTCAAGCTAGAATTAATGATCAAAGCTTATTTTTGGAGGAAGTCCTTGTAAGAACTCAAAACATTATAGGTCACTTTTGAAGAAAAACATGGAATTTTTCTAAGTTCAAAAAGTCAGCATCTTTTTCTCAACTTTGACTCATCACAACTCCTAGATCAAGCATCCAATTGATCTCATTCTTTTCAAATTGTAAAGAGTCTGACATTTTCTTTCAAATGCTTCAAGAATTACGCCCTAAGACCCCTTGAGCTGTGAACACCATGGATTCAAAGATGGTACCTTGAAACTGAAATTTTCTCCAAAGTCAAAATTTAAAATCTTTAATGTGGCTTATAAACACCAAATTAGCGCACGTTTCTGATCTAAACATGTCTAACCAACTTTCCAAAGAGGATTAGAGCCTTGAAACACAAGGTTTGAGTGTGTTTTGATGCTAAGCAAGTCACATGTTTCTCATGTCCACGGCCTCTCACGATTTCCCTCCAAACTCCATTAATTCTTCAAATTTTCATTCTCATTCGCTTCCCTACAAATAGAGGACCTCGCTCCCCTCATTTTCTCAAGCTTGAACAACCAAAATCACTCTGTCAAACTCCCTTCATAACTCACTTTTCAGAGATTTCAAATTTCACTTTTCTTCACTTTTCAATCCAATTTATTCATTGATCTTTCATCCTTGAACTTCACTGTAGCTAACAGAAGAAGAATCAAGCCTTGAGGTTCCCTAAATTGTGCTAGCCAAGTCCATTTACAGAGCAAGTTCATCTGACTTTGTTCAGGTAGTTCAAGGCACCAAATATTCTAACTCAAATTACTGTAATGGTCTATGATGTTCATTGGTGCTTGCTATCAACTCAATTTTGGTGAATCAATGCATTTGATGCTTCTAATTTTTTACTTTTACATTTTAAAACATCTCTGGTTTTTTCCAAATCGACTACGCCGTGCTTTATATAAATTTTTCGCGAGAATATGGTTGTTATCGTCTCAAGTAGACACATCTAATGGTACCACTATGAACGCGTAAATTTACATATTCAAGGATCTTGGTTTTTCCCTATTTGCAAGAGGCTGAAGGTTGAAGATGACCTACGTGTCTTCCTTCAACCAATGACGCTCAGCCAATTGTTTTATTTTGATTGGTTGGACTTTCTTGTGTTACATGCTGTGATACGGTGGGAGAACTGGCTTGGGTGTTTTGTGTTTTATCGCAAATGTTGCGGTTAGCAAGAGTCACCACCGACTTTTCTTTTATCCAAAAGGAAAGGTGAAAAAGCAAAGGAAAGACCTTTGAGATTATTTCTTGAATTCGGGGGGTAGATTATGAAAAGGGAAGGAATTAGAACCCTTTTTATTCATGGTTTTCCATGGGCTCTTAGTTACTTGCTAGATCACTTGCTTTTGTTTAAAATTGTGTTTTGTGTGGTTTTTGAAAGTATTTTGTAAAGAGGCCATTGTTTAGGCGAACTTTGTAATGATTCTTGTTCGTAAGAATGTATACAAAGTGTTTGATCTTTTGAAAATGTTTTCAAGTTTGTAAGAAGCTTGAAAGTGTAGGTGTTTGTTTTGAAGATAGCAAGGATGTTTGTTTGAAATTGAGCAAGTAATTAGGAGCATTCTACCTACTCAAAAGTCTTTCTTGTTCATTTTCTTTTCCTTTGACATTGTTATCTTACCATTGATTTGGTAAGTAAACCTATCTTTGGATGTAAACGGGACGGGCGTGGGTCACCGTATAACCGTGATTAGCAATGTTGCAAGGTATCTTAGCATTTTCTTTAAGGGACTAAGATCATTTGAAAGGCAACTTAGATAGCGTCATCGAGAGACTATGATCTTGTATTTGCTTGTTTTTTGCTAAGATACCTTACATGCGTAATATGGCCATTTTGTAAAGGAAACCAAGTGGATTTACCCTAGGGGTGCTTGTGTGCAAGTGTGTTGTTTTCATGCTTGATTTTGTCTTGAATTAGGGTTTTCTAAGTATTGGTTTTAGTCTTTCCAAACAGACCCTAATTACTAGCATTTGTATATAAAGAGATAAATTGTGGAATTTAAAGTTACTACACTATTAAAACATTTGTGGGAGGGGGGTATACAAATTGTAAATGGGGATTGCAAGAATTTAAACCTAATTAGTCTATTACAACCATATTGAATTGGTACAAATATACAAGAAATTAAATGAATATAATGTACAAAATGAATAAATGTACAAAAATGTGAAATGTAAAGTAAATGGATATTTGTTTGGATTTTTAGGAAAAGGGAAATTTTCTTATCCTAATTAATTAAGGGAAAAAATGATTAATTAACATAATAAAAAGTAAACCCTAAATTTACTAAGAAAAGATTTTTAAACAAAACCCTAAATCTATTAATTAAAATAAAAGAAATTAACTTTTTATAAGAAAAGTATTTTTGTCTTGAAAATAATTATAGTGTTATAAAATATTTTTGGCCTTTTTAATATTAAAATAATATATTTTAATTGGTGTCAAAGAAAAATAACTAATAACCTAGTTTTAATTAAATTTACAAGATAATAAGTAAAAATTGATAAAGTATGATTAATAAAATAATTTTTTATGTGAGAAAAATAAATAAACTAAGTTAAGATATAAATCTACTTTTTTTATATATTTTTATGATTTTTTTAATATTAGGAAAAATATTTAAGAAAATAAATGAAATAAAAATAAGAAAATAAAATAAACTGAGCCAAGGGCACAAATAGTCCACGGGGGGTTAGAAAACAAAAATAAAAACAGAGGCCCAAAGATGGAGCCCAACGCCTGCAAAAAAAGTCAGAAAAAGCAAAAAAAATGTGAAAACACACAAAAGGGTAACACTGGGGCTCGAATCCAGGTCCTAAAGGTTACATGCGCACGTATCTACCACTGGGGTGGCTATACATCCGTTAACATAAGCAAAGTAATAAATATATGATACAAAATGCGCCCTGATTACTTCATCTTCGACCTCCAGCCAGACCAATTGTAACTTGTTCATTTCTCATCAAAAATGAAAATTGTAAACATGAAACTTGTAGTAAATTTCCTCACGGTTTCAAAAATGTAAAGAATTAAAACTATAGATCAAATATAAGCATGAATTTCAATGGCCCTAAACTGAACCCTAAAAATCTCAGAAAATTCAAACTTAAAATTCTCTAAACTCAGGCAAAATTAATGGAAACTATGGACATGGTTAGCTTTAGGGCAATGATATCTACATGTTTTGTTTACAAATAAATCATTGATGATGCCTGTATGAAGAGTTCCAAAGTTAGAAAACTTACGTTGTAAGAGGGTATCAGGTTTGGAGTTTGAGCAGCTTTCAAGGAGTTCCAATGGTTGGGTTAGCTTCCTCAAGTTCCCAAGAAGCTAATGGAATGCTTAACTTGAGTTGAAAGGGCCTGAGAAGTTCTGGAGAAGTCCAAGTGCAAAGCTCTGTTTTTGAAAATGGAGGATGGTGTTAATGGTGTTACAGTTCTGTAACAGGGTGTGGGATCAATTCTAAATGATGTTTAGAAGCTTTAGAAACCAAAAGGCTTGAAAACGCACGAGAGAGTTATGAGTTTCAAGTTTTTGGTCAGTTTATGTGAAAATGGAGGTATGGGATGTGATTCTGAGTTTTAGCTGTTTTCAGGGCATGAGTATTCGTGTTTTTGGTGCAAATAGTGTGTGCATCTATAAGCAAAAGGATTGGAGTGCATTGGCAAGTCAGAAGTACAAGTTAGAAGCTTTTGGCTAGGTTACTTGATTTTGAAGAAAAGAGGGAAACCAAGTTTCAATGTGTAGTACAAGCATGGGCTGGGTGATTGTAAGTGTCTAAACCATTTCTTATGAGTTATAGGCTTTGTATGATCAGAAGAGAACAAGTGCAAGTCTCAAGAACACGTTTTGTGCAAAAAAAGCAATTTATCAAAATGGCAATGTAACCTTTCTTCCAAAAATGGATATAAAGCATGTCCATGCATTGAATGCTTGAAATGATACCGCTAACAGCTGTTTAAAACATTAATTATGGAGTGCCAAACAAGTTTGAGGCCTGCAAAGTAGAGTTTATGAAGCATAGTTTGAATTTTGAATTTGGTTCATCACAAAATGACTTGTAATTCAAGTGATAAAACCCTAACTTCATCTCTTCGATTATCCCTACTCAAGAATGATCTCAAGGAGTTCTTGGACATTTTGTAAAGCTTGTAATGTTCTCTACAACCCATCTTTGAATTTCTTTTGAAGATTACCATTGGAACTATATGAAAAAGTGCCATGAAGTTGGGTCAAAATCCTGACCAAATTAGGGCAAAATTTCACTAAGTGTTTTGTTTCATGACCACATACTCTTAAAATTATAACTTGAAATCCAAGAACTTTTGGAAGAAGTTGTGTGAAGAAAAGTTATAGATATAATGGAGATATACAACTTTCATGTTGGAATTTTCTCTTGAATCACCTTGCATCATGGTGAAACTTTTGCTCAAAGTTATGAAAAAATAAGAAATTTCCAACACTTAGAAAAATTTCTAAGTTTAGAAATTTTAACTTTTCAAAATGAAATCTTAAATTTTTGATTTCTTGATAAATAAGTTTCATATTTTGACATGTCTTGATGAATTGTGATATTTGGCATTTGAATTTGACTAAAAAGTCAAAGTTTGATTTTTCAGTATACAGTTGACTGAAAATTCATCTGTCGATCCTATGAACTTGAGTAATGTTTTGAGCCATGTTATTAGAACAAAATGATGCAATTTTACTCTTGAGATCATGACTTAAACCAATTGATCATTTGCTAGGTCAAAAATCAGAAATTGCCCTTTCCCAGTCAAAACCCTAATTTTGACCATTTTGCCCTTTTGGAGATTTGATCAAATTTCTAGGGGAATTATGGTCCAAACTTGATAAAATGATACATATGAGTTAAAATGTTGATGTGGATCAAAAATTGTGAAGTTTGACTGTGAATTGGCCATAGTTGACTTTTTCCCCAACACAGCTGATTTTTAGGTCAACTGCTCAATTGACTGAGCAAAAATGTGATCCAAGCCTTGAAACTTGACATGAGTGATCTTGGGGGTCCATGATGATCCATGAAAGTCATATGGGGCATTGTAATTTCAAATATTCTTGTGCAATCTCAAACCCTAATCTTGGTCATCAGTGCTTAAGGAGGTGTCTTGAGCTGATCAAACCTAGTGCAGTCTTAAGCCCAAGGAGATCTTGTGAGCAAATTCTTGGTAAATGAGAGGGAAAATTTTGGGGTACAACACATGTGCACGCCTAGACTTATATTCATGATACTCCCTCACCTCAGATCCGTTAGATCTGCCAGCGTGTATAAGTGGAAGAGATCCAACACGTGTGGTTTTTTCTGATTTATTTTATTTTACAAAATTATTTTTAAATTTCTTTTATCTTTAAAAAAATTCATAACTCTTTTATTTTTTATCCAAAAATTATGAAAAAAAATATACAAAAGTACTTTGAATTATTTAGGACTTTGTGAATATTTTTTACTTTTATGTTTGATATTTTTCATGATTTTTGTTTTGTTTGCCTTATTTTAATTGATTTAAAAATACTTTCTGGTCTTTTTAAATTCTGAAAAATATTATGGAAGGATCCAATGACCTCTTGAAAGATACTGGTGACCTCATTTTATTTTTATTTCTTATTTTACTAGTTTTCACAAATTTTAGTTTATTTTGTTTATTTTCTTTAATTTTAAAAACTAGTTTCTGACTTTAAAAAATTATGAAATTTTTTGTCAACCTTTATTAAATCATGTTTGACCTCTGACTATATATTAGGATTTTGATTGGTGTTTTAATATGCTTTGTGTATTTTACCATTTGTTTTCCTTTTATTAACCATTTAAACATTGTTTTATTTAAATATTATTTTATTATTTTTAATTTTGGTTCTGACTTGGACTTCATTTGGTGAAAATTTTTCAACCTCATTGGATCTTGAGTGTTGATAGGTTTAGAAACTAAATCCACCAAAATAGATGAATGATGCTGATGATATTTGAAACCTTAAATTCATACCATACATCCCTTTCTCTTCATCTCATCCCCTTCTTATTTATGCTACATGTTGTTAGAGGATGATCTACATATTATTTCTCCAAACATATGGCACATAGATTTCTATTGATCAACCTCAAACTAGGTGCAAATTCTATATAAGTCCACTTACGATTGCTTAACATAGTGCTAAATTTTGTCCCGATTCGAGAAATGATCATTCGTGATCCAAACCCATGTTTGCAAGCCCAAGTATGTTTAATTTGAAACCTTTGGATCCAATAACCTTGAGGTTAATTATTAGGATGCTTTGGTATTATCAATCACCTCTAATGAATCTTCATAAATTTTGGACTAAGTGAATCATTTAAATATCGTTGATCATTTATTGTCGCCTCGAGATTTTGGAATGAATGATATACTTGACAAAAAGAAAATGAAACTTGTTGTTGAGGGGATTTGATTTTATCAATCTTCTAATGAGTTTTCAAATGCAAGATTCAAGATGGTTATTCAACTAACCTCTAATTTCTAACTCATTAATAATTGACTTTTATTTTATGCTTTTACTTTACGCCTTTACTTTTACACCCATTTATTTTAGCATTTACATTTCATGATATTTTCATCTTTGCTCACTTGAGAATTTATCTTTATGTCAATTTTATTTTGCTCACTTGAGCTTTTATTTTCTTTTTGAAGATACTTAATAACCAACTTGAACAATAAAAAACTTTAAGGATACTTGGACTATTTGGTTATTATCCTTGGCATGATGGATTTATAAACTTCTTGGACTTAGGATTAGAGACCTTACCTATCTTGAGACCTTTGTGACTTCTACTGTTATTTTGTCTAGAGTTCTTGGGGTTTACCCCGAGACATTAGATTGTTTGTTTTCTTTGTGTGCAAGTTCTTCTGATTATATGCTTTGTCTGTGATTGAGAATTCATCTATATACAGCCGTTACTTTGCCTAATTTTTTAGAAGACTTAATGCATTTGAAGTCTGGTATTCTTAAGAGGTTCATTACCTTTGCTTGCTTGGTTTCAATCCAAAGGATGGAAATTCTACATTGAATCATGCCAAGTGTTGGCTTCTTGTTGGTTAGACCATTCTTTTCCATAGCTTTTACCTTATGCTTTAGGATAGTCCCTTCATCTCCTCCCTTCTTCTTTAATTTCAAAAATATTCTCCCTCCTTTTCAAAGCTCTTCTTGTTTTCTAACTTGAACCACTTTCACAATAAACTTGGAAGGTGGTACATAGACACTAAAGGTTTGCAACTGCGGCGGGTGCAAAAATTGTAAAAAATACTTCTTTTCTCATCCCCAAAATCTATTTTGTGTATACAACTCTTATAGCCAAAATGCACAGATTTTCAAAGAGGTTTCTGCGGAGTACCATAGATGTTTAGGGTGCTAATTCCTTCCCTTTGCATAACCAACCCCCGAACTTAGATTCTGTCTCTTTTTTTGGGTTATTCGCTCTTTTCCCATTCCTTTGGAAACGATAAAGCGCAGTGACGATTTTTATTTGATCTGTGCGAGCCAAGTCAATTCAATGGCTTAGTCTCAATATTTTTACTGCAACAGAAAAATGGCGTCTTCACTGTGGACAGATCAACCAAATGCTGGTCTATCTCTAAGTGAGTTGAGCCTATCTTTGCTTATTTGTGTATGTGCTATTATTTGTTGTATATTATATGATGTATATATGTTTGTCTGGATTTTCTTGGTTTTTAGGGTGCTTGGTGATTTCTCATAAGTCCTCTACCCGGACTTGGGCTAATTTAAGATAGGACGGGTGATATAGTCATGCTAACTTTGAGGGAGTAATCCTAAAAAAAGAGGTATGAGATCCCTCCCTCAGTGGAAGCCCCATTGACTGTAGTGTCATTTACCGAGTAATCGAGAAGACGTGCTACTTTCAACCTAGGAGCCTGCTGAAACTAAGGACCGTAGAACCTTTAACCTCTCTTGGCCTTTTAGGTGTAGTGCGGAAACTATTACGGAGTAATCCGGAAATGGTTGTCATGCGATACTACAGTCGGACAAGTTTTTCCTGGGAATATTACTAATTATTGAGTCAATTGGGACATTGTTAATATCTGAAGGAAGGATATAGACTCTGGGAACCTCTTAGAACCTTGTTCGGAAGGTGATAAACTATTAGACCATACCTTATGGGTAGTAACTTTGACATCATGCTCATGATGTCGAACCTATGAACCCCATAAATTTGTGATCTTGTGTGTGATTATTGCATCATGCAATCATGCACCCATGATCATCCTTTAAAACTTCTATTTCAAGGAACTTAAAGTTTACTTTTTGAGAATATCTCAGGTGCTTTTGACCATGGATTCTGGAAAAAGAAAGACTCATATGTACAGTTTCAAGGATTCTAAGATAGATGATTTGATGAGTCTGATTCCCGAGATCGAGAGTTCTACAGAATTTCATAAGAAATATAGATCCATCGTGTCTCTTATGAAGCTCAAGATGAAGGAGGATATTCTCTCGACTTTGGTCCAGTTCTATGATCCGATGTATTGATGTTTCACTTTCCTTGATTATCATTTGATGCCTACATTAGAGGAGTATTCTTACCTACTGGGTTTACCAGTTACTGATCGTGTTCCTTTTATCGGTTTAGAGGGGGAGCACAAGTCTCATGAGATCGTTGTCGTGATTCATTTAGGGAAGTATGAGATTGAGGCTAACATGACTAACAAATGAGGAATCATAGGATTACCCGCTCAGTTTTTATTGGAGAAAGATCGCTACTTTGCTAGGATTAAGAGTACGGTTGCTTTTGAGGCCATCTTTGCTCTACTTGCCTACGGGTTGTTCTTATTTCCTAACATCAATAAATTTGTGGATATCAATGCCATCAGGATCTTTTTGATTGGGAATCCAGTGCCTACATTATTAGAAGATGCTTATTACTTCATTTATCTTCGGGATTCTTATCATGGAGGAATGATCATTTGTTGCACGCCTTTGTTGTATCAGTGATTTATTTCTCACTTACCCCAGTCCGATACTTTCTGGGATATTAAGAGGGAACCTCATTGGGCTCCGAAGATTATGGCTCTTGCTCATTCCGATATTGTTTGGTATCATCAGGCTTACTATGGTGTGGAGATTGTCGATAGTTGTGGTAGTTTCCCCAATGCACCTCTTCTCGGTACAAAGGGAGGAATTAACTACAATCCCGCTCTTGCACGACGCCAGCTTGGGTATCCGATGAGAGACAAGCCAAAAAGTATTCATCTAAGTGGTTTCTTTATTAAAGAAGGAGATAATCATAAACAAGTTAAGGAGGAAATTGCAAAGGCTTGGCACCATATTCACAGGAAGAGTAGAAAGGACTTGGGACCTAGAGGAGCTGTTTCTTTGGAGTCTTATCTCCGGTGGATACAAGCAAGGGAAGTTTAGTTGAAGATGCCACATTCCCATAAAGAACATATGCCTGATATGTTTGTGAAGACCACACCTCCCCTTTTAGATGACGTGGAAGAGCGTAAGCTTGCCCTATTTAGGATGAAACACGAGAAGAAGGCTTGGAGGAATAAGTGTCAGACTTTAGAGATGTCCTACCAAGTAGACCTGAAAGAGAAAGATGACCTGATTGAGATTCTTAAGAGTTGTGTTGTAGAGATGATGGACAGGAAAGATGATTTATTTTCCTCTAGAGCTCGATAAGGACTTAGTTACTCACTTCCTGACTCTGGTGATTGGAAAGAGGTTACCCATAGGTATGCAGGAGAGAACAAGCAATTGAAGGCTCAAATTACAAAACTCACAGGAAAGCATCAGTGTGTGGAGAGATCTTCATCAACTTTGCCTTCTTAGGGTTTTAGATTATATATTATCTTGTATTTAGGACTATTGAAACTTGTACTAAAAGTTGTAATCCATTTTTGAAGTTATTATAATGAGGTTTTCAGTCTTTCAAGTTAGTATCTTTGTATTTGCGAATCGTCTATAAATCTTTGAGTCCCTTGAAATTATTAATAAAGATAAATAAATCATGTGCAGTGCATATCATGTATCATCTTGCACATATTTCTTCCATTTCTGTTCATATCCAGGTGTCTTACTGTGTTTCTCTACCTCGTTCAGAAGAAAGTTGTCTCACCAGTATAATACTCGGGCTAATTCCAGGAAGAAAATGGAGAATCTTAAACAAGAGAATCGCGAGCTGCACGAAGAAGTTACTGCTTTGAAGGCAGGTATGGCCAATCTAAATGCTTTGATGGAATCATTGGTGGCTGCTTAGAATCAGCCACCACTTGCTCCACCTTTTGCTCAGCCACAACAAACAACGGTTGCTTCTGAGGGTCCATCAGTTCCCGTTTCCGTTACTCCAGCTACTACTGCATATAACCGTATTCCTCAGGGTTACCCGTGGGGGATGCCTAGAAATTTCATGCCAGAAGGTTACAATCTTGATTCTCAAGTCTCCCCAGTTGTTCAAGCTGCTGCTACTCCCGCACCTCTCGTGATGCATGTTACTCTTATGGATAGAAATGAGACCCATTATACCGCACCTCCTTCGGTGAATGCTATGCCATTTGTTAATGATGAAATTTATTGACATGTTCCTCCACCGAGTGAAAGTGTGGGTTTCTATGACCGGTTGGATGATTTTCAGGATCAGTTCAATGAGATGCAGAAGGAAGTGAAGGCCCTTCGAGGAAAATAATTATTTGGACAGAACGTCAGTGAACTCTGCCTAGTTCCCAATGTAAAAGTGCCAACAAAGTTTTAAGTGCCAGAATTTGAAAGGTACAAGGGCAACTCTTGTCCTCATGACCACCTGGTGATGTATATTAGTAAAATGTCCACCCATACTGATGATCAACATTTGCTTATTCATTTCTTCCAAGATAGTCCAACTGGTGCTGTTCTGAAGTGGTATATGAGTTTGGACAGTAGTAGTATCCATATCTTTAATGATCTAGGTGAAGCCTTCATCAAGCAGTATAAGTACAATATGTTCATGGCGCCTGACCGTGACCAGTTGAGGGCAATGGCTCAGAGAGATAAGGAGTCATTCAAAGAATATTTGTAACATTGGTGCGAGATAGTTTCCCAGGTGGTGCCACCCATAGGAGAACAAGAAATGACCAAGGTCTTCCTGAAAACCCTTGGATCATTTTATTATGAAAGGATGGTTGCCAGTGCGCCGAGTGATTTCACCGAGATGGTGAGCATGGGTGTTCGTTTAGAAGAAGCTGTTAGAGAAGGGCGCTTGACAAAAGATGAAGGGACAAAGAAGTCATCATATGGGTTATCTCAAAATAAAGAAAGTGAAACAAATGCTGTTATTCGGGAAAGGAAGATTAGACCACCTATAAGGCATCATCGGTACCACAAATAGGTTGCTTTTGTGACTCTAGTTGTCAATGCAGCTCCAATCATTATTGACTATCAGAGACAATCTCCTGAGGGAATCAAGGGCAAAGTCATAAGAGAGAGGCTTTTGACTCTATCCTGATGAGCTATGCAGAGTTGTTCCCAACTTTGATTCAGAAGAACTTGGTTCAAACCAGGCCTCCCCTGCTACACCTTCACCTTTACCCTGGTATTATAAGGCAGACCAGACATTTGTTTTTCATCAAGGAGCCCTAGGGCACAACATTAAGAACTGTTATCCTTTGAAATCTGAAGTACAAAAGATGGTGAGATCTGACCTTCTACCCTTTAAGGATGTTGGCCCTAACGTAAAAGATAATCCTTTACCTAAACATGGAGGAGCAAATATTGTAAATATGGTTTTTGGTTATCCTGGGGACTTCTGAATTTTTGATATCAACCTCGTTAGAGGGGATCTGGTGAAGATTCATGCGGATCTCTACAAATTCTGTTATTATACGCACGACTATGCTGGTTGTGGTATTTGTAGTACATATATCGAGGGATGAGATAAGATAAAAGCTGATCTTCAGGAAATGATGGACGAAGGCCTCATTCATATAATCAAGCTAAGGGAAGAGTACGAAAAAAATGTGAATATGGTCTATGGATGTCCCGGTGAATTTCGTATTTTTGACGCAAATCACATGAATGATGACTTGGTGCAGTTGCATGCTACCTTCTGTCACATGGATGGCCAAGAAGAAGACCATTATGGGTCTTTCTAGATTTGCTGCAGAGATTTTTGTGGTTGTTCATTATGAAAAAGGGTGTTTAGTTATTATTGGATAATTGTGCTATAAAAGTCTCAGGAAATAGAGATGATTACCATGGAATTAACGTGATTGAAGACTGCTCGTCCGAGACTGTGTTAGATGATGAGTATGCTTCTGAAAGTCAGTTATTTTCTTCTGATGAAGATATGTCCTCCAACAATGATTCTTTACTCTCTATTTATTCCGAAGAAGGGGTGAACATTATTGTTCCTTGTTTCGGTGTTCCCTCCCCTATAGAGATTGAGTACCATAGCAAGCCAGATATTGCTCCAGTGGTTATTTTCCTGCCAGGCCCTATACCATATGAATCAGAAAAAGTCGTGACATACAAATACAATGCGACAATTCTGGAGGATGGTTTGGAAATTCCCATCCAACCTTTATATGATGTCAATAATATTGCTGAAGCCAGCCGAGTGACCCGCAGTGGCCGTGTTTTCGAACCTGTCATTTGAGGAAATGTTAATACTGATAAAAAGGTTGTTGAAAGTGCTGAACCTAGGAAAGTAGTGGGGGAACCTAGCGGTGTTGCTTTGGAAAAATATGTGGACGACCTATTGAATATTATCAAGATGAGTGACTATAGTATCTTAGATCAGTGGTTGCAGACTCCATCTAAGATATCTATTCTAGCCTTGCTAATGAACTCTTCTACCCACAGGAAATCTTTGATAAGAGTATTGGATCAAGCTTTTGTGGAAAGTGATATGTCTTTGGACCAATTCATTAGTGTTGTAGGGAATATTGCATCCTATAATAACCTGAATTTCTGTGATAACAAATTTCCCGATGAAGGAAGGAACCATAACTTGGCTCTCCATATCTCCATGAATTGTAAGAATGACCTGTTGTCTAATGTGTTAATTGATAATGGGTCTGCTTTAAATTTTATACTAAGGATCACAATTATGAAGTTGAATTACTAGGGAACTCCCATGCGCTCGAGAGGAATAATTATGAAAGCTTTTGATGGATCGAGGAAGTTTGTCAACGGAGAAGTAAATTTGCCTATTCATATAGGCCCGCATTTATTTCAGATTACTTTCTAGGTTATGGATATTATTCCCACTTACAGTTGTTTATTGGGGCGACCGTGGATCCACGAGGCAGGGGCCGTTACTTGAACTTTGCACTAGAAGTTGAAGTTTGTTCGTGAAGGAAAGGTGGTCATCATAAATGGAGAGAAGGCTTTGTTAATATCTCATTTATCCTCTTTCAGTGTTACGGAAGCGGATGAAGCTGCTGTTGGAACTCAGTTCCAAGATTTATCCTTTGATAATGTGATGAAAAATAAGGATTCTATAGCCTCGTTTAAGGATGCTCAACAAGTAGTGCATAATGGCCCTAGCAAAGCGTTGGGGAAGATTGTGAACTGTCTGTGAATAAGAATAGAGCTAGTTTGGGATTCTTTATGAAGAATAATAAAAGTGAAAATATGAAGCCGAAGTCTTCTTTGGACAAATATCAAGACAATCTTGCACAGCGTGGGTTATCTTCATCCAACTACTCCAAGGATCAATGTTATTCTGGAACATGAATCATAGCAAGAGATGTCGAACTACGTGACGCATGGAGTTAGAGTCCAAAATTGGATCACTATTGATGTCCCTTTTTCATTTATATTTTAAAGTAATTTGTTTTTGGCAATCTTTTCAAAAATCTTTCACTCTGCCCAAGGTGAAAGTATTGGTATTGTATGGGCTTATATGTGTTTTGATCTTTAAAATCATTAATAAAAGTTGTTTTTGATTCCCAAATTGTGTTTTCTTCTCTGCTTTTTCTTGGAAAATGGTAATCATTGAAATCATTTCAAAATAAGTAATAATTGTAAATAGATATGCATAATCACTTTCTATATGTGTCAGTTTCTAAAAGCAATCATAAATCATATGTGCGGATTAATTAAAAAATATATTGAGTACAATGACCCTGCACCCTCTCCAAACATTGAATATCCTGCATATGTGGCCAAAGAAGAAGAATATGATGAAATCCCAGAAGAGGTTTCAAGGTTGCTTGAGCGCGAGGAAAGTACCATTCAACCATATAAAGACCCGTTGGAGACGATTAATTTTGGTTCAGAGGAAGATCTAAAAGAGGTCAAGATTGGAGCATTGCTTCGTCCCAACGGTATTCTATGCTGGAAAAAATGTGTTATGCTCTAGCATGGGCATAAAAATGGTTGCGGCAATATATGTTGAATCATACTACTTGGTTGATTTCCAAAATGGATCCGATTAAGTATTTATTTTAAAAAGCGTGCTCTTACTGGGCGAATTTCCTGTTGGCAGATGTTGTTGTCTGAATATGATATTGAATATCATACTCAGAAGGCTATAAAAGTGATGTGTTGGCAGATTATCTTGCTCACCAACCGGTTAATGATTACCAGTCTGTTAAATATTATTTCCCTGATGATGATTTGATGTTTTGAAAATAAAATATTGTGATGAACCTTTTCCTGGGGAAGGTCCTGATCCTGAATCCTGTTGGGGTATGGTGTTTGATGGAGCTGTAAATGCTTATGGGAAAGGAATTGGTGTCGTGATTATCACTCCTCATGGGTCACATATCCCTTTTACTGCAAGGTTGGAATTTGATTGTACCAATAATATGACAGAGTATAAAGCTTGTATCATTAGTCTCGAAGAGGCTATAGATCTCAGGATAAAAATTCTAGATGTATATGGTGATTCAACTTTGGTAATAAATTAGATTAAAGGAGAATGGGATACTCGTCATGCTGGCTTGATTCCCTACAAAGAATATGCTAGAAGATTATTACCCTTATTTAATAAAGTTGAATTCCATCATATTCCCATATATGAGAATCAGATTCCAGATGCTTTAGCCACTTTGGTTTCTATGTGTAGTAGTAGAAATGTTGATACTAAGCCATCAGATTGATTTGACTCGCACAGATCAAAATAAAAATTGCCACCACGCTTTATTGTTTCCAAAGGAATGGAAAAAGAGCGAATAACCCAAAAGAGGGGGGAAAGATTCTAGGTAAGGGGTTCGTTATGAAAAGAGAAGGTATTAACACCCTAAACATCTACGGTACTCCGCAGGAACCTCTTTGTAAAATCTGTATGTTTTAGATATAAAATGTTGTATAAAAATAGATTTTGGGGATGAGAAAAGAAATATTTTTTATGATTTTTTCACCCGCCGCAGTTGTGAACCTTTAGTGCCTACATACCACCTTCCGTGCAATAGGGGATCAGGGTACAAGTAGTTCCTCTTTAAAAGTTTTATTTAAAAACAAACAAAAGTGTATTTGTTAATTTTAAGAGACAAGACATCATTGTCATATCCGAGTGGAAGAACATACTTACTACCCACGATTATGAGAAAGGAGAATTTGCATCATCTCAAAGTGGAAGATATGGCTTGGATTTTAAAATCAACAAAGTCTCGCTCAACACCCAAGTGGAAAATATATCACTTCACTACATATCATAGAAGTATAGTAGACACATGACTACAAGGATTGACAAGAGTCTAATCTTTTGAGAAAATTTTAAAGTAAAAAGGCAAAATGGTTTGAATGAGATTGATTGACTTTTAATCTTCTCACAAAAATGTCAAGATATTATTAAGTTGATTAAAGTTTGATTAAGAAAATATTTTTGAAAATGCATGAAACTAAGTCCAAGTTTATTATGAAAGAAATTCAAGTTTAAAACAAGAAGAGTTTTGAGAAGGAGAGAGGAGATTTTTGAAATTAAAGAAGATGGGAGGAGATGAAAAGACTACCCTAAAGCATAAGGTAAAAGCTAAGGAGAATAGCCATTTAACCAAATAAGAAGCCAACACTTAACACAATGAGTCAATGTAGAATTCCATCCTTTGGATTTGAATCCAAGCAAAAAATTGATAAACCTCTTAAAAATACCAAGCTTTAATTGCATTAAGTCTTCTCAAAAATTGGGCAGATTAACAAGTGTACCCAAATGAACTCCAGATTACAGACAAATTGTGTAATCACAATAACCTGCACACAAAGCAAACAAACAACCTAATATCCTAGGGTAAACCCCAAGAACTCCAGACAAAATAACAATCAAGGTCACAAAGGCTCAAGGTAGGCCACAACTTCTAATCCCAAGTCCAAGAAGTCCACCACTCCATAATGCCAAGGATAGTAACCAAGTAGTCCAAGTAACATTAAAGATTTTAGGGTTCAAGTTGATTATTTGGTATCTTCAAAAAGAAAATGAGAAACTCAAGTGAGCAAAATAAAAATGACATGAAGATAAAGGCTCAAGTGAGCAAATATAAAAATAGCATAAAATATAAATGCTAAAGTAAATGGTACATAAAGTAAAAGCATAAAATAAAAGCATAAAAATAAAGTCAATTGTTAGGAATTAATAGTTAGTTGGATGACCATCTTGAAACTTGAATTTTGGAACTCATTAGAGGATTGGTAGAACCAAAGCCTCTCAACAACAAGTTGAATTTTCTTTTTGTCAAGTATATCATCCATTTAAGAATTCTCAAGATAACACTTAATGATCAATGATGTTTAAATGATCCATTTTGACCAAAATTGATGAAGTTCCATTAGAGGATTGGTAGAACCAAAGCCTCCTAACAATGGATCTCAAGGTTATTGGATCAAAGGATTCAAATTAAAATACTTGGGCTTGCAAACATAGGTTTGGGCTACGAATGATCATTTTCTCAAATCGGGACAAAATTTAGCGTTATATTAAGCAATCGTAAGTGGATTTATATAGAAGTCGCACCTATTTTGAGGTCGATCAATAGAAATCTATGCACCTCATGTTTTGAGACATGATATGTAAATCATGCTCCAATAACATTTGGTTCAATAAGAATGGGATAAGATGAAGAGGGAAGGGGAAATGAATAAACCATATTTAAACAAAAAATTTAATCAAACTATCATTAAAATCATTCATCCATTTTTATGGAGTTAGACTCAACACCATGGATCCAATGATGTTAATAAAGTTCATGATCAAAATTTTAATCCAAGATCATCCAAAATATATACAAAATAAAATTATGTTTAAAATAAAAGAAAAAAATATTTTTAAAATGATTATAAAATGGAAATAAGAGAGAAAATTAGCAATTATATTCAAATTAATCAAGGAAAAATAAGTAAGATCATAGAAAAATCAGGAATGAGTTCAAATGTTTATATAAAATTTTTGGTAATTTTTTAAAGTCAGAAACTATTTTTTTAAATTAAAAGAAGTAGGTAAAATAAACCAAAAATGATAAAAAATAACAAAGTCAAAAATAAAAAATAAATGAGGTCACCAATATTTATCAAAATCTCATTGGATCCTTCCCTATTTTTTTTCTTCAGAATTTTAAAATGAAGAAAAGTATTTTTAAACATTTAAAAAAATTCAAATAAAGTGAAAAATTATAAAAAATACCAAAACGCAAAATAAAATTGTGAAAAAATAAGAATCAGAAAGAGAAAAATCAAAAGTATTTTCCATATTTTTTAAAAATATTATTTGGAGTAAAAATGAAATTTCTATGGATTTTTGAAGTTTAAAACAATTTAAATATAAAAATCAGAAAATGAAATAAAGTCAAAAAAATGTGGACCAATGGATGAGAGTCAAAACGCGTTAGTAAGCTAATCTAATGGATCAGACGCGCTGTGCATATCATGGTCATTATTGAATAAAACACTTATTCACATATAAAATCAGATTTTAAAAAAAACAAATGGCACGCCCTCATTGGTTGGAAGTTGACACATTGGACATCTTCAACCTCCAGCCAACGTGAAACACATGTCCCTCAAACTGTAAAATCAGAAGCTCAGACTTATGCCATTCGCTCTGTCTCATCAAGACGAAGACAAACACACCTTCGCAAAAAATTTATATAAATTGTAGCTCAAACAATTTGGAAGAGAAGTTTTGAAAAGGGATTTGAAATTTCATGGTCAAAATGTGCTTCCAGTTAAAAACAAGTGTTGCGACTAGGACCATGATGATGAGAGCTTCACAATAGTATCAAAGTTTGAGAGAATTGGTGAAGGAATCTATCTATTAAAGTTAAATTGCAGAGCTCTGAAACTGGACTTGGCTAGCACGATTCAGGGAGTTTTAGAGCTTAATTCTTCTTCTGTTAGCTTTAGTGAGGTTCAAGGAAGGTGAATTGACAAAGAAAAATGATTGAGAAAAGCTGTAAGAACAAATTCGAAGTTACAGAAAATTGAGTTCAAGAGAGAGTTTGGCAGGGTGATTTTGACTTTCTAAGCTTGAGGAAATGAATGAGGGATTACCCTCTATTTATAGGGAATCAAATGGGATGCTCAAGCGTGTGAAATGATGAAGTTTGGAGGGAAATCGTGTGAACCTGATACACGGGCAAAGTGTGATATGTTTTGCATCAAAACTCATCCAATCCTTGCGTTTTAAGGCTCTAATCCAATTTGGCAAGTTGGTCAAACATGTTTCGACCAGAAACGTGTGCTAATTTGATGTTTAGAAGCTACAACATGAACTTCAAATTCTGACTTGTGGTGAAACTTCAGTTTCAAGTTGCCAAATTCAAATCAATGGTGTGCATGATTCAGGGTATCTCAAGACTTGATTCTTATTGCATTTGAAAGATGAGATTACAAACTTTACAATGTGCAAATAATGGGATAAAATGGATGCTTGAGCAAAAAATTGTAATGAGTCAAAGTTGAGAAAAAAGGTTGACTTTCTATACTTAGAGAATTTCTAAGTTTTTCTTCAAAAATGACTTGTAAGGTCTTGCATCCAAACATGGATTTCCGCTTGAAATTTTCTCTTGAACAAAAAATATGGCATGAAGTAGATCTATTGAATGGACTTTTTAAACTTTAACCATTCAAAATCTCAAAATCTTGAGAGAGTTATGGCGTGTTGAAGTTGGCAAAAATTCATGAAATGACCTATAATCTTTTGCATCCTTAGGACATCTTCCATTCATTTTCACACTTTGCACATAAAAGAAAGGTTGAAGTTCACATCTTCAATATCATTGTGGAGAAATAATGGGTTAAAGGTGATAAAAATTGATCAAGTTATGATCATTTGAAGTCACGTAAGGGAATTGGAGGATTCATCTAGAGGACTTGTAATCTTTCTTCATCATCAAGTTTCTTATACACAAAATTTCTTTGAAAATTTTGAAGTGATTTGTTAATAACCCTTTGAAGAGAAGTATTTATTTGGAATAATTCAAAAATACAAAAATATGAGAAAGATATACCCCTTTGAAGTTCAAAGCCCTAACTCCTAGAGCAATAAAATTCCTTGGGAAACCTTTCCAATTTTGACCAACCTTCTTGCACAAATACCCTTGTCATGTGAATATAAGTTTTTGAGGATGATAAGGAGAAACCATATCAACCAAAACCACTTACAAATTTTTAGAATTGAAGGAGATATGTACTTGTGATTATTGAAATTTAAGACTTGTCCAATTGAGTCAAACTTCTTCAATCAACTCTTGTACTTTTGAAATGAGTTTGACAACTTGAGGCATGATGAATCATAAAAGACCTTGTCATGAAATTACTTAAAATTTTTTTTAATGATGAGGCTTGAATCTCAATGAAGATTTGTTGAGTAAGGCACATAAATGAACTCATGAATCCCGAGATAAATCTTGATGGAACATATTGCACTTTTACCTACAACATCAACAATTAGGGCAAACACTCATTGTATTTATAAGTTAAAGGATAATCAATACAAAACATAGATGATCATAAAATACAAGTCACGGTGCTTGGTGATTCCTCCTAGAGCAAAAGTTAAAGATAGGGAGAAGAATCAAACCCTAATGTGATCTTGTTGTGATTGAATTGATATGATATAATGAAGGGATCTTAGGGGCAAAAATTGGGGTACAACATCTGCCCTTATTTAAGTGTCTTCTATCCGGAGATACGGGGGTTAAAATCTTCGTGTCGACACAATTGAAGATACTTAAATATTAAACAAACCCTATTTTTGGCCCTAAGATACCATGCAATGCTTATGATTATGAATGCTGATGAACAAATCTAAAGGGACGCAAGACACCACTGGGGATGTAAAAATTAAAAGAGGAAACAAAAGGAAAACTTGACCAGGAAAATAAATCACTACTGAAGAAAAGAAAAGACTCTGTTGGGGTGATTCCTAAGAGAGGATGTAAAGCATCGTCAACTCAAAAATTAAGGAGAGAGAGTGAAGGATAACGGTGACCGACAGATAACTGTAAACTACCAACTCACAAAGGGGATAGCAAAAAAGTAACATCGACCCACCAGGGAAAGGAATGGTAAGATAATACCAGTAAATTTCAAGATGTATTCAGTACTCATGACTGCGAACAAATAAACTTCTACTGAGCAACAGAATCTCAACGACGAACTACCTTCCATAATGACAAGGCTACAATTCATCGGAAAAAGATCTAAACAACGGACTACCTTCCATAATGACAAGGCTACCATCCATTGGAGTAACAAAATCTCAACAACAAACTATCTTCCATAATTATAAGGCTACCATCCATTAGAAAAAGATCTCAACAACGGACTACCTTCCATAATAACAAGGCTACCATCCATTGGAGTAACAAAATCTCAACAACGAACTACCTTCCATAATGACAAGGCTACCATCCATTGGAGTAACAAAATATCAACAACGAACTACCTTCCGTAATGACAAGGCTACCATCAATTGGAGTAAAAAAATCTCAATAACGAACTACCTTCCATAATGACAATGTTACCATCCATTGAAGTAACAAAATCTCAACAATGAACTACCTTCCATAATGACAAGGCTACCATCCATTAGAGTAACAAAATCTCAACAACGAACTACCTTCCATAATGACAAGGATACCTGGGATACGGTGGGAGAACTGACTTGAGGTTTTGCGTTTTGTCGCAAATGTCGTGGTTAACAAGAGTCGCCACCGACTTTTCTTTTATCCAAAAGGAAAGGTAAAAAAGCACAGGAAAGACCTTTGAGATGTTTTCTTGAGTTCGGGGGGTAGATTATGAAAAGGGAAGGTGCTAGCACCCTTTTCATCCATGGTTTTCCATGGGCTCTTAGTTACTTGCTTAGATCACTTGCTTTGATTTGCTTTGTTTGAAATGGTGTTTGGTGTGGTTTTGAAAGTATTTTTTAAAAGAGGCCACTCGTTTAGGAAATCTTTGTAATGATTCTCGTTCGTAAGAATGTATACAAAGATGTTTGTCTTTTGAAAATGTTTTCAATGTTTTGTAAGATGTTTTGAAAGTGTGTGTGTGTGTTTGTTTTTGAAAATAGCAAGGATTATTGTTTGAAATGGATCAAGTAACTTAGAAGCTATCTACCTACTCAAATGTCTTTCTTATGCATTTTCTATTCCTTTGGCATTGTTGACTTACCATTGATTTGGTAAGCAATCCTATCTTTGGATGTAAACGGGACGGGCGTGGGTCATCGTGTGACCATGATAGCAATGTTGCCAAGTATCTTAGCATTTTTTAGGGACCAAGATCATTTTTTTTAGGTAACCTTTGAATAGCATCATCGAGGGACTATGATCTTATACTTGTTTTGTTTTTCCAAGATACTTCGCATGCGTAACATGGCCATTTTATTTTAGGCAACCAAGTGGGAGAAACCCTAAGGGTGCTTGTGTGCAAAGTGTATCATTTTCATGATTTTGTCTTGCATTTAGGGTTTTCTATTTTGCTTTGTTTTTGTTCTTGTCATGCAAACCCTAATTACTAATCATAGTATATAAAGCGATAAATTGCGTAAAATAAACTAAACAATTACAACAATTATTATGGGAGGGGGGATACAAGTTTGAATGGGGATTTTGCACAAATATAAACCTAAATATATTATTACAACCCAATCGAATATTGCGCAAATTAAATAAATATAAGACAAATATTTAAAATGCAATGCAATATGTATGTAAAAGAAAAGATTTTTTATGCCTTGTTTTTGTATGAGAAAATAATTTGATTTAAACCCTAAAAAATATAAGAAAAAAATAAATAATTCTCTTTTTGAAAGGGATGAAACCCTAATTTTTTATTCAAGGAAAATAATGTTTCATATTATTAATTTGTACATTTTTTTGTATAAGAAAATAATAAATAATATTATATGTAAATATTAAAAATTAAATATGTGTGAAAATAAGTATTTATGAGTATAAAATGTATAATAAAAATATTAAGTATTTTTTATTATATTTACAAGTTATTTAAGAAAATAAAATCTATTTATCAAAATAAACTATTTTTCATGTGAAAAAATAATAAAAAAATAAAATTAAAGTATCAAAATAAATAAATCATTTTTTGGTATTTTTTATCATTAAGAAAAATAAATGAAAGTATTAAATATAAAAATATGAAGAAAATGCAAAAATATAAAAAGTTAGCCAGGGGGTGAAAATAACAAGTTAGGGGGTGCAAATAGCAAAAGCAAAAAGCCCAAGGCGCCAAAAATCCCAGAACATCATCCCTGTCCTTCGTCCAAGATTCTGCGCGCGTTTTCAAGTTCAATCTTTAACTCTCACATGCTTGCATAAAAACAAAAACTCATAACATGAAACATGTGGCATTTGAGCTCACGATTCCAACCATATAAATTATGTAACCTAACTCTAAAAGATCAAGGAGAATTCTGGAACCCCTAATTCGTGACCTAAAAATTTCAGAGTTTTCAATCTTCAAATTCTTTCTGCACAATTATTATAAATGAAAAGTAAAGATATGTACAGCTTCGTTATGATATGGACTACATTTTTTCTTCACAAATCATGGCTTGAGGTTGCCTATTCAGAGAGATAGAGTTTAAGAAAATACCTCCTTCAGCTGGATTCAAGTAGAGCAATGTAGGGACTTTAATGGAGGCCTGAGGATTGTTTGAGCTTCCTTGAACTTCCCTGAAGCTATTCCAATGCTTATCTTGCTTTGAGGATGGATGAAACTCTCTGAACAAGGCAACCTGCAAGCTTCCAAAGTGAAAATGGTGGATGCTGAAACAGGGGTTACAAAACCAGGGTGATGGCTTGAATTGATTAGTTATCAAGTGTATGAGATGTTTGAAGTGATTAAACACAAAACGCACGAGCCAAATGAGGGTTGGCTGTGATTTTGTAGAAGTTCTGTGTTTTGGAAGTTTTTGGTGTTTTTGAATTTTAGAGAGTTTCAGATGCAAGCCAAGCGTCCTATGTATTGTAACAAGTTTGTGTATTTGTATAGAAATGATACAAAGTCAGCCCTTACTAGTTGTGCAAGCTTTGGACCTTTTTGCAACTTTCCTTGCATTTGAAGTAAAATGAAGTGACTATACTCACATGCTTGTACTTGCTTGATTGAGGCCTGAAATGAACTTGTACCAATTGCTTGAGAGTGTGTAAGTTTCTTGTATCAAAGATACAGGTTCCATGCTCAAGATTGACAAAGTTACAAAAGTTCATCTTTATGAAAATGGCATTGTGAACTTTATGCCAAAAATGGAAATGCACCTTGTGTAAAGCTTCAAAAGCAAAGATAAAGCCTTTGTTAATTGAGTTTGCATTTTATTATGGAGTATATAGAAATATTAGGACCTGTAAAGCAATATAAAACCAGCATAGATTTGACTTGCAACTTGATGCTATGTGAAAATGACTTGATCAAAAGTGAGAAAATGCCAACTTCCCTTCTTCGATTCTCCCTACTAAAAAATGATCTTGGAGAGTTCTTGGACATTTTGGAAAGCTTGTAATGTGCTATATAATCCATATTTGAAATGAAACTTGAGATACCTCTTGTAGCTAGGTGAAAAATGTCCATGAAGTTGGGTCCAAAACCTGCCTAAATTAGGGCAAAATTTCACTAAGTTAAGAAGTTCATGGACCTATATTCACAAATTCATAACATGAGGCCCAAGCATCTTTTGGGAAAATTTTATGAAGAAAAGTTGTAGATTTCATGGAGGACTACAAATTTCATGTTGGTAACTTTTCTTGAATCAAAATGCATCATGGTGGAAAAGTGGTGAAAAGTTGAGAAAAAATAAGAAAATTTTTATACTTAGAAAAATTCTAAGATGAAAAATTTTCAAATTAAAACCCTAATTTTCAAATTTGAGTTTCTTGGTGAACAAGTTTCATATTTTGACATATCTTGATGAATTATGACCCTTGGTACTTGATTTTGACCAAAAAGTCAAAGTTTGACTCTTTAGTGTACAATTGACTTTTGATTAGTTGACTGCAAATTCATCTGTCAATCCAATGAACTTGAGATCTTTTGAACCATATAATTTGGTCAAGATGATGCCATTGAATCCTTGAAATCATGCTTGAACTCAATTGGTCTTTGGCTGGGTTAAAAATCAGAAATTTCCCTTTCTCAATCAAAACCCTAATTTTGACCATTTTGCCCTTTTGATGATTTGGTCAAATTTCTTGAGGAGTTGTGATCCAAACTTGATCAAATGGTACATATGAGTCTAATATGTTGATGTGGATAAAAAATTATGAAGTTTGACTGTAAATTGGCCATGGTTGACTTTTTCCCCAATATAGTTGATTTTTAGGTCAACTGTCCAATTGACTGATAAAAAATGTGGTTCATGGCTTGAAACTTAACATGAGCAATCTTAGGGGTCCAAGATGATGTAAGAAAGTCACATGAAGCATTGGTGGTCCAAAAATCCTTGTGCAAACTCAAACCCTAATTTTGGGTTATCAGTGCAAGATGAGGTATCTTGAGCTAACCAAACCCTAATCTTGTCTTGAGTCCAAGAAGTCTTGTGAGAAAAGTTTTAATAAATGAGAGGGAAAATTTTGAGGTACAACAGCTGCCCCTGTTCAATCTTCTTGAACCTGAAGAGTTAGATTGGCGAGCTTTGTCGTTCGTGACTTGAAGGTAAAAGATGATTGGACACTAGAGTGCCCATAAATTTGCACTCGACGAAGTGTAGTTGAGGAAATGGGCTTAAAGATGCCATTTGGAGAGGTGATATAATCTTGTTGGAGATGGGCTTATAGATGCCATCCAAGAATGTTTGTTGAATTGTAAGTTGCAAGTCAAAAGAATAATTATCAGAATGGTGTTCGTATTTGGAACGTATCAGAACTGTATCTGGAGACTGAATCTGAATGAGTGACAGAATGACTTCCGTGTCTGGAGTGTATCCGAGATTCATCTGTACTTGAATATGAATAAGCGATATAATGACTTCCGCGTCTGGAGTATATCTGTACTGTATCTGAAAGATGAATCTTGAATGAGTAAAAGAATGGCAACCGTATCTGGAGTGTATCTGAACTTTATCTTGACGTTGAGATCTGAATGAGTATCAGAATGGAAATCGTATCTGGAGCGTATCCGTATTGTATCTTAAAGATGAATCTGAATGAGTAACATAATGACTTTCGTGTTTGGAGTGTATCTGTACTGTATCTAAAACATGAATCTGAATGAGTAACAGAATGACTTTCGTGTCTAGAGTGTATCTGTACTGTATCTGAAAGATGAATCTGAATAAGTATCAGGATGGCATCCGTGTCTGTTGTGCTTCTGAACTATATCATGAACTTGGAATCTGAATTAGTGACAGAATGACTTCCGTGTCTAGAGCGTATCCGTACTGTAACCTGAACTAGAATCTGAATGAGTAACAGAATGAGTTCCGTGTCTGGAGTGTATCTGAACTGTATCTGGAATCTTTGAACATTGTTAATGATAGCTGTTAATCTTATCCTGAAAAGGATAAAAATGTTAGTTGAAACACCAAGTTATGTTGCATGAAATGTATGATGCAATATATGTGCTTTATCATTGTTTATGATATATGGATGTAATGTATGCACATGTAAGCTGATTTATTATATTGCCGAGGAAAATAAATTCTTGACTGCTGCTGAGGATTCATCATGTCTTGAAGTTGGAGTATTGACAAAATTTCTGTTGTGAGAGTAATGCCAAATACTGCTTGAGTAATCTGCTTGGGGAATCCAGAGAACCTTGATGACTTATGCTGGGAATTAAGAATGGGAATCTTCATTCTATTGGGGAGCAATGTAAACTCTATGGGGAAAAAGCTTATTCATGTTCGGAAAAAGTTCAGGAATTTCGGTCGTCTGCCACTCTACTGGGGAATTATCCTAGGTTGGGGAGAAACAAAAGTTGGCCGTTATCTGGTTGCTTTTCAGACTTCAGGAAAACTTGCTGGGGAATTTGGAGAAACTGAATGGTTTCCACTGGATTAATAGTTAGAAGTTTCGGCTCCACTGGGGATCTTAATGATGTACTGTAGGGATTGCTCATGGAATAGCCTAGAGACGTTTTCCTATTCTTTCAACCTGTCAGTAATTGTCCTTTTCCATTCCGTTTATTTGTAAACAGTGATTATGTTCAAATGCATATGTTCAAATGCATATGTTCATTAATGAATGATTGGACGTTCTTTGCAAATAAAACACAAGTGTAAAAAGACAAGGACAAATAGTTTCCTTCACTTTAAAGAGATATCTTTGTATTTACTTGAATAAGTATTTTTTACAAAAGAGACAGACATCCTAGTAAGAGGACAATGTCATGAAACTAAGAAAAATTTATACAAATAAAGATATCTATGTGTAAAAAAATCCCATGGGGTTCCCATTCTTCTATAGCCTTCGTATCTCCGAATATCTTGTCCATTTGTTGCTTCGTCCGAAGATGATTGGATTGATCAGAAGCTCCGAGTTAGTCCGTGAAGAGATTGTCCTTAAAGTGATCCGACGAGACATAGTCATACACTTTAATTCCCTAACTTTTTCTTGAACCGCCCTTTCGGGTTTTCGATCCACCGAGAAACCCTTTTTTGCCCAAGTCGTCCTTTTGGGTTTTCAACTTGCCGGGTGTACATTTTTTATTTATTTTATCCCTAACTTTTGCCCGAACCTTTTGGTTCACTGGGATGCCCTTGTTTTACCTAGGTGTGTCAACCTAGCGGGTCTCTTATGCGTAGTATCTTTTGACTATGTCTACGTTCACAGGGTGTGGCAGGTCGCCACCGTCTATGGTGGTTAAGATCATTGCCCCACCAGAAAAGATGTTCTTGATTACAAATGGTCCTTCTAGGTAGGAGTCCATTTGCCCCTGGGATCACTTTGTGGCAAGGTGATGCATTTGATCACTAGATCTCCAACTTGGTATACCTGGCGTCTGACTTTCTTGTTGAAAGCCTTGATCATCCATTTTTGATACATCTGACCACGGCAAACAGCAGTAAGCCTCTTTTCATCAATTAAGTTCAACTGATCAAGTCGGGTCTGGATCCAATCGTCTTCACTTAAACCTGCATCCTTCATGATTCTTAAAGAGGGGATCTGCACCTCAATAGGTAGAACATCCTCCATGCCATAAACCAAAGAATAGGGTGTCGCCCCAGTTGATGTGCGAGCCGTGGTACGGTACCCATGGATAGAAAACGGTAGCATCTCATGCCAATCCTTGTAGGTGACTGTCATTTTCTGTATGATTTTTTTAATGTTTTTATTAGCAGCTTCGACTACACCATTCATCTTTGGCCGACAGGGGGATGAATTGTGATGTTAAATCTTGAACTGCTCGCACAAGACGGTGATTATAGTATTGTTAAGGTTCGTACCGTTATCAGTGATGATCCTTTCTAGGATACCGTACCGGTAAATGAGATTCTGCTTGATGAAGCGGGCAACAACATTCTTAGTAACGGATGCGAAGGAAGCTGCTTCGACCCACTTTGTGAAATAATCAATGGCCACCAGAATGAAGCGGTGTCCATTGGAGGTTGTAGGCTTGATCTACCCAATCATATCGATTCCCCACATAGCAAAGGGCCAAGGAGCTGTTAAGACATTTAGAGGAACCGGGGGCACGTGCATCTTATCTACATAGATTTGACACTTATGACAGGTCCGGGAGTGTTGATAGCAATCTGCTTCCATGGTAGACCAGTAATAGCCTCCCCGTAGGATTTTCTTCGCCATCGTATGCCCACTAGAGTGAGTGCCAAAGGTGCCTTCATGTAATTCGGCCATGATCTTTTCAACTTCAATCTTATCCACACAAAGGATCAGAATAGAATCATGATTACGTTTGTACAGGATGTCATTACTCAGGAATAACTTAGTGGAGAATCTCCTTAGGAACTTTTTATCATTGATTGAAGCTCCTTCTGGGTATTCTTGAGTCTCGAGATACTTTTTGACTTCATGAAACCAAGGCTGGTCCACTACTTTTTCAGTATTAATCTCGTGACAGTGTGCTGGTTCATCCATTCGTTCAATGGTGATCTGGGGAGCTTCGTTATCCTAATTAAGTTTAAACATAGATGACATTGTGGCTAGCGCATCTGCTAGCTGATTTTCTTCTCGCGGGAAATGCTCGAAGGTAATCTGCTCGAAATGTGGTAACAATGTCAAAACATGTTCTTTGTAAGGGATAAGGTTTGGATGCTTAGTGTCCCATTCTCCTTTGATCTGACTGATGACCAAAGCTGAATCCCCAAACACAACTAAAGATTTGATTCCCAAGTTTATGGCAGCCTTTAGACCAAAGATGCATGCTTCGTATTCTTCCATGTTGTTCGTACAGTTAAAGTAAATTCTGGCAGTAAAAGGAGTATGGCACCCTTCTGGAGATATGAGTACAACACCGATACCGTTACCAAGTGCATTGGATGCCCCATCAAATTACAGGGTCCATCGGGATCCTTGTTCGGGTCCGTCATATGGTCTGATTCCTTCACAGTTGTTTACTGTCATGATGTCTTCGTTAGGGAATTCAAACTTCATGGATTGATAATCTTACACAGCTTGATGAGCAAGATGATTAGCTAGCACACTGCCCTTTATGGCTTTTTGGGTAGTGTACTGTATGTCATATTCTGTTAGGATCATCTGCTATCTAGCTATCCTCCCAGATAGAGCAGGGTTCTCAAAGATGTACTTTACCGGATCCATCTTAGATATCAGCAAAGTGGTATGAGTCAACATATACTATCTTAGCCGGCGAGAAGCCCATACCGGAGCACAACAAGTTTTCTCGAGCAGTGAATATCTGGTTTCACAGACGGTAAACTTTTTGCTCAGGTAATAAATAGCGTGCTCTTTTCGGCCAGGCTCGTCATGCTGCCCCAATATGCACCCCATTGAGTTCTCCAAAACGGTCAGATACATGATCAGTGGTCTTCCCTCGACTGGCGGCATCAAGACTGGAGGCTCTTGTAAATTCTCTTCGATTTTGTCGAAAGCAAACTGACATTCATCATTCCATCTAACTACCTGATCTTTCTTCAACAGTTTGAAGATTAGTTCACAAGTAGATGTTAAGTGAAAGATGAACCTAGCAATATAGTTCAGGCGTCCCAAGAATCCTCTGACTTCCTTCTCAGTGCGAGGAGCAGGATATTTCTTGTATCTCTTTGACCTTGGCAGGATTTACCTCGATGCCTTTGTTGCTGACAATAAAACCTAAGAGCTTACCGGACCGGACTCCGAATGTACACTTGTTTGGGTTTAACCTTAGTTTGTACTCCTTCAACCTGACAAACAACTTTTGCAAGTGATCAAGGTGTTCTTCTTCAGTTTGGGATCGGGCTATCATGTCATCTACGTAGACCTCTATCTCATGATGTATCATATCATGAAACAAAGCAACCATGGCGCGTTGATAGGTTGCCCCGACATTCTTCAGTCCGAATGGCATCACTTTGTAGCAGAACGTACCCCATTGTATGACAAATGTAGTTTTTTCCATGTCCTCAGGTGCCATTTTGATCTGGTTATAGCCTGAGAATCCGTCCATGAAAGAAAATACTTTGTGTTGGGCTGTATTGTCAACCAGGATGTCGATGTGTGGAAATGGAAAGTCATATTTAGGGCTGACCCTGTTTAAATATCTATAGTCTATGCACATTCTTACTTTGCGGTCCTTTTTAGGCACGAGAACAATGTTAACAACCCATTGAGGATATGAAGTAACAACCAGAAATCCAGCATTGAACTGTTTCATAACTTCTGCTTTGATCTTCTCTGACATGTCAGGTCTCATGCGGAGGAATTTTTGTTTCACTGGTGGACAGTCTTCTCTTGTGGGTAGACGATGTACCACGATGTCTATATCGAGTCCCGGCATGTCTTCGTATGACCAGGCAAAGATCTCAACATAATCATGTAACAGCTAATTAGGTGCTCCTTGACACTCTCCTCTAGATTGGCACCCACTTTGATTTCCTTTTTATCTTCCTCGGTACCCAGATTGATTGTATCTAACAGCTCCTCATGAGGCTAAATAACTCTTTCCTCTTGTTGTAGTAATCTGGCCAATTCCCCTTGCACCTCACAATCTTCCTCACCTTCGTATTCGGCTTGGTAGATCAGATCTTCAGAGTCACTGAAGGCTATAGCAGTATCGTTACCCATGGGATCCGGAATGGAAGGGTAACTGCATTTGTGAGTGTGGGTGTGTGTAAGGGTATATCCATCTTAAAACAATAAAATGTAAAAGAAAGACAATGAGCACAAAAGGTTTATATATGAAAAAGCGTCCATGATTCATTGAATGTCATATGAAAATGAAATAAAAAACCCTTACAAATGGACCGTTGTGCCTCGGGTAAGACACAAGGTTTTTAAAGTGAGAATTGTTCGTGAATTATTACAAATCCAACAGAAATGTGAAAGATAAATTACTGAGATATGAAAGTTATTGGGATGAAGTCTTTGGCTTCCTAGTTGCGAAGTCCTCCGCTGACAGTAGGAAATACACAATCTTCCAAGTTGCCATCTTCTTCACTGTCTTATAGTGCATTGACCCCTTGGTTGGTAATCTTCACAGGTGGCACTCCGGCACGGGCGCGGCGCACAGCCTTCTGAGCAGTTGAAGTAAACCCCAAGCCAAACTTGTCTGATTTGTACGGGATGTATGGAAGCTGCCCCCGGATGGTGCATCCGCCCTCTTCCACTACTGCCTTTTCATCCTTTAGAGATGACATCTGAAGTGGAGTTCTTGTGATCATAGTAATTGAGGATACCGCCTTGGTTACCACCACTTCTTGGGAGACTTCTTCAAAATGTTGGAAAGGGGTTTCAATGAACTCGCCATCCAATACCACATATCGGAAAGAATTCAGATGACTAATCATGTACTCCTCTTCCCCGTGGGAAGTTATGATCTTCCCCTCCGACAGGGTACTTCAGCATCTGATGCAAAGTGGAGGTGATAGTACCGGAATTGTGAATCCAGGGGCGTCCTAACAGGCAAGAGTAGGAGGGACGAATGTCCATCACATAGAAGGTTGAATTGAAGGTCTGAGTTCCCACCTTTATTGAGATGTCCACCTCCCTGTGGACCATCCTCTTAGAGCCGTCAAATGCTCTCACAATTATATTACTGGGTTTTAAAGTCAGCCCCTCACAATCCAATCTATCAAGGGCTTTCTTTGGTAAGACGTTTAAAGATGACCCCGTGTCCACCAAGACATGGGCTAGGGTTGTTCCTCTGCACTCCACTGAGACATGTAATGCCTCATTGTGTTTTCTCCCTTTGGGTGTCAAGTCAGCATCAGAGAAACCCAGGCCATTATCAGCTGTCAAACTGGCCACACACTCTTGGAATTGGTCTGTAGACGTCTCTTGCGGCACATGAGCTGTCTTCAGAAATTTTACCAGAGCTTTAGCATGTGCCTCAGAGCACAACATCAATGCTAACATGGAGATCTTGGAGGGGGTCTGCCCTAATTGTTCAACCACATCATAATCACTCTTCTTTATGATCCTCAGGATTTCTTCCATTTCCTTCTTGGATGTTTCAGGGATAGCTAGCGATTGAGCCTTCGTCCGAACAGGCTCTTCTTGAATGTTTTTTCCTTTATTCTCAGCAGTGGAAGTAGGGATAGGAATTGTATTGTCTTTGTTGGTAGGTACGCTTGCAGGTACAATCACTGGTGCAGAGGTAATCTTCGGAACAACCACGGGTCCAAAGACTGCCTTTTGAGGGGCAATCTCTGGAGAGAAGATTCTACCACTACAGGTAATCTTGCTTGTTCTGGAAATGTTACTGATGTCGTGATTATCCTCTTCAGAGCTTTCTTCTTCGGCATACTCTGGAGTTGAGTACGGGTTGGTGACAAATCAGCGTTGTACTGATACTATTTATAGAAGGCTGCTGCCAAGTCTTCCCAATTATGGACACCGGCCCTCTCTAACTGGTAGAACCAATCAAGCTGCATTCCTGATAAACTGTCTTGAAAAAAGTGGACCCATAAGTCCTTGTCAACAGAATGCGGATGAATCTTCCTGACATATGACTGAAGGTGCATTTTGGGACAAGACACACCATCATACTTGGCAAATAATGGCACTTTAAACTTCGGCGGGATTACTATTCCTGATACCAGACCCAATTCCTCAAAATATAGCCCCGATACTCTCTGTATCTCCATAGCAGTTAGACGCTCTTCCAGGTGTTTGTATTTGTCATCAGCCGGAGGGTATTGTTGTTCAGAGTAGTCCTCTTCTTCTTCTTCTTCTTCAGAATCTGATGGGACTGCCGTCTCTTTTCCTTTTCTTTCCCCTTCATCAGAGGTTGTTCGGAATTCTAAGGTCCTTCTGGCTTTTCCCTGAAACCTTCTGCCCATGATAACCACACCAGTTGGCTTCTTCTTCTTTTTCTCTTTCTCTTTTTCTAGCAGAGTCTTTAGCTCCTCCTTCCCCTTGGCTAAGGTCAAGAGTAACTGTTGAAATTGTGTATTTTGAGCTTGCAGGTCTTTAACCGTCCGTTCTAGATCCATCTCTTTCTGAAATAAACAGTAGAGGGATGAGGAAACTTGTTGCAAAGACTTGTTTATGCTCATGATGAATGATATATATTCATGCAATGTTTTAAAGGATTTAAAAATTCAAATTTGTTTCAAACAAAAAGGAACACACGTTATATTAATAAAATATAATTTAAGTACATCAATTCCCCTAGGGCAAAATAATACAAAATTCTAAGATAAAAAGACATTGTGCATCCTCTTTGGTGCAATGTAGGTGTTGAGAGTCTGCTCTTCATGAAGTAACCGAGTGAGTTCCAAAACCTTCTTCTCGCTTGCGTAGAATTGGGCTTCGAAAGTAGCGCGTTCTTCTTTGATCTGTATCCAACCCCTTTGTAGATCTTCGAGTGATGTCGGTGTGTCAGGATGTAGGATAGTGTATGGAACTTCTCCTTCCTTAACAGGCTCTATAATCATTGGGTGAATGGAGGGGTAAGGCATCATAAGACTTTGGGCTTAGGTTCGTACCCACTTGAGGTAAGGCTCAAGAGGGATGGAATTCTTGTGTTCCAAGGTCATACTATCTACCTTATTTGGCATCCTCCAAGCTCGGATGAATCTTTGGCGAAGTCCTTGATCGTTGTTGTCGTAGTCGAAAACCAAGCCTTGAATCAGCATATCATGTGGGCCATCCCTTCGGGTATAACCAAGTTGTCTTAGAGCCAAGCGAGGGTTGTAGGTGACGCTTCCCCTAATTCCAAGTAGAGGTAAATTAGGGAATTCCCCACAACGGTCGACAATAATAACATTCTCTTTGGATCGAGAACACTAATGAATATATGAATGTTTAAGTGTCACCAACCTTTGTGACCACCTCAAACCTTGCTCATTCTTCAAGACTGGTTGGGGAAGATGAGAAATAAACCATCTTGCCAGGAGAGGAGTGAAACACATAAGAACACCTCTTTTCCTCATTGTACGAGTGTGAAAAGAGTGTAAGATATCTCCAAGCAATGTAGGCACCGGATTGCATGACATGAAGATTTTGACAGTGCTCACATCTATGAGTTGGTCAGGATTGGGGAACAAGACCATCCCATAGATAAGAAGAGCCACAATCTCCTCAAAATCTTGTAAATCTAAGGAGTTCCAACAGTTTTGGGCCTTCTCAAACAAGAAGTTTGCCAAGAAGCCTTTGACACCACTTCTAGTTTTCCAATGGGTTGTGACATCAGATGAATGCAAGTGCAGGGCTTGAGCGATCTCTTATGGCTTTGGATCTCTTTCTATACCGTTGAAAGGTAGTTGATTAAGAATGGGAATCCTCAAGAGTTGAGAGAATTCTTCCAAAGTAGGCACAAGTTGGTAGTCAGGAAATGTGAACAGTGATGCAAAGGGTCAAAGAACTAGAAGAGAACCTTCATCATGTCTTCCTCTATGTTGGAAGTGACTAAGTTGAGTAGACGACCATGCCTCTCGGTGAATGGAGAGTTCTCAGGAATCCTTGAAGCTAGCTCCTTGAGTTGTGGAGGAATTATTACAAGGTTGACTTGGATAGTTTTCCTGCGAAGTGAATCCATAACCTACAAAATAAGAACAAAGATGAATTTCCAAAATCCTTGAAATGGTTAGTGGATGCATATGATATTCATGACGTCCATGATGTTATGCACAAGTATATATGTACAAGCAAATCAAACAAGTTCCTAGTTTAGGCTTGCATGGGGTTTCATAGGTAAGTACCCTCTTGAAGTTTAGTTGGCTCAACCTGTCCTAAAAATAGTAACCGGGTTCTAAGGAGCTCAATATCACTGGATTGTTTCCTTGTTCATTGTTTCAGCTCAATCCTCTTTACTGGCAACCGAAATATTCCAAGAAACCAACCCTTAATGAGTGTAGTATCGAGTATCTACCAACTTCAGACTGCACCAAAGCCGGTCATCTCACTACATCCTAAAAGGCCAAGTTGGTCAAGTAAAGGTTCTAGAAGTTCGTTAGTGCTTCATGACATCACTCAGCGGCCCCGTATTCTCTTTGATTGACTCAAAGGCTACCGGTACCCACAAATATGTCACACTAACATAGCTATTTCTTAGACCGTGTTGGTATACCCCGCACAATTTCCACAACGTATTGCTATTTACCTATAATGTTTCCCATATCCGGGTGTAGGATTAAAACCCAAACAATAGAACCATAATGTAAAGAAAACATATCAAACAAGGTAAGCAAATAAATGTGATCTAGACCCTAAGGTAACCCCACTTTTATAATTTCCCCAACAGAGTCGCCAGTTCTGTGATACGGTGGGAGAACTGACTTGAGGTTTTGTGTTTTTTTGCAAATGTCGCGGTTAGCAAGAGTCGCCACCGACTTTTATTTTATCCAAAAGGAAAGGTAAAAAAGCATAGGAAAGACCTTCGAGATGTTTTCTTGAGTTCGGGGGGTAGATTATGAAAAGGGAAGGTGCTAGCACCCTTTTCATCCATGGTTTTCCATGGGCTCTTAGTTACTTGCTTAGATCACTTGCTTTGCTTTGCTTTGTTTTAAATGGTGTTTGGTGTGGTTTTGAAAGTATTTTGTAAAAGAGGCCATTCGTTTAGGCAATCTTTGTAATGATTCTCGTTCGTAAGAATGTATACAAAGATGTTTGCCTTTTGAAAATGTTTTCAATGTTTTGTAATATGTTTTGAAAGTGTGTGTGTTTGTTTTTGAAAATAGCAAGGATTGTTGTTTGAAATGGAGCAAGTAACTTAGAAGCTATCTACCTACTCAAATGTATTTCTTATGTATTTTCTATTCCTTTGACATTGTTGACTTACCATTGATTTGGTAAGCAACCCTATGTTTGGATGTAAACGGGACGGACGTGGGTCATCGTATGACCATGATAGCAATGTTGCAAAGTATCTTAGTATTTTTGAGCGACCAAGATCATTTTGTTTAGGTAACCTTTGAATAGCGTCATCGAGGGACTATGATCTTATACTTGTTTTGTTTTGCCAAGATACTTCGCATGCGTAACATGGCCATTTTATTTTAGGCAACCAAGTGGGAGAAACCCTAAGGGTGCTTGTGTGCAAAGTGTATCATTTTCATGCTTTTGTCTTGCATTTAGGGTTTTCTATTTTGCTTTGTTTTTGTTCTTGTCATGCAAACCCTAATTACTAAGCATAGTATATAAAGCGATAAATTGCGTAAAATAAACTAAACTATTACAACAATTATTATGGGAGGGGGGATACAAGTTTGAATGAGGATTTTGCACAAATATAAACCAAAATATATTATTACAACCCAATCGAATTTTGCGCGAATTAAATAAATATAAGACAAATATTTAAAATGCAATGCAATATGTATGTAAAAGAAAAGATTTTTTATGCCTTGTTTTTGTATGAGAAAATAATTTAATTTAAACCCTAAAAAATATAAGAAAAAAATAAATAATTCTCTTTTTGAAAGGGATGAAACCCTAATTTTTTATTCAAGGAAAATAATGTTTCATATTATTATTTTGTATATTTTTTTGTATAAGAAAATAATAAATAATATTATATGTAAACATTAAAAATTAAATATGTGTGAAAATAAGTATTTATGAGTATAAAATGTATAATAAAAATATTAAGTATTTTTTATTATATTTACAAGTTATATAAGAAAATAAAATCTATTTATCAAAATAAACTATTTTTCATGTGAAAAAATAATAAAAAAATAAAATAAAAGTTTGAAAATAAATAAATCATTTTTTGGTATTTTTTATCATTAAGAAAAATAAATGAAAGTATTAAATATAAAAATATGAAGAAAAATGCAAAAATATAAAAAGTTAGCCAGGGGGTGCAAATAACAAGTCAGGGGGTGCAAATAGCAAAAGCAAAAAGCCCAAGGCGCCAAAAATCACAGAACATCATCCCCGTCCTTCGTCTAAGCTTCTGCGCGCGTTTTCCAGTTTAATCTGTAACTCTCACATGCTTGCATAAAAACAAAAACTCATAACATGAAACATGTGGCATTTGAGCTCACGATTCCAACCATATAAATTATGTAACCTAACTCTAAAAGATCAAGGAGAATTTTGGAACCCCTAATTCGTGACCTAAAAATTTCAGAGTTTTCAATCTTCAAATTCTCTCAGCACATTTATTATAAATGAAAAGTAAAGATATGTACAACTTCGTTATGATATGGACTACATTTTTTCTTCACAAATCGTGGCTTGAGGTTGCCTATTCAGAGAGGTAGAGTTTAAGAAAATACCTCCTTTAGCTGGATTCGAGTAGAGCAATGTAGGGCCTTTAATGGAGGCCTGAGGATTGTTTGAGCTTCCTTGAACTTCCCTGAAGCTATTCCAATGCTTATCTTGCTTTGAGGATGGCTGGAACTCTCTAAACAAGTCAACCTGCAAGCTTCCAAAGTGAAAATGGTGGATGCTGAAACATGGGTTACAGAACCAGGGTGATGGCTTGGATTGATTAATTATCAAGTGTATGAGATGTTTGAAGTGATTAAACACAAAACGCACGAGCCAAATGAGGGTTGACTGTGATTTTGCAGAAGTTCTGTGTTTTGGCAGTTTTTGGTGTTTTTGAATTTGAGAGAGTTTCAGATGCAAGCCAAGCGTCCTACGCATTGTAAGAAGTTTTTGTATTTGTATAGAAATGATACAAAGTCAGCCCTTACTAGCTATGCAAGCTTTGGACCTTTTTACAACTTTCCTTGCATTTGAAGTAAAGTGAAGTGACTATACTCGCATGCTTGTACTTGCTTTCTTGAGGCCTAAAATGAACTTGTACCAATTGCTTGAGAGCTGTGTAAGTTGCTTGTATCAAAGAGACATGTTCAATGCTCAAGATTGACAAAGTTACAAAAGTTCATCTTTATGAAAATGGCATTGTGAACTTTATGCCAAAAATGGAAATGCACCTTGTGTAAAGCTTCAAAAGCAAAGATAAAGCCTTTGTCAACTGAGTTTGCATTTAAATATGGAGTGTATAGCAAGCTTAGGACCTGTAAAGCAAGATACAACCAGCATAGATTTGACTTGCAACTTGATGCTATGTGAAAATGGCTTGATCAAAAGTGAGAAAATGCCAACTTCCCTTCTTCGATTCTCCCTACTCAAAAATGATCTTGGAGAGTTCTTGGACATTTTTTAAAGCTTGCAATGTGCTCTATAATCCATCTTTGAAATGAAACTTGAGATACCTCTTGGAACTAGGTGAAAAATGTCCATGAAGTTGGGTCCAAAACCTGCCTAAATTAGGGCAAAATTTCACTAAGTTAAGAAGTTCATGGACCTATATTCAAAAATTCATAACTTGAGATACAAGCGTCTTTTGGGAAAATTTTGTGAAGAAAAGATGTAGATTTGATGGAGGACTACAACTTTCATGTTTGGAACTTTTCTTGAATCAAAATTCATCATGGTGAACAATTTTCATATTTTGACATATCTTGATGAATTATGACCCTTGGTACTTGATTTTGACCAAAAAGTCAAAGTTTGACTCTTTAGTCTACAATTGACTTTTGATTAGTTGACTGCAAATTCATCTGTCAATCCAATGAACTTGAGATCTTTTGAACCATGTAATTAGTTCAAGATGATGCCATTGAATCCTTTAAATCATGCTTGAACTCAATTGGTCATTGGCTAGGTTAAAAATCAGAAATTGCCCTTTCTCAGTCAAAACCCTAATTTTGACCATTTTGCCCTTTTGATAATTTGATCAAATTTCTTGAGGAGTTGTGATCCAAACTTGATAAAATGGTACATATGAGTCTAATATGTTGATGTGGATAAAAAATTATGAAGTTTGACTGTAAATTGGCCATGGTTGACTTTTTCCCCTATACAGCTGATTTTTAGGCAACTGTCCAATTGACTGATCAAAAATATGGTTCAAGGCTTGAAACTTAACATGAGAAATTTTAGGGGTCCAAGATGATGTAAGAAAGTCACATGAAGCATTGGTTGTCCAAAAATCCTTGTGCAAACTCAATCCCTAATTTTGGGTTATTAGTGCAAGATGAGGTATCTTGAGCTGACCAAACCCTAATCTTATCTTGAGTCCAAGAAATCTTGTGAGAAAAGTTTTGATAAATGAGAGGGAAAATTTTGGGGTACAACAACTGCCCCTATTCAATCTTCTTGAACCTGAAGAGTTAGATTGACGAGCTTTGCCGTTCGTGACTTGAAGGTAAAAGATGATTGGACACTAGAGTGCCCATAAATTTGCACTCGACAAATTGTAGTTGAGGAAATGGGCTTAAAGATGCCATTTGGAGAGGTGATAGAATCTTGTTGGATATGGGCTTGTAGATGCCATCCAAGAATGCTTGTTGAATTGTAAGTTGCAAGTCAAAAGAATAAGTATCAGAATGGTGTCCGTATTTGGAACGTATCTGAACTGTATCTGGAGACTGAATCTGAACGAGTGACATAATGACTTTCGTGTCTGGAGTGTATCCGAGCTGTGTCTGTACTTGAATCTGAATAAGTGACAGAATGACTTCCGCGTCTGGAGTGTATCTGTACTATATCTGAAAGATGAATCTTGAATGAGTAAAAGAATGGCAACTGTATCTAGAGCATATCTGAAATGTATCTTGATGTTGAGATCTGAATGAGTATCAGAATGGAAACCGTATCTGGAGCGTATCCGTACTGTATCTGAAAGATGAATCTGAATGAGTAATATAATGACTTCCGTGTCTGGAGTGTATATGTACTGTATCTGAAAGATGAATCTGAATGAGTAACAAAACGACTTCCGTGTCTGGAGTGTATCTGTACTGTATCTGAAAGATGAATCTGAATAAGTATCAGGATGTCATTCGTGTCTGGTGCGCATCTGAACTGTATCATGAACTTGGAATCTGAATTAGTGACAAAATGGCTTCTGTGTCTGGAGCGTATCCGTACTGTAATCCGAACTAGAATCTGAATGAGTAACAGAATGACTTCCGTGTCTGGAGTGTATCTGAACTGTATCTGGAATCTTTGAACATTGTTAATGATAGCTGTTAATCTTATCCTGAAAAGGATAAAAATGTTAGCTGAAACACCAAGTTATGTTGCATGAAATGTATGATGCAATATACGTGCTTTATCAGTGTTTATGATATATGGATGTAATGTATGCGCATTTAAGCTGATTTGCTGTATTACCGAGGAAAATAAATCCTTGACTGCTGTTGAGGATTCTTCATGTCTTGAAGTTGGAGTATTGACAAAAAATTTGTCGTGAGAGTAATGCCAAATACTGCTTGAGTAATCTGCTTGGGGAATCCAGAGAACCTTGATGACTTCTGCTGGGAATTAAGAATTGGAATCTTCATTCTGTTGGGGAGCAATGAAGACTCTGTGGGGAAAAAGCTTATTCCTGTTCGGAAAAAGTTCAGGAATTTGGGTCGTCTGCCACTCTACTGGGGAGTTATCCTAGGTTGGGGAGAAATAGAAGTTGGCCGTTATCTGGTTGCTTTTCAGACTTCAAGACAACTTGCTGGGGAATTTGGAGAAACTGAATGGTTTCCACTGGATTAATAGTTGGAAGTTTCGGCTCCACTGGGTATCTTAATGATGTACTATAGGGATTGCTCATGGAATAACCTAGAGACATTTTCCTATTCTTTCAACCTGTCAGTAATTGTCCTTTTTCATTCCGTTTATTTGTAAACAGTGATTATGTTCAAATGCATATGTTCATTAATGAATCATTGAACGTTCTTTTCAAATAAAACACAAGTGTAAAAAGACAAGGACAAATGGTTTCCTTCACTTTAAAGAGATATCTTTGTATTTACTTTGAATAAGTATTTTTCACAAAAGAGACAGACATCCTAGTAAGAGGACGGTGTCATGAAACTAAGAAAAATTTATACAAAGAAAGATAGCTATGCGTAAAAAAATCCCATGGGGTTCCCATTATGCTATAGCCTTCGTATCTCCGAATATCTTGTCCATTTGTTGCTTCGTCCGAAGATGATTGGATTAATCAGAAGCTCCGAGTTTGTCCGTGAAGAGATTATCCTTAAAGTGATCCGACGAGACATAGTCATACGCTTTAATTCCCTAAATTTTTCCTGAACCGCCCTTACAGGTTTTCGATCCACCGGGAAACCCTTTTTTGCCCAAGTCGCCCTTTCGGATTTTCAACTTGCCGGGTGTACAGATTTTTTTATTTTATCCCTAACTTTTGCCCGAACCTTTTGGTTCGCCAGGATGCCCTTGTTTTACCTAGGTGTCTCAACCTAGCGGGTCTCTTATGCGTAGTATCTTTTGACTATGTCTGCCTTTACAAGGTGTGGCAGGTCGTCACCGTCTATGGTGGTTAAGATCATTGCCCCACCAGAAAAGATGTTCTTGATTACAAATGGTCCTTCATAGGTAGGAGTCCATTTGCCCCTGGGATCACTTTGTGGCAAGATGATGCGTTTGATCACTAGATCTCCAACTTGGTATACCTGGCATATGACTTTCTTGTTGAAAGCCTTGATCATCCGTTTTTGATACATCTGACCACGGCAAACAACAGTAAGCCTCTTTTCATCAATTAAGTTCAACTGATAAAGTCGGGTCTGGATCCAATCGTCTTCACTCAAACCTGCATCCTTCATGATTCTTAAAGAGGGGATATGCACCTCAATAGGTAGAACAACCTCCATGCCATAAACCAAAGAATAGGGTCTTGCCCCAGTTGATGTGCGAGTCGTGGTACGATTTCCCATGGAGAGCAAATGGTAGCATCTCATTCCAGTCCTTGTAGGTAACTGTCATTTTCTATATGTCTTTTTTAATGTTTTTATTAGCAGCTTCGGATGCACCATTCATCTTTGGCCGATAGGGGGATGAATTGTGATGTTGAATCTTGAACTGCTTGCACAAGGCGGTGATCATAGTATTGTTAAGGTTTGTACCGTTATCAGTGATGATCCTTTCTAGGATACCGTACCGGCAAATGAGATTCTGCTTGATGAAGCAGGCAACAATATTCTTAGTAACGGATGCGAAGGAAGCTGCTTCGACCCACTTTTTGAAATAATCAATGGCCACCAGAATGAAGCGGTGTCCATTGGAGGATATAGGCTTGATCTCCCCAATCATATCGATTCCCCACATAGCAAAGGGCCAAGGAGCTGTTAAGACATTTAGAGGAACCTGAGGCACGTGCACCTTATCTGCATAGATTTGACACTTATGACTGGTCTGGGAGTGTTGATAGCAGTCTGCTTCCATGGTAGACCAGTAATAGCCTGCCCGTAGGATTTTCTTCGCCATCGTATGCCCACTAGAGTGAGTGCTAAAGGTGCCTTCATGTAATTCAACCATGATCTTTTCAGCTTCAATCTTATCCACACAACGGAGCAGAATAGAATCATGATTACGTTAGTACAGGATGCCATTACTTAGGAAGAACTTAGCGGAGAATCTCCTTAGGAACTTTTTATCATTGATTGAAGCTCCTTCTGGGTATTCTTGAGTCTCGAGATACTTTTTGACTTCATGAAACCAAGGCTGGTCCACTACTTTTTCAGTATTAATCTTGTGACAGTGTGATGGTTCGTCCATTCGTTCAATGGTGATCTAGGGAGCTTCGTTATCCCAATTAAGTTTAAACATAGATGACATTGTGGCTAGCGCATCTGCTAGATGATTTTCTTCTCGCGGGAAATGCTCGAAGGTAATCTGCTCGAAATGTGGTAACAATGTCAAAACATGTTCTTTATAAGGGATAAGGTTTGGATTCTTAGTGTCCCACTCTCCTTTGATCTGACTGATGACCAAAGCTGAATCCCCAAACACAACTAAAGATTTGATTCCTAAGTTTATGGCAACCTTGAGACCAAAGATGCATGCTTCATATTCTGCCATGTTATTCGTACAGTTAAAGCAAATTCTGGCAGTAAAAGGAGTATGGCACCCTTCTGGAGATATGAGTACAGCACCGATACCGTTACCAAGTGCATTGGATGCCCCATCAAAGTACAGGGTCCATCGAGATCCTTGTTCAGGTCCCTCATATGGTCTGATTCCTTCACAGTTGTCTACTGTCATGATGTCTTCGTCAAGGAATTCAAACTTCATGGATTGATAATATTCTACAGCTTGATGAGCAAGATGATCAGCTAGCACACTGCCCTTTATGGATTTTTGGGTAGTGTACTGTATGTCATATTCTGTTAGGATCATATGCCATCTAGCTATCCTCCCAGATAGAGCAGGCTTCTCAAAGATGTACTTTATCGGATCCATCTTAGATATCAGCAAAGTGGTATGAGTCAACATATACTGTCTTAGCGGGCGAGCAGCCTATACCAGATTGCAACAAGTTTTCTAGAGCAGTGAATATCTGGTTTCACAGTGGGTAAACTTTTTGCTCAGGAATAAATAGTGTGCTCTTTTCGGCCAGACTCGTCATGCTGCCCTAATACGCACCCCATTGAGTTCTCCAAAACGGTCAGATACATGATCAATGGTCTTCCCTCGACTGGCGACATCAAGACAGGAGGCTCTTGTAAATACTCTTTGATTTTGTCGAAAGCAACCTGACATTCATAATTCCATCTGCCTACCTGATCTTTCTTCAACAGTTTTAAGATTGGTTCACAAGTAGATGTTAAGTGACAGATGAACCTAGCAATATAGTTCAGGAGTCCCAAGAATCCTCTGACTTCCTTCTCAGTGCGAGGAGCATACATTTCTTGTATCGCTTTGACCTTGGCAGGATCAACCTCGATTCCTTTGTTGTTAACAATGAAACCTAAGAGCTTACCGGACCGGACTCCGAATGTACACTTGTTTGGGTTTAACCTTAGTTTATACTCCTTCAACCTGACAAACAGCTTTTACAAGTGATCAAGGTGTTCTTATTCAGTTTGTGATCGGACTATCATGTCATCTACGTAGACCTCTATCTCATGATGTATCATATCATGAAACAAAGATACCATGGCGCGTTGATAGGTTTCCCCAACATTCTTCAGTCCGAATGGCATCACTTTGTAGCAGAGCGTACCCTACTGTGTGATAAATGTAGTTTTCTCCATGTCCTTAGGTGCCATTTTGATCTGGTTATAGCCTGAGAATCCGTCCATGAAAGAAAATACTTTGTGCTAGGCTGTATTGTCAACCAGGATGTCGATGTGTGGAAGTGGAAAGTCATCTTTAGGGCTGGCCCTGTTTAAATCTCTATAGTCTACACACATTCTTACTTTGCCGTCCTTTTTAGGCACGGGAAGATTGTTAGCAACCCATTGAGGATAGGAAGTAACAGCCAGAAATCCAGCATTGAACTGTTTCATAACTTCTGCTTTGATCTTCTCTGACATGTCAGGTCTCATGCGGCGGACTTTTTGTTTCACTGGTGGACAGTCTTCTCTTGTGGGTAGACGATGTACCACGATGTCTGTATCGAGTCCCGAAATGTCTTTGTATGACCAGGCAAAGATCTCAACATAATCATGCAATAGCTGAATTAGGCGCTCCTTGACACTCGACTCTAGATTGGCACCCACTTTGATTTCCTTTTTATCTTCCTCGACACCCAGATTGATTGTATCTAACAGCTCCTCATGAGGCTGAATAGCTCTTTCCTCTTGTTGTAGTAATCTGGCCAATTCACCTAGCACCTCACAATCTTCCTCACCTTCATATTCGGCTTGGTAGATAAGATCTTCAGAGTCACTGAAGGCTATAGCAGTATCGTTACCCATGTGATCCAGAATGGAAGGGTACCTGCATTTGTGAGTGTGGGTCTGTGTAAGGGTATAACCATCTTAAAACAATAAAATGTAAAAGAAAGACAATGAGCACAAAAGGTTTATATATGAAAAAGTGTCCATGATTCATTGAATGTCATATGAAAATGAAATAAAAAACCCTTACAAATGGACCGTTGTGCCTCGGGTAAGACACAAGGTTTTTAAAGTGCGAATTGTTTGTGAATTATTACAAATCCAAAAAAAATGTAAAAGATAAATTACTGAGATATGAAAGTTATTGGGATGAAGTCTTTGGATTCCCAGTTGCGAAGTCCTTCGCTGACAGTAGGAAATATCCAATCTTCCAAGCTGCCATCTTCTTCATTGTCTTCTAGTGCATTGACCCCTTGGTTGGTAATATTCACAGGTGGCCCTCCGGCACGGGCGCGGCGCACAACCTTCTGAGCAGTTGAAGTAAACCCCAAGCCAAACTTGTCTGATTTGTACGGGATGTCTAGAAGCTGCCCCCAGATGGTGCATCTGCCCTCTTCCACTACTGCCTTTGCATCCTTTAGAGATGACATCCAAAGTGGAGGTCTTGTGATCATAAGAATTGTGGATACCGCCTTGGTTACCTCCACTTATTGGGAGACTTCTTCAAAATGTTGGAAAGGGGTTTCAATGAACTCGCCATCCAATTCCATATATCGGAAAGAATTCAGATGACTAATCATGTACTCCTCTTCCCCATGGACAATTATGATCTTCCCTTGGACAGGGTACTTCAGCATCTGATGCAAAGTGGAGGTGACAACACCGACATTGTGAATCCAGGGGCGTCCTAACAGGCAAGAGTAGGAGGGACGGATGTCCATCACATAGAAGGTTGAATTGAAGGTCTGAGTTCCCACCTTTATCGGGATTTCCACCTCCCCGTGGACCATCCTCTTAGAGCCGTCAAAGGCTCTCACAATTATATTACTGGGTTTTAGAGTTAGCCCCTCACAATCCAATCTATCAAGGGCTTTCTTTGGTAAGACGTTTAAAGATGATCCCGTGTCCACCAAGACATGGGCTAGGGTTGTTCCTCTACACTCCACTGAGACATGTAATGCCTCGTTGTGTTTTCTCCCTTTGGGTGTCAAGTCAGCATCAGAGAAACCCAGGCCATTATCATTTGTCAAACTGGCCACACACTCTTGGAATTGGTCTGCAGACGTCTCTTGCGGCACATGAGCTATCTTCAGAAATTTTACCAGAGCTTTAGCATGTGCCTCAGAGCACAGCAGCAATGCTAACATGGAGATCTTGGAGGGGGTCTGCCCTAATTGTTCAACCACATCATAATCACTCTTCTTTATGATCCTCAGGATTTCTTCCATTTCCTTCTTGGATGTTTCAGGGATAGCTAGCGATTAAGCCTTCGTCCGGACATGCTCTTCTTGAACGTTTTTCCTTTATTCTTAGCAGTGGAAGTAGGGTTAGGAATTGTATTGTCTTCGTTGGTAGGTACGCTTGCAGGTACAATCACTGGTGCAGAGGTAATCTTCGGAACGACCACAGGTCCAAAGACTGCCTTTGGAGGGGCAATCTCTGGAGAGAAGATTCTATCACTACGGGTAATCTTGCTTATTCTGGCAATGTTACTGATGTCGGGATTGTCCTCTTCGGAGCTTTCTTCTTCGGCATACTCTGGAGTTGAGTACGGGTTGGTGTCAAATCAGCGTTGTACTGATACTATTTATAGAAGGTTGTTGCCAAGTCTTCCCAATTGTGGACATCGGCCCTCTCCAACTGGTAGAACCAATAAAGCGGCGTTCCTGATAAACTGTCTTAAAAAAAGTGGACCCATAAGTCCTTGTCAGCAGAATGCAGATGAATCTTTCTGACATATGACCGAAGGTGCATTTTGGGACAAGACACCCCATCATACTTGGTAAATAATGGAACTTTAAACTTCGGCGGGATTACTATTCCTGATACTAGCCCTAATTCCTCGAAATGTAGCCCCGTTACTCTCTGTATCTCCATAGCAGTTAGATGCTCTTCCAGGTGTTTGTATTTGTCATCAGCCGGAGGGTATTGTTGTTCAGATTAGTCCTCTTCTTCCTCTTCTTCTTCAGAATCTGATGGTACTGCCGTCTCTTTTCCTTTTCTTTCCCCTTCATCAGAGGTTGTTGGAATTTCTAAGGTCCTTCTGGCTTGTCCCTGAAACCTTCTGCCCATGATAACCACACGAGTTGGCTTCTTCTTCTTTTTCTCTTTCTATTTTTCTAGCAGAGTCTTTAGCTCCTCCTGCCCCTTGGCTAAGGTCAAGAGTAACTGTTGAAATTGTGTATTTTGAGCTTGCAGGTCTTTAACCGCCTGTTCTAGATCCATCTCTTTCTGAAATAAACAGTAGAGGGATGAGGAAAATTGTTGCAAAGACCTGTTTATGCTCATGATGAATGATATGTATTCATGCAATGTTTTCAAGGATTTAAAAATTCAAATTTGTTTCAAACAAAAAGGAACACACGTTATATTAATAAAATATAATTTGAGTACATCAATGCCCCTAGGGCAAAATAATACAAAATTCTAAGATAAAAAGACATTGCGCATCCTCTTTGGTGCAATGTAGGTGTTGAGAGTCTACTCTTCATGAAGTAACCGAGTGAGTTCCAAAACCTTCTTCTCGCTTGTGTAGAATTGGGCTTCGAAAGTATCGCGTTCTTCTTTGAGCTGTATCCAACCCCTTTGTAGATCTTCGAGTGATGTCGGCATGTCAGGATGTAGGATAGTGTATGGAACTTCTCCTTCCTTAACAGGCTCTATAATCACTAGGAGAATGGAGGGGTAAGGCATCATAAGGCTTTGGGCGCGGGTTCGTACCCACTTGAGGTAAGGCTCAAGAGGGATGGAATTCTTGTGTCCCAAGGTCTTACTATCTACCTTGTTTGGCATCCTCCAAGCTCAGATGAATCTTTGGCGAAGTCCTTGATCGTCGTTGTCGTAGTCGAAAACCAAGCCTTGAATCAACATATCATATGGGCCATCCCTTCGGGCATAACCAAACTGTCTTAGAGCCAAGCAAGGGTTGTAGGTGATGCCTCCCCTAATGCCAAGTAGAGGGACATTAGGGAATTCCCCACAACGGTCGACAATAATAACATTCTCTTTGGATCGAGAACACCAATGAATATCTGAATGTTTAAGTGTCATCAACCTCTGTGACCACCTCAAACCTTGCTCATTCTTCAAGAGTGATTGGGGAAGATGAGAAATAAACCATCTTGCCAGGAGAGGAGTGCAACACATAAGAACACCTATTTTCCTCATTGTATGAGTGTGAAAAGAGTGTAAGATATCTCCAAGCAATGTAGGCACCGGATTGCATGACATGAAGATTTTGACAGCGCTCACATCTATGAGTTGGTCAGGATTGGGGAACAAGACCATCCCATAGATAAGAAGAGCTACAATCTCCTTAAAAGCTTGTAAATCCAAGGAGTTCCAACAGTTTTGGGCCTTCTCAAACAAGAACTTTGCCAAGAAGCCTTTGACACCACTTCTAGTTTCCCAACGGGTTGTGACATCAGATGAGTGCAAGTGCAGGGCTTGAGCGATCTCTTCTGGCTTTAGATATCTTTCCGTACCATTGAAAGGTAGTTGATTTAGAATGAGAATCCTCAAGAGTTTAGAGAATTCTTCCAAAGTAGGCACAAGTTAGTAGTTAGAAAATGTGAAGCAGTGATGCAAAGGGTCAAAGAACTGGAAGAGAACCTTCATCATGTCTTCCTCTGTGTTGGAAGTGACTAAGTTGAGTAGACGACCATGCCTCTCGGTGAATGGAGAGTTCTCAGAAATCCTTGAAGCTAGCTCCTTGAGTTGTGGAGGAATTCTTACAAGGTTGACTTGGATAGTTTTCTTGCGAAGTTAATCTATAACCTGCAAAACAAGAACAAAGATGAATTTCCAAAATCCTTGAAATGGTTAATGGATGCATATGCTGTTCATGATGTCCATGATGTTATGCACAAGTATATATGTACAAGCAAATCAAACAAGTTCCTATTTTAGGCTTGCATGGGGTTTCATAGGTAAGTACCCTCTTGAAGTTTAGTTGGCTCAACCTGTCCTAAAAATAGTATCCGGGTTCTAAGGAGCTCAATATCACTGGATTGTTTCCTTGTTCATTGTTTCAGCTTAAGCCTCTTTACCGGAGACCAAAATATTCCAAGAAACCAACCCTCAATGAGTGTAGTATCGAGTATCTACCAACTTCGGACTGCACCAAAGCCGGTCATCTCACTACATCCTAAAAGGCCAAGTTGGTCAAGTAAAGGTTCTAGAAGTTCGTTAGTGCTTCATGACATCACTAAGCGGCCCCGTATTCTCTTTGATTGACTCAAAGGCTACCAATACCCACAAATATGTCACACTAACATAGCTATTGCTTAGACCGTGTCGGTATACCCCACACAATTTCCACAACGTATTTCAATTTACCTATAATGTTTCCCAAATCCGGGTGGAGGATTCAAACCCAAACAATAGAACCATAATGTAAAGCAAACAAGTCAAACAAGGTAAGCAAATACATGTGATCTAGACCCTAAGGTAACCCCACTTTTATAATTTCCCCAGCAGAGTCGCCAGTTCTGTGATACGGTGGGAGAACTGACTCGAGGTTTTGCATTTTGTCGCAAATGTCGCGGTTAGCAAGAGTCGCCACTGACTTTTCTTTTATCCAAAAGGAAAGGTAAAAAAGCACAGGAAAGACCTTCGAGATGTTTTCTTGAGTTCGGGGGGTAGATTATGAAAAGGGAAGGTGCTAGCACCCTTTTCATCCATGGTTTTCCATGGGCTCTTAGTTACTTGCTTAGATCACTTGCTTTGCTTTGCTTTGTTTGAAATGGTGTTTGGTGTGGTTTTGAAAGTATTTTGTAAAAAGAGGCCATTCGTTTAGGAAATCTTTGTAATGATTATCGTTCGTAAGAATGTATACAAAGATGTTTGTCTTTTGAAAATGTTTTCAATGTTTTATAAGATGTTTTGAAAGTGTGTGTGTTTATTTTTGAAAATAGCAAGGATTGTTGTTTGAAATGGAGCAAGTAACTTAGAAGCTATCTACCTACTCAAATGTCTTTCTTATGCATTTTCTATTCCTTTGACATTGTTGACTTACCATTGATTTGGTAAGCAACCCTATCTTTGGATGTAAACGGGACGAGCGTGGGTTATCGTATGACCATGATATAAATGTTGCCAAGTATCTTAGCATTTTTGATGGACCAAGATCATTTTGTTTAGGTAACCTTTGAATAGCGTCATGGAGGGACTATGATCTTATACTTGTTTTGTTTTGCCAAGATACATCGCATGCGTAACATGGACATTTTATTTTAGGCAACCAAGTGGGAGAAACCCTAAGGGTGCTTGTGTGCAAAGTGTATCATTTTCATGCTTTTGTCTTGCATTTAGTGTTTTCTATTTTGCTTTGTTTTTGTTCTTGTCATGCAAACCCTAATTACTAAGCATAGTATATAAAGCGATACATTGCATAAAATAAACTAAACTATTACAACAATTATTATGGGAGGGGGGATACAAGTTTGAATTGGGAATTTGCACAAATATAAACCTAAATATATTATTACAATCCAATCGAATTTTGCGCGAATTAAATAAATATAAGACAAATATTTAAAATGCAATGCAATATGTATGTAAAAGAAAAGATTTTTTATGCCTTGTTTTTGTATGAGAAAATAATTTGATTTAAACCCTAAAAAATATAAGAAAAAAATAAATAATTCTCTTTTTGAAAGGGATGAAACCCTAATTTTTTATTCAAGGAAAATAATGTTTCATATTATTATTTTGTATATTTTTTTGTATAATAAAATAATAAATAATATTATATGTAAATATTAAAAATTAAATATGTGTGAAAATAAGTATTTATGAGTATAAAATGTATAATAAAAATATTAAGTATTTTTTATTATATTTACAAGTTATATAAGAAAATAAAATCTATTTATCAAAATAAACTATTTTTCATGTGAAAAAATAGTAAAAAAATAAAATAAAAGTGTGAAAATAAATAAATCATTTTTTGGTATTTTTTATCATTAAGAAAAATAAATGAAAGTATTAAATATAAAAATATGAAGAAAAATGCAAAAATATAAAAAGTTAGCCAGGGGGTGCAAATAGCAAAAGCAAAAAGCCCAAGGCGCCAAAAAGCCCAGAACATGATCCATGTCCTTCGTCCAAGCTTCTGCGCGCGTTTTCCAGTTCAATCTGTAACTCTCACATGCTTGCGTAAAAACAAAAACTCATAACATGAAACATGTGGCATTTGAGGTCATGATTCCAACCATATAAATTATGTAACCTAACTCTAAAAGATCAAGGAGAATTTTGGAACCCCTAATTCGTGACCTAAAAATTTCAGAGTTTTCAATCTTCAAATTCTCTCAGCACAATTATTATAAATGAAAAGTAAAGATATGTACAACTTCGTTATGATATGGACTACATTTTTTCTTCACAAATCGTGGCTTGAGGTTGCCTATTCAGAGAGATAGAGTTTATGAAAATGCCTCCTTCAGCTGGATTCGAGTAGAGCAATGTAGGGACTTTAATGGAGGCCTGAGGATTGTTTGAGCTTCCTTGAACTTCCCTGAAGCTATTCCAATGCTTATCTTGCTTTAAGGATGGCTGGAACTCTTTAAACAAGTCAACCTGCAAGCTTCCAAAGTGAAAATGGTGGATGCTGAAACATGGGTTACAGAACCAGGGTGATGGCTTGGATTGATTAGTTATCAAGTGTATGAGATGTTTGAAGTGATTAAACACAAAATGCACGAGCCAAATGAGGGTTGACTGTGATTTTGCAGAAGTTCTGTGTTTTGGCAGTTTTTGGTGTTTTTGAATTTGAGAGAGTTTCAGATGCAAGCCAAGTGTCCTATGCATTGTAACAAGTTTTTGTATTTGTATAGAAATGATACAAAGTCAACCCTTACTAGTTGTGCAAGCTTTGGACCTTTTTGCAACTTTCCTTGCATTTGAAGTAAAGTGAATTGACTATATTCACATGCTTGTACTTGCTTGCTTGAGGCTTAAAATGAACTTGTACCAATTGCTTGAGAGCTGTGTAAGTTGCTTGTATCAAAGAGATAGGTTCAATGCTCAAGATTGACAAAGTTACAAAAGTTCATCTTTATGAAAATGGCATTGTGAACTTTATGCCAAAAATGGAAATGAACCTTGTGTAAAGCTTCAAAAGCAAAGATAAAGCCTTTGTCAACTGAGTTTGCATTTAATTATGGAGTGTATAGCAAGCTTAGGACCTGTAAAGCAAGATACAACCAACATAGATTTGACTTGCAACTTGATGCTATGTGAAAATGGCTTGATCAAAGTGAGAAAATGCCAACTTCCCTTCTTCGATTCTCCCTACTAAAAAATGATCTTGGAGAGTTTCTTGGACATTTTGGAAAGCTTGCAATGTTCTATATAATCCATATTTGAAATGCAACTTGAGATACCTCTTGGAACTAGTTGAAATATGTCCATGAAGTTGGGTCCAAAACTTGCTTAATTAGGGCAAAATTTCACTAAGTTAAGAAGTTCATGGACCTATATTCATAAATTCATAACTTGAGATCCAAGCATATTTTGGGAAATGTTTGTGAAGAAAAGTTGTAGATTTCATGGAGGACTCCAACCTTTATGTTGGGAACTTTTCTTGAATCAAAATGCATCGTGGTGAAAAAGTGGTGAAAAGTTGAGAAAAAATAAGAAAATTTTTATACTTAGAAAATTTCTAAGTTATGAAGATTTTCAAATTAAAACACTAATTTTAAAATTTGAGTTTCTTGATGAACAAGTTTCATATTTTTACATATCTTGATGAATTATGACCATTGGTACTTGGGTTTGACCAAAAAGTCAAAGTTTGACTCTTCAGTGTACAGTTGACTTTTGATCAGTTGACTACAAATTCATCTGTCAATCCAATGAACTTGAGATCTTTTGAACCATGTAATTAGGTCAAGATGATGCCATTGAATCCTTGAAATCATGCTTGAACTCAATTGGTCATTGGCTAGGTTAAAAATCAGAAATTGCCCTTTCTCAGTCAAAACCCTAATTTTGACCATTTTCCCCTTTTGATGATTTGATCAAATTTCTTGAGGAGTTGTGATCCAAACTTGATCAAATGGTACATATGAGTATAATATGTTGATGTGGATAAAAAATTATGAAGTTTGACTGTAAATTGGCCATGGTTGACTTTTTCCCCAATACAACTGATTTTTAGGTTAACTGTCCAATTGACTGATAAAAAATGTGGTTCAAGGCTTGAAACTTAACATGAGCAATCTTAGGGGTCCAAGATGATGTAAGAAAGTCACATGAAGCATTGGTGGTCCAAAAATCCTTGTGCAAACTCAAACCCTAATTTTGGGTTATCAGTGCAAGATGAGGTATCTTGAGCTAACCAAACCCTAATCTTGTCTTGAGTCCAAAAAGTCTTGTGAGAAAAGTTTTGATAAATGAGAGGGAAAATTTTGGGGTACAACACTACCATTCATTGGAGTAACAAAATCTCAACAACAAACTACCTTCTATAATGATAAGGCTACCATCCATTGGAGTAACAAAATATCAACAACAAACTACCTTCGATAATGACAAGGCTACCATCCATTGGAGTAACAAAATATCAACAACGAACTACCTTCCATAATGACAAGGCTACCATCCATTGGAGTAACAAAATCTCAACAATGAACTACCTTCTATAATGACAACGCTACCATCCATTGAAGTAACAAAATCTTAATAATGAACTACCTTCCATAATGACAAGGCTACCATCCATTGGAGTAACAAAATCTCAACAACAAACTACCTTCCATAATGACAAGGCTACCATTCATTGGAGTAACAAAATCTCAACAACAAACTACCTTCTATAATGATAAGGCTACCATCTATTGGAGTAACAAAATCTCAATAACGAACTACCTTCCATAATGACAAGGCTACCATCCATTAGAGTAACAAAATCTCAACAACGAACTACCTTCCATAATGACAAGGCTACTATTCATTGGAGTAAAAAATTTGAATCTTATCTAGGAGCTATCAGATTCAGTGGGGGAAGTACAACTTGCTCAAATAAAGATACTTGCCACTTGCTACTATGAGGAGGAATTGCAATAAAGACTTCCTGGAGAAATTAAATATGGATTCTTGGGGAAAGAGATGGAACTCCTGGAGAAATTCCAATAAGTTCATGCCCAGGAGATAAAATCTTCTTGTGCAAAATAAATGCATATTCTCAAGCTAAAGCTTAAAGCTTGCTGAAATCCAAATAAGAGTATTGCTGAGGGTACCCACTCCAAACAAAAACAAACCAGAATGAAGCAGTCAACCAAAATACATCTCTTGAGAAATAAACTCAAGAGGGAAACCCATTCCATCCAGATAACAAGCTGAAAAGAAGGCTGAAACAAAATTCTTCCATGAGGGATAACTCAGTGGTGAAGTTGAAATAATATACACTTTCTGCTTATGATTGACACTCTATTGGAGAGAGGGTAACACAACTCTACAAAACAGGGTAATATACCAAGAAGTTATTAAAAAATGCAAATGAGAAATGATTATGCATGATGCTGGTATGAAAGTATGAATGTTACCATGTATATGCTGACAAAACAAACATATGACACTAGGGGTACACACAAGACCAAAAATGGGTATAATCAATACTCAGCTAACTCACAAACAGGATGGAAATTTCATAAGATAGTAAGCCACCAACCGAGGAAACAAAATCCTATTTCAAAGCTTAAATTCACTGGGAAGGAACAAGATCAATAACAGTAAATTAACACAAACATGTTGATATAACATCTTCTTCCAAGTTTCACTGGGGAAACCATACAGAATTCAGCGGGGAGGGTAATACTATATCATCGAAGGAGACACAGAGATACATTCTTTAGTAATGAGAGTGATAATTGCACCAACTTCTCTGGGGAGAAAGTATGTAACTCACGGGGATAGCAATTTTAGAGAAGTATATCATCTCAACTTCACACGGGGAACTCAAGAAGTCAAACACTACAACAAGAAAACTTATGGGGATTTTAAATCCAATCCAGCACTTGGCGGGAGAAAACCCAAAAAGTTGATAATCGTTTCAAAACTTCTTAAATAAGACACTGTCCTTGCCTGACTGTTGGCCAAACAAACAATATGCTAGTACTGCCGAAAGGAGATGCTTTTCTAATGAGTCCAACTCAGCATGCACGAGGAGAAAATACTTTTATTTATATGAGTGAAGCCTTCACTAGGGAATCTTGGATAGAGTCTTCATATCATGCAAAGCTTTGAGTTTATCCGTCCCTGAAGCCACTAATTTTGTTCTCCTTGTATCACAAAATCTAAAGCAATAGGTAATTTGTAAATTCTTTTCAAAAATAATTTTTGTTATTTAATCTGTTTGCTTTGATCTTTACTATCAATAATAAATGAAATCTTTATAGGTTGAATCAAATAAGAATTGCGAAGAATTGGATAAAAGGCTCAAACTTTATTAATAGAATGGTAGTCTACGAATGTCAAGACTCCATAGATAATTACAAAGTTTGGAACATGGTAATATATATTGGAAAAGATACATTGAATTACAATGACCACTATTCTCCCTAGCAACTTCAAACTCCTGAGTCGAAACTTCGGTCAAAGAGTAGTAAGATCCAAATAGATTGTTGCTCCATGGATCAAGTTTTGTCTGATGCAGTTACTTGCCAGAAAATCCATAACTTTTGCCTAAGTTGCCTTTGCAGGTTTTCAACGTACTGGGAAAATTTATTTTGTTTATGTCTCTAATTTTTTCCTAGACCGCCCTTTCAGGTTTTTGGCCTACCGAGACGCTCATTTTTGCCTAAGTTTCCCTTTCAGGTTTTTGTCTTAGCGAGTTGTTCTTTTATTTTTTTCTAGGCGAAGTATTTCTTGACTGCATCAGCATTCACAGGACATGGGAACTCCTCGCCATCCATTGTTTCAAGAATCAATGCACCTCCAGAGAAGGCTTTCTTGACAACATATGGGCCTTCAAAATTGGGAGTCCATTTTCCCCTAGAATCAACGTTAAAAAACATGATCTTTCTGAGTACGAGGTTGCCTTATATGAATTCACGAGGTTTGACCTTCTTATCAAAATCTTTCTTCATTCTCTTTTGGTATAATTGACCATGACACAAAGCCATCATTCTTTTCTCTTTTATTAAATTCAGCTGGTCAAACCTGTTCTGAACCCATTCAGCTTCCGACAACTTGGCTTCCATTATTACACACAAAGAGGGAATCTCAACTTTGATTGGGAGCAATGCTTCCATACCATACACAAGGGAGAACGAGGTTACCCCTGTTGAAGTGCGGAAAGATGTTTGATACCCTTGCAAAGCAAAAGGGAGCATCTCATGCCAGTCTTTATAAGTAACAACCATTTTCTCGATGATCCTCTTGATGTTCTTATTGGTCGCTTCGACAACCCCATTCATCTTTGGCCTGCAGGGAGATGAATTATGATGGATAATCCTGAACTCCTCACAAAGTCCAAACATCAATTTGTTATTCATATTTGAGCCATTGTCGGTAATAGTCCTGCTAGGCACACCATACCAACATATGAGGTAGTTCTTGATAAAATGCATTACTACCTGTTTAGTGACATTAGCATATGAAGCTACCTCCACCCATTTGGTAAAATAATCAATTTCCACAAAGATAAAATGATGCCCATTTGGCGCCTTTGGTTCAATCATTTCAATCATGTCAATACCCCACAAAGAGAAAGGCCATGGGGAAGAAATAACATTGACAAGGGTCAGAGGTATATGAATTTTATCAGCATAAATCTTGTATTTATGGCACTTCTTTGCAAATTTTCAAGAGTCAGATTCCATTGTCAGCCAATAGTAAAATGCCATAAGCATCTTTTTCTCCATTGAATGTCCATTGGCATAGGTACCAAATGAACCTTTACGAATCTCATGGATCAATATGTCTGCTCCGTGTCTATCCACGCATCTGAGCAAGACCATGTCATGATTTCTTTTATACAGTACATCTTCATCGAGGAAAAAGCTGCCCGCCAACCTTCTCAATGTATTTCTATCCTTATTTGATGCACCAACTGGGTATTCTTGAGTCTGAAGAAAATGCTTGATATTAAAATACCAAGGTTTTTCATCTACCATATCCTCTATTGTAAACACACGAGCCGGTCTATCCAAACGTCGTACCATAATACGAGGCACATCATTCCATGTATTAAATTGATACATAGAAGCTAGAGTTTCCAAATCATCTCCCATCTGATTTTCATCTCTTGGAATATGAAGGAATTCAACTTTGTCAAAGAAGGGTAATAGTCTTCTAGCATAATCTTTGTAAGGGATCAAGCCAGGGTGACGAGTATCCCATTCTCCTTTAATATGATTAACAACCAAAGTCAAATCACCATATACATCTATAACCTTGATTCTGAGATCAATGGCCTCCTCGAGACCCATGATACAAGCCTCATAGTTTGCCATATTATTGGCACAATCAAACGTCAACCTTGCAGTAAAAGGAATGTGTGATCCATGAAGTGTGAAAATCACAACACCAATTCCTTTCCCATAAGCATTCATAGCTCCATCAAATACTATACCCCACTGGGATTCAGGATCAGGACCTTCCCCAGGCAATGGTTCATCATAATCTTTTTCTTTTAAAAACATAACATCCTCATCAGGGAAATCATATTTAATAGACTGATAATCATCAACCGGTTGGTGAGCCAGATAATCTGCCAACACACTACTTTTTATAGTCTTCTGAGTGTGGCATTCAATATCATATTCAGACAATAACATCTTCCAATGGGAAATTCTCCCGGTGAGAGCAGGCTTTTAAAAAACATACTTAATTGGATCCATTTTGGAAATCAACCAAGTAGTATTATTCAACATATATTGTCGCAACCGCTTTGCCGCCCAGGACAGAGCACAACATGTATTCTCAAGCATAGAATACCGTGACTCACAATCAGTAAATTTCTTACTGAGATAGTATATGGCATATTCTTTCTTTCCTGTTTCATCTTGTGGTCCTAAAATACTGCCCATAGAACTATCCAACATAAGCAGATACATGATCAATGGTCTTCCTTCAACGGGAGGGAGCAAGATAGGAGGTTCAAGCAGATAATCTTTGATACTTTCAAATTCCCTCTAGATATCCTCTATCCACACACAACCCTGATCTTTCTTTAGCAACTTAAAGATCGGTTCACATGTTACAGTCATGTGGGAGATGAATATGGAAATGTAATTCAGACGCCCAAGGAAGCCTATAACTTTCTTCTCAGTCCTTCGCACAGACATTTCTTGGATCGCTTTGACCTTATCTGGGTCAACTTCAATCCCTTTCCGGCTTACAATAAAACCCAACAACTTCCCTGATCGGACACTGAAGGTACATTAATTTGGATTCAAGTGGAGATGATACTTCCTTAAACGCTGGAATAACTTCAAAAAATTATCCACATGACCTTCTTCGGTCTGTGATTTGGAAATCATGTCATCAACATATACCTCAATTTCCTTGTGCATCAGATCATGAAATAGGGTTGTCATAGCCCTCTGGTACGTTGCACCAGCGTTCTTCAACCCGAAGGGCATCACTCTGTAATAGAATGTTCCCTAAGGTGTGATAAACGTTGTTTTTTTCCATGTCCTTAGGAGCCATTCTTATTTGATTATATCCGGAAAATACGTCCATGAATGAGAATACTTTAAAATTTATTGTGCTATCAACCAGCATATCAATGTGCGGTAATGGGAAATCATCTTTCAGACTAGCTTTATTTAGATCTCTGTAATCTACGCACATGCATACTTTTCCATCTTTCTTAGGTACGGGCATAATGTTGGCTATTCATTAAGGATACACTGATGTCACAAGAAAACCGACATTTATCTGCTTTAAGACTTCTTCTTTGATTTTTACTACCATATCAGGGTGAGTTCTTCTTAACTTCTGTTTGACGGGCGGGCACTCTGGCTTCAAAGATAAATGATGTTCCACGATATCAGTATCTAAACCCGACATATCTTGGTAAGACCAAGCAAAGATGTCCACATACTCTTTCAATAGTTCGGTCAACCTGTTCTTCACATCAGGATGAAACGACGCTCCAATCTTGACTTCCTTTGGCTCCTCTTCTGAACCCAAATTGATTATTTCCAATGACTCTTTATACGGCGGAATGGCATTTTCCTCGTGCTTGAGCAACCGTGAAACCTCTTATGGAATCTCATCATATTCTTCTTCTTTCGTCCCAAACACGGGATATTCAATGTTGGGAGAGGGTGCAGGGTCATTGTATTCAACATGTTTATTAGTTAATTTGCACATGTAATTTGTAATTGCTTTTAGAAACTTAGACATATATCAAGTGATTATGCAAATTTATTTTCAATTATTATTTTACTAAAAAGGTTTTTTATTATTACAATTTTCCATGAAAAAGTAGAAATATAAAAGACACAATTTTTAGAATCAAAGACAACTTTTATTTATGATTTTAATGATCAAAGCAAATTGATAAGCCCATACAATATTAACTTTCATCTTGGGCAGAATGAAAGCTTTTTTCAAAGAAAAAAAAATTACTTTGAGACATGGATGCAAGAGGGAACATCGTAAGTGACCCAGTTTTAATTTCTGACTCCAGGTGTCACATAATTCAGCATTTCCTGATCTTCTTCATCCTCCTTAATAAAATTAACTCCTGAAACATTTGGATGGAGATAGCATCCACTGCGGAAAACATCATGATAGCTGCTCATAATAGACTTTGACTTCAAACTTTCGCCTTTGCCATTCTTGGCAAAGAATCCTAAACCAGCCCTCTTCTTGTTCACTGATGGATCAACGACCTGTCCCCATACTTTACTTGGACCATTGAGTACAACCTACTGAGCATACTTGAATGAAGTCGTAAAGTTCACATTCCCTCTTACATCTAACCAGACAGAGCCTGGAACTGCATCCCTGCATCAACTTCACATGCTTCTACAATACTGAAAGATGATAGATGAGATATCAGCAATGCTTGCTCTCCATTTATAATAACCACTTTGACTTCACACACAAATATCAGCTTTTGGTGTAAAGTGGAGGTGATGGCCCTTGCTTCATGTATCCATGGTCTTCCCAGTAGACAACTATATGCCGTTACAATATCCATGACTTGTAAAGTGATCTGGAACATATGCGGGCCTATGTGAATGTACAGATTGACCTCCCCAATAACCGAATTCCTTGACCCATCGAAAGCATTGACAATAATACCACTATGGTGCATAGGAGCCCCTTGATATTTTAACGTCATCAACGTACTCCTCCTTATCACATTTAAGGCGGATCCTTCATCAATTAAGACATTTGATAGTGAATCTCTTTTATAGTTCATGGATATGTGGAGAGCCAAATTGTGATTCCTCGCCTCATCAAGAAATTCATCATCGCAAAAGCTTAGGTTATTAAATGATGTAATATTACCTACCACACTACTGAATTGATCTAATGGCATGTCATACTCCACAAAGGCCTGGTCCATCACCCTCATTAAAGATTCTCTATGGGCAGCAAAATTCATCAACAATGCCAAGATAGATATCTTTGAAGGATTCTGCAATAACTGATCCACAATTCGATAGTCGCTCATTTTTATTATCTTCAAAATATCATCTACTTCTTCTCCAGGGTAGTACCACTGGATTCCCCTACAGCCTTCTTATCTTCAACACTTTCCACATCCTTCTTACCAGTATTGTCATTTCCTCGAACAATCGGTGCAAATACACGACCACTGCGGGTCACTCTACTAGTCTCAACAATATTTCCAACACTAGAAAAAGGATGGATGGGAACTTCCACACCATCCTCTAAAATTGTAGCATTCAATTTGTATGGTACAACCTTGTCTGCTTTGTAAGGAACGGGCCCTCGCAAGAAAATCACAACAGGGGAAACAACTGGCTTACTACAGTATTCAATTTCAACAGGGGAAGAATCACTGAAACACGACACAATCACATTCACACCTTCTTCAAAAAACTTGGAAATCAAAGAATCATCTCCATAGAACATACCCTTATATAAGGAAAATAATTCATCCGCAGAAGCATATTCATCATCTGATTCTTCCTCAGTCAAACAAACCTCAATCTCATTAACCTCATGGTAATCATCTCTTTGTCTTGAAACCTTGATAGTTCCATTATCCAATAACAACGGAGTACCTTTTATCATAATTGAACATCCTTAGGAGTCCCTGCAGCAAACCCGACAAGATCCATAATGGTGCTCTACCTGACCAACCATGTGGCAGAAAGTAGCATGCAATTGTATGAGATCATCATTCATATGTTCCATATCAAAGATCCTGAATTCTCCAGGACATCCAAAGACCATGTTCAGTTCCTCCTCATACTCTCCCCTAGGCCTGATTATATGGATAAGGCCCTCATCCATCATCTCCTACAAATAAGCCTTTATCTTATCGCAACCTTGTATATTAGTACTACAAATACCACAACCAACATGGTCATGAGTATAGTAACTAAACTCGTAAAGGTATGCATGCATCTTTACCAAGTCTCCTCTAACCAAGTTAATATCATAAATGCGGAAGTCCCCTGGAAAACCAACAACCACGTTAACAGCATTCACTCCTCGATGTTTTGGAAGAGGATTATCTTTAACATTAGGACTGACATCTTTGAAGGAAAAAAAGGCCAGATCTAACCATTTTCTGTACCTCAGAATTTAGAGGATAACAATTTTCTATATTATACCCTGGTGCACCCTGATGGAAAGCGCACGTCTGATCTGCCTTGTTGTACCAAGGTAAAGCAGATGGTATAGTAGGAGGTGGCCTAGTCTGGACCAACTTTTTCTGGATCAATGCTGGGAGTAACTCTGCATAACTCATAGGGATAGAGTAAAAAGACTCTCTCCTCTGATTCTGCCCTTGAATTCCCTAAGGGTCTGGTCTTTGATAAACAATTGTAGTCGGAGCCGCATTTACAACCGTAGTTACCGAGGCAACCTGTTATTGGTGCTGATGATTTCTTCTAGAAGGATTAACCATTCTCTCTTGAATAACAACATTCGTCTCCCCCTCTTTCTTCTTAACAAATCCATATGATGGCTTCTTCACATTGCTGGAACCTTCACTTTTTTGTCAAACGACCTTCTCTTATAGCCTCTTCCAAACGGACGCCCATTCCCACCATTTCAGTAAAATCACTGGGCGCACTCGCTACCATTCTTTCATAGTAGAATACAACTAGTATCTTCAGAAAAATCTTTGTCATATCTTTCTCTTCCATTGGAGGAATCACTTGGGCGGCTACCTCACGCCATCTCTGTGCATATTCTTTAAATGATTCCTTGTCCTTATGGACCATGGCTCTGATTTGATCACGGTCAGGCTCCATGTCCACATTGTATTTGTACTGACTAATAAACGCTTCTCCCAAGTTGTTAAAAGAATGAATACTGGCACTGTCCAGGCTCATGTACCACTTCAATGCTGCACTAGTTAAATTGTCTTGAAAGAAATGAATCAACAGGCGTTGATCATCTATATGAGTAGACATTCTCCTTACATACATCACTAAATGAGCACGGGGGAAAGTGTTTACCTTGTACTGTTTGAACTCCAATACTTTGAACTTTACAGGTATTTTCACATTTGGAAGCAAGCCCATATCATTCACATTTTGCCCATACAACTCTTTTCCTCTGAGGGCCTTCAACTCTTTCTGCATCTTATCAAACTGGTCTTGAAAATCTTCCATTCGATCATAGAAACCCAAGCTTTCACTCGACAGAGGAATAGGGTGATACACTTCATCATTAGCAAACGAGCCCATATTCACCGAGGGAGGTGCAACATAGTGAACCTCGTTTCTAGCAGCAGGGGTAACATGCAACACATGAGGTGCACGAGTAGCAGCAGTCTGAGTATGCGGAGAAAACTGAGGATCCTGATTAAAACCTTCTGGCATAAAGTTCTATAGAATTCCCCAAGGATATCCCAGAGGCATACAATTCTTAACACCAACTGGAGTAGCAGAAACCGGAACAGCCGGAGCTTTAGTAGTAACCATTATCTGTTGAGGCTGAACAATTGGTGGATGATTATGAGAAGCCACCAGAGATTCCATTAGAGTAGTGAGATTGGCCATACCAGCCTTCAGAGCAGAAACTTTCTCACACAGCTCGCGATTCTCTTGTTCTAGGTTATCCATCTTCCTTCTGAAATTGGCCCGAGTATTGTACTGGTGAGACAAATGGCTGAACAAAGTAAAGAAGCTCAGTAAGACACATGGATATGAAAAAAAATGTGAGAAGTGTGTACAATATGATGCATGATGTGCAATGTACATGATTTATTTTATTATTACTATTTCAAGGGGCTTAAAGATTTATAGACAATTTTGCATATATCAAAGTAATAACACATTTGAAATACTGAAATTTTTTATTATAATAACTTCAAAATGGATTATAAGTTTCAAAAATACCAAGTAAAAGATGAAAGTAAAGTCTAAAACCCTAAGAAGAAAAGCTGATGGAGATCACTTTATATGCTGACGCTTCCTTATAAGTCTGGAAATCTGAGCCTTCAACCTATGGTTTTCTTCTACATATCTGGTGAAGACCTCCTTCCAATCATCTGAATCAGGAAGTGAGAAACTAGGGCTTGATTGGGGTTAAGAGGAAAATAAATCACCTTGCCTCTCAACCGTCTCTACAAAATGGCTCTCAAGAATCTCAATAAAGTCGTCTTTCTCCTTTAGGCCTGCTTGGTAGAAAACCTCTAGAATCTGACACTTATTCTTCCAAGCTTCCTTTTCCTGCTGCATCCTGACTAAAGCAAGATGGAGCTCTTCCATATCATCCAATAGGGGAGGAGTGGTCTTCACAAACATATCAGGCATAGGTGCTTCCCGGGAATACGGTATCTTCAACTGAATGGCTCTTGCTTGTACCCACTGAAGATAAGGCTCCAAAGAAACAACCCCCTTAGGTCCCAAGTCTTTCCTACTCTTCCTGTGAATATGACGCCAAGCCTTCGCAATCTTCTCCCTAGCTTTCTTGTGGTCTTCTCCCTCTTTCAGGAAGAAACTACTCAAATGAATACTATTTGGCTTATCCCTCATCGGATATCCAATTTGTCGCCGTGCAAGAACAGGGTTGTAGTTAATTCCTTCCTTTAGACCAAGAAGGGTTACATTGCGAAAAATACCACAAATGTCGACAATATGTACATCATGGTAAGCTTGATGCTACCAAAAAAATATCTGAATGAGTAAGTGCCATGATCTTTGGAGCCCAACGAGGTTCCTTCCTGACATCCCAAAAAGCATCAGACCGAGGCAAATGAGAAATAAACCACTGATACAACAAAGGCGTGCAACAGATGATCACCCCTCCATGATAAGAATCCTGAAGATGAATAGAGTAATAAGCATCATCTAATAATGTAGGAACAGAGTTTCCAATCATAAAGATCATGACGACATTGATATCAACAAATTTGTCTACATTGGGAAACAAGAACATCCCATAAGCAAGTAGAGAAAAGATGGCCTCAAAAGCAACCATACTCTTCATCCTAACAAAGTAGCGAGCTTTCTCTAATAAGAACTGAGCTGGTAATACTCTAATCCCTCCTTTGGTAGTCACGTGGGCTTCAACCTCAGACTTTCCCAAATGGATTAAAGCATCAATCTCATGGGATTTTGGCTCCCCCTCCAAACCAGTAAAAGGAACACGATCGGTAATAGGCAAACCCAGCAGATAAGAATACTCCTCTAGTGTAGGAATCAATTGATAATCAGGGAAAGTAAAGCATCGATACATCGGATCATAGAACTGTACCAAAGTCGAGAGAATACCCTCATTCATCCTGAGCTTCATGAGAGAAATGATAGACCCATACTTCCTCCAAAAATCTGCAAAACACTCAATCTCAAGAATCAGACTTATCAACTCATCTATCTTGGGATCTTTGAAACTGTACTTTCAGGTATTTCTTTTTCCAGAATCCATTGTCAAAAAGTACCTGAGATATTCACAAAGAGTCAACTTTTAAGTCCCTTGAAATAAAATTTCTTTAAAAGATGCTCATGGGTGCATGAATGCATGATGCAAGAATCACACACAAGATCACAAACATAGGATTCATAGTTTCAACATCACGAGCATGAGGTCGAAGGTACCACTCATAAGGTGTGGTCTAAAAGTTATCACCTGCCAAACAAGGTTCTAGAGGTTCCCAGAGTCTACATCCTTCTATCGGATATTACCAACTTCCCGATTAACTCGGTAATTACTAATATTCTAAAGAAAAACTCGTCCGAGTGTAGTATCGCGTGACAACTATTTCCGAATTACTCCGTCATAGATTCCGTACTACACCTAAAAGGCCAAGATGGGTTAGTTATTCTACGGTCCTCAATTTTAGCAGGCTCCAAGGTCAAAAGCAGTACGTCTTCCCGATTAATCGGTAAATGACACTATAGTCAAAGGGCCTCCACTGAGTGAGGGATCTCATGCCTTCTTTTTTGGGATTACTCCCCCAAAGTCAACATGACTATACCACCCGTCCTATCTTAAGATTTCCCAAGTACGAGTATAGGACTTATGAGAAATCACCAAGCACCCTGAAAACCAGGAAAATCCAGACAAACATATATACAACACATAATATACAACAAATAATAACACATATATAAATAAACAAAGATAGGCTCAACCCACTTAGGGATGGACCAATAATAGGTCGATCTTTTCCCAATGAAGTTGCCATTTTTTATGTAGCGGTAGAATTGTTAAGACTAAGCCATCAGATTGACTTGACTCGCACAAATTAAAATAAAAATTGCCACGGCGCTTTATAGTTTCCAAAGGAATGGGAAAAGAGAGAATAACCCAAAAGAGGGGGGAAAGATTCTAGTTAAGGGGGTTGCTTATGCAAAGGGAAGATATTAGCACCCTAAACATCTACGGTACTCCGCAGGAACCTCTTTGTAAAATCTGTGTTTTGGCTATAAAATGTTGTATAAAAATAAATTGTGGGGATGAGAAAAGAAATATTTTTTATGATTTTTGCACCCACCGCGGTTGCGAACCTTTAGTGCCTACGTACCACCTTCCATGCAATAGGGGATCAGGGTACACGTAGTTACTCTTTAAAAGTTAAAAACAAAAACAAAAGTGTGTTGTTTAATTTTAAGAGATAAGACATCATTGTCATATCTGAGTGGAAGAACATACTTACCACCCACGATTATGAGAAAGGAGATTTTGCGTCATCTCAAAGTGGAGGATATGGCTTGGATTTTAAAATCAACAAAGCCTCGCTCAACACCCAAGTGGAAATATCTCACTTCACTACATATCGTAGAAGTATAGTAGCTCGCATCACTACAAGGATTGACAAGAGTCTAATCTTTTGAGAAAATTTTAAAGTAAAAAGCCAAAATGGAAAAATGGTTTGAATGAGATTTATTGACTTTTAATCTTCTAACAAAAGTGTCAAGGTATTGTTAATTTGGTTAAAGTTTAATTAAGAAAATATTTTTGAAAATGCATGGACCTAAGTCCAAGTTTATTATGAAAGCGGTTCAAGTTTAAAACAAGAAGAGTTTTGAAAAGGAGAGAGGAGATTTTTGAAATTAAAGAAGATGGGAGGAGATGAAGAGACTACCCTAAAGAATAAGGTAAAAGCTAAGGAGAAGATCCATCTAACCAAACAAGAAGCCAACACTTGACACAATGATTCAATGTAGAACTCCATCCTTTGGATTTGAAACCAAGCAAAGAATTAAAAAACCTCTTAAGAATACCAAGCTTTAATTGCATTAAGTCTCATAAAAAATTGGGCATAATAACAACTGTACACAGATGAATTCCAAATTACAAATAAAGTGTGTAATTATAATAACTGGCACACAAAGCAAACAAACAACCCAATATCCTGGAGTAAACCCCAAGAACTCCAGACAAAATAACAATCAAGGTCAGAAAGGCTCAAGGTAGGCCACAACTTATAATCCTAAGTCCAAGAAGTCCACCACTCCATAATGCCAAGGATAGTAACCAAGTAGTCCAAGTAACATTAAAGCTTTTAGGGTTCAATTTTATTATTAGGTATCTTCAAAAAGAAAATGAGAAACTCAAGTGAGCAAAATAAAAATGACAGGAAGATAAAGGCTCAAGTGAGCAAATATAAAAATAGCATGAAATGTAAATGCTAAAGTAAATGGTACAAAAAGTAAAAGCATAAAATAAAAGCATAAAAATAAAGTCAATTGTTAGGAATTAGTAGTTAGTTGGATGACCATCTTGAAAGTTGCATTTTGGAAATCATTAGAGGATTGGTAGAATCAAAGCCTCTCAACAACAAGTTGTATTTGCTTTTTGTCAAGTATATCATCCATTTAAAAATTCTTAAGATAACATTTAATGATCAATATGTTTAAATGATCCATTTTGACCAAAATTGATGAAGTTACATTAGAGGATTGGTAGAACCAAAGCCTTCTAATAATGGATCTTAAGGTTATTTAATCAAAGGGTTAAAATTAACATACTTGGGCTTGCAAACATGGGTTTGGGCCACGAATGATCAGTTTCTCAAATCGGGACAAAATTTAGCGCTATGTAAAGCAAACGTAAGTGGACTTATATAGAAGTCACACCTATTTTGAGGCCCGTCAATAGAAATCTATGCACCTCATGTTTTGAGACATGATATGTAAATCATGCTCCAATAACATTTGGTTTAATAAGAATGGGAAAAGATGAAGAGGGAAGGGGAAATGAATAAACTACATTTGAAACAAAAATTTAATCAAACTATTATTAAAATCATTCATCCATTTTTATGGAGTTAGACTCAACACCATGGATCCAATGCTGTTAATAAAGTTCATGATCAAACTTTTAATCCAAGAACAGCCATAATATATACAAAATAAAATTATGTTTAAAATAAAAGAAAAAAGGTTTTTAAAATGATTATAAAATATAAATAAGAGAGAAAATTAGAAACTCTATTCAAATTAATAAAGGAAACATAAGTATGACCATAGAAAAATCAGGAATGAGTTCAAATATTTATATAAAATTTTCGTTAATTTTTTAAAGTCAGAAATTATTTCTAAAATTAAAAGAAATAGGTAAAATATACCAACAATGATAAAAAAAAAAGTCAGAAATAAAAAATAAATAAGGTCACCAATATTTGTCAAAATGCCATTGGATCCTTCCCTATTTTTTTCAGAATTTAAAAATAAGGAAAAGTATTTTTAAACATTTAAAACAACTCAAATAAAGTGAAAATTTTTAAAAAATACCAAAACACAAAATAAATTTGTGAAAAATAAGAATCAAAAAGAGAAAAATCAAAAGTATTTTTCCATAATTTTTTTAAATATTTTTTGAAGTAAAAATGAAATTTCTATGAATTTTTGAAGTTTAAAACAATTTAAATATAAAAAATCAGAAAATAAAATAAATTCAAAAAAATGTGGACCAATGGATGAGAGTCAAAACGTGTTAGTAAGCTAATCTAATAGATCAGACGCGCTGTGCATATCATGGTCATTATTGAATTGAACATTGAATCACATATAAAATCAGATTTTCAAAAAATAAAATTAATGGCACGCCCTCGTTGGTTGGAAGATGACACGTTGGTCATCTTCAACCTCCAGCTAAAGTGAAACACAGGTCCCTCAAACTGTAAAATCAGAAGCTCAGACCTATGCCATTCGCTCTGTCTCATCAAGACGAAGACAACCACACCTTCGTGAAAAATTTATATAAACTGTAGCTCAAACAATTTGGAAGAGAAATTTTGAAAAGGGATTTGAAATTTCATGGTCAAAATGTTCTTCCAGTTAAAAAAAAAAGTGTTGTGACTAGGACCATGATGATGAGAGCTTCACAATAGTATTAATGTTTGAGATAATTGGTGAAGGAATCTACCTATTAAAATTAAGTTGCAGAGCACTGAAATTGGACTTGGCTAGCATGATTCAGGGAGTTTTAGAGCTTAATTCTTCTTCTGTTAGCTTCAGTGAGGGTCAAGGAAGGTGAATTGACAAAGAAAAGTGATTGAGAAAAGATGTAAGAAAAAAAAATTTGTTACAAAAAATTGAATTCAAGAGAGAGTTTGGCAAGGTGATTCTGGCTTTCTAAGCTTGAGGAAATGAATGAGGGGTGACCCTCTATTTATAGGGAATCAAATGAGATGCTCAAGCGTGTGAAATGATGAAGTTTGGAGGGAAATTGTGTGAACCTGATACACGAGCAAAGTGTGATCTGTTTTGCATCAAAACTTATCCAATCCTCGCGTTTTAAGGCTCTAATCCACTTTAGCAAGTTGGTTAAACATGTTCAGACTAAAAACACGTGCTAATTTGATGTTTAGAAGCTACAACAAGCACTTCAAATTCTGACTTGTGGTGAAACTTTAGTTTCAAATTACCAAATTCAAATCAATGGTGTGCATGATTCAGGGCATCTCAAGACATGAATCTTGTTGCATTGGAAAGATGAGATTACAAACTTTATAATGTGCAAAGAATGGGATCAAATGGATGTTTGAGCTAAAATTTGTAATGAGTAAAAGTTGAGAAAAAAAGGTTGACTTTCTATACTTAGAGAATTTCTAAGCTTTTCTTCAAAAATGACTTGTAATGTCTTGCATCAAAACATGGCTTTCCACTTGGAATTTACTCTTGACCAAAATAGATGGCATGAAGTAGATCTCTTGAACGGAATTCTGAAACTTGAACCATTCAAAATATCAAAAAATTGAGAGAGTTATGACTTGTTGAAGTTGGAAAAATTCATGAAATGACCTATAATCTTTTGCATCCTTAGGGCATCTTCCATTCATTTTCACACTTTTAACATAAAAGAAAGGTTGAATTTTACATATTCAAGATAATTATGGAGAAAGAATGGGTTCAAGGTGATAAAAACTGATCAAGTTATGATCATTTGAAGTCACATAAGGGAATCAGAGGATTCATCTAGAGGACTTGTAATCTTTCTTCATCATCAAGTTTCTTTCACACAAAATTTCTTTGAAACTTTTGAAGTGATTTGTTAATAACCGATTGAAGAGAAGGATGTCTTTATAATCATTCAAAAATAACAAAAGTTGAGAAAGATATACCCCTTTGAAGTTCAAAACACTAACTCCTGGTGCAAGAAAATGCCTTGGGAAACCTTTGCAATTTTGAACAACCTTATTGCACAAATACCCTTGTCATGTGAATATAAGTTTTTGAGGATGATAAGGAGAAACCATAGCAACCAAAACCACTTCCAAATCTTGAGAATTGAAGGATATATGTACTTGTGACCATTGAAATCAAAGACTTATCCAATTGAGTCAAACTTCTTCAATCAACCCTTGTACTTTTGAACTATGTTTGACAACTTGAGGCATGATGAATCATAAAAGACTTTGTCATGACATTACTTCAAAAAAAATTTAATGATGAAGCTTGAATCTCAATGAAGCTTTGTTGAGGAAGGCACATAAATGAACTCATGAATCCCTAGATCAATCTTGATGGAATGTATTGTGCTTTTATCTACATCATCAACAATTGGGAGAAAAAACTCATTGTATTTATTAGTTAAAGGATAATGAATAAAAAACATAGATGATCATAAAATACAAGTCAAGGTTCTAGGTGATTCCTCCTAGAGAAAAATTTAAAGATAGGGAGAAGAACCAAACCCTAATGTGATCTTGTTGTGATTGAATTGATATGATATGATGAAGGGATCTTAGGGGCAAAAATTGGGGTACAACACTATGTATCAAGTAAATACTTGGAATGATATGCCTCGTATCACAATGCGACGTTTGGATAGACCAACCCATGTGTTTGCAGCAGAGGAAACGTCAGATGAAAAACCTTGGTATTATGATATAAAGAATTTTCTCCAGACTCAAGAATACCCGATTGGTGCGTCAAACAAAGATAGAAAGACATTGAGAAGGTTGGCAGACAACTTTTTCCTCAATGAAGATGTGTTATACAAAAGAAATTATGACATGGTCTCGCTCAGATGCGTAAGGCGGACATGTTGATGCATTAAATCGATGAAGGTTCCTTTGTCACTCATGCTAATGGACATTCGATGGCAAAGAAGATGCTTAGAGCAGGTTACTATTGGCTGACAATGGAATCTGACTATTACAAATTTGCAAAGAAGTGTCATAAATGCCAGATTTATGCTAATAAAATTCATGTGCCTCCGAAACTTCTCAATGTTATTTCTTCCTCGCGGCCTTTCTCTATGTGGGGTATTTATATGGAATGATTAAATCTAAAGCGTCAAATGGACATTGTTTTATCTTGGTGACAATAGACTATTTCACCAAGTGGGTAGAAGCAGCTTCATATGCTAATGTTACTAAGCAGGTGGTAGTACGCTTTATTAAGAATAATCTTATATGTCGGTATGGTATGCCAAGCAGGATTATCACCGACAATGGCTCGAATCTAAATAACAAGATGGTGACAGAACTTTGTGAAGAATTCAATATTTTCCATCATAATTCATCTCTTTACAGGCCAAACATGAATGAGGCTGTTGAAGCTGCTAATAAAAACATCAAGAAGATCATCCAGAAAATGGTTGTTACCTATAAAGATTGGCATGAGATGCTCCCTTTTGCTTTGCATGGATATCGTACATCTGTCCGCACTTCAACAAGGGCAACCCCGTTATTTCTTGTGTATGGTATGGAAGCAGTGTTCCCCGTTGAGGTTGTGATTCCCCATTTACGTGTGATAATGGAAACCAAGTTGTCTGAGGCCGAATGGGTCCAGAATAGGTTTGACCAATTGAATTTGATTGAAGAAAAAAGACTGATGGCCTTGTGTCATGGTCAGTTATACCAGAAGAGAATGAAGAAAGTTTTGATAATAAGGTCAAGCATCGTGAATTCAGAGAAGGTGACCTCGTGCTCAGGAAGTTCATGTCTTTTAACGCCTGATTCTAGGGACAAGTAGAATCCCAATTTTGAAGTCCCATATGTTGTCAAGAAAGCCTTCTCTGGAGGTGCATTAATTCTTGAAACTATGGATGGCGAGGAGTTCCCACATCCTATGAATGTTGTTTCAGTCAAGAAATACTTCACCTAAAGAAATAAAAGAATAGCTCGCTAAGTCGAAAACCCGAAAGCGCGACTTAGGCAAAAAATAGCATCTCGGTAGGCTGAAAACTCGAAAGGGCAGTCTAGGAAAAAATAATAGACACAAACAGAATAAATTCTTCCCGCTAGGTTGAAAACCCACAAGGGAAACCTACGCAAAAGTTAGGGATTTCTTGGCAAGTAACTACGTCAAACAAGACTTGATCATTGAAGCAACAATCTTCTTAGATCCTCACCACACTTCAACAGAAGTCGCTGCTCAGGAATTCAAAGTTGTTAGGGAGAATAGTGGTCATTGTATTTCAATGTATCTTGTCTAATATATTACCATTTTCTAAACTTTGTAATCATCTATGGGGTCTCGCCATTCGCGGACCACCATTCTATTAATAAAGTTTGAGCTTTTATCCAATTCTTTGTAATTCTTATTTTATTCTGCTTACAAAGACTCCATTTATTATTGATAGTAATTTTCAAAACAAAGAGATTTAATAATAAAAAAAAATTTGAATTTTTTTTTACAAATTGCTTCTTACTTTAGTTTTTCTGACTCAAGATAAACAAAAATAGTGACTCCAAGGATGGACGAATTCTGAAATTTTGGAAGTATATATTCCCCAGGAAGGTTCTCTCATGTCACTCTTGCTGGTATGTGAATGATCTATTTGTGTTTCTCAAATAGTTGGAGATGGTACCAATTGATGTATGGTGTGGTGTTGGATTTGTTATCTTATTTTCCCCAGTCAAGTCTTGGTTCATATCTTTTCCTCCAGGATGATTATTTTGATTTCAGGTTTGCATGGTCTAAAGCCTTTATCCTAGATTCTCCAGTGAGGTCTTTGCTCATACGACAAAAGTCCCTTCTCCCATTGTGTTCCAAGGAAGAATCATTTGAAAAACATCTCTCTTTGTAGTAATGGGATTATTATTGATATTTGTTTCACAAGCAACTAGACAGGGGTAATATCTTTTCTAAGAAGTGTTGAAACAGTTGTCAACTTTTTGGGTTTTCTCCCGCCGAGTGCTGGATTTGATTTAGAATCCCCATAATTTTGATTTCTTGCTGTATTGTTTGGCTTCTTAAATACCCAAGTAATGCCGATATAATGATTCTCTCTGAAAGATATTATCCACATGTTATTTCATAGTTCCTCCCCAGGAAATTTGAGTACTCATCACTCTTAGTATTGAAGAATGTGTTTTGGGGATCCCCTCGGCAATGTGGTATTGTCCTCCCCAATGAAGTTAACATGAGATCCCTAGTTGATATCTCGATGATATGGTTTTCACCTTCCCTAGAGAAGTCAGTATTATAATCTCCAGTGGAAATCTAAACATTGAGACGTTGTTTTCCCCATTGAAGTCTGTGTGAGTGTTCCCAGGTGAATTCTGGGGGAGGATGTTATATCCATGTATCTGTTTTGATTTACTATTTTGACTTGATTATTTTTGGATTATGTTTCTCCTCGATGAAGTTAAGCTGTGAAATAGGAATTTGTTTCCTCAATTGATGCTTACTTTCTTATGAAATTTTCATCCTGGATGTGATTTAGCCGAGTGTTAACTTTACCTAAGCTGGTTTTGCTGGTTATTCCCAGTACTGTATATTTGTTTTGTCAGCATATACATAACAATATTCATACATTCATACATACATCATGCATAGCTAAATTAAATTCATTGATCATTTGCGTTCATTAATATTTTGTTGGCATATTACCCTATTTTGCAAAGTTATGTTACCCTCTCTCCAATAGAGTGTCGACTTTAAGTAGAAAGTGTATATTCTTTCAATTTCCCCACTGAGTTATCCCTCATGGAAGAATTTTGCTTTGGCCTTCTTATTTGGCTCATTATCTGGTTAGATCTGTTTTTCCCTTTTGAGTTTATTTCTCATCAGGTGCTATCTTTGTTGATTGTTTCACTCCGGTTTATTTCTGGTTTGAATTTGTGGTTCCCGACAACATTACTATTATGATTTCTGTAGGCTCTAAGCCCAGGTTTTAGAATGTGCATTTATTTTGTACGAAAAGACTTTATCTCCTTAGTAGGACTATGTTGGCATTTCCCCAGAGAAGCCAAGATTCATTTCACAGCAGCATTGTTGCACTTCCTTCTCATAGTAGTAAGTGGCAGGTCTCTTTATTTGAGCAACCTGTTCTTCCCCGGTAAGTCTGTAAGTTCCAAGAAAAGATTCATTTGTTACTGCGATGGATGGTAGTCTCATCATTATGGGAGATAGTTCGTTGGTGATATTTGTTACTCTTATGAATGGTAATCTCATCATTATGGGAGATAGTTCATTGTTGAGATTTGTTTACTCCAATGGATGATAGTCTCGTCTTTATGGGAGATAGTTCATTGTAGATATTTGTTACTCCGATGAATGGTAGTCTCGTCATTATGGGAGATAGTTCGTTGTTGAGATTTATTAACTCCGATGGATGGTAGTCTCTTCATTATGGGAGATAGTTTGTTGTTGAGGTTTGTTTACTCCGATGGATGGTAGTCTCGTCATTATGGGAGATAGTTCGTTGTTGAGATTTCATTACTCCAATGGATGGTAGTCTTGTCATTATGGGAGATAGTTCTTTGTTGAGATTTATTTACTCCAATGGATGGTGTGATCGGTGGATCTGGAACTGACTGTTTAACGCTAGATCGCGAAATTTCGCGGAAGCAAGAGTCGCCACCATCTTTTATTTTCTCCAACATGGACAGGACAAAAGCACAGCAAAATTCCTTATGAGATAGTTTCTCGGTTCGGGAGGTAGATTTATAGAAAGGGAAGGTGTTAGCACCCTTTCTATCCATGGTTATCCATGGGCGCTTAGATACTTGCTCATTGTGTTTTCAAAAGTGTTTTCTTTTTAAAGTGTGAGTGGGTTTGAAAAAGTTTCGTTTAAAGATTTCAGATCGACTCTTGTATCAGTCCTCAAGAGTGTTTGAAAAATTGTTTTGAAAACTTTTTTGAAAGTGTCGGTGTGAAAAGAGTTTTGATTTGTTTTTTAATAGAGCAAGTATCTACGAGTCATCTACCTACCCTAAGGAATTAGGCTTTGTAAATGTCCTTAAGGTAGTGCCATCCCACCATTGAGAGGTAGGTAGCACCACCATTGGAGGTGTTCGGGTCAATTTGTTTGTAGGGACAGTGTGGTCACCAGAGCAACAGTAGGACACCTTAGAAGCTAACCTTATGGGCAACTTTTCCGAGACAACTTGTTTTGAGGCATATGGATCAACGGACATAAGGACTTACTAAAACGTTCTATACTCGACGACCACGTTTCGAGGGCAAGGCAACAGTGAGGCGTACCCTAAGAGTGGTGTGTGAATTTGTGTGTTATTTTCATGTTGATATTTATCTTGTACATGTATCACGGTGATCTACGCTTGTTTTTAATTTAGGTCATACATTCTTTCATGCAAAGTTTAATAGTTTAAAAGTGCGGAAATTAAAGTGCGGAAAGTAAAATCCTACGCTATTACAAGGCGCGGGTCTATACATCGCCAAATTAACAAAGACCCGTTTGATAAAAATGCGGAAAATAAATAAATTCCTAATTACTATTACAAGACTTGAGCAATTACATAATATTCACAATAAAATAAAATAAATGCGCGAAAGAATAGAAATAGAACGTTCGAGGGCGTTGGACCCTTTTGAAATTAAATTGAAATAAGAAAGTTAATTATTTATTTTATTAAAGAAAAAAAATGTTTTTTTAGTTTTTTTGGTTTTTTGGTGTTTAATGAGAATAAAGAAAATAAAATTGAAGAGAAACCCTAATTCTAAGTTGTTTTTAATTATTAATGAAAATATTAAAGTTTAACCTAATTTTCTAAATATTTAATGTACATGTTTATTTACAAAATATTTAATAATTAATAATAATAATAATGATGAGAAAGAAAAGGTGAAAAAATATCAAAACCCTAATTCTACCTATTTTAATTTATTAAGAAAAACGTTAAAGTTTTAAAACCTAAATTAACTAGTTAATTATTAAAGTTTATTTACAAAATAAATAATGGTGAAATTAATATTAACAACAATAAATATTTTTGATTTTTTTTGTATTTTATTTTTATTATGAAAATTATTTTAGGAATTTAAAGAAAGCAATTAAAACAATTAATATAATTAAGAAAGAAAAACAAATAAAAATTAAAAATTGATGCAAACCATGGGGGTATTCAGACCCAAGGGGAGGTTTTTTGAAGTATTCTGTCCCATTAAACAAAAAGTCTTGTTTGACTTTCTGGCATCACGTGCGTGTTCATTGACTCCTGAGTACCGTGGTCTGCATTCTTTGGCCATTGGATTGGGTTTCATGGCCATTTGTGTTCTAGCTGTTGGCCATTTGTGTTCTGGCCTCAACGTTCCTTAATCTTCTCAGGATGTCTGTCTCGCCATGTATTGGTGTCATGCATAAGTTGTTCTTTTGGCCATTTGGCTTTTGGCTTTTGGCTTTTGGCTTTTGGCCATTTGGCTTTTGGCTTTTGCCCATTTGGCTTTTGGCCTCAATGTTCCTTAATGAACTTGCATGGTATCCTGTCTAAATCTGCAGTGTTGGATCTCATGAACACATTAAATAAAATTATAAAATGTAAATAAAACTAATATATGAAGAAATTTAATGTTTAGGCATAATATGACATGTATGAATGATTATACCTTTTTGATCATGAAGATCAAATCAATCTTACCCTTACTGGAAAATTAGTGACCTGAATGCTTTTATGCCCTTTGGATCATGGAGATCAAGCCAGCCTTATCCTTACTGAAGAAGTAGTGAGGTGTTGGTTTGTAACTGTGATGGCTTGTTTGTAGTGAGAGAGGGATTTGTAATAAGGATTTCAAGGTTTTAGGGTTCTTGAAAGAATTTGATATTCTAACAGTGTTGTGGCAAGGGTTTTTCTCTCTTTTTCTCCTCTCTGGTTTGTGTGAAAAGAATGTGATTATATAATGGAAATTAAGGTAAAGAAAATGGTCTTTGAATGTGCAATTGGGCCTCCAATGCTCACTTGAGTTCGTCACTTTTCAGGCTAAATCGCAGGGACTTAAGTGCAATTTTTGAAGTTGAAATGTGAAAACAAAATGTAGCCGATATCGATAACTAACTCCTGTCCGAAAATCGGCTCAATCGGATAAATGGTGAATTAGTTATGAATTTTTGAAGTTTCAGCTCAGACAAACTTATTTTGGGCTCCAGTGTCGACTCTGACACGTTCTTCAATTAAAAACTGGTATTGATCGGTGCATAATTTGGTCTCGACTTTTGAAGCAAAGTTGTATATCTATGAGTCAGTGACCTTGTGTAAAAATATGAGCCCAATCCGATAAAAATTGACCGAGTTATGAATTTTCGAAGTTTCGGCCCAGATGAAATAATATTCAGCATTCAGGATTTTCAGCGTGTCACGCACTCTGAGCAAAAAACGAAGGCCTTTTGAACACCGTTCGAACTTGATACCTCCTGTGAAAATGTAGCCAACTCAATTTGTGAAATTGTGGCGCCGGAACCAGCTTGATACGATGAAAATCGACCAAGTTATGATTTTCTGAACATGACGCAAATACACTTCTGTCACAAATTTTCTGTATGAAAATACTTGATAAATCCACATTTTTGAAGACCTTCTGATCGAAATTGGCTTCCAGCCGTGAGAGATGAAAACGTAGATAATTTCAAGACGGAATTTTGGCCACCGGAACGGGTTCAAAACGAGCCACGATCTTCAAGTTATGAATTTTTTAGCGCGTAAAAACTGCACTTTCAGCACACTTTTTCACCATATTTCTTCGAGAAAACTCACACATTCGGATACCTTCTTTAAAGAATTGACTCTTGAGCCGAACCTGAATTTGAGAATACGTTATCAGAGATATCTTGGCGAAAGAATACCTGAATATGACGCGCCGGGTTGGACTTGTGAATTTTTCTTGAAATATTTTGAGAAATATGGGAGGGCAAATTTTGGGGTACAATAGTTGCCCCTGTTCAATCTTCTTAAACCTGAGGATGTAGATTGGCTTGCGTGCCTTTTGTGATCCGAAGGTGGAAGATGATTGAACAATAAAGTGCCCAGAAATTTGCACTCGCATGGTATAGTATCAACAATGTGATGTAGGGGGAATGGGCTTATAGATGCCATTCGGAAGTGATGGATGGGGGGATGGGCTTATAGATGCCATCTGGAGCTGTGACGGAGCTTTGTCGGGAATGGGCTTATGGATGCCATTTGGAGACTGTTGGTATGTGGATGGGCTTATAGATGCCATCGAGAGGTTGTCGATCGCGTAAGAGATTCCTTAGCGAGAACTTGCGTACTTGAGAAAGAAAGATAATTACATGGCCTGTTACAGAGGTTGATCTTCAAACTCTTCGTGTAGATGTGCCCTGGTTGGATACAGGTATTAAATCTTTAAACTCTTCAGACGTGCCCTGGAAAGATACAGGAATCGAGTCCGGAGAATAGTCGTCAACAGATACACCCTGGCAAGATACAGGAGTCGGATCTTCGAACTCTTCAGACGTGCCCTGGCAGGATACAGGAATAGAGTCCGGAATTAGTCGTCAACAGATACACCCTGGCAAGATACAGGAATAGGATCTTCAAACTCTTCAGACGTGCCCTGGCAGGATACAGGAATCGAGTCTTGAATTAGTCGTCAACAGATACACCCTGGCAAGATACAGGAATCGGATCTTCAAACTCTTCAGACGTGCCCTCAACGGGACGATGAGAGAACCTTGAACGATTTCTACCTCAACGGGACGATGAGAGAACCTTGGACGATTACTACCTCAACGGGACGATGAAAGAACCTTGGGCGATTACTACCTCAACGGGACGATGAGAGAACCTTTGGGCGATTTCTACCTCAACGGGACGATGAGAGAACCTTGGGCGATTACTACCTCAACGGGACGATGAGAGAACCTTGGGCGATTACTACCTCAATGGGACGATGAGAGAACCTTGGGAGATTACTACCTCAACGGGACGATGAGAGAACCTTGGGCGATTACTACCTCAACGGGACGATGAAAGAACCTTGGGTGATTACTACCTCAACGGGACGATGAGAGAACCTTGGGCAATTACTACCTCAACGGGACGATGAGAGAACCTTGAGCGATTACTACCTCAACGGGACGATGAGAGAACCTTGGGCGATTACTACCTCAACGGGACGATGAGAGAACCTTGGGCGATTACTACCTCAACGGGACGTTGAGAGAACCTTTGGCGACTACAACCTCAGCAGAATGATGAAGGAATCTTAGGCGACTACAACCTCAGCAGAATGATGAAGGAATCTTGGACGTCTTCTACTTCAAAAGGTAAAGACTTTTATCTGTTGATCGTTCTTTCCTGAAAAAGTAACGAGTAAGTTGTATGCAATGTCATAATGTATGACATGCATGATGTCATGATGTTCTCAAAAATAAATGAGATTGGGGTGATATGATTCGTGTATGCATGTATCATAATGTATGACAATGTGATGTTTATGAATGTATTTTCGTCTAGGAAAATAAATCCTTGACGAATGCCGGGAGCTGAATCCTGGGCTGATGTTGAAGAGAGTTCTTCGTTTTCGCTGGGGATGATGGTTGCAAGAATACCGGTAGGAGAAGATGACTCCGTTGGGGAATAAACTTGGCGAATAGAATACTCTGCGGGGAATGCTCTGTGGGAAGAGATGTACTTTGCTGAGGTTTGATGATAACTCCGATGGGGATACCATTGTTGAGCTTTGTTGGAAGATTGGATGAACTCCGCTGGGGATAGGAAGACTTCACCGGGGACGATATTTCCGTGGCAATTGGATGAGGATAACCTAGTTATATCCTGGTGGGGAAATAACCTTTGAATAAAGCCGGGGGAGAGCGTTTGTACTCTACAGGTGATAAGCTTCTAGAATCTACTGGGGATAAGCTTCCTACTGGGGAGATTGATTCAACTTTCCTGGGGAGGCCTTTGAGACTGTATTGGGGAAGTGGCTCCACTGGATGTGCGGTATTCCACCGAGGAACAATCTTAGATCAAGATTGATGGGGATGCTTGTTAGGAATGTTTGTACACTCCGCTGGGGAATGTTGAGATCTTCGGGGAATAATCCAACTTCCTTAAGGCTGACAGTAAGCTAACTCTACTTGGGGAGAGTGTTGCCGACTTGCTGGAGGTATGGGCCTTCTCAGGGCTGATTGGAGACCCACTCTGCTTAGGGAGAATTGTTGGATCTTGTCTCACTCTCTGGGGAATTAAGGTATCTTGGTTACGTTCTTCAGCTGACCTTACCTTGGTGCCTGGAGGACAGAGCAGCTTGATCATTCAGACCATTCTTATTGCCCCAGTTTCTGCGGGAGAGGGAGGCATGTGAGGTGTTTGATACCTGCCGATTTACGAATCTTCTTTTGGTAGGCAAGGGACGAGATGACGGAACATAGTCGTACGATGTGATCCCTAATTTTTGCCTGGACCGCCCTTTCGGGTTTTCGGTCCACCGGGATACCCATTTTTGCCCAAGCCGCCTTTGCAGGTTTTCGACTTGCCGGGTGTACAGATTTTTCGCTTTTCATCCCTTATTTTTGCCCGAACCCTTTTGGTTTGCCAGGAAGCCCTTATTTTTGCCTAGGTGTGTCAACCTAGCGGGTCTTTGATTTTGCGTAGTATTTTTTCGACTATGTCCATGCTCTCAGGATGTAGGGAGGTGCCCATGTCAGTAGTGTAGTGTTGCCATACTACCAGAAGATCTTTGTTCAGGCAAGATTCGTTGTCGGAATGCCCCAGGTGATCCAGATGGAGATTTTCCCCAAGCTGGTTGGCCTTTTGAGAAATTCTCCGAATCTTGACTGGATTGCCCCAGATGATGGCCACTGATCATGCCATGCCCCTTGATTGGAAGTGTTCCTTCCACCGGAGGTGACTCTTTTGTTGAGAGGACCTTCGTTCATCGGATATTCGTTGCGCAAAGTTCTCTGCTATTCAAACAAATAATCATATGCAAACAATGTTATCTTAAGAATGCAAAGCTTATGTCTGTCTTGAAATTTTTGAAAATGCATTTTTCAATAAAAGCAAGTGAGTTTTTTTTTTGTAAACTGTGATGTCAACTTGTTATTTTACCGTAAGCCTTAAGGAGTTAGGATACCTTTCGTAACAGTATGCTTTCGAACTAACCCATGCTCCAGCTAGGACTTTTAAGGGTTATAACGTGGCCTGGTTCACGGTTCAAGAAACAAAGAATAAAGGCTCAAATTTATTTGTACCCACCCGTTCTTCGTGATGTTCTTCAATCCTAAACTCAGCTAATCGTGCGTTAGACCTTGTTGCGTCTTTGCTTTGGTATACCAGTGATGGTTCGGATACTGACGATTTATTTTGATTAGGCAGTCATTTCCTTTTTTGTTGAGGGTTTGTAGGACCTCTTTCTTTTTGATTTCGTTATCCCTATTTTTTGCCTGTACTGTTTCTTTTGTGGAGTTACAGTCAGCGGGATGCCCCAGTTTTGTAAGTCTCCTTCATAGGTTTTGACTTATTGGGCTTTTATTTTGATAGATAATGACCGCCTATCTTTAATTATTCGGAACCATCACTGTCTTTTGCTTTGTAAGGACTTCTTTGGTGCTATTCGTTGTGCACTTGGATCAACTGAGAAAACTACCCTACCCCAGGTTATGATTAAGGGTTTTAATTTTCGAAAAGAAAAACTCCTACTTCTTTGGCTCAAAGGGGTTGACGAGGGATTATCATCCTTATAACTCCAGTGTTTAGGAATTGAAACAATGCCTGTACCTCATCAGCGGGGTCTGTTCAAAAGCATACTGTAAAAATCGTGGTATCGTTTTCGTCATCCTCCCTCAAGAGGTTTAGAATTGTTAACCGAGCGTTGAACATCACAAAAATACGAAAACAGTTTTAAGCATAGTAAACATAATTACTTCAAAATAGACATGTGTAATGCATTAATGAAATAACAAAGTTTGACATGAATAAAATGTTTGAACAATCAAAGAAAAATACAACTTGAACATTCGAATGAACAAAAGACATTCTCGATGATTTGGTGTAGGATCAGTGTTCAAACTTGACCTCCTTGGCATCGATCAAATCCTGGATCTTGTTCTTCAAGGTCCAACAGTCGTCAGTGTCATGTCCAGGACTGTCAGAATGGTAGGCACATCTCACTCCCGGGTTGTACTTGGAAGAGGAAGTATCAGGATTTTGAGGAGGATCCTTTAGTGTGATCAGTTTTGCCTTCAGCAATTGTTGTAATGCCTGAGACAAAGACATGTTGATGTCAGTATACTTCCTATCTTGATACTTTATCCTACGCCTATTGCTCTTTCTTTGTTGAACAGGCGCGGGATCAGAGATCTGGATTGCCCCTACATCATGACGACCCTTTTTACCATGTATAACATTGGACTCCTTCTTCCCACTGTGGGGCTTTTTCTGAGCATCAGCAGGTGCGGTTTCTTGAATCTTCCCCGACTTGATACCAGCTTCAATTCTCTCCCCAGTCAAGATAAGATCTGTGAACCCAGCAGAAGAATTCCCAATCAGATGGTTGTAGAATGGACCAGACAAAATCCCCAAGAACATGTCAACGAGCTCCCGGTCAGTTAGAGGTGGTTGTACCCTTCCAGCAAGGTCTCTCCATTTTTGGGCGTACTCCTTAAAACCTTCACCCGTCCCCAGTGACATACTCTGAAGTTGGGTACGCGTAGGAGCGAGGTCGGAATTGTACTGATAATGCTTATAAAATGCAGTGGCCAAGTCCTCCCAGCTGCGGATGTTGGCTTCATTCAGTTGATAGAACCAGTCGAGTTGAGTTCCTAACAGACTATCCTGAAATAAGTGAATCCACAAATTCTTGTCAGCCGTGTAGGGCTGGATCCTCCTTGTGTAAGACCTGAGATGCAGCTTAGGACAGGATGCGTCGTCGTCCTTTGCAAAGGCAAGTGCCTTGAATTTGTGCGGGATTACTACCCCAGAAGACAGACCTAGATCCTCGAAGTCCAGGCCGGGCACTTTTTGTATCTCCATGGCACTTAGCCGGTCTTCCAACTGTTTATACCTTTCCTCAGCTGGAGGGTACTGCTCATCATTGTAATCAGTCTCGTTGTCGGAGACCACTGGACTAGGAACCTCCCTTTCTTGGGGACTGTCTTTCCCGACAGATGGGGTAGTCTGCTCGACTTCATTTCGTGATCCATTCCCGGATTTGCGTCTAGGGTTGAACAACACCGTCCTCTTCTTCTTCTTTTTCAAAAGCAGGGTCTTCAGATCTTGTTGCCCCTGGGCCAAACTCATGATCAACTCTTGGAACTGGGTGTTCTGAGCCTGGAGAGCCTTGATGGATTGCTCAGTAGATGATTCAGGATTCATGATGGTGAGCTGAAATAAACAGCGAAGAAGGTAAGCAACCTGTAAAAGGGATACCTGTAATGCAATGATATGTATGATATGCATGCAATTTTTTCAAGGATCTCGCGGGGTAAACAAGAAAATCGTTAGAATTTGAATTTGGTGGCTTGATTGAAGGAACTTCCTGTTGTTGAGAGTCCTTCTTCAAGAGTCAAGGCTCACCATATCGAGTGGGTCATAGCCCCTGACTCAAGTCATCAACCTTGTTTTACTTTCCAAACAACCTTGGCTAGGGGAACCTTCTTCAAGAGTCAAAGCTCACCATATCAAGTGGGTCATAGCCCCTGACTCAAATTATCAACCTTGCTAGAGGAAAATAAATCCCCTTTGCCCCTTGCTAGACATTTTGGTTCATCATGACCTGCATCACATACCCTTAAGATCATTGTAATGGATTAGTCCTTATGTAGGATGTATGCAATGGTATGATGGCATGATGTTATGCTATGCGTGGAATAATGTAGGTAAACCCTGTTATGAGTCCAGATTAAGGACTATAAACAAAACCTGCAAGAAACTCAAGTGTCAGATAACAAGCATGCAAATAGTCAAGTTGGAAGGCACGCAAGTCACACAAGAGAGCCCTTATAGTTTAGGCCAGCATGGGGTCTAGGTATTACCCTCTTTCAGTTTGTTGGTTAAGACCTGTCCTATCAGAAGTAACCGGGTTCTAGAGGATCCCAATATCACTGACTACCCTTAATCGGTCATAACTCCAGCATCGCAATCTTTTCTTGCGGCCAGAACCATCACGAGAGTTTAGCCTCAATGGGCGTAGCATACTGCTACTGTTCTATTGGCCAAGTGGGGTCATTTAAGGTTCTAAGGTCGGTTGGTGCTTAATGACTCCTCAGAAGACCCATATTCTCCTTGTTGCGACACAAGGGCTATCGGTACAGACCAAGGTGCCACACCAACGTAGCCACTGCTTCACCCATGTCGGTCTATGTCGGACAGGTCCCTCGCAGCTTATGCCACCTAACAGGGTATCCCCAGATCTGGGTTAGGATCTATGTAACTCCGATGCAGCCCACAATAATAAAGCAAACAAGCACAACAATTGAAAACACAAGTGATCTTAGTCCTAAGGTACACCTCACTTTAAAAACTCCCCAGCAGAGTCGCCAGTTATGTGATCGGTGGATCTGGAACTGACTGTTTAACGCTGGATCGCGAAATGTCGCGGAAGCAAGAGTCGCCACCGTCTTTTATTTTCTCCAACATGGACAGGACAAAAGCACAACAAAATTCCTTATGAGATAGTTTCTCGGTTCGGGAGGTAGATTTATAGAAAGGGAAGGTGTTAGCACCCTTTCTATCCATGGTTATCCATGGGCTCTTAGATACTTGCTCATTGTGTTTTCAAAAGTGTTTGCTTTTCAAAGTGTGAGTGGGTTTGAAAAAGTTTCGTTTAAAGATTTCAGATCGACTCTTGTATCAGTCCTCAAGAGTGTTTGAAAAATTGTTTTGAAAACTTTTTTGAAAGTGTCGGTGTGAAAAGAGTTTTGATTTGTTTTTTAATAGAGCAAGTATCTACGAGTCATCTACCTACCCTAAGGAATTAGGCTGTGTAAATGTCCTTAAGGTAGTGCCATCCCACCATTGAGAGGTAGGTAGCACCACCATTGGAGGTGTTCGGGTCAATTTGTTTGTAGGGACAATGTGGTCACCAGAACAACAGTAGGACACCTTAGAAGCTACCCTTATGCCATTGATCCTTTTTTAATTCGAGGCAACTTTTCCGAGGCAACTTGTTTTGAGGCATATGGATCAACGGACATAAGGACTTACTAAAACGTCCTATACTCGACGACCACGTTTCGAGGGCAAGGCAACAGTGAGGCGTACCCTAAGAGTGGTGTGTGAATTTGTGTGTTATTTTCATGTTGATATTTATCTTGTACATGTATCACGGTGATCTACGCTTGTTTTTAATTTAGGCCATACATTCTTTCATGCAAAGTTTAATAGTTTAAAAGTGCGGAAATTAAAGTGCGGAAAGTAAAATCCTACGCTATTACAAGGCGCGGGTCTATACATCGCCAAATTAACAAAGACCCGTTTGATAAAAATGCGGAAAATAAATAAATTCCTAATTACTATTACAAGGCTTGAGCAATTATATAATATTCACAATAAAATAAAATAAATGCGCGAAAGAATAGAAATAGAACGTTCGAGGGCGTTGGACCCTTTTGAAATTAAATTGAAATAAGAAAGTTAATTATTTATTTTATTAAAGAAAAAAAATGTTTTTTTAGTTTTTTTGGTTTTTTGGTGTTTAATGAGAATAAAGAAAATAAAATTGAAGAGAAACCCTAATTCTAAGTTGTTTTTAATTATTAATGAAAATATTAAAGTTTAACCTAATTTTCTAAATATTTAATGTACATGTTTATTTACAAAATATTTAATAATTAATAATAATAATAATGATGAGAAAGAAAAGGTGAAAAAATATCAAAACCCTAATTCTACCTATTTTAATTTATTAAGAAAAACGTTAAAGTTTTAAAACCTAAATTAACTAGTTAATTATTAAAGTTTATTTATAAAATAAATAATGGTGAAATTAATATTAACAACAATAAACATTTTTGATTTTTTATTTTATTTTATTTTTATTATGAAAATTATTTTAGGAATTTAAAGAAAGCAATTAAAACAATTAATATAATTAAGAAAGAAAAACAAATAAAAATTAAAAATTGATGCAAACCATGGGGGTATTCAGACCCAAGGGGAGGTTTTTTGAAGTATTCTGTCCCATTAAACAAAAAGCCTTGTTTGACTTTCTGGCATTACGTGCGTGTTCATTGACTCCTGAGTACCATGGTCTGCATTCTTTGGCCATTGGATTGAGTTTCATGGCCATTTGTGTTCTGGCTGTTGGCCATTTGTGTTCTGGCCTCAACGTTCCTTAATCTTCTCAGGATGTCTGTCTCGCCATGTATTGGTGTCATGCATAAGTTGTTCTTTTGGCCATTAGGCTTTTGGCTTTTGGCTTTTGACTTTTGGCTTTTGGCTTTTGGCCATTTGGCTTTTGGCCTCAACGTTCCTTAATGAACCTGCATGGGATCCTGTCTAAATCTGCAGTGTTGAATCTCATGAACACATTAAATAAAATTATAAAATGCAAATAAAACTAATATATGAAGAAATTTAATGTTTAGGCATAATATGGCATGTATGAATGATTATACCTTTTTGATCATGAAGATCAAATTAATCTTACCCTTACTGGAAAATTAGTGACCTGAATGCTTTTATGCCCTTTGGATCATGGAGATCAAGCCAGCCTTATCCTTACTGAAGAAGTAGTGAGGTGTTGGTTTGTAACTGTGATGGCTTGTTTGTAGTGAGAGAGGGATTTGTAATAAGGATTTCAAGGTTTTAGGATTCTTGAAAGAATTTGATATTCTAACAGTGTTGTGGAAAGGTTTTTTCTCCTCTCTGGTTTGTGTGAAAAGAATGTGATTATATAATGGAAATTAGGGTAAAGAAAATGGGCTTTGAATGTGCAATTGGGCCTCCAATGTTCACTTGAGTTCGTCACTTTTCAGGCTAAATAGCAGGGACTTAAGTGCAATTTTTGAAGTTGAAGTGTGAAAACAAAATGTAGCCGATATCGATAACTAACTCCTGTCCGAAAATCGGCTCAATCGGATAAACGGTGAATTAGTTATGAATTTTTGAAGTTTCAGCTCAGACAAACTTATTTTGGGCTCCAGTGTCGACTCTGACACGTTCTTCAATAAAAAACTGGTATTGATCGGTGCATAATTTGGTCTCGACTTTTGAAGCAAAGTTGTAAATCTATGAGTCAGTGACCTTGTGTAAAAATATGAGCCCAATCCGATAAAAATTGACCGAGTTATGAATTTTCGAAGTTTCGGCCCAGATGAAATAATATTCAGCATTCAAGATTTTCAGCGTGTCACGCACTCTGAGCAAAAACCGAAGGCCTTTTGAACACCGTTCGAACTTGATACCTCCTGTGAAAATGTAGCCAACTCAATTTTTGAAATTTTGGCGCCGGAACCAGCTCGATACGATGAAAATCGACCAAGTTATGATTTTCTGAACATGACGCAAATAAACTTGTCACAAATTTTCTGTATGAAAATACTTGATAAATCCACATTTTTGAAGACCTTCTGATCGAAATTGGCTTCCAGCCGTGAGAGATGAAAACGTAGATAATGTCAAGACGGAATTTTGGCCACCGGAACGGGTTCAAAACGAGCCACGATCTTCAAGTTATGAATTTTTTAGCGCGTAAAAACTGCACTTTCAGCACACTTTTTCACCATATTTCTTCGAGAAAACTCACACATTCGGATACCTTCTTTAAAGAATTGAATCTTGAGCCGAACCTGAATTTGAGAATACGTTATCAGAGATATCTTGGCGAAAGAATACCTGAATATGACGCGCCGGGTTGGACTTGTGAATTTTTCTTGAAATATTTTGAGAAATATGGGAGGACAAATTTTGGGGTACAACAGATGGTAGTCTCGTCATTATGGGAGATAGTTCGTTGTTGAGATTTGTTACTCTGATAAATGGCAGTCTCGTCATTATGGGAGATAGTTTGTTGTTGTGATTTGTTTACTCCAATGAATGGTAGTCTCATAATTATGGTAGATAGTTCTTTGTTGAGATTTGTTTACTCCAGTGGATGGTAGTATCGTCATTATTGGAGATAGTTCGTTGTTGAGATTTGTTACTCCGATGAATGGTAGTCTCGTCATTATGTGAGATAGTTTTTTATTGATATTTGTTGACTCCAATGGATGTTAGTCTCGTCATTATGGGAGATAGTTCATTGTTGAGTTTTGTTTACTCTGATGAATGATAGTCTCGTCATTATGAGAGATAGTTTGTTGTTGAGATTTGATTACTCCAATGATGGTAGTCTTGTAATTATGGGAGATAGTTTGTTTTTTAGATTTATTACTCCAGTTAATGGTAATCTCGTCATTATGGAAGATAGTTTATTGTTGAGATTTGTTTACTCCGATGGATGGTAGTCTCATCATTATGGGAGATAGTTCGTTGTTGAGATTTGTTTACTCCAATGGATGGTAGTCTCATCATTATGAGAGATAGTTCATTATTGAGATTTGTTACTCCGATGAATGGTAGTCTCATCATTATGGGAGATAGTTCATTGTTGAGATTTATTTACTCCAATTGATGGTAGTCTCGTTATTATGGGAGATAGTTTGTTGGTTATATTTGTTACTCTGATGAATGATAGTCTCGTCATGGTGAGAGATAGTTTGTTGTTGAGATTTATTTACTCCAGTGGATGGTAGTCTCGTCATTATGGGATATAGTTTATTGTTGAGTTTTGTTTACTCTGGTGAATGGTATTCTTGTCATTATGGAAGATAGTTTGTTGTTGAGATTTGTTTACTCCAATGGATGGTAGTCTCGTCATTATGGGAGATAGTTCATTATTGAGTTTTGTTTACTTCGATGAATGGTAGTCTCGTCATTATGGGAGATAGTTCGTTGTTGAGATTTGTTACTTCTGTGAATGGCAGTCTTGTCATTATAGGAGATAATTTGTTGTTGAGATTTGTTTACTCCAATGGATGGTAGGCTCATCATTATGGGAGATAGTTTGTTGTTGAGTTTTGTTTACTTCGACGAATGATAGTCTCATCGTTATGAGAGATAGTTCATTGTTGAGATTTCTTTACTCCAGTGGATGATAGTCTCGTCATTATGGGAGATAGTTCATTGTTGAGATTTCTTTACTCCAATGGATGGTAGTCTCGTCATTATGGGAGATAGTTTTTTATTGAGTTTTGTTTACTCCGATGAATGGTAGTCTCGTTATTATGGGAGATAGTTCGTTTTTGAGATTTGTTACTCTGATGAATGGTAGTCTTGTCATTATGGGAGATAGTTCGTTGTTGAGATTTGTTTACTCTAATGGATGATAGTCTCGTCATTATGGGAGATAGTTCGTTGTTGAGATTTGTTACTCTGATGGATGGTAGTCTCGTCATTATGGGAGGTAGTTCGTTGTTGAAATTTGTTATTCCAATGGTAGTCTCGTCATTATGGGAGATAGTTTTTTATTGATTTTTGTTTACTCCGATGGATTGTAGTCTTGTCATTATGGGAGGTATTTCGTCATTGAAATTCACTTTTCTCTGAAGAATTCATTTGTTTCCAATCATAAGTAATGATTCCAATCTTTTGTTACCATTCCTAATATTGGTATTTACTGGTTTTATTTTAGCATTTCTCTTCTCTGTGAGTCGACGCTACCTTTTTTCTATCTTCTTAGTGAGTGGATAGTTTGCAGTTATGTGTCGATCGTTATCATCCTTTACTTCTCTCCTCAATATTTGAATTGATGCGCTTTATATCCTCCTTGGTTTTCACACCAGTAGAGTTGATTCATTTGTTTACCAATAATTTATTTTCTCGGTCAAATTTTATTTTGATCCTTTATATTTTTTTCCTGTTTCCCTAGTGGTGTCCTGTGTCACCTTTGGACTTGTTTGTTTGAATGCACAATCATATGCTTAGGGCCAAAAATAGGGTTTGTTTTATATTTAAGTATCTCCAATCGCGTCGACACGAAGATTTTAACCTTCGTATCTCCGGATAGAAGACACTTAAATAAGGGCAGCTGTTGTACCCCAATTTTCCCCCTAAGATTCCTCTATCATCTCATATCAACTCAATCATATCAAGATCACACTAGCATTTGGTTCTTCTCCCTATGTTTAGGTTTGTTCATGGGGGATCACCAATAACCTTGATTTGTATATTGTGATTATATATGTTTTGTATTGATTAACTTTTAACTAACAATACAATTAATATTTGCTCTAATTAATGATATTATAGATGAGGGCACAACACATTTCATCAGGTTGATTTATAGGTTCATGAGTTTATTTCGATGCCTCCTTCAACAAAGATTCATTGAGATTCAAGCTTCATCATTGAAGATTCTTTAGAGTAATATCATGACAAGGTCTACTATGATCATCATGCCTCAATTTGTCAAAGAAAGTCAAAAGATGCAAGGATTGATTGAAGAAGTTTGACCTAATTGGATAAGCTCTTGATTTCTTGATCACAAGTGCATAACTCTCTCAATTATTAATATTTGGAAGTGGTTATTGTTGCTATGAGTTCTTATTATCATCCACAACAACTTTTATTCACATGGAAAAAGTGATTGTGCAAGAAATATTATCAAAATTGAAAGGGGTTTCCAAGTCATTTTGGTGCTCTAGGAGGTAAGGTTTTGAACTTCTAAGGGCTATATCTTGTTCATATTTTGAGATTTTTGGGTGATTCCAAAAGTATGCTTCTCCTTAAAGGGTTATCAACTAATCAGTTCAAGAGTTTCAAGAAACTTTTGTGTGGAAGATGCCTAATGAGGAAGAAAGATTACGAGTCCCCTAAATAGGCCATCAAATTCCTTTATTTGACCTCAAAAGATCATAACTTGGTCAATATTTTATCTCATTGAGCCCATTCTTTTCCCATAATGATATTAAGAATGTGAACCTACACTCTTCTTTTATGTGCAAAACTTGAAAATGGGTGGAAGATGCCCTAAGAACCCAAAAGATTATAGGTCACCTCATGGATTTCCACCAATTTCACAAGGCCATAACTTTTTCAATACTTGGTATTTTTGAGTGATTCAATTTCACAATCCTATTTGATAAGTCTAATTCAATCTAACATCAATGATCAAAGATTAATTTTGGATAAAGGCCTTGTAAGAACTCAAAACATTATAGGTCACTTTTGAAGAAAAACATAGAATTTTTCTATGTACAAAAAGTCAGCATTTTTTTCTCAACTTTGACTCATCACAACTCCTAGCTCAAACATCCAATTGATATCATTCTTTTCACATTGTAAAGATTATGACCTTATCTTTCAAATGCTTCAAGAATTATGCCCTAACACCTTTTGAGCTGTGAACTTCATGGATTCAAAATGGTACCTTGAAACTGAAATTTCCCCAAAGTCAGAACTTGAAATCCATAACGTGGCTTATAAACACCAAATTTGCGCGCGTTTCTGATCTAAACATGTTTAACTAACTTACCAAAGAGGATTAGAGCCTTGAAACACATGGTTTGAGTGTGTTTTGATGCTAAGCAAGTCACATGTTTCTCATGTCCACAACCTCTCATGATTTCCCTCAAAAATCCACTAATTCTTCAAATTTTTATTCTCATTCGCTTCCCTATAAATAGAGGACCTCACTCCTCTCATTTTATCAAGCTTGAATAGACAAAATCACTCTGTCAAACTCCCTCCATAACTCACTTTTTTAAGATTTTGAATTCCTCTTTTCTTCACTTTTCAATCCAATTTGTTCATTGATCCTTCATCCTTGAACTTCACTAAAGCTAATAGAAGAAGAATCAAGCCTTGAGGTGCCCTAAATCGTGATGGCCAAGTCCATTTATAGAGCAAGTTCATCTGACTTTGTTCAGGTAGTTTAAGGCACCAAATCTTCTAACTCAAATTACTGGAATGGTCTATGTTGTTCACTGATGCTTGCTATCAACTCAATTTTAGTGAATCAATGCATTTGATGCTTCTGATTTTTTATTTTTACATTTTCAAACATATATGGTTTTTTCCAAATCGACTACGATGTGCTTTATATAAATTTTTCATGAGCATATGGTTGTGATCGTCTCAAGTAGACACATCTAATGGTACCACTATGAACACGTAAATTTACAGATTCAAGGATCTTGGTTTTGCCCTATTTGCAGGAGGTTGGAGGTTGAAGACGACCTACGTGTCGTCCTTCAACCAATGACGCTCAGTCAATTGTTTTATTTTAATTGGTTGGACTTTCTTGTGTTACATGCACACACCTAGACTTGGGTTCATGATACTCCCTCACCTCAGATCCATTAGATCTGCAAGCGTGTATAAGTGGAAGAGATCCAAAATCATTTTTAAATTTCCTTTATTTTTAAATTTCATAACTCTTTTATTTTTTATCCAAAAATTATGAAAAAAATATACAAAATTACTTTGAATTATTTGACTTTGTGAATATTTTTTCATATTTTTATTTTGATGTTTGATATTTTTCATGATTTTTTTTTGTTTGCCTTATTTTAATTGTTTTAAAAATACTTTCTGGTCTTTTAAAATTCTTAAAAAATTGTGGAAGGATCCAGTGACCTCTTGACAAATATTGGTGATCTCATTTTATTTTTATTTATGTTTTTACTAGTTTTCAGAAATTTTGGTTTATTTTATTTATTTTCCTCAATTTTAAAAAATAGTTTCTGACTTTAAAAAATTCTAAATTTTTTTGTCAATCTTTATTAAATCATGTTTAACCTCTGACTATTTTTTAGGATTTTTATTTCGTGTTTTAATATGCTTTGTGTATTTTACCATTCATTTTACTTTTATTAACTATTTAAACATTGTTTTAATTAAATATTATTTTATTACTTTTTATTTTGGTTCTGACTTGGACTTCTTTTGGTGACAAATTCTTCTACCTCATCAGATCTTGGGTGTTGATAGGTTGAGAAACCAAATCCAAAAAAATGGATGAATGATGTTGATGATATTTGAAACCCTAAATTCATGCCATACATCCCTCCCTCTTTATCTCATCCCCTTCTTATTTGTGCTACACGTTGTTAGATGATGATCTACATATCATTTCTCTAAACATACAGCACATAGATTTCTATTGACCGGCCTCAAAGTAGGTGCGACTTCTATATAAGTCCACTTACGATTGCTTAACATAGCACTAAATTTTGTCCCTATTTGAAAAATGATCATTCGTGGCCCAAACCCATGTTTACAAGCCCAAGTATATTTAATTTGAATACTTTGGATCCAATAACCTTGAGGTTCATTATTATGAGGCTATGGTATTATCAATCCTCTAATGAATCTTCATAAACTTTGGACTAAGTGAATCATTTAAACATTGTTGATCATTTATTGCCGCCTCAAGATTTTGAAATGAATGGTATACTTGACAAAAAGCAAATGAAACTTATTGTTTAGAGGCTTTGATTTTATCAATCTTCTAATGAGTTTTCAAATGAAAGATTCAAGATGGTCATTCAACTAACCTCTAATTTCTAACTCATTAACAATTAACTTTTATTTTATGCTTTTACTTTACGCCTTTACTTTTACGCACCATTTATTTTAGCATTTACATTTCATGCTATTTTCATCTTTGCTCACTTGAGCATTTAACTTTATGTCATTTTTATTTTGCTCACTTGAGCTTTTATTTTCTTTTTGAAGATACTTAATAACCAACTTGAACAATAAAAAACTTTAAGATTACTTGGACTATTTAATTACTATCCTTGGCATGATGGAGTTATGGACTTCTTGGGCTTAGGATTAGAGACCTTGCCTACCTTGAGACCTTTGTGACTTCTACTGTTATTTTGTCTGGAGTTCTTGGGGTTTACCCTAAGACATTGGGTTGTTTGTTTTCTTTGTGTGCAGGTTCTTCTGATTATATGCTTTATCTGTGATTGGAAATTCATCTGTATACAACTGTTACTCTGCCCAATTTTTGAGAAGATTTAATGCATTTGAAGTCTGGTATTCTTAATAGGTTCATTATCTTTGCTTGGTTTCAATCTAAAGGATGGGAATTATACATTGACTCATTATGTCAAGTGTTGGCTTCTTGTTGGTTAGACGGTTCTTTTCCCTAGCTTTTACCTTATGGTTTAGGATAGTCCCTTCATCTCCTCCCATCTTCTTTAATTTCAAAATCTTCTCCCTCCATTTCAAAGCTCTTCTTGTTTTCTAACTTGAACCACTTTCACAATAAACTTGGACTTAAGACCATGCATTTTCAAAAGAATTTTATTAATCAAACTATAAACAACTTAATCATACTTTGACATTTTTTGTGAGAAGACTAAAAGTCAATCAATCTCATTTAAATCATTTTGCCATTTTGGCTTTTTATCTTAAAATGTTCTCAAAAGATTAGACTCTTGTCAATTCTTGTAGTGATGCAAGCTACTATACTTCTACGATATGTAGTAAAGTGAGACATTTTCCACCTGGGTGTTGAGTGAGGCTTTATTCATTTTAAAATCCAATCCATATCCTCCACTTTGAGATGACGCGAATTCTCCTTTCTCATAATCGTGTGTAGTAAGTATGTTCTTCCACTCGAATAAGACGATGATGTCTCTTCATTTAAAATTAAACAACACACTTGTGTTTTAAATTTTTTTAAAGGTGAACTCTGAGTACCCTGATCCCCTATTGCACGGAAGGTGGTACGTAGGCAGTAAAGGTTCGCAACCGCGGAAGGTGCAAAAGTTGTAAAAAATACTTATTTTCTCATCCCCACAATCTATTTTTTGTATACAACTCTTATAGCCAAAATACATAAATTTTCAAAGAGGTTTTGTGATACGGTGGGAGAGAACTAACTGTTTTTGGAATGCTGGTTTGCGTTTTGCGTTTGTATTCGCAAAATGTCACGGTAAGCAAGAGTCGCCACCAACTTTTATTTTATCCAACAAGGAAAGGAAAAAAGCACAGAAAAATTCCTTTTTTGAGATATTTCTCGGGTTCGGGGGGGTAGATTATAGAAAGGGAAGGTGTTAGCACCCTTTCTATCCGTGGTTATCCACGGGCTCTTAGGTACTTGCTCAATTGTTTTCAAAATTTTGCTTTCTTTGTGATTGTGGGTTTGGAAAAAGTCTTTTGTTTGAAAAGGAGTGTAAGTGTGAAAAAGATTTTGTTTTTTGAAAGAGAAAGTATCTAAGAACCATCTACCTACTCGAAAAAGGAATCGTTCTATGCTATCTTCCTTTAGACAATGCTATCCCACTATTGATGAGTAGGTAGCACCGTCGTTGGAGTTTTAAGGGTCAATTCGAATTTAGGGACGTGCGGTCACTAAAGCAATGTTAGGACGCCTTAGAGTAACCTTAATGTCTTAGATCATTTTTCCGAGGCAACCGTTTCGAGGCAACTATGATCTTTGGACAAGAGGGCGGCCTCTAAAACTTCCTATACTCAATGACCACGTTCGAAGGCAACCAAGTGAGGTGTACCCTAAGAGTGTGTATGTGCAAGTGTGTTGTTTCAGTTAATTTTATCTTTGTACATGTCAATGGTTATCTACGTTGATTTTAGGTTCAAACATTTGATCTTGTCATGCATTCCCTATTACCAAACATCTAACAGTTTATAAGTTGCGGAAATTAAATTGCGGAAATTAAAACTAACTATTACAAGGCGTCGGGTATTTACATCGCCAAAAAAAACCCTTGAAATTAAAATGCGGAAAGTAAATAAAGCGATAAAATAAATTAAAGTCCTATTAAACTATTACATTCCAGGAAACATATATAATATTGAATAAAATAGATCGCGTGCGAGAAATTAAATCGGGCAAGTTTTTAGGGTTTTGACCCTTTTTGAAAGAAAAGATTTTTTTGTTATTTTTTGAATTAAAAAGAAATTAAATTAGGTAAATCATTAAATAAATAAATTAATTCATTAATAAAAATATTTTTTTGGAGTTTTTGATATTTAAGGAAATAAAATAAATTTGATTTAAAGTTAGTAAAACCTAATTATCTAAATTAATTTTAAATATTGCAAAAAATATTAAAAGTTATTTCCTAATTAAACTAAATTAATTAAGTTAATATTTATTTACAAAAATAAAGTGCTGAATTTAATTTTAATAAATAAAATAATTTTTTTGGTTTTTTTGATTTTATGAGGAAAAAGTTTAATTGGTTAGTTAAAATAAAAATAATAAAACGAAGCAATTAAATAAATAAAATAAAAAGAAAGAAATAGAAATAACACAGGGGGGTTCAGGCCCAATTTGGGGGTGAGATTTGCAATTTCCATAGCCCATTAACGTTGCAAGCCTGGTTGACTTTCTGATTCTCCACGCGCACGTTGACTTGAGAGCATGATGGACCTTCAACCTATGTCACCAGATTTGGCCTGGGGCCATCTGGAAGGCATCTGAGTGAGGGTGTATGGTGAACCACGCATTGGAATACATGTTGAAAAATAATACAAAGCAATTTGGTGGACCTGGGATTCAAACCCAGGTCCTGTTAGCCTTTGGATAACACGTCTACTACTACGCCACTGTTTTTCATTTGTTATTATAATAAACAATCATTATTATATGGATAGAACAATTAATATGCCAGAATTATAAAAAACACGCGCGAATTATGAATAAACGAATTGGACAGGGACACGTCTTCATCTTCTCCATTGAACCCTGGATATTTACCTGCGAATTTGTATTCGCAACTAAATCCATAGGTGTCTCCTAAAATCAATTTTAGGCCATTAAAACTCAATCTAAAACCAAAGTCATGCTCATCTCTCCCTCCTAAACATGCCTATGTCCATTAATGGCCCCAATTTTTCCTGCAAATGAAATGCCCAAAAACAAATACCAAAAACCCTAGATTCGAGTATGGCACTACAGGTCATATAAACACAATTAAATAATGCAGAAAGTTTAGAAATTACTCAAGAATCATGAATATGTCAATGTTTTGTCAAGAAAATGCCAGAATAAGAGGTTGCAATTTCAAATGCCAAGCGGTTTTCAGAGGGACTTACAGCGTGATTGAGAGGGTATGAGGGCTTGCTTTTGATTGCTTCTGGCTCAGTGGATGTCCAGCAAGTGATTGGCGTTGAGATTTGGTTCTGAATTGGCCTCTATGCATGATTTCAGATTCACACTTTTTCCAAGTTTTCTCAAGTTTTGTTCTTGTGATTTTGCAGCTTCTAACCTCTGATTCTCGTGCCTTTTCATTATATATGTAACATGGAGTGAATTAGGTTATCTTTCTTGGGCTGAATCCTTATGCATTGATGTTTTAGGATTTGATTTGATCCTCCATTAAAAAGCTTCTAATTTTGTCCAAAATCCAATATTTTGTTCATGATATGGATTGATACGGATTTGATCATGCCCATGATGACAATTAAGACCTATAACAATCAAAAAGATCCTAAATCATCAATATTTGGATGTTATTGGATTTAAATTGATTTAAAATGAATTAATTAAAAAAAATCAAATAAAATAGAAAAATTAATAAATGGACATGAGGCTGAATCTAGGACACGTGTGGAGTGTGACAAGATCAAATCAAGTGGAAAAGAATGGGCCCATTTGACAAAATTTGAAGTTTTGGGGATAGTTGACTTTTTGCAATTTTGCAAAAATGCCCAACTTCAACAATGCATAACTTCTTCAATTTTGAACTTTTGGGAGTGTTATTTGATTTTGTAGAAAGCTTGAGATGTCCTCTAAACAACCCTTATGGTCTCATTTCATTTTGATATTCCATTCTAAAGTTATAATCTTTGGAAAAAAAGGTGTTTTTGTTAACTTTAAAAAAGACCTATAATGTCCAAATTTGTAACTTTTTGTGAGTGCATTTCTTGATCTTGGGGTATGAAGATGGATTGTAGGAAATTTCATCTTCTTCAAAATAAGCTTCGGATGGGTCATTTCTCATAAAGTATGAGAAAGTTATGCTTGGTCAAAGTTGAGTTGACTTTTCCTACAAAACCCTAATTTAGCAACTTTTGAGTCTTGATGAATTTTGAGCAATCCATGATGAATCATGATCAAACCTTGATCAAATGATGAAATATCCTTCAAAATGAGAATGTTGACAAAAAATCTTGAGGTTTGACTGTATTTGGGTCACAGTTGACTTTTGCCTTAGCATAGTCGATTTTTGGACCTCTTGAGTCATTGACTGACCAAACTTCCTCTGCAAGGCTTGAAATTTGACATGGATGAACTTGAGAAAATATTAGGACATTGGGGAGCACTTGGGGTCATTTGGATGTAATTACCTTGATGCAACACCAAACCCTAATTTGAGATTGACTGCCTTAGGAGATGACTTGACTGTCCAACTCTTGAACAATCTTAAGCAACTTGGAGATTATTCTTGCAATGTCTTGAGAAATATGGGAGGGAAAATTTTGGGGTACAACAGCTGCCCCTGTTCAATTTTCTTAAACCTCAGGATATAGATTGGCTTTCGGGCCTTTCGTGATCCGAAGGTGGAAGATGATTGAACACTAGAGTGTCCAAAAATTTGCACTCGCATGAAGTGGTATCAGAATTGTGATGTCGGGAATGGGCTTACAGATGCCATTTGGAGACTGTTGATGGGTGGTCTGAACTTCGACTGGAATAGGAATTAGGGAGATCTTATCGGCGATCTAGCTGAACCAGAGGAGGTCTTGGATTAACTTTAACTGGATCGACATCAAAAAAATCTTTAGGAATCAATTTAGCTGGACCAGACAAGGTCTTGGAATAACTTCAACTAGAATATGAATCAGGGAGATTTTATCGGCGATTTCGCTGAACCAGAGGAGGTCTTGTATTAACTTTGACTAGATCGACGTCAGAAAAATCTTTAGGAATCAATTTAACTGGACCAGACAAGGTCTTGGAATAACTTTGACTGGATCGGCATCAGAAAAATCTTTAGGAATCGATTTAACTGGACCAGACAAGGTCTTGAAATAATTTTGACTGGATCAGCATCAGAAAAATCTTTAGGAATCGATTTAACTGGACCAGACAAGGTCTTGGAATAAATTTGACTGGATCGGCATCAGAAAAGTCTTTAGGAATCGATTTAACTAGACTAGACAAGGCCTTGGAATAACTTTGACTGGATCGACATCAGAAAAATCTTTAGGAATCGATTTAACTGGACCAGACAAGGTCTTGGAATAACTTCAACTGGAATACGAATCAGGGAGATCTTCGCAATGATCTAACTGAACCAGAGGAGGTCTTGGATTAACTTTGATTGGATCGACATCAGAAAAATCTTTAGGAATCGATTTAACTGGACCAGGAAAGGTCTTGGATTAACTTTGACTGGATCAGTATCAGAAAAATCTTTAGGAATCGATTTAACTGGACCAAACAAGGTCTTGGATTAACTTTGGCTGGATCGGCATCATAAAAATCTTTAGGAATCGATTTAACTGGACCAGGCAAGGTCTTGGATTAACTTTGACTGGATGGACATCAGAAAAATCTTTAGGAATCGATTTAACTGGACAAGACAAGGTCTTGGGATAACTTTGACTGGATCGACATCAGAAAAATCTTTAAGAATCGATTTAACTGGACCAGGCAAGGTCTTGGATTAACTTTGACTGGATCGGCATCAGAAAAATCTTTAGGAATCGATTTAACTGGACCAGACAAGGTCTTGGAATAACTTTAATTGGATCAGCATCAGAAAAATCTTTAGGAATCGATTTAACTGGACCAGAGAAGGTCTTGGAATAACTTTGACTGGGTCGGCATCAGAAAAATCTTTAGGAATCGATTTAACTGGTCCAGACAAGGTCTTGGAATAATTTTGACTGGATCGGCATCATAAAAATCTTTAGGAATCGATTTAACTGGACCAGACAAGGTCTTGGAATAACTTCAACTGGATTGACATCAGAAAAATCTTTAGGAATCGATTTAACTGGACCATAGAAGGTCTTGGAATAACTTTGACTGGATCGACATTAGAAAAATCTTTAGGAATCGATTTAACTGGACCAGACAAGGTGTTCCACATAGTTGATAATTTAACTACATCTTTCCTGAAAGGTAAAGGTCAGCCATATGCAATGCATGATATGGATCAAGCAATGATGTTGTCAACATAAATGAGATTGTGTTATATGATGCGTATATGCATGTATCATGATGTATGGAAACGTAATGTTTCAGCTGGGGAAAATAAATCCCGGATAGCTGCTGGAGAATAGAGTTGAATTCTTCGTTTCCGCTGGGGATGGTGAACGAAGGTGATTGCGAGAATAAACCTGCAGGAGAAGAGAACTCCGTTGGGGAATAAACTGATGAGGAGGTTACTCTGTGGGGTAGAGATGCTCTGCTGAGGATTCTACTGATAAACTCTACTGGGGATGGATTACCGTTGCCGGTGATACTGAATCTGTCGAGGATTAGATTCCTGCTTGTGAAAGGAAAGAACTTCGCTGGGGATGATCTTTCAGTTGCAACTTGCTGGGGATAAACCTATTAGAATTTTATGGGGATAATCCTCTGAATTCTGCTGGGAATGATCCTTTGAACTTGGTTGGGGAGATTTATTGTTGTATTCCGCTGGGGATAAACTTCCAAAGTCTACCGGGGATGATGCTTCAACCCTGTTGGGGAAGCTTCTTCAGACTGTGCTGGGAAAATTTTATCTCCACTGGGGGTATCTTGTATTCTGCCGGGGAACATTCTTATACTCTGCCAGGGAATATTAAGATTGTTGGGGGTATCAAGCTTTTTAGTGCTGATGGTAGATAAATTCTGCTTAGGGAGAACATTACTGATTCGTTCACAGTTGCAAGTCTCAGCTTGGAGAGAGCTACCAATACTGTCTTTTTCTTTTACTCTACGGGGAGTGAATGTTACTGGGACGTGTGCTGAGGATATGACGATGGCTTTGCATCAAGACTTTTCTGCCCCTGTATCTGCGGGAGAAGGTTCCTGCGGAGGCCTGGTGGATCGAGTATTATCCCCACCTATGAGGTGCTTGGTATCTTTCTGTCAAAATGACAAGTCTTCTTCTGGTAGGCAAGTGACGAGATGACGAGACATAGTCGTACGCTTTGATCCCTAATTTTTGCCTGGACCGCCCTTTTGAGTTTTCAGTCCACCGGGATACCCTTTTTTTCCCAAGCCGCCTTTTCAGGTTTTCGACTTGCCGGGTGTACACTTTTTCATTCTCATCCCTAATTTTTGCCCGAACCCTTTTGGTTCGCCGAGAAGCCCTTATTTTTGCCTAGGCCAGTCAACCTAGCGGGTCTTTATTCATGCGCGGTATTTTCTGACTATGGCCATGCTCTCAGGATGTAGGGAGGTGTCATTGTCGGTAGTGTTGTGTTGCCATACTACCAGAAGATCTTCGTTTGATCATGCAAGATTCGTTGTTGGAATTCATGTCCAATGCCCCAATTGATTCAGATGGAGATTTTCCCCTGGTTATTTGGCATTTTGAGAGATTCCTTGAATCTTGACTTAACTGCCCCAGATGATGGACAATGCTCATGCTGCGCCCCTTGGTTAGAGGTGTTTTTTCCACTTGAGGTGACCCTTTTTATTGAAAAGGTTTTTTGTTCACTAGATATTCGTCGTGCGAATTTCTCTGCTGTTTGAACAAATAGTCATATGCAAACAATGTTATTTTAAGAATGCAAAGCTTATGTCTGTCTTGAAGTTTTTGAAAATGCATTTTTTCAGTAAGATAGGAAAATTTTGTAAAATGTGACGTCAACTCAGGATTTACAGCAAGCCCTATAGGAGTCGGGATATCTTTTGTAACAGTATGCTTTCGGACTAACCCATGCTTCAGCTAGGACTTTTTAAGGGTTATAACGTGGCCTGGTTCACAGTTTAAGAAACTAAGGATAAAGGCTCAAATTTTATTTGTACCCACCCATTCTTCGTGATGTTCTTCGATCCTAAACTCTGCTAATCGTGCATTAGATCTTGTTTGAGTCTTTGCTCTGATATACCAGTGATGGTTCGAATACTGACAATTTATTTTGAACAGGAAGTCATTTTGTTGAGAGTTTGCAGGATCTCTTCCCTTTTGGTTTTTATTATCCCTGTTTTTTTTTGTATGAACTGTTTCTTTTTGTGATTACAGTCAGCGGGATGCCCCAGTTTTTCTTAAGTCTCCTTCACATGTTTTGACTTATCGGGCTTTTATTTTGAGATAATGACTTCATGTCCTTACGATTATACGGAACCAACACCGTCTTTTGTTTCGGAAGGACTTCTTTGATGCCATTCATTGTGCACCTGGATCAACTGAGAAAACTACCCTGCCCCAGGTTATAATTAAGGGTTTTAATTTGTGAAAAGAAAAACTCCAACTTCTTTGGCTCAAAGGGGTTGACTAGGGATTATCTTCCTTATAACTCCACTGTTTAGGATTTGAAACAATGCATGTACCTCGTCAACGGGGTCTGTTCAAAAGCATATTGTAGAGATTTTGATATCATTTTCGTCATCCTCCCTTAAAAGTCTTAGAATTTTTTAATCGAGAGTTGAACATCACAAAAATGAAAGCAATTTGAATATAGTGAATACGAATGGACTGATTCAAAATAGTCATATGCAATGCATTGATAAAGTAACAAAGTTTGACATGAATAAATGTTCAAACAATCAAAAGAAAATTACAACTTGAAAATTCTAATGAACAAAAAGTCTTCTCGTCTCAGTACTTGTCACTTCAAATGGAGAACCTTGGGGAGATGGAAAAATAATTTAATCTGACCGTCTTGTCTGAGTTCCAATGCTCCTTCATCAATCAGGTCTTGAATTTTGTTGCTCAACGCCCAACACATGTTAGTATCATGCCCAGGGCTGTTGGAGTGATATGCACACCTTGCATCAGGATTGTACCTTGGGGAGGCTATGTTGGGATTCTTAGGAGGGTCCCTTAACATCACCAGATTCAATCTCAACAGGTGTTGTAAAGCTTGAGACAACGGCATGTTAAGCTTGGTAAACTGCCTCTTGGGTGTATCCTACTTACTCTGATTAACCTGTTGTTTATGGCAAGGTTGTTGTTGGACCTGTGAGGTAGTAGCAACTTCGAGAGGTCTATTCTTCATCAAACCAAACCTTTGACTTCTCGGAAGCTGATCAATGACTTGGCCTCCGGCCCCGACTGTTTGCTTTATGCTGTTGTATATGTCTTGATGAAGCTGGCTGATAATGGTTCTCAACTCTTCTTGTTCCTGGGTTAGGCCTTGGATAAGAGCCATCTGCCCCAACATCTGGGTTCTCATTGCATCTACCTCAACTTGCAGATGTTTCAGTCGTTCGTCCTTATTGTCTTCAAGACTTTTCTTGACCAAGTTTCCAACGAGGAGTGTTTTCACCTCTCCCTGCCCCTTGGATAGGTTTAGGAAGATTTCTCTGATCTGGGTTTCTCGAATTTGAAGATCTCTGTTGTCTTGTTAGAAAGCCATTGCTGAAATAAACAGCGAGAACATGAGAGACCTGTACTGGAAGACCTGTTATGCAATGATATGTATGATATATGTATGCAATGTTTTCAAGGATCTCGCGGGGTAAACAAGAAACTGTTAGAATTTAAATCTTGTAGCTTTATTTGAAGGAACTTCGTATCGTTGAGAATCTTTCTTCAACAGTCAAGCTTACCATATCGAGTGGGTCATATCCCCTGACTCAAGTTATCGTGTTTTTATTTTTAGAAAACCTTGGCTAGAGAAAAATAAATCCCCTTTTCCCCTTGCTAGACGTTTGATTTACCATAACCTGCATCACAAACCCTTGAGATCCTTGAAATGGTTAAGGAAATGTTAAGGCATGATGTTATGATATGTATGCTATGTGTTTAAGCAAAAGTGTGAGGTGCTGTAAGTAAACCCTGCAATAAATTCAGTTTATTGGATAAGGACTGTAAACAAAACATGCAAGGAACTCATGTTGTCAGATAACAAGAATGTGCAAGCAGTTTAAGTTTGAAAGCACACAAGTCACACAATAGCCCTTAAATTTCAGGCTGGCATGGAGTTTAGGTATTACCCTCTTTCAGTTTAGTTAGTTCAACCTGTCCTAGTAATAGTAACCGGGTTCTAGAGGATCTCAATATCACTAACTACCCTCAATCGGTCATAATTCCAGTTTAGCAACCTTTTCTTGCGGCTGGAATCATCGCGAGAGTTTAGTCTCAATGAGTGTAGTATACTGCTACTGTTCTATGGCCAAGTTGGTCAATTTTAAAGGTTCTAAGGTCAGTTGGTGCTTAATGACCCCTTAGATGACCCATATTCTCCTTGTTCCAACACAAGGGATATCAGTACAATCAAAGTGCCACACCAACGTAGCTACTGCTTCAACCGTATCGGTCTACGATGTACAATTCCCTTACAGTTTATTGCTACTTACCTAAAGGGTATCCCCAGATCCGGGTTAGGATCTATAGTAACTCCGATACGAACCCACAAAGATAAATAATACAAAGTAAGCAATTGAAAACATTATGATGAACTAATCCTAAGGTACACCCCACTTATTTAAGCATCCCCAACAAAGTCGCCAGTTCTGTGATACGGTGGGAGAGAACAGACTATTTTTGGAATGCTGGTTTGTGTTTTGCGTTTGTATTCGCAAAATGTCGCGGTAAGCAAGAGTCGCCACCGACTTTTATTTTATCCAACAAGGAAAGGATAAAAGCACAGAAAAATTCCTTTTTTGAGATATTTCTCGGGTTCGGGGGGTAGATTATAGAAAGGGAAGGTGTTAGCACCCTTTCTATCTATGGTTATCCATGGGCTCTTAGGTACTTGCTCAATTGTTTTCAAAATTTTGCTTTCTTTGTGATTGTGGGTTTGAAAAAAGTCTTTTGTTTGAAAAGGAGTGTAAGTGTGAAAAAGATTTTGTTTTTTGAAAGAGCAAGTATCTATGAACCATCTACCTACTCGAAAAAGGAATCGTTCTATGCTATCTTCCTTTAAACAATGCTATCCCACTATTGATGAGTAGGTAGCACCGTCGTTGGAGTTTTAAGGGTCAATTCGAATTTAGGGACGTGCGGTCACTAAAGCAATGTTAGAACGCCTTAGCGGTAACCTTAATGTCTTAGATCATTTTTCCGAGGCAACCGTTTCGAGGTAACTATGATCTTTGGACAAAAGGGCGACCTCTAAAACTTCCTATACTCAATGACCATGTTTAAAAGCAACAAAGTGAGGTGTACCCTAAGAGTGCGCATGTGCAAGTGTGTTGTTTCCGTTAATTTTATCTTTCTACATGTCAATGGTTATCTACGTTGATTTTAGGTTCAAACATTTGATCTTGTCATGCATTCCCTATTACCAAACATCTAACAGTTTTAAAGTTGCGGAAATTAAATTGCGGAAATTAAAACTAACTATTACAAGGCGTCGGGTATTTACATCGCCAAAAAAAACCCTTGAAATTAAAATGCGGAAAGTAAATAAAGCGATAAAATAAATTAAAGTCCTATTAAACTATTACATTCCAGAAAACAGATACAATATTGAATAAAATAGATCGCGTACGAGAAATTAAATCGGGCAAGTTTTTAGGGTTTTGACCCTTTTTGAAAGTAAAGATTTTTTTGTTATTTTTTGAATTAAAAAGAAATTAAATTAGGTAAATCATTAAATAAATAAATTAATTCATTAATAAAAATATTTTTTTGGAGTTTTTGATATTTAAGGAAATAAAATAAATTTGATTTAAAGTTAGTAAAACCTAATTATCTAAATTAATTTTAAATATTGCAAAAAATATTAAAAGTTATTTCCTAATTAAACTAAATTAATTAAGTTAATATTTATTTACAAAAATAAAGTGTTGAATTTAATTTTAATAAATAAAATGATTTTTTTGGTTTTTTTGATTTTATGAGGAAAAAGTTTAATTGGTTAGTTAAAATAAAAATAATAAAACGAAGCAATTAAATAAATAAAATAAAAAGAAAGAAATAGAAATAACCCAGGGGGGTTCAGGCCCAATTTGGGGGTGAGATTTGCAATTTCCATGGCCCATTAACGCTGCAAGCCTGGTTGACTTTTTGATTCTCCACGCGCACGTTGACTTGAGAGCATGATGGACCTTCAACCTGAGTCACCAGATTTGTCTTGGGGCCATATGGCAGGCATCTGAGTGAGGGTGTATGGTGAACCACGCATTGGAGTTTGCATTGGAATACCTGTTGAAAAATAATACAAAGCAATTTGGTGGACCTGGGATTCGAACCCAGGTCCTGTTAGCCTTTGGACAACACGTCTACCACTGCGCCACTGTTTTTCATTTGTTATTATAATAGACAATCATTATTATATGGAGAGATCAATTAATATGCCGGAATTATAAAAAACACGCGCGAATTATGAATCAACGAATTGGACAGGGACACGTCTTCGTCTTCTCCATTGAACCCTGGATATTTACCTGCGGATTTGTATCCGCAGCGAAATCCATAGGTGTCTCCTAAAATCAATTTTAGGTCATTAAAACTCAATCTAAAACCACAGTCATGCTCGTCTCTCCCTCCTGAACATGCCTATGTCCATTAATGGCCCCAATTTTCCTGTAAATGAAACGTCCAAAAACAAATACCAAGAACCCTAGATTCGGGTATGGTACTACAGGTCATATAAACACAATTAAATAATGCAGAAAGTTTAGAAATTACTCAAGAATCATGAATATGTCAATGTTTTGTCAAGAAAATGCCAGAATAAGAGGTTGTGATTTCAAATGCCAAGTGGTTTTCAGAGGGACTTACAGCGCGATTGAGAGGGTATGAGGGCTTGCTTTTGATTGCTTCTGGCTCAGTGGATGTCCAGCAAGTGATTGGCGTTGAGATTTGGTTCTGAATTGGCCTCTATGCACGATTTCAGATTCACACTTTTTCCAAGTTTTCTCAAGTTTTGTTCTTGTGATTTTGCAGCTTCTAACCTCTGGTTCTCGTGCCTTTTCTTTGTATATGTAACATGGAGTGAATTAGGTTAACTTTCTTGGGCTGAATCCTTATGCATTGATGTTTTAGGATTTGATCCTCCATTAAAAAGCTTCCAATTTTGTCCAAAATCCAATATTTTGTTCATGATATGGATTGATACGGATTTGATCATGTCCATGATGACAATTAAGACCTATAACAATCAAAAAGATCCAAAATCATCAATATTTGGATTTTATTGGATTTAAATTGATTTAAAATAAATTAATTCAATAAAAAATCAAATAAAATAGAAATATTAATAAATGGACATGAGGCTGAAGCTAGGACACGTGTTAATTGTGACAAGATCAAATCAAGTGGAAAAGAATGGGCCTATTTGACAAAATTTGAAGTTTTGGGGATAGTTGACTTTTGGCAATTTTGCAAAAATGCCCAACTTAAACAATGCATAACTTCTTCAATTTTGAACTTTTGGGAGTGTTCTTGGATTTTTTAGAAAGCTTGATATGTCCTCTAACCAACCCTTTTGGTATCATTTCATTTTGATATTCCATGCTCAAGTTATAAGCTTTGGCAAAAAAGGTGTTTTTGTTGACTTTCAAAAATGACCTATAATGTCCAAATTTGTAACTTTTTGTGAGTGCATTTCTTGATCTTGGGGTATGAAGATGGATTGTAGGAAATTTCATCTTATTCAAAATGATATTTTGATGGGTCATTTATCATAAAGTATGAGAAAGTTATGCTTGGTCAAAGTTGAGTTGACTTTTCCTGCAAAACCCTAATTTAACAACTTTTGAGTCTTGATGAATTTTGAGCAATCCTTGATGAATCATGATCAACCCTTGATCAAATGATGAAATATCCTTCAAAATGAGAATGTTGACAAAACATCTTGAGGTTTGACTGTATTTGGATCACAATTGACTTTTGCCCTAACACAGTCGATTTTTGGACCTCTTGAGCCATTGACTGACCAAACTTCCTCTGGAAGGCTTGAAATTTGACATGGATGAACTTGAGAACATATTAGGACATTGGGGAGCACTTTGGGTCATTTGGATGTAAGGACCTTGATGCAACACAAAACCTTAATTTAAGATTGACTGCCTTAGGAGATCACTTGAGTGTCCAACTCTTGAACAATCTTGAGCAACTTGGAGATTATTCTTGCAATGTCTTGAGAAATATGGGAGGGAAAATTTTGGGGTACAACAGGTTCCTATAGAGTAATATAGATGTTTAGGGTGTTAATACATTCCCTTTGCATAACCAACTTGTTGTACCCCAAAATTTTCCCTCTCATTTATCAAGAATTTACTCACAAGATCTCCTTTGGCTCAAGACTGCACTATGGTTGATCAGCTCAAGACACCTCCTTAAACACTGATGACCAAAATTAGAGTTTGATATTGCACAAGGATATTTGAACTTCCAATTCCACATATGACTTTCATGGATCATCATGGACCCCCAATATCACTCATGTCAAGTTTCAAACCTTGGATCACATTTTTGCTCAGTCAATTGAGCAGTTGACCTAAAAATCAACTGTATTGGGGAAAAGGTCAACTATGGCCAATTTACAATCAAACTTCATAATTTTTGGTCCACATCAATATTTTAAACCCATGTGTATCATTTCATCAAGTTTGGACCATAATTCCCCAAGAAATTTGATCAAATCTCCAAAAGGGCAAAATGGATAAGATTAGGGTTTTTACTGGGAAAGGGCAATTTCTGATTTTTGACCTAGCAAATGATTAATTGGTTTAAGGAATGATATCAAGAGTCAAATTGAATCATTTTGACCTAATAACATGGCTCAAAACATTACTCACGTTTAAAGGATTGACAGATGAATTTTCAGTCAACTGATCAAAAGTCAACTGTACACTAAAAAGTCAAACTTTGACTTTTTGGTCAAATTCAAATGCCAAAGATCACAATTCATAAAACCATGTCAAAATATGAAACTTATTCATCAAGAAATCAAAAAGTCAAGATTTCATTTTGAAAATTCAAAATTTCTAAACTTAGAAATTTTTCTAAGTGTTGAAAATTTCTTATTTTTTCATAAATTTGAGAAACATTTTCACCACGATGCAAGATGATTCAAGAGAAACTTCCAACATGAAAGTTGTAGATCTCCATGAAATCTACAACTTTTCTTCACACAACTCCTTCCAAAAGTCCTTGGATCTCAAGTTATAATTTTAAGAACATGTGGTCATGAACCTAAACACTTAGTGAAAATTTTGCCCTAATTTGGTCAGGATTTTAACCCAACTTCATGGCACTTTTTCATATAGTTACAAGGGGAATATTCAAAATAAATTCATATATGGGTTGTAGATAACATTAAAAGCTTTCCAAAATGTACAAGAACTCCATGAGATCATTCTTTAGTAGGGAGAATCGAAGAGATGAAGTTAGGGTTTTATCACTTGAATTACAAGTCATTTTGTGATGAACCAAATTCAAAATTCAAACTATGCTGCATAAACTCTACTTTGCAGGCCTCAAAATTGTTAGGCACTCCATAATTAATGGCTTGCACAAATGTTATATGTATCATTTCAAGCATTCAATGCATGGACATGCTTTATATCCATTTTTGGAAGAAAGGTTACATTGCCATTTTGATAAAGTGCTTTTTTGCACAAAACTTGTTCTTGAGCCTTGCACTTGTTCTCTTATGATCACACAAGTCTTATAACTCATGAGAAATGGTTTAGACACTTACAATCACCCAGCCCATGTTTGTACCTCACATTGAAACTTGGTTTCCCTCTTTTCTTCAAAATCAAGTAACCTAGCCAAAAGTTAAAAACTTGTACTTCTGACTTGCCAATGCACTCCAATCCTTTTGCTTATACATACACAAACTATTGACATCAAACACACGAATTCTCATTCCCTGAAAACAGCTAGAACTCAGAATCACATTCTATACCTCCATTTTCACATAAACTGACCAAACACTTGAAACTCATAACTCCCTCGTGCGTTTTCAAGCCTTTTGGTTTCTAAAGCTTCTAAACATCATTTAGAATTGATCCCACACCCTTTTACAGAACTGTAACACCATTAACACCATCCTCCATTTTCAAAAATAGATCTTTGCACTTGGACTTCTCCAGAACTTATCAGGCCCTTTGAACTCAAGCTAAGAATTCCATTATCTTCCTGGGAACTTGAGGAAGCTAACCCAACCATTAAAACTCCTTGAAAGTTGCTCAAACTCCAAACCCGATACCCTCTTACAAGGTAAGTTTTCTAACTTTGGAACTCTTCATACAGGCATCATCAATGATTTATTTATTAACAAAACATGTAGATATCATTGCCCTAAAGCTAACCATGTCCATAGTTTCCATTAATTTTTCCTGAGTTTAGAGAATTTTAAGTTTGAACTTTCTGAGATTTTTAGGGTTGAATTTAGGGCCATTGAAATTCATGCTTATATTTGATCTATAGTTTTAATTCTTTACATTTTTGAAACCGTGAGGAAATTTGCTACAAGTTTCATGTTTACAATTTTCATTTTTGATGAGAAATGAACAAGTTACAGTTGCTCTGGCTGGAGGTTGAAGATGAAGTAATCAGGGCGCATTTTGTATCATATATTTATTACTTTGCTTATGTTAACAGATGTATAGCCACCCCAGTGGTAGAAGTGCGCGCATGTAACCTTTGGGACCTGGGTTCGAGCCCTAGTGGTACCCTTTTGTATTTTTTCACATTTTTTTTTGCTTTTTCTGACCTTTTTTGCAGGCGCTGGGCTCCATCTTTGGGTCTTTGTTTTTGTTTTTGTTTTCTAACCCCCCTGTGGACTATTTGCGCCCCTGGCCCAGTTTATTTTATTTTCCTATTTTTATTTCATTTATTTTCTTAAATATTTTTCCTAATATTAAAAAAATCATAAAAATAAAAAAAATAGTAGATTTATAATTTAACTTAGTTTATTTATTTTTCTCAAACAAAAAATTATTTTATTAATCATACTTTATTTATTTTTACTTATTATCTTGTGGATTTAATTAAAACTAGGTTATTAGTTATTTTTCTTTGATACCAATTAAAATATATTATTTTAATATTAAAAAGGCCAAAAATATTTTATAACACTATAATTATTTTCAAGACAAAAATACCAAAAATACTTTTCTTATAAAAACTTAATTTCTTTTATTTTAATTAATAGATTTAGGGTTTTGTTTAAAAATATTTTCTTAGTAAATTTAGGGTTTACTTTTTATTATATTAATTAATTATTTTTCCCTTAATTAATTAGGATAAGACAATTTCCCTTTTCCTAAAAATCCAAACAAATATCCATTTACTTTATATTTCACATTTTTGTACATTTTATTCATTTGATTTCTTGTACATTTGTACCAATTCAATATTTTTGTAATAGACTAATTAGGTTTAAATTCTTGCAATTCCTATTTACAATTTGTACACCCTCTCCCACAAATGTTGTAATAGTGTAGTAACTTTAAATTCCGCAATTTATCGCTTTATATACAAATGCTAGTAATTAGGGTTTATATGGAAAGACTAAAACCAATACATAGAAAACCATAATTCAAGACAAAATCAACCATGAAAACAATACACTTGAACACAAGCACCCCTAGGGTAAATCCACTTGGTTGCCTTTACAAAATGGCCATATTACGCAAGTAAGATATCTTAGCAAAAAACAAGCAAATACAAGATTATAGTCCCTCGATGACGCTGTCTAAGTTGCCTTTGAAATGATCTTAGTCCCTTAAAGAAAATGCTAAGATACCTTGCAACATTTCTAATCATGGTTATACGATGACCCATGCCCATCCCGTTTACATCTAAAGATAGGATTACTTACCAAATCAATGGTAAGATAACAATGTCAAAGAAAAAGAAAATGAACAAGAAAGACTTTTGAGTAGGTAAAATACTCCTAATTACTTGCTCAATTTCAAAAAAACATCCTTGCTATCTTCAAAATAAACACCTACACTTTCAAGCATCTTACAAACTTGAAAACATTTTCAAAAGATCAAACACTTTATATACATTCTTGAACGAGAATCATTACAAAGTTCGCCTAAACAATGGCCTATTTACAAAATACTTTCAAAAACCACACAAAAAACAATTTCAAACAAAAGCAAGTGATCTAGCAAGTAACTAAGAGCCCATCAAAACCATGGATAAAAAGGGTGCTAATAATACCTTCCCTTTTCATAATCTACCCCCTGAACTCAAGAAATAATCTCAAAGGTATTTCCTGTGCTTTTTCACCTTTCGTTTTAGATAAAAGAAAAGTCGGTGGCGAATCTTGCTAACCGCAACATTTGCATAAAACGCAAAACACCCAAGTCAGTTCTCCCACCGTATCACACAACCCCCGAACTTAGATTATCTCCCCTTTTTGGGGTTATTCGCTCTTTTTCCATTCCTTTGGAAACAATAAAGTGCGGTGGTAATTTTTATTTGATCTGTGTGAGTCAAGTCAATTCAATGGCTTAGTCTCAACACTTCTACCGCTACACCGCCCTTTCTGGTTTTCAGTCTACCGAGATATCCTTTTTTCCCAAGCCGCCTTTTCAGGTTTTCGACTTGCCAAATGTACATTATATATATATATATATATATATATATATATATATATATATATATATATATATATATATATATATATATATATATATATATATATATATATCCCTAATTTTTACCCGAATTCTTTCGGTTCACCCGGATGCCCTTATTTTTGCTCAGGCCATTCAACCTAGCGGGTCTCTTTTATGTGTAGTACTTTTTAACTATGCCCGTGTTCACAGGGTGTGAAGAATCTTTACCGTCCATGGTGGTAAGTATCATAGCACCTCCATAAAATATCTTCTTGGTCACGAATGTCCCATCTGAATCTGAACATAGATGACATGGTAGCCAATGCGTCTTCCAATTGATTCTCTTCTCGTGGAAGGTGTTCAAAAGTGATTTCTTCGAAGTACAAAATTATTATCAACACATGCTCTTGATAAATAATGAGATTTGGGTGCTTTATATCCCATTATCCCGTAATATGACTGATCACTAGGGCCGAGTCCCCATATACATACAAGAATTTAATTCTCATATTGATAGCAGCTTTGATACCTATGATGCACGCTTCATATTCTGCCATGTTGTTGGTACAGTCAAAACATAATCTGACGGTGAAGGGAATATGGAAACCCTTGGGAGAGACAATCACATCACCAATCCCATTACCAAGCGTGTTGGAAGCTCCATAAAAAACCTTAGTCCATCGAGATCCTGGTTCATGTCATTCATACGGTCTAGGTTCTTCATAATCTATAACTAGCATAATATACTCATCCGGGAACTCAAAGTTCATAGTCTGATAGTCATTTATCGCCTGATGAGCCAAATGATCTGCCAATACACTTTATTTGATTTCCTTCTAAGTAGTTTACTTAATGTATTCTTCCATCATGCTAGTCTTCCAGAGAGAGCGGGTTTCTCGAATATGTATTTTATTGGATCCATCTTAGAGATCATCAAAGTAGTATGAGTCAATATATATTATCTTAGTCGGCGAGCAGCCCATGCCAGAGCACAACAAGTTTTCTCGAGCAGTGAGTATCTTATTCCACAGTCGGGAAACTTTTTGCTAAGGTAGTATATTGCATGCTCTTTTCGATCAGACTCGTCATGTTGCCCCAATACACACCCCATTGAGTTCTCTAATATTGTCAAGTACATGATCAAAGGTCTTCCTTCGACCGATGGAATTAGAACTCGAGGTTCTTGGAGATACTCCTTAATTTTCTCGAAGGCTATCTGGAATTCTTGGTTCCATTATAATACTTGATCTTTCTTTAGTAACTTGAAGATTGGCTCACAGGTAGCAGTCAAATGGGAAATAAATATGGAAATGTAGTTCAATCGTCCCAAGAAACCTCTGAATTCCTTCTCAGTATGGGAAGCTGTAATTTTTTGAATGGCTTTAACCTTGGCAGGATCAACTTCAATACCTTTACCACTGATGATGAAACCTAGGAGTTTACCGGATCTTACCCCAAAGGTGAACTTGTTTGGATTCAATCTCAATTTTTACTTCTTCAATTTCTAAAACAACTTGTGCAGGTGGTCAAGGTGTTCTTATTCGGTCTGGGATATGGTTATCATGTCATCAACGTAAGCCTCTATCTCGTGATGGATCATATCATGGAACAAAGCCACGATAACACGCTGATATGTTGCACCGACGTTCTTCAAACCAAAAGGCATAAATTTATAACAGAAAGTGCCCCACTGTGTGAAAAAAGTAGTCTTCTCCATGTCTTCAGGTTCCATCTTGATTTTATTATAACCGGAGAAACCATCCATGAAGGAAAATACTTTATGCTGAGCGGTGTTGTCAACCAGAATGTCAATATGTCGAAGCGAAAAGTCATATTTGGGGCTTGCCTTATTCAGATCCCTGTAGTCTATACACATACGCATCTTATCATCCTTCTTAGGTATTGGCACCATATTTGCAACCCATTGAGGATAGGATGTAACATATAAGAAACATGCATTGAACTACTTCATAACTTCAGTCTTGATCCTTTCAGACACCTTGGGACGCATACGATGATCCTTCTTATTTATAGGAAGACAACCTTCCTTCATCCGTAAACAATGAACCACAATTTCAGTATCAAGCCTTGGCATATCTTCGTACGAACAAGCAAAGATCTTAACATAGTCACGCAACATCTGAATTAATCTCTTTTTGACACTGTCCTCTAGGTTGGCACCTATCTTGATATTTATTAAATGAAAATATGCTGATGAATAATGATAACCCTAACAAATGGAGCGATGTGCCCGGGGTAAGGCACAAGGCTTAAAGTTATTGTTTAAATTACATAAAAAAACTTGAAAGTAAGAAAACAGAAAATAGCATTTACTATTGACTAAAGGATATTGGTATAAAGTCTTCAGTCTTCCAATTATTGAGCCCACTGCAGGTAGTAGGGAAGATCCAACTGTCTATGTCGCAGTCACTATAAGCATCTTCCACAAAATTAATAACATTAATGCCCTTGTCATGATTAGGCATAGGGGAAGTGATCACATTAGGAGTTTCAGGAGGGTCAAATTCAATCTCCTTAGCGTCAATATCTTATTCTTCAGAGCCAACCAGTTGCTAGTATCATGCTTGGGCCTGTCGGAGTGATATGCACACCTTGCATTGGGATTGTAACAGGGAGAGGAAGTGTTAGGATTCTGAGGAGGTTCTCTCTATGTAATCAACCCCGCCTTTAACATGTGTTACAATGCTTGAGCCAACAACATGTTGATTTTTGTGAACTTTCTCTTGGGTGCATTCTGCCTACACTGATTATTCTGTTGTTGTTGTTGCACTGACGCATGATTCGAGAATAGTACTGCCTCGATAATTTAGGTGTGGTAACTCTTATTACGACCCTTCTGGCTGTACATAACATTAGATTCTCTCTTACCATTATAAGCCTTCTTCACAATATTTAAAGATGTGGCCACCATGATTTTACCGCTTATGATTCCATTCTCAACATGTTCCCCTATCAATATCCGTTCAGTGAAACCAGTTGTAGAACTTCCAAGTAGGTGATTATAGAAAGGACATGTTAGTGTACTCATGAACATGTCAACCAAATCTCTATCAGCTAAAGGAGGTTGAACTTTTTCCGTAAGATCTCTCCATTTCTGTGCATACTCTTTGAAGCCTTCTTCAGAACCCACGGACTTACTCTGTAGTTGCATGAGGGTTGGCGCCAAATAAGAATTATATTGATACTGTTTGTAGAAAGCTGCAGCCAAATCTTCCCAAGTGCGAATATTGGCACCTTCAAGTTGATAATACCATTCTAGTTGTGTTCTAGATAGACTCTCTCGAAAGAAATGCAGCCACAACTTCTCATCAGCAATGTGTGGTTGAATTTTCCGAACATATGACCTCAAGTGCATCTTCGGGAAGGAAACGCCATCATACTTGGAAAAGATAAGAGTTTTGAATTTAGGAGGAATGACAACTCCTGAAACCATACCTAAATCATCAAAGTTCAATCCAGGCACCTTCTGGATTTCCTTATGCCTCAGACTCTCTTCCATCAGCTTATACTTCTCATCAGCAGGGGGATATTGCTCAACCAAATAATCATCTTCGTCTTCATCAGGAAATTTGTAAGAACCAAGATTGCTTCTTTCAGTTTTCACACTCTTACTAACTTCATCATGTTTGTCAACTTCATTCGATGGGATTTTAAGATCTCAAGCTTGCTTGAATGATCCTCTGAACCTTCTCCCCATGTTGAGGATTCCAATTGGTTTCTTGTCTTCTTCTTCTTCCCATTGGTGACAAGTTCCTTCATATCTTCCCGCCCCTTTTCTAAGTTCAAGAACATATGTTGGAATTGGGCATTTTGAGCTTGGATATCTTTGACTGTCTATTCAAGAACCATTTCTACTAAAATAAACAGCAAGGAGATGAGAAAACCTGTTTTGAGAACACCTGTTATGTATTGATATGCATGACATGTAAATGCATATGCAATGTTTTCATGGATCTCACGGGATTAAGAATTTGAAATATCAGAAACTGAGTCTGGTTGCAGCTTTGTCTGAAGAACTTTGAGTCTTCATCTTTGAACGTCTTTCCATAAGAATCAAGCTTACCATATCAAGTGGGTCCTAGCCTCCGACTCAAGAGAATGTACTTTGATCTTGACAGCATCTGGCTAGAGGAAAATAAATCCTCTTGCCCCTTGCTAGAAATCTAGCTTATGATAATCCTGCACCAAAGATCCCTAAGATATTTGAAATGGTTAGTAAAATGTCATGATGATATGATGTTATGATGTCATGTTCATGTTAGATAGATAGAAAACACAAACAACCCACACAAGAGCCTTAGGTTTAAAGGATTGCATGAAGTCCAAAGGTAAGTACCCTTCCCCATTTAAAGTTAAGTTGGCTCAACCTATCCTAAAATAGTAATCAGGTTCTAGGAATCTCATATCACCCATCTTTCTCACAGGCTTTATTTTAGCAGGACAACTGGCTTTCCACCAAAACATCCCGAGAGTCAAATCTCAATGAGCATAGCATCGAGTATCAACCAACCATGGACTACACCAAAGACGACCATCTCACTACCTTCTAATGGCCAAGCTGGGTCATTAAGATTCTAAAAGTAAGTTAGTGCTAAAGACACCACGCGAAAGCCTAATGTTATCCTTGACTGACTCAAGGAACATCAGCACAAACCAAAGTTTCGCACTAACTGTAGCCTCCATTTCAACCATATTGGTCTATGCCGTACAATTTTCATGATCTATTTCTACTTACCTAAGGCATCCCTAGATTCGGGTGTAGGATCTTACAAGCAATAAGAAACCCAAGCAACCCTTAAATTTAAAGCAAACAAATCAAACAAAGAAAGCAGGTAAAGTGATCTAACCCTAAGGTAACCCCTTTTTTTTAAGCACTCCCCAATAGAGTCGCCAGTTCAATAATACGGTGGAAGAGCTAACTTTTTTGGTTTTATCCAAATGTGAGGATAGCAAGAGTCGCCACCGAATTTTCTTTTATCCAATATTTAGGAAAGGTGAAAAGAACAGGAAAGACCTTTGATAGATTTTGAGTTCAGGGGGTAAGTTATGAAAAGGGAAGGTGTTAGCACTGTTTTCATCCGTAGTTATCTATGGGCTCTTAATATCTTAGCTCACTTTAAAAAAAATGCTTTGTGTGTGCGATTTGTTCGAAAATGTTTTGAAAAGCCAATGTAAGGCTAACTTTGTAATGATTCTTGTATCAGTCCTCAAGAATGCATACAGAGTATTTTTTTTTAAATATTTGTTCGAAAGTGTAGTGTGAGAAATGTTTTTTTTGTGAGAAAAGTTATGAGCAAGAAATTAGGAGTTTCTTTCCTACTAAATTCTTTCTTATTTTTTTCCTTCTCTTTAGAGATAGTATTATCCATACCATTAGTTGGTAGGTAACCCCATCTATTGGATGTGAAGGGATATGCGTAGGGTCGTCGTATGGTCATCGAAGGAAACATGTAAGGATCCTTTAGCAATTGTATTGAAGGGACAATCATCATTTTGCTCGAAGGGTCATCGAAGGGACTAGATCATTTTGTAGGAACCTCGAAGGATCATCGAGGGATTACGATCATTTTTCGAAAGGGACTATGATGATTTGATTGAGGGTATTTTTGCTAAAGTATCCCTACTTTCGAGGGACGTAACCAATATCGTAAGGAAACAAGATAGGTTACCCTAAAGGTGCAAGCGTGTGAGGTGTGTTACTTCAGTTATTTATCTTGAGAATTAGGGTTTTCTGTGTTTGTTACTAGGAATTAAATATGTACAGAAAAGTGCGGAATGTAAAGTGCGGAAATTTAAACCTAAGTTATTACATGGCTTTAGGAGAGATACACAAGTCTAAAAATAGTGAGAAAGTAAACCTACGCTATTACATCCTCGGAGCAGATACATAATTAGAAAAATGTGAGAAGAGAAATCTACGCTATTACAATCGGTAGTGCGACCTATACATTTTGTCTAACAAAATTAAATAGTAAAAGATAAATGGGAAATAAGAAAATATGGTTAAAATAAATTATGGTTAGTAAAAAAAAGGGAAAAAACAATTGCCTGGGGTGGGTATTAGTTTGGCTGAAAACACTTATTCCTAGTAATGAACGATCCTTATTCCTGCACCAAAGCTTACACAAATGATTCTAAACAAGTCTAAACATCATTATAAACAGGTATATATGCATAGAATTAATCAACAACGCATGGATTATGAGTTTGAATTTCAAGAATATTACCCAACCGGTGATGTTGAGATGTGATGATCTAGCACCCTTCAAGCTTCAAAGATGGATGTGTTGAACTCCAGAGAAATTCAGGAACATGATAAAATTCCTGGAATGGATAGAAAGTTGCTGCGCACAAGGTTTTTAGTTTGCCCTAGTTTTGAGAAAATTGAAATTTTTGAGAGTGTGTTCTTGTGGCAATTTTCGTGTCCTTCATGTTCTGAATATATTGTGTATTTATAGAAGAAAAGATTAGGTCAACAATATTGAATCAAATATTGTGCAATGATAGTATAATATTTCATGATTTGAATTTCATGATCAAATATTGATGAAATTACAAAAGATTTGAATTTCATGATCAAATATTGATGAAATTACAAAAGATTTGGATTTCATGATCAAATATTTGATTGAAGTTTTGCATGAAATATTTCTTTTTAGGCCAATCTCATACCAATCACGTTTTTTGCAAGTTGTCACCGGTTTTTTAGACTTATGATTGGATTCAAAAATAGATATTATATTTGATATTATATTTGATTTATTTTTCTTTTAATTAAATAAAATCAAAATAAAAATAAATAAAAACCACAAAAATAAATGAATGGATTAAGGAGTCTATTATGAGGCCAGGAACATGTTGGGACCTTAAAAAATAGGCCCATTAGCCCAAAAACTTAAATTTGCTCAATTTGGACTTCATGCATTTTCTCAAAATTTCCCAACTTGCACCAATCATAACTCACTCAATTTTTATAATATAAATGTGATTTTGGACTCTTTGGAAATCTTAAGATATCCCCTACAATCTTCATGTTGGTCATTTTTTTCATTTGAATCATTTATCTTTATTTAAAGTGTTTTTACAAAAAGTGTCTTTTTGTTGACTTTTAAAATGACCTGTAATGTTTTGGCTCATATCTCTCAAATGAAGCATTTTTGGCCTTGATCTTAGAGAGACAGAGTTGTAGAAAATTGAATTTACTTCATAATGGGATTTTTTTTTTAGAATTTTCTAATGAAGTATGTAAAAGTTATGCTTGGTCAAAGTTCAATTGACTTCTCCTATAGGAAACCCTAATTAATAACTTTCGGCTTTTGATGAATCTTGAGGTTTCTTGATGAATCATGATCAACGCTTGATCAAATGATGAATTTGAGTTCAAAATATTGATGTTGACCAAAAATCTTGAAGTTTGATTGTAAATTGGTCAAAGTTGACTTTTTGCCCAATATGATTGATTTTCAATCATCTTACAATTAGACTGAGCAAACTTGTGTTGCAAGGCTTGAAACTTGGCATGCAGATACTTTAAATCATATGAGAAACCATGAAGTCCATTTAGGCATTAGAAGTCCAATTTTACTTGAGAAAACAAAAACCCTAATTATAGGTCACTGCTTAGGAGGAGGATTCATCTGATCAGTTCTTGAGTAGTCTTAAGTACTTGAGAACCTTAGGAGCATGAGGTGGTATCTTGAATCAATTTGTCTTGAAAATGAGAGGGAAAATTTTGGGGCACAACAACATGACTTCAATGATGTTTGAATTAACATTCATCCATCTTCTAAAACCATACCAGATAGCAGAGGTCTATTCAGGATATGTGCTATCAGAAGTGCTTTCAACTACATGGTGTAGTGTATCATAAGCAGTATACTCAAAATAATACATCAATTCATCCAAGGGTGTTGGACGAATATCATTAAGAAGGAAAAAATTCTGAGAGGGTGTGGAGTAAGGAGAAGAAATTCTTTCTGGCACAACAATGATGTTCAAGATATCATCTTTAGACATAGAGTCCTCAAAAAGAGTATCTTGAGCATCAGTTGTGAGTCTCGTGTTAAAAGGAGGAAGAAGTAAGGTGTTGGAGAAGGCGAATGAGATCTATTTTAGTTTCCCTAAGATGTTGGAGGAGAATTTGTGGTTGTGGATGAGGTTTAGTTAGTTTGGTTGTGGAGGGAAGGGGTTCTGAGAATATGGTGGTGGATGGTTGGGGAAGAAAAATAGATAGTTGAGGTGAGAAATGGTGTGAGGGAGGTACATAAGATATGTTTTCTAAAGAAGTGTCTTCAGAAGAATTTTGATTATTTAGAGGTGGTTTAGGATCAGAAGGGGATGCTTCTAAAACATTTGGACTTTTTGGTGTGGGAGAAGTCACGGTTCTAAAAGTGGAAACATGAGGTGGAATGGGTGGAAGTGAAATTTGAGTGAATAGATGAGAGGATGAAATTGGTGCATTATCAAGAATAGTGCTCTCACCAGAGACACAATTTGGATCAACTCCATAAGATAGAAAGAATCTAGATGATCTAGCAACCTTGTAGGGTTTAGAATCATCAACAACACTTGTAGAAACTTCCAGTGACCTTTTGTTGAATTTTGAAGTCTTAGACTTCTCAGAAGAACCCTCAACAAAGTTTTCTTGGAAAGTTACCTCTTCTTCTTAGTTGGATAAGAAAAATGAGCAACAAGACTATTTTCTTGACTGATAACTAAAGATCTGTCAATACCATACGCAGGATAGCCTTCTATAACCATCCTTCTGGAAGAAACCTCCGCAACAACAAAGTAAGTTGGAAGCACAAAGACTTTAGAAATTAAGGACATGTTATTAAAATTCTTCCCACTGAGAGAGGATCCAACCAAAACTTCTAAAGACCCTTGAAGATTCAAAGAATCAACAAGCTTGTTTTCCACAAGAATATCTGAAATAAGTCTACCCATTGGAATAAATTTTCTGGGTTTTGAACAAAAATATCTAGTTAATAATGGTGTTCTTCAGATGATGAAATAACACATTTGGCAAGTTTATCTTTACCTTAGTGGAAATAGAGGCCAACATATGCTTATGATGAGTGTTAATGTTTTCAGAAGAATTTGTAGGACATCGATAGTTGAAGAACCCAATAAGATTTTAAAGCAAACTCTAAGTTTGTCATCAAGAAACTTGGGATTTTGCGTGTTAATACCTTCCTTGAAGATATTTACTGTGTTTTGAGCCATTATTTCCATATGAACAAACATGTTGATGAAAATCTCTCAAGTTCCATCATGATTTATCATCTTGGCAGCATATTCCTCGGTGATGAAGATGCGACGGCCAATGACCTTTGAAAAAATATGATTACTTTTAGATACATACACATGTATCCAGAAATCCTTAACCCGTTTAGGATAAAATGACCCTTGAGACGATCAAAATAGGTTTACCATCCTTGAAATTTAACCACTTAAGAAAGACCGCACCAATGTGCAGAAAGGTTCTCAAAATCAACTATCAATTCTGTAAGAATAGATAACTGATTGACTAGAGTTGATAAGTAAAGATCAGAATCTTGAACTTGTTTTTATTGATAAGAACCTTGAACATCTTGTTGAGAAGTTGAGCATTATTGTTATTGAGAAGCCATTGATAAAAAATAAGAACCGAAAAGGGTTTTTGGGTTTCTTAGAAATTAGAGCTTGAAAGAGATAAATTGTGGGATAGTGGTAGTGAAAGTGTGTGAAGTGGGAGTGAGTGGGTTTTAAATTGAGTTTTTGCAATGATTAAAAAAGTTTTGAAAAGTGAAAAATTTCTGACAAGGGGGTAAAGCATAAGGATTTGTTACCTAATCCCAATAAGATCTCTTCTCCCAATGTGTCACATCAAGTGATAGGTGTACTTCAGAAAAGACGGTTGTCTTATTTTGATTTACTATCCTGACAAATCATTAATGAAGTAAACTCTTCAGTTTATAAAGGACAGAAGCCTTATAAAGAGAAGATTCTGACCTTGTACACTTTTGGTACATGAGAACTTAACTCATCAAGACCTCACATCCCAGAAGCAAACAAAAATAATCAAGCCCCAAAGTCACATTTTTCCATTCTGGAAGCCAACATTCTGAGAGTACCTCCTTTTCATTTTGGACACCAAACCATTTTTAAATTCTTTATAATGAAAATGAACACATTTTCAACAAGGGGTTTTATAAATATATCAGCCCATTGATGGTTTATATCTATGAATTTTAAAGATAAAATTCCCTTTTGAACATAGTCTCTTACAAAATGATGTTTAATCTTAATATGTTTTGCCCTAGAATGTAAAATTGGATTCTTGGGCAGACAAATGACAAAAGTATTATCACACAAGATAGACATGTTACTCTCATATATCTGATAATATCTAATTTACTTTTCTTCCATAGAATCTGGGTGTTGCATCCAGAAGCAGAAATATATTCAGCTTCTATAGTTGAGAGCGCTATTGTTGATTGTTTCTTGTTGGACCATGAAATCAAATTGTGTCCCAGAAACTGACAACTTTTAGAAGTACTCTTCCTCTCTAGTCTATCTATAGCATAATCAGCATAAAAATAGCCTACTAACTTGTATTCACTTGATTTTCTATAGCACAAACCAAGGTTAGCAGTACCCTCATATACCTAAGAATCCTCTTAACAACTGTTAAGTGAGATTCTCTAGGATCTAATTATAAGTGACCACACAAGTATACAATAAATAAAATATCAGGTCTAGAAGCAGCCAAATATAATAGAGAACCTATCACACCTCTCTACAACTTCTAATCTACCTTACCACTTACCTTGTCCTTCTCCAGAACGCAAGTAGGATAATAGGTGTTTTTGTTGTCTTGTAATCAGACAAGTCAAACTTCTTCAGAAGTTCTTTGGTGTACTTGCTCTAATGGATGAATGTTTCTTTTGGTCCTTGATAAATTTTGATCCCTAGAAAGAACTTGAGTTCTCCCATTAAGCTCATCTCGAACTCAGCCTGCATAGACTTAGCAAATTCCTTGCACAAAGTGGCATTAGCAGAACCAAATATAATATCATCAACATATATTTGAACTGCCAAAGTTTCATTTTTGAAGGACTTATAAAACAAGGTGGTATCAACATTTCCTTATGTGAAATCATTTTCTAAAAGAAAATTGCTTAATCTTTCAAACCAAGCTCTGGAAGCTTGTTTCAGACCATACAATGATTTCTTGAGTTTGAAAACAAAATATGGATTTTTCTGATTTTCAAAACCATGAGGTTGGTGTACATACATTTCCTCAATTATGTAGCCATTTAGAAATGTACTCTTAACATCCATATGAAACAAGATGATGTTGTGGCTAGCATCAAACAAAATCAAGAGACGAATAAACTCTAACCTGGAAACTAGCACAAAGGTTTATGTATAGTCAATTTATAACAAGAAATTATATCGTATTTTTAGGATCATAACGCATATTAAGTGTCCTCATTTTATCTTATTTTCTCGCAGTTTACTTCATTTTTATTTGTTTTGCAGTTGCGAACTAGTTCGTGTGCAGACTCACAATCGAGCCAAAAATGGAGTGAAAGAGTAGCAAAAATAAGTGTTTCTTCCTGTTTTCCTGATATGGAGTTTTCCATTGGGATATGGGTTTCACCATTCCCCATCCTGCCACGTCCTTTAATGAAAAAAGGCAATGGTGTTCGCCATTCGTTCCCAGAAATCAATTTTTGTGTAAAATGCAGTTTTTGGAAGTTGCCGGCAGTTTTTGTCTTTCCCTCCAACAGACACACAACCAAAGGTGGTTATCAGAGGTCATTTCTCTATATATAGGTCCTCCGATTCAGTTTTCGGGACATCCAAGCCGTGCAGAAGCTCTATTGAAATTTTGTTTTAATTCCTAGGCAATAAACTCAGTTTGTAAAGCGACAATTACTCACACTGAGGGATTGTCGCAATTGTTATTTTTATCTAATTGTTTATGTAAGCTTGGTTCCTAAATACAATCTTTCCACTTTCATTTTGTTTCAGTTATATTTTTCGTTCATTTGTAGGTTCTTATTTTTACAGTGCTTTATCTCTAATTGCTTGCAAATTGATATTATTACTTCTAAATTATTATTGTCTCAAAGATTAAATTCAACATTCCATTATTAAAATTCATAATCCTTAACATGTTAGATTTAGGATTTATAATGTCTGGCTAATTCCATTTGAGACTGTTGTATGAGAATTGTCGTTACTGACGGGACTCTGTAGAAAGCAAAGGTGCCAAATTCTGATATTACCTGATTTTTTTTTGTTTCTGTTTTTGCTAGTCTATTATTTCTTCACGAGAATAAGGAATAAACCAAAGTGAAACTGATAGAGCGAGAGTTTGAGGTACGCACTAGATAGTAGAAACTAAGCATCGACCCCAAAAACACCAAGAGCGCTTTAGGCATCGTTTAGGCTTTATTTATTTTCTAAATACACTTTTTAATTATCGAGCGAGTGAGAGCAATATCTTGGGGTCATTAAGCATGGTTCTTGTCAATAGTGCGAGAGTGTGAGACAAAATCTTTAAGTCAATATTTTCCTATGGAATTGAGTTGTGGTCATAGTTAGCACCAGTAATCTATGAGTCCCTTAGGCGCGTGAAAATCATACTCCGGGCTTGTTCTAATATTGTTTTTAAACCCCTTTAGAATTCAAATTTTATTCCCGTTTCCTTTCCCGTAAACCTTAATCCTTAGATTTTCATAGCAAACATAGACAAATCTAGTTTGATTATTAGTCCTTATGGGTTTGACAACCTTTTAAAACTACGCGATAGGTTGTATACTTGCAGTTGTAATCCGACCAACACGTAAAGTTGTGATCAAGTTTTTAGCGTCGTTTTCGAGGACTAATTTAGTCAATATTGTGATTCAATTATTGCGCAATATAGACTAAGGCAACCGTTTTACTTTTTAATTCACCAATTGTATACCAAGCACTCGCTCACAAAGCGAAGAGTTAGAGCAGCCAATTGAGGAAATATAGAGTTTTTCTAACTTAAGATGCCGAATTAAAGAATTTTGCACTAAATATAATCTTCTAGATCCTATTATCCCAGTTCCAAACTAAAACCAATCATGGCTGAAGGACCACAAAACCTTCCTTTGAAGTATTATGCTATTCCATTGCAAGAAGAACCACATAACATCATTGTTTCCCATGTCATCAACCGAAACGATTTTAAGTTGAAACCTTTGATGTTATCAGCCATTCAACAATACCAATTTTCAGGAAGTCCTACGGACGATCCAAATTTACATTTTTCAATATTCATGCAATACGCAGACATTGTAAAGGTGAATGGTGTCATTCATGAAGTGATTAGACTACGTATTTTCCCATTTTCATTAAGAGATAGAGATAGATGTTAGCTCCAGTCTCTACCAACCAATTTTTTCGCCACATGGGACAAATTAAAGAAAGTCTCCTTAGTGCGATATTTCCCACCAAGTAAGAGAGCTATGCTAAGAGCTCAAATCAACAGATTTAAGTAGAAATATTACAAATATCTTTTCGACTCTTACGAAAGATACAAGGACGTGATGAGGCTTTGCCCGCACCATGGACTTGATCAATGGATGATTATCCATACCTTCTACAATGGTCTATTGTACAATACTAACATGAATCTGAACACTGCAGCTGGCGGTGCTCTCATGGACAAACCGTATGACAAAGCCTATGCACTTATTAAGAACATGGCTCAAAATAATTTTCAATGGGGAGGTGAACGAGCTGTTGTAGAAAAGCCAACTTCTAAAGGCAGAACACATGAAGTCAGTAGCATAGACTGTGTCAATACTAAAGTGGATGCGCTAGCTCAAAAGATTGAAATCTTAGCCATAACACCATCTGTAGCTATTGTAGCTGTTGTGACACCAAACTATGAATTACGTGGAACCCCTGGGAACACTAATGCTGATTTTCAGTTATTGGCTGGTATTCCTACCGACCAAGAAAATTACGCTTTAGGAAACCCATATATAAACACTTATAATAATGGCTGGAGAACTCATCTGAAATTTTCATACAAGAGAAATAATTCTCTATATCCACCAAACCTAACTCATGATATTCCACTTGGCTATTATATAGGAGCACCATCTGCTCCACAAGCACCTAGGAAGTAAAATCTAGAGATCATGATGGAAAACTTTATGAATGCTCAAGCCCAACAAAACAAAGATTTCGCAAATCAAAATGCTCGTACGAGTGAAAGGATGAAGCAATTGTCAAGTAAGCTTGATTCTATAGCTACACATAACAAATGCTGGAAACTCAAATTTCTCAAGTAGCCCAACAACAAGAAACAATAGCAGCCCCTGCTGGAACATTTCCCAGTCAACCATAATTGAATCTAAGAGGTAACTCTAATGCTATTCAATTACGAAGTGGAATAAAACTTGATAGACCAGTAGACTCGAGACTTAAAAATCCATCCATGTATAAAAATTATGGTAAGGAAATTGAAAAGGTAAGCGTACCAAAAGATGATGGAAAGGAAGACAAAAGCGAAGAGGCCGTAGAGAAAGAACCACCTTATGTGCCTCCATAACCATATAAACTACCTGTACCTTATCCTCAAAGATTGGCTACGACTAAAAATGAAGGACAATTTAAGAAATTCGTAGAACTTCTGAAATATTTAAATATCACAATACCATTCACATAAGCTATTACCCAAATGCCTTCATATGCTATATTTCTTAAAGACATCCTATCCAACAAGAAAAATCTCGAGGATAATGAAACAGTTATGCCCACTGCTGAGTGTAGCAATATAACTCAAAACAACATACCTCCTAAGCTGAAAGATCCAGGTAGTTTTTCCATACCTTGTGTAATTGGAAAATATATCATAGACAATGCCCTATGCAACTTAGGAGCCAATGTTAGTTTAATGCTCATATCCACATGCAAGTAACTCAATTTGGGAGAACTAAGACCAACCAAGATGTCTCAACAACTAGCGGACCGTTATGTTAAGTATCTCGTAAGTATGCTAGAGAACATTCCCGTGTGTATAGGTCAATTCTACATCCCTACTAATTTTGTAATAAAGGATATAAAATTGGATTCCAACATGCCTATCATCTTAGGAAGACCCTTTTTATCCCCAACTGGAGCCATCATAGATGTCAAGAAAGGAAAGCTAACTTTCGAATTCAGTGAAGAAAAGGTCGAATTTATTTTAGCTCAATTTTTAAAGTCTCCAGCGACAGAAGATTCATTTTGTTTCCTATATTTCATTGATGAATACGTGAAAGAAATGGAGAAGGAACCATCTAAGTACATAGAAGTACTAAAGATTCCAGCGCCTCCTATATTCGAAGACGATAATTGGCGTGCGCCATGGGTAGATGAAAGCCTGAGGGAATGTCTAGCACTAACACCTTATCCAATGCCAAGCCCAAAGAAACCTTATATATAACTTAAAACAATTTCCAAAAATGTAAGGTTTGAATTCCTAGATACGAAGCTTGAAAGACCAGTAATAGTCAATGCGGACTTGGGACAGATAGAAATTGAAAAGTTACTACATGTCCTAAGAAAATATCACTATACCATTCACAGAAGCTATTATGTAAATGCCTTTATATGATATATTTCTTAAAGAGATCCTATCCAACAAGAAAAATCTTTAGGATAATGAAATAGTTATGCCCACTGTTGATTGTAGATCTATAATTAAGAATAACATGCCTCCTAAGCTGAAAGATCCAGGTAGTTTTTCCATACCTTGTGTCATTGGGAAATTATCATAGACAATGCCTTATGCGACTTAGGAGATAGTGTTAGTTTAATCCCCTTATCCACATGCAAGAAACTCAATTTTGGAGAACTAAGACCAACCAAGATGTCTCTAAAACTAGCAGACCGTTCTGTTAAGTATCCCATAGGTATGCTAGAGAACATTCACGTGTGTATAGGTCAATTCTACATCCCTACTGATTTTGTGATAGTGGATATAAAAGAGGATTCCAACATACCTATCATCTTAAGAAGACCCTTTTTAGCTACAGCCGGAGCCATCATAGATGTCAAGAAATGAAAGTTAACTTTTAAAGACGATGAAAAATAGGTCAAATTTACTTTAACTCAATTTATAAAGGCTCTAGTGATAGAAGATTCATGTTGTTTCCCAGATGTCATTCACGAATACATGAAAGAAATAGAGAATAAATCATCTCAGTACACAAAAGTACTAAGGATTCCACTGCCTCGAATATTCAAAGACGATAATTAGCGTGCGCCATGGGTAGATGACAATCTGAGGGAATTTTTAGTATTAACACCTGACCAAATTCCAAGCCCAAAGAAAACTTCTATATAACTTAAAACACTGTCGTAAAACCTAAGGTAGGAATTCCTAGATATGGAGCTTGAAAGACCAGTAATAGTCAATGCTAATTTGGGACATATTTAAATTGAAAAGTTACTACATGTCCTAAGAAAATATCACTATACCATTCACAAAATCTATTATGCAAAAGGCTTTATATGTTTAATTTCTTAAAGAGATCTTATCCAACAAGAAAAATCTCGAGGATAATGAAACAATTATTCCCACTGCTGAGTGTATCTCTATAATTCAAAACAACATGCCTCCTAAGCTGAAAGATCCAGGTAGTTTTTCCATACCTTGTGTAATTGGGAAATATATCATAGACAATGCACTATGCGACTTAGGAGCCGGTGTTAGTTTAATTCCCTTATCCACATGGAAGAAACTAAATTTGGGAGAACTAAGACCAACCAAGATTTATCTACAACTAGCAGACTGTTATGTTAAGTATCTCGTAGGTATGCTAGAGAACATTCCCGTGTGTATAGGTCAATTCTATGTTCCTACTGATTTTGTAATATAGGATATAAAAGAGGATTCCAACATACCTATCATCTTAGGAAGACCCTTTTTAACCACAACCGGAGCCATCATAGATGTCAAGAAAGGAAAGTTAACTTTTAAAGTCGGTGAAGAAAAGGTCGAGTTTATTTTAGCTCAATATTTAAAGGCTCCAGTGATAGAAGATTCATGTTGTTTCCTACATGTCATTGACGAATAAGTGAAATAAATAGAGAAGGAACCATCTAAGTACACAGAAGTAATAAGGATTCATGTGCCTCAAATATTCGAAGACGATAATTGGCGTGTGCCATGGGTAGATGACAATCTGAGGGAATGTCTAGAATTAACACCTGATTTAATTCCAAGCCCAAATAAACCTTCTATATAACTTAAAACACTTCCTTAAAACCTAAGGTATGAATTCCTAGATACGGAGCTTGAAAGAGCAGTAATAGTCAAAGCTGATTTGGGACATATATAAATTGAAAAGTTACTACATTTCCTAAGAAAATATCACTATACCATTCACATAAGCTATTACACAAATGGCTTCATATTCTATATTTCTTAAGGAGATCATATCCAACAAGAAAAAGCTCGAGGATAATGAAATAATGATGGCCACTACTGAGTGTAGTGCTATAATTCAAAATAACATGCCTCCCAATCTGAAAGATCCAGGCAGTGTTTCCATACCTTGTGTAATTGGGAAATATATCATAGACAACGCCTTATGCGACTTAGGAGCCAATGTTAGTTTAATTCCCTTATCCACATGCAAGAAACTCAATTTGGGAGAACTAAGACCAAAAAAGATGTCTCTACAACTAGCGGACCGTTCTGTTAAGTATCCTGTAGGTATGCTAAAGAACATTCCCGTATGTATAGGTCAATTTGACATTCCTACTGATTTTGTGATAATGGATATAAAAGAGGATTCCAACATACCTATCATCTTAGGAAGACCCTTTTTAGCCAAAGCCGGAGCCATCATGGATGTCAAGAAAGGAAATCTAACTTTCGAAGTCGGTGAAGAAAAGGTCGAATTTAGTTTAGCTCAATTTTTAAAGGCTCTAGTGATAGAAGATTCATGTTTTTTCCTAGATGTTATTGACAAATAAATGAAAGAAATGGAAAGGAACCATATAAGTACATAGAAGTACTAAAGATTCCAGCACCTCCTATATTCAAAGATGATAATTGGCATGCACCATGGGTATATGATAGTATGAGGGAATGTCTAGGACTAACACCTGATCCAATGCCAATCCCAAAGAAACCTTCTATATAACTTAAAACACTACCCAAAAACCTAAGTTCTGAATTTCTAGATACAGAGCTTGAAAGACCAGTAATAGTCAATGCTGACTTGGGACATATCGAAACTAAAAAGTTACTACATGTCCTAAGAAAATATCCTATAGCTTTAGGGTATAACATCTCAGATCTAAAAGGAATAAGTCCGTCTATATATATGCATCATAATATGTTAGAGGAGGACTGTAAAACCTCTAGAGAACACCAGCAATGAGTAAATCAAATTATAAGCGATACATTAAAAAAGGAGGTGCAAAAGCTATTAGAAGTAGGAATTATATATCCAATATCTGACAGTAACTGGGTCAGCCCAGTACATGTCGTACCAAAGAAGGGAGGTGTTACAGTTGTTAGTAATAAAAAAGGAGAATCAATAGCAAAACAAACTCATATTGGATGGAGGATGTGCATAGACTATTGAAAACTAAATAAAGCCACCTGAAATGATAATTTCTCTCTACCTTTCATTTATCAAATGCTTGAACGGTTGGCTAAACATTCTCACTTTTTTATTTAGAAGGATACTCAGGATTCTTCCAAATCCATATTCATCCTTATGACCAAGAATAGACTACCTTTACCTGTCCATATGGTACATTTTCCTATTGAAGATTGTCGTTTGGACTGTGTAATGCTCCCGCAACTTTTCAGAGATGTATGATGGCCATGTTTACAGATTTTATAGATGACACAATGGAAGTGTTTATGGAAAACTTCTCTGTTTATGGGCAAAGTTTTGAAGGATGTCTATCGAACCTAGACATGGTGCTTGAACGATGCGTTAAAGTTAATCTAGTGCTGAATTGGGAAAAATGCCAGTTCATGGTCTGAGAAGGAATAATACTTAAACATATTGTATCCGATAAAGGAATTAAAGTGGATAAAGAAAAAATAGAAATCATAGAGAATATTTAATCTCCGAAAACCATTAGAGAAGTTCGAAGTTTTCTAAGACACACTAGTTTCTACCAACGATTCATTAAAGACTTCTCTAAGATAACCAAACCACTATCAGGCTTACTGATGAAAGATGCAAAATTCATATTTGATGAGGATTGCTTGAAAGTGTTTAAACATCTAAAAAATGCTTTTGTTACTGCACATAATATGCAACCACCTGATTAGAGTAAACCATTTGAAATAATGTGCGATGCTGGTGATTATGCTGTAGACGTTCTCTTAGGACAAAGAGAGGATAAAAACCTTTATGCTATTTACTACACAAGTAGGACATTAGAAAATGCGCAAATGAACTATGCTACCATAAAGAAAGAACTACTAGCTATTGTGTTTGCTTTAGATAAGTTTCGCTCTTACCTATTAGGAGCTAAAATAATTGTATATACTGATCACGCTGTAATTAGGTACCTGTTGAATAATAAGGATGCTAAGCCTAGACTTTTAAGATGGATTTTGCCATTTACAAGAGTTTGATTTATAAATCAAAGACAAGAAGGGTACTGAAAATGTAGTAGTAGATCATCTCTCTAGAATCCAATACCTAGAACCCGAACAAGTCTCCATCAATGATGTTTTTCCTTATGATCGATTATAGCCCAATTGGAAAATGAAAATGAAACAAGCAAATTCTCTTTAGTTTATCATGTCATAGAGACCAATGAAGTTGTGGAGTCAATTTGAACCAAAACCACTCTACCATGGTATGTTGACTTTGTCAACTACTTAGCAGTTGAGGTGCTTCCTCCAGATCTAACCTACCAGTAGAAGAAGAAATTCTTCCATGATCTTCAACATTTCTATTGGGATGAGCCCTTGCTTTTCAAGAGAGGCGCCAATGGTATTTTTGTCTATGTGTCTCTGAATCGGAAATACATGATGTCATATCTCACTGCCATTATGCACCCTATGAGGACATGCAAGCACTTCGAATACTTGTGCGAAGATATTGCAATCTGGCCTATTTTGGCCTTACCTTTGGAAAGACATCCATACTGCAGTTATGAATTGTGATCGGTGCCAGTGCATTGGAAATGCCTCTAGGCGCGATGAGATGCCACAAAAAGGTATTTTGGAAGTGGAAGTCTTTGATGTCTGGGGTATAGATTTCATGGGACCATTCACATATTCTTTTGGTAACAAATACATACTTATTACAATGGATTATGTATCCAAGTGGATCGTGGCAGTAGCTTCTCCTACTAACGATGCACGAGTGGTCATCAAACATTTCAATAATGTAATATTTCCTAGATTCGGTGTACCAAGGATTGTCATTAGCGATGGTGGATTCCATTTTATTTCAAATATCATTAGAAGACAATTGCACAAATATGGAGTCTGACTAGAAACAGCTTATCATCCTCAAACAAGTGGACAAGTTGAGGTTTCCAATGGAGAAATTAAGCAGATCTTGGAGAAAAGTGTTGTGACTTCAAGGAAAGACTGGTCTGCAAAACTTCATAAAGATTTGTGGGCTTATAAAACAACTTACAAAACTCCCATAGGAACCACTCCATTAAAACTAGTTTATGGTAAATCATGACACTTGCTTGTGGGACTGAAGCATAGAGCTTATTGGGCCATAAAGACCCTGAACATGAACTACACAGTTGGGGGAGAGAAAATGATATTTGATATCCATGAACTAGAAGAACTCAGACTAGATGCCTATGAAAATTCCTAAATATACAAAGAAAGAACCAAGAGATGGCATGATAGAAGAACAACAAGGCGAGAATTTAATGAGGGAGACATTGTTTTACTCTTTAATTCTATGCTTAAACTATTTTTGATCAAACTTCGTTCTAGATGGTCTGGCCCTTTTGAAGTCGTAAGAGTTTTCCATAGAGGAGTGGTAGAAATAAAAGGAAAATCCAATAAGATGTTTATTGTAAACAGGAAGTGACTTAAGCACTACCATAGTGTAGTAAACAAGCATTTCTGCATGAGTTACAAATTATAAGAGCTTCCTGCTCTTTCGTCAGATGAGCCTCTTTCTGAATTTATGTCGAGCCCCGACATTAAACAAGGTATTGCGTGGGAGGCAACCCACGATTCTAACCATCTTTTATTATTATCATTATTATTATTTAATATCTTTTTTCCATCTTTTTCTTCTATTTTACTTTACTTTATTATTATTATTATTATTATTATTATTATTTTATTTTATTCTAACACCTTAAGCGGTACTAATTATCTAATAGAAATAATGTGTGTCTAATTTCAGGCTAGCATAGCTTAGAATAGCTTATCAATAATTTCCGAGAATGGAGAACGTTGATGACATAGAGATTGTTTTTAGGAGCGAAGCCTAGAGGCACTGTTTCAAAGTTTTAGCTCAGAGGCAGATGACATTCCCTATTTATCCTGTCGAACTCACTTTGACCACTTTAGGACTATTTGACAGTGTGATGTACCTGCTTAACCAAATTAGTTATGATAGCCTTTATGTGAGGAAGAGGTATACCCCTTACTGTAGGCTCACCCTTGAGTTTTTGAGTTCCATGTCTTATGATCTTAACCGAGGTTTCAGATTTGCTAATGTTTAGCTACCTCCAAATTATTTGGACTCAAGCATTGCTTCACTCACCATGAGATGGGTGACCTTTTAGGACTTCCTAATGGTCCTGATGCTCATACCATAACACCTAATGATTCCTTCACTCAGGTTAACCTTGATTATTTTGGGAAACCATAACTGAAAACTATAATCCCGAGCCTTATGCTATGTTTTCTTGAGAATATCCACAACCCTTCTATCCCGTATTTCCATAAGAATTTAGCCCATACACTGTTTAGTAAGGAAAAGAAAATCACCTTTGTTTCCAAGGATGAATTGTTTATCATGTATTATGCCTCTCAAGGTAGGCCAGTGAATCTTTCTACCTTTATGTTTGCCAACCTCGACAAGATTTCTTGAGAGACCTATGGCATCATTCCTATAGGAGGACTTGTCACCGTGATTGCTGATGCCATTGGCCTGAGATACCAACTTAACTGTATTCATGCTATTAGAGCTATCCGACCTATTCATCTTAGATTTTGCTTTAACTGTGGTATCATTTCTAATCTAGGACCAATTGAATTATAGTTCATGATTGATAACAAAGTGGTCCTGAACTTTACATTGCCAAACCATGAAAAAACAAATGTTCATAATTGGGATAATTGGTTTTATGTGTTAGAAGATTAAAGTGAATCACCCACTCTTCCTAACAGTCCTCAACCTTATATAATCCCATAGACTAGCCTCCTTGATTCTACTTGTCATGTCCCTGCAGCTTATCCTCTTAATCCCACCATTGATGTTCCTAGTGCTATTTGTGCTCTACAGTCTGAGCTTGATCTTCTTAGGGGAGAGCTCACTTCTCTACGAGTGGATTTCCTCAGTTTTATGGATGTTGTTATTGAGCAGTTCGACAACCTTTTCCAATTTTTTTGCTCCCTTAGGCATGTTAATGAGCCTACAGTTAGACGCCTTGATGGCTAGTGTCGATGGTTGTACCACTATTTCCCTATTAGATAATATAATTTATTTTTTTTCATCATGTACTTTTCCACTTTTTGTTGTTTTAAATTGTACTTGCTTTGATTTAGACAAGAATTTGTATTACAGCATTTATATTATTATAATTTACCTTTCTGTTGTATATATAGTAATTTCGTTAGTAGCGCAATATTTTATGTTTCCGATTTATGTTTTGTACTTGAATTACATCAAATAGCAGTATCTTAGCCTTAAAAACCTATTTTTAATGCTCTTTGCTACAAAAAATTTAAATTTGTGCATTTTTTACTAAGTGGCATTCGCCATTATGCTAATGGCATTCTCCATCTACTAAAAATTCAAATTTTAAATGTTTAAACAAATGGTGTTCTCCATCTGCCTCATGGCGTTCGCTATATCTGCGAGACACACAATCACGCCTGTTTGAACCTCCTTTGCATGTTTTCCAATGGTTTTATCTTTAAACCTCTTAATTTCTCACATAACCACCCATATTAACCTCTCTTAACCCCCAAACCATCAAATTTCTTCCTAATCACTATAAATCACCTTCCTTTTTCTACCATGTTCACCACCTTTCTCCTTTCATAACCTTCATACCCAATAATCCATACTCTTTCTTCTTCATTCAAACATCATGCCTCCAAGAGTTGCAAGAGAAATCAACTACATGGGTATCATCTTCGTCGAAGGGATTAGTAGAAAAAATCAAAGGTCTAGTTATCATAAACTTTGCAAGCATACGATATTAGAAATGTGGTATCACGACAATGATGTTGTTCATGCACTAGGATAATTAGATAGTGTCCATTGGATGCTCAATAACCTAGGTATGTCCTACTTTTGTTCCTTGACCAGTCCCACTTACATTAATCTCACCTATGAATTTCTTAGTTATTTTTGATATACCACTCCTATCATTAGCGCTCGTACCATAGGAACCATCACTTTTAGAATGTTTGGCCGAGATTTTGCTTATAACCAAGATCAAATGGCCAACATTTTTCAATTCCCTCACAAAGATAGTTTCACATGTGAATCCCATCTAGAAAGCGATTAAGAAGCCGATGCTTTCGGTTTTTGGCAACAAATCACTGGTAAAATCTCCACTTCTTGGGAAGGCCTTAAAGCCACAACTATACAGAACCCAACCATTAGGTACTTGCACCATATTCTAGCTAGCACCATTTTCGGTTGAGAGAAGACTAGAAATTTAACTCTAATGACCTTTTCTTTATCTACTGTGCACTATCTAAAAGAAAAGTTAACCCAACACCATTTCTTTTATCCCACCTTAGGTATTCCAGTTATAGAGTAGGAGGTCCTATCTGTGCTGGAGGGATGATTACATCAATAGCCCTTGCGTTGAACTTAAATGTGAAGTTAGCTACACTTGAGTCGCTTGAGACATCGTTGGCAGATTTAGATTACTGTCATAACATGCGCCTAATTAAGAACAAACTTGATGGCAAGTATTTTCTAATGGTTAGTACCCTAAAAGGTTAGGAGCATTACTTTGCCTTTCATTAAGCACACTAATGTGCGAGTTAGAGCTAACTGGCTTTATGATGTTATCGCCCCTGACCCTGCTGCTAATGCTAGGCATGTTCCTATGGAACAAGATGTTCGTGAGACTAGTACCCGTGCATACACCACACATGCTTTTATTGACTCCTTTGTAGGTATCCAAGCCCGACATCAACCCTAAGCGAAGTATGATCACACCTTCATGAGAACATCTCTTGACGACATCCTGATTGAATTGAAGCATCAGAATGATATTGATGTGGAGCATGATGTGGTGATTAGGAGCATACAGAGGCAGAAAGAGGAGATGCGAGTTACCATTGACGAGATTAGAGGGCATCAGCTTGACTATACCAACAGAAATGCGCATAACATTGTTGACCTTCTTGAGCATATGGATGGATTGTGTATGATTGTGGCAGATGTGAGAAAGCTTATGTGTCATGTCCCAAATCCTAGGGGCGGTGGAGGCGATCATAAACGTCACAGAGGCTGCAGCCGCTATTATTGAGTCTCCTACCAGGTTTTATCTACTCCTTCTTTCACCTTACACTAAAATATTGGGGACGATGTTTGGTTCAAGTGTGGGAGATGAGCTTTAGCGCTTTACTTTTTATCTTTATTTTTTTTTGTTTTTCCTGTTTTTCTCTATTCTGTTTTTATTTTTTTACGAGTCTTATCTGCGGTTGAGTCTTATTGTATGTTACTTTTTCTTTTTACTAGAAAACTCCCTTAGATTCTACCCCCAAATGATTTTTCTTTTTTAATTTTGCTCTGATTCAATGGCATGACACTCTGAGGGCGTAGGTTTTTTTTCACCTTTAGGCTATGTTATTTAGACTTTGGAAAGCTTTGATAATGTCGGTAACATCCTAGCACCCTAAGTTCCCTAAATATGCGATTCTGATTTGAGTAACCATTATGCCGAGACCTCGAGTTCTAAATTTTGAAGTAATATCTTGAGTAGTTTATATTAGCAGTCAGCACCATCATAAGCATAAACTATGTGGGGAAGCTGATGAAAATAAGTGAATGATCCTAATAATGATAAATTTGTAAAGACCAGTTGTTTGTTGGTCCAGTGGTATCTGGTGCCGGACCTGGTAGGGCGGATTACGGTCCGATCCCCTGCAGCTATAACTTGGGTAAATGAGGGGTAATTCCACTTAACTACCAGAACCCCGTGAAAAATAGAAAAAGTGATGTAATAAAAAGAACATTCATTGTTAATTGGTGCATAGGTCTCTGGTATTTTACTTGGTAGGGCGGATTACTGTCTGATCCCCCACAGTTCTGATAAGTTTTAAAGGGGTGTGTCGCTTTTGTTACCAGAACCCCAAGTTGATAATGATCATAGTCACTAACAGGTTTCCCTACTATGTGTGTGTATGGATAACTAGCTTAATATGATTGCGCTAGAATGAAAAAGACGTGAAAAAGAACAAAGTGTGTAGGTTAATATATAACAACATGATTTAGATTGGTATTGCATATGGGGGAGCCTTTGTTCGCAAATACAGATAAGTGCCATTATGGTATCCTTATTTTCAATATGTATTATCTATCTATTTAGAACTAGCCTAGCTGCCTCGTACCTTTTTAAGTTTTTTTGTGCCCATGTTTCCGATGCTGAGCTTTATCGTTTCTCTTTTGTGTTGGGTGATTGCTTCAGGACAAGCAACCGTCTTAGTGTGGGGGAGTTTTATAAGAGAAAACATATCATATTTTTAGGCTCATTGCACATAATAAGTGTTCGCATTTTATCTCATTTTATCCCATCTTACTCCGTTTTTTCTTTGTTTTGCAGTTGTCAGCTAGTTCCTGTGCAGGCTCAAATCTAGCTAGAAATTGAGTGAAAGAGAAGCAAAAAGAAGTGTTTCTACTTGTTTTCCTAACATGGCATTTGCCATAGGGAGATGGAGTTCTCCATTCCACAACTTGACTTGTCCTTTAATAAAAAAAGGCAATGGCATTTTCCATTTCCCTAATGGCGTTCCCCATTCATTTGTTATAAGAGGATATTTCTCTATATATAGGTCCTCCGAGAAAATTTTCGGGACATCCAAGTTGTGCGGAAGCTCTGTTGAAATTTCATTTGAATTCCTAGGCACTAAACTTAGTTTGTAAAGCGATAATTACTCACACTAAGAGATTGTCACAAATTTTATATTTATCTACTTGATGTTGTACACTTGGATCATCAATACAATATTCCTATTTTATTTTATTTAAGTTCCATTTGTCATTCATTTACAGGTTCTTATTTTTACAGTGCTTTATCTCTATTTTCTTGCAAATTGTTATTATTACTTATAAATTTTATTGTATCAAAGATTAACTTCAACATGCTTGTATTAAAATCCATAATCCTTAACATGTTAGATTTAGGATTTATAATGTCCGACTAATTCCATTTGAGACCGTTGTATGAGGATTTTCCTTACCAACGAGACTCTATAGAAAGCATATGTGCAAAATTCTTATCTTACTTGATTTTTTTTAATATTTTTGCTAGTCTATTATTTCGTCATGAGAGTGAGGAATAAACCAAAGTGCAACCGATAAAGCAAAAGTTTGAAGTACAGACTGGATAGTAGAAACTAAGCACCGATCCTAAAACAACGAGAGCGCTTTAGGCATCATTTAGGCATTATTGATTTGCAAAATATCCTTTTTAATACGGAGCTAGCGAGAGCAATATCTTGGGGTCATTAAGAGTGGTTCTTGTCAATAGTTCGAGAGTGTGAGATGGAGTCTTTTAGTATTTCCTATAGAATCGAGTTGACGTCATAATTAGCACCAGTAATCTATAAGTCCCTTAGGCGCGCGTAAATCATACTTCGTGTTTGTTCTAATATTGTTTTTAAACCCCTTTAAAATTTAGTTTTTATTCCCATTTCCTTTCCCATAAACCTTAAGCCTTAGCTTTTCATAGAAACCATAAAACACTCTAATTTGATTATTAGTCCTTGTGGGTTCGATAATCTTTTAAAAGTACGCGATAGGCTGTATACTTGCAGTTGTAATCCGACCATCACGTAAAGTCCGACCATCAATCCCTTCTTGTTGACTATAACCTTGTGCAACCAGTCGATCCGTGTTTCTTACCACCTCTCCTTTTTCATTAAGCTTGTTTCTGAAGACCCATTTGGTTCCAATCCCATGAATTCCTTTGGGTCTAGGCACAAGATCCAACACATAATTGATGGAGAATTGATTCAAATATTATTGCATAGCCAAGATCCATTCTATGTCCAGAAGCGCTTCATCGACAGATATAGGCTCTATAAGGGACAACAAACCCAGAAGCATCTCTTCAGAAGGTTTGAAAGAGGTTGTGGTTCTGACTGGTTTATATTTGTTTCCAAGAATCAATTCTTCAGAATGTGAAGATCTTTATTTGTGCTTCCTAAGAGGAGTCTGAGCATTGACAACTTTTGGTTGAACTTCTTCAGAGTCCTTTTTCTTTGGTTCCTTTGTAGAAGGATCATTACCTTCTGAATCTGAAAAGGTAATCTCCAGATCTGTGAACTTTCTAATTAGCTTTGGCTTTTCATAATAAATCTTATCATCGATTCTAACTTGAATAGATTCATCAACAATAAGTGTTTCAGTGTTATATACTCTGTAGGATTTTGAGTGTTCATAGTATCCTAACATGATACATTTTTGTGATTTAGAATCAAAATTGTTAAGATTATCATTAGTGTTCATAATAAAAAAATCACATCCAAAAGGATGAAAGTATGAAATGTTGAGTTTTCTGTTCTTCCATAATTCATAAGGAGTCTAGAAATTTCTTGCAAAGTCCTATTCTTCCTCTCTACAACTCCATTTTTCTGTGGAGTTTTAGGGCATGAGTAATCATAGGAAACTCCATTTTCATCAAAATTCTTTTCAAAGTTTTTATTTTCAAACTCGCCACCATGATCACTTCTGACTCTAACAATTCTGAGATCCTCCTCATGTTGCACTTGAGAAAAGAAGGTAGTAAATAGATAATGTGACTCATCCTCGTGTTTAAGAAACTTAACCCATGTCCATCTGCTATAGTAATCAACAATGACTAATCCATACTTCTTACCATTGACTGACACATTTTTCACTGGTCCAATCAGGTCAATGCAAAAGCTCCAAAGACCTAGAGGTATAAACTACATTCCTTTCTTTAAAATAAGTTTTTGAAAACATTCCTTTCTGTCATGCTTCACAAAGAGCATATGAAGAGAACTTTAGATTTGGAAGGCCTATGACTAAGTCAAGCTTATTTAGATGAGAAATCCTTATCTTGCTAACATGGCCCAAACGTCTATGCAAAATTCATTGCTCTTCATTAACAGACATAAGATATTTTACATTTTTCTCTTAAAGATCAGAAAGTATAATCTTAGAGATCTTGTTCTTCCTCTTGCCATTGAAAAGGATTGAGCCATCCTTATGATTAACAACTTTACATGAGTTTTCATTAAAGATTATATCATAACCATTGTCACTTCATTGGCTTATGGACAATAAGTTATGCATTAATCTATCAACAAGAAAAACATTAGTAATATAAGGGAGTGAACCATTACAAATTGTTCCAGAGCCCATGATCTTCCCTTTCTGATCACTTTTGAAACCCACGAAGACTCCAGGCTTAAGTTCCAAGCTTTGGAATATATTCCTTCTTCCTGTCATATGTCGCGAGCAGCTAGAGTCAAAGTACCATGATTATTGTCTTAACTTCGCTGCTAAGGATATTTGTAACATATATTATCTGTTTCTTAGGTATCCATAGCTTCTTGGGTCCTTTACTATTAGTCTTCCCAAAGTTGTTACCAACGCTGGGCTTATATATATATATATATATATATATATATATATATATATATATATATATATATATATATATATATATATATATATATATATATATATATATATATATATATATATATATATATATATATATATATATATATATAATAAGATTTTGCTTTTGGTTTTGCCTTAGGTGTTGAAAGATTTTTTCTTTTTCTTTTTCTTTAGGCACAAAACCAGCAGAGAAAAAAATGAAAATGAAGAGTATTTGGTTTATCTTCTTTTTCAGAGTCAAATTCTTCATAAGACTCATAGCCAATAAATCTTATACTGTTTGTGCTTACGCCATAGATCATTGAAGCCATGACGCTTCTACCTAGGCTTCTAGAAAGAAATTTATGGAAAGACTTGTCATATTTCTTAATAACATCATTAGTGCTAACAAAATCTTCTGAAAGAATGTCTTTCTAAAGCTTGGAATTTTTTATTCTTAGAACATAGTTATCAATCTTAAGAATGTAAATTTATTCATTCAGAGATTAAAAATCTTCCTTAATATTATTGTATTCTTTAAAAACAGATTCATGGACCTTTTTGAGTTCCTTGAATTTGTTCTTAAGCAACTCATGTTTTTTCAAAATTTCAAGTAAAGAGAATGTTAATTTAGAATGAGAAAGGTCAGAAAATACATCTTCTATGTCTGAATCAGAATCTTCATCAGCTTATGGATAGATCATATTGTCATAAGCCCTAAGGCTAGCCATCAATGCTACGTTAGTTTTATTTTCTTCGATATCATCTTCCGAAGAATCAGAATCAACCAAGGTTTCCATCAACCCTTTCTTCTTTCCTATGAAAGCTTTCTTTTGGGGCTTGTCCTTTATGAGCTTAGAACACTCGTTCTTGTAGTGGCCTGGCTCTTTGCACTCATATAAACACAAGAAAAAGGGTGGTTTAAATTAGGTTGCACCAAATATAAACTTTTTGAAACTCAAACACAATAGCTAACAAGTGAATACAAATAAATTAACACAATTATTTTTATCCTGGTTCATTGTTAACTAAGTTACTCCAGTCCACCCCGCAAGGTGATTTGCCTTATCCACAAGGACTTAATCCATTATAATCCACTTATTACAGACAACCACAATAAGTTTGATCAATATTATTGACAACTACAATAAGTCTCTCAAGGAACCTATCAACAACTGTTGATTACAAGGATGTGTATACAAATATGCTTCTAATAAGAAGATTATACAATGTTTAAGTACAATAACACAAAAGTGTTAATAGCAATATATGAACAAAAATCTCCTTGATAATTTACAAAATTATATAAATAATATCTCAAAAGAGTTATGCAGCATTTTATCATAGTTTTGTAGAACCAAAGAGCTTATTTCTAATTCTTCCAAGTCCTCCTTTTATAGCTGAAAAAGAGATCCATTAGAGGGTTGAATAGGAAACATAAAAGAATTTGTCTTGTCCCTAACTGTCATGGTGGAAATGGTATACAAAATAGTACAAAAGGATTGTCCTTACGCCACCCTATAAAGGTAGTGGTCACAATGTACTTTGTACTCTTATACTCATCATCTCACCCAAAATAGTCTTGATCTTTATCTTCTATTTCTGTAGAGGCTTCTGATTGTATATTGATGAAGCATGTTGCACAAGGAGCAGAACTTGAATCTTCATAACCTAAGTCTTTGGAGTCTTCAGAACTCGTTCACCATAATCTTTGTCTTCAGAGTTTTCAGCACTTGGTCTTCAGATAATGTCTTTAGATCTTGAAAACTTGTTCAACAGAACCTTTCTTCAGCATCTTCAATACTTGGAACTAAAAGTAAAGATTTAGTAGGCCTCTAAAGCTTCCTTATAAAGTCACGATCATAAGCTCTTGTACTAACGTTCCTTGGAACCATTGCATAAGAAGCTATCCAGAATCTTGACTTATCTTTATAACACACCAAAAGTATTCTTCCAGATTGTTGAGTTCAGAACTTGATGAAGTCAGACGCATTCTATCAGATTCAGAACCTGTTCAGCAGAAGCTACACACTATATAGAAACCATTAGAATACATAATTTTTCTATAAGATACCATGTATAGTTATCATCAAAACTCAAGGCCAGATGCAGAACCAACATGTTCTAACAATCTCCCGCTTTTTGATGATGACAAAACCATCTATTTTGATAGAACAATTCATACAGGGTAATAACCATAGAACAAAAATTAAGAAAAGCTAAACAGTTCCCCCTTAATATGTTATACTCAAAATTCATTTATGCTTGTTAAAAGTCTCCCTCTGAGCCCAAGACTCATAAAATAAAATTTACAGTACATAAGGTGAAATAGAGAAGGAATACTTCCCCTATTGACGTCTCATAAGAGTCTAGATAAAACTGCATGGTATTCATCTCACAAATTGGCTTACTATCAGAACACGATGAAGTATCACAACCTATTTAGTAACTGTCTTGGTGCCTCACGTCAAACATAATAACTAATTCCTTGGTTCTTCCAAAAACTTTATCGTGACACCAGAAGGTGCAAAGCATCGTTGCCTGAATGACCATGTCCTTGATCATGTCTTCTGACCATGTCTTTGACCATGTCTTCTAACCATGTCTTAGACCATGTATTTGACGATGTATTAGACCATGTCTTTGACCATGTCATATGACCATGTCAATTGACTATATCTTTAGAAGGTCCATAACTTATGAGCGATACCTAGTTGACAGCAGAATTACTATACTTCCAAAAAGTTCACAACTTCTGAAGTGTCAGAGTCTGGTTTACCAGATTCTAGTTACAAAACTTTCAGACAATTTACAACTTCTAAAAATCTTTGTGGTATCAAAGCATACGTTTCCATTATTTCAGTTAATTCATAACCTTTGGAAATGCATAGTATCAGATCAACCTTGTCATGCTTCTAGAAAGTTCACAACTCATGAAGTGTTAGAGTTGGATCACCATACCTTTAGAAAGTTCACAACTTCTGAACAATATGTGGTATTAAACCAAGATTACCTTAATTTCAGAAAGTTCACAACTTATGAAACATATGTTGTATCAGAGCCTGGTTTAAACCTAATTCATTCATAAGGTTCATAAATTGTGACAAATACATTATTGTCATATGGTTACTCATCAAAGCTTACTTCATGCATCATTATCATGTCTTTGGATGCCATATGATAATCTTTTGATTCCCAATTAACCTGTCTATGAAAATCAGTGAACTTTTACAAAGTTTCTAATCAAACATCAAACACATGGTTAAAAGCAAAATAATTATAACATTAGAACGTGTTTGGGCTCAAGATTATGAGATTAGATACTATGAAAATCATATAGTCTTTCGCCCCTTTTGTCAGAAATAATAAAGATTTAGAAAAGACAAAAGAAAAATTAACACGCTTTTCTCTAAGAAATAATCAAATGACAACGAATACAACACATGAACATGAAATAACAATTTTATTCATTGGCGTGAAAAGAGTACAAGAAGGGAAAAACAAATTATACAAGAAAGAGAAACAAAATAATAATCAGCCAAAAAAACAACCAACAAATAATAACCACTATCATTTCCAAGAAGATTGTTAGAAGGAAAATTGGTAGTAACGATAAATAAAACAAGAAATTAGATATGGCATGCTAAAGATTCTCATTTTCAACATAAATTTTTATCCATTAATTACTTAAATAATATACTTTTAAACTTACTTTGAAAAAGGTAAAAATTATGACAGGGGGTAAAGCGTGAGGATTTTTATCATATCATAAGATTATCTCGTCTCCCAATGTGTCACATCAAGTACTAGGTGTGCTTCAAAAAAGACATCTGTCTTATTTTGAATTCCTAGCCTTTCACTTTCCTGACACCTCATTTAATGAAGTAAACTCTTCAATTTCCAATGGACAGAGGCTTTTTGAAAAGAATATTCTGACCATGGATACTTCTGATATATGTGAACTTCACTTGTCAGAAGCCTCATATCTTAGAAGCCACAAAAACAAATTAAGCTTTAGAATCTCATTTTCCCATTCTGGAAAGCTACATTCAGAGATTACACCTTTTTCATTATGGACACATAACCATGTTCAGGTGCTTTAGAATGAAAACAAGTATATCTTCTACAAGGGGTTTCGTAAAGATATTAGCCCATTGATGGAATGTATCAATGAATTTTAAAGAAATAACTCCCTTCTGAACATATTCTCTAATAAAGTGATGTTCGATCTCAATATGCTTAGTCCTAGAATGTAAAATAGGATTTTTGGAAAAACAAATAACAAAAGTATTACCATAGAAGGTAGGAATATTACTCTCAAATATTTGATAGTCTTCCAGCTGACTCTTCATCCTGAGGATCTGTGTACTACATCCAAAAGTATATTGTAGATTGCCTCTTGCTGGACCATGAGATTAGGTTATCCCCTAGAAACTAACAGCTTCCAGAAGTACTTTTCCTCTGAATTCTATCACCAACGTAATCAACATCACAATAACCTACTAACTTGTATTCACTTTATTTTCTATAACACAAACCAAGGTTAGTAGTACCTTTCAGATACCTAAAAATCCTTTTGACAACGGCCAAGTGAGATTCTCTAGGATCTGATTAGATGCGAGCACACAAGCTTACACTGAATAGAATATCAGATCTAGAAGCAGTTAAATATATTTGAGAGCCTATCATACCTATGTACAACCGCTGATCAACCTGACCACTTACCTCGTCCTTCTCTAGAATGCAAGTAGGATGCATATGAGTCTTGTATATCTTGCGTTCAGACAATTTGAACTTCTTTGGTATACTTACTCTGATGAATGAGAGTTTCTTCTGATCCTTGATATATCTGGATCCCCAGGAAGAACTTCAGTTCTCCCATTAAGCTCATATCAAACTCAACCTGCATAGACTTAACAAACTCCTTGCACAAAGTGGCATTAGCAGAACCAAATATAATATCATCCATATATATTTGAACTACTAGAATGTCATTTTTGAAGGACTTACAAAATAAAGTGGTTTAAAGCTTTCCCCTGGTGAAGTCATTTTCTAAAATAAAATTGCTTAATCTCTCATACCAAGCTCTGGGAGCTTGTTTCAGACCGTACAATGATTTCTTAAGTTTAAAAACAAAATCTGGTTTTTTAAGATCTTCAAACACAAGAGGTTTGTGTACATACACTTCCTCAATTATGTATCCTTTCAGAAATGCGCTTTAACATCCTTATGATATAAGATGATGTTGTGACTAACAAAAAAGGAAATTAAGAGACAAATAGACTCTAACATGACAAGTGGTGAAAAGGTTTCCGTATAGCCAGTCCCTTCTTGCTGACTATATCCTTGTGCAACTAGTCGAGCCTTGTTTCTTACCACCTATCTATTCTCATTGAGTTTGTTTCTGAAGACCCACTTAGTTCTAATTATGTGGGTTCCTCTGGGTCTAGGCATCAGATCCTAAACATCATTCATTGAGAAGTGATCAAGTTCTTCCTGTATTGCTAGAATCCAATCTTTGTCTATAAGCGCTTCATTAATAGATGTAGGCTCTATCAGGGACATCAAACCCAAAAGCATCGCTTTAGAAGGTTTGAAAGATGATCTGGTTCTGGCAGGTTCAGTCTTGTCACCCATCCTCAGAACATGATGATCTTTGTATGTGATTCTTCAGAGGTGTATGTGCTTCAACAAATTATGGTTGAGCATCTTTTGAGTCTTTGACCTCTTGTTCTTCTATAGTAGCTTCATTACATTCAATGATTGAAAAGGTAATCTATAGATTTGCAAACTTTTCAACTAGTTTTGACAGCTTTTAACTTTACTATCAAACTTCTTAAGATTCTATTTAGTGTTCGAGATAAAACAAGAGCATCAAAAGGGATGAAAGTAACAAATATTGGGCTTCTTGTTCTTCCATAATTCAAAAAAATTCTTACCCAGAATAAGTCTTATAGAGACTTTGTTCTGAATGTAACACGTTGTTACAACCTCTACCCAGAAGTGCTTTTCCATGTTGGTTTCATTGATCATGATTCTAGCCATTTCTTGCAAAGTCGTGTTCTTCCTTTACACAACTCCATTTTAATGTTGAGTTCTAAGGCAGGAGAAATCATGGGAAATTTCATTCTCATCAAATAGCTTCTTAAAGTGTTTGTTCTTAAATTCTCCACAATGATCAGTTCTAACCTTGACAATTCTGAGACTCATCTCATTTTACACTTGGTTACAGAAGGTGGTTAACACAAAATGTGACTCTTCCTTGAGTCTAAGAAACTTCACCCTAGTTCATATGTTATAGTCATCAATAGTGACTAATCTATAATTATTTCCATTGACTGACACAATTTTCACTGATCCAAACAAATCAATATGAAGAAGCTTCGATGGTTTGAAGGTAGAAACAACATTCTTTGATTTAAAATAAGTTTTTGAAAAATTTCCTTTCTCACATGTTTCATAAAGAGCTTCTGAAGACAACTTCATATTAGGAAGGCATCTAACTAAATTAAGCTTTTTACGTTGAGATAGCATTCTCATACTAACATGGCCTAATCGTCCATGCCAATTCCATTCCTCTTCATTAATAGACATAAGACATTTTATGTTTTTCTTTTTAAGATCATAAAGTCAAATTTTATAGATGTTGTTCTTACTTTTACAATTGAATAGGATAAATCCATCCTTCTGACTAACAAATTTACAAGAGTCTTAATTAAAGATAATATCATAACCATTGTCACTTAATTGACTTATGGACAATAAATTATGCATTAATCCATCAACAAGTAAAACATTAGTTATAGTGGGAAGAGAATCATTACCAATTATTCTGGAGCCTATGATATTTCCCTTCTGATCACCTCTGAAACCCACGACGCCTCCAACTTAAGTACCAGGCTTTAGAACATATGCCTTCTTCCTGTCATGTATCGCAAGCAGCAAAAGTCCAGGTACCATGACTGGTGTTTCAATTGCGCTTCTAAGAATATATGCAACGTAGATTATATGTTTCTTATGTACCCATAACTTCTTGGGTCCTCCCTTGTTAGTTTTCCCAAATATATTAACAACTCTAGGTTTAGTAGTATAATAATCATATTTACAAGTATCAAAGCGAGAAGGTTTTACCAAAGGTTTAGAAGCATATTTCTCATTTTCTTTTCCTTTATCTTTAGGCACAAACCCAAATGAGACAAAATGGGAATGAAGAGTATTAGGTTTGTCTTCCTTATCAGAATTACATTTGTCATAAGATTTATAACCAACACCATTGGTCCCATTTTTTCTCACGCCATAAATCATAGAAGCCATCATGCTTCTCCCCATGCTTCTGAATAGGAAATTCTGAAAAGCATTGTCATATTTCTTAATGACATCACCAGTCCTCATAGAAGCTTCTGGAAGAATTCTCATGCCTTTTAGGGAAAAGTTCTCATCTTTAAGGAAAAAAATTTCATCATTAATAATGAAGATATATTCCTTAATATTACTATTTTTGGAAGATATGGATTCCTGGGACTTTTTAAGTTCCTTAATTAAATCTTGAGTAACTCATGTTTTTCCAGAATTTCAAGTGAAGAGGAAGTTAATTCAGAATGAGTAAGATCAGAAAATACCTCTTTAGAAAATACTTCTTCCGTGTCTGAATCTGAGTCCGCTTCATCTTGTGGAGGGATCTTCACATCATAAGTTCTAACATGCACCATCATGCCACATTAGCATGTTATTCTTCTGAGTCATCTTCTCAAAAATCATAATCATCCCAGGTTTCCATCAACCCTTTCTCCATGCTCTTGAGAGCTTTCTTCTAGGGCCTGTCCTTCTCAAGTGTAGGACAATCATACTTGTAGTGTCCTGGCTCATTGCACTCATAATAAGTGACTTATTTTCCAATAGACTTCCTTTGACTAGAAGTAGACTCGAAGAGACACCAATCCTTCTAGTACTTATGAACCTATTTCATTGGTTTCTCTTCTAGAGACGGTTAACCTTCTGGACAACAGCGACAACTCATCTTCATTTTCATCAGAATATTCTTCTGAATTCTCAATCTCTTCAGAAAGCTTAAGTGAAATTACCATAGGCTTCCATTTGGATGGAAAGCTTATGATAATCTTCTTCATGTGATCTAAAATCGAATATCCTTTGTTCCAAATTCTCAGCCCTGCAACTAAGGTTTGAAACCTTGAGAACATAGTCTCAACTTTTTCGTCATCCACCATATTTAAAGCTTCATTATAACACCTTAAATATTATATTTATCTTTTAATTGTGTTGTTGTGATTTATGTGATTTAATCGATGGTTCAATGGTATGGTATTGGGTAGTATTGGGTTAACCAACATAATTAGAATTATTTATATATTTGATAATGATAATTATTTGGATTTATTTTAGTAATTAAATAGGGATAATATGAGGTATAGAGATGTTAAGGGCATTATGTTAATGTTGAGTGGAGTAAGTAAGGATAAGATGGGAATACCATATTAGGGGTCCAAAGGATAAAGAGACTTAAGGGAAAATTTAGAGAGTGAATCATATTTTTGGAACGATCGTACTCTGAGAAGAAGAAGAAGTAGAGGAGTAAGAAGTGCTAGGGAAAAGGAAGCCATTAGTGAAGCTTAGGAATCGTCAATCCATGGTAAGGGTGGGGTTCCAACTCTCTAAGGGTTTGTATAATGATGATTATGTAGGGGTAATTTGTTTCTCACTATTGGTAGAGATTTAGGCTTGGTTGGGGTTTTGTGATACTTTGGTGGCATGATGAAATAGTGATGAAATTGATGAATTTAAAGTGTGTGATTCATGTGAATTGATGCTTATATCATGTATGATGATGTGTTATTGTTGTGGTATGATAAAGTGTTGACTTTTGGTAGATTGGGAACTGTTCTGACGTGAAATCATATGTAACTTGGGACTAGTTCAGTACAGGAATCGTAACAGCAATGTTACTGTCAGACACACTTCACCGGGAGAGCCTCTTACATCGTCGGGCGAGCCTCTTGTGTCTTCGGGAGAGAGCATTTGGCTAAGCCTTGCCAGGAGAAGAATCATGCAAAGGAAATTGCGGAACTGGGTGCTCTTGGAAAATGTATGGGGGTGTAGGCCTCTCTTACACTTCACCGGGAGAGCCTCTGGCGACAAACCCAGTCATCGGGCGAACCTCAAGCAAAGTAACACTGTAGCATAAAAATTTTCACCATTTGACGCACAGTTTAAACCTTCAGAAAGCTAAATATATTTTCAATCTTATAAAATTCCTTTCGAACCCTGTAGGTGATTATTTGTTGAGGACTTATACTTTTCTGTATGTAATCTTGCTTGTTATACTGATATATATGTATATATGCATGCACTTATGTATGGTAATGCTGGGTGATGTTGTTTGGACTATATGATTGGTATTTCGTGTGAGTGGGAAGATGGTGGCCGTATTGGTGTGTCTTATTCATAGATGTAGATATGAATATGTGTTGTGTTATTGCATGGTTGTATCACATGCATTTCCTATTGGGGATCTTGGTCCTGTTTGGTGTCTCAGATCCTAGATGGCGTGGATCAGGAACGATGTGAACCTCATCGTTCATGATGTGGGTTGGTTCTGATCCTATATGGCGTGGATTAAGAGCGGGGTGTGTAACACCCCATTTAAATATTTAGTCATTGTTTGTTGATTTTGTGTTATTTTGGCATAATTAAGGTTATGTGGGCATGACTAAGGGTATGAGAGAACTTAGTTTTAATTAGATAATTAGAATAAAATCTAGCATATGGTGTAATAATAATAATGCTAAATGATGAAATATACTATTATTATTAATAAAAATACTATTGTTAGATATATGGTATAGTTGTCACTAATAATAATATTATTATTAATATTATAGTTATTATTATTATTATTATTATTATTATTTCATAATTATTATTTTTATTAAGAATAAACATAATAATTGAAGAAGAATGGTAGAAAGAGAATTGGAAAAAAATTGTTGTCACGTAGAAATAGAGAAGAGAAGAGATGGAAAAGCTTGGGCAAGAGAGAATTCCACTATTGTTGTAGGATCAAAGCTCCGAACTAAGGTAAGGGGGGGAGAATGGGTTCTTTAAAGGGTGATTATAATATGAGAGGGTAGTGAGGGTTCCTTTCACTCTTTAGGTTTTGTATGTAATTGGTATATGTTTTTCGTTTGTTTGATTGATGTTATCTCTATGTGAGTCTATGTGGATTTCTGGATTGATTGATTCTAATGATGTGATTGTTGTTGATAATTATTGTTGTTGTGGTGTTATTCCATGAAACCCCTATCTAGAAAATGTGGGCTTAGGAAGATGAGAAAAGTTAGAATTTTGATGTAGAGAATTATTCTAGAATGTTAGATTAATGAAATTGGTTTAAGTTTATAGGTTGTTAGGTGTAAAAACACTATTTTGGGTCCAAATTAGGAGCTTGGAGGTGCTTCAAATGAGTATAAATCGTACTGATACGAAAACATGATTTTTGGTGTAGCAGACTGGCCATACACGTATGAGGGAGGCCATTCGCGTATGTGGGACACTCCTAGGGGTTATACGCGTATGGTACGCACACTGTCCCCAAGCCAACATGACTTTCTGCCGGAACACGTATGATACACATATGAAAGGAAGGCTATACACGTATGGGCTAGCCATTACGCGTATGGGAGTTCTTAGAGAGTTTTTGAGGGAAATCCCCCTCTGATGGTACACGTATGATACGCGTATGAGGCCTGATAGTTGGAACCTACGCGTATGATACACAGGGATTAGGGGCGAGGAAGAGGCCATATGCGTATGGGGAAGGGCCATACACGTATGAGCAGACTGATGTGCATAATTCCCCATTTTCGTGATTTCTTTCCATTTTCGCGTGTAGTGTAGTTTCTTTTGGTCTGTAATGACTAGTATGATTTAGGCAGATGTAGGGAGGCTACTAAAAATATAACTTGGGTTAAATTATGGAAATTTGTGTGAGTTTCCTATGTTATATGAAAGTGTATGGATTAATTGCATTATGTATTGCATGATGATGATGATGTTGTTGGCCTGTATTTACGTAATGTTAGGGGTTCATGCCCTGTGGTTGCAAAATATGTTGTTGCATTTTGGTTTTGCATGTATGCATTGGTGAGGGCTTATGCCCTGTTGTTGGCCTGTAATGGCATTATGTTAAGGGCTTATGCCCTGATGGTACCACATGCATTGAGTTAGTGTTGGTCTTATGTCATTGCATTTTTGATGATTTGATGTTGTAATATGTAGATGATTTTTGTGATGTAAAGTAGTGAATGACATGTTAATTGTATGAATGGTTTGCATAAATACTCATTAGCATGTGATATTCACTGTATATTTATTGAATGTAAATCTCACCCCTTTTTTGTTGTTGTGTCTGTGCTCCTTAGGGAGTACAGATAATCGGTTACCTGAGTAGTGCTTGGAGTTAGAGTTACCTGATCAAGTCTTAGGAATCACTCTGATACGTAACACGGAATTTTGGAATTTGTTATACTTTGCATTGTTTCATTTTATTACGTATCTTATTTAATATTTATGTTGAACCACACATTTATTGGTGCTTTTATTATTGTTGAGGCCTTAACACCATGGAAGCGAATGAATTTGATTTTTCCACTGTTAAGTTGAGTTTTATAATAAATGAAGTAATAAAGTGACTTCAAACATTATGAGTTTTTGAAAGATAGGACATCCTACTTGTGTACTCTGATATTTTTCGTAGATTATAGAATACTTATTTTTATGGGGAAATTGGGGTGTTACAATTGGTATCAGAGAAGGTCGGTCCTTCTGGCCAGGTTGTTGAGTCAGTAGTGTAGTGTGATGGTTGAATGTTGTCGATGTGTTTCTGCTAACCATTATTTGATGTTATGGTGTGAAACATAGTAATGGATGGAAGAAACGATACTGCTCGTGTTGCTGCTTTGTAGGCTATGGCTCAGGCTACGTAACATCAACCTAATTTTGGTGGGAATGATGGATCCCGTATTTTGGAGACATTCCAGAGGAACTATCCGTCTACGTTCAAGGGTAGGTATGATCCTGATGGAGCGTAGGTGTGGCTAAAGGAGATTGAGAGGATCTTTCGGGTTATGGATTATTCTGAGGCACATAAGGTGCGATTCGGTACACATATGCTGGAAAAAGAGGCTGATGACTGGTGGATTAACACTCGTCAAAGGATGGATGATGAAGGTGAAGATATTACTTGGGCCGTGTTCAGCAGGGACTTTATGAGGAAGTAATTTCCTAAAGATGTCTGCAGGAAGAAAGACATTGAAATTTTGGAACTGAAATGGGGAGATTTTTCGGTGACTGAATATGCTGCTAAGTTCATGGAGATGGCAAAGTTCTACCCTCACTACAATGAGATAAACTCTAAATTCTCAAAGTGCATTAAGTTTGAAAATGGTTTGCATCCAGAAATCAAGCGAGCTATTGGATATCAGAAAATTCATAAGTTTCCACATTTGGTGAATAGCTGCAGGATCTATGATTAGGATAGTATGTCTCATTACAAGATCATAAATGATAGGAGAGGCAAGAAACAACACAACTGTGGGAAGCCTTACAATTCTCCAACTGACAAAGGTAAACAGAGAGTTGCTGATGGTAATAGGACAAGTGGGAGAGGTGCTCCTGCGGACATCATATGTTTCAAGTGTGGAAAAACAAGTCATCAAAGTAATGTATGTACTATGGAAGTGAAGAGGTGTTTCTGTTTTGGTAAATATGGGCATGAGATAACTGACTGTAAACACAAAGAGGTAATATGTGTCAATCGTGGCAAGGAAGGACATGCCAATACTCAGTGTCAAAAACCGAAGAAAGCTCAGTCTGGTGGGAAAGTGTTTGCTTTAGCTGGAACTCAGACATCTAGTAGAGACTGTTTGATTAAAGGTATATGTTTCATTAATAGTACTCCTTTAATTGCTATTATTGATACTGGTGCCACCCATTGTTTTATTGCTGCTGAATGTGTGAAAAAGTTGGGTCTTGTATTATCTTCTATGAATGGAGAGATGATTGTCGATACTCTAACTAAGGGATCAGTGACTACTTCTCTTGTATGTTCGAAGTATAATTTGTAGATATTTGACTGAGACTTTATTGTGGATTTAGTTTGTTTACTGTTGAGTGGCTAGATGTGATTTTAGGCATGAACTGGTTGGAATACAACTACATTTATATTAACGATTACAACATATATGTGCGGTTTTCTACTCCTGATAAGGAAGGGGAAGCTCGATTTTTATATTCCAGACAATTGAATGAATAGATGCAAGATGAAGCTCAGGTGTTTTCTTTGATGACGTCCTTGTCGATTGAGTATCAGGCTGCAATTGGTGAGTTGCTGGTAGTGTGTCATTTTCCGAAAGTTTTCCCAGATGATATTCCAGATGTTCCACCAGAAAGAGAAGTGGATTTTTCTATTGATCTTGTTGCTGGTACCAGACCTATTTATATGGTACCCTACATGATTTGGGCATCTGAACTAGCAGAGTTGAAGAAGCAATTAGAAGACTTGCTTGAAAAGAAATTTGTGAGGCCAAGTGTACCGCCTTGGGGAGCCCTAGTGTTGCTAGTGAAAAATAAGGATGATAGTATGAGACTCTGTGTTGATTACCAACAATTGAATAATATATCAATTAAAAACAAGTATCCACTTCCGAGAATAGATGACTTGATGGATCAACTAGCGGGTTCACGTGTATTTAGCAAAATCGACTTGAGATCAGGCCATCACCAGATTCTAGTCAAAGATTATGATATTTAGAAGACAACTTTCAGAACTCGATATGGGCATTATGAATATTCAGTGATGCCATTCGGTGTTACCAATGCGTCAGGAGTGTTTATGGAGTATATGAACCGTATCTTTCACACTTACTTGGATCAGTTCATAGTCATATCCATTGATGATATTTTAATATATTCCAAATCAGAGGAAGAGCATGCTGAGCATTTGTGATTAGTATTACAAGTGTTGAAAGAGATTAAGCTATATGATAAGTTTTCAAAATGTGAGTTCTGGTTAGAGAAAGTTAGTTTTCTTGGTAATTTAATTTCAGGAGGTGGTATTGCAGTAGATATATCCAAGGTGGATGACATTTTGCAGTGGCAGACTCCAAAGTCGGTTATAGAAATTAAAGGGTTTTTGGGCTTGGATGGTTATTATAGAAGATTCATTTAAGGCTTCTCTAAGTTAGAACTTCCATTGACTCAGCTGACTTGTAAAGGAAGAGCCTTTGTGTGGGATATCCAGTGTCAGGAAAGTTTTGCCAAGCTAAAGAAGAAATTGACGATGACTCTGATTTTGATATTACCTAATCCTGAAGAATCGTTTGTTGTGTATTGTGATGCTTCTAAATTTGGTTTAGGTTGTGTGCTTATGCAAAATGATAAGGTGGTATCTTATGCGTCAAGGAAATTGAGCATTCATGAAAGGAATTACCCTACTCATGATCTAGAATTAGTTGTTGTGGTGTTTGTACTAAAGATTTGGAGGCATTATCTTTACGTATCCAAATTTGAAGTATTTAGTGATCACAAAATATTGAAATATCTGTTTGACCAAAAATAATTGAATATGAGACAACGAAGATGGCTAGACTTGCTAAAGGATTACGATTTTGGCTTAAATTACCATCCGGGTAAAGCTAATGTTGTGATGGTTAGAGAATTAGAATATATCAAGAAATTCATAGAAATGAGTTTAGTTTGTGAGTATACACCACTAAGTGTGATGCTAGGTATGTTGAAAATTAACAATGATTTCTTGAATAATATTAAAGAGGCTCAGAAGTTTTATATAAAACTGGTAGATTTGATGGTTGGGAGTAATCAAGCTGAAGATAGTGATTTTAAAGTTGACGAACAAAGTGTATTGAGATTCTGTAATAGCGTTTGTATTCTTGATGTTTCTGAGATGAAGAAGATGATTCTGGAAGAAAGCCAGAAAAGTAATTTGAGTATTCATCCAGGTGCTACTAAGATGTATCAAGACTTAAAGAAGTTGTTTTGGTGGTCCGGATTAAAACGAGATGTGGCAAGGTTTATGTATGCATGTTTAACTTGACAAAAGTCGAAAGTCGAACATCAGTGACATGCGGGGTTGTTGAAACCATTAGATGTTCCTAAGTGGAAATGGGATAATATATCGATGGACTTTGTGATTGGGCTGTCAAGTACTCCAAGGGGACATGACACGATTAGGGTGATTATTGGTAGTCTAATAAAGTCAGCTCATTTTATTCCGATCAATATCAATTTTTTGGTACCACAATTAGTATAGATTTATATCCGTGTGATTGTGAAGCTTCATGGTGTTCCATCAAGCATTGCGTATGATAGAGATCCAAGGTTTACTTCTAGATTTTTGGAGATTTTACAGGATGCATTGGCATCTAAGACGAGATTGAGCTCGGCATATCATCCAGATACAGATGGCAAGATAGAGAGAACTATTCAATTGTTGGAAGATTTGTTGAGAGCTTGCGTGCTTGAGCAAGGAGGAACATGGGCTAGTTATCTTTTATTGATAAAGTTTACTTATAACAATAGTTAACATTCTAGCATTAGGATGGAACCATTTAAGGGAGTGTATGGTCGGAGGTGTAAGACTTTATTGTGTTGGTATGAATCTGGTGAAAGCATAGTGCTTGGGCCTGAAATTGTCCAACAAACTAAAGAAAAAGGTGAAGCTAATTCAGGAAAAGATGAGGACTTTACAAAGTAGTCAAAATAGTTACCATGACAAGAAGAGGAAGGACCTTGAGTTTCAAGAAAGAGATCATGTATTTTTAAGAGTCACATCAGTGACCGGTGTTAGACGGTGGCCTTGCCACCTAACCTTTCGAATTTACATGACATGTTCCATGTGTCACAACTTCAGAAGTATATTTCGGTCCATCTCATGTGAACTCGATGGATGACGTGCAAGTGAGAGATAATCTTACGGTTGAGACCTTGCCGATGAAGATCAAAGGCTGTGAAATAAAGAAGTTGAGGGGCAAGGAAATTCCTCTCGTGAAAGTGGTTTAGGGAGGATAAACTAGAGAAAGTATGACGTGGGAATTAGAGAGCAAGATGTGGGAGTCTTATCCGGAATTGTTCGCATAAGGTAACTTTCGAGGACAAATATTCTAAGTGGGGGAGAGTTATAATGCCCCATTTAAATATTTAGTCATTGTTTGTTGATTTAGAGTTATTTTGGCATAATTAAGGGTATGTGGGCATGACTAAGTGTATGAGAGAACTTAGTTTTAATTAGATAATTAGAATAAAACCTAGACTATAGAGTAATAATAATAATAATAATAATGGTGAATGATGAAAAAGATCTTATTATTATCAATAAAAATACTATCGTTAGATATATGGTATAGTTGCCACTAATATTATTATTATTAATAATAATATAATTATTATTATTATAATTATTCCATTATTATTATTATTATTATTATTTGTTATTAAGAATAAACATAATTATTATGAGAGAACTTAGTTTTAATTAGATAATTAGAATAAAACTTAGCCTATGGTGTAATAATAATAGTGATGAATGATGAAAAATACTATTATTATTATTATTATTATTATTAATATAGTTATTATTATTATAATTATTCCATTATTATTATTAATATTATTTGTTATTAAGAATAAACATAATCATTAGAGAAGAGTGGTGGAAAGACAATTGGAAAAAAATTGATGTCACGTTGAAACAGAGAAGATAAGAGAAGGAAAAGTTAGGGCAAGACAGAACTCCACCATTGTTGAAGGATCAAAGCTCCAACTAAGGTAAGGGGGGAATGTGTTATCTAAAGGGTGATTATAACATTAGAGGATAGTGAGGGTTCCTTTCCTTCTTTAGGTTTTGTATGTAACTGATATATGTTTTTCATTTGTTTGATTGATGTTGTCTCTATGTGATTCCATATGGAATTGTGTAATTATTGATGCCAATGATGTGATTGTTGTTGATAATTATTGTTGTTGTGATGTTATTCCATGAAACCCCAATCTATAAAATGTGGGTTTAGAGAGATGATGAAAAGTGATAATTTTGATGTAGAGAGTTGTTATAGAATGATAGATTAATAAAATTGATTTAATATATAGGTTGTTAGGTGTAAAAACACTATTTTGGGTCAAAATTAGGAGCTTAGAGGTGCTCCAAATAAGTGTAAATCACAACAGACTAGCCATACGTGTATGAGGGAGGCCATACGCGTATTGGGGATACTCCCAGGGGTTGTACGCGTATGGAACATGCCCTGTTCCCAAGCCAGCATGATCTTCTGCCAGAACGCGTATGATACGCGTATGAAAGGAAGGTGATATGCGTATGGGCTAGCCATTACGCGTATGAGAGTTCTTGGAGAGGTTTTAAGGAAATCCCCCTTTGTTGGTACGGGTATGATATGCGTATAAGGCCTGGCAGTTGGACCCTACGGATATGATACACAGCGATTGGGGGCGAGGAAAAGGACATACGCGTATAGGGTAGGGCCATACGCGTATAAGCAGGATGATGTGCATAATTCCCTATTTTCATGATTTCTTTCTTATATTCATGTGTTGGTAGTTTTTTTTTCGTGGGTAGTTTCTTTTAGGGAGGCTAGTAATAATAGAAATTGGGTTGCAACGTGGAACTTTGTGTGAGTTTCATATGTTGTGTGAAGCTGTATGGATGAATTGCATAATGTATTGCATGATGATGATGATGTCGTCGGCCTGTATTGGCGTAATATTGTGGGCTCATGCCCCGTGGTTGCATAATTATGTTGTTGCATTTTGGTGTTGCATGTATGCATTGGTGAAGGCTTATGCCCTATTGTTTTTCCTGTAATCGAGTTATTTTGAGGTCTTATGCCCTATTGTTGCCCTATCTGATATTATGTTGAGGGCTTATGCCCTGTTGGTACCATATGCATTGGGTCGGTGCTGGTCTCTTTGCATTTCATTTTTGATGATTTGATGTTGTGTTATGTAGATGAGGTTTATGATGTAAAGTAGTGAATGACATGTGAAGTGTATGAATGGTGTGAATTACTACTTCTTAGCATTGATATTCACTGTATATTTATTAAATATTATTCTCACCCCTTTTTTTTATTGTGTCTATTCTCCTTAGGGAGTACACATAATCAGGTATACGATTAGTGCTTGGAGTGAGTGTTACCTGATCGAATCTTAGGAATCGCTCTGATACGTAACACGGGAATTTGAGAATTTGTTATACTTTCCATTTGTTTCATTTTTTTACGTATCTTATTTCATATTTATGTTGAACCACACATTTTTTGGAGTTTTTATTATTGTTGAGGCCTTTCCGCCATGGAAGTGAATTAATTTGATTGTTCCGTTATTAAGTTGATTTTAATGAGAAATGAAGTAATAAAGTGACATGAAACTTTATGAGTTTTTGAAAGATGTGACATCCTACTTATGTACTATGATATTTTTCGTATATTGTATTATAAAATATTCTTGTGGGGAAACTAGGGTGTTATAAGGTGAACCAAATTGTTCACGATATTAGTGGCTCTGGTCCTAGATGGCGTGGATTCAGGAGCGATGTTGGTACCACATGCATTGAGTCTATTGTTGTACTCCAAAATTTTCCCTCTTCATTTTAACCCTAATTTTTCATATTTCATCATCACATGCATACATACATGTCATTGAGTCTATACTCATGGAATCAAGGGTTTTCTCTGCAAGAAAGAGTTGTGAAAATTGACTATTCCGTTAAGCAGCATTGTGAAGTAAAATTCAGGGTTTTCCGCATTTTAATGCACGCCGAACGTGTTCCAAGCTATACAATAAAAAATTAATCAAATAATCATCATATCAAAGTCACATGTGTTCCAACACGCTTTGAATTGTGTAGAAAGTCAAGCGTTTCAATTGATTTGAGACAGTGTAGATAGAAATGCAATACCGTGGGTTACAAGGTCAAAAAATCATAACTTGAGATCAGAAAATGGTTTTGGAATGGTTCTTCAGTCTTTAGAACCTTCTTGAGATCTTCCCTAATTCATATGTTCATATCGAAGGCTAATTTTAAGAAGAATATTTTTAAAAGCCCCAAATACCTGAAATCACATTATATGGTGGATTTGTCGGTTCGCTGGTTTTTGGATCCTTAAAAATTCGTAACTTCGGACCGGAAAATCATATTTGTGTGGCTCTTGGAACATTTGAATCATCTTTTTATTTCCTTCGAGTTTCATGTTCATCCTGAAATCCAATTCAGTGAGGAAGATCTCTGAATGTGCGAATACTTTGAAGATATACAATCGAAATACCGTGAAAATACTGTGCTGAACCACTTTTTATAGGATGTTTAAAAATTCATAACTTTCGCCTGATTGAACGTTTTTGGATTCTTCAGAAGTTAATTCTTTGCAGAAGATCCCCGAAAGTGCGACTTACCAAAGAAAATCGCACCCCAAAATGGTTTTCTACCAGACTTTTTTTCGATATTGAAAAAATCGTAAATTTCTCAATTTTTATCGATTCAGGATGATTCTTAAAGCGTGAGATCACAAATTTTACCATCTACAACTTATCTTCAGGTACCAAGTTCGGATTGTGCTTCAAAGGCTTTAGTTTGTGGCTTGCTTCCTAAAGTGCGCACGGAAATAAGCTGTATTTTCAATATGGAAAAATAAGTCCACTATTTCTCGCCATTCGAAAAATCGTAACTCACTTGATTTTCGTCGTATCAGAGTGATTCTTTTGGAACGACGTCACAAATTTCGTCACCATCAATTTTGTTTCAGGTCGTGCATTAGGATTCTGCGCCGAAAGACATGAGCTTGTGGTTTGTTCGTGCGCCGTACACCTAATAAGCTGAAAAATTTTCATTGTAAATTTTAATACCGAGTTTTTCGCTATTCAAAGCATCGTAACTTGATAAATTTTTATCATATCAGGGTGATTATTTCGAAGCCGCGTCCCAAATTTTGTCGCCGAAATTTTTGTTTCAGGTCGCACGTTAGGGATTCTAACCGTGTGACATGAGTTTAGGGGTTCTATGTCGACTGTGCATGAAATAAGCGGAAAAATCAAATTTGTCAAACACAATTACACAAATTATTTACAACCTCTCAAACCAATCACCAAATTCTCTCAACTTTTCTGAAGAACTCAAGAGCACTCAACAAATACCCAAGAACACAAAGAGGAAAATTTCAAGCTAGATTCATCTTCCTCCTCCATCACCACGCCTCCTTCTTTCTCTCACCGGACCACCAGGCAAACTCCCTTCGGCCAAGACCTCCATTGTCCACCTCCGAGTCGGCTTCTCGGACTCCCTCTATCGCACCTTACTCGGACATGCATACTCCTTTTGTCGTTAGCTCCAATCAAAATTCTCTTCTCTGATCAACTTCTTCTTCGTCAACTTCAATAAATCTTTGATCCTTTCTACTTGACTCATTTGTTTGATATAATTTATTCGTTGAATTCTTATGATATTTGATTGTTCATGAGTTGTATATTATGTGAATTCTTGAGATAAGTGTTTAATTGATGAAATATTGAATTTAATTTAATTTTTGATTGAATTGAATTGTGAATTAATTTGATATTTGGATTTTGATAATGTTGAAGTGTGGAATTGATTTAATAATGAATTAATTAGTTTAGATCTTGAATTTAGTCGGTAAAATTGATGTTGATTTTTGAATACCGAATTTTAGATCTAAATGTTGATTATTGAGTTTTAATGAGAATTTAATTGTGTTTTCATGAGTTAATGCAATTTTTGATTTGATTTGTTGATGAATTTGATTTTTCGACATAAAAAACCTCAAATCCGATAAATTGCATTAACACTTGAATTATGCTATTTTTGGCTTGGAATCATTAATTGAATGCAGATTTATTTGTTTGCAAGCATTTGCAATTTCTAAGCGACATAACTTGAATCTGTAAAGGCTTTTATGCCTTTGTTTGTGATTTTCAAATCCGATTTTGATCAATACCGATTCATGCACGTGTTGCTGCCCGGAAAATATAAACGTTTTGTAAATCTCTTTTCAAAAGTTGTTTGATGCTTATTCATGCATGTCTATGGATTTATGGACCGTTTGTGTTGAGCTTTACTGCTTTTGACGCGTTTTCCCAGGTAAATTCATGAAATAGTTTAGTGCTGCCGGTTTGGTAAGTTGGTGCCACACTTTCATTTAATTGTTGGCTATAGCTCGGTTGAGTTTGTTGTGATGTTTGGATGACGTTTATGTCAAACTTTAACAGTTTCAGATTGACTTTTTGTGAAATTTTGCGATACGGTGCAGTGATGTTCGGATTTTGAAAATGCACTTGGAATGTGATTTAACCATGGTTTAATTCACAAGTGAAGTTTCTTTGATGTTTGGATGACATTTATGTCGAGTTTTGTTGGTTTTGAATCAACATTTGGTACGGTTCATGATTTTGATGTGTTGCTGTCCGGGATTTGTAAATGGTAGCATATTTCGGTTGTAATTCTTGAACATTGCATAAATGAGTTTAATCAGGCATTTTTTTAGCATTTGCATCAAGTTTATTCGGTTTTGATATGACTTTTTATGCATTTCATATAATGATACAATGTTGTCCGGGTTTTCTTTAAACATGTACATTATGATTTTATATCCATATAATGCATGTTTGTGTTTAATTGTTTGATTGTTGACCATTGTTGTTGAGTTTGCCCCCCTTTTAATGCGATTATTTGAGCGATTACGTGAATCAATACCATGCTGCCCGGATTTGGAAGTTTTGCTTAGATAAGATTTAATTATTGGTTTATGAGTTATTAGGATTGTCTTGATGTTTTTTTGAGCTTAGCATTAAGTTTGTGCGATTTTAAACCGATATTTTGTGCAATTCATGAGATCATACACATGCTGCCTGGGAATTACTGTTGTGATTTCGTTGCTTTTTTCAACTTTGTATCATTCATGATAATATTTCTTTTTGAGTTGTGATATTGATTGGTTGATTACAATTAATTTTCCTTGTTATTTTCTAACTCATCTTGTGATATTGTGCAAGTTTCGGAAGGCGATTTTTCGCACAACACATTTGTTTGAATTGTTCTTTGCTTTTGTAGCATTGTTTTATGCGGGAAGTTAGCTTGACACGAGCACTCATTGCTCGCGATTTGTTTTTGCATTGAGACATTTGATTATTATATTGGATATTGATTATGATTATTGTGTTGTAGATGTTAGCTTGCTCGAAGTTTTTTGGGCTTTTCTGCTTTGCTTGCTTGCTACGAACTCTTGTTCGTTTGGTATTATACTGATTCTGGTTTATTTTTCCGCGTCATTTACCGCTTTCCTTTCCATGAGAAGTAGGAATGTATATTCATGATTGGGAGTCCCTATTTTAAGAGGGCAAATATGTTTTAAATACCTTTAGAAGGCATTCTTGTTTGTTTTTTTTGCACAAAGTCCTCAAATGATGCAATGTTTGTGTTTGCTTGTGTGCAAAAGTACTCAAAGAAAGCATTTCCACTCCCCTTTTAATTTGTGCTTGCTATCAAGTCAATAAGTGGAACAGAGGGCCCACAATTGTCCCCCGCGCATTCTAGTCTGTATCGTTCTTAGCTCGCGTTATATGTTAAGGCTTTTAACCGTGCCTATTATGTTTCATTGAGTCATATAAAGTGGAAAAGGGACCGTAATCACCCCCCACACTTTGTCATTCATTTTGAAGTTATTATATCATGTTTCATCAAATGTTGATGCTCTGAGTTGCTACTCGATGTTGGTGCTTGAGCAAATCAAGTGGAAAGAGTTCCTTACTCCCACTTTGAGATCCATTGGACTCTTTGTTTGTTGCTAGCTTACACTCGATTTTGTTTGATTGCACTTGTGTTATGTTTATGTTTAAACTTTTTCATGATCCCTTAGGATTTATTTTCTCCTTTTTAATTCAAGTTGGATATTAGGTTGTAAACTTTGCATGTTCCCTTAGGATTGCTTGTTTCGTTTTTGATTCAAGTTGGACATTAGATTTTAATCTATGCATGCTAACTTAGATAGATATTTCCCCTTGTTATTTGGACCTTAGGATCACCATTGCATGATAACATTATGGATAAAGCTAGATAGTTTCCATTAGATGTATTCTTTTTCTTTTTGCATTCTTAAAACTAAAACCTCTTTTTTCTTTGAAAATTCTAAAACACTTAATAAAGGAAGGTGTGAATCGTATGCAATTAAGTCTTGTGGGGTAGAGCCAATCAGTTTAGACTGAGCCTCAATCTATTTTAACTTTTGGACTTTATTACGGTTCAAATCGCAAATTCTTTCACAATTAAAAGTACAAAGCAATGTAAATATTTTTTGTCTTTGTTAAGAATAATTGTTGTCGATGTTTTCTGCTGCGAATAAATGAAATATTTTCCAAACATGAAGTATATGTGCTTTTTATGTTTTTTTATAAATGTGTTACGTATTTCATATCGATGAGCATGTGTATGTATGAAGGTAACATCCTGATTATTGAAATGATTAAAATTCCTTTGAATTTGATTTTATAATTACGCATGGGTTTTAGGGTGTTACACCGGGTCTTTTAGTTTTGGTGGCATTTTATTTTGAAGTATGGAACTACATTCTTCATTAAGTACAATTGTGTTATCATCGTTGAGCTTCGTTTTATTGGATTGTATCTCTTTCAGGAATTTAGCATAATTCGACATTTGAGTTAAGGCTTCTGAGAAAGGAATGGTTATATTGAGTTGCCTCAGGAGTTGTCCGCCAGTTTTCGAATTTTCTAGTCTTTGAGGGTATGGAATGGGAGGCTTGATGGAGGCGGAGGTATATAAGGTTTCTCTTTTTCAATAGCCCTATTTTCTTTTGATTCTGGTTCTTTCCTCTTTTCAATTTCATCGTCATGGCTTTTGTCAACAACATTTTCTTCTTATTTATTTGCTTCTTCTGGTTTCCTAGTCATGGGTTGTTCTTAGTTATAGGTTCAATTGGTATGTCCTAATAGGTTCCATTTCTTAAGGTTACAACACTTGCATGGCCTTTGGGATTCGATTGTGGTTGTTTAGGAAATGTGCTAGCAGGGGAAACGTTGGCTGCTTGTTGGTGTGCTACTTGAGAGATTTGTGTTTCTAACATTTTATGGTGAGTGGCTAGGGCGTCTACCTTGTTTTCTAATTGCTTGAGTTGTTCACTAGTATGCATATTTTGAATAAAAAAATCCTTCTTTTGTTGTGCTTGGGTAACAACGAAACTTTCCATCATTATTTCAAGGTTGGACTTCCTAGGAACATTTGGAGTAACATTGGAAGCCTTGTGATATTCTTGTGGTATGGTAGGGGTTGAGTTAGGTGCAAATAATGCGTTGTTGCTCTTGTACGAGAATTTTGGATGGTTTTTCCAACCAGGGTTATAGGTATTTTCATAAGGGTTACCTTGAGCACAATTCACTTGGTCAGTGGGAATTCTTGTCAAAAGTGAACATTCGGGGGCAACATGTCTAGGAATTATGCATAAATCGTAGTTTGGAGCTACTCCAGCCAAAGTGGCTACATCGGTTATGGTCAAGTTTTATATCTTTTGAGTGAGAGCTTCTACCTTGGAATTCAAATGATTGAGTTCATTTACTTTGTATATACTGCCTTTCGTCTGGGGTTTTTCTATAGAACTTCGCTCAGTTCCCCATTGATAATTATTTTGAGTAATGTTTTCTATGAGCCGATAAGCATCTCAGTAGGGCTTGTCCTTTAGTGCACCGCCAGTAGTAGTGACTGTTGTTAATCTTGTGTTTTACAAGAGACCAAGATGTAGATAAAGTCTTCACATGTCTTTATATTTCTCCCAGGCTTCAAAAAGAGATTCCTCATCTTTCTGGATAAACCCATTGATTTGAATTCTTATCATAGCATTTTTTCTAGGTGGAAAATATCGGGCTAAGAAGGCTTTCTTAAATTTATTTCATGAAGTGGAGGAGTTTGAGGGTAGAGATTGCAGCCAAGCTCTAGCTCTGTCACTTAGGGAAAACGGGAAAATAAGTAGTTTTATTTCTTCAGGGCTAACAATAGTGACCTTCACCATGTCAGCTTATTGCACAAATATAGATAAATACAAATATGGGTCTTCTATGGGGTTTCCTGAGAACTGGTTTTATTGTACGATTTGCAACAAAGTAGGTTTCAGCTCAAAATTGTTTGCCTCGATGGCTGGGGGTGTAATAGTCGAATGTGGCTCTTCTTGAGAGGGAGCTACAAAATCCTTAAGAAGTTTGTTGTTGTTGGCAACCATATCCTTAAATGGAATTCCTCAATTCGTTGTTTAAGACGAATAAAATGCTTGATTTCGTTGATAGGTTGTGCTAAACATTTTCCGGAGGAACGAGTATCTGGAAAACAACCTAGGTTAAGGAGAAGGAAAGAGTTCCTTAGTCTCTATTGTTCAACTATGTAGTTATGATGTTGACTAAATTAAGTCCCGGGAAACAACAACAAAAACTTTATTGGTGCAAATCCGCAAGTGCACGAACTTATCACACTAGTTATAAAAGATTATCGATCCCATAAGGACTTAATAATAAACCTCAATGTTATCTATAGTCACTTTGTAAATATAAGGACAATTAATAGTTTTGGGTAATAATGGGTCTAAAAGCAAAATTAAAATGAATATTTAATAATAAATCAAGAATTAGAGGCCGAAATATGAATTATGTTGCTCTTCGGGGACTCAATATTGATTTGGCGTTAATTCGGTAATAAATAGTTTTTAGTAGAAAATAACAAAATTAAAGACTTAATCTCACCCTCTCGGTCTAATTGATTAAAGCCACACTATTTAACCATAATATTTTCCTCTCGCTCGCTCATTTCAATTAAAAGTGAATTTTTAAAGTTGTTAAATCTTAATAGATTCCTAAAGCGCTCTCTCTTTATTTAGGCCTAAACCTTTTATTTTAATTATACTTGGAAAAACTAAGCTAGGAAAATTAGTTTAGAGAAAAATATGCCTTTTCAATTACTGAGTCCTGTCTAAACGACGCTTCTCACATACCCGACTAAACTATGTTTAGGCGAACATGGAATTAAACACAAACAAATTAAATATGGTAATATAAAGTAAATACATCATAATGATTAGTTAAAATAAACACGACGAATAATGATGTAAAGAAATTCTATAAAAACCTATAAAACTGAAATTAAATGCGAGAACTTTAAATAACAACGAACAAACAAAGATTTGATTATGCTGACAGGCTTATGATCTAAGAGTACATAAACTTAAAACTAATGGTTGTGATAAACTCTCAATGTGAGCAATTATCACTTTAAATGTAAATATCTACTTAAAAACTAAAACGCCAGAGCTCCCCCTTAATCTCGGATGCCTACAACCGAAAAACTAGCACTATATATAGTGTAGCAGGCTCAGAGACGTTCCAAAATCGTGCAGAAGTGGATTAGAAAATATAGGAGAGTGGGATGGAATGATTTTGGTAATTTGTTCCTTTTTACTTAATTTTTTGTTCATTGCTACCGTCATGATGCTCCTGGAATCTGCCATGAGGTCGCCTTCATTAAAATATGTGGCAGGCTGCCATGGCGAGCGCCATGCTGCTGGTGGCAATCGCCACACACCAGGAAACTAGATTTTCTGCATTTTGCTTCTCTTACGTGTTCTTTTCTGATTCTGACGCGCACTTCATCATGGATACAATAGTTTCTGAAACACACATATAAAGCAACATAAAAGTACGATAAAGTAGAAAAATGAAACTAATTAGCATGCAAATCGAGTCGGAAAATATGATGCATTTTAATGTTATCAAGGAAATTAGTCTCGATATATGTTTTTTTAGTGTCAAAATTTCAATTAGTATCATAGCAGACACCCTATTCTATTTTTGGGTCAGCTCTAGGGAGAAAATAATTTCCGGTACTACGGATTCCAAGGAAAGATTCTCAGGTAGCATTGTGTTACTCGAGAAGCCATTCAATAGAGTTTTGAAGAGATTGGAAAGAAAGTGAAGACCAAATATAAAAAACATCTCATACGACATCAACAATAACTAGGATTCTCAAAATAAATTCAGAACTGAAGAAGCTCCTAACCATATTAAAAAGATTCATTGTTAGGTATGTGAAGCATTTTGGCATGTTAGAACATAGTTTGATTCTCCATCTCAGTAATAGTTTTGATGATAAAAAATACATGATATATATATATATATATATATATATATATATATATATATATATATATATATATATATATATATATATATATATATATATATATATATATATATATATATATATATATATATATATATATATATATATATATATATATATATATATATATATATATATATATATATATATATATATATATATATATATATATATATATATATATATATATATATATATGTAAAGAACAAATATGCTCTCTAATAAAATTATTTAAATATGCAGAGAAGTTTTGATAGAAGAAGCATAAGAAGTTGGCGAACAAACTTGGGCTAAGAAGATCTTATAAGAATTTCTGTACAAACAAAAATTAAAGTATCACGCTAAATAGAAGTTTTGATAAACTTATGAAGCACCAAAGCTACAAGCTAAACTCTGATGAAGTAATACTCTGATGCTCTAAAATCTCAATGTTAACATTCTTATTCTAATCAATTTTCAAAGAAGTTTTGATGCGTTACAATTCATTCATTGCTAATCAAAAAGTATCGGCTAGTACCAGACAAGATCTGTATTTTTGGAAAGTGCATTAACAAAATGTTATCAACCTTCCAAGTATATCTTCTTGTGTCTCAAATGCTTCGCATATTTAAAGGAGTCTTGAAGGGATATCAAACACAACACTTGTGCATACAAAGAAATATATTCATAAAGCCCTCTTATTTAGTCATTGTGCTTTAACATTGTGTAAACATCACACTTGTGATATAGTTTTTTAGAAACACTTTTGTACACATTTTGATTCATTGTTGTATTATTCCTTGATAAACCAAGTTGTGGTTTATTTAAAGAAGAAATCGATGGTGGTCTTTGTGTGCTATAATCAAAGTTTTGATTTGTGGATTAAGACCTTGACTGAGAGAGGAGAAATCACCTTGGTGGATGGACTAGAGTAGTTTGAGTTCAAACATTCCAGAATAAACAAACTTGTCATTATGTTTTAATTTAAAAAAAAAACCCAATTCAAACCCCCTTTATTGTGTTTTATTTTTCTTCAATCTTTGATGGTGAAAACTTTGATTACTAGAAAGACATGATCGAAAGTTTTTTACTAGCTCATGACGCTGAGCACTAGGATATGGTAACTGATGGCTACATTCATCCAATTGATGAAATTGGTCAGAATATTGATAGAAAGAAAATGACGGATCAACGAAAGAAAGAATTCATAAATAATCACAAGGCTAGAAGAATCCTCTTGAGTGCCATCTCTTACACTACGTATGAGAAGGTTACGAACAAAGATTCAGCTGAGAACATGTTTGACTCCCTGAAAATGATGCATGAAGGCAACACATAAGTAAAAGAAACCAAAGCTCTTGCACTCATCTAGAAGTAGAGGCTTTCAAGATGGAAGAAGATGAAACAGTTGAGACAATGTTCTCAAGGTTTCAAATTCTAGTTATTGGGCTAAAAGTTATGCATAAAGTGTGCTCAACACCAGATCATGTAAAGAAAATCATCAGAAGCTTACCCAAGAAATGGAGACCTATGGTCACAACCTTAAAACTAGCCAAATATCTGAACAAAATATCTCTTGAAGAACTAATCAGCTCTTTAAGAAGTCACAAGATAGAACTAGAAGACGAACTATCTCTTGCTCTCAAATCAAATAAAAAATATGAAACTAAATCTTTTCAGGTAGAAGAAGAAAACTCTGGTGGATCCTCGTCAGAAGAAGACGGACTATCTCTTCTCTCCAGAAGAGTCCATCAGCTATGGAAGCATATGCAGAGGAAATTCAGAAACCCTAGAAGAACATGCAATCACCCTGAATCATTCTCTGTATACAGAAAGTCTAGAAACAAAGATGTTGTCTACTACGAATCCAAAGAGCCAAGTCATTACAAAAGCAACTGCCTAAATCTTCAGAAAGAAAAGCCTAAAAAGAAGTTCTTCAATGAAAAGAAGAAAAGTCTTATGGCAACGTAAGATGGCATAAAATCTTCTAAAGCTAAAACATAATCAGAAAATGAACGAGCCAATATAGAATTAATGTCCAACATATCATAAGACACATATACATCAGAATATGAATCAGATTCAAAAGAGGTATTTTCAAAATTCTCTAGATCTCAATTAGAGGAAAGCCTGTCTGAAATTCTTGAAAGTTATCAGCAACTTCGAGTCAAATACAAGAACCAGAAATGCGTTCTTGTATCTGAAATTGAAGAAACTAGGAAACAAAAGACAAAACTCTAAGCTAAAATAAATTAACTCTAAACATAAAAATGAATTACAAAAAGCTCTGAGAGAATCTGCTTTAGAATTTTCAAATAGTTCTGATAACATCATAAAAGAATATGATCACATCTTTCAAAAATTTCTAGCTATAAACATATATAGAAGCCAGATGGCTTCAATGATCTATGGAGTTAGCAGAAATAGCAGAAAAGGCATAGGATATGTGAAACCAAAAGGAGATGAACCATATCAACCAAAGAAAGTTGATGATATGATCATAAAACACACACCTTTAAACTCACACTTCACATATGGACACACACATGATATAAAACATACCAGTGATTCTTTCTCTGCAAATTCTCCTAATAAACAAAAATTCAATCAGAAATTTGGAAAATCTAACAAACAAGGACACAAAAAGATATATGTACCTAAGGATAAAATCATCTATGTTGCAGATATCTTTAACAACAAAGTTGAATCATAAGTCTTGGTACTTGGATTCTAGATGCTCTTGACACAAGACAGGAAGAAAGCATATGTTCCAAAGCCTAGAACTTAAATCTGGTGGATACGTAGGTTTTAGAGGCAATCAGAAAGGAAAGATTATTGTCTCTGGAACCATTGGTAACGGTGCGCTTCCCTCTATATCGAATGTTCTGTTAGTAGATGGATTAATGCATAACATGTTATCCATAAGTCAATTAAGTGATAACGGTTATGATATAATATTTAATCAAAAGTCTTGTAAAGTAGTCAGTCAGAAAGATGGAACAATCCTCTTTAATGGTAAGAGAAAGAACTACATTTATAAAATAAAACTTTCTGAACTAAAAATTCAGAATGTAAAATGCCTTATGTCAATTAACGATGAGCAATGGGTCTGGCACAAAAGATTGAGGAATGTTAGTATGAGAAGAATATCTCAGATTAACAAACTCAATCTTGTCAGGGGACTTCCTAATTTGAAGTTCAGCTCAGATGCTCTATGTGAAGCATGTCAAAAAGGCAAGTTTTCAAAACCCTCTTTCAAGTAAAAAAATGTTGTTTCTACCTCTAGACCATTAGTACTTTTGCATATAGATCTGTTTGGACCAGTGAAAATTGCATCCATCAGCGACAAAAAATAAGGATTAGTGATCATAGATTACTATAGAAGATGAACATGGGTAAATTTCTTAAGACACAAGGACGAGTCAGACTCTATGTTCTCTACTTTCTAAAACCAAGTTCAAAATGAAAAAAAGTATAGAATTGTAAAAATCAGAAGTGATCATGGTGGGGAGTTCGACAAAAAAAGTTTTGAAAAGTTTTTTAATGAAAATGGCTAAAATTCTGGTACAATAGACTCAGATGTCCTATAAGGATGTCGAGACATATGATCTGACACAAACACACAGGAAAGATAAAATAGTACTGAAAAGATAAAGAACACACCAGAATTGTTTTCCCAGTTCAGTTTACAACAACACCTAATCTTGGGGCTACCAAGCCAGGAATGAAGTCCACTATCAGTAGTATCAATTTGCAGACCCCATAGCCAACACACCCATTGATGATCTACGCACTTAATCACTACCCAATGACCCTTCTACCTAGGTCCTCCCTAGATATGGAATATCCCCATCCCACTTCCAATCATCACAATGATGCCTATCATTCAACACCTCAGTCACTACATCGACGACCCTTCACCAAGATTCTGATCACACAGATAGACAGTTTGGAAGATACACTTCCAGGACAACCTAGCTAAGTCTACAAGCCAAACTCAATTGTTTGTTAGCTTTGCTCCTAACACATCCTGGAGTTGCTTCAAATATTCCTCCAAGAACAATACACCTCTTACCTACAGGCTTCGAGGTGAACATGGTAACCTTCCCATAACTCAGGAGGTTTACCTTAACAAAACCCTAGACTTCTACATCTTGAGCCGTGTGTTTTCTAGGTTACAAACCCTTCTATTTATAATCGGTTACACAACTAGTTTTGGGCCTTCAATCACAACAAGTCAGGTGTAACAAAATGCAGAAACTTCTGCCCTAAGAAAGGTCTTCAATATTTAGTTTCCTAAATAATCTCCTTATTTAGAAAGTCTTAATTCTCCTTGATTTCTGATTGAATTTTATAGACCTTTAAATATGCGCCACATAGGATGCATAAAATTCTCCTGGATATTCTGCCTTTGTTAAGAATAAACTGAATCTCGTTAATCCAGTTCAGCAGGCGCGATGTCGAAGACATCTTCTTTGACATGTTGTTCCAGTTGTTGAAAAACTTCAACACAACCTGTTCTGACATTGTAATAGGACTTCTTGTTGTACCTGTTCTTCTTAGCAGGTTTATACATCTTATTCTACATTACATGATTGCTACTATTATTTATTTTACAAAAATTAAGCCAATCCTAAAACAAGAGAGCTAACAATCTCCCCCTTTGGAAAGTTTTGGCTAAAACAAATAATCTAAAAACAATTGCCATCTAGGAGATTTCAGCAATACAAAAATATAACCATCGGCAGTAGTGTTTAGAAGCTACTGCATATAGCACTAGATCTTCAGTTGAAAATAATGTCTTAACATCTTGTTCGACATCTTCTTTGCAACACTCTGAAGAACTCAATTGCACCAGCACCAAGTAACAACAACTTCAGGTTAAAAAGAAGGAATGTCCTAAAGTTTGGTTGATGAACACGAGGAAGAAGATATCAGAAGACAACTCATACTCCCCCTCAATCCAGGAGCATCTTATAAACATAGAAGACCAATGGTGGAATAAGAGAACTCTTAATAAGGTCACATGTCACAAAGGACAGATCCAAACAAGTACATGATAGAACATTTGATTCTACATGTTTGGACACTATATCCTATCTAAGCAAAACCTTTCTCCCCCTTTTTGGCCAAAACTTGAAAAAGGAGGCCTTCATAGAACCAGACCCAAGAACAACTTACCTAGACCTCAACAAAACCCATTGTGGTAATGAGAACAACACTCACTTGGTATTTAGAGGATATGATAAGCCCCTATAAATAATAGAGTAGTTTCTTAGAAATTAACAATCTTTAATTCCTGGTCAAATAAGCGATAATCGAGGATGGAAAAACTGCTGCACGAATCAATATGCACTGTCCAACTTGACTTTGAACACCTTTAATAGCTCTAGACAATTTCTGCTGAAAGAACCAGTCCCAATAGATGCACATTCATGGTCAACAACACTTTCTATACTTCCTTCTTACACGAGGCTGGATGCACAGTCTAGAATATTCTTTAGTTGGTTTTCACATAAACATGTCCTGAACAATGTTCACACATCATATCCCACATTGTCTCCCACTTCAAGCAAACAAACCTTCAGCAATTTAATCAAGGATGTTTCCCAAACTTCTTCATATGGTCAGAGGCATGACCATAATGCCTTCATCTGAATTCTGCAAGTGCATTCCTTTCACTTAGAGTTAGTGTCACACAACAAAAAATGACAGAAAAAATCATCTCCAAAAAGAAGATGTTAGAACATCTTCTGGGACATTAAGCTTCCCCTCAACATCACCAGCCAGATTCTCCCCCTTAGTTCCGGAGTTAAAGACTCTGTAAGCTCTTATATTTGTAGAGTAACCCAGGAATATTCCCTCGTCACTCTTGGGATTCATCTTCCTTCTTTGTTCACGATCAACTAAGATGTAACATTTAATTCCAAAAACATGAAAGTATTTGATAGTAGGTTTTGTTCCCTTCCGTATTTCATACAAGGTGGCTGAGGTGCCTTTTTTTATAGTGACTCTGTTATGGATATAACACGTAGTATTCATAGCTTCAACCTAAAAGTGGTAGGGTAACTTCTTAGCATGAATCATAGCTCTGGAAGATTCTTGAAGAGTTTTGTTTTTGCATTCCACAATCCCATTTAGTTGAGGAGTAATGGGAGAGGAAAATTTATCACTGATTCCTTCAGAAGAACAAAATTCAGCAAATTTATTGTTCTCAAATTCCTTTCCATGATCACTTCTGATTTTGATGACATGATTATCCTTTTCTCTTTGAAGTTTTTGACAGAGATCTTTAAAGACTTCAAAAGTTTCTGATTTTTCTGATAAAACATATTCATGTGTACCTAGATAAGTCTTATACAACAACATAGTCATACTTCTTTCCACCAAGACTTTCAACCTGCATAGGTCCCATCAAGTCCATGTGAAGAAGTTCGAAAACTTTTGATGTGGTGAGATGTTGGATCTTCTGATGTGACATCTTAGTTTGCTTTCCAATATGGAATTCACCACATATTCTCCCTTCTTCTATCTTGAGCTTAGGAATCCCTCTCACAACTTCTATAGATATGATTCTTTTCATTCCTTTTAGATGCAAGTGTCCCAGTTTTGGATGCCACAATTTAACTTCATTTTCTTTGGCTAAAGCACGTGTCGAGGAGAAGCTCAACTCTTGAGGACTTTCCTTCATTATCATAATATTCTCATTTAGTACCCACTTTGTCACCAAGGTTTCATCCCTCTTCAGATCCTTGATCATCTTTTCAGATTTCAGCTTCCTCACCGAGTAAACTCTGATTGCCTCATCATGTTCTTTGCAGGCATCTATTAACTCAGAAATCATATCATCCTTGCTTGAGTTCTTGTTTTCAGGGGTTACAGATGTCAAGACAATGTCTGAAACATGTTTTCCGGAAAACATCTTGAAGTGAAGAGACTGAGCAGACTCCCTTTTGCATACCACATTAGTACCACTAAAAATCCCAGGGAGTTGATTGAGAATAATGCCACAAATAAGAGAGGGAATGGCACTAGGCATCTTGATTGCACAATTTCCTGCATGCTTTACAGTCTGTTGAAAAATGTAAGCACCATAAACAAACATCTTCTTATTTCCAACAACATAAATGAATTTTCCTAAACCCACTATAATGGTTGGGGTATGATTGGTAGGGACCAAGTTAACGGCTCCAATTTTATACAGGATAGCATATTTACCACTTAACTTATTAACATGGAGCTTATTCTTCATAGGCCATACATTCACCTGGTTTGCAGTAATGGCTTTGCAAACCTGATTATCAGTTACTTATCAAATAAGCGTGACATCTCCTAACAACCAGCGGGATAGTCTTCTTTATCCCATTCACTACTCCAGAGAAAAATAAATTCTCACAGAACCAGGACATCCTCTTGGAGAAGGATGGTATACTCTAGCAACATCTGGATAGAGTCTTCAGAGACTCATAAGGACATAAACAACTACATCTTGTAGCAATATGTCTCAGCATTTTATCCAACATCATCTTCATAGGAGGGCAATAACTCTATACACTTAAACATCATAAGCTCCAAACAAACCAATTAGTCCACTGAATCCTCCTGTCATGGACAATCAAAAACTTCATTATGGAGAAAACACAACACGAAACACCCACTAGTTCATTGGGAATAACTCCAAGTACTCTGAAGTAGTCACATAACAAGGACACCTCTGATTCATTCCCTTACACCTCCACACATATTTTCATGACTCTTTGGATGGCTAAGATGTCATGCAACCATAGTCTGAAACCAACTTCCAACCATTTCTTAGTGTGCTTAAAAGCTTTAATAAGATTCAGACTCTCTAACGGAAGGAATACCCCTTAATAAATATGTTGATTAAATCATCCTTCTGCATATTACTTGTATTTGTTGACACTAGTAAAGTCTTCAAACCAAGATAGAAGTTATGCATTACTTGAGCATACTTCTCTAAACAAACTCATAATCTTCTTATTCTAAACCAAGTATAGAACTGTTACTTCTAAATGAGGTGGTAGAATATTTATGATTCATAGTCCAAGTCTCTCCACAGACTATCATCAACAATGATGTTACAACATCATTTGGGACATTAACAACTTTACTGCAGAACCTATCAGCTTTCGTTCTGGAATCACCATCCAAGGGACTTATTTCCATGCATTCCCTTTACAAACCTCCCAATCTACATAATAGGATCCCAATAGATCGAATCTTCAGTATCTACCATAAATTAGAGCATAATTTAAGAGACATAAGCTCTCAAATATTTTCTGAAATACATGTTCAGAAGTCAGATTTGCACTCAATCATCATACAAACACTCAACTCCCATCAAGGTATTTGTAGTCAACTTTCATGCATAATCCTAATAAATACTCAGTCTCCCGTAAAAGTACTTATTAGTTAGTCAGATAGGATTACCTTCTCACACTAGGTAGGACTTTAATCTGACATCCTTCTTCTTCACACCTATTATATTTTTTAAATCTTTGGCATGACATCCAATCATGGCAGCCAAAACATTCCAGATTAGATCAGTGGCTTGACCTTAAAATCAACTTTGGAGAACACACAAATTTGCTTCTTACTAAACCATGATATGAGATAATTCCCCAAAAAGAAACATCACCATGATGTACTTTTTCTATCATCAACACTTCCTGCTCAATTAACATCACAATATCCACTTAATGCAGATCTAGATCCATGAGAATACAACATACCATAGTCACTTGTCCCATTCACATACTTTAGTATTCTCTTCACATGGTTGGCATTGCTAACTTTGGGACCAACTTGATGTCTAGCACATGCCCCTTTTTCATCTTTAGACAACTTCAGATGTGTGGGAGCATGTGTTCTCTTGTGACTGGCATTTTCCATCCCAAATTTCTTTACTATATTATTCACATATTTTCTCTGAGATAAGAATATTTAATCTTCCATTTGTTTAACTCACCAACAAGGCTCATCTCAAATTCTGACTGCATTTGCTTGACAAAATGTTGAACTGTCTCATTTGACATCCAAGATAAATTTGTGCAATCATTATCTTCCCTTCTTCTTCATTGACAAAAAGATTTTTGTCTATGCCGCCTTTCCTATATCCATTCTCACCAAGAAATCATGTCAATCTCTAATACCAAGCTCTTGGAGCCTGCTTTAAACCATACAGAGCTTTCTTCAGTTTATACGCATGGTTAGGAAAGCTTGGATTAACAGATCCGTTAGGTTGTTCAACATAAACTCCTCATTTAGATAGCCAATTAAGAAGGCACTCTTTAAATCCATTTGAAATAACTTAAATATCAGAATGCAAGCAACTCCTAAGAGTAGTCTAATTGATTTAAGTCTGGCTACAGGGGCAAAGGTTTCATAAAAAACAACTCCAATTTTAGTGTATCCTTGAGCAAATGTCACTTTTATTGCTGAAGAAACTAAGATGTTGTTCCAACATCTACTACGACATCATCCATTATTACTATGGTTTTGGGGGAAACATCCGTAGTAACTCATACTCAACTCTTGTAGGGGAAACACAAGGAAACATACCAACAACAACTGATCAATCTTCAGGATCAGACTACCAACATATGCAGGGGATTGCACAAGCCACATCTCAATAAGCTTTTCTTCATACCTCCTATCTGACTTTGAGATGATGGATGGAATTGTCTATACCTACAGAGAAGATTTCCTCTATTAGGTATATATACAGACTTTTCAAAGAAGTCTGTTTCCCCTGATTCTTCAAAAACAATGCCCTTCAAATTTTAACATTTTCAAAGATGTCACGACATTCTGTCGGACATCATATCAACCCTTGACAAGGGGATCTTTTTCAACAACTTCTGAGGGTACACAAAGAGAATCACAAATTCTCTTCCTTAAGGGCAATCAAAACAATACTCAGGAGCATCAAACATTATGGTTGGATCATAATACTCCTCTTCAAACATAATTTGTTCTATGGCCACAAACAGTATTCCATGAATCTGGTTCCTTTGATTAGAAGGATCTTCCAGATACGAGCTCATGTCATAAAGTGTATGATGGAGATTCCTTTATGAGTTCTTCTCAAGAACATGGAGCTCAACCTCTATACTCCTATACACCTTGGTCAGAAATAAACTGACGCATGGACTAAATAAACTGTTGATCGTGTCTTGATCAACCTGCACAAACCAAATGCCTCCTCTTCCAGATCAGGAGTAGGTTCCAAATAAAAATTATTCATAACATTTTTGTTCAGCACCCAAGACATATGTTCTTCAACTGGTAGTTGCATACCTGCTGAAATAATGTTCTAACATCCCATAGAACATCAATTCCTTCTTCTTGGAACACACCATCCTTGACAGTCTTCAAGGTCAATATGCAGATGTATATGAGCATCCTTGACCATTGATTCTCATCAACCTTATCGATAAATGTCTTTATGAGTGGACTTGAGGAAGATCTCAAGTATCTTTGACACTTTTAATACGGTTGAAAATGTCAGCATATATTTTGTTGAGGGTAACAACCCTAGTATCCTTCCCATACTTTCAGGGTTATATCAGATACCATGCAACAGAATATAAAAACTCCTCAACAATATTCAGACACAATGCTTACGCCACTATCCAAGTATAAGCATGGAAACTTAGGATTGAAAGTAAATCAACCATACGTGCAACAGCTTCCCACTAAGCTACAGGCCTGAAGGCAACAAACAGGAACAATACCTGTCACAGATAACCAATGATCCTTGCCACGAGATCATCCGTACAATAGTATGAATTGTCCAAGTTCATACTTCTTTTCAGTAAATACTTTCTTCCTTGCCCATGACCAAAAAGTACCTTCCCAGGATCTCACCCAGAATAGAATATGATGCCTGCTCTAATACCAATTAAAATTCTGGTACAGCAGACTCAAATGTCCTATAAGGATGTCGAGACATCTGATTTGACACAAACACACAGGAAATATAAAACATTAGTGAAAAGATAAATAACACACCATAATTGTTTACCCAGTTCAGTGTACAACAACACCTAATCTGGGGGCTATCAAGCCAGGAATGAAGTCCACTATCAGCAATATCCATTTGTAGACCCTACAGCCAACACACCCGTTGATGATCTACACACTTAATCACTACCCAATGAACCTTCTACCTAGGTTCTCCCTTGATATGTAATATTCCTATCCCACTTCCAACCATCGCAATGATGTCTAGCAGTCAACACCTCAGTCATTGCAACGACAACCCTTCACCAAGATTCTGATCACACAGATACACAGTTTGGAAGACACACTTCTGGGACAACCTAGCTAAGTCTACAGGCCAAACTCCATTGTTTGTTAGCTTTTATCCTAACACATCCTGGAGTTGCTTCAAATCTTCCTCCAAGAACAATACACCTCTTACCTACAGGATTTGAGGTGAACATGGTAACCTTCCCACAACCCGGGAGGTTTACCTTGATAAAACCCTAGACTTCTACATATTGAGCCGTGTGTTTTCCAAGTTACGAACCCTTCTATTTTTAACCTATTACACAACTAGTTTTTGGCTTTCAATCACAGCAAGTCAGCTATAACAAACTGCAGAAACTTCTGCCCCAAGAAAGGTCTTCAATCTTTAGTTTCCTAAGTAATCTCCTTATTTAGAAAATTTTCATTCTCCATGATTTCTGATTGAATTTTCTAGACCTTTAAATATGCGTAACATAGGAAGCATAATATTCTCCTGAATATTATGCTTCTGTTAAGAATAAACTGAATCTCTTTAATCCTACTCAGCAGGCGCGACGTCGAAGACATCTTCTTCGAGATGTGGTTCCAGTTTTTGAAAAAGTTCAACACAACATGTTCTGACAATGTAATAGGACTTCTTGTTGTACATGTTCTTCTTAGGATTTTTATACATCCTATTATACATTACATGATTGCTTCTACTATTTGTTTTACTAAAATTTAGCCAATCCTAAAATAAGAGATCTAACAATGGAATTTCTAATGATTTATCTTGTCCTAGAACTCCTAAACTAAATGGAGTTGTAGAACGAAAGAATAGAACTTTACAAGAAATGGCCAGAACCATGATCAACGAGACTAACATTGCTAAACATTTCTGGGCAGAAGCAGTTAACACAACATGTTATATTCAAAATAGAATCTCAATAAGACCTATTCTAAAAACGACTCCTATGAATTGTGGAAGAACAGAAAACCCAAGATCTCTTATTTCCATCCAATCGAATGTACTTGTTTTATATTAAACACTAAAGAACATCTAAACAAGTTTGATTCTAAATCACAAAAGTGTTTCATGTTAGGATACTCTGAACGTTCAAAAGGTTATAGAATATACAACACAAAAACACGGATTTTGGAAGAATCTATTAGTGTCAAATTTGATGATAAACTTGGCTCTCAAAAGTTAAAGTAGGGTGAATATTTTGCAGATATAGAAGTTAAAATTACAGGTAATGAAGACAGATCGTCAAAAAATAAAAGTTCAGAACTTCAGCCCAATTCAGAAGAAAACATCACAAATATTACGAAAACTTCTGAAGAACTATTCCAGAGCAGACAATCTAGAAGCAGCTCAACATATCCAGAAAACATGATTCTGGGAAAGAAAGATGATCTAATAAGAACAAGATCTACATTCAAAAATATTGATGAGTCTCTCTTGGGATTAGTGTTTCTGATCGTACCAACTTCCATAGACGAAGCACTTTTATACAATGATTGGATACTTACAATGCAGGAAGAACTAAATCAGTTTACCAGAAACGATGTATGGGATTTTGTTCCTAAACCAAAAGACATCAACATCATTGGAACTAAATAGGTCTTTAGAATAAAGCTAAGTGAACAAGGATAAGTTTTCTAAAACAAATCACGACTGATTGCACAAGGTTATAGTCAGCAAGAAGAGATAGACTATTAAGAAACCTTTTCTCCAGTCGCCATGTTAGAATCTATCAGACTTTTAATTTCATTTGCTATAAATTATGAAATCACTCTTTATCAAATGGATGTCAAAAGTGATTTTTTAAATGGTTACATTGATGAAGAACTTTATGTGCACCAACCCCTTGGTTTTGAAAATACAAAAACATCCAGAATATGTTTATAAACTTAAGAAATTGTTATATGGTCTAAAACAAGCTCCCAAAGCTTGGTATGAAAGACTAAGTAACTTTCTCTTAGAAAATAATTTTACTAGAGGAAAGGTGGACACAACTCTATTATGTAAATAGTTTAAAAATTACATTTTGATTTGTCAAATATACGTAGATGATATAATTTTTGGATCTACTAAAGCCTTCTTGGGCAAAGAATTTGCTAAGACTATGCATGCAAAATTTGAAATGAGCTTGATGGGTGAACTCAAGTTCTTTCTAGAAATTCATATCAATCAAACTCCAGAAGGAACCTACATATATCTAAGCAAGTATATTAAAGAACTTTTGAAGAAGTTTTATATTTCAGAAAGTAAGCCATCCAAAACTCATATGCATACTACATGAATTCTGGAAAAGGAAAAGGTAAGTAAGAAAGTAGAACAGAAGCTCCACAAAGGTATGATTGGTTCCCTCTTATATTTAACAACTTCAAGACCTGATATTATATATAGAGTTTATCTTTGTGCCAGATTCTAATCAGATCCTAGAGAATCTCACGTAACAGCAGTTAAGAGAATTTTCAAGTATCTGAAAGGTACTGGTAATCTTGTTCTTTGTTATAGAAATGCCATAAAATATAAATTAGTAGGGTACTGTGATGCTGAATTTGATGGAGATAGAATAGAAAGAAAATTAATTTGGAACTTTCCAGTTTCTGGGAGATAACTTAATCTCATGGTCCAACAAAAGATAATCCACTGTTGCTCTATAAACTGTTGAAGTTGAATATATAGCTGCAGCTGGATGCAGTACTCATATGGTATGGATGAAGAGTCTGGTTGAAGATCTTCATATTTATGAGAGTTACATTCCTATCATTTGTGATAATACTTCTTCTATCTGTCTTTCTAAAAATCCTATTTTGCATTCTAGGGCTAAACATTTAGAAATTAAACATCACATCAGAATGGACTATATTCAATGGGCTGATGTTTTCACAAAACCCCTTGCTGAAGATAGATTTAATTTCATTCTAAAACACCTTAGTATGGAATTATGCCCAGAATGAAAGTGTAGTTTATATATATTTAATCCTCAAAACTTTTTAATTTGTTTTCGTGAACATCTGAACAATAGTTCTTCAGATATGAGAAGGAAAATTGTTTCAAAAACTATCCAGAAGATCTGAATGTTTTTTCGGAAAATGCTTCATTTCAAAAATAGATGCAAGCAGTTCACCACATCAACATCTGTCAACCCTATTCTCTAAGTCACTCTCTGAGGCTGAACACGTGTTCAAAATTTGAAGGGCTTAAAAGGTTGAGTTGATGCATTGAGAAGCGAGTCACATCAGTAACTGTTCACAAAATCTTCATGCCATCCCCCTTTTCAGAAATCGTTAATGTTTTTAATCATTTTTTGTTTTTACAATTGAAATTAAATTCATGTTTTCTCTCTGTTGGCTATTTATACCTCACTCTCACCAAATCATTTTCACACCTTCACTCTCACTCACCCTATTTTCTATGCATTTGCACTTTTTCCCTTCTGTGTGCTCTCAATCCCTATGTCTGTAAACAACAACTTCTTCTCAAAAACAACAAATTTCTCAAGATCCTACTCCTCAAATCAACATCCTTGGTTCATCCTCTACTCCAAACGAAGAAAGGTATGTTGAATTTACAAGAACTCTTCTTACTTCCGTTGACTCTCTTAAAGTTCTTTGTGAACTCATTGTTGATTTTGAAAGCATGAAACAAAATGGGTATTACCTTACTCCTGATGTTGAGTTTCAATGGTGGATAAAACATTTTGATTATTTAATTTGTCCAGTGTTTCCTAAACTGGTTAAAGAATCTTAGATTCATGATACTGCATCAAATCCACAAGTAACTTCTTATGTAATGGGAAATAATATCGTCATCACTGAAGATCTCATTGGAAAGCTTCTCTTTCGGACAACCCTCACAGAAGATCAAAAATCTGAAGGGCTATCTCAGAATTTGGTCTAGAATAACTCTGGGGTGTATCAACCACAAAAAACTAAATAGTTCTCCTGACTACATCAATATTTATCAACAGTACCCGTTGTACTTCATTGAAACTAAGGCCAAAGTTCCCCTCCCTCATATTATATTCAATCATCTAAATACTAGTGTTAAGGAAACAAGGGAAGAAGAAAGAACCAAAAGAGATTGGATTCCTCTGGGAAGGCTTATCTCAGATATTCTGACAGAGAATAAACTGATATAACATTTGAATGAGGCTCAACAAGCGAGTGTTCTGGAACCATGTGTTGGAAAGCCTCTCAACGCCAAGAATATCAAGAAGATGAGAATTATAGAAACCATTAAGAAATATCCCACACTTACTTAAAAGGAAGTCATCACCACCATAAGAGCCCCTCTAAAGGATTTTCCTCACTTTACTCTAGCAGACTCATCTCTAGAAATTATCCTCAGATATCTGGAAGCTTGCAAAAGTGATGGTATAATTCTTGATGTAAATATCCTAGATCTCAGGCAACAACCTCTAGATGTTTCTAACAGAAAGTCAAGGAAAAAGAAAGCTTCTGGAGAAGGAACTTCATAGAAAACTCCTAAAGCTGCCAAAAATAAAGGTAACTCTTCTTTTGTTTCTTTTGTCGATTCAGTTTTCTTATCAACATTTGAACCCTCCTCATCTCCAAAACCTACTAATAATCCCTCGCCACAAACTATTTATGAATTTGACATTAACATTGATACCACCATACCCACTGATCATTCTCTGATTAATTCCCCTTCTACTCAATTTGCTCAAACTTAACCAAAACATGCATAAGTTATATCTCATATTAATCAATTCGATCCATTTTTTGAAGCTCCCCAAACAAAAAATCCAAATAATATATCTGACCGAATGCCCTCTCAACCCCTCTCAACCACCAAATATCTGCACCAATTCATCACAAGATTTTTCCCTTCCATATCTTCCATCTCCTTATGATTCAACACCTCCTAACACTCCTATCATAATCCCTGGCTCTCCAACTCCCACTGACTACTCAGAAGATTCTCTCAGAACCATAATTGATCTAGAAGCCTGGGACAAACTTGTTAAATCTTCTCAGAATCCTCGGAAAGCTACACCGGAATCCAAATTTCAGGAACCATCTCCTTGGAAAGCTCCACAGGAATCCGAATTTCAGAAAAGCTCCATAACACTCCTTGGAAAGCTCCACAAGAATCCGAATTTCAATAAAGATCCATAACACTCCTTGGAAAGATCTAATGGAATCTGAATGTCAGGAACCATCTTCTGAACCTCAACCTCTACCTCTTGTTGTTTTTAAAGACAAAGGCAAGTCAGTTGAAGAATCTCCTGAGAAAGAATCTACTGCAGTAACTTTTGAGAATATGGCTTCTACTGTTGAAACAACTACATCTTCTCTATTGTTGAAAACTCTGGATGAGTTGAAGAAAGAGAATGATGTTGTCAGGGAAAGGCTCGATAAACAAGATGAAACCAATACATAGATTAAGGGGATAATAGGAAAACAATAAGAAACAAACAATTAAATCAAAAGTCTCCCGGAAGCACTGTTCACACGACTTCCACCTCCTCCACAACCTTAGCTTGGATCTTTTTCTTGTTTCTGCTATGTTCTATGCTTAAACTTCTATTTATTTGTTTCTCTTTGTATTAATATTTGTTCTTGAATGCATAATCGTTTTTTTATATTTAAGTGTTTTTATTGCTTTTTGATTAATGAAAAAAAGGGGGAGAACGTAAGATATTTTGAATATAACAGTTTCGGGACTAAGTCTCAAACATTTTTTGATAACATAACCTTTGTTTCACTTTTTGAAAAGCAAACAGGAAAAGTGCATCTTGAAAGAAACTTCTACCACGTGGAATTATCATAACTTCAATCAAAAGCTCTGATCAAACATCTTCAGGGAAGTTTCCAATTTTTTCTTTATCTGAGTATTCAACTCAGGGGGAGATCCTAATGCTTTATTTTCTAACTTGTTCATCAATATATACAAGTTTTTGTCATCATCAAAAAAGGGGAGATTGTTAGAACATAGTTTGGTTCTACATCTTAGTAATAATTTTGATGATAAAAAATACATGATATATATAAAGAGTAAATATGCTCTCTAATAAAATTTATTTAAATATGCAGAGAAGTTCTGATAGAAGAAGCATAAGAAGTTGGCAAACAAACTTGGGCTAAAAAGACCTGTTAAGAATTTTTGTACAAACACAAATTAAAGTATCAGACTCAATAGAAGTTCTGGTAAACTCTTGAAGCACCAAAGTTGAAAGCTAAACTCTGATGAAGTAATACTCTGATACTCTAAAATATCAACATTAACATTCTAATTCTAATCAGTTTTCAAAGAAGAAAGTTGTGATGTGTTATACTTCATTCATTACAAATAAAAAAGTATAGCTAGTACCAGACAAGATATGTATTTTTATAAAGTGCATTAACAACTTTTTAACAACATTCCAAAAACATCTTCTCGTGTCTCAAATGCTTCGCTTGTTTAAAGATGTCTTGAAGGGAGATCAAACACAACACTTGTGCATACAGAGAAATATATTCATAAAGCTCTCTTATTTAGTCAATGTGCTTTAAAATTGTGTAAACATCACAAATGTGATATAGTTTTCTATAAACACTTCTGTACGCATTTTGATTCATTATTTTGTTATTCCTTTAGAAACCAATTTGTGGTTTAATCTCAAGAAGACATTGACAATAGTCTTTGTATGTTGTAATCAAAGTTTTGATTAGTGGATTAAGTCCTCGATTAATCAAGGTGAAATCACCTTTGCGGGTGGTATGGAGTAGTTTTAGTTCAAACGAACTAGGATAATGAAACATGTCATTCCGTTTTAATTTTAATAAAAAACCCAATTTAAACCCCATTTCTTGTGTTTTTCGTTTCTTCAAGGAACATTAGAGCAAAATATCCCTCTTATCTCAAAAGAAAACCTAAGGGACTGACTATTCTTGGTCAGATGATGAATCCTTTGAGGGATAATTTGTTAAGCTTGTAAGTTCCATAATAGGAAGATGAAATTATAATGTAGACTTCATAAGTGAAGAAATATCTTTTGATTTACTGAATACCTCCTACAAGGAACTGTGCAACAAAAGTGAAGAATTCTATCAAGTAGGGGTAAAGCAAAGAATGATCATTGCTAAACTCCATACGTAGAAGGAGAAATACTTAGCTGACATATTTGAGCTTCAAAATGAAGTGACTTTTTTAACATCAAAACTTGATAGTTTAATAAAAGTTGTTAGAATGTCGAACAAGATGTCTGGCATATGGTTTAACATCTGGCATATGGTTTAACTGTCAATCCTTGATAAATAAGAAAACCTCAATGATAAAATTTGTTCCTGCTATGGGTGATAACAAGATGTATGGCCAGATGTTACAAATACATGCCATGACACAAGAAACTCAGATAAGAGTCAAGCTACAACCTTAGAAATGTCATATTTAGGGAAAACATGGTCACAAAGACAAGTATTCCATAGGCTTCAGGGAAATCCAAGAAGTTTATCTCAATCTAGTCCTTATTCATTAATGACTAAGACTAGAAAAGAATGGAAAGTGAGAGATATTGTCAAGAATCTCATTTCTCATAACTATCTTAAACCCTAAACATATGACAGGTTTGGAGAATTTATTAGAAGATGTTAAACCTCACACAACTAGCTATGTTACCTTCGGAGATGGTTCCAAAGGAGTAATTAAAGGTGTCAGAAAACTAGCTTGTGAAGGATCTCCTAATCTTGATAAAGTCTTGTTTGTAAAAGGCCTGTCTGCTAATCTGATAAGCATTAGTCAACTATGTGATCAAGGTTTTAAGGTAATCATCACTAAGTTTGAATGTTTGGTCACTAATAAGGATAATGAAGTGCTTATGAAAGGAGACAGGTCTAAGGATAATTTCTACTTGTGGACACCTCAAGGAATCAATGATACCTCCACATGCATGCTCTCCAAGGAAGATGAAGTCCAATTGTGGCATAAAAACTTGTCCATTTACATTTCAAAGGTATGGAGAAGATTGTGTCTAAAGAAGATATCAGAGGCATTCCTAAACTCAAAATTAAGGAAGGAATAATCCGCGGATAATGTCAAATTAGAAAGAAAACTAAGATGTCACACCAAAAGCTTCAACACCGGACCTCCTCAAATTTTCTGAAACTTCTTCATATGGATATGATGAGACCTATGTAAGTTGAAAATCTTGGTGGGAAAAGGTATGCTTATGTTATAGTTGATGAAATTTCAAGATTCACTTGGGTGAATTTCATCAGGGGAAAAAATTAGAAGTCTTTGATGTCTTCAAGGAGTTATGTCAAAAGCTTCAAAGAGAGAAAGAGAGCAACATTGTTAGGATTAAAAATGATCATGGTAAGGATTTTGAAAACAACAAGTTTGCCAAATTTTGTGCCTCTGAAGGTATTTGTCATGAATTTTCTTCACCTATGACTCCTCAACAAAATGGAGTTGTTGAGAGAAAGGATATAACTCTACAAGAGGCATGCTTCATGAAAAGAAGTTTCCATATCATTTTTGGGCAGAAGCTATGAATACTTCTTGTTATATCAATAATAGAGTCACCTTAAGGACTGGAACAAAAAATACTCTATATGATTTATGGAAAGGTAGGAAAACTATAGTTAAATAATTTCATTTTTTTTGGAATTAAATGTTATATATTGGTTGATCATGAACAAAGAATAAAAATGGATCCCAAGAGTGATGAAGGAATATTTATGGGCTACTCTATAAACAACATAGTCTATAGAGTTTTTAACACTAAAACTCAAGTCATAATGGACTTTATAAATCTTGTGGTTGATGACTCAAGCTTAGACAATGAACATGACGTTGAAGACAATGTTGGAACATCATTCTAAATGAATTATGAGTCAAAAGATAAGGAAGAAGATGACACCAATATTGATATTGTTGATCATGAACCTGAAAAGAATCAAGTCAATAAGGGTCCTTCAATCACAATTCAGAAAGATCATCCTAAAGAGCTTATTATAGGAAATCTTGATCAAGGGATTATTACTAGATCAATGGAGTTTGTTTCTAATTCTTGTTTTGTTTCTAAGATTGAACCAAATAATGTAAATGAGGCCTTAACTGATGAATTCTAGATCAAAGCCATGCAAGTAGAACTTAGTCAGTTGAAGAGGAATGAAGTTTGGGACTTAGTTCCTAGACCTAGTGGGACAAATATCATTAGTACAAGGTGGATGTATAAAAACAAAACTGATGAAAGTGGGGTTGTCACCAGAAATAAAGCCAGGCTTGTGGAACAAGGCTACACTAAGATTGAAGGGATATATTTTAAAGTATTTCATATGGATATGAAAAGTGCATTTCTGAATGGGTACTTACATTGAAAGGTTTATGAAGAACAACCCAAGGGGTTCGTTGATCATATTTATCCATATCATGTGTTAAACTTAAAGAAAGCTCTTTATGGATAAAAGAAAGCTCCTAAGGCTTGGTATGAGAGGTTGACATAATTTCTTGTCAACAATGGCTACAGGAAAGGTGGAAAAGAAAAGAACTTGTTTGTCAGGGAGAAGGATGGAAAACTCATGATTGCTCAAATATATGTAGATGATATTGTATTTGGACGAATGTCATGACTATATGGTTCAACATTTTGTCTAATAAATGCACTCAAAATTTGAGATACGTCTTGTTGTAGAATTGGTTTATTTTCTTGGATTTCAAGTAAAATAGATGGATGACTCTATCTTCATCTCTCAAAGTAAGTATGCTAAGAACATAGTAAAGAAGTTTGGTATGGGAAATACGAGTCACAACAAGAACCTGCTCCTACTCGTTTATAACTATCAAAAGATGAAAAAAGTGTTGTTGTTGACCAAAGCTTGTACAAAAGCATGATTGGTAGCTTGTTGTACTATATAAATAGTAGACCTGATATCACATTTGTTGTGGGTGTTTGTGCAAGATATTAAGATAAGCCAAAAAGAAGTCACATCAATCAAGTAAAGAAGATTCTAAATTACATCAATGGTACTAGTGACTATGGCATGTTATACTCTCATGGTTCAGATACTATGCTGGTAGGATATTGTGATGCAGATTGGGCAGGATGTGCTGATGACAGAAAAAACACTTTTGGTGGATGTTACTTTTTAGGAAACAATCTGATCTACTAGTTTAGTAAGAAACATAATCGTGTTTCCTTATCTACTGCTAAAGTTGAGTACACTGTAGTTGGAAGTAGATATTAATAACTGATGTGGATGAAACAAATGTTTAAGGAATATTGTTATGCGGTGGAATAACTGACTGTTAATACTGGTTTGCGATTTGTATTCAAAAATGTCGTGGTAAGCAAGAGTCACCATCGACTTTTCTTTTATGCAAAAAGGAAAGGGTGAAAAGAACAGAAAAAGACCTTTTTCGAGATTTCTGAGTAAGGGGGTAGATTATGGAAAGGTAAGGTGTTATCACCCTTTCCATCCATGGTTTTCCATGGGCTCTTAGGTACTTGATCATTTTTGAAATTGCTTTCGTGTTTGTGTGAAAAAGTTTTGAAAATGCCTTAGTGCGACGATTCACTTTATGGTAACTCTTATATCAGTCCTCAAGAGTGTGATAAAGTGTTTTGAAAACTTTGTTTGAAAAGTGTTTGAAAGTGTGGTGTGAAGATTTGTTTGAGCAAGTACCTAACAGTTATCTACCTACTCGAAAAAATATTGTTCTTTTCCTTCTATCCTTTAGACCGTGTTATCCTACTATTAGTGAGTAGGTAACCCTAGTCGTTGGATGTTTGAGGGACTATCGAAAGGGACGTAATGGTCATTGAAGGCAACATGTAAGGATACCTAAGCATTTAGAAGGGACTATCATCATAAGATCATTTCTCGTAGGCAACTCGAGGGACATTCAGGGACTATGATCTTTATAATGATTTAAAACTGAGGGTCGTTGCTACGAGTATCCCTATGTTCGAGGGACATGACCACTTTTTCCGAAAGCAACCAAGTGAGGTATACCCTAAGGGTGAAAGCGTGCAATAATGTGTTTTTTCAGATATATTTATCTTGAATTTAGTGATCTATTGATTAATTACTCATACATGCCTAGGTTGCTAGCAATTATATACAAGCATACAAAATATAAAAGCGAGAAAATAAAGGGTCCTAGTATATTACAAGGCTTTGGTGTAGATACATAAGGAATTGACTGAAAGCAAAATGCAAAAATAAAACCCTAATTAAGCTATTATAAACCAGACGTAGTTACATCAATAATAAAAATAGTCGTACGGAAAAAATAGTTACGCGTGAGAATAAAAAATTGAAATAAGTTTGAAACCCTAAAAAACCTTAATTTGATCGTTGAAAATATTTTTGGGATTTTTGTGAAAAAGATTTGAAGTTTGACCTAATTTTAATTAATGAAACAAATTACAATTGATGAACTTAATTAATTTACAAAAATTAATTTATTGAAAAAGTTTAAATCCTATTTTTTTGTGATGTTGATTTTATGGTTTTATGAAAAAAAATTGATTTAAACAAAATAAATAAACTAGTTTCATAAACGAAATTAAAAGGGAAATAGAGTAAGCCTGAGGGGGTATGAACCCAAATTGGAGGGTGCATGCTGAATTTCTGCCCAAGCCCAATCCTGTTGCCCCAAGGCAATGTGGGATCCAGTGTGACTGTGCCAAGAATGTCCACCATGGGGAACTTCATTGGAAGCATTGGATCCAGGCCTTGATTGATCCAAGGATGATGATCTGGAGGCCTATGGTGTGTGCGCTTTGAAGAATAGCATGGGATCTACAAAGAATTGTTAAGAAAAATAACATGTAGGAGGCATGGATCAAACCCCTGACCTCTTGCACATGCGTGCTAAAGAGCCTTCATTTGTACCACTGAGCCATTGTTCAATCATTAATATAAACTAACAACATATATTATATGTAATGAAAATTCAGTGTAATAAATAGAATGCGCAAAATTCAAAAGGGCCACTCAGGTTTGGACACGCAGTCATCTTCTTCGTTGGGACTATTGTTTTAGGCTAAGGGTTTTTACCCATAGACACGTTCGTTGCTAAACACCTACAATTCTCAAAAAATCACCACCAGGCAATATAAATTCAAACCAAATATACAGATCAATTGGGTTTGGTCTCGTGAGTACAGTGGTACTCATCTTTTGCCCTGGTTTTTCCTGAAACGAAAGACCCTAAAAAGAAACTTGAAACCCTAACAATGGTATTCAGTCAAATATGCATCAAAACACACAATTAATTATGCACACATGTTCTAAATGATTATACAAACATGAATACATATCTAGAATTCATTTATCATACGTGTATAGTCTAAACCGATTTTAAGAAAAAGAGCAAACAGGGATACCTGTGTAGACTGTTTGTGGATGTGTTAATGCGTGAGAGTGGTCCAGATAGGTTCCAAATATGCCCAGAAATTGATTGCAGTCTTTGAAACGCCTTGAACCTCCCTATAGAGCAAAACTCGATCAACACTTTTTATCAAAATTTTGAGCAGTCTTGTGGGTGTTCTACAGGGACAATTCCTCTTTTTATGATCATAGTTTGTTATGCATATATAGTAGAATGAATTAGGTTAACAAAACTGATCTGAATCTTGAAGATTGAGTGAGAAAAGATTGGATTTGTCTTGTATCTTTTGTTTCTAAAATGGCTAAATCTTTGTGTTTTTTTCCCACACGTTTTCTTTGATTTGCCAGCCTGTTTTAATCTTCAGTTGATGAGAAAATCTTCTTTCAATTATGGACTTCCTGACTTGTTTTGGAACAAATCCCCTTCCTTCCTTCGAATCTTCCTTCCTTGCCAGCCTTAAACCCTAATTCGAACCAATCAGGACTTTCCTTATTAGAACCTTGTTCTCCTTAATGGTTTTGAGTAGAATTGTGCCAGCTTCAATACTAAGGATCCTTCGATTGGACCACCATTTGATTCGATTTCCTGTACTTTTGAAGAGAAGTCCCTAGTCGAACCAGCTCTTGTGGAATTGTGAACAAACAAGGCAAGAATCTGCCCTGAACATATTTTCTGATTGCCCTCTTAATGGCCTCTTTCGAATGGCCTGGAAGGAGTTCTTCGAATGGCCTTTGTCCAAATACCAATTGAAGGGCTTTGACACAATGCTAAATCGAAGGATCCCTTGCCATGCCAATCGAAAGTCTTGTCATGAGGCCAATCGAAAGGCCTTTTGCAGCTGTCAATCGAAGGACGCTATGTATATGTCAATCAAAACGCCTTTTGGAGAATGCCAATCAAAAGGCATTTTTTGGACGCCAATCGAAAGCAACTTTTGAGATGCCAATCGAAAGACATTTTGGAGGTGCCAATCGAAAGGAACTTTGGAGATGCCAATCGAAAGGCACTTTGGAGATGCCAATCGAAGGGCATTCTGTAGGTGCCAATCAAAGGACCTTTAACAATTATTTGAAAAATTTCATTGTCTTTAAGCAAAGGTTTGTAACCACCTATGCAAGAGGAAAATCTTGGAAAAATATGAGAGGGAAAATTTTGGGGTACAACAGCTGCCTCTATTCAATCTTCTTAAACCCGAGGATATAGATTGGCTGGTCTGCCTTTCGTGATCGGAAGGTGGAAGATGATTGAACACTAAAGTGCCCAGAAATTTGCACTCGTCTGAGATGATACTTGACTGTGTAGATAGTACTAGGAATAGGCTTATAGATGCCATTTGGAAAAGATGATGGAAGATCATTGGAGATGGGCTTAAAGATGCCATCAGAATGTGACAGAGAGTCGTCGGAGATGGGATTAAAGATGCCATCTAGAACAATGATGATTTCATGAAATATCCCTTTGTGGGAATTCTTGCTCTTGCTGTTAGAGAGGACTCGACTGAGAAATGTTGGTCTCTGTTGAAACATAGAGTTTTAGGAGCTTCAGTTATCCGTTACTCTACTGGGGAGCCATCACTTAATTGAAGAGACAGAAGTGAACTACTATCTGGTCGGGATCCAGGCTTTACAGTGACTTGCTGAGGATAATAAGGCTAACTGTTATTTGGTCGTGCTCCAGGCTTCACAGTGACTTACTGGAAATGATATTAAATTGTTATCTGGTCAGGATCCAGGCTTCACAGTGTCTTGAATTGTTGATGGACTATTATCCGGTCAGTTCCCGGGCTTCATATCTTCTTTAACTAGAATAGAAATCTTAGTATCAATTTGACTAGACCAGAGAAAGATCTCGAGTTGTCTTTAATTGGGATAGAAATCTTAGTATCAATTTGACTAAACCAGGGGAAGGCCTTGAATTAACTTTGACTTGGTATAGTAATCAGGAGAATCTTAGTATCGATTCAACTGACATAAACGAAAGTCTTGGAGTATCTTCCACTGGAATAGTAATCAGAGAGATCTTAGTATCGACTTGTCTGACCTAGGGAAAATCTTGGGTTAACTTTGACGGGCATAATAATTAGGAGGATCTTAGTAGATATTCAACTGACCCAGACGAAAGTCTTAGAATATCTTCCACTGATATAGTAATCAGAGAGATCTTAGTGTTGACCTGTCTGACCCAGGGAAATCTTGTTAGGACATCCTTCTGAGGATTGTCCTGGAATAGCCCTTTGTTAGACGTAGCTTGTTGATTGGTCTTTTCCCTGAAAGGTAAAGAGTTAGTCATATGCAATGTCATGATGTATGAAATGCATTGTGATGATGTTCTCAGAATAAATGAGATTGTGTTGTATGCAATATGTATGCGCATGCCATGATGTATGCATATGGGATGCTATTATGGTACTTCTTAGTCGGGGAAAATAAATTCCGGACTACTGCTGAAGAGTATTAGGAAGCTGAACTCTTCATTTTCGTTGGGGATGGTGAATGAATATGACTATGTTGTGGATTTACTCCTTTCTGTTTGCGAATATCCTACCGGGAGAGACTCTGCCTGAGAATAACTCTGTAGGGGAATAACTCTGTTTGAAAAAGGAGATGCCCTGCTAGAATATTTTTCCGATTCGGAGAAATAAACTCCGCTGGGGGTGAACTTGCGTAGCTGGAGAAATAAACTATGTTGGGGATTGAGCTTCCGCATTCAGAGAAATAAACTATGCTCAGGAGAAGGCTTTATAAACCGTTTGCGATTATAAAAATCAGCTGGCGAATATAGATATCGGCTCTCTGAAGGAACTTTGCTGGGGAAAGTAACTCCTGTTTGGGGAAGCAGAGATCAAAACTTTTGGTTGCCTCTACTCTGTAGGGAGTGCAGATGTCACGGGGTCGCATGTACTAGTGACTTTGCCTCAAATTGTACTTGCCCCTGTACCATGCTGAACAAAGTAACTGTCAGGATTGAAATGGTTTTATAGACTTTGCCCCGCTCCTTAAGTCATGAGCAATTGTCATTCTATTTCTTATGCAAATATTTGCGAATAACAATCATATTCAAATCCATATGTCAAGAATCAATCATTGGACGTTTTTGCAAAACAAACAGGAAAAAGAAAAAGGAAAACAAACAGTTTTATACTTCCAAAAAAATGATTTGTATTGATTTCTGAATTCTGCCTATAACAGGCATTGTGTACAAAGAGGTTGACGTTCTAGTAGGAGAACACCGTTGTAAAATTGTAAATAATAAAAAATAGTGGACAAAGAGAAGAAAACATCTATGTGTAATAATCCCATTAGGTTTCAATTCTGCTATTGCCCTTATGTCTTCGAGCGTCTCATCACTTTGCTACTCGTCCGAAGCTGACTAGATTGATCGGTGCCGTTTGATCTTGATAGTTGATACTGAAGTCTGGTCGCAAGGTGATCCAATGGGACATGGTGGTACGCTTCAAATCCCTAACTTTTTCCTTTACCTCCCTTTCGGGTTTTCATTCCACCGGGATACCCTTTTTTGCCCAAGCCGCCTTTTCAGGTTTTCAGCTTGCCGGGTGTACAAATATTTTTTGTTTTCATCCCTAATTTTTGCCCGAACCCTTTTGGTTCTCCAGGATGCCCTTATTTTTGCCTAGGCCAGTCAACCTAGCGGGTCTTATTCATGCGTAGTATCTTTTCACTATGTCCGCATTAACAGGGTGAGGAAGGTCGTCACCATCCATGGTGGTCAAAACCATGGCTCCACCAGAGAATATGCTTTTGACCACAAATGGAACTTCGTATTTGGGAGTCCATTTTCCCCTGGGATCACCTTGCGACAGTATGATGTGCTTGATCACTAGATCCTCGACTTGATATACTTGGCGTCTGACCTTTTTGTTGAAAGCCTTGATCATCCGTTTTCGATACATTTGACCATGACATGCATCAATAAGTCTTTTCTCATCAATCAAATTTAGTTGATCAAGCCGAGTATGGATCCAATCGTCTTCATTCAAACCCGCATTGTTCATGATTCTCAGAGAAGGTATCTGGACCTCAATAGGAAGTACAACCTCTATACCATATACTAGAGAGCAGGGTGTTGCCCCTATAGATGTTCACGCGGAGGCGTGGTACCCTTGAAGAGCAAATGGTAACATCTCATGCCAGTCTTTATATGTCAGTGTCATCTTCTGTATGATTTTCTTAATGTTCTTGCTAGTAGCCTCCATAGCACCATTCATCTTCGTCCGGTAAGGGGAAGAATTATGATGCTGGATCTTGAACTATTTACAGAGTTCGGTGATCATCATATTGTTGAGATTCATACCATTGTCAGTGATTATTCTCTCTGGCACAACATACCGACAAATCAGTTTATGCTTGATAAACCGCACCATAACATTCTTGGTAATAGAAGCAAAAGAGGCGGCCTCAACCCACTTCGTGAAGTAATCAATGACCACTAGGATGAAGTGATGCCCATTAGAAGCGGTAGATCTAATCTCTTCGATCATATCAATGCCCCACATTGCAAAGGGCCAAGGAGCCATCAAGATGTTCAAAGGAACCAGAGGTACGGGCACCTTATCAGCATAGATCTGGAATTTGTGACAAGTTCAAGAATGCTGATAGCAGTCTGCTTCCATAGTGGGCCAGTAGTATCCTGTCTGTAGCATCTTTTTAGCCATGGTATGTCCACTAGAATGGGTTCCAAAGGCATCTTCGTGTAAATCCTCCATAATCCTTTCTACTTCTCTCTTCTCTATGCACCGAAGTAAAGTAGAGTCGTGGTTGCGCCTGTAGAGGATTCCATTACTGAGGAAGAACTTTGCGGCGAACCTTCTCAGAAACTTCTTACCATTGACAGATGCCCCATCGGGATACTCTTGAGCCTCGAGATACCTCTTCACTTCATAGAACCAAGGTTTGTCTTCTACTTCTTCAATGTCAATCTCATAGCATTATGCTGGTTCATCCAACCTCTCAAAAGTTATCCGAGGAGCCTCGTTGTCCCACTTAACCTTGAACATAGATGACATGGTAGTTAGCGCGTCCTCTAAGTGATTCTCTTCTCATGGAAAATGTTCAAAGGATACCTCTTCAAAGTGTGGAAGCAGTGACAACACATTTCTTTGTACGGGATGAGATTCACGTGCTTCGTATCCCACTCGCCTTTGATTTAACTTATGACCAAGGCCGAATCCCCGAAAATGCTCAAGAACTTGATCCTCAGGTCAATAGCAGCTTTGAGACCCATGATGCATGCTTCATACTTCACCATGTTGTTGGTGCAGTTGAAATATAATCTGGTGATAAAAGGAGTATGACACCCTTCAGGAGATGTAATTACATCACCAATGCCAATGTTGAGTGCGTTCGAGGCTCCATCAAAAACCATAATCCATCGGGATCCTTCTTCAGGTCCTTCATCTGATCCAGGTTCTTCATAGTCAGTCACTAGCATAATGTTCTCGTCTGGAAACTCAAAATTCATGAACTGGTAGTCATCCACGGCCTGATGCGCCAAATGATCAGCTAGTACACTTCCCTTGATTGCTTTCTGGATTGTGTATTGGATATCATATTCGGTCAAGATCATTTGCCATCTTGTTATTCTTCCGGAGAGGGCGGGATTATCGAATATGTACTTGATCGGATCCATCTTAGATATCAACAAAGTAGTGTGGGTTAACATATACTGTCTCAGTCGGCAAGCAGCCCATGCCAAAGTGCAATAAGTTTTCTCGAGCAGTGAGTATCTTGTTTCACAGTCGGTAAACTTTTTTCTAAGGTAGTATATTGCGTTCTCTTTTCGACCAGACTCGTCATGCTGCCCAGCACACACCCCATTGAATTATCTAACACTGTGAAGTACATTATCAAAGATCTTCCTTCAATCGGAGGCATCATAATTGGTGCTTCTTGAAGTTATTCCTTGATTCTTTCGAAGGAATTCTGGCATTCGTCATTCCATTTTACCACTTGATCTTTCTTCAGGAGTTTGAAGATTGGCTCACAAGTAGCAGTTAAATGGGAAATGAACCTGGAAATGTAATTTGGGCGTCCCAAGAAACCTCTAACTTCTTTCTCTGTGCGAGGAGCCGGCATCTCTTGTATAACCTTCATCTTTGCAGGGTCTACCTGAATGCCCTTGTCACTAAAAATGAAACCTAGAAGTCTACAAGACCTTACCCCGAAGGTACACTTGTTCGGATTTAACCTCAGTGTAGCGGTAGAAATGTTTAAGACTAAGCCATTGGATTGACTAGACTTATACAAATCAAAATAAAAATCACCACCGCGCTTTATTGTTTCCAAAGGAATGGGAAAAGAGAGAATAACCTAAAAAGAAGGGGAAATATTCTAGGTAAGGGGGTTGGTTATGCAAAGGGAAGGTATTAGCACCCTAAACATCTATGGTACTCCGCAGGTACCTTTTTGAAAAATCTGTATATTTTGGCTATGAAAAATGTTGTATTTAATAGATGATGGAGGTGAGAAAAGAAACATATTTTTTATGATTTTTGCACCCGCCGCGGTTGCGAACCTTTAGTGCATATGCACCACCTTTTCGTGCAATAGGGGATCAGGGTACACGTAGTTCCTCTTTTAAAAATTTTAAAACACAAATGTGTTGGTCAATTTTATGAGATAAAACATCATCGTCATTGTCCGTGTGGAAAACATACCTACTACCCACAATCATGAGAAAGGAGAATTTGCATCATCTCAAAGTGGAGGATATGGCTTGGATTTTAAAATCAACAATACCTCACTCAACACCCAAGTGGAAAATATCTCTCTTTACTACATATTATAGAAGTATAGTGGTTTACATCACTACAAGGATTGACAAGAGTTCAATCTTTTGAGAAAAGTTTAAAGATAAAAGCCAAAGTGGCAAGATGGTTTGAAATGAGATTGATTGACTTTTAGTCTTCTCACAAAAATGTCAAAGTATTATTAAGTTTATTGGATTTTATTTATAAAAATGTTTGAAAATGCATGGACCTAAGTCCAAGTTTATTATAAAAGTAATTCAAGTTTAAAACAAGAAGAGTTTTCAAAAGGGAGGAGAAGATTTTTGAAATTAAAGAAGATGAGAGGAGAAGAAGAGGCTATCCTAAAGCATAAGGTAAAAGGTAGGGATAAGAACCATCTAACCAACAAGAGGCCAATACTGGACACTATGAGCCAAAATAGAATTCTCATTCTTTGGATTGAAACCAAACAAGCAAATGATACTATACCTCTTGGGAAAACCAAACTTCAAGTGTATTAAGTCTTCACAAAAATTGAGCAGAGTAACAGTTGTATACGGGTGGATTCCAGATTACAAACCAAGGGTGTAATCATAATAACATGCACACAAAACAAACAAACAACCCAATGTCTTGAGGTAAACCTCAAGAGCTCCAGACAAAATAAACAGATAAGATCACAAGGTCTTCACTCACAGGCCAAGGTTTCTAATCCTAAGTCCAAAAAGTTCAATGCTCTATAATGCCAAGAGTAGTAACCAAATAGTCCAAGCATCATTAAATATTTTTAGGGTTTATGTTGATTATTAGATGTTTTGAAGAAAAAAAATAAAAGTAAAGTCCAAATGAGCAAAAATAAAAATGACAAGAAAGTAAATGCTCAAATGAGCAAAGATAAAAAATGGCATAAAATGTAAATGCTAAAAAAATAAATAGTGCATAAAAATAAAAGGGGCATATAAAAGAATAAAGGATAAAGTCAATTATTGGTGATTAGTGGTTAGTTGGATGATCATCTTGAAACTTGCGTTTGGAACTCATTAGAGGATTGGTATAACCAAAGCCTCCACACAACAAGTTGCATTTTCTTTTTGTCAAGTATATCATCCATTTGGAATCCTTATGAATATCATTTAATGATCAATGATGTTTAAGTGATCCGCGTTGACCAAAGGTGTTGTAGATCCATTAGAGGATTGGTAGAACCAAAGCCTCCACACAATGAATCTTAAGGTTATTGGATCAAAGAGATCAAATTAACATACTTGGGCTTGCAAACATAAGTTTGGGTCACGGATGATCATTTATTCGAATTGGGACAAAATTTAGAGCTATGTTAAGCAATCGTAAGTGGACTTATATAGAAGTCGCACCTATTTTGAGGCTGGTCAATAGCAATCTATGCATCATTTGTTTTGAGACATGATATAGAGATCATGGTTCAACAACATTTAGTGCAATAAGAAGGGGATGAGATGAAGAGGGATGGGAGAGAATATACAAACCACTTTTGAATTAAATTTAATCAAACTATTAATAAAATCATTCATCCATTTTTGTAGAGTTAGACTTAACACCATGGATCCAATGATGTTAATAAAGTTCATGATCAAAACTTTAATCCAAGATCAGCCAGAAAATAATCACAAGATAATATTACATTTTAATACATATAAATAGGTTTAAAAATAATGTTTAAAAATAGAAATAAAAGAGAAAAAATATCAACTATGTCCAAATTAATCAATAAATAAAAAGACCATAGAAAAATCAGAAATGAACTAAAATAATTTATAATTTTTTGGAAATTTTTTAAAGTCAGAAACTATTTTTAAAATTAAAAGAAAGGGGTAAAATAAACCAAAAATGATAAAAAAATAGCAAAGTAAAAAACAAAAGTAAAATAAGGTCACCAATATTTGTCACAATATCATTGGATCATTCCATAATTTTTTCAGAGTTTAAAAATGCATAAAAGTATTTTTAAACATTTAAAACAAATCAAATAAAGTGTAAATTTATTTAAAAAAATACTAAAACACAAAATTAAATTGTGAAAAAATAAAAATCACAAAGAGAATAATCAACAATATTTTTCATGATTTTTTCAGATTTTTTGGACTTAAAATGAATTTTCTATGATTTTTTGAAGTTTAAAACAATAAAATATAAAAAATCAGAAAATAAAAGAAAAGTCAAAAATATGTGGACCATTGGATGAGAGTCAAAACGCGTGAGTAATCAAATCCAAGGGATCTGGCGCACTGTGCATATCATGGTCATTGGTGAATAAAGCATTGAATCAATTATTAAATCAGAATTCAAAAATAACAAGTGGCATGCCATCATTGGTTGGAAGATGACACGTTGGTCATCTTCAACATCCAGCCAATGTGAATTGCAGGTCTCTCAAACTGTAAAATCAGAAGCTCAGACCTATGCCATTCGCTTCGTCTCTTCAAGGTGAAGACAACCACACCCTCGCGCCAAATTTATATAAACTGTAGCTCAAGCAATTCGGAAAGAAAGTTTTAAAAAGGGATTTGAAATTTCATGGTCAAAACGTGTATCCAGTAAAAAGCAAGTGTTGCGACTAGAACCAGGGAAATGAGAGCATCACAATGATATCAAAGTTTTGAAGAATTGGTGAAGGAATCTACCTATTACGCAGAGCTCTGAAATTGGACTTCTATGGAGAAATATAGGGCACGATTCTTGAATGTAATTATATGGTTATCTTCGGGGAAGATCAAGGAAGGTGAACTGATGAAAAAATTGGATTGAAAAAGGATTGTATATGGATTACGAAGTTTCTGAATTCTGAGTTATGGAACAAGTTTGGCAGGATGATTCTGGATATCCAAGCTTGAGAAAATGAAAGGGACAGTTCATGTATTTATAGGAGAAACAAATGGGATCAAAAGGAAGAGTGAATGATGCATTTTGGAGGGAATTGGTGCAAACCTGATGCACGAGTGAAGTGTGATCTAATTTTCACCAAAACCCATCCAATCCTTGCATTTTGAGGTGCAAAACACTTCTGGCAAGTTTTTTAATCAAGTTTAAATAAAAAACACATGAAAATCTTGTGATTAGAAGCCAAAACAAAGATTTCAAACTTCTGACTTGGTGAAAAATTCAGTTTCAAACTGCCAACTTCTGACCAATGGCATTTTCAGCTCAAGGGGTCTTAGGGCATGATTCTCGATGCTTCAGAAAGATGAGGTTACAAGCTTTGCAATAGAAAAAGAATGGAATCAAATGGATTCTTGGGCTGAAAGTTGTGTTGAGTCAAAGTTGGAGAAAAAAAATGTTGACTTTCCATACTTAGAAATATTTCAAATTCTTCTTCAAAAGTGACCTATAATGTCTTGCATCCAAACATAGCCTTCTACTTGGAATTTTCTCTTGACCAAAAAATATGGAATGAAGTAGATCTCTTCAATGACATTTTGGAAATCAAACCATTCAAAATATCCAAAAATTGAGAGAGTTATGAATTGTTGAAGTGGGCAAAAAATCATGAAATGACATATAACCTTTTGTATCCTTAAGGCAATTTCCATTCATTTTCTCACTTTGCATATAAAAGAAGGAATAAATTTCACATCTTCAAGATCATTATGGAAAACGACTGGGCTCAAGGCGATAAAAACTGACCAAGTTATGATCATTTGAAGTCACACATGGAAAAATGGGGATTCATTTGGAGGACTTGTAATCTTTCTTCATCGTCAAGTTTCTTCCACATGAAAACTCCTTGAAACTTTTGAAGTGATATGTTACCAACCCTTTGAAGAGAAGGATGCCTTTGGAATCACTCAAAAATATCAAAAGATGAGCAAGATATGCTTCTTTGAAGTTCAAAACCCTAGCTCCTAGATCAAGAAACATGCTTTGAGGAACATTGACAATTTTGAACAAACTTCTTGTACCAAAACAAATGCTTTGTAAATATAAGTTGTTGAGGATGATAATGAGAACTCATAGCAACCACAACCACTTCTATATCTTTAGAATTGAGAGAAATATGCACTTGTGATCAATGGGAACAAGGCCTTGTCCAAGCATGACAACTTCTTCAATCAACCCCTTGTACTTTTGAATCAATCTTGATAATTTGGAAATGTAGTGAACCAAAATAACCATGCCATGCCATCCCTTTCAAAACAACTTCCATGGTGAGGTTTGAACTTCTGAAGCTTCATTTACTCGGTCATGCAAATAAACTCATGAACCCATGGATTAACTTGCTAAGCCCCATTGCCTTTACCTGCATTGTTGACAAGTAAGACAAACCAACATTGCATTTTATTAATTAAAAGGAAAGTCAAAACAAAAAAATGAATGATTACACAATAAAAACAAGTCAAGGTGCTTGGTGATTCCTCAAAGAGAAAAGATAAAGATAGGAAGGAGAACCAAAAGCCCTAATGTGATCTTGTTGTGATTGAATCAATATGGTATGGTAAGGGGATCTTAGGGGCAAAAATTGGGGTACAACACTCAGCTTGTACGTCTTCAACCTATCAAACAGCTTTTGTAGATGATCAAGGTGCTCTTCCTTAGTTTGAGACCTGGTTATCATGTCATCAACATATACCTCTATCTCATGGTGAATCATGTCATGAAATAAGGCGACCATGGCTCGCTGATAGGTTGCCCCGACATTATTTAATCCAAACGGCATCACTTTGTAGCAGCAAGTGCCTCATTGCATGACGAAGGTTGTCTTCTCCATGTCTTTGGGTGCTATCTTGATCTGATTGTAACCAGAGAAACCGTCCATGAAGGAAAAGATCTTATGTTGCGCGGTGTTGTCAACCAGAACGTCAATGTGGGGGAGCAGAAAGTCATCTTTAGGGATCGCCCTATTCAAATATCTATAGTCCACACACATCTGTACCTTGTCCTCCTTTTTAGGCACCGGAACTACGTTGGCCACCCATTTGGGATAAGAGGTGATTGCTAAGAACCCCGCGTTGAACTGCTTCATAACCTCTGCTTTCATCTTCTCTGACATTTCAGGGCGCATGCGACGGACCTTCTGCTTTACCCGAGGGAAATCTTCTTTAGTTGGCAGACGGTGAACCACAATATTCGCATCTAGTCCCGACATGTCTTCATATGACCAGGAGAAGATCTCGATATAATCATGCAACATTTGTATCCACCGCTGTTTGACATTAAGCCCCATATTTGTGCCAATCTTGATTTCTTTTCTATCTACCTTTGTGCCCAAGTTTATTGTCTCAATTGGCTCTTCATGAGGCTGTATAACCCTCTCTTCCTGCTGTAACAGTCTAGCAAGTTCTCCATGTACCTCACAATATTCCTCACCTTCGTCCTCGACTTGGTTAATCATATTTTCGAAGTTATAACTGGCAATAGCAGAACTGTTATCAATGGGATCCAGAGTGGATATGGATCTGCAATGTGATACGTGAGTGTGTGTAAGAGCATAGTTGTATAGACAAAGTATAAAATAAAAACAGAGAGCGTAAAATTTGTATTCATAAACATTCAATTCTTTATTAATGCCATATGAAAATGAAACATGATAACCCTTACAAATAAACTGATGTGCCGCGGGTAAGACACATGGCCATAAAGTTATATTGTTTATTACATATCCAAAAAACAAGAAAGACAATTACTTCTGAACAAAAGTAATCAGTACAAAATCTTTTTTCGTCCAGTTATTGGGTCCATCGTTGGTAGTAGGGAAGAACCAGTTGTGCATGTCATCGTCACCATCTCCGTATTCTACAACGTTGACCCAATGATTGATGATGCGTAGGAGAGGTCTTCTAGTACAAGCACGTCGAACAGCCCTTTGAGCCCCTGAAGAGAAACCCAAACCAAACTTATCAAACTTGTATGGAATATCAGGGAGTTGACCCCAGATGGTAGACCCACTTTCTTCGACAGCCTCTTTTGCATCCTTGAGAGAAGCCATCTTCAAGGGAGGTCTGGTGATCTTCGGCATATTGGTAACCGTTTCATTTGCAGCCAGAGTTTGAGGTACCTTTTAGAAATTCTGGCACAGAGTCTCGATGAACTCACCATACATTTCCACATATCTGAAGGAATTCAAGTGACTGACCATGTATTCTTCTTCTCCGTGTACAGTGACAACTTTCCCTTTGACCGGGTATTTCATCATCCGATGTAGAGTGGATGTAACAGCTCCAGCCCCATGTATCCAAGGGCGGCCCAACAAACAAGAATAAGATGGGCTGATATCCATCACATAGAAAGTAGAGCCAAAATTCTAAGAACCAACCTTGAAGGGGATGTCCACCTCCCCGTGCACCATCCTCTTTGAACCGTCAAAAGCCCTCACTACAATATTGTTGGGCTTCAAAGACAAACCTCCACAGTCTAGTCTATCCAGCGTGTTCTTAGGAAGCATATTTAATGATGAACTAGTATCTACTAGGGCATGGGCCAAAGTAGTGCCCTTGCATTCGACAGAGACATGCAACGCATCATTGTGCTTTCTCCCTCTAGGAGTCAGATCAGCATCAGAAAAGCCCAAACTTTTGTCAGCCGTCAAACTAGCCATACAATCTTTGAATTGGTCGGCAGAGGTTTCCCGGGGCACATGGGCAGTTTTCAGGAATTTCACCAAAGCCTTCGCATGAGATTTAGAACACAACAGTAAGGCTAGCATAGAAATCTTTGAAGGGGTCTGCCCCAGCTGTTCGACCACGTTATAGTCGCTTTTCTTAATAATTTTCAAAATTTCTTCCATTTCTTGTTTGGAAGCCTCTGGGATAGATACTGAATGTGCCTTCGTCTGGACAGGCTCAACCAATATATCTTTGCCCCGAGTCTCGATCGACTCGGTGGTAGGGGTGTCAGCAGGGGTAACCACAGGGATTGTAGTAGTAGTATCAGCAGGAATGAAAGTAGGAATGATCACAGGACCAATAACTGCTTTTGGAGGAGAAATCTCAGGGGAGAATACTCTTCCACTTTTAGTTATTTTGCTGGTTCCCACAATGTTGCCAATGTTAGGGTCAGCCTTCTCAAAAACTTGATCTTCATCAGCCAACTGATCTTGCTTGACACCGTGGTAGTAGACGTCCCCCCCATAGTTCCAAGGAACAGTTTTATTTGAGGAGTATGGGATTGGCCCTGGCATAATGATTACCAGCGGAGTAACCTTCAGAATAGATGTAATCCTGACGGGTCTTTTGGTGGGAACCTGGGAGGATTGGCAGAAATGGTTATTAGCGAAACATCTTTGCAAGAAAGGATCGGGACGGGATTCTTCTCAATAAAAATCTCTCTATCATCCATCAGACATTGAACACATGCCTTCAACAAATGACAACCAGTTGGTAGAGATAAACAGAAATTGCAACCTGCGCCACAACCCGGAAGTAAATTGGCCTTCAATAAGTTCCACTTAACGATCATAAGAGGAGTAATAAGTTCATCAACAGCAGTAACAAACACATCATCTTCAATAGCATTAACACCACGTCCGTGCTTGGGCATAGGAGCAGTGATAACATTTGTAATTACAGGGGCGACAAACTCAGTTTCCTTCACCTCGAGAAGGTCTTGTTCCTTGTTTTTCAAAGCCCAACAGTCGTTTGTATCATGACCTGGACTTTCCGAATGATAAGCACAACGGGCATTTAGATTGTAGTAGGGGGAGGTAGTGTTGGGATTCTTTGGCGCTTCCCGTAAGGTTACCAGATTAGATTTCAACAAATGAGGAAAAACTTGGGATAAAGTCATATTTATTAGGGTGAACTATCTTACTGGCTTTTCTGCTCTCTGCTGATTATTCCTCTATGGAGTGGGTGCAGGCTTAGGGATCATGACATCCCTTACCACTGGACGGTGTTCAGTTTAGTCCTGATTCTTTTGATTGTACACAGTACTAACCTCTTTCTTCCCAGTAAATGGCTTCCTTACGTCACTGGAGGATGCTTCCTTTTGGATCTTACCAATTTTAACTCCAGCTTCCAACCGTTCTCGTGTCAGAATTAATTCAGTGAAGCCGGCTGAAGAGCTTCCAATTAGGTGATCAAACAATGGACAACACAGGATTCCCAGAAACATATCCACCAACTCCCTATCAGACAGGGGAGGCTGGACTCTTCCTGCTAAGTCCCTCCATTTTTTAGCGTAGTCTTTGAAGCCCTCACTCGAACCCATAGCCATACTTTGGAGTTGAGTACGGGTGGGAGCAAGGTCTGCATTATACTGATACTGCTTATAGAAAGCAGCGGCCAGGTCTTCCAAATTATGGATGTTGGTCCTCTCCAGCTGATAGAACCAATCTAACTGAGATCCGGATAGACTATCTTGAAAGTAGTGGACCCATAAGTCTTTGTCAGCAGTGTGAGGCTGTATCTTTCTCACATAAGATCGGAGGTGCATCTTGGGACATGAAACTCCATCGTACTTAGCAAACACTGGAAACTTGAACTTTGGTGGAATGACTATCCCAGACACCAAACCCAACTCTTCAAAGTCCAGCCCAGGCACTTTCTGAATCTCCATTGCATTCAGACTCTCTTCCAGCTGTTTGTACTTTTTGTCGGTCGGAGGACACTGCTCTTCATTGTAATAAGTCTCATTATCAGATTCCCCCGGACTAAGGTCTTCCTCTCTTGTCTCACCTTCTTGGTTATCTCCTTCCTTGGATGAAGATGTCAGATCAACCATTTACTTTAACGGTCCCTTGAACCTCCTTCCCATATTTACCACACCAATTGTCCTCCTTGGCTTCTTGGCCTTGTCTTTAACAATCCGGGCTTTCAGTTCCTCTTTCCGTTTGGATAGAGCCATGATCATCTGTTGGAGTTGTGCATTTTGAGTCTGTAAGTCCTTCACAGTTTGTTCTAGAGCCATGGCTGAAATAAACAGCGAAGAGGATGAGGAACCTACTTTGACACCTGTTTATGCAATGATATGTATGATATGTATATTCAATGATTTCAAGAACCTTATTGGATTTTATCTCTTTTTAAACAAAACAAAAGGCAAAACCTTTTATTAGCAAGTTTTTAAAGAAACAAAAGATTACACAAGGATAAACATTGAAAGGAAATTCCTAATTCTCCCATGGGCGCTACCTCTTGGTGTTGAGGTAGGTGTTGAGGTTCCTCTCTTCATGAAGTTGTTTTTTTAATTCCAGCACCTTCTTCTCATTTTCATATAATTGAGCCTCAAAAGTATCCCGTTCCCCCTTGAGATGGATCCAAGACTTTTGTAACTCTTCGAAGTTGGTTCGCATATCAGGATGGAGAATAATATGGGACTCGCCCCCTTGAACAATAGGTTCCAAAATCTCTGGTAAGATGGAATCGTATGGCATCATAAGACTTTGGGCCCGAGCTCTCACCCATTTAAGGTAATGTTCCAAAGGGATGGAGTTCTTACTCCTCAAAGTCCTACTATCAGTCTTCTTAATAATTCCCCAAGAGCAGATGAACCTCTGACGATAATTATGTAAATCATCTGAGTAGTTGAACACAATACCCTGGATGAGCATATCTTGTGGACTATCTCTCCATGCATAGCCAAACTGACATAGTTCTAAAGAAGGATTGTAGGTGATGCCTCCCCTAATGCCCGGGAGTGGCACATTAGGAAATTCTCCGTAGTGACCTATAAAAGAAATGTCCTCTTGAGAGCAAGGACACCAATGGATGTCGAAGTGAGAGAGAGACATTATTCTTTGACTCCACCTTAAGCCTAAATCATTTTGCATTACTGACTGAGGAAGGTGCGAAATAAACCACCTATATAGCAGAGGGATGCAACACATGATATTTTCCCGCTTCTTCAGAGTACGAGTATAGAGAGAATGTAGGATATCCCCAAGCAATGTAGGAACTAGATTGTGAGCAAGAAACATGTTGATGGCGATCACATCTATAAGTTGATCTGAATTAGGAAACAGGACCAACCCATATATCAAGAGGGCTAATACATCTTCGAAGGCATGATAGCTCATGCATCTAGGAAAATATAATCTTTCTTCATTAGGAAATTTGAAAGGAGACCCTTAACTCCACTTCTTTTTTCCCAATTGTACTCAACGTCAGATTGTTTCAAGTGCAAAGCTACGACAACATTTTCAGAATCTAGGTCTTGTTCTAAACCAGTGAAAGGTACTCGCTCCAATATAGATAAACCAAGTAACTTAGAGAATTATTCAAGTGTAGGCACCGGTTGATAATCGGGGAATATGAAGCAATGGTGCTTAGGGTCGAAGAACTGGAATAAGACACTTATCAAACCTTCGTCAAACCCGGTGGTAACCAAACTGAGCAAGTGACCATGTATTTTGTGGAATGATGAGTCATCGGGGACTTTCAAGACTAATTCCTTGAGCTTAGGAGGAACTTCTGTGAAGTGAATCCAGATGGTTTTTCTGCGACCTAAATTCATATCCTATAAAACAACCAAGAGGTAAATCCAACAGGTCTTTGAAATGATTAGTATGTATGAATGTAATGATGTTTATGATGTCAATGATTATGCTAAAAATCACAGATAACCACAAGAAAATCACACAATAGACCTTAGGTTCAAGGGCTTGCATGAGTTTTTAAGGTATGTACCCTCTTGAATGTTCAGTTGGCTCAACCTGTCCTATTAATAGTAATCGGGTTCTAAGGAGCCTCAATATCACTGACCTTCCCTTCAGAAATTGTTTCAGCTCCGCACCGAAGTATTTCGTCAAAAAAATCCTGAAAGTCCAGCCTCAATGAGTGTAGTATCGAGTATCAACCAATCTTCGGTCGGAACCAAAGCCGATTATCTCACTACTTCCTAATGGCTAAGATGAGTCGATTAAACGTTCTAAAGGTCAGTTAGCGCTTAGTGACACTATGAGGAAGCCTAATGTTATCCTTAACTTACTTAAGGAACATTAGTACAATCCAAAGCATCGCGCTAACATAGCCACCACTTCGTCCGTATTGGTCTACACCGTACAGCCTCCATGATTTATTGCTACTTACCTAATAAGGTGCCCCAGATCCGGGTGTAGGATCTTTACAAGAATACCCCAACATGCCCTTAAAGATGAAGCAGTCAAAGCAAACAAAGAAAGCAATTTTAAAATGATCTAGACCCTAAGGTAAACCCCATTTTATAATATCTCCCCAGCAAAGTCGCCTGTTTTGTGATGCGGTGGCAGAACCGACTGTTAATACTGGTTTGCAATTTGTATTCGCAAATGTCGCTGTAAGAAAGAGTCTCCACAGAATTTTCTTTTATCCAACAAAGGAAAGGGTGAAAAGAACAGAAAAAGACCTTTTTCGAGATTTCTGAGTAAGGGGGTAGATTATGGAAAGGGAAGGTGTTAGCACCCTTTCTATCCATGGTTTTCCATGGGCTCTTAGTTACATGCTCATTTTTGAAATTTCTTTCGTGTTTGTGCGAAATGTTTTTGAAAATGCCTTAGTGCGGCGATTCACTTTGTGGTAACTCTTGTGTCAGTCCTCAAGAGTGTGATAAAGTGTTTTAAAAACTTTGTTTGAAAAGTGTTTGAAAGTGTGGTGTGAAGATTTGTTTGAGCAAGTACCTAACAGTTATCCACCTACTCGAAAAAATATTGTTCTTTTCCTCCTATCCTTTAGACCGTGTTATCCTACTATTAGTGAGTAGGTAACCCTAGTCGTTGGATGTTTAAGGGACTATCGAAAGGGACATAATGGTCATAGAAGGCAACATGTAAGGATACCTTAGCATTTCGATGGGACTATCATCATAAGATCACTTCTCGTAGGCAACTCAAGGGACATTTAGGGACTATGATCTTTATGATGATTTTAAACTAAGGTTCGTTGCTAAGAGTATCCCTACGTTCGAGGGACATGACCACTTTTTCCGAAAGCAACCAAGTGAGGTATACCCTAAGGGTGCAAGTTTGCAATAGTGTGCTTTTTCAGATATATTTATCTTGAATTTAGTGATCTATTGATTAATTACTCATACATGCCTAGGTTGCTAGAAATTATATACAAGCATACAAAATATAAAAGCGAGAAAATAGAGGGTCCTAGGCTATTACAAGGCTTTGGTGTAGATACATAAGGAAATGACTGAAAGCAAAATGCAAAAATAAAACCCTAATTAAGCTATTACAAACTGGGTGCAATTATATCAATAATAAAAATAATCGTACGGCAAAAATAGTTACGCGTGAGAATAAAAAATTGAAATAAGTTTGAAACCATAAAAAACCCTAATTTTATCGTTAAAAATATTTTTGGGATTTTTGTGAAAAAGATTTGAAGTTTGACCTAATTTTTCCTAATTAATTTTAATTAATGAAACAAATTAAAATTGATGAACTTAATTAATTTTAAAAAATTAATTTATTGAAAAAGGTTAAATCCTATTTTTTTGTGATGTTGATTTTATGGTTTTATGAAAACAATTGATTTAAACAAAATAAATAAACTAATTTACATAAAACAAAATTAAAAGGGAAATAGAGTAAGCATGAGGTGGTATGAACCCAAATTGGAGGGTGCATGCTGAATTTCTGCCCAAGCCCAATCCTGTTGGCCCAAGGCAATGTGGGGTCCAGTGTGATTGTGCCAGGAATGTCCACCATGGGGAACTTCATTGGAAGCATTGGATCCAGGCGTTGATTGATCCAAGGATGATGATCTGGAGGCCTATGGTGTGCGCTATTTGAAGAATAGTGTGGGATCTGCAAAGAATTGTTAAGAAAAATAACATGTACGAGGCAGGGATCGAACCCCTGACCTACTACACATGCACGCTGAAAAGCCTTCATTTGTACCACTAAGCCAATTGTTCAATCGTTAATATAAACAAAAAACATATATTATATGTAATGAAAAGTCAGTGTAATAAATAGAATGCGCAAAATTCAAATGGGCAACTCAGGTTTGGACACGCAGTCATCTTCTTCATTGGGACTGTAGTTTTAGGCTAAGGGTTTTTATCCATAGACACGTATGTTCCTAAAAACCTGCAATTCTAAAAAAATCACCACCAGGAAATATAAATTCAAACCAAATATACAAATCAATTGGGTTTGGTCTCGTGAGTACAGTGGTACTCATCTTTTGCCCTGATTTTGCCTGAAACGAAAGACCCTAAAGAGAAACTTGAAACCCTAACAATGGTATTCAGTCAAATATGCATCAAAACACACATTTAATTATGCAGACATGTTCTAAATGATTATACAAACATGAATATATGTTTAGAATTCATTTATCATGCGTGTAAAGTCTAAACCGATTTCAAGAAAAAGAGCAAACCGTGATACCTGTGTAGACTATTTCTGGATGTGTTGATGCGTGAGAGTGGTCCAGATAGCTTCCAAATACGCCAAGAAATGGATTGCAGTCTTTGAAACGCCTTGAATCTCCCTCTAGAGCAAAACTCGATCAACACTTTTTGTCAAAATTTTAAGCAGTCTTCTGGGTGTTCTACACGGACAATTCCTCTTTTTATGATCAGGGTTTGTTATGCATATATAGTAGAATGAATTAGATTAACAAAACTGATCTGAATCTTGAATATTGAGTGAGAAAATATTTGATTTGTCTTTGTATCTTTTGTTTCTAAAATGGCCAAATCTTTGTGTTTTTTTCCACGCGTTTTCTTTGATTTGCCAACCTGTTTTACTCTTCACATGATGAGAAAAATTTTCTTTCGATTATGGGATCTGTAGATTGTTTTGGAGCTAATCCCCTTCCTTCCTTCGAATATGCCTTCCTTTCCAGCCTTAAAACCCAATTCAAACAAATCAGGACTTTCCTTATTAGAACCTTGTTCTCCTTAATGGTTCTGAGTAGAATTGTGCCAACTTCAATACTAAGACTCCTTCGATTGGACCACCCTTTGCTTCAATTTCCTGTCCTTTTGAAGAGAATTCCCTGGTCGAACCAGCTCTTGTGGAATTGTGAACAAACAAGGCAAGAATCTGGCCTGGACATATTTTCCGATTTCCTTCTTGATGGCCTATTTTGAATGGCCTGGAAGGATTTCTTCGAATGGCCTTTGTCCAAATACCAATCGAAGGGCTTTGACACAATGCTAAATCAAAGGATCCCTTGACATGCCAATAGAAAGGCTTATCATGCGGCCAATTGAAAGGCCTTTTGTAGCTTTCAATCGAAGGATGCTATGTATATGTCAATTGAAACGCCTTTTGGAGAATGCCAATCTAAAGGCATTTTATGGACACCAATCGAAAGGAACTTTTGAGATTCCAATAGAAAGTCATTTTGGAGGTTCCAATCGAAAGGAACTTTGGAGATGCCAATCGAAAGGAACTTTGGAGATGTCAATCGAAGGGCATTTTGCAGCTGCCAATCGAAGGACCTTTAACCATTATTTGAAAAATTTCCTTGTCTTTAGGAAAAGGTTTATAAGCACCTATGCAAGAGGAAAATATTGGAAAAATATGAGAGGGAAAATTTTGGGGTACAACAAATATAATGTCAAGCCGGATGTCATGACATTATATTGCGATAATATGATTGCTATCAAAATTTCAAAGAATCTTATTCAACATAGCAAGGCCAAACATATTGATATTTGTCATCATTTTATCATAGATCTTGTTGAAGACAAGGTGATTACTTTGAAACATATAACCACTGAGAAATAACAGGCTTATATTTTCACCAAAGATTTGGATGCAAATCAAGTTGAAAAGTTTATTAGGTGAATTGGGAATCTCCATTCTTGAGGAACATTAGGTTCCATCTGCTTGTGTGTTTCCATCTTAGTTTTGTTTGTTTCCATTACGACTTTGTGCTTCAAACTGTGTTTATGCTTGTATGCATTGTGTGGTTCCAATTTTTTTGCACATTTACTCTAATTTTTTTCCTTCAATTTTTGGCTAAAAAGGGGGAGTAAAGAGTTAGTGTTTTTTGTTTATCCTGATGTCATGCCAGATGTCTTGACATGATGACTAATATTTTGATAGGATTGTACTACTACTAAAGGAAGAGTGTAGCGGTAGAAATGTTGAGACTAAGCCATTGGATTGACTTAACTCATACAGATCAAATAAAAATCTCCACCACACTTTATTGGTTCAATAGGAAATGGGAAAGAGAGAATACACCCAAAAAAAGTGGGGGAGAATCTAGGTACAGTGGTTGGTTATGCAAAGGGGAGATATTAGCACCCTAAACATCTATGGAACTCCGCAGGAACCACTTTAAAAATCTGTGTATTTTGGCTATGAAAGGTGTATACAAAAATAAATGGTGGAGATGAGAAAAGAAGTATTTTTCTAAAATTTTGTAACCTCTGCGGTTGTGAACCTTTAGTTCCTACGTACCACCTTCCAGGCAATAGGCAATTAGGGTATATGTAGTTCACCTCAAAAATTTTAAAACACATGTGTGTTGGTTAATTTTAAGAGAAGAGACATCATCGTCATATCCAAGTGGAAAATATACTTACTACACACGGTTATGAGAAAGGATAATTTGCATCATCTTAAAGTGGAGGATATAGATTGGATTTAAAATAAATGAAGCATCATTCAACACCCGAGTAGAAAATGTCTCACTTCACTATATATCATAGAAGTATAATAGCTTGCGTCACTACAAGAATCAACAAGAGTCTAATCTTTTGAGAAAAGTTCTAAAGTAAAAAGCCAAAGTGGCAAAATGATTTGAATGAAGTGAATTGACTTTTAGTCTTGAGAAATATGTCAAAGTACGATTAAATTGATTAAAGTTTAATTAAGAAAGGATTTTTGAAAATGCATGGACCTAAGTCCAAGTTTATTATGAAAGCGGTTCAAGTTAGAAGACAAGTAGAATTTTGAAAAGGATGGAGAAGATTTTTGAAATTAAAGAAGATAGAAGGAGATGAAGGGACTATCCTAAAGTATAAGGTAAAAGCTAAGGAAAAGAACAACCTAACCAATCAAGAAGCCAACACTTGACATAAGAAGTCAATGTAAAATTCTCATCCTTTGCATTGAAACCAAGCAAGAAAAAATATTAAACCTCTAAGGAATACCAAGCTTCAGATGAATTAAGTCTTCACAAAAATTGGTAGAGTAACAACTGTGTATAGAGGAATTCTCAATCATAGACAAAGCATCAAAATCAGAATAACCTGCACATAGAATAACAACTGAGCAACAAGGTCCCCAAGTATCAAGGATTCTAGTCCTAAGTCTGAGAGATCCACAACTCCATTATGCCAAGGATAGTAGCCTAATAGTGTTAGACAATGTGGTAAGTGATCGAGAGGGGGGGTGAATAGATCACCTCTTACTTTTTCAAGGATTTAAAATTATTTTATCAAAGCGTGTTGAAAGCAGTGGAAAATTAATATCCTGAATCAATTTCGTCTACTTTGAAACGACTACTAGAAAACCTGACATGTGAAAAACTTGCTGGATTTTATTAGATGAAACTGGTGAATATACAACTCAGATTTATTAACGTTTCAATGCACTTATCATTAAAGCAGTATTTCCAATGAATTAAGAAATTTGTTAGGAATTTTGTCAAACACTTGGCATATGCTTGTTTAATGATTTAATAGTGGTGGTTTGGTGAAAGTATTTGAACCCCTATTTTTATCATTAGACAGAAAAACTTAGCAAGCCAATTGAATTACAAAATTATGGAATATGTAAAAAGATAAAGAGAAGGAAAGAAAGAACGATACACAGGCAGTTTGGTAAGGAAGTTCCCCAGTGTCGTCCTCGCGTATGGGCATGTCTCCCTCTCAATTTCACAATTGAAACAAAGAACTTTTATAACAATTTGCTGAATATTTGATAACAAGGTTACACTACACAGATGGACAAAAATCCTTATGATCTTCTTATTCTTGTAAGAACCACCACTTGATATGAGTTGTATCAAGATTCCCTGCAAGGTCCACAATTGATCCTCCGCCTCCACGGCCTGTTTGCAAAAATCCTTCTAATTTCCAAACCCCTCTCTATGGCTGAATCCGACTTATGCGGCCGTGACTTACAAACCCTCAAGAACCTACCCGTTCTTGAAGGAAAAAATCCTTTGTTTATTTCTTGAAGCCTCCTTTACAATCTTCAACTCAGCTGAGATTCTTTCAATACACAGCTGGACATTATCTCTGACCTTCTTGATCCACTTCAACAAGGATGTTTAATTTTCGTTGTTGTTGTTGAATGAAGAGGATTGAGAAGATGATAAAGATGAAGTTTCTTTAGGCTTCTGGCTGCTCACAAATGTTTGCACATATTTCTGATATGTTGCAATGGCTTTTTGCTGAGAAAAATACTTGCTTATATATGTAACAGAAAACAGTTTGGCAAAAGAAAGTATTATGAGTCGATGCATGTTGGTCATGAGTCGACTCATGTTAGTTATGAGTTACAGGATGGGTCGACACATGTTTTTTTTAGTCGATGCAAAATCATATCATAACTTTTACAGAACCAACAATTTTATATTCGTCGATGCATAACACGTATGTGTCGATGCATACTGATTGTAATTTTAATTTTTGATCATAAAACGTGGTATGAGTCGACGCATGATATTATGTATCGATGCATATAATTTTAAAAATGTTTTCCAGGAGCATCAAAATGTCATGTGTCGATGCATGAGGTTTTGTGTCGATGCATACAAGTTTAAGTTTGCATTATAGGGGCATCAAAGTGTTATGTGTCGATGCATAAGATTTTGTATTGATGCATGCAAGTTTAAGTTTGCATTATAGGGGCATCAAAGTGTTATGTGTCGATGCACAAGATTTTGTATCGATGCATAATAATTTGAGATAGTATTCCAGGGACTTCAGTATGTTATGGATCGATGCAAACCCTGTTGTGTCGACTCATAATGATGCATTATGAGTAAAACACATTTTTAACTTATTTTAAACATGTTATATTATATTTTTCTAATGCACACATGTATTTATTATTTCACATATATTTGAAATCATTCAAAACCAATTATGAAGGGGTTGCTCACAAATAGTCCAAGTAACCTTAAAGCTTTTAATGTTCAAGTTGATTATTAAATGTTTTCAAAAGAAAAGAAAGCTCAAGTGAGCAAAAGTAAAAATGAAATAAAGATAAATGCTAAAGTGAGAAAAGATAAAATGAGTGAGAAATAATTTGATTGCATTCATATCTATGAATTGGTCCGGATTAGGGAATAGTAACAACCCATAAATCAGCAAAGCCAACATGTCATCAAAAGTACTAAAATTCATGGCATCTAGATACCACTAAGCCTTATCTATCATAAATTTAGGAGAGACCCCCTTGACTTCATTCCTTATTTTCCAATTAGATACAATGTATGGTCGTTTCAGATGTAGGGCTACTGCAACATCTTCAGGTTTCAGAACTTGCTCTAAATAGGTGAAAGGTAACTGATCAAGAATAGGAACTTCGAGTAACTTAGAGAATTCTTCCATTGTGGACACCAATTGATAATCCGGGAAGGTAAAACAGTGTTGCTTTGGATCAAAGAACTGGAAAAGAACGCTCATCATATTTTCTTGAAAGCCAGTAGTAACCAACCTGAGTAGATGACCATGTCTCTTGGTGAATTGATAACTGTCGGGGACCTTTGAGACTAACTCCTCAAGTTTTGAAGGTATCCTTACGAAGTTGATTCAGACAGTACTCTACCGACTAGAAACCATGACCCTGAAACACAAAACAAAGAGAAATCCCCTAGATCCTTGAAATGGTTAGTCATGATATGATGTTATGATGTCATGTTCAAATAAATAATCAAACACAAGCAAAGCATACAAAGGCCTTAGGTTTAAGGCTTGCATGGGGTTTGTAGGTCATTACCCTCTTGAAGTTTAATTGGCTCAACCTATCCGAAAGAAGTAACCTTGTTCTAGGGATCTCAATATCACTGATTTTTCCTGCAAATTTTGCCTAGCACAGAAACTGAATTTCCACCAAACAAAACCCGAGAGTCGGATCTCAATAAGTGTAGTATTGAGTATCAACCAACTTCATATTGCACCAAATTCGGCTATCTCACTACCTTCTAATGGCTAAGTTGGTTCAATTAAGGTTTTAAGGTCAGTTAGTGCTTATGACACCACGCGACAGCCTAGTATGCTCCCCGGTTGACTCGAGGGATACCAGTACAAACTAATGCGTCGCACTAATGTAGCCATCACCTCAACCATATCGGTATACACCGTATAGTTTCCATGATATATTGCTAATTACCTAAAATGTTCCCCAGATCCGGGTATAGGATCTTTGCAAGAAATAAAACCCAAACAATCATTTAAAAATAAAGCAGAAAAATCAAACAAGGAAAGCATTTAAAACTGATCTAACTCTAAGGTAACCCCACTTTTAGTTCTCCCCAGCAGAGTCGCTATTTTGTAATACGGTGGGAGAACTGACTTATTTTTGCGTTTTATCACAAATATGCAGATAGCAAGAGTCGCCACCGACTTTTCTTTTACCCAATATTTATGTAAGGTGAAAAGAATAGGAAATACCTTTGATAGGCGTTGAGTTCCGGGGGTAAGTTATGAAATGGGAAGGTGTTAGAACCCTTTTCATCCATAGTTATCTACGGGCTCTTAATCTCTAGCTTAATTTTTGAAGTGCTTTGTGTTTGTGTGTTTGAAAATATTTTGAAAATGCCTAAGTATGACAACTTTGTAATGATTCTTGTATAAGTTAAGAATGCGTACAAAGTGTTTGTTTTTTCAAAATATTTCAGAGAAAAGTGTCTTGTGCAAAAAAAGATGTTTTTTTAGCAAGTGATTACGAGCTATCTACCTACTCAAAAGTCATTCGTGTTATTTTCCTCACCCTTCGATAGTGCTACCCTACCATTAGTTAGTAGGAAGCCCTATTGATGGGTGTGTAGGGACAAGCGAGGGTTATTAAACAGTCATAAAGGCAACTCGTAAGGGCGCTTTAGCAATTTATCGTAAGGTACTTAAGATCGTTTACCGAAGGCAACATCAAAGGGTCATCGAGGGACTACGATCTTTTTAACCGAGGGTCTTTGCTAAAGCATCGCCATGTTCGAGGGACATGACTGCTTTTATTCGAAGCCAACAAGTGAGGTTACCCTAAAGGTGAGTGTGTGAAAAGTGATTCACTTCAGTTATTTATCTTGATTAGGGTTATCTATCATTTTGTTTTAGATCTTGCCATACAAACCTAATTACTAGCAGTTATAAGGAAAGCAGTAAATTGCGGAAAGTAAATGTGAGAAAAGTAAACCTAAACTGTTACAAGGCCTCGGGAGTGGGGTTACAAACCATAAAATTGTGGGGAAAATAAAGAAAATAAAAACCATAATTAAACTATTATAAATCGTAGCAGTTACATAATTGGGAAAGAAATAAACTAATGCAAAAGTAAATACACGAAGGGGTAAAGTAAAGGGAAAAAGAAAATTGAAAATTGTCTTGTGATCGTTTGATGATTAATCTAAAAATCCTAATTGATTTTAATATATAAAAATAATTAGTTGATTAAAAAGAATTGATAAATTAAGCAAACCCTAAAATCTAGGTTGATTTTAATTAATTAAAATGTCAAAAAATTAATCACTAACTAAAACCTAATCCTAATTTGTTATAGTTTTGAAAAAAAAAGTTTAAGGTTTGTTAATGGTCAATTGGAAAATAATTAGCAAAAAGAAGAAAAAAATTAGGGTTAATAAAAGAAAAGAGTGAGAAAAGAATGAAAAATGTATGGGGTGGGTCTTCAAGCCACGCCCCTATGTCAACAACATGCACTGCTTTCCACTAATTCATGCACATGTGTATGATCTGGAATGGGAATGATTCCACTTGATGTAATCCTACGTTAAAACCAGAGAAAAACAAAATGATTTTGCAAAACATAGGGATCGAACCCACACCCATAAGGTTACGTATCCCATTCTTTACAATTTGCATTGCACTGCGTTTGTTACTCAAACATAAACAAAATAATTATATAACAAAATTTCAACCTGCAAAAAGTGCACGATTTAATTCATAAGAGGGACTCTTTCCCCCTAAGTCAACCCTCTTGAATCCAATAACGGTGTTAGTTTTTCCTGAAAACACTTGTACACAGAGATACGAAGAAAATAGTTCCTTGTGCCCTAGCAATGGTGTTTCGTTGTTCCTGTGTCAAAGCTCACAAATAATGCATCAAAACAGTTATAATGACGTATATGAACACATATGGATGCGTCAAATTAATTAGTACTACATAAATTAACGGTTTGAATTTTGAGAATTTTTCCAAACCGGTGAGTTTGAATGAGGGAGTTTTGGCGTGCTTCAGCCTTGAGCAAGGGTATGGATCGTCTCCTTGGAACTTCAGGAACACGTTTGGATGCTTGGATTGAACTACAACTGCTTGGAACTTGCAACACAACTTTTCCCTAATCTTGAAAATTTTGGGACAAAACCCTTGTTTCTTGAGGCAACTTTCACGTATGTTGTTGTTCTGGTCTTGTTAGATATATATAGGACAATCAAATTAGGTTAACAAAAGTGAAGGAAATCTTGCATTAATCGTTGAAGATTTTATTTGGAAACTTGCATAATAGCTTGCTATTTTTGGCTCAATCTTGCAACAATCACTCTTGCACGAATTTTCCATCTTGTATTTTCAATCTTGGGCCTCCAATATGATTGAAATCAAAAGCCTCATGCCTTGGTCCATTTGTTTTACATTTATTTGATTTATTTTGAGTTTAATTAAATAAAAAATCAAAATAAATAAAATCAAAATAAAATATAATGCATTAATGGACTTATGGGTCTTTAAACATGTCGTGAACACATTTGGACCTGAAAACTTAGGCCCTATAGCTCAAAATTACAAATTTGCGTAATTTGGAATTCATGCATTCTACCAAAATTTCCCAACTTGCAATGGTCATAACTCACTCAATTTTTATCTTTTAAAGGTGATTTTTGACTTTTTGGAATTCTCAAGATGTCCTATACAACGTCTATGTTGATAATTTTTACTTTGAAGAATTTATCTTAATGTAAGTTGCCTTGACAAAAGTGTCTTTTTGCTGACTTCTCCTAAGGAAATCCTAATTTGGCAACTTTTGACTTTTGATGATTTAAGAGTTTCCCTTAATGAATAATGATCTACCATTGATAAAATGATAAATATCACTTCAAAATATTGATGTTTACCAAAAATATTGAAGTTTGACTATATGTTGACCATAGTTGACTTTTTACCCAATACAATTGATTTTTAGTCATCTGAGCAATTGACTGAGCAAACTTATGATGCAAGGCTTGAAACTTGGTATGAGCATTCTTGAATACATATGAGGACCCATGAAAACAAATCTAAGCCTTGGAAACTCAATATTCCTTGATAAATACAAAACCCTAGTTGTGAGTCCATTGCTTAGGAGAAGAATTTGTCTGATAAATTCTTGAGTAACCTTGAGCATTTAAGGATCCTAGGAGAACATCTTGAATGAAAATGGGAGGGAAAATTTTGGAGAAAAACACCTGCCCCTGTTCAATCTTCTTAAACCAGAAGAGTTAGATTGGCATGTCCTTCATTCGTGACTTGAAGGTAGAAGACGATTGAACACTTGAGTGCCCATAAATTTGTACTCGCTTGTGCACGAAGTAACATTGTTGGTTGATTATATCGGGAATAAGCTTAAAGATGCCATTTAGAGAGGTGAAGGAGAGTCATCAAAGATGTTCTTATAGATTCCATCTAAAGTAAATGTTGATAGAAATATCAGAATAAGTCTACGCCTGACTTTGTCTTAGAAGATGTATTTGGAATGAGTCTATGTCCGACTTTGTCCAAAAGAATATCAGAGTGAATCTACGCTTGATTTTATCTGAATGATGCATTAGAATGAGTCTACGCTCGACTTTGTCTAGAATATACATTTGGAATGAGTCTACGTCCTACTTTTTCCAAAAAGAATATTAGAATAAGTCTATGCTTGATTTTATCCGAATGATATACTTGAATGAGTCGATACTCGACTATGTCTAGAAGATACGTTTGGAATGTGTCTATGCCTGACTTTGTCCAAAAAGAATATCATACTAAATTTACGCTTTATTTTATCCGAATGATATACTAGAATGAGTCTACACCCGACTTTGTCTAGAATGATGTACTAGAAGATGTCTGCGCCCGACTTCATCTAGAAGAGTTACTAGAAGGAGTCTACGCCTGACTTTTTTCCAAAAGAGTATCAGAAGGAAATCTATGCCTGACTTCATCTAAAGGATGCACTATAAGATGTCTACGCCCGACTTCATCTAGAAGAGATATATTTCGGAATGACTCTCTGGGGGAAAGTGCTTAAGTAGCTACTTGTCAGATTTAGCCTTTGATGGAAATGCTTGTCAGAATTCAGTTTCTGAAGGAATTGTCTTGTCATGTAGATAGTCGCCTCGTCCTGTTTCAGGAATTACTTTGCGACCTATCAAATTTTTTTTGATGATGTTCGTCTATTTATGAACTCTACCTGAAAATATAGAGTTAGTATTTATGCAATGTCATGATGTATGTAGTGCATTGCATAATGATGTTCTTAAAGAAAATGGGAGTGTGTTATATGCATTTCCTATGCATATGCTATGATAAATGATGTATGAATGTGAGATGTTGTTGAAGTGTATTAGTAGCTCTGTATAACATTTTTTACTGGTGAAATAAATCCCGGACTACTGCTGGGGATGAAGAATACGAAACTTTGATCTTGTTTAGAATGTCTCTACTGGGGAATCCTGCTTGCTATTTGAGGAACTTCGCTGGGGAATTTAATTTCTTCTTGGGGAGAAGAGTTCAATAACATTGTTCGTTCATCGCTCTACTAGGGAGTTTAATTTTTATATACCCTAATTGGGGATAAAAGAGATGGATAACCTTCCGAGGTGTCGTCTGACCAAGTTTACGATATGGATGCCGACTCGTCTGAGGAGGATAAGATTAACTGATATCTGGACCGGTTTCAGATTTTGTAGCATCTCTATGGGGATAGAAGTGTGGACTACCCTTTGCTGGAGAGAGATGTTTTGTCGGTGATTTGTAGTAGTCGAAGTGATAGACTCATGCTAGGGAGACTATATCTTGTTGGGGAGATAACCCTGATGGAGAAACACTCTTTTGAGGAATATGCCTGCTGAGGAATATGCTCTGTTGAGGAATTTTATCAGGTTGGAGAAATAAGCTTCGCTAGGGGAGAGAATTTCTGTGAACTGTGCTGATGATATACTCTCTGACGAGTATTGGGACTCCATAGGTTGACGAAATTGCTGGTAAAAATCATACTACTTTATCTGCTAGGGGAATTAGTTGGTAAGTATGACTAGGATATTTCAGACATACGGGGAATGCGTCGGTCTGTGAAGATGACTTTGCGGGGGATAATCTTACGGGAACTGCTTTGTGGGGCGACCTTACTGGGGATTTTTCTGTGGGGATTCATGGACGACTTAAACCTTATCCCAACTCCTAGAGTCTAGAGGAAATGCTTATTCCTGTTTTTATGCATATGTTTGTTAATAGTAATCATGTTCATATGCATATGTTCATTCAATTTAGTCATTGGACGTTTTTTCAAACAAAACAGAAAAATCAAAACAAAATTTGAATTTTGAAATTATGTTTATATTGATAATTTGCCTATAAACAGGAGACTGTTGCACAAAGAGACATAAATCATAGTAAGAGGAAATCGTTGTTAAATGAAATGAGTACAAAGTAAAAACGAAGAGAAAAAAGCAATGTGGAAATGATCCCATTGAGTTTCAATTATGCTATTTCCCTTAGGTCTTCGAGCATCTCATCCCTTGTTGTCGAAGAAGTTGATTAAATTGATCTGTACCATTTGAACTTCTTGTTGGTAATAAATCTGGTTGTGAGTGATCCAACGGGACATAGTCGTACGCTTTAATCCCTAAATTTTGCCTGGACCTCCCTTTCGGGTTTTCAGTCCACCGGTATACCCTTTTTTGCCCAAGCCGCCTTTTCAGGTATATATATATCCCTGATTTTTTCCAGAACCCTTTTGGTTTGTCGGGATGCCCTTATTTTTTCCTGAGTCAGTCAACCTAGGAGGTCGTTTTTTATGCGTAGTATCTTTTAACTATGTCCGCGTTCACGGGGTGTGGAAGATATTCACCGTCCATGGTGGTAAGTATCATTGCACTGCCCAAAAATATCTTCTTGATCACAAATGGCCCTTCATAGGTGGGAGTAAATTTGCCTTTGGGATCACCCCGCGGTAGGATGATGTGCTTTATTACCAATTTACCAGCTTGATATACCCGATGCTTGATCTTCTTGTTGAAAGCTTTGATCTTACATTTCTGATACATATACCTGTGATAGACAGCTACCAACCTTTTCTCATAAATTAAATTCAACTGATCCAGTCTAGTCTGAATCCATTCATCTTCGTCTAAATCTACCTCTTTCATGATACTCAGGGAAGGAATTTGAACTTCGATAGGTAGGACAGCTTCCATACTGTAAACTAGAGAGAACGGGGTTGCCCCAGTTGATATCCGAACTAAAGTGCGATAACCTTGAAGAGTGAATGGTAACATCTTGTGCCAATCTTTATATGTCACTGTCATCTTCTGTATAATCTTCTTATTGGCGGCCTCCACTGCGCCATTCATCTTTGGTCGTTACGGAGAAGAATTGTGGTCTTTGATCTTGAAATGCATGTAGAGTTTTGTGATCATAGTGTTGTTGAGATTGGTACCATTATCTGTGATAATACTTTCGGGGATGCCATATCAATAGAGGGTTATGCTTAATGAATCAGGCGACAACATTCTTAGTGATGGAGGAAAATGAGGTTGCTTCAACCCACTTTGTGAAGTAATCAATGGTGACGAGGATGGAGCATTGTCCGTTGGAAGCAGTAGGTTTGATATCTCCAATCATATCAATTCCCCACATTGCAAACAGCCAAGAAGAAGTCAAGACATTTAGAGGTACTAGAGGCACATGTATTTTGTTAGAGTAGATCTGGCACTCGTGACAAGTTCTTGAGTGGTGATGACAGTCGGTTTCCATAGTCGACCAATAGTAACCCGATCTCAAAATCTTTTTAGCCATAGTATGCCCACTGGAATGAGTACCAAAGATACCTTCGTGCATATCTTTTGTAATCTTTTCCGCCTCTGTCTTGTCCATACAACAAAGTAGAGTCGAGTCATGGTTGCACCTGTACAGAATTTTGATGCTCAGCAAGAACTTAGTTGAGAACCTCAGTAGGAATTTCTTGTCATTGATAGATTCTCCTTCAGGATATTCTTGAGCCTCGAGATATCTTTTCACTTCATGAAACCAAGGCTTCTCTTCTACTCCGCCAGTGTCAATTTCATAGCAATGTGCTGGTTCATCTAGCCTTTAAATGGTAATTTTGGGAGCCTCATTGTCCCATCTGAATTTTAAAGATAGACGACATGGTTGCTAATGCATCTGCCAGGTGATTCTTTTCTCTTGTGATGTGCTCAAAAGTGATCTCCTCGAAGTACGGAATTAAGGTCGACACATGCTCTCTATAAGGAATTAGGTTTGGATGCTTAGTATTTCATTCTCCCTTGATCTGACTGATTACCAGGGCTGAGTCCCCATATACATTCAAGAACTTAATCCTCAAATAAATAGAAGCTTTAATACCCATGATGCATGCTTCGTATTCAGCCATGTTGTTGGTACAGTCAAAGCATAATCTGGCGGTGAAGGGTGTATGGAAACCCTGAGAAGAGATAATTACAACGCCAATTCAGTTGCCAAGTTCATTAGAGGCTTCATAGAAAACCATAGTCCATCGAGATCCCGGCTCAGGTCCTTCATACGGTCCAGGTTCTTCACAATCTATAACTAGCATAATGTTCTCATCTGTGAATTTGAAGTTCATGGATTGATAGTCATCTACAGCTTGATGCACCAAATGGTCTTCCAATACACTTCCTTTGATTGATTTCTAAGTGGTGTACTGAATATCGTATTCTGTTAAGACCATTTGCCATCTGGCTTTTCTTCTGGAGAGAGCGAGCTCGAATATATGCTTTATGGGATCCATCTTAGAGATCAAATAAAAATTGCCACCGCGCTTTATTATTTCCAAAGGAATGGGAAAAGAACGAATAACCCAAAAAGAGTGGGAGAGAATCTAAGTTCGGGGGTTGGCATGCAAAGGGAAGGTATTAGCACCCTAAACATCTACGGTACTCCGCATGAACCTCTTTGTAAATCTGTGTATTTTGACTATAAAAGTTATATAAAAATAGATTGTGGGGATGAGAAAAGAAGTTTTTTTTTTACAATTTTGCACCCGCCGCGGTTGCGAAACTTTAGTGCCTACGTACCATCTTCCATGCAATAGGGGATCAGGGTACTCGTAGTTCACGTTTAAAAAATTTAAAACACAAATGTGTTGGTTAATTTTAAGAGATGAGACATCATCGTCTTATCCGAGTGGAAGAACATACTTACTATCCACGATTATGAGAGAGGAGAATTTGATTCATCTCAAAGTGTAGGATATGGCTTAGATTTTAAAATCAACAAAGCCTCACTCAACGCCCCAGTGGAAAATATCTCACTTCACTATATATCGTCATGCTGCCCCAGTACACACCCCATTGAGGTCTCTAACACTAATAAATACATGATCAGAGATCTTCCTTCAACTGGTGGCATCATAATTGGAGGTTCTTGTAGGTACTCCTTGATTTTGTCAAAGGCTATTTGACAATCGTCGTTCCATTTCACTACCTGATCTTTCTTCAGCAACTTAAAGATTGGTTCACAAGTAGCGGTCAAATGAGAAATAAATCTAGAAATATAATTCAGTCGTCCTAAGAAACCTCTGACTTCCTTCTCGGTTCGGGGAGGAGGCATTTCTTGAATAACTTTGACTTTAGCGGGATCAACCTCAATTCCTTTACCGTCGACAATAAAACCAAGGAGTTTACCGGACCTCACTCTGAAGGTACACTTATTAGGATTCAGCCTCAACTTATACTTCTTCAGTCTCTCAAACAACTTATGTAGATGGTCCAGATGCTCTTCTTCAGTCTGTGATCTGGCTATCATATTGTCAACACAGACCTCTATCTCGTGATGAATCATGTCATGGAATAAAGCTACCATAGCATGTTGATATGTTGTGTCGGTGCTATTTAACCCAAAAGGCATAACCTTGTAGTAGAACGTTCCCCACTGTGTAACAAAAGTAGTCTTTTCCATGTCTTTGGGTGCCATATTGATCTGATTATACCCTGGGAAACCATCCATGAAGGAAAACACCTTATGCTGAGCGGAGTTGTCGACCAAAACATCAATATATGGAAGCGAGAAGTCATCTTTAGGGCTCGCCCTGTTCAAATACCTGTAGTTTATACACATACACACCTTGTTGTCTTTCTTCGGTACCAAAACAACATTTGTAACCCATTGAGGATATGATTACACTGCTAAGAAAATTGCGTTGAATTGTTTCATAACCTCGGCTTTAATCTTTTCTGACATCTCGGGACGCATGCGATGAACCTTTTGTTTATCGGAGCACAACCTTCTTTCAACGGAAAATAGTGAACCACAATATCAGTATCGATCCCTGGCATGTCTTTGTATGACCAAGCAAAGATCTCTACATATTCATGCAACATATGTATTAACCTGCTTTTGACACTGCCCTCTAGGTTGGCACCTATCTTGACTTCTTTCCTGTCTGTTTTAGAACCCAAGTTTACCACTTCAACTGGATCTTCATGCGGTTGTATAGCATTTTCTTCTTGTATTAACAGTTTGGCTAGTTCTCTAGGTATTTCACAATCTTTCTCACCTCCGTCCTCGGCTTGGTAGATCGGATTTTCAAAGTCATAAGTGGCAATAGCAAAATAGTTATCAATAGGATCCAGAGTGGATGTGGATCTACAATGTATCGTGTGGGTGTGTGTAAGAACACATAGCTATTTGAAAGTGATAAAAGTAAAAATAAGGAAAGAGAGCATAAAATTTGAATACAAAATGTCCAATGCTTTTATTAAATGAACATATGTTTATGAAATGACAACCCTTAATAAATGAACCATTGTGCCCCGGGTAAGGCACATGGCTTAAAGTCATTGTTCAAATATTAGAAAGTCAAAACTTTAAAGCAATAAAAATAGAAATGTAGCTACTAATCCTGGCTAAAAGAGATAGAGATAATATCCTCGGCCTTCCAGTTGTTGAGCCCATTGCCATTGGTAGGAAAGATCCAGCTGCCAAGGTCATAATCATTGTCAGCATCTTCTATTACATTGAATCTGTTGTTGTTGATGTGTAATGGTGGTCTTCCATCTTGAGCACGAAGAATAGCCCTCTGAACCTCTACAATGAAACCCAAACCAAACTTTTCATATTTATAGGGGGCGTCAGGAAACTGACTCTAAATAGTACAACCACCTTCTTCTACAATAGCTTTAGCATCTTTCAATGAAGCCATCCTGGGCAGAACCCTAGTAACTTTGGGAATGGCAGAGACATCTTCAATAGCGGGTGGAGGGATAACTTTAAAAGTGGGAGTCTCGATAAATTCACCATCCATCTCTACATACCAGAAAGAGTTCAAGTGGCTAACCATATACTCTTCTTCACTGCAGACAGTAACAATCTTTCTGCTCACAGGATATTTTAATTTCTGATGTAGGGTAGAAGTAATAGTGCATGTCCCATGGATCTAGGGGCATCCTAGTAAGAAAGAGTAATTTGGTCGAATATCCATTACATAGAAGGTAGATTCAAAGATCTGCGAACCCACTTTAATTGGAAGACCCACTTCCCCGTGTACCATCTTTTTTGACCTATCAAAGGCTTGAACTATAATATCACTGGGTTTCACTACGACCCCTTTGCAATCAAGTCTGTCAAGAGCGCCTTTTGGTAGAACATTTAACTAGGAACCAGTATCAACCAATACATGAGCCAATGTAGTGCCCATGTATTCAATGGAGACATACAGAGCCTTATAGTGATTTATTCCTTCTAGGGTCAGATCAACATCAGAGAAACATAGTCAACTGTCAGTTACTAAGCTAGTAACATAGGTTCCAAATTTATCGGTAGAGATCTCTTGTGGCATGTGAGTAGTCTTAAATAATTGTACTAAAGCCTGCGCATGAGCTTCAAAACACAATAATAGGGATAACATGGAGATCTTGGATGGGGTCTTCCCCAACTGTTCATCAATTTTGTAGTCACTCTTGCAGATAATCTTCAATACCTCTTCAAGCTCTTGTCTAGAGGTGTCTTCCACTATAGCTTCCTTAGGTTCCTCCATCTGGGAAGGCTCTGTTATTTTCTCATTAACCCGAGCCTCAGCAGTTGACTCGGTGGCTGTAACTCTAACAGGTGTAGCGATTGTCTTCGGAGAGATTTCTGGAGATAAAACCCTTCCGCTTCTAGTAACCTTACTGGTTCCAGCAATATTGTCAATGTCAGGATCAGCAACATCAGTAACTTCATCTTCAACACTCGGTAGTTCTTATATGACGACATGGTAGTAGATGTCAAATCCATAGTTCCAAGGATTAGCTTTATCTGAAGAATATGGGATAGGTCAAGGTGTAGTGATGATCAAAGAAGCAGATTTCGAATTGGAAGTAATCCTTAAAGGACCTTTGGAGGTGATCCTGACAGGAGGGTCGGAAATTACAAATAAGTCTTGACACAAATTCTCAGCAGATGAAACCTTCTCGATTAGAATTATATGGTTATCCATTAGGCGTTGAACGCCTTTCTTCAGTAATTTGCAGCTATTGAGTTGGGTTGCGCAGCAGTAACATTTTTCAATACGGCCCAGAAATAAACCGGCCTGCAGCAAATTCTTCTTGATTATTAGCAGAGGAGTAACCAATTCACTTACAGTAGCCACATAAAGAACATCTTCAATTGAATTTATGCCTTTGTCATGCTTCGTCGTAAGTGCAGTAAGTACATTCAGGGTCTCCGGAGGATCAAACTCAATCTCTTTGTTGTCAATCGTATCCTGAATTTTGTTTTTCAAGGTCCAGCAGTTGTTGGTGTCGTGCCCAAGACTGTTATAATGGTAGGCGTATTTAGCATTCGGATTGTACTTAGGAGAGGAGGTGTTGGGGTTTTGAGGAGGATCCCTTAGCATAATCAACTACGCTTTTAGTAAATCTTGTAACACCTGAGACAATGGCATACTAATCTTGGTAAACTGCCTTCCCGGAGCATCTGACCTACGCCTATTGCCTTGTTGTTGAACATGCGCAAGATTAGAAATCAGTACCACTCCCATAGACTGATTGCAATAATTTTTACCACGGCCCTTCTAGCCATAAACAACATTGGCCTCCTTCTTACCATTGAATGTCTTCTTCACAGCATTCGAAGAAGCAACCACTTGAATTTTTTCACTCTTAATACCACTTTAAACTTGTTCCCCAGTTAGAATCAGCTCAGTAAAAATAGATGAGGAGCTTTCAATCAGATGGTTAAAGAATGGACCTGTTAAAGTTCCCATGAACATATCAACTAGCTCTCGACCCGGCAAGGGAGGTTTCACCCTTCCAGCTAAGTCCCTCCACTTCTGGGAATATTCTTTGAACCCTTCATTCGAACCCATAGTCATGTTTTATAATTGAATACGAGTTGGTGCAAGGTCATCATTTTATTGATACTGTTTGTAAAGAGAAATAGCCAAGTCTTCCCAAGTGTGGATGTTGGTTCCATCCAGCTGATAGAACCACTTGAGTTGTGTACTAGACAAAATTTCCTGAAAGAAGTGAAACTATAACAATTTATCAGCAGTATGGGGTTGGATCTTCGGAACATAGGACCTTAGATGAAGTTTCAGACAAGAAACACCATCATATTTAGCAAAAGAAGGGACTTTGAAATTGTGAAGGATAACTACCCCTGGAATAAGATCCAGCTCTTTGAAATCCAATCCAAGCACTTTCTGGATTTCCATGGCCTTGGGCGATCATCCAACTTTTTGTATTTGTCATCGGCAGGAGGATATTGTTCATCAGAATAGTCTTCATCCTCAGGCATCTTACCAGAACCAAGGTTGCTTCCACCTTCAACCTTGATACTTTAACCATCCTCTTCTTGGTTGTCATCTTCACCAGAGGTAATATCAGCAGTTTGAACTGGTTTTGAAGGACCTTTAAATATTCTTCCCATGTTGAGGATAGCAATTGGCTTCTGAGTCTTCTTCTTTTTGGCGATGAGTGCCATCATATCCTTCTCTCCTTGAGCTAGGTTCAGCATGGTCTCATGGAATTGGGTATTCTGAGCTTTGAGTTCCTTAACGGTCTGTTCTAGAGCCATCTTTTACTGAAATAAACAGTAAGAAGATGAGAAAACCTGTATAGGAAAACCTGTTATGAAATGATGCATGATATGTAGATGTAATATTTTCAAGGATTGTTGTGGGATTTTAAAAAAATTTAAACAAAAGGACACAAGAGAAATTTTAATAACTAGCTAGGATTATAATTTATTTTAATAAAAAGAGTTACAAAATAGAAAAAATATAAATTCAAATCTCACATGGACGCTTCCTCTTTGTCTTGACATATGAGTTGAGGCTTTGTCCTTGTGGAGTTGTTTCGTCATCTCTAGTATTTTCTTCTCACTAGCATAGAACTGAGCTTCGAAGGTATCTCGTTCTTACTTTATTTGAATCCATGACTTCTGTAGTTTTTTGAAGTTAGTAGGCATATCGGGATGAAGAACGGTATGAGGAACATCCCCTTCAACAACAGGCTCTACGATCACTGGTAAGACAGCAGGATATCGAATTTTAAGATTCTGAGCACGAGACCACACCCGTATGAGGTAAGGCTCTAGAGGAATTGAACTCTTTTGTCCCAATGTCTTTCTATCAATCTTGTTAACTATTCCCCAAGAACGTATAAACCTTTGATGGTAATTTTGAGGATCGTTCTCATTGTCGAATACAATACCCTTGATGAGCATATCATGAGGACCCTCCCTTTGAGCATAACCAAACTAATGCAGATCTAGAAAAGGGTTGTAAGTGATGCCCCCTCGTATACCAAGGAGTGGTAGATTAGGTAATTCCCCACAATAATCAATAATAGTGACATCTGCCTGAGATCGAGAACACCAATGGATATTTGAATGAGTGAGTGATATCAACCTTTGAGACCACCTTAGACCTTGTTCGCTCTTTATCACTGATCGAGGCAGGTGCGAAATAAACCACCTGGATAGAGGTATGCAACACATAAGAGTTCCTCACTTCTTCATAGTACGAGTGTGGAGGGAATGCAGGACATCTCCAAGCAAAGTAGGCACCGAATTATGAGTGAGAAATATATTGATGGCATTCATATATATGAATTGGTCTGAGTTAGGGAATAGTACCAACCCATAAATCGACAAAGCCAACATGTCCTCAAAAGCACGAAAATTCATGGCATCTATAAACCACTGAGCCTTCTCTATCAGAAATTAAGGAGAGAAACGGTTGAATCCATTCCATGTTTCCCAATTAGATACAATGTCAGGTCATTTCAGATGTAGGGCTACTACAATGTCTTCAAGTTTCAGAACTTGCTCTAAACTGGTGAAAGGTATCTGATCAAGAATAGGCACTTCAAGTAACTTAGATAATTCTTCCATTGTAGGCACCAATTGATATTTCGGGAAGGAAAAACATTGATGCTTTGGATCAAAGAACTGGAAAATAATGCTCATCATGTCTTCCTGAAAGCCAGTAGTAACCAAACTAAGTAGATGACCATGTCTCTTGGTGAATTGAGAACTTTCCGGAATCTTTGAGACTAACTCCTCATGTTTCGAAGGTATCATTATGAAGTTGATCCGGACGGTATTCCTATGGTTGGAAACCATGACCCTGCAACACAGAACAAATATAAATCCCCTAGATCCTTGAAATGGTTAGTCATGATATGACGTTATGATGTTATGATGTCATGTTAAAATAGATAATCAAACACAAGCAAAGCACACAAAGGCCTTAGGTTTAAGCCTTGCATGGGGTTTGTAGGTAATTACCCTCTTGAAGTTTAGTTGGCTTAACCTGTCATAAAGAAGTAATCGGGTTCTAGGGATCTCAATACCACTAATTTTTCCTGCAAAGTTTGTCTAGCACGACAACTGACTTGCCACCAAACAAAGCCCAAGAGTATAATCTCAATGAGCTTAGTATCGAGTATCAACTAACTTCAGACTCAACCAAAGTTGGCTATCTCACTACCTTCTAATGGCTAAGTTGGGTCAATTAAGGTTCTAAGGTCACTTAGTGCTTATGACATCACGCGACCACCTAGTATGCTCTCAGGCTGACTCGAGGGATACCAGTACAAACCAATGTGTCACACTAACATAGCCATCACCTCAACCATATAGGTATACGCCGTATAATTTCCATGATCTATTGCTACTTAGCTAAAATGTTCCCCAGATCCAGGTATAGGATCTTTGCAAGAAATAAAACCCAAACAACCCTTTAAAAATGAAGCAGACAAATCATACAACGAAAGCATTTAAAAGTGATCTAACTCTAAGGTAACCCCACTTTTATTTCTCCCTAGCAGAGTCGCCAATTCTGTAATACGGTGGGAGAACTGACTTGTTTTTGTGTTTTTTTCGTAAATATGCAAATAGCAATAGTCGCCTCCGACTTTTCTTGTATCTAATGTTTAGGAAAGGTGAAAAGAACAGGAAATACATTTGATATATTTTGAGTTCGAGGGGTAAGTTATGAAAAGGGAAGGTGTTAGCACCCTTTTCATCTGTAGTTATCTATGGGATCTTAATTGCTAGCTCACTTTTTAAAGTGCTTTGTGTTTGTGTGTTTGAAAATATTTTGAAAATGCCTAAGTACAACAACTTTGTAATGATACTTGTATAAGTTAAGAATGCGTACAAAGTGTTTATTTTAGAAAAATATTTCAGAGAAAAGTGTTTTTTGTAAAAAAATATGTTTTGTTTTTTATGAGCTAGCGATTACGAGCTATCTACCTACTCAAAAGTCTTTCATGTTATTTTCCCCCTCCTTAGACAGTGCTACCCTACCATTAGTTAGTAGGAAGCCTTATCGTTGGATGTGTAGGGACAAGCGACGGTCATAGTACAGTCATAAAGGAAACTCGTAGGGGCGCTTTAGCAATTTATCATAAGTGACTTAAGATCGTTTACCGAAGGCAGCATTGAAGGGTCATTGAGGGACTACGATCTTTTTAACCGAGGGTCTTTGATAAAGCGTCCCCACGTATGTGGGACATGACTGCTTTTATTTGAAAGCAACAAGTGAGGTTACCCTAAAGGTGAGTGTGTGAAAAGTGATTCAATTCAGTTATTTATCTTGATTATGGTTATCTAGAATTTTGTTTTATATCTTACCGTATAAACCTAATTACTAGTAATTATAAGGAAAGCACTAAATTGCGGAAAGTAAAGGTGCGAAAAGAAAACCTAAACTATTACAAGGCTTCGGGAGTGGGGGTACAAGCCATAAAACTGTGGGGGGGGGGGGGGGGGGGGGAAGAAAGCAAATAAAAACCCTAATTAAACTATTACAAACCAGAGCAATTACATAATTGGAAAAAATAAACTAATGCGAAAGTAAATACGCAAAGCAGTAAAATAAAGGGAAAAAGAAAATTGAATTTTTTTTTTGTGATTGTTTGTGATTAATCTAAAAAAACCCTAATTGATTTTAATTTAGAAAAAGAATTAGTTGATTAAAAATAATTGATTAATTAAGAAATCCCTAAAATCTTGGTTGATTTTAATTAATAAAAATGTCAAAAAATTAATCACTAACTAAAACCCTAATCCTAATTTGTTATAGTTTTGAAAAAAAACACGTTTATGGTTTGTTAATGTTCAATTGGAAAATAGTTAGCACAAAGAAGAAAGAAATTAGGGTTAGCAAAAGAAAAGAGTGAGAAAAGAATGAAAAATGTATGGGGTCGGTGTTGAACCCATGCCCCTTATGTCAACAACATGCACTACTTTCCACTAGGCCATGCGCATGTTTATGATCTGGTATGGGAATGATTCCACTTGATGTAATCCTACGTTAAAACCTAAGAAAAACAAAATAATTTTGCAAAACATAGAGATCAAACCCATGCCCACAAGGTTACATATCTCAATCTTTACCATATGCGTTGCGCTGCGTTTGTTATTCAAACATAAAACAAAACAGAAATATAACAAAAATAAAAAAATTAGGGAGGTGTCGGAGCCCTAGCTCCGATCACCTTCTCCGACCAATCAAAATGTCAACCTGAAAAAAGCGTGCGAGTTAATTCATAAGAGGGACCCTATCCCCTTAAATCGACCCTTATGAATCCAATAACGGTGTTAGTTTTGCCTGAAAATGCTTGTACACAGAGATATGAATAAAACAGTTCCTCGTGCCCTAACAATGGCATTTCGTTGTTCCCGTGTCAAAGCTCATAAATAATGCATCAAAACAGTTCTAATTACATATATGAACACATAAGGATGCGGAAAATTAGTTAATACTGCATAAATTAACGGTTTGAATTTGGAGAATATTACCAAATCGGTGAGTTCGAATGGCGGAGTTTTGGCGTGCTTCAGCCTTGAGCAAGGGTATGGATCGTCTCCTAGGAACTTCAGGAATGAGTTTGGATGATTCGCTTGAACTCAACTGCTTGGAACTCGCAATGCAAATTTTCCCTAATCTTGAAAGTTTTGTGACAAAACCCTTGTTCTATATATATATATATATATATATATATATATATATATATATATATATATATATATATATATATATATATATATATATATATATATATATATATATATATATATATATATATATATATATATATATATATATATATATATATATATATATATATATATATATATATATATATATATATATATATATATATATATATATATATATATATATATATATATATATATATATATATATATATATATATATATATATATATATATATATATATATATATATATATATATATATATATATATATTGAACAATCAAATTAGGTTAACAAAAGAGAAGGAAATATTGCATTAAGAGGTGCAGATTTGATTTGGAAATATGCATGGAAACTTGCTATTTTTGGCTCAATCTTGCACCAATCACTCTTGCACAAATTTTCCAGCTTGTATATGCAATCTTGGGCCTCCAATATGACTGAAATCAAAGGTCGTATGCCTTGGTCCATTAGTTTTATATTTATTTGATTTATTTTGAATTTAATTGAATAAAAATCAAAATAAATAAAATTAAAATAAAAGATAATGCATGAATGGGCTTATGGGACTTTAAACATGTCATGAACACGTTTGGACCTGAAAATCTAGGTCAAATAGCTCAAAATTACAAATTTGCTCAATTTGGAATTCATGCATTCTACCAAAATTTCCCAACTTGTAATGGTCATAACTCACTTAATTTTTATCTTTTGAAGGTGTTATTTGACTTTTTGGAAAGCTCAAGTTGTCCTATACAACCTCTAAGTTTATGATTTTTTACTTTGAGATTTATCTTAATCTAAGCTGCCTTGACAAAAAGTGTCTTTTTGTTAACTTTTGAAATGACCTGTAATGTATTGGCTTAAATCTCTCAAATGATGCATTTTTTGGAATTGATCTTAGAGAGACAAATTTGTAGAGAATTTATTTTCCTTAAAAATGAGCTTTGTTTGGGAAAATCTCATGAAGCATGTGAAAGTTCTGCATGGTCAAATTTTAGTTGACTTTTCCTAAGGATACCCTAATTTGGCAAATTTTCACTTTTGATGATTTGAGATTTCACCTTGATGAATCATGATCAACCCTTTATCAAATGATGAATATCACTTCAAAATGTTGATGTTGACCAAAAATCTTGAAGTTTGACTGTATGTTGACCATAGTTAACTTTTCACCCAATATAGTTGATTTTCAGTCATCTGAGCAATTAACTGAGCAAACTTATGATGCAAGGCTTGAAACTTGGTATGAGCATTCTTGGATAAATATGAGTACCCATGAAAACCACTTTAAGCATTGGAAACCCAATCTTCCTTGAGAAATACAAAACCTTAGTTGTGAGTCCATTGCTTAGGAGAAGAATTCGTCTGATCAATTCTTGAGCAACCTTGAGCATTTGAGGACCCCATGAGAATATCTTGAATGAAAATGGAAGGGAAAATTTTGGGGTACAATAGTAACCAAATAGTCCACAAAGAAATTATTATTTTAAGCTTCAAGTTGAATAATAAGTGTCTTTAAAAGAAAATAAAAGCTCAAGTGACAAAGAAAAAATGGCATAAAGATAAATGCTCAAGTGAGACAAAGAAAAAAATGGCATGAAATGTAAATGCTAAAAATAAATGGTATATAAAAGTAAAGGCACAAAATAAAGGCATAAAGTAAAGGTAATTATTAGTGAATTAGAAGTTAGAGGTCAAGTATAACAAAAAATTAGTTGAATGACCATCTTGAAGCTTGCTTTTGAAAACTCATTAGATGATTGATAAAATCAAAGCTTCTCAACAACAAGTTTCATTTTCTTTTTGTCAAGTATATCATTAATTTCAAGTGCTCAAAGAAACCACATATGATCAACGATGTTCAAATGATTTACTTAGACCAAAATTCATGAAGTTCATTAGAGGATTGATAGAATCAAAGCCTCCTAACAATGAACTTCAAAGTTATTGGATCCAAGGTTTTAAGTTAAACATACTTGTAAGTGGACTTATGTATAAGCCACACCAATTTTGAGGCTGGTCAATAACAATCTATGTACCAAACATATTAGAGAAATGATATGTAGATCATTCTCAAAAACATGTAGCACAAATAAAAACAAGAAAAGGATAAGATGAAGAGGGAGAGGAATGATGGTATAACCAATGTATCAGATGCAATTAGGGTTTCAAATATAATCAGCATTATTAATCCATTTTGGTGGATTTGGTTTTTTAACCTATCAACACCCAAGATCCAATAAGGTTAAGAAATTTTTCCCAAAATAACACTCAAGTGTCTCCAAATCAGGACCAATCAAAAAATAATAAAATATATTTAATATAAAATAAAATTTAAATGAATTAAAAAGAAAATAATTGGTAAAACAGACAATATTTAAACACCAAACAAAAATCTTAAACAAATATCAGAGGTCAAACATGAGTCAACAAATGTTAACAAAATTTTTTAGAATTTTTTAAAGTCAGAAACTATTTTTAAAATATAAAAAAATAAGCAAAATAAGCCAAAATTTGTGAAAATAGTAAAATAAAAAATAAAAATAAAATGAAGTAACCAATATTTGTCAAGAGGACAGTGGATCCTTCCATAATTTTTTCAGAATTTTAAATACAAGAAAAGTATTTCTAAACAATTAAAAAAAGTCAAATAAAGTGAAAAATCATCAAAAAAATACCAAATCACAAAATAAAATTGTGAAAAAATAAAAATCAGGAAGAGAAAAATCAAAAGTATTTTTGATAATTTTTTCACAATTTTAGAAGTTGAAATGAATTTTTTATGAATTTTTTAAGTTTAAAACAATTAAATAGAAAAATAAGAAAATAAAAATAAATCTAAAAAAAATGTAGACCTCTGTATCAATGTCAAAATGCGTTAGTAAGCTAATCCAAAGGATCAGGCGTGTTGTGCATGATATGTACATTAGTGAATAAATCACCGAATCATTTATTTTTTAAACAAATTTGAAAAAACAAGTGGCGCCTTTTCATAAGTTGAGAGATGACATGCTAGTCATCTTCAACCTCCAGCCACATGCAAGTTACAATTTTTGCAAATGGAAATATTAGAGGTCCAAATCGGTGCCATTCGATGCATCTCATCAAGACGAAGACATTTATACCCTCGCAAAAAATTTATAAAAGTTGTAGCTCAATGGATTTGAAAAAAAACTAGAAGAAAAAACATGAAAAGGTATTTGAAAATTCATGAGCAAAAGTCAATTCCAGTTAAAAACCAATGATGTTATGAGTATCAGAGTGATGAGAGCTACATGGTAGTAACAAGATTGGAGAGAATTGATGGAGAATTCTACCTGAACGAAGTTCAAAAATTGGCTTTGCAACTTAATTTGGATAGAAAGGTTTAGAGCACTACAAGGCTTGATTATTCTTCATTTAATTTGAGTTAAGTTTAAGGATAAATAATGAACAAAGAAATTGGATTGAAAAATAAGGAAATAGTGAATTCGAGAACTTAGAATTGTGAGCTATGGAGAGAGTTTGGAAGGGTGCTCTTGGTTGTCCAAGCTTGAGGAAATAAATGGAATAGAACCCTTTATTTATAGGAAGTAAATGATGATGAGGAATGAGTAGAATTATGAGAAAATCATGCAATCCAAGCCAGTTGTGATCATGCCAAACATGTGACTTGAAATGCATCAAAACAACCTCATACCAAGTGAAATTCTTATCAAAACGCATATGGGCAATTAGTTATACATGTTTAGAAACTAAATTTTGAGTAATTAGACCTGTAGTCCAAGTTTACTCAAGGTAAAAATTCTGACTAGAAGAAAAAAATATATTCCATGGAGCCAACTTCAACAATGCATAGCTCACTACTCAGGGAAATTTATGATGCAATCTTGGATTCTTTGGAAAGTTGAATGATCAATCTTGACAATGTTCTTTGAAATTTTTAATTTGGATGTTTGAGCAAAAAGTTATTCAACTTTGAAATCAAGAAAAACACAAGGATTTTTGTACTTAAAAATATTTCTAAGTGTTGAGCTTCAAAATGACCTATAATGTTCTTCAAAATTACATGTCCTTCCATTTAAAATTAGCTCTTGATCCTTGAAGATGAAATGAAGTAAACCTCTTGAATTGAATTGTGGAATTAAGATCACTCAAAAATCATAAAAATTGAAAGATTTATGGTCTTTGGAAGATGATGAACAAATTTGGGGAAATTCACAAAAGACCTATAATCTTTTCAATTCTTAAACAACTTCCCAAGCATTTTCAAGTCTTGCATATTGAAAAAAAGTTGTAGTAGACATCCCAAAGATTATTGTAGAAAAATAATGAGATAAAGGAGATATAATATGATCAAGTTATGATCCTTTGAAGTTACACAAGAGAATTTGATAGCCTTTTCAAAGGACTTGTAACCTTCTTCAACAATTACTGATCTTCCACTCAAAATTAGCCTTAAACCCTTGAAGAGAACTTGTTAAGAACCCTTTAAAGAGAATCATGGCTTTGGAATCAATCAAGAATCTCAAAAAATGATCAAGATAAGGTCCTTCGAAATCAACAAACTGTAGCTCAGAGAGTGTCAAAATAACTTGGAACCCCTTTCAACTTTTGATGATTTTCCTTGCACAGTTTGATCTTGTCATGTGAAGAGAAGTTGTTATAGATAATGATAAGAACCCATATAAAAAATAATAAACTCAAAATAAGTTAAAATTGAGAGATTTATACACTTGTGATCGCTGAATCAAGCACTTGCTCAATTAGGTCAAACTTGTTGAATCAAACTTGAACCTTTTCAACTTTCTTGGCAAAATAAAATAGGATGGATCACATTAGACCTTGAAATGATGTTATCTTGAAGTACACTCAAAGGTGGAGCTTAAGTCTCAATTAAACTTGTTGGAGAAGGAATGGAAATAAACACATGAACCTATGAATCTTCTTGATGAATGCCACCACCAACTTTGAGGAAAACTTGACCTAAATAAAGTGAGATTGCTCTTTAAATAAAAAAACTTTGATATCATAGACATAGTCTTGAAGGTTAGGATATTTCCATCCATTGAAGAACCATTTGATTAAAGATCATCCCTCAAAACCCTAGGTTAGATGGTGAGATAGATGCAGTTGTGTCATAACCTACAATATGAACATCCAAAGAAACATATATACATATCTTGATGTTAGTTAAAAAAACAGATGTAAAAGATACACACTTCAAGGTGCTTGGTGATCCCTTAAGAGCAAACTTAAAGATAGGATGAAGTAGAAAATTGGGGTGTAACAGTTATGCTTTTTTAAGTGTCTTCTATCCAGAGATACGAAGGTAAAAATCTTTGTCTCAATGCAATTGAATATACTTAAATACAAAACAAACCCTATTTTTGCCCCTAAGATGCCATGTAATGCTTATGGTTATGAATGCAAATGACAAACTCCAAAGGTGACAGACAACACCAATAGGTAAGCAGAAAATAAAACCAATGGAACAAAAAGAGAGCTCAACCAGGAAAATAAATTGTTGAGAAACAACACGGCTCTAGGTATGGCTATGAATAGGTAAATCCAAAATCACGATTAGAAGAACCAAATGCATAGTAAGATTTCAACGATTAAAATTCTTAACAATGCAAGCAACAAACTATCAAGGAGGTAACCATTAAGAAAGGATTACCGGCTTGACTGGAAGAAAGAAACTCAACTCCATTGGGGAAAAAATCAACTCCCCTGGGGAAAAGAAGACTCAGCAGTAACTTCTTTTTGTACCTCCATTTGGGCAGGCTCGGTTCTATGTTTTTTGTACTGGGTATCAGTAGTATATTTTGTAGAAGTGATAGAAACTGGTGCAATAACAGTCTTTGGAGATATCTCTGGAGAGAAAACCCTTCCACTTCTAGTAACATTACTAGTCCCCGCAATATTGCCAACATCGGGATTAGTAACTTCAACATTTTCCTCTTCAACAGTAAATGACTCCTGCTTGACTCCATGATAGTGGACATCAACTCCATAATTCCAAGGGACAACCTTATCAGAGGAATACGCAATAGGCCCAGGCGCAGTAATAATCAGGGGAGCAACTTTAGGTTCGGCAGTAATATTCACGGGACCCTTAGAAATGATCCTTATAGGAGTACTGGAAATTGTAGACACATCTTCAATATTCAGGTCTTGGGATGTACTCTCCATAGAAGGAGTCTTCTCAAAAGGAATCTTCTCAAATAGGATTTCACAGTCATCCATCAAACACTGAATACCTTTTTTCAGCAATGCACAACCATTGGATTGGGATGCACAGTAGTAGCAGTCTTCAACATAACCCGAAAATAAACTGGCTTGCAATAGCTTCTCTTTAACAATCATCAAGGGAGTAGTCAAATCTTTCATAATAGAAACATAAGAAATATCTTCAATAGTATTAACTCCTTTGTCATGATTGGGAATAGGCGCAGTAATCACTATGGGGGTCTCAGGAGGATCAAGTTCAATTTCATTGGCATCAATCATTTCTTGGATCTTATTCTTCAAAGCTCAGCAGTTGCTAGTGTCGTGCCCGGGGCTGTCAGAGTGATATGCACACCCCGCGTTGGGATTGTAACGGGGAGAGGAAGTGTTGAGATTCGAAAGAGGCTCTCTCAATTAACCAGCCCTGCCTTCAATATGTGTTGCAATGCTTGGGATAACGCCATGTTGATCTTTGTAAACTGTCTCTTGGGCGCATCCTTCCTAGGCTGATTATTTTGTTGTTATTGCACTAGCGCAGAATTGGAGATCAGTACTGCCCCCACATATTGGTTATGATCACTCTTATTACGACCCTTTTGGCTGTACACAATATTGGATTCCCTTTTACCATTATAAAGCTTCCTCACAACATTTGAAGATGTAGCCACTTGAATTTTACCGCTTCTAATTACATTCTCAACGCGTTCCCTGGTCAAAATTAGTTCAGTGAAACTAGTTGAAGAACTCCCAAGCAGATGATTATAAAAAAGAACCTCTCAGTGTGTCGATAAACATGTCAACCGGCTATCTATTAGCCAAATGAGGTTGAACTCGGCTCACAAGATCTCTCTATTTCTGGGAAAACTCTTTAAATCCTTCATCAGAGCCTACGATCATGCTCTGTAATTGCATACAGGTTAGTGCAAGATCAACATTATATTGGTATTGCTTATAGAAAGCAACAGCCAAATCTTCCGAAAGGTGAATGTTGGTCCCTTCCAGTTGATAAAACCATTCCAACTGTGTTCCAGACAAGCTCTCTTGAAAATTGAACCCACAGCTTCTTATCAGTAGTGTGCGGTTGGAATTTCTGAACATAAGATCTTAAATGCAGCTTAGGACAATAAATGCCACCATACTTACAAAGATGGGAGTCTTGAACTTAGGAGGGATGATAACTCTTGGAACCAGACCCAAATCATCAAAACTTAATCCAGGAACCTTCTGGATCTGCATAGCCCTCAAACGCTCTTCCAGTAGTTTATACTTCTTATCAGCGTGGGGATATTTCTAATCCAAGTAATATTCTTCCTCTTCATCAAGACATTTGTTTGAAACGGGATGGATTATTTCAGTCTTCACACTTTTACTATCTTCATCCTTCTTGTCATCTTCATCAGATGGGTTGTTAAGATCTCGGGCTTGCTTGACATGACCTTTGAACCTTCTTCCCATGTTAAGAATGCCAATTATTTCTTTTCTTTCTTCTTCTTCTCACTAGTGACCAGTACCTTCAGCTCTTCTTGCCCCTTAGCTAAGTTCAGGAACATCTGTTGGAATTGGGCATTTTGAGCTTGGAGTTCTCTGACTGTTTGTTCAAGATCCATTTTTTCCGCTGAAATAAACAAAAAAAGATGATAAAACCTACCTTGAAAGTACCTGTTATGTAATGAGATGCATGACATGTAGATGCAAATGTAGTGTTTTCAAGGATCTTGTAGGGCAAAAATGAATCCAGTCGCAGCTATGACTTGTGGAACTTTGAATATTTATTTTTGGGCGTCCTTCTATCAAGCTCACCATATCGAGTGGGCCCTAGACTCTAACCTAAGATAATGTTCTTTAATCTTTGATGGCATCTGGTAAGAGGAAAATAAATCCTCTTGCCTTTTGCTAGCAATCCGGTTTATGATAATCCTGCACCAAAGATCCCTAAGATCCTTGAAATGGTTAGTAAAAATGCCATATCATGTGTTATGATGTCATGATGTTATGTTCATGTTTAATATATAGAAAACACAAACAAATCACACAAGAGTCTTAGGTTTAAAGGCTTGCATGAGGTCCATAGGTAAGTACCCTTTTCTATTGAAGTTAAGTTAGCTTAACCTGTCCTAAAATAGTAATCGGGTTCTAGGGATCTCATATCACGGATATTTCTCAAAGGTTTTATTTTAGTACAACAACTGATTTGCAACTAAAACATCCCACGAGTCATATCTCAATGAGTGTAGTATCGAGTATCAACCAACCTTGGACTGCACCAAAGTCGGCCATCTCACTACCTTCTAATGGCCAAGATGGGTCGATTAAGGTTCTAAAAGTCTAGTTAGTGATAATGACACCACACGGAAGCCTAATTTTATCCTCGACTGTCTCAAGGAACATTAGTACAATCCAAAGTGTTGCACTAACTGTAGCTATCACTTCTACCATATCAGTATATGTCTTACTGTTTCCATGATCTATTGCTACTTACCTAAGGTATCCCTAGATCCAGGTGTAGGATCTTTGCAAGTAAATAAACCCAAGAAACCCTTAAATTTAAAGCAAACAATGCAAATTGAAAACACAAGTAAAAACTGATCTAAAATCTAAGGTAACCCCTCTTTTAAGTATTTCCCCAACAGAGTCGCCAGTTCTGTAATACGGTGGGAGAACTGAATTTTACATTTTACCGCAAATATGTGGATATCTAGAGTCACCATCAACTTTTCTTTTATACAATAAGGAAAGGGTGAAAAGAACAAGAAAGACCTTGAATATTTTGAGTTCGGGGGGTGATTTCTGAAAAGGGAATGTGTTAGCACCCTTTTCATCTGTAGTTGTCTACGGGCTCTTAATCGTTAGCTCACTTTTGAAAAATTGCTTTTTTGTGTAAGTGTTTTGAAAAAAATATTTTTAAAGGACAAAGTACGGATAAGTTTGTAATGGTTCTTGTATCAGTCCTCAAGAACGCGTACAAAGTATTATAGAAAATATTTCCGAAAGTGATGTGTGAAAATGTTTTTTTAGAAAAAATGTTGTGAGCGAGCGAGTAATAGTTTTACCCACTCAAAGTTATCATTGTTATTTTATTTATCCTTTAGAGATAGTGCTATCCATACCATTTTTTCTATTGGATGTGAAGGTACAATCGAAGGGTCATCATATGGTCATCAAAGGGTCATCGAGGGACTATGATATTTTATTCTGAGGGACTTTGCTAAAGTATCCATACTTTCGAGGGACATGACCATGTTCTGAAGGTGTGATCGGTGGATCTGGAACTGACTGTTTAACGCTGGTTCGCGAAATGTCGCGGAAGCAAGAGTCGCCACCGTCTTTTATTTTCTCCAAATGGAAAGGACAAAAGCACAGAAAAATTCCTTAAAGAGATTGCTCTCGGTTCGGGAGGTAGGTTATAGAAAGGGAAGGTGTTAGCACCCTTTCTATCCATGGTTATCCATGGGCTCTTAGATACTTGCTCATTTGTGTTTTCAAAATGGTTTGTTTGCTTTTCAATTGTGGGTTTAAAAAATAGTTTCTTTGAAAATTCCAGTTCGACTCTTGTATCGGTCCTCAAGAGTGTTTGAAAAGTTGCTTTCGAAAGCTTTTTGAAAATGTGTTGGTGTGAAAAGTATTTTTGAATTTGTTTTGAAATTAGAGCAAGTATCTACGAGAACCTACCTACCCTAAGGAATTCGTCTGGTTAAATGTCCTTTAAAGTAGTGCCATCCCACCATTGAGAGGTAGGTAGCACCACCGTTGGAGGTGTTCGGGTCAATTCGAGGTTCGGGACATGGTGATCACCAGAGCAATGGGAAGACACCTTAGAAGCTACCCTCATGCCAGGTTCCCGGATCATGAGGACTTACTAAGACATCCTCTACTCGACGATCACCTTTCGAGGCAAGGCAACAGTGAGGCGTACCCTAGGGGTGGTGTGTGATTTGTGTGTCAGATTCATTTATTTTTGTCTTGTCAGGTTATGGGTGAGATACAGAAATATTAAGCGAAATAAAATAATATGCGAATTAATAATTAAATCGAAACGAGGGCGTTGGACCCTTTTTGCAAAGTTAAACTAATGAGGAATTAATTAATTTAAAAAGAAAGAAAGAATTTGTTTTTTGGTATTTTTTAGTATTTTAGGATTTAATATAAAAAATTTAATTAAAATTAAGATAAGACGCAAACCCTAATTCTATTTTATTTTAATTTATTAAGAAGACGTTAGAATTTAACCTAAATTAACCCTAATTTTTGTATACAAATTTAATTATGAAAATAAATAAAATAAATAATATTATTGTGAAAAAGAAAAGTTGAAAAGGAATAAAACAGTAATTAAACCTAGTTCTACTTCTTTTTAGATTTTTTTATTAAAAGTATTAAAATTAAAACCCTATTTTAAACTAATTAATTTACATGCATTTATTTACAAGAAATATTAAAATAAAATATTTATTATATTTTTTATCTTTTCTGATTTTTATGCATTTTTTATATTTATGAAAATAAGTAATTAATTTAAACAAATAATAATTAAAAATAATAGATTTAAATAAATAAAGAAAATAAAGAAGGGTGAAAAATATGCAAACCTAGGGGGTGGTAGTCCCCAAAGTGGAGGTATAGATTCAGTAATCTGACCCATTTGTTTTGGCCTATTTGGACTTTTTTTGGTAGCATGCTGAAGCATTGACTGGGACTCACCGTGTCTCTCAATTCATAGCCTTTGATCTGATCCTGATGGACGCGTGGATGGCTTGGTGGAGAAGGTATATGGTGCGTCTGCAGCCTTGAAGCGCATGGGAATTGTTATTGAAAAATAATATGGGAACATGGAAGACCTGGGGCTCGAACCCAGGTCATGTACCTTTCCAACCAACGCGTTTGCCACTGAAACACCACTTGCACGTTTATCATATAATAACAAACAAATATAATAAATAAAAGCAAGAATGTTAGTGGGTTAAAGCGCGCGAATTTCAAATCAACCTATCACGTCTTGCCACGGACTCATCTTCTTCACCATCCCTGAAATATAAAAACATTAGGCAACGGTTTCTTATGTATTCTCTTAGGCATGCTACTAGAAAATAGCGATTAAGCCTAGGAAGTCCATAAATTAGGCGCGAGCATGGTATCTTCTTCGTCCAGTCATGATGATTCTAATGGTGGTGGCCAAGGGTTCCAATTTTTCCTCGTTTCAAAATCCCCAATTTAAAACTCTGCAAACCCTAAAACTCAAACATGGCATAATCGCGTGTAGCACATAAAAAGACAATTAAATGTATTGGTTAGCTTCAGAACTTCATAATGAACATGAATCAAGTATTAAAAATCACAAAGGATGCGTAAATCATGATGCACGATTATGAATTTTTCTTGGTACAGTTTGCATTCGTGTTACCAATTCCTTGAGTTTTGACGGTTGTCTTTGATTGGAATATGTTCAGTAATCTCCAAGGAAGCTATTGGAATAGAAATTCTGCCTTGAATCGCCCTAGAAGAGAGTTTTCAGAATTGACTTTTTTTGAGAAAAATTTCAAGTTTGGTTATGGCTTTGTTGAGCAGCTGCGTGTGTATGAACATTAGGGTTTCCTTTAGGCTTATGTACTGAGTCCATTAGGTTAACAAATTTGATCAGAATCTCTTGTATTCATGAATTTGAAGATTTGATTTTTCCACCATGATTTCCATATCTTTTCCCATGTGTTTTTGGTTCAAATCAGCTCCAATCTCTCCAAATCTTTCCTTATTTGCATATGCACGAATTATTGAGACTAAAACATGTACAAAAAGATTTGTTAGGTTAAGTTAAGTATTTTTCACATATTTAATTGATTTAAGTGAATTAATATAAATAAAAATTCAAATAAATAAATAAAAAATGAATAAAGACTTCCTTTTGGGCCAAGTGGTCGTGCACATGCTTGGAATGATGAATTGTGGAAGAAAAATGGGCCCATTAGCAATTTTAGGTCATTTGAATCAATGTTGACTTTTCAAAATATCCAAAACTTTCCCAACTTCTACAAGGCATAACTTGCTCAATTTTTAAGCTTTTCTCATGTTCTTGGACATTTTGGAAAGGTCTTTGAGTCCTCTAACCAATGCCTTTGGTCCCATGTCATTTGGATTTACCAATCTCAAGTTATGGCCTTTGACTTAAAGTCCCTTTTTGTTGACTTTTGAAAATGACCTATAATGTTGAAATTGATAACTTTTTGTGAGAGCATTTCTTGGACTTGAAGTATGAAGATGAGTTGTAGGAAATGTCTTTCTCTTCAAAATGAGCTTTGGATGGAATTTTTTTGATAATCCATGTGGAAGTTATGCCCTGGTCAATTTCAGTTGACTTTTTCAACTGTCCAAATAAGGAAACTTTTGCATCTTGATGATTTCTGAGCCAAATTTTGAGAATCATGATCAAGCATTGATCAAATGATGTTTGTGGCTTCAAAATGATATGTTGACCAAAAATTTGAACTTTTGACTGTCAAATGACCATTTTGCCCCTACAGTTGACTGTAGTGCAATTAGGGTTTTTGACTGTGCAATTTTGAGCTGAATGTCTTGAAACTTGATATGAGGATACTTGACCATATTTGTAGGCATGTGAGACTTGAATGGACCCTTGGAAACTTCATTTTCTTGATCAGAACACAAACCCTAATTTTGACTGTATAGGAGATCTTTGACTGTGCAACCCTTGGGGAATTTTGTGACTTGACTTGGCAATTTCTTGGAGAATATGGGAGGGCAAATTTTGGGGTACAACAGTTGCCCCTGTTCAATATTCTTAGACCTGAGGATGCAGATTGGCTGACGTGCCTTTCGTAATCCGAGGGTGGAAGATGATTGAACACTAGAGTGCCCAGAAATTTGCGCTCACATAGTAGCAGTGTGATGATGGAATGGGCTTATAGATGCCATTTGGGGATTGATGAATAGGGTGATGGGCTTATAGATGCCATCTGGATGTTGATCGCGTAAGAGATTCCTTAGCGAGAACCTGTATACCTGCAAAAGAAAAAAAATGAGTACCTGACACGTTGCAGGAACTGGAATTCAGATGCTTGGCATAGATATGTCCTGACTGGTTACAGGAGCTGAGTCTGGAGCTTCAAAAGATGATGAATGAACCAGGGATGGTTACTGCCTTAGCATGAATGGTAAGAGAACCTTGAGTGACTTTAACTTCAACAACGCTCGTTGAGAAAATCTTGGTGGAAATTACCATCTTCGCGGTATCGGGAAGAGAACCAAAGGAAATTATAATCTGAAAAGGAATTATCGCCTCACTCACCGTCGGAGAGGGAACCATAGGAAAAGGAATTATCACCTCACTCACCGTCGGAGAGGGAACCATCTGAAAAGGAATTATCACCTCACTCACCGTCGGAGAGGGAACCATAGGAAAAGGAATTATCACCTCACTCACCGTCGGAGAGGGAACCATCTGAAAAGGAATTATCACCTCACTCACCGTCGGAGAGGGAACCATTAGGAAAGGAATTACCACCTCACTCAACGTCGGAGAGGGAACCATTAGGAAAGGAATTACCACCTCACTCACCGTCGGAGAGGGAACCATTAGGAAAGGAATTACCACCTCACTCACCGTCGGAGAGGGAACCATTAGGAAAAGGAATTATCACCTCACTCACCGTCGGAGAGGGAACCATCTGAAAAGGAATTATCACCTCACTCACCGTCGGAGAGGGAACCATTAGGAAAGGAATTACAACCTCACTCACCGTCGGAGAGGGAACCATTAGGAAAGGAATTACCACCTCACTCACCGTCGGAGAGGGAACCATTAGGAAAGGAATTACCACCTCACTCACCGTCGGAGAGGGAACCATTAGGAAAGGAATTACCACCTCACTCACCGTCGGAGAGGGAACCATTAGGAAAGGAATTACCACCTCACTCACCGTCGGAGAGGGAACCAATAGGAATTTATAATCTGGGATAACTTCTACTGAGTCTTTATCAGAAAAATCTGTTGGGAGTCGATTTAGCTGGACTGGAGAAGGCCTGGGACTGGATAAGAAATCTTCGAAGTCGATTAACTGAACCGGTCTAGGTCTTGAAATATGATTGAGACTTTCAACTGCATCTTTCCTGAAAGGTAAAGGTCAGTCATATGCAATGCATGATATGGATCAAGCAATGATGTTCTCAACATAAATGAGATTTGTATGATATAATGCGTCTATGCATGCTATAATGATGTATGTGATATTTTATGGATGTATGTTTTTGTCTAGGAAAGTAAATCCTCGACGGGTGCCGGGAAGTCACTCCTGGGCTGATATTGAAGTATTGATTTTGCTTCCGCTGGGGATGATAACTGCAAGAATACCGGTAGGAGAAGATGACTCCGTTTGCGGAATAAACTTGGCAAATGGAAGATTCTGCGGGGAGAAAAGTACTCTTAGTGATTTTGCTGGGAAGCAATACTCTGTGGGAAGAGGGATGCCTTGCTGAGTGTTGATAATAATTTTCCGGGGATACCCTTGTTGTTGGAAGTATAGATAGACTTCGCTGGGGGTAAATAGATTTCGTCGGGGACGCTCTTTCCGTGGCTTTTGGCTGAGGATAACCCAGTTATATCCTGTTAAGGAAATAACTCTTGAAATAAAGCCGGACGATGCGTTCGTGCTCTGCTAGGGGATAAGCTTCCAGAATATACTGGGGATAAGCTTACTGCTTGGGGAGATAGATTCCAATTTTCCTGGGGAACTGAATTAGACTCTCCTAAGAGAGTTTTGATATGCTGGGGAAGTGATTCCTTTGAATGTTGGTATACTGCCGGGGAACAATCTTTAGACCAAGACTGCCGGGGATGTTTGTTAAGAGTGTATGTATACTGCTGGGGAATGTTGGGATCTGCTGGAGGATACCCAACTTCCTTGAGATTTGATAATTTTGCTTGGAGAGGAATGTACCGACTGCTGACTTACTCTCTGGGGGATTAAGATGTACTTGGTCATGTTCTTTAGCTGAACCTACCTTGGTACCTTGGAAGACAGAACAATTAGATTGCTTGGACAACTCTTTATTGCCCCTGTTTCTAGTGTCACCTGTAATAAGATCATTTGTTTCGTATGCAAGTATTTATGAGTTAGCAAACTATTGTCAATGCATATATCACAAATTGAACCTTGGACGTTCTTCGCAAAACAAAACAGAAAAAAGAAAAACACTTGGCACGTTTAACTGAAAGATATATTTGTATTGATTTTTGAATGGCCTGTAAATAGGCATTTTGTGTACAAGAGGCTGACGTCCTAGTAAGAGGAACGCCGCCGGACCAGAGAGTTTATACAAATTTTGTACAAAAGAAAATAAAACCGCTGTGTGAAATGAATGATCCCACTGGGTTTCAACTCTGCTATTGCCTTTATAACTCCGAGCGTCTCATCACTTGATGACCTTGATTGAAGGTGAAGCTGACTGATCGATGCCGTCTGAACTTGATATAGATACCGGATTCTGGATGCAAAGTGATCAATGAGACATAGTATTACGCTTTTATCCCTAATTTTTGCCTGGACCGCCCTTTCGGGTTTTCGGTCCACCGGGATACCCATTTTTGCCCAAGCCGCCTTTTCAGGTTTTCGACTTGCCGGGTGTACAGATTTTTCATTTTCATCCCTTCATTTTGCCCGAACCCTTTTGGTTCGACGGGAAGCCCTAATCTTTGCCTAGGCATGTCAGCATAGCGGGTCTTTTTTCATGCGTAGTATTTTTTTACTATGTCTGCATTGGCGGGGTGAGGAAGGTCGTCACCATCCATGTTAGTTAGAATCATGGCTCCTCCTGAGAACACATGCTTAACCACAAATGGCCCTTCGTACGTAGGGGTCCATTTGCCCCTTGGATCACTCTGAGGAAGGATAATTCTCTTGATTACCAGATCCCCAACTCGATATTCCTGTGGTCTGACCTTTTTGTTAAATGCCCTGATCATCCGTTTCTGATACGTCTGACCATGACAGATAGCATCAAGCCTCTTTTCGTCAATGAGGTTGAGCTGATCAAGTCGTGTCTGGATCCAATCATCTTCGTTCAGATTTGCATCCTTCATTATTCGGAGAGAGGGTATTTGTACTTCGATCGGTAAGACTGCCTCCATGCCATAAACTAGAGAGAAAGGAGTTGCCCCGGTTGACGTCCTAGCTGAGGTACGGTACCCATGTAGAGCAAAAGGTAACATCTCGTGCCAATCTTTATAAGTCACTGTCATCTTCTGCACGATTTTCTTGATGTTCTTATTTGCTGCTTCGACAGCCCCATTCATCTTCGGTCTGTAAGGAGAAGAATTGTGGTGCTGTATCTTGAACTGTTCGCAGAGCTCAGCGATCATCTTGTTATTCAGATTGGTACCGTTGTCTGTAATGATCCTCTCTGGGACACCGTACCGACAAATCAGGTTATGTCGAATGAACCGTGCCACAACAGTCTTGGTTACCGTAGCATAGGATGCTGCCTCAACCCACTTCGTAAAATAGTCAATCTCTACCAGGATGAATCGATGTCCATTAGATGCTGTAGGTTTAATTTCACCGATCATGTCTATGCCCCACATTGCAAATGGCCAAGGCGCAGTCAGGACGTTCAGGGGAACCGGAGGAACATGCACCTTGTCTGCATAAATCTGGCACTTGTGGCATGTCCTGGAATGTTGGTAGCAGTCAGCTTCCATGGTGGACCAGTAATATCCTGCCCGTAGGATTTTCTTAGCCATGGTGTGCCCACTGGAATGTGTACCAAAGGTCCCTTCATGCAGCTCTTCCATGATTCTTTCTGCTTCAGTTTTATCCACACAACGCAGTAAGGTTGAATCATGGTTTCGCTTATACAAGATGCCGTTGCTAAGGAAGAACTTGGCTGCAAACCTTCTCAGGAACTTCTTATCATTGATAGAGGCACCTTCAGGGTATTCCTGAGCTTCCAGATATCTCTTCACCTCATGGTACCAAGGCTTCTCAGTCACCAGTTCAGTCTCGAGATCGCAACAGTATGCCGGTTCGTCCAGTTTCCAAATGATGATCCGGGGAGCCTCATTATCCCATTTGACCTTGAACATAGAAGACATTGTAGCTAACGCGTCCGCCAACTGATTCTCTTCTCTCGGAAAGTGTTCAAAGGTTATCTCTGAAGTGGGGGATCAGGGTCAACACACATTCTCTGTAAGGAATCAGGTTCGGATGTTTCGTATCCCACTCTCCTTTGATCTGATTGATCACAAGAGCGGAATCTCCGAAGACACTCAGAAATTTGATCCTTAGGTCGATCGCAGCTTGAAGACCCATGATGTACGCCTCATATTCCGCCATGTTGTTGGTACAGTTGAAACATAGCCGGGCCGTTAGTGGAGTATGAGTGCCTTGTGGAGATATGATTATGGCGCCGATACCATTTCCCAAAGCGTTGGAGGCCCCGTCAAAGTGCATAGACCATCGGGATCCTGGTTCAGGTCCTTCATCCGGTCCAGGTACTTCACAGTCAGTCACAATCATGATGCTTTCGTCTGGAAACTCGAAGTTCATTGATTGATAGTCATCTACAGCTTGATGTGCCAGGTGGTCTGCCAATACACTTCCCTTGATGGCTTTTTGGGTCGTGTACTGAATGTTGTATTCCGTCAAGATCATTTGCCATCTTGCAATTCTCCCAGACAGAGCAGGCTTTTCGAATATGTATTTTATAGGATCCATTTTTGAGATCAACAAGGTAGTGTGAGTCAGCATATACTGTCTCAGCCGGCGAGCAGCCCATACCAAAGCGCAGCAAGTTTTCTCAAGCAATGAGTATCGGGTCTCACAGTCGGTAAACTTTTTGCTAAGGTAATAAATGGCATGCTCTTTTCGGCCAGACTCGTCATGCTGCCCCAACACACACCCCATTGAATTGTCAAGCACTGTTAGATATAGTATCAGAGGTCTCCCTTCAACCGGTGGCATAAGGATAGGTGGTTCTTGGAGATACTCCTTGATTTTGTCGAAAGCAGCCTGACATTCATCGTTCCAAAGTACTACCTGATCTTTCTTCAGCAGCTTGAAGATTGGCTCACAGGTAGCGGTTAGATGTGAGATGAACCGAGCAATGTAATTCAGGCGTCCTAAAAAGCCTCTGACTTCCTTCTCTGTCTTAGGAACTGGCATCTCTTGAATAGCTTTGACCTTAGCAGGGTCCACTTAAATACCTTTATCACTGACCATGAAGCCTAGCAACTTCCCAGATCTTACCCCGAAGGTGCACTTGTTCGGGTTCAGTCTCAGCTTGTACAGTTTCAACCGGTCAAACAACTTTTGCAGATGATCTAGGTGCTCTTCCTCAGTCTGGGACCTAGCGATCATGTCGTCCACATACACTTCTATCTCATGATGGATCATGTCATGAAATAAAGCAACCATGGCACGTTGGTAGGTTGCCCCAGCGTTCTTTAGTCCAAAAGGCATGACCTTGTAGCAGAAGGTGCCCCACTGAGTAACAAATGTAGTCTTTTCCATGTCTTCAGGTGCCATCTTGATCTGATTGTAACCTGAAAATCCATCCATGAAAGAGAACACCTTATGTTGAGCTGTATTGTCAACAAGGACATCAATGTGAGGTAAGGGGAAGTCATCCTTGGGGCTGGCCCTGTTCAGATCTCTGTAGTCGACACACATTCTGACCTTCCCGTCTTTCTTTGGTACCGGCACCACATTAGCAACCCACTGAGGGTAAGAAGTTACTGCAAGAAACCCGGCATCAAACTGTTTCATGACCTCGGCTTTAATCTTCTCGGACATCTCTGGACGCATTCGACGGACCTTTTGCTTTACTGGAGGGCAGTCTTCCTTAGTTGGCAAGTGATGGACCACAATATCGGTATCCAACCCTGGCATGTCTTCGTAGGACCATGCAAATATCTCCATATAATCATGCAGCATTTTAGTCAACCGTTGCTTCACGCTGAGCTCTAGGTTGGCACCAATCTTTACCTCTTTCCTGTCTGCCTCAGTACCCAAGTTTATTGTTTCCACTGGCTCTTCATGGGGTTGAATTGCCCTCTCTTCCTGAAGCAACAGTCTTGCAAGCTCGCCAGGCACCTCGCAATCATCTTCACCTTCGTCTTCGGCTAAGTTGATCGGATTTTCGAAGTCATAACTGGCAGTAGCAGAGTTGTTATCAGTGAGATCCAGAGTGGATTGAAACCTGTATGAGTGAGTGTGTGTGTAAATACAACTGTTTTGAAATATATGTAAAGGAAAGAAAGACAGAAAAGGAGCACAATATTTGCAATGCGGGAAAACGTCCAAGATTTTCATTCATGATATATGAAATGACAATTTATATGCCCTCACAAATAAAACCACGATGCCTCGGGTAAGACACCGGGCCAAAGAGTTTATTATTGTTTATTACAAATACCAAAAACATAGGAATTCATTACTTAGTAACAAGAGAAACAGATAAGTTGTCCTTTGCACTCCAATTGTTAGGTCCACCGTCGGTTGCCGGGTAGATCCAGCTATCAAACTCAGCTTCATCAACTTCCTCTTCGTCCCCAATAGCATTCACTCCATGAGCGGGCAGGGGCGCCGTCACTACATTAGGCTTCTCAGATGCCTCAAACTGTACCTCCTTGGCGTCAATAAGGTCCTGCAGCTTGTTCCTTAATGCCCAACAGTCATCAGTGGCATGCCCCGGGCTATCTGAATGGTAAACACAACGAGCATTCGGGTTGAACTTAGGAGATGCAGTATTGGGGAACTTCGGAGCCTCCCTGACAGTCACTAAGTTAGTGGATAGCAACTGTGGCAGGATCTGCGATAGGGTCATGCTTAACCGGGTAAGCTCCCTCCGGGGTCTTTCAGCCCTTTGAGGATTGGTCGGCCGAGGAGCGGTGGCAGGCTTAGCAATCATTACCGCACTGACAGATTGACGGCGCTCGGGCCTCTCTGATTTCCTGGAACCATACACGGCACTAGACTCCTTCTTGAAGGGTTTCTTCTCAGAACTAGATGATGCACCCTTCGCAATCTTACCAGACTTTAACCCAGCTTCAATTCTTTCTCCTGTTAGAATCAGATCAGTGAACCCTGCAGATGAATTCCCGATAAGATGGTTGAAAAACGCCCAGATAGGGTCCCCAAGAACATGTCTACCATCTCCCGATCAGTCAATAGTGGCTGCACCCTGCCAGCCAGGTCTCTCCACTTCTGAGCGTACTCCTTAAAACCTTCACTTGCACCTAACGACATACCCTGGAGTTGGGTACGTGTGGGGGCAAGATCGGCATTATATTGATACTGCTTGTAGAAAGCAGTAGCCAACTCCTCCCAGTTACGAACCTTGGTCCCATCCAGCTGATAGAACCATTCGAGATGAGTCCCTGAAAGACTCTCCTGGAAGAAGTGGATCCATAAATTCTTATCCGCAGAATACGGCTGAATTTTCCGAACATAGGACCTTAGATGCAGCTTGGGACAAGACGCCCCGTCATACTTAGAGAAGGATGGTGCTTTGAACTTGTGAGGGATAATCACACCAGTTGACAAACCCAGATCTCCAAAATCCAGCCCAGGTACCTGTTGAATTTCCATAGCTTTCAACCTATCCTCCAGTTGCTTATATCTGTCTTCTGCAGGAGGGTACTGCTCTTCATCAAAATCAGTCTCGTTGTCGGAGACCACCGGACTAGGAACCCTTGCTTCTGCATGAGGAGAACTCTTGCCAACCGAAGAACCAGCCTCTTCCTGCTGCAGAGCATTGCCAAACCTTCGGCCCGAGTTGAACAGAACAGTTCTTCTCTTCTTCTTCTTCTCCTTCTTTAGGAGCATAGCCTTCAATTCTTCTTGGCCTTGAGCCAGACCCTTGATTAATTCCTGAAACTGCGCATTCTGCGCTTGAAGAGCCTTGATTGATGTCTCAGTTGATGCAGAGTCGGGATTCATGATGCTGAAATAAACAGCGAAGAACTTGTAAGCAACCTGAAAAGAGGAAAAACCTGCTATGCACATGATGAATGAGATGTGTTTATGCAATGCATTCAAGGGTTCGAAAGTTCAAATTTGTTGTAGACAAAAAGGAACACACGTTATCATTAAGGAAATCATTGTTTAATACATCAAGGCCTCATGGGCAAAGTAATACAAAAATCAAATCAATCCCAAAATATGCTGCGCATCCTCTTTGGAGCTATGTAGGTGTTGAGATTCCTCTCCTCATGCAACAGGCGGGTGAGCTCCAAGACTTTCTTTTCACTGGCATGTAGATTAGTCTCAAGAGAATTCCGTTCTTCCTTAAGCTGGATCCAACTCTTCTGCATCTCTTCCCAGGATGTGGGCATATCAGGGTGCTGAATAGTATAGGACACTTCTCCTTCCAAGACTGGTTCTTTGATTACTGGGAGCATGTGAGGATAAGGCATCACTAACTTCTGAGAGAGGGCGCGTACCCACTTGAGATAAGGTTCCAACGGGATGGAGTTCCTGTGCCCCAATGTCTTACTGTCTACCCTACTTGGCATCCTCCAGGCTCTGATAAATCTCTGGCGAAGTCCTTGAGTATCGTTGTCGAAGTCAAAAACTATGTCAGGAATTAACATGTCATGAGGACCATCCCTCCGAGCATAACCAAACTGTCTCCAAGCCAGGCATGGGCTGTAAGTAATACCTCCTCTGATTCCAAGTAAAGGAACATTAGGGTACTCCCCACAACGATCAATGATAGTGACATCTTCTCTGGACCTAGGACACCAATGTATATCTGCATGTGTAAGAGTCATCAACCGTTGTGACCATCTCAAACCCCGCTCATTCTTCAAGACTGATTGTGGAAGGTGCGAAATAAACCACCTTCCCAGGAGAGGAGTGCAACACATAAGGACACCTCTTTTTCTCATGGTTCGAGTGTAACATGAGTGAAGGATGTCCCCCAACAACGTAGGTATAGGATTCCTGGACATAAAGATCTGGACAACACTGATATCAATAAGCTGATCTGGATTAGGGAACAACACCAAACCATAGACAAGAAGGGCCACAACCTCTTCAAAAGCTTGCAAGTCAAGGGAGTTCCAACATTCATGGGCCTTTTCAAACAGAAACCTGGCTAAGAACCCTTTGATACCACTTCTAACTTCCCAATGTCCCTTGAGGTCAGATGACTGTAGGTGCAAGGCTTTAGCAATCTCTTCAAGCTTAGGTTCCTTTTCTGTACCGTTGAAGGGTAGCTGATCAAGGATAGGGATCTTCAGGAGCCGGGAGAACTCCTCCAATGTAGGTACCAACTGATAGTCCAAGAAGGTGAAACAGTGATGCAGAGGGTCAAAGAACTGGAACAGGACCTTGATCATATCTTCCTCAATGTTGGTGTTGACCAAGCTGATAAGGCTTCCATGTCTTTCACTGAATGATGAGTTCTCAGGAATCCTGGATATAAGCTCCTTAAGCTGAGGAGGGATCCTTACAAGACTGATTTGAATTGTCTTTCTACGAACAGTTTCCATGTCCTACAAAACAAAGAACAAAGATGAAGATTCGAACCCCTGAAATGGTTAGTCAATGCATATGATGCTGGATGATGTCATGATGCTATGATTAAACACACCACAGATATTTACAAATACAAACATGTAAGGCACACAAGGCACACAAGACAAACCCTTAAGGTTTAAGGCCAACATGGGGTCTGGGTAGTACCCTCTTGAAGTTGGTGGGTTCAACCTGTCCTAATCAAAGTAACCGGGTTCTAAGGTTCCCAATATCACGGGATTGCTTTCATTGTTCATCGTTTCGATTTAGCCACTGAACTGGCGACCGAAATATTCCAGGAAAGCAACCCTCAATTGAGTGTAGTATCGAGTATCAACCAACCTCGGACTGCACCAAAGTCAGTTATCTCACTACCCTAAAGAGGCCAAGATAGTTCAATTAAGGTTCCTAAGGTCTGTTGATGCTTCATGACACCACGCGGAGGCCCCGTACTCTCCTTGACTGAACTCAAGGGTTACCGGTACACACCAAAGTGCCACATCAACGTAGCAGACTGTTTCAACCATGTCGGTATACCCCGCACAGTTCCCTCACAGTCTTGTTGCTACTTTCTAAGAAGGTATCCCCAGATCCGGGTTAGGATCTATAGAACTCCCAAGCAACCCACAATTTAGAGCACTACAAGGCTTGATTATTCTTCATTTAATTTGAGTTAAGTTTAAGGATAAATAATGAACAAAGAAATTGGATTGAAAAATAAGGAAATAGTGAATTCGAGAACTTAGAATTGTGAGCTATGGAGAGAGTTTGGAAGGGTGCCCTTGGTTGTCCAAGCTTGAGGAAATAAATGGAATAGACCCCTTTATTTATAGGAAGTAAATGATGATGAGGAATGAGTAGAATTATGAGAAAATCATGCAATCCAAGCCAGTTGTGATCATGCCAAACATGTGACTTGAAATGCATCAAAACAACCTCATACCAAGTGAAATTCTTATCAAAACGCATATGGGCAATTAGTTATACATGTTTAGAAACTAAATTTTGAGTAATTAGACCTGTAGTCCAAGTTTACTCAAGGTAAAAATTCTGACTAGAAGAAAAAAATATATTCCATGGAGCCAACTTCAACAATGCATAGCTCACTACTCAGGGAAATTTATGATGCAATCTTGGATTCTTTGGAAAGTTGAATGATCAATCTTGACAATGTTCTTTGAAATTTTTCATTTGGATGTTTGAGCAAAAAGTTATTCAACTTTGAAATCAAGAAAAACACAAGGATTTTTGTACTTAAAAATATTTCTAAGTGTTGAGCTTCAAAATGACCTATAATGTTCTTCAAAATTACATGTCCTTCCATTTAAAATTAGCTCTTGATCCTTGAAGATGAAATGAAGTAAACCTCTTGAATTGAATTGTGGAATTAAGATCACTCAAAAATCATAAAAATTGAAAGATTTATGGTCTTTGGAAGATGATGAACAAATTTGGGGAAATTCACAAAAGACCTATAATCTTTTCAATTCTTAAACAACTTCCCAAGCATTTTCAAGTCTTGCATATTGAAAAAAAGTTGTAGTAGACATCCCAAAGATTATTGTAGAAAAATAATGAGATAAAGGAGATATAATATGATCAAGTTATGATCCTTTGAAGTTACACAAGAGAATTTGATAGCCTTTTCAAAGGACTTGTAACCTTCTTCAACAATTACTGATCTTCCACTCAAAATTAGCCTTAAACCCTTGAAGAGAACTTGTTAAGAACCCTTTAAAGAGAATCATGGCTTTGGAATCAATCAAAAATCTCAAAAAATGATCAAGATAAGGTCCTTCGAAATCAACAAACTGTAGCTCAGAGAGTGTCAAAATAACTTGGAACCCCTTTCAACTTTTGATGATTTTCCTTGCACAGTTTGATCTTGTCATGTGAAGAGAAGTTGTTATAGATAATGATAAGAACCCATATAAAAAATAATAAACTCAAAATAAGTTAAAATTGAGAGATTTATACACTTGTGATCGCTGAATCAAGCACTTGCTCAATTAGGTCAAACTTGTTGAATCAAACTTGAACCTTTTCAACTTTCTTGGCAAAATAAAATAGGATGGATCACATTAGACCTTGAAATGATGTTATCTTGAAGTACACTCAAAGGTGGAGCTTAAGTCTCAATTAAACTTGTTGGAGAAGGAATGGAAATAAACACATGAACCTATGAATCTTCTTGATGAATGCCACCACCAACTTTGAGGAAAACTTGACCTAAATAAAGTGAGATTGCTCTTTAAATAAAAAAACTTTGATATCATAGACATAGTCTTGAAGGTTAGGATATTTCCATCCATTGAAGAACCATTTGATTAAGGATCATCCCTCAAAACCCTAGGTTAGATGGTGAGATAGATGCAGTTGTGTCATAACCTACAATATGAACATCCAAAGAAACATATATACATATATACATATCTTGATGTTAGTTAAAAAAACAGGTGTAAAAGATACACACTTCAAGGTGCTTGGTGATCCCTTAAGAGCAAACTTAAAGATAGGATGAAGTAGAAAATTGGGGTGTAACAGTTATGCTTTTTTAAGTGTCTTCTATCCAGAGATACGAAGGTAAAAATCTTTGTCTCAATGCAATTGAATATACTTAAATACAAAACAAACCCTATTTTTGCCCCTAAGATGCCATGTAATGCTTATGGTTATGAATTCAAATGACAAACTCCAAAGGTGACAGACAACACCAATAGGTAAGCAGAAAATAAAACCAATGGAACAAAAAGAGAGCTCAACCAGGAAAATAAATTGTTGAGAAACAACACGGCTCTAGGTATGGCTATGAATAGGTAAATCCAAAATCACGATTAGAAGAACCAAATGCATAGTAAGATTTCAACGATTAAAATTCTTAACAATGCAAGCAACAAACTATCAAGGAGGTAACCATTAAGAAAGGATTACCGGCTTGACTGGAAGAAAGAAACTCAACTCCATTGGGGAAAAAATCAACTCCCCTGGGGAAAAGAAGACTCAGCAGTAACTTCTTTTTGTACCTCCATTTGGGCAGGCTCGGTTCTATGTTTTTTGTACTGGGTATCAGTAGTATATTTTGTAGAAGTGATAGAAACTGGTGCAATAACAGTCTTTGGAGATATCTCTGGAGAGAAAACCCTTCCACTTCTAGTAACATTACTAGTCCCCGTAATATTGCCAACATCGGGATTAGTAACTTCAACATTTTCCTCTTCAACAGTAAATGACTCCTGCTTGACTCCATGATAGTGGACATCAACTCCATAATTCCAAGGGACAACCTTATCAGAGGAATATGCAATAGGCCCAGGCGCAGTAATAATCAGGGGAGCAACTTTAGGTTCGGCAGTAATATTCACGGGACCCTTAGAAATGATCCTTATAGGAGTACCGGAAATTGTAGACACATCTTCAATATTCAGGTCTTGGGATGTACTCTCCATAGAAGGAGTCTTCTCAAAAGGAATCTTCTCAAATAGGATTTCACAGTCATCCATCAAACACTGAATACCTTTTTTCAGCAATGCACAACCATTGGATTGGGATGCACAGTAGTAGCAGTCTTCAACATAACCCGAAAATAAACTGGCTTGCAATAGCTTCTCTTTAACAATCATCAAGGGAGTAGTCAAATCTTTCATAATAGAAACATAAGAAATATCTTCAATAGTATTAACTCCTTTGTCATGATTGGGAATAGGCGCAGTAATCACTATGGGGGTCTCAGGAGGATCAAGTTCAATTTCATTGGCATCAATCATTTCTTGGATCTTATTCTTCAAAGCTCAGCAGTTGCTAGTGTCGTGCCCGGGGCTGTCAGAGTGATATGCACACCCCGCGTTGGGATTGTAACGGGGAGAGGAAGTGTTGAGATTCGAAAGAGGCTCTCTCAATTAACCAGCCCTGCCTTCAATATGTGTTGCAATGCTTGGGATAACGCCATGTTGATCTTTGTAAACTGTCTCTTGGGCGCATCCTTCCTAGGCTGATTATTTTGTTGTTATTGCACTAGCGCAGAATTGGAGATCAGTACTGCCCCCACATATTGGTTATGATCACTCTTATTACGACCCTTTTGGCTGTACACAATATTGGATTCCCTTTTACCATTATAAAGCTTCCTCACAACATTTAAAGATGTAGCCACTTGAATTTTACCGCTTCTAATTACATTCTCAACGCGTTCCCTGGTCAAAATTAGTTCAGTGAAACTAGTTGAAGAACTCCCAAGCAGATGATTATAAAAAAGAACCTCTCAGTGTGTCGATAAACATGTCAACCGGCTATCTATTAGCCAAATGAGGTTGAACTCGGCTCACAAGATCTCTCTATTTCTGGGAAAACTCTTTAAATCCTTCATCAGAGCCTACGATCATGCTCTGTAATTGCATACAGGTTAGTGCAAGATCAACATTATATTGGTATTGCTTATAGAAAGCAACAGCCAAATCTTCCGAAAGGTGAATGTTGGTCCCTTCCAGTTGATAAAACCATTCCAACTGTGTTCCAGACAAGCTCTCTTGAAAATTGAACCCACAGCTTCTTATCAGTAGTGTGCGGTTGGAATTTCTGAACATAAGATCTTAAATGCAGCTTAGGACAATAAATGCCACCATACTTACAAAGATGGGAGTCTTGAACTTAGGAGGGATGATAACTCTTGGAACCAGACCCAAATCATCAAAACTTAATCCAGGAACCTTCTGGATCTGCATAGCCCTCAAACGCTCTTCCAGTAGTTTATACTTCTTATCAGCATGGGGATATTTCTAATCCAAGTAATATTCTTCCTCTTCATCAAGACATTTGTTTGAAACAGGATGGATTATTTCAGTCTTCACACTTTTACTATCTTCATCCTTCTTGTCATCTTCATCAGATGGGTTGTTAAGATCTCGGGCTTGCTTGACATGACCTTTGAACCTTCTTCCCATGTTAAGAATGCCAATTGTTTCTTTTCTTTCTTCTTCTTCTCACTAGTGACCAGTACCTTCAGCTCTTCCTGCCCCTTAGCTAAGTTCAGGAACATCTGTTGGAATTGGGCATTTTGAGCTTGGAGATCTCTGACTGTTTGTTCAAGATCCATTTTTTCCGCTGAAATAAACAAAAAAAGATGATAAAACCTACCTTGAAAGTACCTGTTATGTAATGAGATGCATGACATGTAGATGCAAATGTAGTGTTTTCAAAGATCTTGTAGGGCAAAAATGAATCCAGTCGCAGCTATGACTTGTGGAACTTTGAATATTTATTTTTGGGCGTCCTTCTATCAAGCTCACCATATCGAGTGGGCCCTAGACTCTAACCTAAGATAATGTTCTTTAATCTTTGATGGCATCTGGTAAGAGGAAAATAAATCCTCTTGCCTTTTGCTAGCAATCCGGTTTATGATAATCCTGCACCAAAGATCCCTAAGATCCTTGAAATGGTTAGTAAAAATGCCATATCATGTGTTATGATGTCATGATGTTATGTTCATGTTTAATATATAGAAAACACAAACAAATCACACAAGAGTCTTAGGTTTAAAGGCTTGCATGAGGTCCATAGGTAAGTACCCTTTTCTATTGAAGTTAAGTTAGCTTAACCTGTCCTAAAATAGTAATCGGGTTCTAGGGATCTCATATCACGGATATTTCTCAAAGGTTTTATTTTAGTACAACAACTGATTTGCAACCAAAACATCCCACGATTCATATCTCAATGAGTGTAGTATCGAGTATCAACCAACCTTGGACTGCACCAAAGTCGGCAATCTCACTACCTTCTAATGGCCAAGATGGGTCGATTAGGGTTCTAAAAGTCTAGTTAGTGATAATGACACCACACGGAAGCCTAATTTTATCCTCGACTGTCTCAAGGAACATTAGTACAATCCAAAGTGTTGCACTAACTGTAGCTATCACTTCTACCATATCAGTATATGTCTTACTGTTTCCATGATCTATTGCTACTTACCTAAGGTATCCCTAGATCCAGGTGTAGGATCTTTGCAAGTAAATAAACCCAAGAAACCCTTAAATTTAAAGCAAACAATGCAAATTGAAAACACAAGTAAAAACTGATCTAAAATCTAAGGTAACCCCTCTTTTAAGTATTTCCCCAACAGAGTCGCCAGTTCTGTAATACGGTGGGAGAACTGAATTTTACATTTTACCGCAAATATGTGGATATCTAGAGTCACCATCAACTTTTCTTTTATACAATAAGGAAAGGGTGAAAAGAACAAGAAAGACCTTGAATATTTTGAGTTCGGGGGGTGATTTCTGAAAAGGGAATGTGTTAGCACCCTTTTCATCTGTAGTTGTCTACGGGCTCTTAATCGTTAGCTCACTTTTGAAAAATTGCTTTTTTGTGTAAGTGTTTTGAAAAAAATATTTTTAAAGGACAAAGTACGGATAAGTTTGTAATGGTTCTTGTATCAGTCCTCAAGAACGCGTACAAAGTATTATAGAAAATATTTCCGAAAGTGATGTGTGAAAATGTTTTTTTAGAAAAAATGTTGTGAGCGAGCGAGTAATAGTTTTACCCACTCAAAGTTGTCATTGTTATTTTATTTATCCTTTAGAGATAGTGCTATCCATACCATTTTTTCTATTGGATGTGAAGGTACAATCGAAGGGTCATCATATGGTCATCAAAGGCAACAGATAAGGATACTTTAGCAATTTATCAGGAGGGACTAGATCATTTTTAGTAGGCAACGTCAAAGGGTCATCGAGGGACTATGATATTTTATTCTGAGGGACTTTGCTAAAGTATCCATACTTTCGAGGGACATGACCATGTTCCGAAGGTGTGATCGGTGGATCTGGAACTGATTGTTTAACGCTGGTTCGCGAAATGTCGCGGAAGCAAGAGTCGCCACCGTCTTTTATTTTCTCCAAATGGAAAGGACAAAAGCACAGAAAAATTCCTTAAAGAGATTGCTCTCGGTTCGGGAGGTAGGTTATAGAAAGGGAAGGTGTTAGCACCCTTTCTATCCATGGTTATCCATGGGCTCTTAGATACTTGCTCATTTGTGTTTTCAAAATGGTTTGTTTGCTTTTCAATTGTGGGTTTAAAAAAAAGTTTCTTTGAAAATTCCAGTTCGACTCTTGTATCGGTCCTCAAGAGTGTTTGAAAAGTTGCTTTCGAAAGCTTTTTGAAAATGTGTTGGTGTGAAAAGTATTTTTGAATTTGTTTTGAAATTAGAGCAAGTATCTACGAGAACCTACCTACCCTAAGGAATTCGTCTGGTTAAATGTCCTTTAAAGTAGTGCCATCCCACCATTGAGAGGTAGGTAGCACCACCGTTGGAGGTGTTCGGGTCAATTCGAGGTTCGGGACATGGTGATCACCAGAGCAATGGGAAGACACCTTAGAAGCTACCCTCATGCCAGGTTCCCGGATCATGAGGACTTACTAAGACATCCTCTACTCGATGATCACCTTTCGAGGCAAGGCAACAGTGAGGCGTACCCTAGGGGTGGTGTGTGATTTGTGTGTCAGATTCATTTATTTTTGTCTTGTCAGGTTATGGGTGAGATACAAAAATATTAAGCGAAATAAAATAATATGCGAATTAATAATTAAATCAAAACGAGGGCGTTGGACCCTTTTTGCAAAGTTAAACTAATGAGGAATTAATTAATTTAAAAAGAAAGAAAGAATTTGTTTTTTGGTATTTTTTAGTATTTTAGGATTTAATATAAAAAATTTAATTAAAATTAAGATAAGATGCAAACCCTAATTCTATTTTATTTTAATTTATTAAGAAGACGTTAGAATTTAACCTAAATTAACCCTAATTTTTGTATACAAATTTAATTATGAAAATAAATAAAATAAATAATATTATTGTGAAAAAGAAAAGTTGAAAAGGAATAAAACAGTAATTAAACCTAGTTCTACTTCTTTTTAGATTTTTTTATTAAAAGTATTAAAATTAAAACCCTATTTTAAACTAATTAATTTACATGCATTTATTTACAAGAAATATTAAAATAAAATATTTATTATATTTTTTATCTTTTCTAATTTTTATGCATTTTTTATATTTATGAAAATAAGTAATTAATTTAAACAAATAATAATTAAAAATAATAGATTTAAATAAATAAAGAAAATAAAGAAGGGTGAAAAATATGCAAACCTAGGGGGTGGTAGTCCCCAAAGTGGAGGTATAGATTCAGTAATCTGACCCATTTGTTTTGGCCTATTTAGACTTTTTTTGGTAGCATGCTGAAGCATTGACTGGGACTCACCGTGTCTCTCAATTCATAGCCTTTGATCTGATCCTGATGGACGCGTGGATGGCTTGGTGGAGAAGGTATATGGTGCGTCTGCAGCCTTGAAGCGCATGGGAATTGTTATTGAAAAATAATATGGGAACATGGAAGACCTGGGGCTCGAACCCAGGTCATGTACCTTTCCAACCAACGCGTTTGCCACTGAAACACCACTTGCACGTTTATCATATAATAACAAACAAATATAATAAATAAAAGCAAGAATGTTAGTGGGTTAAAGCGCGCGAATTTCAAATCAACCTATCACGTCTTGCCACAGACTCATCTTCTTCATCATCCCTGAAATATAAAAACATTAGGCAACGGTTTCTTATGTATTCTCTTAGGCATGCTACTAGAAAATAGCGATTAAGCCTAGGAAGTCCATAAATTAGGCGCGAGCATGGTATCTTCTTCGTCCAGTCATGATGATTCTAATGGTGGTGGCCAAGGGTTCCAATTTTTCCTCGTTTCAAAATCCCCAATTTAAAACTCTGCAAACCCTAAAACTCAAACATGGCATAATCGCGTGTAGCACATAAAAAGACAATTAAATGTATTGGTTAGCTTCAGAACTTCATAATGAACATGAATCAAGTATTAAAAATCACAAAGGATGCGTAAATCATGATGCACGATTATGAATTTTTCTTGGTACATTTTGCATTCGTGTTACCAATTCCTTGAGTTTTGACGGTTGTCTTTGATTGGAATATGTTCAGTAATCTCCAAGGAAGCTATTGGAATAGAAATTCTGCCTTGAATCGCCCTAGAAGAGAGTTTTCAGAATTGACTTTTTTTGAGAAAAATTTCAAGTTTGGTTATGGCTTTGTTGAGCAGCTGCGTGTGTATGAACATTAGGGTTTCCTTTAGGCTTATGTACTGAGTCCATTAGGTTAACAAATTTGATCAGAATCTCTTGTATTCATGAATTTGAAGATTTGATTTTTCCACCATGATTTCCATATCTTTTCCCATGTGTTTTTGGTTCAAATCAGCTCCAATCTCTCCAAATCTTTCCTTATTTGCATATGCACGAATTATTGAGACTAAAACATGTACAAAAAGATTTGTTAGGTTAAGTTAAGTATTTTTCACATATTTAATTGATTTAAGTGAATTAATATAAATAAAAATTCAAATAAATAAATAAAAAATGAATAAAGACTTCCTTTTGGGCCAAGTGGTCGTGCACATGCTTGGAATGATGAATTGTGGAAGAAAAATGGGCCCATTATCAATTTTAGGTCATTTGAATCAATGTTGACTTTTCAAAATATCCAAAAATTTCCCAACTTCTACAAGGCATAACTTGCTCAATTTTTAAGCTTTTCTCATGTTCTTGGACATTTTGGAAAGGTCTTTGAGTCATCTAACCAATTCCTTTGGTCCCATGTCATTTTGATTTACCAATCTCAAGTTATGGCCTTTGACTTAAAGTCCCTTTTTGTTGACTTTTGAAAATGACCTATAATGTTGAAATTGATAACTTTTTGTGAGAGCATTTCTTGGACTTGAAGTATGAAGATGAGTTGTAGGAAATGTCTTTCTCTTCAAAATGAGCTTTGGATGAAATTTTTCTGATAATCCATGTGGAAGTTATGCCCTGGTCAATTTCAGTTGACTTTTTCAACTGTCCAAATAAGGAAACTTTTGCATCTTGATGATTTCTGAGCCAAATTTTGAGAATCATGATCAAGCATTGATCAAATGATGTTTGTGGCTTCAAAATGATATGTTGACCAAAAATTTGAACTTTTGACTGTCAAATGACCATTTTGCCCCTACAGTTGACTGTAGTGCAATTAGGGTTTTTGACTGTGCAATTTTGAGCTGAATGTCTTGAAACTTGATATGAGGATACTTGACCATATTTGTAGGCATGTGAGACTTGAATGGACCCTTGGAAACTTCATTTTCTTGATCAGAACACAAACCCTAATTTTGACTGTATAGGAGATCTTTGACTGTGCAACCCTTGGGGAATTTTGTGACTTGACTTGGCAATTTCTTGGAGAATATGGGAGGGAAAATTTTGGGGTACAACAGAAGGTAACAAAGACAGGTTACCCTAAGGGTGCGAGTGTGAATAGTGATTTAATTAAGTTATTTTATCTTGTATTTAGGGTTATGCTATCGAATGATTATTATCTTGCCATAAAAACCCTAATTACTAGCAGTATAAAATATGGCAGGAAAAGTAAAGGTGCGGAAAGTAAACTTCCTACGCTATTACATGGCTTCGGGGCAGTTACATAATGAGTGCGAGAATTTAAACCTATAGCTATTACATCCTCGGAGCAGATACATAATTAGGAAAAAAATGCGGAAGTAAACCTAAATTATTACAAGACGAATAATGCGACCTATACATTTATCTAAGAAAATAAATAGAAGAGAGAAAAAGGTTTTGAAAAAGGAGGAGAGAATGTTTTAGTGTTTTAGAAAAATAATTTTAAATGATAAAAATAATTAATAAACCTAAAATTCCTAATTGATTTTAATATTTTAAAAAAATAGGTTTAATTAATTTAATTAATAAAAATAAAAGTCAAAATTTTAATTGGTAAAAAAAAAGCAAACCTAATTTAATTAGTATTAGACAATTATTAAGTTAACTAATTAGGATTTAATTAAAAGAAAAATAAAATAAGTAAAACTTAGAGAAAATAGGGTTAGTGCAAAAAAGAAGAAAAATAATGCCTGGGGTGGGTGTTGAACCCACGCCCTCAAGGTAGCAGCCTGCACACCTTGATATTACGCTAGTGCATTGTTGGTGTTAGCAGAATGGACATAATGTATGATATATAAAACCTGCAGAAATTGGAAAAAATAACAAAACAAATAAGCAAAAGGCATGGATCAAACCCATGCCCTTGTATAGTAAAGCTTTATCGCGGACGTTCTTGCCACTGGGGTTGTTGTTTCATCGATGAATTTAATCAAATGAAATATATATAATATAAATCAAATCAGAGCGACCGAAGAAGCACTGAAGCCCTAGCTCCAGAAAAAATACCAAAACCCGTGAGGATAAAACACGGTGTTCTTGCGGGATTTAGGCTTTAAAGAGGGTAGGGATGACCTCCTGGGATCCTCAGGGAGATGATGGAAGGCTTGGTTTTGATTGTAAGGGGTTTGAGACAAGGTTTTTTTCTTGCCCTAGTTTTGACAACTTTTGAAATTTTTAGGAGTGTGTTCTTGAGGGTTTTTTGTATGTTGAGTGTAAGAATGTCTTATGTATTTATAGGACAAGGTATTAGGTCAACAAAACTGAATTGTATCCAAGTCTTTCATGGTTAAATATTTGATTGAAAATTTTGCATGTAATTTTCCCTTATTGAGCCAATCATGTGCCAATCAATCCCACATGTTTTACTAATTGATTATCTGATTTTTAGTTTGTAATTTGATTCAAAACAATAACCATGCACCTCATATCTTTTGATTTTGTATTTTATTTGATTTATTTTGATTTTAATTAAATAAAATCAAAATAAAAGAAATAAGAAAAAACAAAAATAAATAGATGGACTTAGAGGTTCATAATGAGGTCAGGAACACATTTGGACCTTAAAAGATAAACCCATTAGCACAAAAAATTCAAATTTGCTCAATTTGAGTTTCATGCATTTTCTCAAAATTTCCCAACTTGCACCAATCATGACTCTCTCAATCTTCATCATATGAAGGTGATCATGGAGTTTCTCATTTGAAGAATTTATCTTGATGTAAATTGCTTTGACAAAAAAGTGTCTTTTTGTTCACTTTTTAAATGACCAATAATGGTTTAGCCCATATCTCTCAAATGATGCATTTTTTGGCCTTGAGATTAGAAATACCAAGTTGTAGAGAATTGGATTTCCATAAAAATGTGCTTTTGTTGAGAATTTTATGATGAATCATGTTAAAGTTATGCTAGGTCAAAGTTCAGTTGACTTCTCCTAGAGAAAACCCTAATTTAGCAACTTTTGACTTTTGATGAATCTTGAGTTTTCTTGATGAGTTATGATCAACCCTTTATCAAATAATGAATGTAACTTCAAAATATTTATGTTGACCAAAAATCTTGAAGTTTGACTGTATGTTGACCATAATTGACTTTTTACTCAATACAGTTGATTTTCAATCATCTAAGCAATTGACTGAGAAAATTTGTGATGTAAGGCTTGAAACTTGACATGTGGATTCTTTGAAGTATATGAGAAACCATGAAGTCCACATGAGGCATTAGAAGTCCAATTTCCTCTGAGAAAACCAAAACCCTAATTATAGGCCACTGCTTAGAAAAAGGATCATCTGATCATTTTTTAGTTGTCTTGAATACTTGATAAGCTTAGGGGCATGAGAAATTCCTTTGAAAATGAGAGGGAAAATTTTGGGGTACAACACCTAGTGATCAGTCAGATTAAGGGAGAATGGGATACGAAGCATCCAAATCTCATTCCTTATCGAGAGCATGTGTTGGAATTAATTTTGTACTTCGAAGAAATCATCTTTGAACACATTCCACAAGAAGAGAATCAATTGGCAGACGCATTGGCTACCATGGCATCTATGTTCAAAGTTAGATGGGATAATGAAGCTCCTAGAATTACTATTGAGAGACTAAATGTACCGGCTGATTGCTACAAAATTGATACTGATGGAGTAGAGGAAAAGCCTTGGTACCACGAAGTAAAGAGATACCTCGAGACTCAGGAGTATCTTGAAGGGACATCTATGAATGATAAGAAATTCCTAAGGAGGTTCTCTTCCAAATTCTTTCTGAGTAACGGAACTTTGTACAAGTGCAATCACGATTCGGCTCTGCTTAATTGTGTAGACAAGAAGGAAGTTGAGAAGATTATGGAAGATATGCATGAAGGAGTCATTGGTACTCACTCTAGTGGGCTTAGGATGGCTAATAAATTTCTAAGTGTGGGTTATTGTTGGTCTACCATAGAAACTAATTGCTATCATTATTCCAGAACTTGCCATAAATGCCAAATTTATGCTGACAAAGTACATGTTCCTACGGTTCCTTTGAATATCGTGACTGCTCCTTGGCCGTTTTCAATGTGGGGCATTGATATGATTAGAGAGATTAAGCCTACCTCTTATAATCGGCATCGTTTCATCCTGGTCATTATTGATTATTTCACGAAATGGGTTGAAGTAGCCTCGTTTTCCTCCGTTGCCAAAAATGTTATGGCATGATTCATTAAATATAACCTTATTTGTCAATATGGAATACCCGGTTCATTAGCAATAAGATGATCACAGAACCCTGCATGCAATTCAAGATTAAGCATCACAATTCTTCTCCATATCGACCAAAGATGAATGGCTCAGTGGAACCCACCAACAAGAATATCAAGAAGATTTTGCAGAAGATGACAGTGACATATAAAGATAGGCATGAGATGTTACCATTTTCTCTTCATGGTTACCGCAATTCAATACATATATCAATCGGGGCGACCCCGTTCTCTCTAGTCTATAGTATGAAGGTTGTCTTACTTGTTGAAATCCATATTCCTTCCCTAAGGATTATGAAAGACATAAATTTAGATGAAGACGAATGGATTCAGACTCGACTTGACCAAATAAATTTGATCGATGAAAAAAGGCTTGCGGCTGTTTGTCATGGTCAGATATATCATAAATGCATGATCAAGGCTTTTAACAAGAAATCAGAAATCAAGTGTGCCAGGCTAGTGATTGGTAATAAAGCGCATCATCCTACCACAAGGTGATCCCAGGGGAAAATGGACTCTCACGTACGAAGGGCCATTTATAATCAAGAAGATATTTTACGGTGGTGCTATGATGCTTACCACCATGGACGGTGAAGATTTTCCATACCCTGTGAATGCAAACATAGTCAAAAAATACTTTGCATAAAAGAGACCTGCTAGGCTGACTAGCCTAGGCAAAAATAAGTGCATCCCGGCGAACCAAAAGGGTTCGGGAAAGAATTAGGGATATGTATATATATATATATATATATATATATATATATATATATATATATATATATATATATATATTGTACATCCGACAAGTCGAAAACCTGAAAAGGAGGCTTGGGTAAAAAAGGATATCCTAGTGGACTGAAAACCAAAAATTTAGGGACTAAAGCATACGACTATGTCCCTTTAGATCACCCATCTACTTATAGCCAGCATAATTACCGATCTAAAGTTCAAATGGTACAAATCAATTCAATTAACTTCTTCTGACGGTGAGGGATGAGATTCTTGAAGACATAGGGGAAATAGCAGAGTTGAAACTCGATGGGATCATTTCCAATTAGTTTTTTTTCTTTGTACCCCTTTTCCTTTTATGATGATTTGGTCTTACTAGGATTTTTGTCTCCTTGTATAAAACTGTCTGTTTATAGGCAAACCTTCTAAAATCAATACAATCAATTTCAAATACAAAATTGTTTTTACTTTCTCTTTTTTATTTGCAAAAACGTCCAATGATTATATTGAATGAACATATGTATTTGAATATGATTATTGTTTACAAATATATGCATGAAAATAGGATTAACATCTACTAAAGACTTTAAGAGTCGGGATAACGTTCAAGTTGACCATAAATTCCTACGGAGCAATTTCCGAAGAGCTATTTTCACAAGCCAATCCCCATCAGACTTTATTTCCTCAACATAGTCTACAGGGTTTATTTCCCAACAGAGTTTATTTCTCCAATAATTGCGAGTTCCCCGACGAGATTCTCTTCTCCGGCCAGATATCAGTCAAACATTGTCTTCCTCAGAAGAGCACATCAGAGGATTATCCATCTCTTTTATCCCCAGTCAGGAATCAAATTCTTCAAAGAACAATGAATGGTCGACTCTAATTGAATGCTTCTATCCTTAAGCAGAAGTCAAAGATCCCAAGCTGAATGTTCTCAAACAGAAAGCGGATATCCCCAGTGCAGGCATTCTAAACAAAGCTGAAGAATGACTATCTTCATCCCCAGAAACAATCAGGGATTTATTTTCCCCAGCCAGACATTATTACGCCAAGCTACTGATACGCTCCAACAACATATTATATTTATACATCACTTACAAAATATCATAACATATGCATGCAAAACGCATATAACATTCTCATTTATTTTGAGAGCATCATTATGCAATGCATTACATATATCATGATATTACATAGAACTAACTTTGTCTTTTCAGGTTAAGTTCTCGAATAGACGAATATTACCATAAACTTATAGACAGGTTATGGATAAATTCCAGAAACAGGACCTGGCAACTATCTAAATTAACAACATTTCCTCCAGAGATTAAATTCTCAAAAGAATTATCCTTCAGAGGTTTATTCTGAAAAGAATTCTCCTTCATAGGTTTATTCTGAAAAGCATCTTCTTCAATGCTTTGTTTTGAAAAGCATTCTCCTTCAAAGGTTTATTCTGAAAAGCAATCCCCTTCAGAGACTAAATTCTGAAAAGCATCTCTTTCAGGGCTTCATTCTGAAAAGCATTTCCTTCAGAGGTTTATTCTGAAAAGCATCCCCCTTGAGAGACTGAATTCTGAAAAGCATCTCCTTCGAGGCTTTGTTCTGAAAAGCATTCTCCTTCAGAAGTTTATTCTAAAAAAGCATCTCCTTCAGAGGTTTATTCTGAAAAGCATCTCCTTCAGGGCTTCATTCTGAAAAGCATTCTCCTTCAGAAGTTTATTCTGAAAAGCATCTTCTTCACAAGTTTATTCTGAAAATAATTCTCCTTCAGAGGTTTATTCTGAAAAGCATCTACTTTAGAGGTTTATTCTGAAAAGCATCTACTTTATAGGTTTATTCTGAAAAGAATTTCCTTTAGAGATTCATTCTGAAAATCATTTCCATCATATCAAGTCAAGCGTAGACTAATTATGATACTCCTATCAACCGTTACTTTGGATGGCATCTATAAGCCCATCTCCGACGATACTCTATCACCTCTCCAAATGGAATCTTTAATCCCATGCAAGCAGTATAATCAACCAACAGTGTTACCTCGTGCACATGTGAGTGAAAATTTCTAGGCACTTAAGTGTTCAATCCTCTTCCACCTTCATATCCTGAATGGCGAGCATGCCAATCTAACTCTTCAAGTATAAGAAGATTGAACATCGGCAGTTGTTGTACCCCAAAATTTTCCCTCCAATTTTTCAAGACAGTATGATTCAAGATACCTCTTCATGCTCATGAAGGTCTCAAGTACTCAAGACTACTCAAAGAATGATCAGATGGATCTTCCTCCTAAGCAGTGACCTACAATTAGGGTTTTGGTTTTCTCAAGGAAAATTGGACTTCTAATGCCTCAAGTGGACTTCATGGTTTCCCATATGCTTCAAAGTATCCTCATACCATGTTTCAAGCCTTACAGCAAAAGTTTTCCCAGTCAATTAGCTAGATGATTAAAAATCAACTATATTGGATAAAAAGTCAACTTTGACCAATTTACAATCAAACTTCAAGATTTTTGGTCAACATCAAGGTTCTGAGGTCACATTCATCATTTTATCAAGGGTTGATTATGATTCATCAAGAAAATGAAGGACATCAAAAGTCAAAAGTTACTAATTTAGGGTTTTCATAAGGAGAAGTCAACTGAACTTTGACCAAGCATAACTTTTACATACTTCATCAGAAAATTCTTAACCAAATCCGATTTTGATGGAAATTCAATTCTCTACAACTTTTTCTCTCTAATCTCATGGCCAAAAATGCTTCATTTGAGAGATATGGTCCAAAACATTACAGGTCATTTTAAAAGTCAACAAAAAGACACTTTTTGTCAAAGCAATTTACATCAAGTTAAAATCTTCAAACGAAAAAATGACCAATATAAAAGTTGTAGGAGACATATTGAGGTTTCCCAAAGTCTAAGATCACCTTCAAATGATGAAAATTGAGTGAGATATGATTTATGCAAATTGGGAAATTTTGAGAAAATGCATGAAATTCAAATTGAACTAAATTGGAACTTTTAGGCTAATGGGCCTATCTTTTAAGGTCCAAACATGTTCCTGGCCTCATAATAGACCTATAAATCCATTCATTTATTTTTGTGGTTTTTATTTCTTTTTATTTTGATTTTTATTCAATTAAAAGCAAAATAAATCAAGTAAAATACCAATTAAATGGATTAAGGTGTGTGGATATTGTTTTAATCATGTTGGGGGCCCAAATGTAAATCTTGAGAAGCAAGAAGTTGTGTGAGCTCATGAAGAGACAATTTGTCCAAACTTAGAAACTTTTCATGTTAACTTTTAAATTAAATCTTCACTTCTCTCAACCATGAGATCCAAGCCCATGTCTTTGACCTAATTTACTCCTCTATATAAACACAACAAAGTCAGATGCCAAGGACACGAAAAAAGCTTCTCAAGAACACTCTCTCAAAATCTCAACTTTTGTCAAAACTAGGGCAAAGTTAAAATCATATTTCCAGCAGCTTTCAACAAAAACTAAACATTGCATCATCACTTAGAAGTTACCAAGAAGCTTCTCAAGTCCAAAAAAAGGTTCAATCACGTCTAAATGCTATCCATACAACTCCACCAGTGAGGTAAGGAATCTTGATTCGTATTTGAAATTCCATGCATTTTTAATGTGATTTCTCTGCCCATATATGTTTGTTAGATCATTTAGAACAGGTTAATGTGATCACATGTGAAGATAAATACCCCATGCATTAGATGCCTTTGTTACGGTTTCGAGAAGCACGTTGCTCGTATCTCTGTATACATTGAGTTTTAGGATAAATCGATGCCACCGTTGAACTCGTATCATGCAATTTAGGGGGGGGAGGGGGGGGGGGTAGGTCCAAGGATTCGAGCTAGTTTTTCTATTTTGCAGGTTTTCGGAAAAAAAAAACATCATCAGAGAAGATGATGCTTCTCCTCCGTGTATGGTGGTCGATGCAATCAAGGGCTTGCGTAGCTCCTCTCTATTAACCCGTTTGAACTTTCCAGGCCCACCATTATACGCTCGTTATTTGATTTCATTTAATTTGTGGTTTTTGAAATTTATTTTATTTTATATGTATTTCGTGTTATTATACTGATGCGTAACATGAAGTGGTGTGGTGGTAAGGTGAGTGCTTGGTAATCATAGAGGTGTGGGTTTGATCCCCCCTCTTGTCAATTTGATCTTTTATTTTCCAGGTCAAAGCAGGTTATCATATCTTGATTGATTCCCATTCCTAAAAACCAAAGCGGCCATGGCTCAGTGGTAAAGCAAGTGCACTGATACCCTAGGGGGCGTGCGTTCAACACCCACTCCAGACATTTTTTTCTCATTATTTTTCTAACCCTATTTACTAACCCTAATTTCATTCTTTTTCTTAATTATTTTTTTTATTAACTTCTAACAAACTTTAATTTCTTTTTCAAAAAATAAAATAAAATTCTTTTATCTAATAATTAATTCTTGAAATTTTTTATTTTATTAATTAATTAAATTAATTAGTATTTTCATCAATTAAAATCAATTAGAATTTAGGTTTTAATTATCATTATCATTCAAATTATTTTCTAAAAAAAACATAAAAAAACATTCAAACACTTTTTCTAAACTTTTTCTTATTTTCTTTTGCTATTTATTTTTCTTAGACGATTGTATAGGTCGCACGGTTTTTCTTGTAATAGCTTAGACTTATTTTCTCCCACTTATTTTTTAATTATGTAACTCCTCACGAGATATAATGGCTTAGGTTTAAATTTCGTACTTACTTTTCTCGCATTTTTGTACTTATGTAACTGCCCCAAAGCCATGTAATAGCGTAAGAATTTTACTTTCTGCACCTTCATTTTCTCTATGTTTTTTAACTACTAGTAATTAGGCATGTATGTAAAGATCTAAAACAAGACGTTAGAAAACCCTAATTCCAGATAAATATAACTGAACTGAACACACTCTTCACACTTGAACCTCTAGGGTAACCTCTCTTGTTGCCTTATGATTAATGGTCATGTCCCTCGAAAGTGGGGATACTTTAGCAAAAGACCCGTATGAATAAAGATTATAGTCCCTCGATGACCCTTCAAAGTTGCCTACGAAAAATGATCCAGTCCCTCTGATACAAATTACTAAAGTATTCCTACATGTTGCCTTAAATAACCATTCGATGACCACACGTATGTCCCTTCAAATCCAATAAATAGGGCTACTTACCAACTAATGGTACGGATATCACTATCTTTAAAGGAGAAGGAAAAGAATAAGAACAACCTTTAGTGGGTAAGGAACTCTTAATCGCTTGCTCATAACTCTTTTTTGAAATAAACATTTTTTCACATCACACATTTCAAACAAAATATTTTCAAACACTTTGTACGCATTCTTGAGGACTGATACAAAAATCATTACAAAGTTGGTCGTACTTTGGCTTTTCAAAAATATTTTTAAATCACACACGCAAAGAAAATTTTCAAAAGTGAGCTAGAAATTAAGAGGCCGTAGATAACTACGGATGAAAAGGGTGCTAACACCTCCCCTTTTGATAACTTACCCCCCGAACTCAAAATCTATCAAGGGCTTTCCTATTCTTTTGAACCTTTCCTAAATATTGGATAAAAGAAAAGTCAGTGGTGACTCTAGCTATCCGCACATTTAGAAAAAAACAAAAAAGTTAGTTCTCCCACCGTATTACACCATGATATCGTTTCATCAAGGTAGGAGATAAAATAGAAGATGGAGATTATACAATCACACACCACACAAAAGAAGTAGAGACTTACTCAAGATAAAAGGTACTTAGATAAGATACCTAAAGAAAACCTACTTAGAAAAGAAAGTAAAAAAGAAAGAACATGCACATAGGTAGACACCTAAGAAAGTAGTTAAGTAGAAGAAGAGATGACAATCAATCATCACAAAATAATGCCTACTTCGAGGTAGGACTTCTAGATAAAACATTGCCTACAACAGTAAGACTTCCAGTCATGCATCTTTATCCTACTTCTAATGGCAATATTAATTGAAAACGATGTGATATTGAGAAATAAAGAGAGCTACGATGATACCTATTAGAGAAGGTGTATTGCCTCTTCAATTTGCACTATAATACGGTGGGAGAACTGACTTTTTTGGTTTTATCACAAATGTTATGGTTAGCAAGAGTCACCCTCGACTTTTCTTTTATCCAATATTTAGGAAATATGAAAAGAACATGAAAGACCTTTTAAATATTTTGAGTTTGGGGGGTAAATTATGTATAGGGTTTACATCCGTAGTTATCTACAGGCTTTTAATTTCTTAGCTCACTTTTAAAACTTGATTTGTGTGTGTGTGTGTGTGTGTGTGTGTGTGTGTGTGTGTGTGTGTGTGTGTGTGTGTGTGTGTGTGTGTGTGTGTGTGTGTGTGTGTGTGTGTGTGTGTGTGTGATTTGTTTGAAAATATTTTGAAAAGACAATGTAAGGAAGACTTTGTAATAATCCTTTTGTCTGTCATCAAGAATGTATACAAAGTGTTTTTGAAAATATCTTGTTTGAAATTCTAGTGTGAAAAATGTTTTGAGTTGTGAGCAAGCATTCAAGAGCTCTTACCCACTAAATATGTTATTTCTTATTCTTTTACTTCTCCTTTGGAGATAGTATTATCCATACAATTAGTTGTTAGGTAATCCTATCTATTTGATATGAAGGGACATGCGTAGGATCATCGTATGGTCATCGAAGACAACATGTAAGGATACTTTAGCAATTGTAATGAAGGGACTATCATAATTTTGCTCAAAGAATATTTAAATGGACTAGATCATTTTGTAGGCAACTTAAAGGGTCATCGAGGGATTATGATCTTTATTCCAAGGGACCATGATGATTTGATCGAGGGTGTTTTTCTAAAGTATCCCTACTTTTAAGGGACATGACCATATAGTATCGTAAGGCAACAAGAGAGATTACCCTAGAGGTGCAAGTGTGAAGAGTGTGTATTTTCAGTTATCTTATCTTGAAAATTAGGGTTATCTATGTTGAATTATTAGTCTTGCCATACAAACCCGAATTACTAATAGTTAACTATCTACAAAAAATTAAAGTGCAGAATGTAAAATCCTACGCTATTACATCTTGTGAGCAGTTACATAATTAGAAAATATGTGGGATAAGATAAATCTACGCTATTACATTGATAATGAGGCCTATATAGTTTTCTAAGAAATTAAATAGAAAAAAGAAATAAGAAAAATGTTAGAAAATGTTTAAATGTCACAAGTTAAAAAATGTGGTATTTTGTGATTTTTTTCTAATTTTAATTAAAAAAGGAATTAATTAAGTTATTTAAATGAAAGTTTGAAACAAAGAAAACATGAAAATGTATAGGGTGGGGCTGGAACCCATGCCCATCCCTTCACCAGTCAACGATCTTACCATCATGCCACCTGTTGTTGCTTGCTATTGAATCAGGTATTAACCAAAATATAAAAAAATTAAACAAATTTTTGTGGTTTAGAAAAGATGAGAGAAAAAATGTTGAAGTCGGGACTGAAACCCATGCCCTTTGCAATACCAGTCACACTTCTTACCATCAGGTCACCAATTATTTTGCGTTATAGATCCAATCAGCAACCCATATAAAATATACAAACAATTGCAAATATCAATCAAATAAAATGTGTGTTCAGGTGGGCCCCTATGATTTTGAATGGACGAATGAGAAAGGAGCATTGAGCCACGCGTTTCCTCTGGTCGATCAAACCACCATGGACGGTGGCTGCAATCGTCTTCTCCGGCCACTTGAAATTACTAACCTGCAAAATAAACAAAATTTAAACCCAAGATAAGACTACCCCCCTAAATCGACCCCTGCGAATCGATTGGTGGCATTAGTTTTTCCTGAAATGGTATGGAAATACTGTTATGAAGCTACATAAGCGTTTTACCCTAGCCATGGCAAAACAAGATTGTCACATTAGAGCTTTAATTTTATGATTCAAACTTGTTCTAAGTAACAGCATGAACCCATTTGGGCAGTTAACAAACATTAGTAATGCACGAAATTAATTATATGAATATTTTAAAAAAACTAAATCGGAGAAGATAAGTATGCTTATTTCAAGCATCAATGGTCATGACTTTATACATGTTCTTACCCTTAGATGCTTCAGGAAATATTTGCAATGGATGGCTCAGACTAAGAGTGGCTGGATATTTGGTTTTGAGTGTGCCCTAATATTGAAAAAATTTGTGGATTTTGAGACTTTCTTGGAGGCAGCTTTTTCCATCCTTGTCTTACGGAGTGTGTCCTCTATTTATAATGCTTGGATTAGGTCAACAAACATGGTACATAATCCCATTGAATCAAGTGTATCAAATGTAATTCAAAACCTTCCAAAAATAGAGATTGTCTTCCCTTCTTGGTTCCACATTGTTTCCTCACGGTTGTCACAAAATTTTGGGCTTCAAAATGATCCAAATAATGTTCATATGTACCTTAGCCCATCACTTTACTAGTTCATTTGATTTATTTTCCAAATATTTGAATAAAATCAAAATCAATGAAATAAAAAAATCATGGCCATGTACCAATGGATCTTGCGGTCCTTTAACATGTTATAAGCATGTTTGGACTTCAAAAATTAGGCCCACTAGCTCAAAAAATCAAATTTTCTCAATTGAGGTTTCATGTTGTGATACGAGGGAAGAACCGACTGTTATACTGGTTTTGCGTTTGTGTTTGCAAATGTTGCGGTAAGCAAGAGTCGCCACCGACTTTTCTTTTATCCAACAAAGGAAAGGGTGAAAAGAACAGAAAAAGACCTTTCCGAGAGTTTTCTGAGTAAGGGGGTAGATTATGGAAAGGGAAGCTCTTAGATGCTTAGCTCATTTTTTAAATACCTTGTGCCTTGTGTTTTTGAAAAGTATTTGAAAATTCCTTAGTGCGACGATTTGCTTTATGATAACTCTTGTATCAGTCCTCAAGAGTGTTGACAAAGCTAATGTTTTTGAAAGTGTTTTGGAAATGTTTTGTGTAAGTGTAAAAAGTTTGTTTTAAGCATAGAATCTAGGAACTATCTACTTATACTCGAAAAGGGTCATTCTTTTCCTCCTTTCCTTTAGATAGTGCTATCCTACTATTAATAAGTAGGTAGCCCTATTATTGGATGTTTAAGGTACATTCGAAGGGACATACAGTTATAAAGGCAACATATAGAGACGCTTTAGAAATTTTGTTTAAGGGGCGAGATCATTTACCGAAAGGCAACACTGTAGGGTCATCGAAGGACTGTGATCTTTTGATTTACGGGACTTTGCTAAAGCATCCTCACTTTCGAGAGACATGATTGTCTTATTTTCCAAAAGGCAACCAAAGTGGGCATACCCTAGATGTGTATATGTGCAAGTGATTCAGTTTAATTTATTTATCTTTGTCATTAGGTTTGCTGGCACTTTATTTTCAGTCTTTCCATACAAGCCTAATTACTAACAGTTAATATTTTACAGAAATTTAAAGTAAGGGAATCGTAAATCCTACGCTATTACAAGGCTTTTGGGAGGGGGTACTTACAAGTCCAAAAAATGGGGAAAAATAAAGAAAACGATAAAGTAAATGCCCTAGTTTAAGCTATTACATAATGTAAGTGGATACATTAGTATAAAAAATGCGAAAATAAATAACGCGTGCGAAATGGAAAGAGTCGTCTAAAACCCTAAATAAACTAACTAAAAGAAAATATTTTTTTGGTTTTGTTTATTTTAAGAAAATAATTAAATTCAATTAAATGAGAAAGACTAAATTTAATCCTAATTAATTAAATGAATAAAAGAAAACTAATTCTAATATTTTTTTGTATTTTTGTTAAGAATTATTTGAATTAAAAAACCTATTTCTAATTGATTTTAAATTGATAAAATAAAGTCAAAATAATTAATTTAATTTGTTTATAAAAATTAAAATTAATTTAAGAAAACCTAAGTCTATTATTATTTATTTTTATTTTTTGATTTTATATTATTTAAAAAAATGATTAAAATAAAGTAAAAAATAAAACAAATAAAATAAATAAAAACAATTGGGCCAGGTGTTATAAGCAAATAGGAGGGGTGCGTTTTGGATTTTTGACTAGGCCCAAAAAGCCGGAATCTTATGCCCCAAAAATAATCCAGTGGGTATCACCCTGAAAGCTGCAAGGTGGGAATGCTCCTTAGGATGGCCAGATCTCTTTGCCTTAATATCTGATGGTTCAGATGTAAGGTATACGATGCACGCATGAACCTGTACTTCACTGGATCTACAAAGGAGATATGAGAAAAATGGAAAATTCAAAACTTGGGATCGAACCCAGGTTCTCTAGCATAATACACGCACTTCTCACCACCAGGCCATTTGTTCATTCGTTATCTCATATAAATAAATAAATATATATAGTATAATCAGTCAAAAATATGAAGAAAAAAATTAAAAATATGCCCTGTTTATTCAAACAGACGAATAGGGCAGTAACACATGGGCCACCAGAGTCTTCCACATTCAACGGTGTCGGAGTCAAACTCCGGTCACCAACTCTGGTTGGTCTAAACCTAGTCCCTGAAAAATAGGCGATTCAAGGTAAAAACAAAGAGCCTTATCCTTCACAAAATCACGCCCTTGTCACGAATCTGGCTTTAGAATGGCCTGAAAATCCATGTATCCATGAAAACAAAACACGACTAAAGCTTTGCCCTAACAATGGCAACTCTTCAGTTTTGTTTTAAACCCCGCATGTGATGACTCTAAACAGCCACAATAATTATTACAAACATGAATATAAGCATATAAATCACTTATATCACAAAATAAGAGGTTTTGAATTCAAGAAAATATACCAAAACGGTGATATACGATCTGGTCATTTGAGAGTGCTACAAGCTTGGAAATTGGCAGGGATAGGCTCCTGGAGTCTTCAGGAACGTATTTGAATCCTTTGTTTGGACCGAGGAAGGCTTGAAATATGGTTTTGGAGTTTGACAATTATGGAGATTTTTTGCAATTTTTTGTGGCTCTTTGAGGCAGCTTTTCGTGTGTGTGATGCTAGCATGAAGGTAGTATATATAGAGGAGAGGAGGGAGCAAGGTTACAAGGAAAGAAATCAAGGCATTAAGGTCATGTTTAAATCCATTATTCATAATTTTAAAAATTGCTAAAACTTGAGATTTCCTGCCATTTTCAAAGCTGGATGAACCTGGACATCATGGCACGAATTTATGGGCCTCTAGGCAAGACAGAGCATCATCCCAAATGCCAAAGCCCGTCTCTATTTATTTTGTACACTTTATTTTATATTTATTAGAAATAAATTAAAATAAATATGAACAAAATAGATAAAAATGGTAATGCAGTGTAAAAATGAGATTAGAGGTCCCCTATAAGGTTATGAATATGTTTTAAGTCCAATAAATTAAGCCATTGAGCTAAAAGTTTAAGTTTTCTCAATGCACAATCCTTGAAATTTTCAAAATCTTCCCAACTTGGGCATGCCATAACTTGCTAAATTTTCATCTCATGATGATGATGATCTTTGACTTTTTGGAAAGCCCAAGATGTCTAATTCAATCCATATTTTTATCAATTTTGCATTTGAAGACTTTATCTTGATGTAAACGGTCTTGACAAAAAGTGCCTTTTGTTGACTTTCTGAAAATGACTTGTAATGTATGAGCCTGTATCTTTCAAATGGTGCATCTCTTGAACTTAAGGACAAAAGAGAAGTTGTATGGAATTAGATTATCTTCAAAATGAGCTTTGGTTAGGTAAAAATTGGTGATGTATATGAAAGTTATGCCTGGTCAAAGTTAAGTTGACTTTTCCTATAGAAACCCTAATTTAGCAATTCTTGACTTTTGATAGATTATGAGCATTTCTTGAGGAATCATGATCAACCCTTGATCAAATGATGGATATCACTTCAAAATGTTATTGTTGACCAAAAATCTTGAAGTTTGACTATATATAGGCCACAATTGACTTTTGACCTAGTACAATTGATTTTCAAACATTTGAGAAATTGACTGAACAAACTTGTAGTGTCGGGCAGGAAATTTGTCATGGACAATCTTGAAGGCATATTAGGACCATGGAAAACATTTGATACCTTTGGAGCTCACACATCTTGGTGAAAATTGAAACCCTAGTTAGAGGTTCATTGCTTAGGAGTAGAATTTGTCTGATTAATTCTTAGTCAACCTTGAGCAATTATGAACCTCTAGGAGCATGTCTTGAGTAAAAAATGGGAGGGAAAATTTTGGGGTACAACAGATGCCCCTGTTCAATCTTTCTTAAACTTGAGGATTTAGATTGGCTTGTCTGTATTTCGTGATCTGAAGGTGGAAGATGATCGAACACTAGAGTGCCCAAAAATTTGCACTCACATGAAGTAACATTGATGGTTGATGATGTCGGGAATGGGTTTGAAGATGTCATTTGGAGAAGATGACCGAGAGTCGTCGGAGATGGGCTTAAAGATGCCATCCAAAGTAGATGCTGACTTCATAAATGGTCCCTTTGTGGGGAATTCTTTCTCCTGTCGTCTGAGGAGAACTTTGCTGGGGAATATCGGTTTTTGTTGCTCTCCCACTAGAGGAAAACTCTATGGGGAACAGAGTCTAGGACATTCAGTTGTCTAAGGCTCTGCTAAAGAGTTAGCTCTAGACTAGAGAGGCAAATGTTTGTTGTCTTCTGGTTGAAATCCAGGCTTCACAACGACTTGTTGGGGGTAATGGAAGTAACCGTTACCTGAAAATGTATTAGAAAGAGCCTGTGCAGGGCTATTTCAGGATGACTCTGTGTTAGTCTGTGTCTAGATATATATGAGAAGAAAATCGTGTAAGATTTCTTTGTCTGGTCATGTAGATAGTTTTCATGTTTGGTTTTAGGTGTTAATCTACAAATCAGCTGTTCACAGATAGTTGTCCCGTCTGGTTTCAAGTGTTAATCTTGAACTTGAAAATTTTCTATCGTTTGAGATAGTTGTCCTATCTGGTTTCAGGTATTAATCTCTGACCCGAGAAAGAAATATAGTTTTCCTGGCTTGTTACAGGTATTAATCTTCAATCTGCTCGTGTAGATAGTTTTGCCGGCTTCTTACAGGTATTAACCTACAGTCGGTCGTCCACAGATAGTTGTCCTGGCTTGTTACATGTGTTAATCTGGAACTTGAAAATTGTCAGTCGTTTGAGATAGTTGTCTTGTCTGGTTTTAGGTATTTATCTCTTACTTGAGAAATAAAGATAGTTTTCCTGGCTTGTTACAGGTATTAATCTTCAATCTCCTCATGTAGATAGTTTTCATGGCTTGTTACAAGTATTAACCTACAGTCGGTCGTCCACAGATAGTTGTCCTGGCTTGTTACAGGTATTAATCTGGAACTTTGCAACATTGGTCACATAGATAGTTCCCTGTCTGGTTTCGGGAATTAATTTGTGGCCTGCTGTATTTGTTGGTACCCCCGTCTTACTTCGGGACTTCATACCACTTGGTCGTGTAGATAGTTTCCCTGTCTTGTTTCGGGCATTAATCTTTGACATGCTGCATAAGTTGATAGTGTTTTTTTGTTTGATAACTCAACCTGGAAAGGTAAAGTCAGTTTCATGAAATGTCATGATCTATGAATTGTATGATGCTCTCAAAATAAATGAGATTGTGATATATTCATTTGTGTTGCATATGCTATCATGTTTATGAAATGATGTATGAATGCAATGTATGAACATATCAACTGTTCTATTGCAGGATTGTTGAATTAGGGAAAATAAATCCCTGATTGCTGCTGGGGATAAATAGTGTAGGTCTTCAGATTTTTTTTGAAGTTGACATGCTGGGAGACGGATTTCCGCTATTAGAGAAATAAACTATGTTGAGGAAGGGAAACTCTGTGCGCTGTCTGGAGGTTTTGTTGAAATCCTGTTGGGGAATCCTGAGAAGCTTGGCGACTTCACTGGGAAATTTTTGTTGGAGCAGTAATTTGGAGATTTTTCTCTATCGGGGATATGAGAACATCTGACACCATTAGGCTGCATACCGAGAATATGGAAGTGACCTTGTAGTAGGATGTCTCTGCCTCTATACCTGCTGGAGAAGGTATCTGTGGGGATTTTGTAGGCGGCCCTTAGATATTGTCCCGTTTCTTAAAGTCATTAGTAACGGTCTTTCTGTTTTTTTATATGTATATTTGTAAGCAGTAATCCCATTTAAATGCATATGTTCAAAAATAATCATTGGACGTTTTGCAAACAAAAAAGAAAAAGAAAAACAAAAGTTTTGTACTTTCAAAGAGATAACTTTGTATTAACTAGAATAAGTGTTTTTGTACAAGGAGACGAACATCCTAGTAAGAGAATGTCGTCATGAAAATAAAACTTTACAAAATTGCATACAAAGAAAACAACTATGTGAAATAACCCCATTAGGTTCTCGTTCTGCTATTGCCTTTATGTCTTTGAGTGTCTCATCTCTTTGCTGCTTGTTCGAAGCTGATTGGATCGATTAGTACCACTTGAACTTAATAGTTGATACTGAAGATTGGCTGTAAGGTGATCCCACGGGATATAGTTATACGCTTTAAATCCCTAACTTTTTCCTGGACCGCCCTTTTGGGTTTTCTGTCCACCGGGATACCCTTTTTTGCCTAAGCCGCTTTGTCAGGTTTTCAACTTGTCGGGTGTACAAATTTGTTTTCATGTATATCCCTAATTTTTTCCCGAACCCTTTTGGTTCGTCGGGATGCCCTTATTTTTGCCTAGGCCGGTCAACCTAGCGGGTCTTTGTTCATGCGTAGTATCTTTTAACTATGTCCGCGTTCATAGGGTGCGGAAGGTCGTCACCGTCCATAGTGGTTAAGATCATGGCTCCACCAGAAAATATGTTCTTGATTATAAAAGGCCCTTCGTATGTGGGATTCCATTTTCCCCTGGGATCACTCTGTGGAAGTATGATGCGCTTGATTACCAAGTCACCAGCCTGATATACCTAACGTCTGACTTTCTTGTTAAAAGCTTTTATCATACATTTTTGGTACATCTAACCATGACAGACAGCCGCAAGCCTCTTCTCGTCAATCAGGTTTAATTGGTCAAGTCGAGTCTAAACCCATTCATCTTTTCTCATCCCTGCATCCTTCATGATTTTCAAGGAAGGGAATTGGACTTCCATGGGTATGACAACTTCCATACTGTATACCAAAGAGAAAGGATTTACCCCTGTTGATGTACGCATCGTGGTACGGTAACCATGAAGAGCAAATGGTAACATCTTGTGCCAGTCTTTATATGTCACCGTCATCTTCTGTATGATCTTTTTGATATTTTTATTAGCAGCTTCTACATCACCATTCATCTTCGGCCGGTAAGCAGAAGAGTTGTGATGTTGGATCTTGAATTGCGTGCAGAGCTCGATGATTATAGTGTTATTGAGATTGGCACCATTATCTGTTATGATTCTTTCTGGAATATTGTACCGACATATAAGGTTATGTCTGATGAATTGGGCCACAACGTTCTTGGTAACAGAAGCAAATGAAGCTTCCTCGACCCACTTTGTGAAGTAATCAATGGCAACCAGGATGAAGCGGTGCCCATTAGAATCCGTAGGCCCGATCTCTCAGATCATATCGATGCCCCACATTGCAAATGGCCAGGGACCAGTCAGGACGTTTAGAGGAACCGGAGGCACATGTACTTTATCAGCATAGATCTGGCATTTTTGATAAGTTCGCGAATGCTGATAATAGTCTGCTTCCATAGTGGACAAATAGTACCCTGCCCGTAGGATCTTTTTAGCTATCGTGTGCCCACTAGAATAGGTGCCAAAGCTACCTTCATGCAAATCAGCCATAATCTTTTCGCCCCACTCTTGTCTACACACCGAAGCAAGGTAGAATCATGATTGCTCTTGTAGAGGATCCTGTTACTGAGGAAGAACTTGGCGGAGAACCTTCTTAGGAACTTCTTATCATTGACTGAAGCTCCCTCAGGATACTCTTGGGCTTCGAGATATATTTTGAATTCATGGAACCAAGGTTTTTCCACTACTTCTTCAGTATCAATCACATGACAGTATGCGGGTTCGTCCATTCTCTCAATAGTGATCTGAGGAGCTTCATTATCCCACCTGACCTTGAACATGGATGACATAGTAGCTAGTGCGTCCGCTAGTTGATTTTCCTCTTATGGAAAATGCTCAAAGGTAATTTCTTCAAATTCTGGAATCAATTTCAACACATGCTCTTTGTCGGGGATAAGATTAGGATGAGTCGTGTCCCATTCTCCTTTTATTTGACTGATTACTAAGGTCGGGTCTCCAAATACACTCAAGAATTTGATCCTCAAGTCGATAGCAGCTTTGAGACCCATGATGCATGCTTCATATTCAGCCATATTATTGGTACAATTGAAATATAATCTGGCACTGAAAGGAGTATGACAGCCCTTAGGAGATATGACCACAGCACCGATGCCATTGCCAAGAGCGTTGGAAGCTCCGTTAAAAACCATAGTCCATCAGGATCCTTTTTCAGGTCCTTCATCGGGTCCAGGTTCTTCACAATCAGTTACTAACATGATGTTTTCATCCGGGAACTCAAAATTCATGGATTGGTAATCATCCACAGCCTGATGAGCTAAATGATTAGCTAATACACTTCCCTTAATTGCTTTCTGGGTTGTATACTGAATGTCGTATTCGTTCAGGATCATTTGCCATCTTGCTATTCTTCCGGACAAAGCGGGATTCTCAAAGATGTATTTGTTGGGTCCATTTTAGATATCAATAAGGTAGTGTGAGTCAACATATACTGTCTTAGTTGGCAACCAGCTCATGCCAAAGAGCAGCAAGTTTTCTCGAGTAGTGAGTATCTTGTTTCACAGTAGGTAAACTTTTTGTTAATGTAGTATATTGCATGCTCTTTTCGACCAGACTCGTCATGCTGGCCCAACACACATCCCATTGAGTTCTCTAACATTGTTAAGTACATGATCAAAGGTCTTCCTTCAACTAGAAGCATCAATATTGGAGGCTCTTAAAGATATTCCTTGATTCTTTCAAAGGCGTTTTGGCAATCGTCATTCCACTTCACTGCTTGATTTTTCTTCAGTAATTTGAAGATTGGCTCACAAGTAGCAGTTAGATGGGAAAAGAACCTGGAAATGTAGTTTAGACGTCTCAAGAATCCCCTGACCTCCTTCTCAGTGTGAGGAGTTGGCATTTCTTGTATAGCTTTAACCTTTGCAGGGTCTACTTCAATACCTTTGCTGCTGACAACGAAGCCTAAGAGCTTACCAGTTCTTACCCCAATATTGCACTTATTCGGGTTCAACCTCAGTTTATATTTTTTCAACCTTTCAAATAGCTTTTGTAGGTGATCGAGGAGCTCTTCTTCAGTCTGAAACCTGGATATCATATCGTCAACATAGACCTATATCTCGTGATGGATCATATCATGAAACAAAGCTACCATGGCATGCTGATAGGTTTCCCCGTCATTCTTTAACCCAAATGGCATAACTTTGTAACAGAAAGCGCCCCACTATTTGACGAAGGTCGTTTTCTCCATATCTTTAGGTGCCATTTTGATCTGATTGTACCTAGAGAAACCATCCATGAAGGATAATACCTTATGTTGTGCGGTGTTTTTAACCAGAACATTGATATGGGGAAGCGAGAAGTCATCCTTGGGGCTTGCCCTATTCAGGTCTCAGTAATCCATACACATACCTATTTTACCGTCCTTCTTAGGTACTGGAACCACGTTAGCAAACCATTGTGGGTAAGAAGTAACAGCTAAGAAACCAACGTTGAATTTTTTCATGACTTCAGTCTTGATCTTTTCTAACATCTCAGGTCGCATGCGACGAACCTTTTCTTTCACTGGAGGGCAATCCTCTTTTGTCAGGAGGCAATGAACCACAATATCAGTGTCAAGTCCTAGCATGTCTTTGTATTACCAGGAAAAGACCTCAACATAGTCATGTAACATCTGTATTAACCACTCCTTAACACTATGCTCCAGGTCGGCACTTATCTTGGCTTATTTCTTATCCTCTTCGGTACCCAAGTTCACTGTCTCAACTGGCTCTTCATGAGGCTATATTTCCCTTTCTTCCTGTTGTAGCAATCTGGAAAGTTCTCATGGTACTTCACATTCTTCCTCACCTTTGTCCTCAGCTTGGTAGATCGGATTTTCAAAGTCATAATGGGAAATAGCAGAACCATTATCAATGGGATCCAGAGTGGATGTGGATCTGCAGTTTGATATGTGGGTGTGTGTAAGAGCATAACTATATATTTTTTGATAAAGTAGAAAGGCAGAAAAGAAAAACAAAGAGCGTAAAATTTTCATGCAAAACGTCCAATGTTTTATTAATGACATATGAAAATGAAGCAATGAACCTAACAAAAATACCATTGTGCCTCGGGTAAGACACAAGGCTTTAAAGTTTCAATTGTTCAAATATTACATATCCTTAAAAACAAAAAGACAAATTACTCTTGAATAAAAGTAATGGGAATAAAATCTTTGACCTCCCAATTCCTGAGTCCATCGTTGATGGTTGAGAAGATCCACTTGTCCATGTCATAATCAGTATCATTGTCCTCCAGAGCATTGACTCCATGGTTGTTGATCCTTAAGGGTGGTCCCCTGGTGCGAGCACGACGAACAGCTCGCTGGTCTCCTGAAGTAAAACCCAAACCGAATTTGTCAGATTTGTAGGGAATATCTGGAAGTTGGCCCCAAATGGTACACCCACCTTCTCCGACTACTGATTTGGAATCCCTTAGAGAATCCATCTTCACCGGAGGTCTAGTGGTCTTTGGAACATTGGCAGTGGTCTTGGTCGCAGCAACGGTTTGTGGAACCTCCTCAAAGTTCTGACAGGGGGTCTCAATGAACTCGTTGTCCATTTCAACATACTTGAAAGAGTTCAGGTGGCTCACCATGTATTCCTCCTCCCCATGGACTGTGATAATTTTCTAATTGATCGGGTATTTCAACATCTGATGTAGGGTAGAAGTAACAGCATCAGCCCCATGGATCTAGGGGCGACCCAATAAACAGGAATAAGACGGGCGGATGTCCATCACATAGAAGGTTGAGTCAAAAGTCTGAGTACCAAATTTGATAGGGATGTCCACCTCCCCGTGCACCATTCTTTTGGAACCATCGAAGGCCCTCACCATAATGTTATTGGGCTTCAATGGGAGTCCTTCGTAATCTAACCTATCCAGAGCATTCTTGGGCAAGACATTCAGTGACAAACCTATATCCACCAGAAAATGGGCTAATGTAGTGCCCCGGAACTCAATGGAGACATACAAGGCATCATTTTATTTCCTTCTCTTGGGAGTTAAATCTGCATCAGAGTATCCCAGGCCATTGTCAGCTGTCAAACTAGCTACACAATTCTCGAATTGATCAGCGGAGGTCTCTTGAGACATATGGGCAGACTTCAGGAATATTTCTAAAGCATTAACATGGGCTTCAGAGAACAAAAGTAAGGCCAACATTGAGATTTTTGAAGGGGCTTGCCTCAATTGCTCCACAATGTTATAATCACTTTTCTTGATTATCTTCAATATCTCTTCCATTTCCTTTTTAGAAGCCTCAGGGATGACTTCTTTGTGCGCCTTCGTCTGGACAGGCTCAACCAATACCTCTTTGCCCCGAGTCTCGTCGACTTAGTAGCATGGATAACAGCAGGAACAATAATAGGAGTAGCAATAGGAATACTGACACGAGCAACAGTTAGGATAATCACAGGAGTAGCAATGGGAGTACTAGCAGGAGTAGCAGCAGGAATGATCACAGGAGTAGAAATAGTCTTTGGAGAGATCACGGGAGAAAAAATTCTTCCGTTTCTCGTAATTTTACTGGTCCCGGCGATGTTGTCAACGTCAGGATCAATACCTTTAGCAACTTTGTCTTCAATAGCCAACAGGTCTTGCTTGACGCCATGTTAATAGACATCAGCCCCATAATTCTAGGGAACAACATTATCCGAGGAATATGGTATTGGACTAGGGAGGGTGATGATCAAGGGAGCAAACTTAGGAACATATGTTATCCTGACGGGTCTTTTGGTGGAAACCCATGGAGGATTGCCGGAAATGGTAATTATCGAGACATATTCACAACAACTTCTTGTAAGGGGAACTTTTTCGAACATAATTTCTTTTTTAACCATCATGCGCTGGACGCCCATTTTTAACAACAAACGGCCATCTGGTAGAGACACACATAAGTGGAAACCTTCACCACAACCCGGAAATAAACTGACTCGCAATAGATTCTCTTTAACAGTCAAAAGAGGAGTAATTAATTCATCCACAGAGGAAACAAAATGGTCATTGGTGTTGTTATTACATTAGGTGTCTCTGGAAGGTCAAACTCAATCTCTTTCGCCTCAATGAGATCCTGTACCTTATTCTTTAAATCCTAACAGTCGTTTGTATCATGCCCCGGCGTTTCAGAGTGATAGGCACATCGAGCATTTGGGTTGTAGAGGGGAGAAGCAGTATTAGGATTCTTCGGGGCCTCTTTTAGGGTCACCAGGTTGAACTTCAGCAGGTGTAGCAAAACCTGGGATAGGGTCATGTTAATCCCAGTAAACTGTCTTCTGGGCGCATCCAGCCTGCGCTGATTATTTCATTGATGGTTTGAGGTAGGATTGGAAATTATAACAGCCCCTACTGTTAGACGACGTTCAGTTTTGTTGTGATTCCTCTGGCCATAAACAACACTGACCTCCTTATTTCCAGTGAAGGGTTTCTTTGTTGTACTGGAGGATGCATCTCTCTGGATTTTACCACTTTTGATGCCAGCCTCTACCCGTTCACCAGTCAAGATCAATTCAGTCAACCCATCTGACGAGCTTCCAATCAGATGGTTAAAGAATGGACCAGATAACATACCCAGGAACATGTCCACCAACTCCCTATCAGACAACGGAGGCTGGCTCTTCCCGCAAGGTCTCTCCATTTTTTGGCATAATCCTTAAAACCCTCGCCAGGACCCATATACATATTTTGCAATTGTGTACGAGTTGGGGCGAGGTTAACGTTATATTGGTACTGCTTGTAGAAAGTAGCAGCCAGATCTTCCCAATTACGAACGTTGGTTCTTTCTAGTTGATAGAACCATTCCAGCTGAGTCCCCGACAAACTCTCCTGGAAGAAATGTACCCACATATTCCTATCAGTAGTGTGGGGTTGAGTCTTCCTGAAATACGACCTTAAATGTAGCTTAGGGAAGGAAACACCGTCGTACTTAGCAAATGTAGGGACCTCAAATTTTTGCGGTATGACCACCCCTGAGATCATTCCTGGCTCTTCAAAATCCAACCGGGTATCCTCTGGATCTCCATAGCATTGAGTCGATCCTTCAGCTGTTTGTATGTATCATCAATAGGAGGATAGTGCTTATAAGAATAGTCAGGTTCATCGTCCTCAGACCCTGGATTGTTGTTTTCTTCCATTGGCTTCTCTTCTTGATTGTCCCCCTCATTTGACGGGGTTAAGAAATCTAGAGCTCGCTTAGTTGGTCCTTTGAATCTTCTACCTAAATTCAAGACACCAGCTGGTTTCTTTGCCTTCTTAGTCTTCTCTTTGACTACTAGAGCTTTCAGATCTTCTTTCCCCTGGGCCAGAGCCAGGAACATTTGTTGAAACTAAGCATTTTGAGCTTGGAGGTCTTTCACTATTTGTTCAAGAGCCATTTCTTTTGCTGAAATAAACAGTGAAAAGAATAAGAAATTTGTCTTGAAATAGCTTCTTATGCAATGAAATGTATGATATGCTTATCCGATGTTTTCAAGGACTTCGGGAAATTTAAATTTGTGAACCAAAATGAAACAAAGATTTTATTAGTAGAATTCAAAATACAATTGCCCTTTAGGCTTACGAATGAAAAAAAATCTAAAATCCAAGAAATCGGGTTTCCCATGGGCGCTTCTTCTTTTTGCCGAGATAGACATTAAGACTTTTTTCTTCGTGAAGTTGCTTTGTGAGCTCCAACACTTTCTTCTCATTGACATAGAAATGATCTCTAAAGGTATCCTTTCTTTCTTAAACTGAATCCAGGATCTTTGTAGTTCTTCAAGATCAGTGGCCATGTCAGGATGTAAAACTGTAAAAGGAAAATCTCCTTAGGTGATGGGCTCCACAACCACTGGTAAGATGGATATATATATGGCATTATAAGGTTCTGAGCGCGAGCTCGTACCCATTTGAGATAAGGTTCCATAGCGATGGAATTCTTAGGCCTCAAGGTCTTGATATCAAATTTGTTTACCATGCCCCAAGCTCGTATGAACCTCTGACGATACCCTTGAATATCATCCTCATAGTTAAACATAATGCTCTGGATAAGCATATCGTGGGGACCATCCCTTCGATCATAACCAAATTGTTGCAGAACAAGAGAAGGATTATAAGTTATGCCTCCCTTAATGCCAAGTAGTGGGACATTAGGGAATTCCCCGCAGTGGTCAATGACAGAAATATCTCCCATAGATCGGGAATACCAGAGAATATCTGAGTGAGAAAGTGACATTATCCTTCGCGACCAACCCAAACCTTCTCCATTCTTTAATACTAATTTAGGGAGGTGAGAAATAAACCACCTCGACAGCAATGGCACGCAACACATAAGAATACCTTTTCTCTTCATGGTGCAAGTGTGGAGGGTATACAAGATGTCTCCGAGTAGAGTAGGCACAGAGTTACGAGAGAGGAAAACCTTGATAGCGTTCACATCTATTTGTAAGTCTGGATTAGGGAACAACACTAAACCATAAATTATAAGGGCCAGAACCTCCTCAAAAGCTTGGAAATCTAAATCATCCCAAAATAACTGAGCCTTCTCTAATAGGAATTTGACTAGAAAACCCTTGACTCTGCTTCTTGTTTCCCAGTTGGATACAATGTCAGACCGTTTCAGATGTAAGGCAACTGCAATGAACTCTAGCTTTGGAGCTTCTTCTAAACCGATGAAAGGCATCTGATCAAGAATAGGTGTACCCAATATTTGAGAGAATTCTTCCATGGTGAACGTGAAGCAATGGTGTTTAGGGTCAAAGAATTGAAATAGTACACTCATCATCTTCTCATCAAAGCCCGAGGTAACTAGATTGAGAAGTCGACCATATTTCTTGGTGAACGAAGAAGTCTCAGGAACCCTTAATACTAGCTCTTTGAGTTGGAGAGGTATTCTTACAAAGCTGATTCAGATAGTATTTTTACGAGCAGAAGCCATGATCTAAAAAACAGAACAAAGATAAATTCCCTTGGTCCTTGAAATGGTTAGTGTAATGAAAAATGGATGTTATGATGCATGATGTCATGTTTAAGCAAATTAATCACACACAAGAAAAACAAACAAAACCTTAGGTTTAGGCTTGCATGGAGTTTATAGGTAAATACCCTCTTGAAGTTTAGTTGGTTCAACCTATCTTAGAAAAGTAACCAGTTTCTAAGGAATCTCAATATCAACGATCTTTCTTTATCGAGCATTATTTTAGCTTAGCAATCTTTTCTTGCGGCTGAAACATTTCGAAAGTCCGATCTCGATGAGTGTAGCATCGAGTATCAACCAATCCATAGCTTTACACCAAGGCCGACTATCTCACTACTTTCTAATGGCCAAGTTTTTTCAACTAAGGTTCTAAGTTCTATTAGTGCTTCACGACACCACGCGGCAGCCCTGTATTCTCCTCGATTCAACACAAGGGATAGCGGTACCAACCAAAGTGTCACACCAACGTAGCTATCGCTTCAACCATATCGATTTACGCCGTACAGTCTCCACGATCTATTGTTTTTTACCTAAAAAGATGCCCTCATATCCGGGTATAGGATCTATAGTAACAACCCAAATAACCCTCCAAGGATAAAGCATACAAAGAAAGCAATTAAAACAGTTTTAAAATGAACTAACTCTTAAGGTAACCCCACTTTTTATTTCCCCAACAGAGTTGCCAGTTCTGTGATACGGTGGCAGAACCGACTATTATACTGTTTTTGCGTTTGTGTTTGCAAATGTTACGGTAAGCAAGAGTCTCCACCGACTGTTCTTTTATCCAACAAAGGAAAGGGTGAAAAGAACAAAAAAGACCTTTTCGAGAGTTTTCTAAGTAAGGGGGTAGTTTATGGAAAGGGAAGGAGTTAGCACCCTTTCCATCCGTAGTTTTTTACGTGCTCTTAGATGCTTAGCTCATTTTTTAAATACCTTGTGCTTTGTGTTTTTGAAAAGTATTTGAAAATGCCTCAGTGCAGCGATTTGCTTTATGATAACTCTTGTATCAGTCCTCAAGAGTGTTGACAAAGCGAATGTTTTTTAAATGTTTTGTGTCAGTGTGAAAAATTTGTTTTTAGCATAGCATCTAGGAACTATCTACTTATACTCGAAAAGGGTTGTTCTTTTCCTCCTTTCCTTTAGATAGTGCTATCCTACTATTAGTGAGTAGGTAGCCCTATCATTGGATGTTTAAGGGACATTTGAAGGGACATACAGTCATAAAGGAAACATATAGAGACACTTTAGCAATTTTGTTTGAGGGACGAGATCAGTTACCGAAAGGCAACATTGTAGGGTCATCAAGGGACTATGATCTTTTGACTTACAGGTCTTTGCCATAGCGACCTCACTTTCGAGGGACATGACTGTTTTATTTTCTGAAAGGCAACCAAAGTGGGCATATCCTAGAGGTGTATATGTACAAGTGATTCAGTTCATTTCATTTATCTTTGTCATTAGGTTTGATAGCGCTTTATTTTCAGTCTTTCCATACAAGCCTAATTACTAACAGTTAATATTTTGCAGAAATTTAAAGTGCGGGAATCGTAAATCCTACGCTATTACAAGGCTTTGGGGAGGGGGTATTTACATGTCCAAAAAATGGGGAAAAATAAAGAAAGTGATAAAGTAGATGCCCTAGTTTAAGCTATTACATAATGTCAGCAGATATATTAGTATAAAAAATACGAAAATAAATAACGCGTGTGAAATGGAAAGAGTCATCTAAAACCCTAAATAAACTAAATAAAAGAAAATATTTGTTGGTTATGTTTATTTTAAGAAAATGATTAAATTTAATTAAATGAGAAAGACTAAATTTAATCCTAATTAATTAAATGAATAAAAAAAACTAATTCTAATATTTGTTTGTATTTTTGTTAAGAACATATTTAAATTAAAAAAACCTATTTCTAATTGATTTTAAATTGATAAAATAAAGTCAAAATAATTAATGTAATTGATTTACAAAAATTAAAATTAATTTAAGAAAACCTAAGTCTATTATTATTTTTTATTTTTTTTATTTTATATTATTTAAAAAAAATGATTAAAAGAAAGTAAACACTAAAACAAATAAAATAAAATAAAAAACAATTGCGCCAGGTGTTATAAGCAAATAGGGGGGGTGCGTTTTGGATTTTTGACTAGGCCCAAAAAGCATGAATCATACGCCCCAAAAATAATCCTGTGGGCATCACCCTTAAAGCTGCATGGTGGGAATGCGCCTTAGGATGGCCAGATCTCTTTGCCTCAATATCTGATGGTCCAGATGTAAGGTATACGATGTACGTATGAACCTGTACTTCACTAGATCTACAAAGGAGATATGAGAGAAATGGAAAATTCAAAACCTGGGATCGAACCCAGGTTACCTAGCATAATACACGCGCTTCTCACCACCAGGCCATTTGTTCATTCATTATCTCATATAAACAAATAAATATATATAGTATAATCAGACCAAAATATGAAAAAAATAAAAACGCGCGCTGCTTATTCAAATAGGCCAATAGGGCAGTAACACATGGGCCACCGGAGTCTTCCACAGTCAACAGTGCTAGAGTCAAACTCCGGTCACCATCTCTGCTGGTCTAAACCTAGTCCCTGCAAAATAGGAGATTTAAGGTAAAACAAAGAGCTCTATCCTACACAAAACCACGCCCTGGTCACGAATCAGGCCTTAGATTGGCCTTAAAATCCTCGTATCCCTGAAAACAAAACACGGCTGAAGCTTTTCCCTAACAATGGCAACTCTTCAGTTTTGCGTTAAACCTCACATGTGATGACTCTAAACAACCACAACCATTAGCACAAATATGAATATAAGCATATAAATCAGTTATATCAGAAAATAAGAGGTTTTGAATTCAAGAAAATAGACCAAAACAGTGATATATGATCCAGTCGTTTGAGAGTGCTTCAAGCTTAGAAACTGGCAGGGATAGGCTCCTGGAGTCTTCAGGAACGTATTTGGATCCTTTGTTTGGACTGAGGATGGCTTGAAATGTGGTTTTGGAGTTTGACAATTTTGGAGATTTTTTGCAATTTTTTCGTGGCTCTTTGAGGCAACTTTTCGTGTGTGTGATGCTAGCAGGAAGGTAGTATATATAGAGGAGAGAAGGGAGCAAGGTTACAAGGAAAGAAATCAAGGCATTAAGGTCATGTTTAAAACCATTATTCATAATTTGAAAATTTTCCAAAACTTGAGATTTCATGCCATTATTAAAGCTGGATGAACCTGGACATCTTGGCATGAATTTATGGGCCTCTAGGCAATTCAAAGCATCATCCCAAATGCCAAAGCCCATCTCTATTTATTTTGTACACTTTATTTTATATTTATTAGAAATAAATTAAAATAAATATAAAAAAAATAGATAAAAATTGTAAGGAAATGTAAAAATGAGATTAGTGGTCCCCTATAAGGTTATGAAGATGCTTGAAGTCCAATAAATTAAGCTATTGACCTAAAAGTTTATGTTTGCTCAATGCACAATCCTTGAAATTTCAATAAATTTCCCAACATGGGCAAGTCATAACTTGCTCAATTTTTATCTCATGATGATGATCTTGGACTTTTCTAGATTTTGCATTTGAAGATTTATCTTGATGTAAACGGTCTTGACAAAAAGTGCCTTTTGTTGACTTTCTGAAAATGACCTGTAATGTATGAGCTTGTATCTTTAAAATGGTTCATATCTTAAACTTGAGGAAAAAGAGAAGTTGTAGGGAATTGGATTCTATTCAAAATGAGATTTGGTTGGGGGAAAATGGATGATGTATGTGAAAGTTATGTCTGGTCAAAGTTCAGTTGACTTTTCTTATAGAAACCCTAATTTAGCAATTCTTGACTTTTGATAGATTAGGAGCATTTCTTGAGGAATCATGATAAACCCTTGATCAAATGATGTATATCACTTAAAAATGTTCATGTTGACCAAAAACCTTGAAGTTTGACTGTATATAGGCCACAGTTGACTTTTGACCTAATATAGATGATTTTCAAACATTTGAGCAATTAACTGAGCAAACTTGTAGTGTAGGGAATAAAATTTGTCATGGAAAATCTTTAAGGCATATTAGGACCATGGAAAACATTTGAAACCTTTGGAGCTCACACATCTTGGTGAAAAGTGAAACCTTAGTTAGAGGTTCATTGCTTAGGAGGAGAATTTGTCTGATCAATTCTTAGTAAACCTTGAGCAATTGGGAACCTCTAGGAGCATGTATTGAGTAAAAAATGGGAGGGCAAATTTTGGGGTACAACACATGCATTTCTCAAAAATAACTCAACTTGCACAACTCATAACTCTCTCAATTTTTGTCATATGAAGGTGATCTTTGACTTTTTGGAAACCTCAACATGTCTCCTACAACTTTTATGTTTGCCATTTTTCATTTGAAGTAGTAAACTTGATGTAAATTGCATTAAAAAATATGTCTTTTTGTTTACTTTGAAAATGACCTGTAAAGTTTTGGCTCATATCTCTCAAATGAATCATTTTTGGCCTTGAGCTTAGAGAGACAAAGTTGTAGATAATAGAATTTCCTTCAAAATGAGCTTTGGTTGATAAATTTCTCATGAAGTATGTGAAAGTTATGCTTGGTCAAAGTTCAATTGACTTCTCCTTAAGAAAACCCCAATTTAGTAACTTTTGACTTTTGATGAATCTTGAGTTTTCTTGATGAATCATTGTCAACCCTTGATAAATTAACGAAAGTGACTTGAAAATCTTGATGTTGACAAAAAATATTGAGATTTGATTGTTAATTGGTCAAAGTTGACTTTTTGTCTAATACAATCGACTTTGAATCATCTGGATAATTGACTGAGCAAACTTGTGATGCAAGGCTTCAAACTTGACATGAGGATACATTGATACATATGTAAAACCATGAAGTCCACTTAAGGCATTAGAAACTCAATTTCCTTTGAGAAAAGTAAAACCCTAGTTGCAGGTTGGTTACTTAGGAGGAGAGTCCATCTGATCAATCCTTGATAAGTCTTGAATGTTTGAGACTTCCATGACCATGAGGAGGTATCTTGAACCATTTTGTCTTAAGAATGGGAGGGTAAATTTTGCGGTACAACAGTTGCCCCTGTTCAATCTTCTTAAACTTGAAAATTTATATTGGCATGCTCGCCATTCGTGATTTGAAGGTGGAAGAGGATTGAACACTTAAGTGCCCAGAAATTTGCACTCACATGTGCATGAAGTAACAATGTTAGTTGATTGTATCGGGAATGGGCTTAAAGATTCCATTTGAAAAGGTGACGTGATACCGTCGGAGATGGGCTTATAGACGCCATCCAAAGTAACAGTGTTCCTGGATAACTGTTGACATGAGTATCAGAATGAGTCTATGCCCAACTATATCTGAAAAATTATTAGAATGAGTCTACGCCCGACTGTATCTAAAGGTGGATCATAATGAGTCCTCACCTGAATTTATCTGAAAATACATTAGAATGAGTTTATGCCCGGCTGTATCTAGAAATGGATCAGAATGAGTCTTCGCCTAAATGTCTAGCTTTAGAACAACTTTACTGGGGATTCTCACTTTCTGTTTGAGGACACTCTGTTTGGGATCTTTGACTTTCGCTTAGGGATAAAAGCATTCAAGGAGAATCGATCATCTATCGTTATTTTTATTAAAGGATTTGATTCTTATGTACCTTGACTTGGATAAAAGAGATGGATAATCCTCCGACACATTATATGACTAGGTTTCAGATATGAGTATCAACTCTTCTGAGGAGGACAACATTGAATGACATCTGGCTGAAGAAGAGAACTCTGTCGTGGAATTTGTAGTATTGGAGAAATAAACTCTGTTAGGGAATGAAATCCTATAGAATGCGTTGAGGAAATAATCTATGACGGGGATTTGAATTTCAAAGGCTACGCTGAGGAAGTTTCCACCGTACACTAGGGAAATGATCAAACTTCCTTATTTGCTAGGGGACCTATTTGGGAAGATTATCATGTCAAGCTATACATCAGGGATATAGAGGTGAACTGCTGGAAGATGCCCTAATTTCTATCTAAGGGAATATTAGACTTGTCGGGGAATATATCTCTATTAGGGATGAGCTTGTGAAGATAGCTCAGTATAGATAGTTCCATGAAGATTGCTTTGTGGGTATTTGTGGATAACTTGAACATTATCCCAACTCCTAGAGTACTTAGTAAATGATGATCACACTGATAAATCTTCTACTGATATACAAGTGATGAGATAACGTGACATAGTTGTACGCTTTAATTCCTAACTTTTTTCTGGACCACCTTTTCAGATTTTCAGTTCACCGGGATACCCTTTTTTTCCCAAGCCGCCTTTTTCAGATTTTCGACTTGTCGGGTGTATAATTTTATTTATATATCCCTAATTTTTCCCGAACTCTTTTAGTTCATCGAGATGCCCTTATTTTTTCCTAGTCCAATCAACCTAGCGGGTCTCTTTTTCATGCGTAGTATTTTTGACTATGTTCGTGTTCACAGGATATAGAGAATTTTCACTGTCTATGGTAGTAAGTGTTGTAGCACTTCCATAAAATATTTCTTGATCATATGTGGCCCTTCGTATGCGGGAGTCCATTTTCCCCTGGGATGAGTCTGGTGCACCCAATGTTTGAAGTTATTAATCAATCATTGATTGCAAACTTTATGATAGTCTTAACCTTCCTCAGTATTTTTCTAAGAACTGTCATGAAATAATGGCACCTGTTGTACCCAAAAAACTCCCCTCCCATTTTACTCAAGACATGCTCATTGAGGTCCTCAATTGCTCAAGGTTAACCAAAGAATTGATCAGACAAATTCTTCTCCTAAGCAATGAACCTCCAACTAGGGTTTCACTTTTCACCAAGATGTTTGGGTTTCCAAAGGCTACAAATGATTTACATGGTCCCTAATATGTCTTCAAGAATGCCCATGCCAAATTTCATGCCTTACACTACAAGTTTTATTCAGTCAACTACTCAAGTGTTTGAAAATTAATTGTACTATGTCAAAAGTCACTTGTGGCCAATATACAGTCTAACTTCAAGATTTTTTATCAACATTAACATTTTGAAATGATAATCATCATTTGATCAAGGGTTGATCATGATTCTTCAAGGAATACTCTTAATTTATCAAAAGTCAAGAATTGCAAAATTAGGGTTTCCTAGAGAAAGTCAACTGACCTTTGACCAGGCATAACTTTCACATACTTCATCCATTTTTCCCCAACCAAAGATCATTTTGAATAGAATCCAATTCCCTACAACTTCTCTTTTATCCTCAAGTTCACGAAATTCATCATTTGGAAGATACAAGCTCATACATTACAGGTCATTTTAAAAAGGTCAACAAAAGACACTATTTACAAAGACCATTTACATAAATATATGTTTTCCAAATGCAAAAATGGTCAACATAGATATTGTAGAGGACATCTTGGGATTTCCAAAAATTCCAATATCATTTTCAAAAGGTGAAAATTGATCAAGTTATGGCTTGTACAATTTGGGAAAGTTTGAGAAATTTCAAGAAATGTGCATTGAGCAAATTTGAAATTTTAGGTCAATGGACTAACGTTTTGAGCTTCAAATCTCTCCATGACCTTATGAAGGACCTCTCAACCCATTTTGGTATGCCCATGATTTTTATTGTATTTTATCTTGATTTTATTTGGTTTAAAATTAATTAAATTAAGTAAAATGCTAGAAAATATGGGCCATGACATTTAGGCCTGACTTGGCCCATCAAGAGGACCTAATTTTCGTTCAAGATACATTAGAAATGTCCAGGTTCATGCAAAGATAAGAATGGGAAGAGAATAACTCAAAATGGCATGTTTTTAAATTTTTTGTTCTTATTTTTAAAACCATGTTTAATGGCTGATCCTTGCCATATTTATCAAGACATTGTGCTCATCTATAACTACAGAGCCAATATGCAAGCAATGACATGCACAAATTGCCCTAAAACCATGCTATCAAAATCTTCACAAAGTTATCAAAATTGAAACAATCTTTACAAGCCTCCTCGATCCAAACCAATTGCCCAGTCGTGTTCCTGAGATCCCCAGGAACTTATTCCACCCATTCCTAAGGCTTGGAACACCCTAGATCACTATATCCATGCATCACCAGTTGGTAAGTTTTTTTTTAAAATCGAAACTACAGATTCATGCCATTTGAATACCTATTATGCATATATTTGTGTTTCTAATTATGTTTGTGATTGTTTCAACGTGTTACATGCAAACTTAAGGGCATGGATGAGATCGTGCCATTGCTAGGGCACGATATGAATTTCCTTTCGTATCGTAGAATCTAGTTTATTTCAGGCCAAACAGACCCCGGATTTGGATTTAGGAGGTGGTTTTACGTGGGATAGGGTAACTTGTTTTGATTTAATTTCACATTTATGTAAGTTTACAGGTTGTGATGCATCGGAGAAGATGACCGGAGTTTGACTCCGGCGTCTCTCCAGTCATTTGAATCAGGCTAGGCCTGGTGTGGCAAGGCAATGTGTCTTGATTGGTCCATTCAAATACAAGGAGCCCATCAGCGCACGCATTATTTTTTATTATATTTCTGATTCATTTTTAAATATAATATTATTTTTGTGTTGTAATCAACGAATGAACAAACATCTCAGATGGTAAAAGGGAATGGGTGTATCGGAAAGCACCTGGGTTCAATACCCAGATCTCACATTTTATTTTTCTAATTCTTCTGCAGATTCAATATGTCTCAGTCACGAGCATGCACCATACAACATCATTCCCCTACTGCCAGATACTGGCCAATCTATATCCAGTACCCTCAACGTGCAGGCCATCATGCACTCTCAAAACCCCCCCTCATTGGATCAAAAGACAACCTGGGCCTCTTCCTGATTTGGGCCTGCATTTTGCAAATTACACTCCCTTTTTCCATTTACTGCCTGACCCATTTCTATTTGTTTATTTTGTTTTTATTTATTTCTGTTAGTTTTTTTTAATCAACATAAAACATCATATAAAAATCATAAACATATTAGGTTTTCATTTTTCTCAATTAAATTAATTTTGTAAATTAATTAATAATTATTTAAACCGTCTTCTTTAATTTAAAACTAAATAGACTTAGGATTTCAATTTATTTTATTTTTATATTAAAAATACCAAAAAAAACATAGAAATTAATTTCTTTTCTTTAATTTCATTTTTATTTTATAATTAACTTTTTTATTTTATAATTAACTTTTTTATTTAAATATAGATCTAGATTATTATTTTTAATTCAACTATTTTCTTAACATAAAATAAAAAACAAATAAAAATAATTTTATTTTACTTAAAAAATTCTAGGGTTTTAAAAGTCATTTCCATTTCGTGCGCGCTTATTTACTTTTGCACTTTTTTCATATTATTGTACTTGCTTACTAGGATGTAATAGACAATAACTAGGACTTTTACTTTTACTGCTCCCTTTTCCCCAAGTTTTGAACTTGTAAATAATTCCCCTCCCCGAAGCCTTGTAATAGCTAGTTTTACATTTCCGCACTTTAAATTCCCGCACACTATTAACTGTCTAAATGCATGACTAATAGGATTGTATGGAAAGAACAAAATAATTAAGTGCTAGCAAACCTAACACAAGACAAAAATAATTTAATATAACACACTCTCACATGTACACCTCTAGGGTATCCTACTTTGGTTGCCTTCGGAAAATAGTCACAACTCTCGAAACGTGGAAGACTTTAGTGGCTACCCTCCGGTTTAAAGATAAAAAATGACCCTCTCGATGTTGCCTCGGTATGATCTTAAAGCCCTAGGGTAGTTACTAAGGTTTCTTGCCCAATTTCCTTTGTGACTATAAGATGTCCCTTCCAATGTCCCTCAAACATCCAACGACTAAGGCTACCTACTTACTAATAGTAGGATAGCACTGTCTAGAGGAAAAGATGGAAAGAACAATCCTTTCGAGTATAATAGATATTTTTTATATGCTTGCTCAAAACAAAACAAACTTTTACAAGTACACAAAACTCTTTCCAAAAAAACATTTTCAAAACACTTTGTATACTTTATCCACCAATCCGAGAAACATAACAAAGTTCGCCGTACTAAGGCACTTTCTTTCAAAAATACTTTTTCAAACACGCAAACACAAGGTATTTTCAAATGAGCTAGCATCTAAGAGCCCGTAGATAACTACAGATGAAAAGGGTGCTAACACCTTTCCTTTTCATAATCTACCCCCCTTATTCAGAAATAATCTCGAAAGGTCTTTTTCTGTTCTTTTCACCCTTTCCTTTGTTGGATAAAAGAAAAGTCGGTGGCGAGTCTTGCTTACCGCAACATTTGAGAATACAAATGTAAAACTAGTATAAATAGTCGGTTTTTCCACTGTATTACAGAACTGGCGACTCTGCCTGGGAACATATAAAAGTGGGGTTACCTTAACAGTTAGATAATTTTAAATTTGCTTTCCTTGTATGCTTTACTTGCCTTAATTTTTGGGTTGTTTGGGTACTTGTAAAGATCCTATACCCGGATCTAGAGCACTTTTAGGTAAGCAGCAATAGATCATGGAGAATGTATGGCATAGACCGATATGGTTGAAGCGATGGTTGCGTTAGTGTGACACATTTGTTGGTACCGGTATCCCTTGCGTTAAATCGAGGAGAATACGGGGCCGCTGTGTGGTGTCATAAAGCACTAACGGACCTTAGAACCTTTAGTTGAACAAACTTGGCCATTAGAAAAGTAGTGAGATAGCCGGCCTCGGTATAAATCTGAGGATTGGTTGATACTCAATGCTACACTCATTGAGATCGAACTTTTGGGATATTTCATCCGCGAGAAAAGATCGTCTGAGCTGAAACAATGCTCGATAAGGAAAGATTAGTGATATTGAGACTCCTTAGAAACCGATTACTTTTCTAGGACAGATTGAACCAACTAAACTTCAAGAGGGTACTTACCTATAAACCCCATGCAAGCCTAAACCTAAGGTCTTGTGTGTTTTGCTTGTGTGTGATTTAAATTGTTCAAACATAACATCATGCATCATAACATTCATTCTCATTTCAATAACCATTTCAAGGATATCTAGGGCCTATGATGCAGATTATGATAAACCAGATGTCTAACAAGCGGCAAGGGGATTTATTTTCCTCTAGCCAATGTCGTTAAAAGATCAAAGTATGAAAACTTGAGTCAGAGGCTCTGACCCACTCGACATGGTGAGCTTATTATCATAGAAGGACGTTCAACGATACGAAAGTTCTTCAATCAAAGCTGCAGTCAGATTCTAACATTTTCTTGTGCTTACCCCGTGATATCCTTGAAAACGTCACATAAACATGTCATACATATCATTACATAAACAGGAATTTCAAGGACATGTTTCTTATCTTTTTGCTGTTTATTTCAGCAAAAAGAAATGGCTCTCGAAAAGAACATTAAGGACATTCAAGCCCAAAATTCTCAATTCCAGCAGATGTTCTTGGCTCTGGCTAAGGGATAAGAGGACCTGAAGGCTCTCATTCTACAAGACAAGAAGAAAAAGGCCAAGGAACCAGTTGGTGTCCTGAATATGGGAAGGAGATTCAAAGGACCAGCAAAGCGAGCTCTAGAATTTGTAACACCTTCAAATAAGGGGGACAATCAGGAACAGAAGACAAAAGAAGAGGACCACAGTCCACGATTTGATGAAGAAGAGGCTGACTATGCTGAAGAACAATATCCTCCTACTGATGAAAAATATAAATAGTTGGAGGACCGTCTCAATGCAATGGAAGTTCAGAGGGTACCTGGTCTGGATTTTGAAGAGTTAGGGCTGGTTTCAGGGGTGGTCATCCCGAAGAAGTTCAAAGTTACCACATTTGCTAAGTATGATGGTGTATCCTGTCCTAAGTTGCACTTAAGGTCTTATGTCAGGAAAATTCAACCTCATACAGCTGACAGGAATCTATGGGTACACTTCTTCCTGGAAAGTTTGTCAGCGACACAGTTAGAGTGATTTTACCAACTGGAGGGAACCAACATCCGTAATTGGGAAGATATGGTTGCTTCCTTTTAAAAGTAGTACCAATACAATGTTGACCTAGCTCTAACCCGTACTCAACTTCAAAGCATGTATATGGGTTCTAGTGAGGGCTTCAAAGATTATGCCTAGAAATGGAGAGATCTTGCAGGAAGAGTTTGGCCTCCTCTGTCTGATAGAGAGTTGGTAGATATGTTCTTGGGTACTTTGTTAGGCCCATTTTTAACAACTTTATTGGAATCTCTTCAGTCGGGTTCACCGAACTAATATTGACAGGTGAAAGAGTAAAAGCTGGTATCAAGAGCGGTAAGATTCAAAGGGATGCATCTTCAAGTACAATGAAGAAACCCTTCACTGGGAAGAAAGAGGTCAGTGCTGCTTATGACCAGAGAAATCAAGGTAAAACCGAACGTCGTCCAACGGTAGGAGCTATGATGATTTCCATCCCTGCATCGACTCAACAAAAAAATAATCAGCACAAGCAGGATGCGCCTAGAAGACAATTCACCAGACTTAACATGCCCTTATCACAAGTACTATAGCATTTATCAAAGGCTAGATTGGTCATCCTGATGGAGCCTCCTCAAAATCCAAACATTACATCTCCCCGTTATAACCCAAATGCTCGGTGTGCCTACCACTCTAACAGTCCATGGCAAGATACAAATGATTGTTAGGCTCTGAAGAATAAACTTCAGGATCTTGTTGAGGCAAAGGAGGTTGAATTTGACCCTCCTGAAACCCCCAATGTGATAACTGTACCCATGCCCAAGCATGGCTAGGGTATTAATGATGTTGTTGATGTTCTATTTGTTTCTTCTGTGGATGATATGACTACCCCTCTGCCAGCTGTTAAGAATAATCTCTTACAAGCCGGTTTATTTTCAGGTTGTGGTGAAGGTTGCCACCTGTGTGCGTCTCTGCCCAATGGTTGTTTGTTGTTGAGGATAGATGTCTGACGCCTGATGAACAAAGAGGAAATTTTGTTTGAGAAGATTCCCTCTATGAAAAGTCTATGTGAAGATGCAAGATGTGAGGATGTGTCAATTATTATCATTTCCGACAATCCTCCTAGGGTCTCCTCTAAAAAACCTGTCAGGATTACATCCATTCCTAAGGTTTCTCCTTTAATTATCACCTTTCTATGGCCAATACCATATTCCTCTGACAAGGATGTTCCTTGGAATTATGGAGCTGCTGTCTACTACCATGGCGTCAAGCAAGACCTATTAGTTATCAAGAATGAAGCTACTGAAGATATTGACCCTAACATTGACAACATTGTTGAAACTAGTAAAACTACCAGAAGCGGAAGGGTTTTCTCTCCTGAAATCTCTCCAAAGACTGTTGCCATTGCTCTAGTTATTCTTGCTAATATTCATGTTACTACTCCTACTGTTACTCCTATGGTTATTCCTACTGCTGAGTCAGCTGAGACTCGGTGAAAAGAAGTATTGGTTGAGCCTGCCTTAACGGAGGCACCTAAAGAAGCCATTCCTGAAGCCTCTAAAAAAGAAATGCAGGAAATACTGAAGATTATACAATAAAGTGACTACAATGTGGTGTTACTATTGGGGCAGACCCCCTTAAAAATTTCAATGATGGCCTTGTTGTTATGCTCTTAAGCCCATTCTAAGGCTTTGGTGAAGTTTCTGAAGTCTTCTCATGTGCCGCAAGAGACTTCTATTGACCAAATTGAGAACTGTGTTGCTATTCTGACTGCTAACAATGGACTCGGTTTCTCCGATGCTGATTTAGCGTCCAAAGGACGAAAGCATAATGATACCCTTCATGTCTCTATTGAGTGTAGGGGCACTACCCTGGCTCATGTTCTAGTTGATACGGGTTTGTCGCTGAATGTTCTACCCAAGGGGGTCCTAGACATATTGGATTGTGAAGGACTTCCATTGAAGCCCAACAATATTGTGGTGACGGATTTTGATGGTTCCAAGAGGATGGTACATGGGGAGGTGGACATCCCGATCAAAGTAGGTTCTCATACCTTTAATTCCACTTTCTATGTGATGGACATCTGCCCGTCTTACTCTTGTTTGTTGGGACGCCCTTGAATCCATGGGGTCGGTGCTGTTACTTCTACTCTGCATCAAATGTTGAAGTATCTGATTAATGGGAAAATCATCACAGTCTGTGGAGAGGAAGAATATATGGTGAGCCACCTGAACTCTTTCAGGTATGTTGAGATGGACGGCGGGTTCATCGAAACCCCCTGCCAGAATTTTGAAGAGGTTCCTCAGTCAATTGTTGCAACTAGGACTGCTACCAATGTTTCAAAGATTACCAGACCTCCGTTGAAGATGGCTTCACTAAAGGAAGCCAAAGCTGTAGTTGAATAAGGTGGGGTTACTATCTGGGGACAGCTCCCTGACATCCCCTACAAATCTGAGAAGTTTGGTTTGGGTTTTACTTCAGGAGCTCAGAAAGTGGTTCGTCTTGCTCGCGCTGGAACACCACCACTACACATCAGTGACCATGGAATCAATGCTTTCGAGGACAGTGACAGTGACTGCGACATGGACAATTGGATCTTCCCAATTATCAATGGTTGACTCAACAATTGGAGGGCCAAGGACTTTGTTCCCATTACTTTCATCCAGGAGTAATTATCTTTTTGTTTTTTGGGATATGTAATATTTGAACAATTTAAACTCTAAAGCCTTGTGTCTTACCCGAGGCACAACAGTCTATTTGTGAGGGTTATCACTTCATATTCATATGTCATAAATAAATCATTGGACGTTTTGCAACAAATTTTATTCTCTCTGTCTTTCTTTTCTGCTTTTACTTTATCAAAATAGTTATGCTCTCTTACACACACCCACATATCAAACTGCAAATCCACATCCACCTTGGATCCAATTGATAGCAGTTCTACTATTTCCAATTATGACTTTGAAATCCGATCTACCAAGCCGAGGACGAAGGTGGGGAAGATTGGGAAGTACCGGGAGAACTTGCTATACTATTACAACAAGAGGAAAGAGTAATACAACCTCATGAAGATCTTGTCGAGACAATAAACTTGTGTACTGAGGAAAGTAAAAAGGAAGTAAAGATAGGTGCCAAATTGGAAAATGGTGTTAATGAATGGTTAATTCAGATGTTGCATGAGTATGTTGAGATCTTTTCCTGGTCATACGAAGACATGCCAGGGCTGGACACTGATATTGTGGTTTATCGTCTGCCAATGAAAGAAGATTGTCCTCCAGTGAAGCAAAAGGTTTGTCATATGTGTCCTGAGATGTCTGAAAAGATCAAGGCCGAAGTCATGAAACAGTTCAATGTCGTATTTTTAGCTGTTACTTCTTATCCACAATGGGTTGAGAATGTGGTACCGATACCTAAAATGGACGGTAAAGTGCGTATGTGTGTGGATTTTAGAGAATTAAATAGGGCTAGCCCCAAGGATAACTTCCCGCTTCCCCACATTAATGTTCTGGTTAACAACACTGCATAGCATAGGATATTCTCTTTCATGGAAGGTTTCTATGGTTATAATAAGATCAAGATGGCACCCAAAGACATGGAAAAAAATAACTTTCGTCACACAGTGGGGCACCTTCTGTTACGAAGTTATGTCATTTGGGTTGAAGAACGTCGGGGAAACCTATCAGCATGCTATGGTAGCTTTGTTTCACGATATGATCCATCACGAGATAGAGGTCTATGTTGACAATATGATAGCCATGTCGCAGACTTAAGAACAACACCTTGATCATCTGAAAAAGCTGTTTGAAAGACTGAAGAAGTACAAGTTAAGACTGAACCCGAACAAATGCACCTTTGGGCTAATATTTGGTAAGCTCTTAGGTTTCATTGTCATCGAAAAAGGTATTGAAGTAGATCCTGTGAAGGTTAAAGATATTCAAGAAATGCCAACTCCCCGCACTGAGAAGGTGGTTAGAGGTTTCATGGGACGTCTAAACTACATTGCCAGATTCATTTCTGACCTAACCGCTACTTGTGAACCAATCTTCAAATTATTGAAGAAAGATCAAGTAGTGAAACGGAATGACGATTGCCAGACAACCTTTGACAGAATCAAGGAATATCTTCAAGAACCTCCAATTTTAATGTCGTCAGTTGAAGGAAGACCTCTGATCATGTACTTAAGAGTATTAGATAATTCAATGGGGTGTGTGTTGGGACAGCATGACGAGTCTGGTCGAAAAGAGCATGCAATATACTACCTTAGCAAAAAGTTTACCGACTGTGAAACAAGATACTAAATTCTCGAGAAAACTTGCTGCACTTTGGCATGGGTTGCTCACCGACTGAGACAGTATATGTTGACTCACACTACTTTGTTAATATCTAAAATGGATCCTATCAAATACATATTTGAGAAGCCCGCACTATCCAGAAGAATAGCAAGATGGAAATGGTCCTGACCGAATATGACATTCAACTCATGACCCGAAAAGCAATCAAAGGAAGTGTATTAGCTGATCATTTGGCTCATCAGGCTGTGGACGACTACCAATCCATGAATTTTGAGTTCCCAGACAAGAGCATCATGTTAGTGACTGATTGTGAAGAACCTAGACTGGATGAAGGACCTGAGAAAGGATCTCGATGGACTATGGTCTTTGATGGAGCTTCCAACGCACTTGGAAATGGCATCGGTGATGTGATCATATCTCTTGAAGGTTGTCATAATCCTTTCACTGCCAGGTTATGCTTCAATTTTACCAACAACATGGCTGAATATGAAGCATGCATTATGGGTCTCAAAGCTGCTATTGACTTGAGAATCAAATTCTTGAGTGTGTTTGGAGACTCAGCTTTGGTAATCAGTCATATCAAAGGAGAATGGGACACGAAGCACCCTAATCTCATCCCTTATCGAGAGCATGTGTTGAAACTGATTCCACACTTTGAAGAAGTTACCTTTGAGCATTTTCCACGAAAAGAAAATCAGTTAGCAGACGCGCTAGCTACTATGTCATCCTTGTTTAAAGTCAGATGGGATAATGAAGCTCCTCAAATCACTATTGAGAGATTGGATGAACCAGTATACTGTTATGAGGTTGATACTGAAGAAGTAGTGGACAAACCTTGGTTCCACAAAGTGAAAAAATACCTAGAATCCCAAGAGTATCCTGGGGGAGCTTCTGTTAATGATAAGAAGTTCCTAAGAAGATTCTCTGCCATGTTTTTCCTCAGTAACAAAATCCTCTACAAGCACAACCACGATTCTACTTTGCTTCGGTGTGTAGACAAGAGTGAAGCAGAGAAGATTATGGTAGATTTGCACGAAGGTACCTTTGGAACCAATTCTAGTGGACACACAATGGCAAAGAAGATTTTGAGGGCAGGGTACTATTGGTCCACTATAAAAGCAGACTGTTATCAGCATTCCCGAACTTGTCACAAGTGCCAGATCTATGCTGATAAAGTACATGTGCCTCTGGTTCCCTTGAACGTCTTGACTGCTCTCTGGCCTTTCACAATGTGGGGCATTGATATTATTAGAGAGATTAGACATACCTCTTGTAATGGGCACCGCTTCATTCTGGTTGCCATTGATTACTTCATAAAGTGGGTAGAGGCAGCCTCATTTGCTTTTGTTACCAAGAACATTGTGGCACGGTTTATCAGGCACAACCTTATATGTAAGTATGGTATTCCAGAAAGAATCATCACAGATAATTGTACCAATCTCAATAATAATATGATCACCGAGCATTGTACGCAATTCAAGATTCAGCATCATAACTCTTCTCCTTACCCACCGAAGATGAACGAAGTTGTAGAGGCTTCTAATAAGAACATCAAGAAGATCATACAGAAGATGACAATGACATACAAAAACTGGAACGAGATGTTACCATTTGTTCTTCATGGTTATCGTACCTCAGCACGCACGTCATCAGGGGCAACTCCTTTCTCTCTGGTATACAGCATGGAAGTTGTCCTACCCATCGAAGTCCAGATCCCTTCCTTGAGAATCATGAAGGATGCAGGTTTAAATGAAGACGAATGGATTCAGACTTGACTTGACCAATTGAACCTGATTGATAAGAAGAGGCTCGCGGCTGTTTGTCATGGTCAGATGTAACAGAAACGTATGATCAAAGCTTTTAACAAGAATGTCAGATGTCATGTATATCAAGTGGGTGACCTAGTAATCAAGCGTATTATCCTACCACAAGGTGATCCCAGGGGAAAATGGACTGCCACGTATGAAGGGCCATTTGTGATCAAGAATATTTTCTGGTGGAGCTATGATATTAACCACTATGGAAGGTGACGACCTTCTGCACCCAGCAAACACGGACATAGTTAAAAGATACTACATATGAAAAGAGACCCGTTAGGTTGACTGGCCTAGGAAAAAATAAGGGCATCCCAGCGAACCAAAAGGGTTCGGGAAAAAATTAGGGATATATATAAAAAAATCTGTACACCCAGCAACTCGAAAACCTGAAAAGGCGGCTTGGGCAAAAAAGGGTATCCTGGTGGACTGAAAACCTGAAAAGGAGGTCCAGGAAAAAATTAGGGATTAAAAGCATACAACTATGTCCCATTGGATCACCTTACATCCAGACTTCAGTATCAAGTGTCAAAATCAAATGATATGGATCAATCCACTCAACTCCGGCCAAGTGACAAAGAGATGAGATGCTCAAAGATATAAAGGCAATAGCAGAATGGGAACCCAGTGGGATCATTTCACATAGCTGTTTTTCTTTGTATACTACTTTATATATTTTTCATTTTTACGATGATATTATCTTACTAGGATGTTTGTCTCCTTGTACAAAGACGCATGTTATAGGCTAATTTTTTCAAATTAATTTGAAAGTGCAAAACTATTTGTTTTTTATTTTTCTGTTTTGTTTGCAAAAACGTCCAGTGATTATTTTTAAACATATGCATTTGAATGTGATTACTGTTTACAAATACACGCATAAAAACAGAAAGATAGTTGCTAAGGATTTTAAGAATAGGGACAATGTCGAAAAGCCATATGGAAGTCCCCACAAAACACTCCTAGTGGATCATTTTCACAAAATTCATTATCAACAAGGGTACATTCCTCAGTTAGATACATAGATAAAGATGTCCTTCCGCAAAGTCACTGTCGTATCTTCAAGATATAATCTAATGATGTCAGAGGTTCGGATATCCCTTGCAGAGCAAGAGTCTCCAATCATCTCCTTAGCATCTTGGAGCATTCCTCAGCTTGGTCTATAAGTTTCTTGGGTCCCCCAACAAGGCTTCATAAAAATCCCCAAGCAGTTTATGGAATTTTCTTTCCCCAATAGAGTTTATTTCTCTAGCCACATAATCCATCTCGTAACAATTCAACTTCAATAATTAATGAAGAATCACATTCCTCATCCTCAGCAGCAGTCAGGGATTTATTTTCCCTCAATTCAATGAAGTTCCAAAGAACAACTGATCAGTTCATATATTGCATTCATACATCATTTTAAAAACATGCATACAAAATACATATAACACAATCTCAGTTATTTTGAGAACATCATTACACAAGGTGTGTCATGCACCATGACATTTCATACAGCTAACTCTTTACCTTTTCAGGAAAGATTAACAGACGAATATCATCAATGATTTTCAATAGTTCCAGATTAATTCTCGAAACCAGACAAGGCAATCATCTGTGAACAACTGATTGTAGATCAATTCCCTAAACAAGATGGGGCGACTATCTACAAGACCAGGTTAGAGTGTAATTTCTGAAATCAGACAGGGCAACTATCTCAACAACCAACAAAAGCAGGTTCCAGATTAATTCCTAAAGCAAGATTGGGAAACTATCTGCAATAATATCTCATCAATCACTTTGAAGCCTGGACCTGACCAGATAGAAGCTAACATCAAATACAATTTACTATGAATCCTTGAATCCGACCAGATAGCAGTTTACAACACTGAGAAGCCAGGACTCGACCAGATAGAAGTTAACATCATTGCTGAAGCCCAAAATCTAACAAGATAACATTCAATCTACAATTCAAGGCATTGTGAAGCCTAGAATCCGACTAGATAATAGTATAAATTACTGTGAAGCCTGGAGTCCGACCAGATAGTTGTTTACCCTGTCAATTACTATGAAGCCTGGACCCGACCAGATGACAGTATAATCTACAACAATGTGAAGCCTGGACCCGACCAGATAACAGTTAACCTCAAATTCAACTTGAAGCCTGGATTCAACCGGATAACAACTTTATTTCTTCAAATCACTGAAGCCTGGACCTGACCAGATAACAATTTAAGTCACTGAAGCCCGACCCCTAACCAGATAACAATTCAAGTCCTTGTGAAGCTTGGATTTCAACTAGATAACAGTTTGAGTTACTGCGAGGCCTGGAAAACGACCGGATAATAGTTAATCTCATATTCCCCAATAAGTCGCTGTGAAACCTGGAATACGACCAGATAACAGTCAACTTCTATCATCTTCATCAAGTTACTGTAAAGCCTGGATTTCGACCAGATAACAGCTAACTTTCATCTCTCCATTCAAGAGATAACTCCCTAGTATAATTATGGACAACTAAAGCTCCTAGACTCTATTCCCCAAACAGAAACCAACATTCCCCAGCGGATCCCTCCTCGAACAACAGGAACAAGAATCCCCATAAAGAGACCTCTTATGAAGTCAGCATTTATTTCGAATGGAATCTACAAGCCCATCTCCGACGAATCTCCTTCATCTTCTCCAAATGGCACTTGTAAGCCTATTCCCGATATCATCAACCAGCAATGTTACTTCATGTATATGCGAGTGCAAATTTCTGGGCACTTTAGTGTTCAATCATCTTCCACCTTCAGATTACGAAAGGCAGACAAGCCAATCTAAATCCTCAATTTTAAGAAGATTGAACAGGCGCAGCTGTTGTACCCCAAAATTGGCCCTCCCGTTTTACTCAAGATATGCTCATTGAGGTCCTCAATTGCTCAAGGTTGACCAAAGAATTGATTAAACAAATTCTCCTCCTAAGCAATGAACCTCTAACTTGGGTTTCACTTTTCACCAAGATGTTTGGGTTGCCAAAGGATCCAAATTATTTCCATGGTCCCTAATATGTCTTCAATAATGCCCATGCCAAATTTCATTCCTTACACTACAAGTTTTGCTCAGTCAACTGCCCAAGTGTTTGAAAATCAACTATACTAGGTCAAATATCAAATGTGGCCAATATACAGTCAAACTTCAAGATTTTTTGTCAACATCAACATTTTGAAGTGATAATCATCATTTTATCAAGGTTTAATCATGATTCCTCAATGAATACTCTTAATTTATCAAAAGTCAAGAATTGCAAAGTTAGGGTTTCCTAGAGAAAGTCAACTGAACATTGACCAGGAATAACTTTCACGTACTTCATCCATTTTTCCCCAACTAAAGCTCATTTTGAAGATAATCCAATTCCATACAACTTCTCATTTATCCTCAAGTTCAAGAAATGCATCATTTGGAAGATACAAGCTCATAAATTACAGGTCATTTTCAAAAGGTCAACAAAAGATACTTTTTTCCAAGACCATTTACATTAACATAAATTCTCCAAATGTAAAAATGGTAAACATAAAGATTGTATAGGACATATTGGAATTTCCAAAGATTCCAAGATTATCTTCAAAAGGTGAAAATTGAGAAAGTTATGGCTTGCACAATTTGGGAAATTTTGAGAAATTTCAAGAAATGTGCATTGAACAAATTTGAAATTTTAGGTCAATGGCCTAACTTTTTGAGCTTCAAATCTCTCCATGACCTTATGAAGGACCTCTAAACCCATTTTGGTATGTCCATGATATTTATTTTATTTTATCTTGATTTTATTTGGTTTAAAATTGAATAAATTAAGTAAAATGCTAGAAAATATGGGCCATAACATTTAGGTCTGACTTGGCCCATCAAGAGTACCCAATTTTTGTGCAAGATACATTAGAAAAGCTCGGGTTCATGAAAAGATCAAAATGGCAAGAGAATAACTCAAAATTGCATGTTTTTCAATTTTTTTATCTTATTTTCAAAACCATGTTTAATGGATGATCCTTGCTATATTTTTCAAGCCACTATGGTCCTCTATAAATACAGAGCCAATATGCAAGAAGTGACACGCACAAATTACCCTGAAACTACCCAATCAAAATTCTCAAAATGTTCACAAAGTTATCAAAATCGAAACAATCTTTACAAGCCTCCTCGATCAAAACCAATTGCCTAGTCGTGTTCCTGAGATCCTCAGGAACTTATTCCACCCATTCCTAAGGCTTGCAACGCCCTAGATCACTGTATCCATGCATCACTGGTTGGTAATGTTTTTTTTAAATCAAAACTACAGATTCATGCCATTTAAATACCCATTGTGCATATATTTGTGTTTCTAATGATGTTTGTGATTGTTTCAATATGTTACATGCAAGCTTAAGGGCAGGTATGAGATCATGCCATTGCTAGGGGATGATCTGAATTTCCTTTCGTATCTTAGAATCTAATTTGTTTCAGACCAAACAGACCCCCTATTTGGATTCAGGAGGTGGTTTTATGGGGGATAAGGTCACTTGTTTTGATTTAATTTCATGATTATATAAGTTTGCAGGTTGTGATACATCAGAGAAGACGATCGGAGTTTGACTCCGGCGTCTCTCCGGTCATTTGACTCAGGCGAGGGCTGGCGTGGCAAGGCAGTCCCTCTTGATTAGTCCATTCAAATACAGGGGGCCAATAAGCGCGCGCATTATTTTTTTAAATATATTTCTGATTTATTTTTAAATATAATATTATTTTTGTATTGTAATCAACGAATGAACAAACAACTCGGATGGTAAAAGGGAATGCGTGTATCGAAAGCACCTGGGTTCAATACCCATGCCTCACATTTTATTTTTCTAACAATTCTTCTGCAGATTCAATACGTCTCAGACACGAGCATGCACCATACACTATCATTCCCCTTCTTCCAGATGCTGGCCAATCCAGATCCAGTGCCCTCAACATGCAGTCCTTCATGCACTCTCAACAATCCCCCTCATTGGATCAAAAGGCAACCTAGGCTTCTTCCTGATATGGGCCTGCGTTTTGAAAATTACACCCTCTTTTACCATTTACTGCCTGGCCCATTTATATTTTTCCTTTTTCCATTTTCTCAATTAAATTAATTTTGTAAATTAATTAATAATTATTTAAACCATATTCTTTAATTTAAAACTAAATAGACTTAGGATTTTAATTCATTTTCTTTTCATATCAAAAATACCAAAAAAAAACTTAGAAATTAATTTCTTTTCTTTAATTTCATTTTTGTTTTATAATTAACTTTTTTATTTAAATATAGATCTAGATTAATTATTTTTAATTCAACTATTTTCTTAACATAAAATCAAAAATAAACAAAAATAATTTTATTTTACTTATAACTTTCTAGGGTTTTAAACGTATTTTCCATTCCGCACGCGCTTATTTACTTTCGCACTTTTTTCATATTATTGTAACTGCTTACTAGGATGTAATAGGCAATAACTAGGACTTTTAATTTTACTGCTCTATTTTCCCCAAGTTTTGAACTTGTAAGTAATCCCCCTCCCCGAAGCCTTATAATAGCTAGGTTTTACATTTTAGCACTTTAAATTTCCGCACACTATTAACTATCTAGATGCATGACTAATAGGATTATATGGCAAGAACATAATAATTAAGCGCTAGCAAATGTAACACAAGACAAAAATAAGTGAATACAACACACTCTCACATGTACACCTCTAGGGTTTCCCTACTTTGTTTGCCTTCTGAAAACAATCACAACTCTCGAAACGTGAGAGATTTTAGTGGCTACCCTCCGGTTTAAAGATAAAAAATGATCATCTAGATGTTGCCTCGATATGATCTTAAAGCCCTAGGGTAGTTACTAAGGTTTCTTGCCCAGTTGCCTTTATGACTATACGATGTCCCTTCGAATGTCCCTCAAATATCCAACGACCAAGGCTACCTACTCACTAATAGTAGGATAGCACTATCTAGAGGAAAAGAGGAAAAGAACAATCCTTTCGAGTATAGTGGAGAGTTTTTAGATGCTTTCTCAAAACAAAACAAACTTTCACACGTACACAAAACTCTTTCCAAAAAAACATTTTCAAAACAGTTTGTATACGTTCTCCACCAATCCGAGAAACATTACAAAGTTCGCCGTACTAAGGAGATTCCTTTCAAAAATACTTTTTCAAACATATAAACACAATGTATTTTCAAATGAGTAGCATCTAAGATCCCGTAGGTAACTGCAGATGAAAAGGGTGCTAACACCTTACCTTTTCATAATCTACCCCCCTTACTCATAAATAATCTCTAAAGGTCTTTTTATGTTCTATTCACCCTTTCCTTTATTTGATAAAAGAAAAGACGGTGGCGACTCTTGTTAGAACAAGATTGGTTCTGATCATATCTCATTGTTTTGATGATAACAATAAAATATATTTTGTATAATTGATACTCTAATGAGCATATTTCTTTGTTTCAGATAATGTTCTGACTGAAGTATTTTCTAAGGTGAAAATCATTTTATGTGTTGAGCTGAATAAAAATGAAGAAGTTCTTTGACGAAAGAACTATTTTTTTTGTGTAATTTCTGACGTTGGCTCTGATAAGAATAAATTTAAAGCATCCTCTAAATTTAGCAAGTTTCCATTCAAACTTTGTTCAGAAGTATTTTGCAAGCAAGCTCTGATGAGAAGTTATTTGCAAGCAAGTTCTGAAAGATTAAAGAAGCAAACAGTCTTGTCAAGTTTCAGAAAACATGCTCTGACAGTGCCGTTTGTTCATTTAATGCAAAGACGGCTAAAGCACTCAAGTGTCTCTATGCTAGTTCCTTAAAAGAAACAATAATGCAAGCCAACATGAAAACATTAATTGCTCCTCACTTTTGAAGGCAGTAACAGTCGGTTTCCTCATGCTATAAATAGAAGATCATTTATTGCAAAGCCAACTACTCACAAAAACCAAAGAAACATCTTACGTGAAAATTACTCTACTGCTCACAAATATTTTGTTATTTTCTGAAGAGAAAAACTTATCTTAGTAATAAATCACAGTTTGTGATATAGCTTTCTAAGAAGCAATTTGTTTCACTATTGTAATGATTTAGTTCTTGTATTTGTTCCTTGAGAGACCAAGCTTGGTCAGATTTCTCAAGAAGGCTAGGACTAGTTTGATTCTTAGTGGTGTTAGTCACTTGTAAGTTTACTTGTGCTTTGTATTGTTAGTCACAACAATTTGGTTGTGTGATTGTAATCTGTTTGATTATAGTGAATTAAGTCCTTGTTGAGAAAGGTGAAATCACCTTGGCGGGTGGACTGGAGTAGTTTTAGTTCAAACGAACCCGGATAAAAATAACTGTGTCTTTCCATAATTTTTGAGCTAGTAAGAAAAAGAAAAGGGAAAAACTTATTCAACCCCCCTTCTAAGTGTTTTCTCACCCTTCAACTCTTTCTTACCGCAAAATTTGCAAATACAAATGCAAAACCAGTATAAACAGTCAGTACTGCCACCGTATTACAACACCATTTGATACTACTGACATAGACAAGAAATTTAGTGATACCGTAGATTCAATTTTCATAGTGGCTTTTGTTGAAACTCATGATCAATGTAACATGCCTCAAGTGATTCATATGGATATCTGCCCCAGGCTATTCATCACTTTCGAGAGATTCTTTGAATCTTGACTTGACTGCCACATATGAGTTGGACAATAACATGTCATGCCACTTGATTTATAACCAATTGGGTTCACGAAAGGCTTGTTATTGGAAGTGTCTTTCTCTTTGACACATCATCTGAAGTAATTCTAACCATTGGAAGGATTTTCATTCATTGAATATTTGTCATGCAAATTTCTCTACTGTCAAAAACTTAGTCATATGCAAAAAATGGTATTAAAATGCAAAGCTTATCTTTGTCTTGAAGTTTAAAAATGCATATTTTTAGTAAAACAAGATTTGTAAGAATGTGATATCAACTCAGAATTTATAGTAAGCCTTACCGGAGTCAGGATACCTCTTTGTAACAGTATCCTTTCAAACTAACCCATGCTTCAATTAGGACTTTAAGGGTTGTAACGTGGCCTGGTTCACAGTTTAAGAAACAAAGGATAAAGGCTCAAAGTTTATTTGTACCAAACCCATTCTCCATGATGTTCTTCAATCATATACTCAGTTAATTATGCATTTAGGTTCCAATAGAGTTTGGAATTATATAACTGATACTTTGGTGATGGTTCTGAAACCGGAAGTTTATTTGGGAAGGCATTCATTTTTCTTGTAACATCTTTCTTTTGTTGAGGATTTGTAGCGACCTGTTTTTGACTTTATTATCCCTATCTTTTTCATGAACTGTTTCGTTTGAGATTACAGTCAGCGGGATGCCCCAGTTTTTTTCCTAAGTCTCCTTCATAAGTTTTGACTTAGCAGGCTTTTATTTTAAAATATAATAATTGCCTGACTTAATAATTACGGGGTGTTGTACCCCAAAATTTGCCCTCCCATATTCTTCAAGAAATTGCCAAGTCAAGTCATAAAATTCCCCAAGGGTTGCACAATGCAAAGGTCTCCTATACAGTCAAGATTAGGGTTTTGTGTTCTGATCAAGAAAATGGAGTGTTCAAAGGTCCAATCAAGTCTCACATGCCTACAAATATGGTCAAGTATCCTCATATCAAGTTTCAAGGCATTCAGCTCAAAATTACACAGTCAAAACCCTAAATTGCACTACAGTCAACTGTAGGGGCAAAATGGTCATTTGACAGTCAAAAGTTCAAATTTTTGGTCAACATATCATTTTGAAGCCACAAACATCATTTGATCAATGCTTGATCATGATTCTCAAAATTTGGCTCAGAAAATCATCAAGATGCAAAAGTTTCCTTATTTGGACAGCTGAAAAAGTCAACTGAAATTGACCAGGGCATAACTTTCACATGGATTATCAGAAAAATTCCATCCAAAGCTCATTTTGAAGAAAAAGACATTTCCTACAACTCATCTTCATACTTCAAGTCCAAGAAATGCTCTCACAAAAAGTTATCAATCTCAACATTATAGGTCATTTTTAAAAGTCAACAAAAAGGGACTTTAAGTCAAAGGCCATAACTTGAGATTGGTAAATCAAAATGACATGGGACCAAAGACATTGGTTAGAGGACTCAAAGACCTTTCCAAAATGCCCAAGAACATGAGAAAAGCTTAAAAATTGAGCAAGTTATGCCTTGTGGAAGTTGGGCAATGTTTGGATATTTTGAAAAGTCAACATTACTTCAAATGACCTAAAATTGCTAATGGGCCCATTTTTCTTCCATGATTCATCATTCTAAGCATGTGCACGACCACTTGGCCCAAAGGGAAGTATTTTCTCATTTTTTATTTATTTATTTGAATTATTATTTATATTAATTCATTTAAATCATTTAAATATATGAAAAATATCTAATATGACCTAACAAATCTTTTTATACAGGTTTTGCCATCAAGATTTCGTGCATATACAAATTAGGAAAGAATTGGATTGATTGGCATGATTTTGAACCAAGAACACTTGAAAAAAGATATGAAAAAGATCCTTAAAATCAAATTTCCAAAAACCATTATTGCATTGGATTTTATTGAGTTTTGTTGACCTAATTTGTTCACTACATATGCCTGATGAGAAACCTAATGCAAATGGACACAAAGTTGCGCAGAAGAGGCCATTGCAAACTTGGAATTTTTGTCAAAAAAAGCAAAACTGAAATCATTGTTGGAGGGCGATTCAAGGCACAAAAACTATTCCAGTAGCTTCCTCAAGTCTCCCTGAATACATTCCAATCATTAACATCCATTCAAACCCCAAGAATTGGTAACGAGAACCTTCCCTGTACAGAGAAAAAGTCACGATCGTATTTTTAATTCTAGGCATTCTCATGGCATTCTAATTGTGGATTTATATTCATTGTGATGTTTTAAAGCTAACCATGATGTTTAATTTGATTATTATACTGTATATACAATTGTGCCATGCTCGATTTCTAGGGTTTACAGGGTTGTAAATTTGGGGCTTTTAAAACGAAGTAAAATTAGGACTCAAGACCATGACCATTAGCATCAGTGTATCTGGACGAACAGGAATCACCTATCGCGCCCAATTTATGGACACCATAGCGCTAGTCGCTATTTTCTTGAAACTAACCTTAAGCAACGCATAGAAAACCGTTGCCCCATGTTTTTGTTTTCAGGAAAACGAAGAAGATAGAGTCGTGGCAAGAGGGGATAGGCCAATTCAAAATTTCGCGCGCTGGATACATTAAGGGATTGTTTTCCTTTATTATATTTATTTGCTTATTATATATCAAAACGCGTAGTAATGGCTTAGTGGCACAGGTGTTGATTTGCAATGTCCAAGACCTGGGTTCGAACCCCAGGTCTGTGTAATTTCAATATTATTTTTCCACAATGATTCCTATGCAGGCACAACGTTAAGGCGCACCATATTCCTTCATCATCTAGCCATCCACATACCTAACAAATTCAAATGAAAGGCTGAGATTGGATGTACATCATAAGCTTGGTCAAAGTGTTAACACGCTAGTGGCAAAAGTCAATGGATCCAAAGCTAAATGGGCCAGAATTGCATCATTGTACCTCACAATTGGGACTTCCACCCCCCCTGGTTTGCAATTTTCTTCATTTTTTTTTTTAATTGTTATTTTATTTTCTTTATTGTTTTAATTTAATTAATTATTTTTTTTACAAAATACAAAAACATCATAAAAAACTCAGAAAAAGACAAAAAGTATAATGATTATTTATTTTGATATTTTCTCGTAAATAAATTAGCATGTAATTAATTAGTTTTAAATTAGGTTACAATTTTAATTCTTTTCACAATAAAAATATAAAAAACGTAGAACTAGGTTTAATTGATAATTTTTATCCCTTTTTAATTTTTTCCTTTTTTACCATAATATTTATTTTATTTATTTTTATAATCAAATTTGCATGTAAAATAACTTAAGGTTTAAATTAGGTTAAAAAAACTTCAATATCTTTCTTAATAACTTAAAAATAATTAGAATTAGGTCTAGTATTTTATGTTAATTAATTTTTTCTATTATATCTTAAAAAACACAAAAATACCAAAAACATTTTCTTTTAATTTTAATTTTAATTCCTTATTAATTTAATTTTGCAAAAGGGTCCAATACCCTCGTTTCGATAATTCTTTAATTTCGCATATTTATTTTATTTCGCTTAAATAATTATGTACCTCTCCCAAAGCTTTGTAACATTTACTTCTCGCACTTTACTTTATTTGCTTTATTTATTTTCTGTCAAATCGGGTCCGGATTAATTTTGGCGATGTGGACCCGCGCCATTTGTAATAGCTTTAGATTTACTTTCTCGCAAATATTTTAACTGTTAAACAAAGCATGCAAGAATGAATGACAAAATTAAAAACAATGCGTAGCTCACTTTAACATGACAAGACAAATATAAATGAAAACGACACACAAATCGCACACACCACCCCTAGGGTACGCCTCAATGTTGCCTTGCCTTCGAAAGGTGATCGTCGAGTAGAGAATGTCTTAGTAAGTCCTCATGATTCGGGAACCTGGCATGAGGGTAGCTTCTAAGGTGTCTTCCCATTGCTCTGGTGATCACCATGTCCCGAACCTCGAATTGACCCGAACACCTCCAACGGCGGTGCTACCTACCTCTCAATGGTGGGATGGCATTACTTTAAAGGACATTTACACAGACGAATTCCTTAGGGTAGGTAAACGACTCTAGATACTTGCTCTAAATCTCAAACAAAACAAAATACTTTTCACACCGACACTTTTCAAAAGCTTTCAAAGCAATTTTTTCAAACACTCTGACACAAGAGTCGAACTGGAAATTTTCAAAGAAACTTTTTTAAAACCCACAATTGAAAAGCAAACAAACCATTTTTGAAAACACAGATGAGCAAGTATCTAAGAGCCCATGGACAACCATGGATAGAAAGGGTGCTAACACCTTCCCTTTCTATAACCTACCTCCCGAGCCGAGAGCAATCTCTTTAAGGAATTTTTCTGTGCTTTTGTCCTTTCCATTTGGAGAAAATAAAAGACGGTGGCGACTCTTGCTTCCGCGACATTTCGCGAACCAGCGTTAAACAGTCAGTTCCAGATCCACCGATCACAGAACTGGCGACTCTGCTGGGGATTCTTTATAAAGTGAGGTGTACCTTAGGGATAGTTCATAACGGTGTTTTCAATTGTTTTCTTTGCTTGCTTTATTATTGTGGGACTTGCTTGGGAGTTCTATAGATCCTAAACCCGGATCTGGGGGATACCTTCTTAGAAAGTAGCAACAAGGCTGTGAGGGAACTGTGCGGGGTATACCGACATGGTTGAAACAGTCTGCTACGTTGATGTGGCACTTTGGTGTGTACCGGTAACCCTTGAGTTCAGTCAAGGAGAGTACGGGGCCTCCGCGTGGTGTCGTGAAGCATCAACAGACCTTAGGAACTTTAATTGAACTATCTTGGCCTCTTTAGGGTAGTGAGATAACTGACTTTGGTGCAGTCCGAGGTTGGTTGATACTCGATACTACACTCAATTGAGGGTTGCTTTCCTGGGATATTTCGGTCGCCAGTTCAGTGGCTAAATCGAAACGATGAACAATGAAAGCAATCCAGTGATATTGGGACCCTTAGAACCCGGTTACTTTGATAGGACAGGTTGAACCCACCAACTTCAAGAGGGTACTGCCCAGACCCCATGCTGGCCTTAAACTCTAAGAGCTTCTCTTGTGTGACTTGTGTGCCTTCGTACTTGACTACCTGCATGCTTGTTATCTGACGCATGAACTACTTGCAGGTTTTGTTTATAGTCCTTGATTAGGACTCATAACAAAGTTTACCAAGTTTCTTGCAGGTTTTGTTTATAGTCCTTAATTGGGACTCATAACAGGGTATCTTAAGCTTCTTGCAGGTTTTAGTTTGTAGTCCTTAATAAGGGCTCATAACAGGGTTTATTCATATCACCCCATGCATAGCATGACATCATATCATTGCATACATCCTAACCCATTTCAAGGATCTCCAGGGCTTGTGATGCAGGTCATGATGAATCAAACATTTATCAAGGGGCAAAGAGGATTTATTTTCCTCTAGCCAAGGTTGTCAGGGGCTATGACCCACTGGATATGGTGAGCCTTTGACCCTTGAAGAAGGGCTCTCTACAACAGGAAGTTCCTTCAATCAAGTTGCCAGTTTCCAACTCTAACAAGTTTCTCTGTTTACCCTACGAGGTCCTTGAAATCATTGCATGCATGTCATACATCTCATTGCATTGCAGGTGTCCCTTTGACAGGTTGCTTACCCTTCTTCGCTGTTTATTTCAGCCGATCGTCATGAATCCTGAATCATCAGCTGAGCAGTCCATCAAGGCCCTCCAGGCTCAGAACACCCAGTTCCAAGGGTTGATCATGAACTTGACCCAGGGGCAACAAGATCTGAAGGCTCTGCTCTTGAAGAAAGAAAAGAAGAAGAGGAGGACTGTTTTGTTCAGCCCTAGACGCAGATCTGGGAGTGCACCGCAGATTGAAACTGAGAGGACAACTCCATCTGTGAGGGAAGGTAGTCATCAGGGGGAAAGGGTTCCCAGTCCAGTGGTCTCCGACAACGAGACAGATTTCAACGACGAACAATACCCTCCTGCCGAAGACAAGTACAAACAGTTGGAGGATAGGCTGAATGCTATGGAGATCCAACAGGTACCTGGGCTGGATTTTGGAGATCTGGGTTTGTCAACTGGTGTGATTATTCCTCGGAAGTTCAAAGCACCATCCTTTACCAAGTATGACGGGGCGTCTTGTCCCAAGTTACATCTCAGGTCCTATGTTCGGAAGATTCAACCATATACGGTGGACAAGAATTTGTGGATCCACTTCTTTCAGGAGAGTCTTTCAGGGACTCATCTCGAATGGTTCTATCAGCTAGATGGGACCAAGGTTCGTAACTGGGAGGAGTTGGCTACTGCTTTCTACAAGCAGTATCAATATAATGCCGACCTTGCTCCTACGCGTACCCAACTCCAGGGTATGTCGTTAGGATCAAGTGAAGGTTTTAAAGAATATGCGCAGAAATGGAGGGATCTTGCTGGAAGGGTACAACCACCTCTGACTGATCGGGAACTTGTCGATATGTTCTTGGGGACCCTGTCTGGTCCGTTCTATAACCACCTAATTGGGAATTCGTCTGCTGGATTCACAGATCTTATCTTGACTGGAGAGCGAATAGAAGCTGGTATCCGGTCTGGGAAAATTCAAGAGGCTGCACCTTCTGATAAAAAACCTCATCATGGAAAGAAAGAATCCAATGCTGTGCACGGTAAAAAGAGCCGTCATGAGGTAGGGGCAATCCAGATCTCCAATCCTGGACCTGCTCAACAAGGACAGGGGCAGCAGCGCAAGGAGAAACGACAGTATACCAAACTCAACATGTCGCTGGATCAAGCACTACAACAAATGTTGAAGGCAGGGCTGATCACCTTAAGGGCTCCCCTTCGGAATCCGAACACTTCGGCTCCTAACTATCATCCCAACGATAGGTGCGCATATCATTCTGATAGCCCGGGGCATACTACGGACAACTGCTGGCCTCTCAAGAACAAAATTCAAGACATGATCGACGCCGGGGAGATTCAGTTTGAAGTGCCTGAGACTCCGAACATAATCACTGCTCCGTTACCCAATCGTTGAAGACCTTTTGTTTATTTGAATTTCTGAGTTGTGTTTTTCTTTGCTTATATAAACAATTAATGTCATAGCAAACTCTTTTATTCTATTAATGCATCGCATATGTCTGTTTTGGGAATTAATACAATTGTTTTCATTATATTCAAAATTCTTTTCATATTTTTTCTGATGATCAACTCTTGGTTAATAATTCTGAGCCTCTTGAGGGAGGATGACGAAAACGATACCGCTATCTTTACAGTATGCTTTTGAATAGACCCCGCTGATGAGGTGCAGGCATTGTTTCAAATCCTAAAACACTGGAGTTATAAGGAAGATAATCCCTCGTCAACCCATCTGAGCCAAAGAAGTAGGAGTTTTATTTTCGAAAATTGAAACCCTTAATCATAACCTGGGGCAGGGTAGGCTTCTCAGTTGATCCAAGTGCACAATGAATGGCACCAAATGAGTCTTTCCAAAAACAAAAGACAGTGATGGTTCAGAACAATCATAAGGACAGGCAGTCATTATCAAAAACAAAATCATAAATGAAAAGCCCATTAAGTCAAAACCCATGAAGGAGACTTACGAAACTGGGGCATCCCGCTGACTGTAATTCCGAAAAAGGAAACAGTTCAGGCAAAAAAAGAAAGGGATAACAAAAATCATACAGGAGAGAGGTCACACAAACCCTCAATAACAAAAAGGAATGACTGCCTATTCAAAATAAGTTATCAACATCCGAATCATCACTGGAACGTCAGAGCAAAGACTCAAACAAGGTCTAACGTATGATCAACTGAGTTTAGGTTTGGAGAACATCACGAAGAGCGGGTGGGTACAAATAAAATTTGAGCCTTTATCCTTTGTTTCTTAAACCGTGAACCGAGCCACGTTATAACCCTTAAAAGTCCTAGCTGAAGCATGGGTTAGTCCGAAAGCATACTATTACGAAAGGTATCCTGACTCCTTAAGGCTTACGGTAAATACGGAGTTGACATCACGTTTTACAAACATTCACTTATTTTATGAAAAAGAATGCATTTTTAAAATCTTCAAGACAGACATAAGCTTTGCATTTTTAACATAACTTTGTTCGCATATGACTTTTTGTTTGAGCAGCAGGGAAATTCGCACGAGGAATGCCTAATGAACAGAAGTACTTCCAATCCAGGGGCAGACATGATCATGGTCCATTATCTGGGGCAGTCCAATCAAGATTTGGAGAATCTCGCAAAAGCCAAATAGTCTGGGGCAAATCTCCATCTGGATCGTTTGGGGCATTGGACGATCAAACAAAGATCTTCTGGTAGTATGGCAACACTACACTTCTAACAGGGGCAACTCCTGACTTTCTGAGAACGGACATAGTCGAAAAAATACTACGCATAATCAAAGACCCGCTAGGTTGACACACCTAGGCAAAAATAAGGGCTTCCCGGCGAACCAAAAGGGTTCGGGCAAAATGAAGGGATGAAATGAAAAAAATCTGTACATCCGGCAAGTCGAAAACCTGAAAAGGCGGCTTGAGCAAAAATGGGTATCCCGGTGGACTGAAAACCCGAAAGGGCGGTCCAGGCAAAAGTTAGGGATTAAAGCGTACGACTATGTCCTGCCATCTGTCTACCAGAAGAAGGTTTGTCCGTCAACAACTATCAGCACCCCACAAGTGCCTCCCCCATAGAAACAGGGGCAATAAAGAGTGGTCTAAGCAATCTGATTGTTCTATCCTCCAAAATATCAGGGTAGGTTCCGTTGAAGAACATAACCAATACAGTTCAATACTTCCCCAGGAGAGTCCAATCCAGCTTCCCCAGGAAAGTTGGAATCCATCTCCCCAAGCAGTAAGCTTATCCCCAGTAGATTCTGGAAGCTTACCCCCTCGCAGAACACGAACACGTCGTCCGGCTTGATTCAAAGAGTTATTCCCTTAACAGGATATAACTGGGTTATCCTCAGCTAAAAGCCACGGAAAGATCGTCGTCGACACAATCTTCTTACCCCAGCGAAGTCCATCAACACTTCCAACAACAAGGATATCCTCAGCAAGTTACTATCAACAATCAACAGAGTGTCTCTCTCCCCACAGAGTATTGCTCCCCAGCAAGATTACTAGAGTATTTGTCTCCCCGCAGAGTAACCCATTCGCCAAGTTTATTCCCCAACGGAGTCATCTTCTCCTATCGGAATTCTTGCAACTATCATCCCCAGCGGAGGCAAAAATCTATTCTTCAACATCAGCCCAGTAGTGACTTCCCGACACCCGTCAAGGATTCGCTTTCCTAGACAAAAACATTCATAAACATCATATCTTCATACATTATATGCATCATACTACACGAATCTCATTAATTTTGAAGACATATAGTTCATGCATCATGATTTTGCATACAATTATGTTTTGCCTTTTCAGGAAAAAGATCAATACAAAAATGATTACTATCAACTATCGCAACTCTTTCTAGATATAGTTTCAGATATGAACCAGATATGGTGACGTTCTGACGCTGCTTCCAGATATCCTTCTAGATATAGTTTCAGATATGACCCAGATATGGTGACGTTCTGATACTGCTTCCGGATTTCCTTCTAGATATAGTTTCAGATATGACCCAGAGATGGTGACGTTCTGATGCTGCTTCCAGATTTCCTTCTAGATATAGTTTCAGATATGACCCAGAGATGGTGATGTTCTGATACTGCTTCCAGATTTCCTTCCAGATATAGTTTCAGATATGACCCAGATATGGTGACGTTCTGATGCCGCTTCCGGATTTCCTTCTAGATATAGTTTCAGATATGACCCAGATATGGTGACGTTCCGATGCTGCTTCCGGATTTCCTTCTAGATATAGTTTTAGATATGACCCAGATATGGTGACGTTCTGATACTGCTTCCAGATTTCCTTCCAGATATAGTTTCAGATGTAAACCAGATATGGTGACGTTCTGATGCTGCTTCCAGATTTCCTTCTAGATATAGTTTCAGATGTAAACCAGATATGGTGACGTTCTGATGCTGCTTCCAGATTTCCTTCTAGATATAGTTTCAGATGTAAACCAGAGATGGTGACGTTCTGATGCTGCTTCCAGGTATCCTTCTAGATATAGTTTCAGATATGACCCAGAGATGGTGACGTTTTGATACTGCTTCCAGATATCCTTCTAGATATAGTTTCAGATATGACCCAGAGATGGTGACGTTCTGATGCTGCTTCCAGATTTCCTTCCAGATATAGTCCAGATGTAAACCAGATATGGCGATGTTCTGACACTTATTCCAGTTGAAGATATTTCAAGACCTAGACCGGTTCAGTTAAATCGACCCTAAGATTTTCATGATGCTTATCCAGTCAAAGGCCTTCTCTGGTTCAGTCAGATCGACCCCAAGATCTCCCTGATGCTTATCCAGTTGAAGATATTTCAAGACCTAGACCGGTTCAGTTAAATCGACCCTAAGATTTTCCTGATGCTTATCCAGTCAAAGGCCTTCTCTGGTTCAGTCAGATCGACCCCAAGATCTCCCTGATGCTTATCCAGTTGAAGATATTTCAAGACCTAGACCGGTTCAGTTAAATCGACCCTAAGATTTTCCTGATGCTTATCCAGTCAAAGGCCTCCTCTGGTTCAGTCAGATCGACCCTAAGATCTCCCTGATTCTTATCCCAGTAGAAGACACCCAAGATTTTTCTCAACGAGCGTTGTTGAAGTTAAAGTCGCCCAAGGTTCTCTCACCATTCATGCTAAGATAGTAACCATCCCTGGTTCATTCATCGCCGTTTGAAGCTCCAGACTCAGCTCCTGTAACCAGTCAGGACACATCTATACCAAGCATCTGAAAATCGGCTCCTGCAACGTGTCAGGTACTCATTTGTTCTTTTGCAGGTATGCAGGTTCTCGCTAAGGAATCTCCTATGCGATCAACATCCAGATGGCATCTATAAGCCCATCATCCTATCCAGCAATCTCTAAATGGCATCTATAAGCCCATTTCCTCCATCACACTGCTAACATGTGAGCGCAAATTTCTGGGCACTCTAGTGTTCAATCATCTTTTACCCTCGGATTACGAAAGGCACGTCAGCCAATCTGCATCCTCAGGTCTATAAAGATTGAACAGGGGCAACTGTTGTACTCCAAAATTTGCCCTCCCATATTCTTCAAGAAATTGCCAAGTCAAGTCATAAAATTCCCCAAGGGTTGCACAATGCAAAGGTCTCCAATACAGTCAAGATTAGGGTTTTGTGTTCTGATCAAGAAAATGGAGTGTTCAAAGGTCCAATCAAGTCTCACATGCCTACAAATATGGTCAAGTATCCTCATATCAAGTTTCAAGGCATTCAGCTCAAAATTACACAGTCAAAACCCTAAATTGCACTACAGTCAACTGTAGGGGCAAAATGGTCATTTGACAGTCAAAAGTTCAAATTTTTGGTCAACATATCATTTTGAAGCCACAAACATCATTTGATCAATGCTTGATCATGATTCTCAAAATTTGGCTCAGAAAATCATCAAGATGCAAAAGTTTCCTTATTTGGACAGCTGAAAAAGTTAACTGAAATTGACCAGGGCATAACTTTCACATGGATTATCAGAAAAATTCCATCCAAAGCTCATTTTGAAGAGAAAGACATTTCCTACAACTCATCTTCATACTTCAAGTCCAATAAATTCTCTCACAAAAAGTTATCAATCTCAACATTATAGGTCATTTTTAAAAGTCAACAAAAAGGGACTTTAAGTCAAAGGCCATAACTTGAGATTGGTAAATCAAAATGACATGGGACCAAATACATTGGTTAGAGGACTCAAAGACCTTTCCAAAATGCCCAAGAACATGAGAAAAGCTTAACAATTGAGCAAGTTATGCCTTGTGGAAGTTGGGCAATTTTTGTATATTTTGAAAAGTCAACATTACTTCAAATGACCTAAAATTGCTAATGGGCCCATTTTTCTTCCATGATTCATCATTCTAAGCATGTGCACGACCACTTGGACCAAAGGGAAGTATTTTGTCATTTTTTATTTATTTATTTGAATTATTATTTATATTAATTCATTTAAATCATTTAAATATATGAAAAATATCTAATATGACCTAACAAATCTTTTTATACAGGTTTTGCCATCAAGATTTCGTGCATATACAAATTAGGAAAGAATTGGATTGATTGGCATGATTTTGAACCAAGAACACTTGAAAAAAGATATGAAAAAGATCCTTAAAATCAAATTTCCAAAAACCATTATTGCATTGGATTTTATTGAGTTTTGTTGACCTAATTTGTTCACTACATATGCCTGATGAGAAACCTAATGCAAATGGACACAAAGCTGCGCAGAAGAGGCCATTGCAAACTTGGAATTTTTGTCAAAAAAAGCAAAACTGAAATCATTGTTGGAGGGAGATTCAAGGCACAAAAACTATTCCAGTAGCTTCCTCAAGTCTCCCTGAATGCATTCCAATCATTAACATCCATTCAAACCCCAAGAATTGGTAACGAGAACCTTCCCTGTACAGAGAAAAAGTCACGATCGTATTTTTAATTCTAGGCATTCTCATGGCATTCTAATTGTGGATTTATATTCATTGTGATGTTTTAAAGCTAACCATGATGTTTAATTTGATTATTATACTGTATATACAATTGTGCCATGCTCGATTTCTAGGGTTTACAGGGTTGTAAATTTGGGGCTTTTGAAACGAAGTAAAATTAGGACTCAAGACCATGACCATTAGCATCAGTGTATCTGGACGAACAGGAATCACCTATCGCGCCCAATTTATGGACACCATAGCGCTAGTCTCTATTTTCTTGAAACTAACCTTAAGCAACGCATAGAAAACCGTTGCCCCATGTTTTTGTTTTCAGGAAAACGAAGAAGATAGAGTCGTGGCAAGAGGGGATAGGCCAATTCAAAATTTCGCGCGCTGGATACATTAAGGGATTGTTTTCCTTTATTATATTTATTTGCTTATTATATATCAAAACGCGTAGTAATGGCTTAGTGGCACAGGTGTTGATTTGCAATGTCCAAGACCTGGGTTCGAACCCCAGGTCTGTGTAATTTCAATATTATTTTTCCACAATGATTCCTATGCAGGCACAACGTTAAGGCGCACCATATTCCTTCATCATCTAGCCATCCACATACCTAACAAATTCAAATGAAAGGCTGAGATTGGATGTACATCATAAGCTTGGTCAAAGTGTTAACACGCTAGTGGCAAAAGTCAATGGATCCAAAGCTAAATGGGCCAGAATTGCATCATTGTACCTCACAATTGGGACTTCCACCCCCCCTGGTTTGCAATTTTCTTCATATTTTATTTTTTTTTAATTGTTATTTTATTTTCTTTATTGTTTTAATTTAATTAATTATTTTTTTTACAAAATACAAAAACATCATAAAAAACTCAGAAAAAGACAAAAAATATAATGATTATTTATTTTGATATTTTCTCGTAAATAAATTAGCATGTAATTAATTAGTTTTAAATTAGGTTACAATTTTAATTCTTTTCACAATAAAAATATAAAAAACGTAGAACTAGGTTTAATTGATAATTTTTATCCCTTTTTAATTTTTTCCTTTTTTACCATAATATTTATTTTATTTATTTTTATAATCAAATTTGCATGTAAAATAACTTAAGGTTTAAATTAGGTTAAAAAAACTTCAATATCTTTCTTAATAACTTAAAAATAATTAGAATTAGGTCTAGTATTTTATGTTAATTAATTTTTTCTATTATATCTTAAAAAACACAAAAATACCAAAAACATTTTCTTTTAATTTTAATTTTAATTCCTTATTAATTTAATTTTGCAAAAGGGTCCAATACCCTCGTTTCGATAATTCTTTAATTTCGCATATTTATTTTATTTCGCTTAAATAATTATGTACCTCTCCCAAAGCTTTGTAACATTTACTTCTCGCACTTTACTTTATTTGCTTTATTTATTTTCTGTCAAATCGGGTCCGGTTTAATTTTGGCGATGTGGACCCGCGCCATTTGTAATAGCTTTAGATTTACTTTCTCGCAAATATTTTAACTGTTAAACAAAGCATGCAAGAATGAATGACAAAATTAAAAACAATGCGTAGCTCACTTTAACATGACAAGACAAATATAAATGAAAACGACACACAAATCGCACACACCACCCCTAGGGTACGCCTCACTGTTGCCTTGCCTTCGAAAGGTGATCGTCGAGTAGAGGATGTCTTAGTAAGTCCTCATGATCCGGGAACCTGGCATGAGGGTAGCTTCTAAGGTGTCTTCCCATTGCTCTGGTGATCACCATGTCCCGAACCTCGAATTGACCCGAACACCTCCAACGGCGGTGCTACCTACCTCTCAATGGTGGGATGGCATTACTTTAAAGGACATTTACACAGACGAATTCCTTAGGGTAGGTAAACGACTCTAGATACTTGCTCTAAATCTCAAACAAAACAAAATACTTTTCACACCGACACTTTTCAAAAGCTTTCAAAGCAATTTTTTCAAACACTCTGACACAAGAGTCGAACTGGAAATTTTCAAAGAAACTTTTTTAAAACCCACAATTGAAAAGCAAACAAACCATTTTTGAAAACACAGATGAGCAAGTATCTAAGAGCCCATGGACAACCATGGATAGAAAGGGTGCTAACACCTTCCCTTTCTATAACCTACCTCCCGAGCCGAGAGCAATCTCTTTAAGGAATTTTTCTGTGCTTTTGTCCTTTCCATTTGGAGAAAATAAAAGACGGTGGCGACTCTTGCTTCCGCGACATTTCGCGAACCAGCGTTAAACAGTCAGTTCCAGATCCACCGATCACACGGGGAACCATCATCGGTTTTCAATTTAGAAGAATATCTTCGACACCATTTAGGAATTGAAGCAATGCTTGTACATCATCAACAAGGTCTATTCAAAAGCATATTGTATGAGATTATGATATCGTTTTCGTCATCCTCCCTCGAAAGGCTTACAGGTTTAACGAGAGTTAAATATCATAAAAAGAAGTAAGAACATACAGTGATAACGAATAGATTAATTCAAGACAAACATATGTAATGCATTAATGGTAAAAACCAACGTTTGACATAAACATAAGTGTTTGCACAAACAAGAGAATTTGCAAATAAAAATCCAATGAACTAGAAACTTCCATTGTTGGCATCCGAGTCGTTGTCGCTATCAGCATCTTTTACTCTTTCAAAATCAATTACTTTAGCTTCAATCAAGTCTTGAATCTTATTTGTCAACACCCAACAATTGTTAGTGTCATGTTCAAGACTGTTGGAGTGATATGTACACCTTGCATTGGGATTGTAATGGAGAGAGGAATTATTGGGGTTCTTAGGAGGTTCTTTCAATGTAATCAGCTCCATGTTCAACATGTGTTGCAATGCTTAAGACAACGGTATGCTGATTTTGGAAAATAGTTTTTTGGTCTCTTGTTTCCACTGATTACCTTGTTGTTATTGACGAGGTCATTGTTGAGCTTGCGATGTAATTGTTAGAACATAATTTAGTTCTACATCCCTGCAAGAGTTTTGATGATAACAAACACATGATATATATATATATATATATATATATATATATATATATATATATATATATATATATATATATATATATATATATATATATATATATATATATATATATATATATATATATATATATATATATATATATATATATATATATATATATATATATAAAGAACAAATATGCTCGCCAATAAAAGTATCTTTACATGCAGGAATTTCTGATGTGAAAAAGATATTCTGATGTAAGGAGCATAGACAATCTGCCAGAACATCACTAGAAGTTCTGATTATGCGAGCACAGAAGATGAGAGTACTATGCTAGAATCAGATGTATCCTTCTTAGAAGCAAATCTATGTGACACGCTTATATGAAGAAGTTCTGTTACAACTTCTGAATCACCCAATGCTGTGAAACAAGATCTCTGATACTCTGATATGTAAAGTTCTGATACAAGTAGTAAAGTACTCTCAACGGTAACATTCATCCTCTAATGTGAGAAGTTCTAAAGTGTTACAATTTATCAATGCAATATCAAAAGTAACGGCTACAAGCAGACAAGGATCTCCTGGTTTGGAAAGTTCATTAACTCGTGTTATGAACATACCAAAAGCATCTTCTTATGTCATTGTTGCATGGCCTATATAAAGAAAATGCATAGAAGATTTCAAGTGATGAACTACTGCGCACAAAAAGAAGAATTCACATGAAAGTCCAGTAACGCAGAAATCATCTTTCATCCTTAAACGTTCATATTCAAACTGTGTAAAACATCACTGTTAGTGATAGCATTTTATTAGAAACACTATTGTACACATTTATTCAATTATTTTTTAGGTATTTCCTTGAGAAAACAGGGTTGTGGTTTTGGATTCAAGAAGACTTTGGCAGTTGTCAAAGTACTTTTGTAATCAAGATGGATTAGTGGATTAAGACCTCGTTGGAGAGAGGCGAAATCACCTTGGCGGGTGAACTGGAGTAGTTTGAGTTCAAACAAACCAGGATAAAAATCAACGTGTTCTTTTCATTATGTTTTGAGATCCCAATTCAACCCCCCCCCCTATTGTGTTTTTTCCTTCTTCAATTGGTATCAGAGCACCTGGATCTGGGTGCAAACACTTAACTGTTTCATAAAAAGATCCAAGGAGGAAAAACACTATGGTGGGACTAAGTCAGAACATCAGCAAGGATTATCATGATGAGAAAGACAGAACCAGCAGCAGACCCCCAATATTTGACGGTTAAAATTTTGATTACTGGAAAGACATAATCAGAAGTTTCTTCCTAGTGTGTGACACTGAGCTTTGGTATAAGGTAACAGATGGGTACATACATCTCGTTTATGAAATTGGTCAGAAGATTGACAGAAAAAGAATGAAAGATCATCAAAAGAGGGATTTCATAAATCATCACAAGGCCATAATTATTCTCTTGAGTTCCATATCATACTCAGAGTATGAGTAGATCACAAACAGAGAGACAACAAAGCACATGTTTGATTCCTTGAGAATGACGCATGAAGGCAACATGCAAGTCAAAGAAACCAAAGCCCTTGCGCTCATTCAGAACTATAATGCCTTCAAAATGGAAGAAGATGAAACCATTGAGACAATGTTCTCAAGATTTCAAATTCTGGTGGCTGGGCTAAAAGTTCTAGACAAAGGGTACTCAATTGTTGATCATGTAAAGAAGATCATCAGAAGTTTACCAAGGAAATGGAGACCCATGGTCACTGCTCTCAAACTTGCAAAAGATCTGAACAAAATCTCTCTAGAAGAACTTGTTTTCTCTCTCAGAAGTCATGAGATAGAGTTAAGAGATGATGAGCCCCAGAAGCAAGGTAAGTCTCTCGCTCCAAAATCTAATAAATATGAAACCAAATTTTTGCAGGAAAAAGCAGAAGCAGAAAACTCTGGGTCAGAAGAAGACAAATTGTTCCTTCTATCCAGAAGAATCAATCAGCTCTGGAAGCACAGGAAGAGGAAATTCAGAAACTCTAGAAGAATAGGGAATAACTCTGAACAATCTTCTGGATATAAAAAATCTAGTAACAGAAACATTACCTACTATGAATGCAATGAACAAGGTCACTGCAGGAGCAACTTTCCAAATCTTCAAATTGAGAAACCTAAAAAGAATCTCTCTACGGAAAAGAAGAAAAGTCTTATGGCAATGTGGGATGACTATGAATCTTCTGAATACGGAACAGAATCAGAAGATGAACGAGCCAATATAGCTCAAACGGACAACTTATCAGATCTCTCTGAATCCTCTGAATCAGAATCAGAATCAGAATCAGAATTAGACTCAAAGTTAGAAGAGGTATTTTCTAACTTTTCTAGATCTCAATTAGAAGAGGTCTGTCAAAAATTCTAGAAAGGTATCAGAAACTTCGAGTCATAAACAAGAACCTGAAAAAAGGATCTAGTTTCTGACTCTAAAGAAACTAAGACTCTGAGATTGGAAAACTCTGAGTTGAAAGAAAAAATTTCAAAACTTTAAAATGAATTACAAAATACTCGGAAGTAAACCATCTCAGAAGTTCCTAGTAACCCCGATAAGATCATAAAGGAATATGATCATAGCTTTCAGAAATTCCTCGCTAAAAACATAGATAGAAGCAAGATGGCTTCAATGATCTATAGAGTCGGCAAAAATGGCAGAAAAGGTATAGGATATAAAGGTAAAGTATCCCAACCTAAGAAAGTTAAGGATTTGGTTATTAAATGCACTCCTCTTTATTCTCACTTCACTACTGGGCAAACACATGATATAAAATATACCAATAAGGCGTTTTATGCTAAACCAAAATTCAAACTGAATTTTGGAAATTCTAATAATCATGGATCCAAAAATACATGGGTACCAAAGGTTAAAATCATCTATGCTGCAGATATTTTTAACAGCAGGATTGAAACACGAGTCCTAACACCGAGATTCTTGATGCTCTCTACACATGGAGGGAAGAAAGCATATGTTCCAAAGCTTGTAATTTAAACGATTCGCAAGTTTCAAAGGCAATCAGAAACAAAAAGTTATTGGCTCAGAAACTATTGGGAACATGAATGGAAATACAACATCGGAAGCTCTCTAAAGAATCTTAGTTGAATCCAGAAGACGATTGTTACACCTTCTCAAGCAACTTCCTACTTTTTGATTATTGACAAAAAGGGGGAGAATCAGTGATATTTTGACTCCTATCAGAAGCAAATCTGCATTATCAGAAGATCTTCAGGGAAGTATTTTATTTTCTCGTTATCTGAGTATTCTACTCATGGGGAGTTTTTATTCTTTGTTCTTTATATTCCATCAAAATATACAAGTTTTTGTCATAATAAAAAAGGGGGAGATTGTTAGAACATAATTTGGTTCTACATCCCTGCAAGAGTTTTGATGATAACAAACACATGATATATATAGATATAAACAACAAATATCCTTGCTAATAAAAGTATCTTTACATGCAGGAAGTTCTGATGTGAAAAAGATGTTCTGGTGTAAGGAGCATAGACGATCTACCATAACATCACTAGAAGTTATGATTATGCAAGCACAGAAGATGAGAGTACTATGATAGAATCATATGCATCCTTCTTAGAAGCAAATCTGTGTGACACGTTTATACGAAGAAGTTCTGTTACAACTTCTGAATGCACCAACACTGCGAAACAGGATCTCTGATACTCTGATCTGTAAAGTTCTGATACAAGAAGTAAAGGACTCTCAACTGTAACATTCATCCTATGATGTGAGAAGTTCTGAAGTGTTACAATTTATGAATGCAATATCAAAAGTAACGGCTACAAACAGATAAGGATCTCCTTGTTTGGAAAGTTCATTAACTTGTGTTATGAACATACCAAAATCATTTTCTTATGTCACTATTGCATGTCCAATATAAAGAAAACACATATAAGTTTTCAAGTGATGAACTACTACGCAAAAAAATAAGAATTCACATGAAAGTACAGTAACACAGAAATCATCTTTCATCCTCAAACATTCATATTTAAACTGTGTAAAACATCACTGTTAGTGATACTGTTTTATTAGAAACACTATTGTACACATTTATTCAATTACCGTTTAGGCATTTCCTTAAGAAAACCGGGTTGTGGTTTTGGACTCAAGAAGACTTTGGCAGTTGTCAAAGTATTTTTGTAATCAATATTGATTAGTGGATGAAGACCTCGTTGGAGAGAGGCGAGATTACCTTGGCGGGTGGATTGGAGTAGTTTGAGTTCAAACGAACCAGGATAAAAATCAATGTGTTCTTTTCATTATGTTTTGAGATCCCAATTCACCCCCCCCCCCCCCTCTTGTGTTTTTCCCTTCTTCAGTAACAACAATTTGGAAAGTCCCTCTTCCATTAACTGAAGGATTATCAATGTCAACTTATCTCTTTCCCTCTCTTATTCCCCTCCTACTTTCAACCAAGTTAGTTTCTTATCTCATTGGAGTCTGGTTAATGATTGGATCCCAAATTCTAGCAGTTTGTCCCATACGGTTGTATCCGACCTGATGAAGCTTACTGATGAGGATTCTTAACTCTTCTTTCCCCCGAGCTAAAGTTTGGATAAGAGCCATATGACCAATCATTTGGATTCTCATCTTTGTCATCTCAGCTTGCAGTTGTTCCAACGGGTTATCCTTGTTGTCTTCAGGATTCTTCTTGGCCATATTCTCAGCGAGTAGTGCTTTCAATCCCTTTTCCCCCTTGGATAGGTTTAGAAACAATTCCTGAGAGTGAGCATTTTGAGACTGAAGATCCTTCACCGTTGGTTCAAGATCAATTTTTTGAGAAATAACATAGCAAGGTAAGAAAACCTACCTTGAGAATACTTGTTATGCAATGACATCGTATGTAGATGCATATGCAAGGTTTTCAAGTATCTTTTGGGAATCTAGTTTGAAACATTAGAAATTGAATTTGGTTGCAGCTTTTTCTGTAGAACTTTGAGTTTTCACCTTTCAACATCCTTCTATAAGAATCAAGCTCACCATATCAAGTGGGTCATAGCCTCGGACTCAAGAGAATATACTTTGATCTTGACGGCATCTGGCTAATGGAAAATAAATCCTCTTGCCCCTTGATAGAAATTCGGCTTACAATAATCCTACAAATATTGCACCATAAATCCCTAAGATCCTTGAAATTGTTAGTAAAAATGCTATGTTATGAAATGACATGATGTGTATGCTATGCACTAAGTAAAAGTGTAAGGTGATGAGAACAAGTGAGTTTATACAAACAAAACCTGCAAGGAGTTCAAGTTGTTAGATAGTAAATACAAACAAGTCACAAAAGTAGCCTTAAGTTTAAAGGCTTGCATGAATTCCATAGGTAAACACCCTTGCCCACTGAAGTAAAGTTGGCTCAACCTACCATAAAATAGTAACCAGGTTCTAAGAATCTCATATCATAGATCTTTCTCGCATGCTTTATTTTAGCACGACAACTGACTTGCCACCAAAACATCCTGAAATTCGAATCTCAATAAGTGTAGCCTAAAGTATCAACCAACTTCAGACTGCACCAAAGTCGTCTATCTCACTACTTTCTAATGTCCAAGATGGTTTAATTAAGGTTCTAAAAGAAAGTTAGTGTTAACGACACCACACAGAAGCCTAATGTTATCCTTGACTGACTCAAGGAACATTAGTACAAACCAAAGTGTCACACTAACTGTAGCTATCATATTAACCATATCGGTATACACCGTACAGTCATTATGATCTATTTCTACTTACCTAAGGAATCACTAAATTCGTGTGCACGATCTTTCACACAAGCAATAATACCCAAACAATGCCTTAAATTTAAAGAAAACAACTCAAATAGTTAAAGAAAGTAAAAGTGATCTAAACTCTAATGTAACCCCCTATTTTTTAAGACACTCCCTAACAGTGTCACTAAATCTATAATACAGTGGAAGAACTGACTTTTTTGGTTTTATCGCAAATGATGTGGTTAGCAGGAGTCACCGCCTACTTTTCTTTTATCCAATATTTAGGAAAGGTGAAAAGAACAAGAAAGACCTTTTAAAGGTTTTGAGTTCGGGGGGTAAATTATGTAAAGGGAATGTGTTAGCACCCTTTACATCAATAGTTATCTACGGGCTCTTAATTGCTTAACTCACTTTTAAAACTTGCTTTGTATGTGTGTGATTTGTTTGAAAATATTTTGAAATTCCAATGTAAGGAAGACTTTTAATAATCCTTGTGTCGGTCCTAAAGAATGTATACAAAGTGTTTCGAAAATATCTTGTTTGAAAGTGCGGTGTGAAAAATGTTTTGAGTTGTGAGAAAGCATTCAAGAGTTCTTACCCACTAAATATGGTCTTTCTTATTCTTTTCCTCCTCCTTTGGAGATAGTATTATCCATACCATTAGTTGGTAGGTAATACTATCTATTGGATGTGAAGGAACGGGCGTAGGGTCATTGTATGGTCATCAAAGGCAACATGTAAGGATACTTTAGCAATTGTATCAAAGGGACTATCATCATTTTTCCCGTAGGGTCATCGAAGGGACTAAATCATTTTGTAGGTAACTCGAAGGGTCATTGAGGGATTATGATATTTATTTGAAGGGACCATTATGATTTAATCGAGGGTCTTTTGCTAAATTATCCCTACTTTTTAGGGATATGACCATATAGTATCATAAGGCAACAAGAGAGGTTACCCAAGAGGTGCAAGTGTGAAGAGTGTGTATTTTCAGTTATCATATCTTGAAAATTAGGGTTATCTATGTCCAATTATTAGATATAACTTTCACATGCTTCATCATATTCTCCTAAACTAAAACTAATTTTGAAGTAAATTCAATTCTCTACAACTTTATCTCTCTAAGATCAGGTCCAAAAAATGCTTCATTTGAGAGATATGGGCCAATACATTATAGGTCATTTCAAAAGTCAACAAAAAGATACTTTTTCAAGGCAACTTACATCAAGATAAACTCTTCAAATGTAAAAATGATAAAAATAGGGATTGTATAGGACATCTAAAGCTTTCCAAAAAGTCAAAGATCACCTTCAAATAATAAAAATTGAGAAAGTTATGACTAGTGCAAGTTGGGAAATTTTGAGCAAATGCATGAAACCAAAAGTGACCAAACTTGGATTTTTGGGCTAATGGGTTAACTTTACAAAGTCCAAACGTGTTTTGTAGCCTATAATTTGTTAAACAGAGAGGCAAGTGATCGATAGGGGGGTGAATATATCACCTCCTTGTTTATCAAGGATTTAAAATCTTTTAACAATGTTTATTAAAAGCAGCGGAAAACTAAAGTCCAGAATCAACTTCCGTCTATTTTTGAACCAACTACTAGAAAACCGGACATACGATAAACTTGCTGGATTTTATTAGTATGAAATAGATGAGTCTTAAACACATATTAATTAACGTTTTTAATGAACTTATCACTAGAACAATGTTTCCAATGAATTAAAACTAGCAAGCAATTTTGTCAAACGGTTGGAGTGTGCTTGTTTGATGGTTAATAATGGTTATTTGATGAAAGTGTTTGAACCACTATTTTATCATTAAACAGAAAACTCAGCAAGCCAATTGAATCACAAAATTTTGGAAAATGTAAAGAGATAGAGAGAAAGAAAAATAATATGCAGGCAGTTTGGTAAGGAAGTTCCCCACTATCGTCCTCGCGTATGGGTACGTCTCCCTCTCAATTCTAAAATTGAAATTGAGAATTCTTATATCAATTTTGCTAAAATTTTGTATACAAGGGTACACTACAAAGACAATTAAATCCCTATGATCTTCTTCTTCTTGTAAGAACCTCCACTTGATATGAGCCTATCAAGATTCCCTGCAAGATCCATAATTAATCCCCTACTTCCATGAACTGTTTGCAAAAATCCCTCTGATTTTCAAACCCCTCGCTACGGTTGAATCTAACTTGTGCGGCCATGACTAACAAACCCTCAAGAACACACCCGTTCTTGAAGGACAAACCCTTGGTTTTTCCTTGAAGCCCCCTTCTGAATCTTAAACCAAGCTGAGATCCCTTGAATGAACAGTTGGACGTTATCTCTTGATCTCTCGATCCAATTATACAAATATGTTTGACTTTCATTGTTGTTGTTGAATTAAGATGATTGAGAAGATGATGAAAGATGAAGTATCTTTCAGGCTTCTTGTTGCTCAGTAATTGACGCACACAATTGTAATAATTTGTAACGCTTAATTTGCTGCTGAAAACATACTTATATATGTAACAGAAAACGGTTAGAGACAAAAAAATTCATTATGAGTCGATGCATGTTAGCATAAGTCGACTCATGTTAGTTATACAACACAAAATGAGTCTATGTAAGTTGTTATGAGTCGATGCAAACTGATACTATAACATATTACAGAGTTAACCATTTTACATGAGTCGATACATAACACGTATGTGTCGACACATACTGAATTGAATTTTGATTTTTGAAGATAAAACGTGTTATGTGTCGATGCATGGAGTTATGTATCGATGCATAAAAGTTGAAACTTGTTTTCCAGGAACATCAACATATCATGTGCCGATGCATGAAGTTATGTATCGATGCATAAAGGTTGAAAATTATATTCCAGGAGCACCAACATGTTATGTGCCGATGCATGGCATGTATGTGTCGACTCATACTGAAGCAAAATCGTTTTTATGATTCTTTGCTTAAATATATGTCGATGAAAAGCTCTTTGTGTCGACTCATAATAGTGTTTTATGTGTAAAACACATTCTTAACTCTTTTTAAACATGTTATACTGTATTTTTACAATGCACACATATTGGTAACGCATTTTCAACATTCATTGATTATTTCGCACACATTTGCTATCATTCAAAAATAATTATATGAAGGGTTTACTCACAAATTCCCCCTTTTTGATGATGGAAAATATTTGATGATGTGTGATGATACAGTATGGATGAATGAGCTTCTCCCCCTGAGCTTGTGCATATTAAGAATCCTTTTCGAACACCATCTTCTTCTCCCCCTTTGACAACATCAAAAAGAGAATAAGATAGCTTTTCAGCATTTCAGCACACATATGAATTGAGATGCAATCTCGGCAAACTTGTAACGAAACAAAACCAATGTCATTCACACAGAATGAGTCTTGTCATAAGCATGGTAATTGATAAACTTAATAATCAAGTAAACAAAATTAATTATGGTGAAAGTATTTAACACAGAAAATATTCAATTTAACATAAGCTATAACAATAATTGTTTGAATTGAACATGAATACGAATTTTAGAACAAAAGACATAAGGATAAATGTTATGACATGTATGACATGATATACTTAAAGATTGTTTTCATCACAAGATTCATTATAGTTGTAGGGTGGAGGAGGCGGAGGAGTTGGGTTGATATCAGGATTCTGGTTCATGAATTGATATCGTCGAAATCTGTTTTGGACATCGACGTTTCTGAAGTTGTTCATTATTTCAGAATTGTCATGACAATCATTCATAAAGCCTGTCATTTTATTGTAGAATACTTGATGCCATTTGATCAAATCCAAGTGCCGTGAATGTTGGTTTTGGTACATTCGCGTATGCTCCTCATGCCATTCTTCATGCTCCTTGTGTCATTCACTTTGCTGATTATGCCAACGTCTCGCTACCTCTTGTCGAGATTCATTGGCAACCTCCATCTATGGTAGTGAGATAAGCAGGAGCTTCTGAGGAAGAGCCTGTACCAGTAGTGGCAGCAGCATGAGGTTTTGCAGCTTGATCAAATTGATGGTTTGTCGGAGACCACCGGTTTGGCACCCAATCACCCCAACCAGTTCCAGCCTGATTTTCCTCAAGTTGGGCATCCTCATTTATATCGTGCATGTCCTCATCAACAGGATCCTCATCCTCATAAATTTGTTCAGAGGGTATATCAAAATTATATACCTTTATATTGGATCCTTTTTCCTTGAAATAATGACACTGTCTATTTTTATCCCATTTATATCCCATATGCGACAGGGTTTCCCGATTGAACTGTTGGGCAGAAGTAGGAGAGACAAGTGGGACATGAGGAATTTCTAGATTCCAAAACTTGATGATTCTCATTATTTGATAAGTATATCCAAGAGGAGTATTCTTTTTACTATTACGCATAAGAAACATGCACCTGGAAAAGTAATTTGGCCAGTTTAGGGTTACCCTATTTAGCAGAATATGCAAAAGATGAATGTATTCCTTGTCTAGCCTAGAGTGGCCACTGGATCTAGGACGCAGTATATGAGAAATTATCCAGTGAAGGATTCTAGGAATGCTTTTTATTGCACCAGTGGTTATAGGCTCATACTCACCAAGAGGTCTATCAAGTTTCAAAATTAAGGCTATGAGGGCTTCCTCATCATAATCAGTGTCATAGCTTTCGTCATGACAACTCTTCAGTAGTGTCCTCCCAAATGGAATTCCAAAAATAGTTTTCCAGTCATTGGCTTCAAATACATACCTTCTTGTTCCAATTTTAATCGTAAAATACCAACCTTTACTCGTTTCTAAGCCAACATAAAAGGCTCTTATAAAATCTTCATGATAATCTTCTCTAACATTTAAAAAGGACCCTAATTGTTGAGCATCTAAAATATCACATACATCTGTGATATGAAGAGACAAAACCTCAGCCTTGTTGAAGATGTGAGGCTTCATGACTAACCTCATTTTGAAAGATTGCTCAAATTCTTCAGCAGTGGCAGGATGCGTGATGGACAAAGCACTAGGAAGAATTTCTCTAGCAGATCCAGATGGTCCTGCACCAAGTTTTCCCTTGCCTTTTGTCTTTGGAGGCACTTTCTTTGTTGAAGAAGAGTATACAAGTATTTGGAGATAAGGTTATTGGAAGATGAAGTGAATGATGAGAATGACAAATGATAGCTAGGGTTAGCCGATATATGTAATGAATGAGATAATTAGAAAGAGTTTAAAACATAAAATTGGGTAGATGGTTCGACCCAACCCAAAATAAAGGCATTAATTAACCTTATGTGTCGACACGAAACACGAATGTGTCGACACATCCTGTATTGAAAAACTGATTTTAAGATTTCATATCGACACAAGAATCGAATGTGTCGACCGGAAGTAGCATGTGTCGACTCAAACCATTATGCATCGACCTGAAATAGATGTTAATTCAACATGTGTCGACACAAGCCTCTATGTATCGACCGAAAAACAGTTTTGGTTTCTGTTTTTACATTTTTATTCAGTATGAGTCGACTCATAATTGTATGAGATGACTCATAACAGTAAATTTTAACAAAAATGTAGTTTTCTACAACTTTCTGTGAACAGTTGGATATGAGACCCATTTGCAATTATATGGTTATGAAAATGAACTATCTAAAGATGATTATGCATACATGCTGATGCAATGCAATTTGAATATGTTAAGTTCAAACAATTTATGTAAAAGAAATATATAGACAATATTAATGGAACAATTAAGATCAATTTAAAAGTAATCATAGAATTCTTAGAGAGAAAGTAGAGAGGAACGATATTACCTGAGTTGATGAGATGTTAAGACACACGTACGAAGGCTAAAAACACATCTCAACAGCATGGTGAGATATATATATATATATATATATATATATATATATATATATATATATATATATATATATATATATATATATATATATATATATATATATATATATATATATATATATATATATATATATATATATATATATATAAAATTTAAGTACATGTATGCTTAAGACATCAAGTAAGAGAGATCTAAAATCCCTAGCTCACGACGAATGTTGAAGAAAGGTTTTGTTGCTAGTGGTTTTGTAAAAATATCAGCAAGTTGATTTTTAGTATCAATATGCTCAAACACAACATCCTCCTTTTTAACATGATCGTGAAGAAAGTGATGCCTAATCTCTATGTGTTTAGTGCGTGAATGTAAGACAGGATTCTTAGTAAGATTTATAGCACTTGTGTTGTCACATTTTATTGGAATACGTTTTAATTGAATATCATGGTCTTGTAATTGTTGCTTCATCCATAAAATCTGAGCACAACAACTACCGGCTACAACGTATTCAGCCTCAGCGGTTGAAAATGCAACAGAAACCTGCTTTTTGCTATGCCAACTCATTAAAGAGTTTGAAAACAAATGACATGTGCCACTAGTGCTTTTCCTATCTGACTTGCAGCCAGCAAAATTAGAATCGAAGTAACCTACTAAACTGCAATCGCTTCCCTTGGAATACCATAGCCCATACTTAAATGTACCATTGAGATACCTAAGTATACGCTTGACAACTTTCAAGTGGGATTCCTTAGGATCTGATTGATGTCGTGCACACATACAAACACTAAACATGATGTCAAGCCTATATGTCGTAAGATACAAAATGGATCCAATCATACCTCTATATTTCTTGACATCTACACTCTTACCATGTTTATCCTTATCTAAGTTCCTGTTGGTAGGCATAGGGGTGTCAATTGATTTTGAGTCATTAATTCCAAAGCGTTTAAGCAACTCTTTGCAATATTTTGTTTGACATACAATTGTGCCCTCATTGAGTTGCTTTATTTGAAGACCGAACAAGTAGTTTAACTCCCCCATGAGACTCATCTAAAATTCACCTTGCATAACCTTAGAAAATTCTTCGACCAAATGTAGGTTAGTTGAACCAAAAATAATATCATCTACATATATTTGAACTAAAAGAATGTGCTTTCCTTTACGTTTAATGAAGAGAGTGGTATCCACTTTACCTCTTGAATATCCAGGATCAAGTAAAAATTTACTAAGTCTTTCATATGAAACCCGAGGGGCTTTCTTAAGACCGTATAATGCTCGTTTTAATTTGAAAACATAGTCTGGATATTCATTACTCTCAAAACTAGGAGGTTGTGAGACATATACATCTTCATTTATGACACCGTTTAGAAAAGCACTCTTTACGTCCATTTGATAAAGCTTAAAAATTTTAGCACACACGTAAGCGAGCAAGAGACGTATAGCCTCAAGGCGAGCAACTGGAGCATAAGTCTCCTCATAATCAATTCCCTCCTCTTGGTTATACCCTTGTGCCACTAAATGTGCTTTATTGCGGGTTATCACTCCGTTTTCATCAAGTTTATTTCTAAAAACCCACTTAGTGCCTATGATATGATGGTCTCGCGGATGAGGGACAAGTTCCCAAACGTCATTTTTTTAAAATTGATTAAGCTCTTTTTGCTTGGCCATTAGCCAAAATTCATCAATCAAGGCCTCTTTGGCGTTTTTAGGCTCTACTTGTGAAACAAAAGCGAAGTGATAACAAAAATTACTTATCTTAGAGCGAGTCATCACTCCTTTTGAAATATCTCCCAATATGTTGTCAATAGGATGGTCTTTTGAGGATTTCCAAGATGGTCGAAGATCGTTTACTTTCGTTGGCTCTTCTTCCTCATCTATTGCATGGCTTGTATCTTCTTTCTCCTCGTCTTCAACTGTTTTGGACTGATCAATTTCCTCAACATATTCCTTGAGTATGTATTTTGTAGATACACCGACACCATCAAGAGAAATACCTTTTTCGACATTTTTTCGGATAAGATTCATCAAAAGAAACATGGTCTGACTCCTCAACAGTAAGTAAACTCTTATTATATACTCTATATGCTTTACTTGATTATGAGTAACCGAGAAAGATACCTTCATCTGCTTTTGCATTGAGTTTCCCAAGATTTTCTTTACCATTATTCAACACAAAACATTTACAACCGAATACGTGAAGGTGTGACAAGTTTGGCTTTCTTCCTTTTAAAAGTTCATAAGGTGTTTTATCCAAAATAGAACGGATTAATATTTTGTTTAAAACATAACAAGTTATGCTAATTGCATCAGTCCAAAAATATTTTGGTAATCCACCCTCATTGAGCATTATTCTTGCTAGCTCCTCTAAAATGCGATTTTTGAGCTCCACAACTCCATTATGTTGTGGAGTTCGAGGTGCTGAAAAGTTATGCTCAATACCATGTTTGCCACAATACTTATCAAAGAGATGGTTTTGAAATTCACCTCCATGATCGCTTCGAATTATAATTATTTTTAATTCCATTCTGTTTTGGGAAAGTTTTGCAAAACTCTTAAAAGCGAAAAAAGTTTCATCTTTGCTACGAAGGAATATAGTCCAAGTAAATCTAGAGTAGTCGTCAACGATTAAAAAACCATAATAATTTACACCTAGACTCTTTGTTCTAGAAGGTCCAAAGAGATCCATATGGAGAAGCTCAAGGGGTCGTGAAGTGTAAATCATATTTTTAGATTTGAAAGAGACCCTTGTTTGCTTTCCCATTTGGGACGCGTCACATAGGTGATCTTTTGTAAATTTTATCTTTGGAAGACCGACTAATAGATCCTTAGATACAACCTTATTAAGTAAATCAAAGTTAACATGTGCTAGACGTCTATGCCAAAGCCAATGATCATCATTCAAGGTGACTAGACACTTAGTGCTTATTAATGATACATCAAAAAGGTCAAGCATATAGATGTTGTTTACTCTAATACCCTTAAAAAAAAATTTTGTTCAGTGTTTTCAATTATGCAACAAGTGTTTGTGAAAGTAACTTTATAACCCTTGTCACACAATTGGCTAATACTTAACAAATTGTGTTTAAGCCCCTCTACTAAATGAACATCAGAAATAGTAGTGGTAGAGGGATTACCTACACTACCTTTACCGAGTATTGCTCCTTTGTTATTGTCTCCATAAGTAACATATCCTTTCTTCTTTGCTTTAAGTCAATGAAAATCGATATGTCACCGGTCATATGCCTTGAACACACGCTGTCTAGAAACCATTTTCTATCCATGAATGTAAGACACTTTTCCTGCAATATCAAAAGAGAGAGGTAGGTACCCAATTTTCATTAGGTCCATGTGGGGAAGCGGTAACATGGTTGCCTTTAGGCCTCCATTGGTAAATGCCTTTAGGAACAATAAATCTCCTAAACTTGCATTTTTCAATGGTATGACCAAAACGACAACAATAATGACATAAACCATGATGATGATGTATTTTCTTACTTTTTCTCATTGAATCATTTGGAATCTTTTCTACAAAAGAATATTTTGCATATGGTGGATTCAATAATTTCTTAAAAAGTCTTAGATCAACAACAAAAGTCAACTTTGACTGTAAAGCTTTTTCCAATTTGGCACTAAGACTTCTAACCTCTTGTTGCCAAATATGACAAACTTCACATTCCCTTCTAGGAATACATCCTCTAACATCCTTATCCTTTGAACTTTCTGCAATACTAGCTTTATAGACTTTACCCTCCAAGAATGAAAATATTTTTTTATCGGAGGATAATCTCTTAAAAGCATCTTCAGCTTTGTTTTGTAGTTTTTCAAAAGCTATATTCAGTTCAGAAAAAGACATAGAAGAAAAATTGTTATGATATGCTTGTCTTACTTTCTTGTCGTGGTTGTTTTTCTTGTGGTAGGACTGATTTTTTATGTGTTCCATGAGACATAAATTTGGAGTCTCATCACTATAACTCGAACTGTCATCGTTTGATGAATCACTATCGCTTTCCCATGCAATGTAAGATCTTCTTTGTTTATTGAACTTCTTTGGTGGAGCTTTTTCTTTGTCCTTTTTCATCTTTGGACATTCTGGTTTGTAGTGTCCAACTTTACCACAATTGTAGCAAGGTCCTTTACTTATTTGTTGTTTATTCTCTTCTTTTCTTGGATCTTTGGACTGTTTTCTATAATTTATGAGATTCTTATCGGAGTGCTTGATTCCATTCTTTCGAATAAACCTATTATATTTCCGAACAAAGAGTCCCATTTCTTCATCATCAGAATTCTCATCATTACTTGAGTCATTATCATTTTTCTCTTTGTTTGAGGACTTGGAGCTAGAAGCCATTAGAGCTATTGACTTATTATCACCCTCCTTGTTTTTATTCTTCTCCTTCTTACTCTTGTTTTCATATTACTCAAGATTTTCCAGTTCTTGTTGATGTTCTTCCAGCTTGTCAAACAGAGTTGTAATGGTAAGAGTAGTGAGGTCGTTGGCTTCCTTGATAGCTGTTACTTTAGGTTTTCCATTCCCTGCTAAGACATCTCAGAATTTTATTACTATAAATTTCATTGGAAACAGGTTTTCCAAGTGCATTTAAACAGCTTACAAGGTGAACGAATCTCCTTTGCATGTCGGAAATAGATTCTCCTTGTTTCATGCGAAAGAGCTCGAACTCTTGATTGAGTGTGTTAATGCGGGACTGTTTAACTTCAGTAGTGCCCTCATGGGAAATTTCTAAAGCATCCCACATGTCTTTAGAAGACGTGCAATGAAACACCCTATAATACTCATCAACACCAAGTGCTGAGATTATCATATTTCTGCCTCTCCAATCACACGACCACTACTTTTCATCTATTTCATTCCATTGATCCTCAAGTTTAGGTACTATTGCACCTGCATCATTCCTCATGGTAATTTGAAATGGACCATTCTAAATGACAGTCCATACATTATTGTGAATGGAATTTATGTGTACTCGCATGCAGTATTTCCAGTAGCCATAGTTTTCACCATTGAAAACAGGAGCTCTATTATACGCCCCCTTTGGTTCAAAAGCCATAGTGTTACAAGTAAACACAAAGCACCAGCGTACCAGCGCTCTGATAACACTTGTTAGACGGTGTGGCAAGTGATCAAGAGGGGGGATGAATATATCACCTCCTTGTTTATCAAGGATTTAAAACATTTTATCAAAGTTTGTTAAAAGCAGTAGAAGAGTAAGGTCCAGAATCAACTTCTGTCTATTTTTGAACCAACTACTAGAAAATCGATCATACGGTAAACTTGCTTGATTTTATTAGTATGAAATAGATGAATCTTAAACACAGATTAATTAACGTTTTTAATGCACTTATCACTAGAACAATGTTTCCAATGAATTAAAACTTGCAAGCAATTTTGTCAAATGGTTGTCGTGTGCTTGTTTGATGGTTAATAATGGTGATTTGATGAAAGTGTTTGAACCACTATTTTATCATTAAACAGAAAACTCAGCAAGCCAATTGAATCATAAAATTATGGAAAATCTAAAGAGATAGAGAGAAAGAAAAATAATATGCAGGCAGTTTAGTAAGGAAGTTGAGATTGAGAACTCTTATATCAATTTTGCTGAAAGTTTGTATACAAGGTTACGCTACAAAGACAGAATGAAATCCATATGATCTTCTTCTTCTTGTAATAACCTCCACTTGATATGAGCTTATCAAGATTCCCTGCAATATCCACAATCAAACCTCTACTTCCACGACCTGTTTGCAAAAATCCCTCTGATTTCCAAACCCCTCGCTACGGCTAAATTTGACTTGTGCGACTGTGACTAACAAACCCACAATAACACACCCGTTCTTGAAGGACAAACCCTTGGTTTTTCCTCGAAACCCCCTTATGAGTCTTCAACCCAACTGAGATCCCTTGAATGAACACATGAATGTTATCTCTTGATCCAATTGAACAAAGATGTATGACTTTCGTTGTTGTTGTTGAATTAAGATGACTGAGAAGATGATGAAAGATGAAGTATCTTCCAGGCTTCTTGTTGCTCAGTAATTTATGCATACAATTGTAATAATGTGTCACACTTAATTTGTTGCTTAAAACTTACTTATATATGTAACAGAAAATGGTTCGAGACAGATATTCGCATTATGAGTCGATGCATGTTAGCATGAGTCGACTCATGTTAGTTATACAACACAAAATGAGTCGATGTAAGTTGTTATGAGTCGATGCAAACTGATACTACAACATATTACAGAGCCAACCATTTTACATGAGTCGATACATAACACGTATGTGTCGACACATACTGAATTGAATTTTTATTTTTGAAGATAAAACGTGTTATGTGTTGATGCATGGAGTTATGTATCGATGCATAAAAGTTGAAACTTGTTTTCCAGGAACATCAACATATCATGTGCCGATGTATGAAGTTATGTATCGATGCATAAAGGTTGAAAATTATATTCCAGGAGCACCAACATGTTATGTGCCGATGCATGGCATGTATGTGTTGACTCATACTGAAGCAACACCGTTTTTATGATTCTTTGCTTAAATATGTGTCGATGAAAAGCTCTTTGTGTCGACTCATAACAGTGTTTTATGTGTAAAACACATTGTTAACTCTTTTTAAACATGTTATATTGTATTTTTACAATGCACGCATATAGGTAAAGCATTTTCAACATTCATTGATTATTTCACACATATTTGTTATCATGCAAAACTAATTATATGAAGGGATTGCTCACATAATGGACCTCACATCTTACTCATGCACCCCTTGACCTTTTATTCTATTTATTTATATTTTTTATTCATTATTAATTTTAAACAAATAAGATAAAAACAAGGCTTTTTTATACAAGTCCAAGCCCACTATATCTTGACCTAATTCTCTTCTATAAATTGCATGCATTTAGACAAAGAATGGACACGAAACCTTGTGCAAGGAACTTCCAAAAATTCACAAAATTTCTCAAAATGAGGGCAACCTTAGAACCTTAGTTTCAACCACCTTCAACACATACCAGCCATTCCAATCTATTCCTAGAAGATCATAGGGTAAGGTTGGATCATTTACAATGATCCAAAAGGCCAGAAACACACGAGCATGTATCACCGGTTTCATCATTGCATGGTTTTCATATCTTTTATTTCATTATGTTTTTTCGCATAATAACTTTGCTAACATGTTCATTAGGTTTAATGGTGTAGGAATAACCTAAATAAGGATCCCCATAATGGCCAAATCACGAACCACCATGTTCATACCGATTTGCATTATTTTTTTCATAGCTCCTAAACCAGCTCGGTTCAGTCCAAACTAACCATTCCATTGAGTTCAAAGGCCTCTATTTAGGGGGGTAGGGTACCCCTGGATCTCTAACAGTGTCTCTTTTTGCAGGAACAAAAAATAAGCCACCGGAGTTAGGGCTCCAGCGCCTCTCTGGTCCAGTCAATTAATATTGGAATAAAATTATTTCGTTTGAGTTTAAACAATGGATGTATCACCATGCCAGTGGTTAAAATGTGCATTCTAGGCTTTCCTCTATCAAGGCGTGGGTTTGATCCCTGCCTTTTGTGACTTTTTTTCATAATTTATGATTTTTGTAGGTTAACATACAAAGCTTGTTGATGTTATCCCTTGTATACAAGCGCGTGCTTGGCGCAATGGTGAATGTGTTGGATGAAATAGCTAAGGGCGTGGGTTCAACACCCACCCCTGGCAGTATTTTTAAAACTTGTCTTTTTTCATATTTTTATCAATTTTACTTAAAAACCCCAAAATTCATAAACCATAAATATTTTTAAGACAAACCTAATTATTTTTCAAAACCTTTTTAAAAACCTAATCAAATTAATTTTTTTGGGTTTTCAATTTAGTTAATCAACTTTGTTTTTTTAAATTAAAATTAATTAGGTTTTTTTTAGGGTTAATCATCATTAAAAACTTTTTTTTATCAAAAATCACCAAAAAAATGTTCGATTTCCTTTTTCCTATTTTTTCATTTTTGTGTAGTTTATTATTCTCCCATTGTTTCCAATTATGTAATTATTTCCCGGTTTGCAATAGTAATTAGGGACTACTTTCCGCATTTTCATTATGTAACTGCCCAAAGCATTGTAATTGTCTAGGGTTTTCTTTCTGCATTTTTTTCGGTACATTTACTGCTTTTATATGTTACTATATTACTGTTAGTAATTAGGTCTTGTATGGAAAGATTAAAAACAAATGATAGCTAACCCTAATTTCAAGACTAAAAATAATTGAAAACAAATCACTCGCACACTCGCACCTCTAGGGTAACCTTCCTTGTTGCCTTCGGGAAAAAAACAATCATGTCCCTCGAACGTGGGGATGATTTAGAAAAGTTCCTCAATATAAAGATCATTGTCCCTCGATGACCTTTCTATGTTTCCTTTGTTAAATGATCTAGTCCCTAATGATAATTGCTAAAGCGTCCTTACCAGTTGCCTTCGATGATTGTACGATGATCTGTGCATGTCCCTTCACATCCAACGATAATGCTTCTGGCTAACTAATGGTAGGATAATATTATCTAAAGGAGGAGGAAAATTACAAGAAAGACCTTGAGTAGGTAGACCGCTATTAATCGCTTGCTCACAAACATTTCAAAAAAACAAAACATTTTTCACACAATTACACTCTTCAAAAATATTTTCAAACAAACACTTTGTACGCCTTCTCAAGGACAGATATGACAATCACTACAAAGTTCAACTTTTTAGAATATTTTTTAAAACACACAACACAAAGCATTTTCAAAGAAAGTGAGCTAAGGGATTAAGAGCTCGTAGATAACTACGGATGGAAAGGGTGCTAACACCTTCCCTTTTCATAACCTACCCCCCTGTTGTACCCCAATTTTTGCCCCTAAGATTCCTTTATCATCTCATATCAACTCAATCATATCAAGATCACACTAGGGTTTGGCTCTTCTCCCTATCTCTAGGATTCCTCATGAGGAATCACTAAGCACTTTAATTTGTATATTTTGATCATATTTGTCTTGTGTTGATTAACTTTAACTAACAAACACAATGAATGTTTTCTCTAAATAATGATACTATAGGTGAGCACACAACACATTTCATCAGGTTGATTCATAGGTTCATGAGTTTATTTCCATGACTTCTTCAACAAAGCTTCATTGAGATTCAAGTTTCATCATTGAGAGTGCTTTGTAGTAATATCATTACAAGGTCTACCATGATTCATCATACCTCAATTTGTCAAAGGAAGTCAAAAGATGCAAAAATTGATTGAAGAAGTTTGACCTAATTAGACAAGTTCTTGTTTCCTTGATCACAAGTGCATAACTCTCTCAATCCTTAATATTTGTAAGTGGATATTGTTTCTATGGATTTTTATTATCATCCACAACAACTTCTATTCACATTGCAAAAGTTATTGTGCAAGGAAGGTTGTCAAAATTGAAAGGGGTTTCCAAATCATTTTGGTGCTTTAGGAGCTAGGATTTTGAACTTCTAAGGGCTATATCTTGTTCACATTTTGAGATTTTTTTAGTGATTCTAAAGATATGATTCTCTTTAAAGTGTTATCAACCAATCACTTCAAAGGTTTCAAGAAAATTTTATATCATTTAGCCCATTCTTTTTCCACATTGATCTTAAGAGTGTGAACTTCAACTCTTCTTTTATGTGCAAGACTTAAAAATGGTTGGAAGATGCCTCAAAAACTCAAAAGATTATAGGTCACCTGATGAACTTTCACCAATTTTACAAGGCTATAAATTTTTAAATGCTTGGTATTTTTGAGCGAATCAAGTTTCACAATGCTCTTTGCGAAGACCACTTCAATCTAGCATCATTAATCAAAGCAAGATTTTGGAGGAAGGCCTTGTTTGGAATTAAAACATTAGAAGTACAAAAAGTCAGCATCTTTTTCTCAATTTTGACTCATCATATTTGATCTCACTATTTGCACATTGCAAGGATGGTGACCTTATCTTTTAAATGCTTCAAGAATTATACCCTAAGACCACTTGAGCAGTGAATACCATTGATTCAAAGTTTGTACCTTGGAACTGAAGTTTCACTTCAATTCAGATTTCAATTTTCATAATGTGTCTTCTAATCATCAAATTACCATGTTTTTTTCACTTAAGCATGACTAGCAAAGATAATTGGATTATTTAGAGTGACAAAACCCATCATTTGGATGATTTTTTATGCACATGTGAACACACTTTGCTAGTGTACACAGGTGTGCACGAATTCATTTGAAGTTACATCATTCACCCCCCCCCCCTCTTGATCTCATTCACTTATCCTATAAATACAGGCTCTATTCCACTCATTTTGGCAAGCTTGAACATCCAAAATCACCCTGTTAAACTCCCTCTATAACTCACTTTTCTGAGTTTTCGAATTCCTTTTTTCTCTACTTTTCAATCCAATTTCTTCGTTGATCCTTCATCCTTGAACTTCACTGAAGCTAACAGAAGAATAACTAAGCCTTGAGGTGCCTTAAATGGCACTAGCCAACTCCATTTACAGAGCAAGTTCATCTTACTTCGTTCAAGTAGTTTAAGGAACCAAATCTTCTAACTCAAATTACTGGAATGATCTATGATGTTCCCTGATGCTTGCTATTAATTCAATTTTGGTGAATCAAAGCATTTTATGCTTCTATTTTCGATTTCAAAATTTTCAAAACATCTCTGTTTTTTTCAAATAGAGTAAGTGTGTTTTATATAAATTTGGCGTGAGGTTATGGTTGTGATCGTCTTGAAGAGACGCGTCTGATGATACCACTATGAGCATCTAAATTTACAGACTTAAGAATCATGGTTTCACCCTAGTTACAGGGTAGCTGGAGGTTGAAGATGACTTACATGGCCTCTTCAACCAATGAGAGCGAGACAATTGAAATGTTATGATTGGTCTGATTTTCGTGACTTCAGTGCGCGCTTGTTGATCGTGGATCACCATACATCATCACTTTTGAGCCATCAGATGCGCCAGCGTGTTTTAATGAACTGGATCCAATGCCTCATATTATTTCTGATTTATTTATTTTTATAAAAAAAAATTTAATTTGTTTTAATTTCAAAATTTTATAACTCTCTTATTTTTTATCCAAAAATTATGAAAAAAAAAATATATAAATACTTTGAATTATTTCTGACTTTATGAATATTTTTTCATATTTTTATTTTAATGTTTGGTATTTTTCATAATTTTTGAATTGTTTTCCTCATTTTAATTTTTAAAAAAATACTTATTGGCATTTTTAAATTCTAAATAAATTATCAAGATCAGTTTCTTTATTTCTGACTTTCTGAATTTTTCCTAGAATTTTATTTTGACTTCTATTGTTTTTAATCTTTTTTTAATTATTTGAGTTATTTTATTTAGTTTAAAAAATACTTTTCTATTTAAAAAAAATTACCAAAGAATTTATAAAATTATTTGAGATCACTTCTGACTTTTCTTTGGTCTCTTTTAATTTTTCTTTGATACTTTGAATATAGTTTTCTATTTTGCCTTTTGTTTTCATTAAAAAAACAATTTAAAAATCATCTTCTTTTTTATTTTGTTTATTAAATACAATTTATTTTTGAATATATTCTGATTATGTGATTTTTGATCATGAACTTCATTAACATCATGGATCTTTAGTGTTGAGTTTAACTCCACTAAAATGGATGAATGATTTTAATGATAGTTTGATTAAAATTTTTGATTCAAATACATCCCCTCCCTCTTCATGTTATCCCTTTCTTATTTTTTCTACATGTTGTTAGAGGATGATTTACATATCATCTCTCCAAACATATGAAACATCGATTGCTATTGGCCGGCCTCAAAATAGGTGCGACTTCTATATAAGTCCACTTACGATTTCTTAACATAGCGCTAAATTTGGTCCCGATTTGAGAGATGATCATTCGTGGCCCAAAACTCTGTTTGCAAGCCCAAGTATGTTTAAATTGAAACCTTTGATCCAATAACCTTGAGGTTCATTGTTAGGAGGCTTTGGTTTTATCAATCCTCTAATGAATCTTCATGAACTTTAGTCTAAGTGAATCATTTAAACATCGTTGATCATTTATTGTCGCCTCGAGATTTTGAAATGAATGATATACTTGGCAAAAAGCAAATGAAACTTGTTGTTGAGAGGCTTTGATTTTATCAATCTTCTATTGAGTTTTCAATTGCAAGTTTCAAGATGGTCATTCAACTAACCTCTAATTTCTAACCCATTAACAATTGACTTTTAGTTTTATGCTTTTACCTTATGTCCTTACTTTAAGCACCATTTATTTTAGAATTTACATTTCATGCTATTTTCATCTTTGCTCACTTGAGCATTTATCTTTATGTCATTTTTATTTTTCTCACTTGAGCTTTCATTTTCTTTTTGAAGATACCTAATAACCAACTTGAACAATAAAAAGCTTCAAGGTTGCTTGGACTATTTGGTTATTATCCTTGGAGTTATGGACTTCTTGGACTTAGGATTAGAGACCTTGACTACCTTGAGACCTTGTGCTTATATTGTTATTTTGTATGGAGTTCTAGGGGTTTGCCCCGAGACATTGGGTTGTTTTTTTCTTTGTGTGTAGGTTATTTTGATTATATGCTTTGTCCTTAATTGGGAATTCATCTGTATACAATCGTTACTCTGCTCAATTTTTGTGAAGACTTAATGCGTCGGATGTTTGGTATTCTTAAGAGGTTTATTATCCTTGCTTGTTTGGTTTCGAATCCAAAGATAGGAATTCTACATTGACTCATTATGTCAAGTGTTGGCTTCTTGTTGGTTAGACGGTTCTTTTCCCTAACTTTTACTTTATGCTTTAGGATAGTCCCTTCATCTCCTCCCATCTTCTTTAAGTTCAAAAATCTTCTCCCTCCTTTTCAAAACTATTCTTGTTTTCTAACTTGAATCGCTTTCACAATAAACTTGGACTTAGGTCCATGCATTTTCAAAAATATTTTCTTAATCAAACTTTAAACAACTTAATAATACTCTGACATTTTTGTGAGAAGACTAAAATTCAATCAATCTCATTCAAACTATTTTGCCACTTTGGCTTTTTACTTTAAACTTTTCTCAAAATATTAGACTCTTGCAATCCTTGTAGTGATGCGAGCTACTATACTTCTACGATATGTAGTGAAGTGAGATATTTCCCACTTGGGTGTTGAGCGAGGCTTTGTTGATTTTAAAATCCAAGCTATATCCTTCACTTTGAGATGGCGCAAATTCTCCTTTCTCATAATCGTGGGTACTTAGTATGTTTGTACACTCGGTAATGACGATTATGTCTCGTCTCTTAAAATTAACCAACACACTTGTGTTTTAAAATTTCTATAGGTGAACTATGAGTACCCTGATCCCCTATTTCACGAAAGGTGGTACATAGGCAGTAAAGGTTCACAATTGCTGCGGGTGAAAAATTTGTAAAAAAATACTTCATTTCTCATCCCCACTATCCATTTTTGTATACAACACTTATAGCCAAAATACATAGATTTTTAAAGAGGTTCATGCGGAGTATCCTAGATGTTTAGGGTGATAATACCTTCCCTTTACATAAGCAACCCCCGAACTTAGATTATCTCCCCCTCTTTTTGGGTTATTCACTCTTTTCTCATTCTTCTGGAAACAATAAAGCGCGGTGGTGATTTTTATTTAATTTGTGCGAGTCAAGTCAATCCAATGGCTTAGTCTCAGCATTTCTACGGCTACAGAAAAATCGGCGACTTCATTGGGGATAGATTGACCAATTGTTGGTCCATCCCTAAGTGGGTTAAGCTTATCTTTGTTTATCTGTGTATGTGCTATTATTGTTTGTATATTTTGTGTTGTATATGTTTTTCTAAATTTTCTTGGTTTTTAGGGTGCTTGGTGATTTCTCATAAGTCCTCTGCCTGAACTTGGGCAAACTTAAGATAGGATGGGTAGTATAGTCATGTTAAATTTGAGGGAGTAATCCCAAAAAAGGAGGCATGAGATCCCCCACTCAAAGGAGGCTCCTTCGATTGTAGTATCGTTTACCGAGTAATCAGGAAGACATGATGCTTTTAGGTGTAGTGTGGAAATTATGACGGAGTAATCCGGAAATTTTTGTCACGCGATGCTACACTAAAACGTGTTTTTCCTAAGAATATTACTAATTACCAAGTCAATCGGGACGTTGGTAATACCCGAAGGAAGGATGTAGACTCTGAGAACCTTTTAGAACCTTGTTCAGTATGTGATAAACTAGTATTCCATACCTTGTGGGTAGTACCTTTGACCTCATCCTCGTGACTTCAAACCTATGAACCCCCCATATTTGTGATCTTGTGTGTGATTGTTGCATCATGTATTCATGCACTCATGAGCATCCTTTAAAAAATTTGTTTCAAGGACTTAAAGTTGGATTTTTGCGAATATCTCAGGTACTATTTGACCATGGATTCTGGAAAAAGAAATACTCGCAAGTACAGTTTCAAGGATCCTAAGAAAGATGATTTGATGAGTCTGATTCCCGAGATCGAGAGTTTTACATATTTTCAGAAGAAATATGGATCCATCGTGTCTCTTATGAAGCTCATGATGAAGGAGGGTATTGTGATACGATGGCAGAACCGACTGTTATACTGATTTGCTTTTTGTATTCGCAAATGTCGCGGTAAGCAAGAGTCGCCACCGACTTTTCTTTTATCCAACAAAGGAAAGGGTGAAAAGAATATAAAAAGACCTTTTTCGAGATTTTTGAGTAAGGGGGTAGATTATGGAAAGGGAAGATGTTAGCACCCTCTCCATCTGTGGTTTTCCACGGGCTCTTAGGTACTTCCTCATTTTGAAAAATATTTGTGTTTGTGGGTTTTGAAAGATTTTGTTTGCTTTATGGTAACTCTTGTATCAGTCCTCAAGAGTGTGATAAAGCATTTTTGAAAAGATTTTTCAAAGTGTGTAAGTGTGAAAATTTCCAGGTTTGAGCAAGTACTTAAGAGTCATCTACCTACTCAAAAAAGGGTGTTCTTTTCTTCCTACACTTTAGACAGTGCTATCCTACTATTAGTGAGTAGGTAGCCCTATCGTCAGATGTTGAGGGACTACTGAAAGAGACGTTGTGGTCATTAAAGGCAACTTGTAAGGATATCTTAGCATTCGAAGGGATTGTCATCATATAGGCAACATCGAGGGACAAGATCATTTCTCATAGGCAACTCGAAGGACGTTTAGGGACCATGATCTTTTATGATGACTTTTATACCGAGGGTCTTTGCTAAGATACCCCTACGTTCGAGGGACATGGCCATTATTTTACGAGGCAACCAAGTGAGGTATACCCTAAGGGTGCAAGTGTGCAACAGTGTGTTTTTTCAGTTATGTTTATCTTGCAATTAGTGATCTACTGATTAATTGATTCTTGTCATGCACGCCTAAATTTATAACCATTATATACAAGCATGTGAAGAAAAAGCAAGAAATAAAGTCATACGCTATTACAGGGCTTTGGTGTAGATACATAAGTAATGGACTGAAGAGTAAAAATGCGAAAATAAAAACCCTAATTTAGCTATTACAAACCGGGCGCAGTTACATAAGTGGTAAAAAAATAAATCGTATGGAAAAGATAATAGTGCCCAAAATTAAGACGGGAAAAAATTTTAAACCCTAAAAAAAACTAATTGCTCATTATAAATATTTTTTTTGTATTTATGAAAAAAAAATAATTGAATTTTAACCTGACTCTCTAATTAATTTTAATTAATAAAATAAGGTTAAAATTTAATTAAATTAATTAAATTGCAACAAATTAATTTTATTAAAAAACTCTAAATCCAAATTTTTCTGATTTTCTGATTTTTTATGATTAAAAAAATGATTTTTTTGAAATAATTAAAAATGGCAAAGAATTTAAATAAGAATAATAAAAGAAAAGAAGAATGGGCCTGAAGGGGGCTGTGAATCCAATCTGGAGGGTGTTGTTTGAATTTTTGCAAACCCTAGGTTTGGTTAGCCCACAAACTTTGCGCCTGATCCAATGTTGTAGTGGTATGGAGGTCCATGGTGTGGAAGTATTTCCAGGGGCGTTGGATCTGGGGATGATAGATCTGATGGTGATGATATGGTTGGCCCATGGTGCGCGCTTGTGAGTGTAATACACTGAATCTGCAAGAAATAAATTAGGAAAATATAACATTCCAGACCTGGGGATCGAACCCAGGTCTCTCCCTTTGCCAAGCGCTTCCTCTACCATCTGAGTCAGGTGGTCATTCATTATATGAAGCAAACATAAAATAATATAACCAAAATAAATTTCAGAAATTCCTTTTATGCAAAAAACGTGCTAATTCAAATGATCCAATCAGGTTGTGCCACGCCTTCATCTTCTTCAGCCATCCGTCGTTTTAGCTTAAGGACTTTTACGTACGGACTAAATCTGTCACTAAAAACCCTTCACATCTCAAAAATTCACAACAGGAAATATAAATACAATTCAAGGTCATGGATCAATTGGGTTTGATCCTCTGAGCATGATGGTATCCATTGTTAGGTCCAATTTTGCCTGCATCTTAAAACCCTAAAACGAAGGTTAAAACCCTAACAATGGCAGTTTGTCATATATGTATCAAAACTGGAAATTAAGTATTCAAATACATTTTAAATGCTCATACAAACAGTAATGCATAATCAAAACCTATTTATAATGCATGTATGATCAAAATCTAATTTAGAAAAATATGTGCAAACTGTGATGATGTATGTGGTGATTCTTGATGCTTTGATGCATGAGAATGATGTTGTTAGCTTCAGAACATCCCCAGGAATGGATTGCAAATGTCCAAGCTCCTTGAAACCTTATACAAATATCAATCCGATTGTCACTTTTTTGTCAAAAATTTGGAACTTCTTAGGTCTACTCTATGCGGAAAAACCTCCTCCTTTTGGTCTGGCAATGTTGTACATATATATGAGAATGCATTAGGTTAACAAAATTGGATAGAATCTTGAAGATTTGTTAAAGGAAGATTTGATTTGCAATTTGGATTTTTTGTTTATAAAGTTGGCCAAAACATGCTTTTTTTCCTTCCAATCAACCCTTGCACGATATCTTGACTTGATCATCTGATTCTAGACCTATGATATGATCCTAAAACAAATCTTTGGATTTTATTTCATTATTTCACTATTTTATTTGATTTATTTTGATTTAAATGAATAAAAATTCAAATAAATAAAAAAAATCTCATAAAAATAAAATAATGGGTTTAAATATCCTAAATAAGTTCATGGATATGCTTGAGATCCAAAACCCACGCCCATTAGTCCAAAAGATCTAATTTGCTCACATTGACTTTTGTGCATTTTCATACAATTGGTCAAATTTAGCAATGCATATCATTCTCAATTTTAACCCTATGAGGGTGTTCTTGGACTTTTTAGATATCTTAGGATTTCCTCTAAACAACCCTTTTAGTTTCACCTCAATTGGATCTTCAACGTTCATGTAATGAGCTTTGACCCAAAAGTTGTTTTTGTTGACTTTTTGAAAGGACCTATAACGTTTGAGCTTGTATCTTTTTATTGAGTCATTTCTTGAACTTGAGGACTGAAGAGAAGTTGTAGGGAATTAGATTCTCTTCAAAATGAGACTTGGAGGAAATTTTTTTGATAAAGTATGAGAAAGTTATGCCTGGTCAATGTTTGGTTGACTTTTCCTATAGAAACCCTAATTTGCCATTTTTTACTTTTGATGAGTTAGGAGCATTTATTGAGGAATCATAATCAACCCTTGATCAAATGATGGATAATACTTCAAAATACTAATGTTGACCAAAAATATTGAAGTTTGACTGCATTTGGGCCACGATTGACTTTTGACCTAGTACAGTTGATTTCCAAGCATTTGAGCAGATGACTGAGCAAACTTATTGCTCAAGGCATGGAATTTGGCATGGATGATATTGAGGACATATTAAGACAATGGATAACATTTTGGATCCTTTAGACTCATACATCTTGCTTGAAATTGAAACCCTAGTTTGAGGTTTATTGCCTTGGGAGGAGAATTTGTCTGGTCAATTCTTGGTCATCCTTGAGCAATTGAGGACCTCTAGAGGCATGTCTTGAGTGAAAATGGGAGGGAATATTTTGGGGTAATACAGCTTCCCTTGTTCAATCTTCTTAAACCTGAGGATGTAGATTGGTTGGTCTGCCTTTCGTTATCTAAAGGTGGGAGATGATTGAACACTAGAGTGCCCAGAAATTTGCACTCATCTGAAACGATACTTGCATGTGTAGGTAATATCAGAAATAGGCTTACAGATGGAATTTGGAGAAGGTGACAGAAGATCGTCGAAGATGGGTTTAAAGATGTCATCCAGAGAATATGACAGAGAGTTGTCAGAGATGGGCTTGAAGATGCCATCCGAAACAATGTTGATTTCATGAGATATTTCTTTGTGGGAATTCCTACGCCTATTATTGAGGACTCCGCTGAGGAATGTTGGTATCCGCTTGGGAAATAGATTTTAGGAGCTTCAGTTGTCCATTACTCTACTAGGGAGTCATCTCTTGATTGAAGAGACGGAAGTGAACTACTATCTGGTCAGGATCTAGGCTTCACAGTGACTTGCTGAGGATTATAAGTCTGACTGCTATCTGGGCGTATTCGCAGCGACTTACTGGGGGAATGAGATTAAATTGTTATCTGGTCGTGCTCCAGGCTTTGTAGTTTCTTTAACTGGAATAGAAATCAGAAGAATCTTAGGGTCCATTCAACTGGAACAGGAATCAGAGAGATCTTGGTGGAGATCTGACTGAACCAGAGAAGGTCTTTAATTAACTTTGACTAGAACAAAAATCAGAAGAATCTTAGGATCAATTCAACTGAACCAAACAAAAGTCTTGGGTCAATATTCAACGGGAATAGGAATCAGAGAGATCTTAGTGGCGATCTTACTGAACCAGATAAGGTCTTTAATTAACTTTGACTGGAATGTAAATCAGAAGAATATTAGGATCGATTCAACTGAACCAGACAAAAGTCTTGGGATATCTTCAACCGGAATAAGAATCAGGGATATCTTAGTGGCAATCTGACTGAACCAGAGAAAGGTATTTAATTAACTTTGACTGGAAAGGAAATCAGAATAATCTTAGGGTCGATTCAATTGAACCAGACAAAAGTCTTGAGTCAATCTTCAACTGGAATAGGAATCAGAGAGATCTTAGTGGCGATCTGACTGAACCAGAGAAGGTATTTAATTAAATTTGACTGGAACATAAATCGGAAGAATCTTAGGGTCGATTCAACTGAACCAGACAAAAGTCTTGGGTCAATCTTCAACTGGAATAGGAATCAGAGAGATCTTAGTGGCGGTCTGAATGAACCAGAGAAGGTATTTAATTAACTTTGACTTGAACAAAAATCAAATGAATCTTAGGGTTGATTCAACTGAACTAGACAAAAGTCTTGGGTCAATCTTCAACTGGAATAGGAATCAGAGAGATCTTAGTGGCGATCTGACTGAACCAGAGAAGGTCTTTAATTAACTTTGACTGGAACGGAAATCAAAAGAATCTTAGGGTCGATTCAACTGAACCAGACAAAAGTCTTGGATCAATCTTCAACTGGAATAGGAATCAGAGAAATCTTAGTGGCAATCTGACTAAACCAGAGAAGGTCTTTTGAGAATGTCATTCTGAGGAAGATGCTGCAATGGCCTGTAGCTTTTGATAAAACTACTAGGTCACATAAGTATCCAACGATGTTTATTAATTTGATCTTTTCCCTAAAAAAGGCAAAGAGTTATTCATATGAAATGTCATGATGTATGGAAGGCATTGTGGTGATGTTCTCAAAATAAATGAGATTATGTTGTATGCGATATGTATGTGCATGCCATAATGTATGAATATGGAATGCTATTGTGATGTTTCTTAGTCTGGGAAAGTAAATCCCGGACTGCTGTTGAAGAGTATAAGGAGGTTGAGTCCTTCGTTTCCGCTAGAGATGATGGATGGATATAATTTGTCGGGGATTTCCTTTTTCTGTTTGAGGATGTTCTGTCGGGGATTGACTATGCTTGAGAATAACTTTGTGGAGGGAGATGCTTTATTGGAAGATTTTTCCATTTTAGAGAAATAAACTCTGTTGGGGAATGAACTTCCGTAGTTAGAGAAATAAACTTAACTCGGGCGGAGATTTTATAACTGTTTGAAATTATAAAACTCGGCTGGGGAATACAGATTGCAGCTGGAGAAGGAATTTTGTTGGAGGAGATAATTTATGCTTGGGGAAGGAGAGATCGAAACTTTTGGTTGTTTCTACTCTGTGGGGAACAAAACGTCACAGAGTCATATGTAATGGTGACTTTGTCTCAAAATTGTCTCTGCCCCTGTACCTGTTGGAAGGAGTAACTGTCGGGACTAAAATGGTTTTTTAGACTTTGCCTTGTTCCTCAAAGTCATGAGCAACTGTCTTTCTATTTCTTATGCAAATATTTGTGAACAGAAATCATATTCAAATGTATATGTCAAGAATAAGTCATTGAACATTTTTGCAAAACAAAACAGAAAAAGAAAAACAAACAGTTTTGTACTTTCAAAGAAATGATTTGTATTGATTTTTTTTTTGAAGTTCGCCTATAACAGGCATTTTGTACAAAGAGGTTGGCGTTCTAGTAGGAGAACACTGCCGTGAGAGTGAAAACTATACAAAATAGTTTACAAAGAGAAGTAAACAGTATGTGTAACAATCCCATTGAGTTTCAATTCTGCTATTTCCCTTATGTCTCCGAGCATCTCATCACTTTGCTACTTGTCTGTAGCTGACTGGATTGATCGGTACCGTTTGAGCTTGATAGTTTATATTGAAGTATGGTCGCAAGGTAATCCAATGGGACAGAGTGATACGCTTCAAATCCCTAAATTTTGCCTGGACTGCCCTTTCGGGTTTTCAGTCCACCGGGATACCCTTTTTTGCCCAAGCCGCCTTTGCAGGTTTTCGATTTGCCGGGTGTACAGATTTTTTTGTTTTTATCCCTAACTTTTGCTCGAACCCTTTTGGTTCGTAGGGATGCCCTTATTGTTTCCTAGGCCAGTCAACGTAGCGGGTCTTTATTTATGCATAGTATCTTTTCACTATGTCCACATTAACAGGGTGAGGAAGTTCATCACCATCCATGATGGTCAGAATCATGGCTCCACCGGAAAATATGCTTTTGATCACAAATGGCCCTTCGTACGTGGGAGTCCATTTTCCCCTGGGATCACCTTGAGGAAGTATGATGCGCTTGATCACTAGATCACACACTTGATATAATTGACGTCTAACCTTTTTGTTGAAAGCCTTGATCATCCATTTTTGATACATTTTACCATGACAGACAGCAGTAAGTCTTTTCTCATCAATCAGATTCAGTTAATCAAGTCGAGTCAGGATCCAATCGTCTTCGTTTAAGACCGCATCCTTCATGATCCTCAAAGAAGGGATCTGGACCTCAATAGGTAGGACAACCTCCATACCATATACCATAGAATAAGGTGTTGCCCCTGTTGACGTATGTGCTGAGGTGTGGTAACCATGGAGAGAAAATGGTAACATCTCATGCCAGTCTTTGTATGTCACTATCATCTTCTGTATGATTTTCTTAATATTCTTATTAGCTACTTCCATAGTGTCATTCATCTTCGGCTAGTAAGGGGAAGAATTATGATGCTGGATCTTGAATTGTTTATAGAGCTTGGTGATTATTGTATTGTTGAGATTTGTACCATTGTCCGTGATGATTCTCTCTGGCACACCATACCGACAAATCAGGTTATGCTTGATAAACCGAGCCACAACATTCTTGGTAACAGTGGCAAAAGAGCCAGCCTCAACCCACTTTGTGAAGTAATCAATGGCCACTAGGATGAATCGATGCTCGTTGGAAGAGGTAGGTCTAATCTCTCCGATCATGTCAATGCCCATATTCCGAAGGGTCGGGGAGCCGTCAATACATTCAAGGGAACCGGAGGTACATGCACTTTATCACCGTAGATCTGGAATTTGTGACAAGTTCGGGAATGCTGATAACAGTCTGCTTCCATAGTGGACCAATAATATCCTGCCCGTAGGATCTTTTTATCCATGGTATGTCCACTAGAATGGGTTCCAAAGGTACTTTCGTGTAGATCTGCCATAATCCTCTCTGCTTCGCTCTTTTCTACGCACCGAAGTAAAGTAGAGTCATGGTTGCGCTTGTAGAGGATTCCATTACTGAGGAAGAACTTTGTGGCGAATCTTCTCAGAAACTTTTTATCATTGAAAGATGCCCCCTAAGGATATTCTTGAGCTTTGAGATACCTCTTTACTTCATGAAACCAAGGTTTGTCTGCTACTTCTTTAGTGTCAATCTCATAGAAGTATGCTGGTTCATCCAACCTCTCAATAGTGATCCGAGGAGCCTTGTTGTCCCACTTGACCTTGAACATAGATGACATAGTAGCTAGCGCGTCCACTAACTGATTCTCTTCTGGTGGAAAATGTTCAAAGGTGACCTCTTCAAAGTGTGGAAGTAATATCAACACGTGTTCTTTGTACGGGATGATATTCGGGTGCTTCGTATCCCACTCTCCTTTAATTTGACTTATTACCAAGGATGAATCCTCGAAAACTCTCAAGAACTTGATCCTCAGGTCAATAGCAGCTTTGAGACCCATGATGCATGCTTCATACTCCGCCATATTGTTGGTACAATTGAAACATAATTTGGCTGTGAAAGAAGTATGACAGTATTCGGGAGATATGATTACAGCACCAATGCCATTTCCGAGTGCGTTGGAGGCTCCATCAAAAATCATAGTCCATTAGGATCCTTCTTCAGGTCCTTCATCCGGTCCAGGTTCTTCATAGTCAGACACTAGCATAATATTCTCGTCCGGGAACTCAAAATTCATGGACTGGTAGTCATCCACGGCCTGATGAGCCAAATGGTCAGCTAGTACACTTCCCTTCATGGCTTTCTGGGTCGTATATTAGATATCGTATTCGGTTAAGATCATCTGTCATCTTTCTATTCTTCCGGAGAGAGTGGGTTTCTCGAAGATGTACTTGATCAGATCCATCTTAGATATCAACAAAGTAGTGTGGGTCAACATATACTGTCTTAATCAATGAGCAGCCCATGCAAAAGCGCAACAAGTTTTCTCGAGCAGTGAGTATCTTGTTTCACAGTCGGTATAATTTTTGCTAAGGTAGTATATTGCATGCTATTTTCGACTAGACTCGTCATGCTGCCCCCAGCACACACCCTATTGAATTATCTAAAACTGTTAAGTACATTATCAAAGGTCTTCCTTCAATCGGAGACATCAGAATTGGTGGTTCTTGAAGGTATTCCTTGATTCTTTCGAAGGCAGTCTGGCATTCGTCATTCCACTTTACCACTTGATATTTCTTCAGGAGTTTGGAGATTGGCTCACAAGTAGCAGGCAAATGCGAAATGAACCTGGAAATGTAATTTAGTCATCCCAAAAAGCCTTTGACCTCCTTATAAGTGCAAGGAGCCGGCATCTCTTGTATAGCCTTTACCTTTGCAGGGTCTACCTGAATGCCCTTGTCATTGACAATGAACCCTAACAATTTACCAGACCTTAGCCCGAAGGTGCACTTGTTCGGATTTAACCTCAGCTTGTACGTCTTCAACCTATCAAACAGCTTTTGTAGATGATCAAGGTGTTCTTCTTCAGTTTGAGACCTGGATATATTGTCATCAACATAGACCTCTATCTCATGGTGAATCATGTCATGAAACAAGGCTACCATGGCTCGCTGATAGGTTACCCCAGCATTCTTTAATCCAAACGGCATCACTTTGTAGAAGAAAGTGCCCCATTGCGTAACGAAGGTTATCTTCTCCATGTCTTTGGGTTCCATCTTGACCTGATTGTAACCATAGAAACCATCCATGAAGGAAAAGATCTTGTGCTGCACGGTGTTATCAACCAGAACATAGATGTGGGGGAGCATAAAGTCATCTTTGGGGCTTTCCCTATTCAAATCTCTGTATTCCACACACATTCGTACCTTTCCTCCCTTTTTAGGCATCGGAACTACGTTGGCAACCCATTAGGGATAAGAGGTAACACCTAGGAACCCAGTGTTGAACTGCTTCATAACCTCTGATTTAATCTTATCTGACATTTTAGGGCGCATACGATGGACCTTCTGCTTTACCGAAGGGCAATCTTCTTTAGTTGGCAGACGGTGAACCACAATATCCGTATCCAGTCCTGGCATGTCTTCATATGACCAGGCAAAGATCTCGACATAATCATGCAACATATGTATCAACCGCTTTTTGATAATAAGCCCCATATTTGCACCGATCTTGACTTCTTTTTTGTCTTCCTTTGTGCCCAAGTTTATAGTTTCAACTGGATCCTCATGAGGTTGTATAGCCCTCTCTTCCTACTGTAACAGCCTAGCAAGTTCTCCAGGTACCTCACAATCTTCCTCACCTTCGTCCTCGGCTTGGTTGATCGGATTTTCAAAGTCATAACTGGCGATAGTAGAACTGTTATCAATGGGGTCCAAAGTGGATATAGATCTGCAGTTTGATATGTGAGTGTGTGTAAGAGCATAGTTGTATAGACAAAGTAAAAAAGCAGAAAAGAAAAACAAAGAACGCAAAATTTGTATGCATAAACGTCCAATGCTTTATTAATGCCATATGAACATGAAGCATGATAACCCTCACAAATAAACCAATATGCCTCGGGTAAGACAGGTGGCCATATAGTTTATATTGTTTATTACATATCCAAAAAACAAGAAATACCATTACTTCTGAATAAAAGTAATTGGTACAAAGTCCTTTGTCGTCCAGTTACTGGGTCCACCATTGGTAGTAGGGAAGATCCAGCGATCCATGTCGTCGTCAGCCTCACTATCTTCTAGAGCGTTGACCCCGTGATTGCTGATGCGTGGGGAGGTCTTCCAGCACGAGCGCGTCGAACAGCCCTTTGAGCCCCTTAAGAGAAACTCAAACTAAATTTATCATACTTTTATGGAATATCAGGGAGTTGGCCCCAGATGGTAGACCCACCTTCTTCAATAACTGCTTTTGCATCCTTGAGAGAAGCCATCTTCAAGGGAGGTCTGGTGATCTTCGGAATATTGGTGACAGTTTCAGTTGTAGCCATAGTCTGAGGTACATCTTCAAAATTATGGCACGGAGTCTCGATGAACTCACCATCCATTTCCACATATCTGGAGGAATTCAGGTGACTTACCATGTATTCTTCTTCACCGTGTACAGTGACAATTTTTCCTTTGACCGGGTATTTCATCATCTGATGCAAAGTGGACGTAACAGCTCCCTCCCCATGAATCCAAGGGCAACCCAATAAACAAGAATAGGATGGTCTGATATCCATCACGTAGAAGGTAGAGTCAAAAGTATGAGAACCAACTTTGACGGGGATGTCCACCTCCCCGTGCACCATTCTCTTTGAACCGTCAAAAGCCCTCACTACAGTGTTGTTGGGCTTCAAGGTCAAACCTTCACAGTATAGTCTATCCAGAGCTTTCTTAGGCAACACGTTCAATGATAAACCAGTATCTACTAGGACATGGGCCAAAGTAGTGCCCCTGCATTTGACAGAAACATGCAACGCATCATTGTGTTTCCTACCTCTAGGTGTCATATCAGCATCAGAGAAACCCAAACTGTTATCAGCCGTCAAACTGGCCACACAATCTTCAAATTGGTCAGCAGAGGTTTCCTGTGGCACATGGGAAGTTTTAAGAAATTTCACTAGAGCCTTCGCATGAGCTTCAGAGCACAACAGTAAGGCTAGCATAGAAATCTTTGAAGAGGTATGCCCCAGCTGTTCAACTACATTGTAGTCGCTCTTCTTTATAATTTTCAAAATTTCTTCCATCTCCTTCTTTGAATCCTTTGGGATAGATACTGAATGTGCCTTCGTCTGGACAGGCTCAACCAATATGTCTTTTCCCCGAGTCTCGGTCGACTCGGTGATAGGGGTGTCAGCAGGGGTAATCACGGGAATTGTAGTAGTAGTAGTATCAGCAGGAACAAAAGTAGGAATGATCACAGGACCGGTAACAGCTTTCGGAGGAGAAATCTCCGGGGAGAACACTCTTCCACTTCTTATTATTTTTCTGATTCCAACAATGTTATCAATGTCGGGATCAGCATTGTAACACTCGAGGCCGAAAAAGGTGATGAGTGGTTGCACCACATGTAATAGCTGAGGCCTAAGAGGGAAAAGGTGGTTGCCACAACGGAATGAGAGGGATCTTGAGGCTATGCAAGTATGGGACTACATGGTTGAAGGAAGGCTTATAATGATTAATTAGTACTACCTATACCAATAAGATGCATCTTCTTTTTGGTATCCCATTCCATAAGAACTCCACAGTTAAGCATGCTTGAATTGGAGTAGTATTGGGATGGGTGACCATCTGGGAAGTTTCTCGGAAAGCGTGTGAGTGAGGCCAAAGCATGCTGAAAAGACTCGTGTTGGTTTGTGGGGTCATTCGGTAATCCCGAAGGCAGTCTGAGGTGTTACAAGCATTCTTAGAAACCCGGTCTTCAACAGCCAGCAGGTCTTGCTTGACGTTGTGGTAGTAGACGTCACCCCCATAGTTCCAGGGAACAGTTTTGTCTGAGGAGTATGGGATTGGCCCTGACGGGTCTTTTGGTGGAGACCCTGGGAGGATTGGCGGAAATGGTTATTATTGAAATATCCTTGCATGAAATGGTTGGAACGGGAGTCTTCTCAAATAAAATCTCTTTATCATCCATCAGGCGCTGAACACCTGCCTTCAACAAATGACAACCAGTCGGTAGAGATGAACAGAAGTGGCAACCTTCGCCATAACCCGGAAATAAATTGGCCCTCAATAAGTTCCACTTAACAGTCGTAAGAGGAGTAACAAGCTCTTCAACAGTAGTAACAAACATATCATCTTCAATAGCGTTAACACCACGGCCGTGCTTAGGCATAGGAGCAGTGATAACATTGGGCATTTCAGGGTCGTCAAGTTCAATTTCCTTCGCCTCGAGAAGGTCTTGCACCTTGTTTTTCAAAGCCCAGCAGTCATTTGTATCATGACCTAGACTTTCTGAATGATAAGCACAACGATCATTTAGATTATAGCGGGGAGAGGCAGTGTTGGGATTCTTCAGAGCTTCCTTCAAATTTACCAGATTAGACTTCATTAAATGTGTCAAGACTTGAGACATCTTCATATTTATTCGGGTACATTGTCTTGTCGGCCTTTATATTCTAGGCTGATTGTTCCTTTGCTGAATAGGTGCAGATTTAGAGATCATAACAGCCCCTACCGCCGGACGGTGTTCAGTTTTGTCCCGATTCCTTTGATTGTAAATAGCACTGACCTCTTTTTTCCAATCAAATGGCTTCCTTACTGAATTGGAGGATGCATCCTTTTGGATCTTACCACTCCTAATTCCAGCTTCCACTATTTCCCCTGTCAAGATTAATTCAGTAAAGTCGACTGAGGAGCTTCTGATCAGGTGATTGAAAAATGGACTAGATAAGGTAAACAGAAACATATCCACTAGCTCCCTATCAGACAGGGGAGGATGGACTCTTCCTGCTAAGTCCATTCACTTCTGAGCGTAGTCTTTAAAGCCTTCGCTCGAACCCATAGCCATACTTTGGAGTTGGGTACGGGTGGGAGCAAGGTCTGCATTGTACTGATATTGCTTGTAGAAAACAGCATCTAGGTCTTCCCAATTATGAATGTTGGTCCTCTCCAGCTGGTAGAACCACTCTAACTGAGTTCCGGATAGACTATCCTGAAAGAAGTAGACCCATAAGTCCTTGTCAGCAATTTGAGGATGAATCTTCCTCACATAAGATCGTAGGTGCATCTTGGGACATGAAACCCCATCATATTTGGCAAACACTGGCACCTTGAACTTTTGTGGGATAACAACCCCAGACACCAAACCCAGCTCTTCAAAATCCAGCCCTGGAACCTTCTGGATTTCCATAGCGCTCAGACGCTCTTCCAGCTGTTTATACTTTTCGTCGACCGAAGGATACTGCTCTTCATTGTAATCAGTATCATTATCGAATTCCCTCGGAGGAAGATGTCATCTCAACCACTTGCCTTAGCGATCCTTTGAATCTCCTTTCCAGATTTACCACACCAGATGTCCTCCTTGGCGTCTTAGTCTTCTCTTTAACAATCAGAGCTTTCAATTCCTCTTGCCCCTTGGCTAGGGCCATGATCATCTGTTAAAACTGTGCATTTTGAGTTTGTAAATCCTTAACTTTTTATTCTAGAGCCATTGCTGAAATAAACAGCAAAGAGGATGAGAAACATGTTATAACACCTGTTTATGCAATGATATGTATGATATATGTATGCAATGTTTTCAAGGATCTCCCAGGGTAAACAAGAAAATGTCAAAATTTGCAGCTTTGATTGAAGAACTTCGTATCATTGAGTGTCCTTCTATGAGAGTCAAGCTCACCATATAAAGTGGGTCATAGCCCCTGACTCAAGTTATTGAGTTTTGATCTTTTGACGGTATTGGCTAGAGGAAAATAAATCCACTTTGCACCTTGCTAGACGTCTGATTTAACATTACCTGCATCACAAACCCTTGAGATCCTTGAAATGGTTAGTATAATATGCCATGTTATGATGTCATGATTATGCTAAGAAATCACATACACAACAAGCACAAGCAAATCACACCAAAACCTTAGGTTTAAGGCTTGCATGGGTTTTAAGGTCATACCCTCTTGAAGTTGGATTGGTTTAACATGTCCTATAAATAGTAACCGGGTTCTAAGGGATCTCAGTATCACTGACCTTTCCCACAAGCTTTGTTCGATAGGCGACTGACTCGCAACCAAACAAAAATCAGGAGTCAAGTCTCAATGAGTGTAGCATCGAGTATCTTCCGACTTTAGGAATACACCAAAGATGGCCATCTCACTACGTCCAAATGGCCAAGTTGTTCATTTAAAGGTTCTAAGGTCAGTTGATGCTTCATGACACCATGCAGCGGCCCTGTATTCTTCTTTATTAACTCAAGGGCTACCGGTACCAACCAAAGTGTTATATCAACGTAGCCATCGCTTCAATCGTTTCGGTATACCCCACACAGTTTCCATGATCTATTGCTACTTACCTAAAAGGTATCCCTAGATCCGGGTGTAGGATCTATAGTAACCCAAAAACTCACTTAAAAGTAAAGCAAACAAACAAGCAAACAATTTAGAAATTATCTAGACCCTAAGGTAAACCCCACTTTTATAATTGTCCCCAACAGAGTTTCCAGTTCTATGATACGGTGGTAGAACTGACTGTTATATTGGTTTGCATTTTGTATTCGCAAATGCCGCGGTAAGCAAGAGTCGCCATCGACTTTTCTTTTATCCAACAAAGGATATGGTGAAAAGAACAGAAAAAAATACCTTTTTCAAGATTTTCTGAGTAAGGGGGGTAGATTATGGAAAGGGAAGGTGTTAGCACCCTCTCCATCTGTGGTTTTCCACGGGCTCTTAGGTACTTGCTCATTTTGAAAACTGTTTGTTTTTGTGGGTTTTGAAATATTTTGTTTGCTTTATGGTAACTCTTGTATCAGTCCTCAAGAGTGTGATAAAGCGTTTTTGAAAAGATTTTTTAAAGTGTGTAAGTGTGAAAAATTTCAGGTTTGAGCAAGTACTTAAGAGTCATCTACCTACTCGAAAAAAGGTGTTCTTTTCCTCTTACCCTTTAGACAGTGCTATCCTACTATTAGTGAGAAGGTAGCCCTACCGTCGGATGTTGAGGGACTATCGAAAGGGACGTTATGGTCATTGAAGGAAACTTGTAAGGATATCGTAGCATTCAAAGGGACTGTCATCATAGAGGCAACATCGAGGGACAAGATCATTTCTCGTAGGCAACTCGAGGGACATTTAGGGACCATGATCTTTTATGATGACTTTTATACCGAGGGTCTTTGCTAAGATACCCCTACGTTCGAGGGACATGACTATTATTTTCCGAGGCAACCAAGTGAGGTATACCCTAAGGGTGGAAGTGTGCAACAGTGTGTTTTTTCAATTATGTTTATCTTGCAATTAGTGATCTACTGATTAATTGATTCTTGTCATGCACGCCTAAATTTCTAACCATTATATACAAGCATGTAAAGAAAAAGTAAGAAATAAAGTCCTACGTTATTACAGGGCTTTGGTGTAGATACATATGGACTGAAAAGTAAAAATGCAAAAATAAAAACCCTAATTTAGCTATTACAAACTGGGCGCAGTTACATAAGTGGTAAAAAAATAAATCGTATGGAAAAGATAATAGTGCGCAAAATTAAGACGGGAAAAAGTTTTATACCCTAAAAAAAATGAATTGCTCGTTAAAAATATTTTTTTTTGTATTTATGAAAAAAAATAATTGAATTTTAACCTAACTTTCTAATTAATTTTAATTAATGAGATAAGGTTAAAATTTAATTAAATTAATTAAATTTAACAAATTATTTTTATTAAAAAAACTCTAAATCCTAATTTTTATGATTTTCTGATTTTTTATGATTAAAAAAATTGTTTTTGAAATAATTAAAAATGACAGAGAAATTAAATAAGAATAATAAAAGAAAAGAAGAATGGTCCTGAAGGGGGTGTGAACCCAATCTGGAGGGTGTTTGATTTTTTTCAAAGCCCAAGTCTGGTTGGCCCACAAACTTTGCGCATGATCCAATGTTGTAGTGGTATGGAGGTCCATGGTGTGGAAGCGTTTCTAGGGGCATTGGATCTGGGGATGATAGATCTGATGGTGATGATGTGGTTGGCCTATGGCGTGCGCTTGTGAGTGTAATACACTGAATCTGCAAGAAATAAATTAGGAAAATATAACATTCCAGACATGGGGATCGAACCCAGGTCTCTCCCTTTGCAAAGTGCTTCCTCTACCATCTGAGCCAGGTGATCATTCATTATATGAAGCAAACATAAAATAATATAACCAAAATAAATGTCAGAATTTCCTTTTACGCAAAAAACGCGCGCTAATTCAAATGAACCAATCAGGTTGTGCCACACCTTCATCTTCTCCAACCATCCGTTGTTTTAGCTTAAGGACTTTTACCTACGGACTAAATTTGTCACTAAAAAACATGCACATCTCAAAAATTAACAACAGGCAATATAAATCCAATTCAAGGTCATGGATCAATTGGGTTTGATCCTTTGAGCATTATGGTATCCATTGTTAGGTCCAATTTTGCCTGCATCTTAAAACCCTAAAATGAAGGTTAAAACCCTAACAATGGCAGTTTGTCATATATGTATCAAAACTGGAAATTAAGTATTCAAATACATTCTAAATGCTCATACAAACAGTAATGCATAATCAAAACCTATTTATAATGCGTGTATAATCAAAATCGATTTTAGAAAAATATGTGCAAACCGTGATGATGTATGCGGTGATTCTGGATGCTTTGATGCGTGAGAATGGTGTTGTTAGCTTCAGAACATCCCCAGGAATAGATTGCAAACGTCATACCTCCTTGAAACCTTCTGCAAATATAAATTCGATTGTCACTTTTTTGTCAAAAATTTGTAAATTCTTATGTGTATACTATGCGGCAAAACCTCCTCCTTTTGGTCTGGTAATGTTGTACATATATATGAGAATGCATTAGGCTAACAAAATTGGATAGAATCTTGAAGATTTGTGAAAGGAAGATTTGATTTGCAATTTGGATTTTTTTGTTTCTAAACTTGGCCAAAACATGCTTTTTTCCTTCCAATTAACCCTTGCACGAAATCTTGAATTGATCATCTGATTCTAGACCTATGATATGATCCTAAAACAAATCTTTGGATTTTATTTCATTATTTCACTATTTTATTTGATTTATTTTGATTTAAATGAATAAAAATTAAAATAAATAAAAACAAATCTCATAAAAATAAAATAATGGATTTAAATATCCTAAATAAGTTCATGGATATGCTTGAGATCCAAAACCCATGCCCATTAGTCCAAAAGATCCAATTTGCTCATTGACTTTTGTGCATTTTCATAAAATCGGTCAACTTTAGCAATGCACATCTTTCTCAATTTTAACCCTATAAGGATGTTCTTGGACGTTTTAGAGAGCTTAGGATAACCTCTAAACAACCCTTTTGGTTTCACCTCAATTGGATCTTCCATGTTGATGTAAGGAGCTTTGACCTAAAAGGTGTTTTTGTTGACTTTTTGAAAGGACCTATAATGTCTGAGCTTGTATCTTTTGATTGAGGCATTTATTGAACTTGGGAGATGAAGAGAAGTTGTAGGTAATTAGATTCTCTTCAAAATGAGCCTTGTTGGAAAAATTTCTGATAAAGTATGAGAAAGTTATGCCTGGTCAAAGTTTGGATGACTTTTCCTATAGAAACCCTAATTTGCCATTTTTGACTTTTTATGAGTTAGGAGCATTTCTTAAGGAATCATGATCAACCCTTGATCAAATGACGGATAATACTTCAAAATATAGATGTTGACCAAAAATCTTGAAGTTTGACTGTATTTGGGCCACTGTTGACTTTTGACCTAGTATAGTTGATTTCCAGGCATTTGAACAGTTGATTGAGAAAACTTATTGCTCAAGGCATGAAATTTGGCATGGATGATCTTGAGGACATACTAATACAACAGAGAACATTTGGGATCCTTTAGACTCATACATCTTGCTTGAAATTGAAACCCTAGTTTGAGGTTTATTGTCTTGGGAGGAGAATTTGTTTGGTCAATTCTTAGTCATCCATGAGCAATTGAGGACCTCTTGAGGTATGTCTTAAGTGAAAATGGGAGGGATAATTTTGGGGTTCAACAGGTGTTCTCTCGACTTTGTTCCAGTTTTATAACCCGATGTAACGATGTTTTACTTTCCCTGATTATCAGTTGATGCCTACATTGGAGGAGTATTCTTACCTATTGGGTTTACCTGTTACTGGTCGTGTTCCTTTCACCAGTTTGGAGGGAGAGCCCAAGTCCCATGAGATTGTTGTCGCGATTCATTTAGGGAAGTATGAGATCGAGTCCAACATGACTACCAAAGGAGGAATCAGAGGATTACTCGTTCAGTTTTTATTGGAGAAAGCTCGCTTTTTTCCAGGATGAAGAGTATGATGGCTTTTGAGGCTATTTTTGCTCTACTTGCATATGGGTTGTTCTTATTTCCTAACATCTACAAATTTATGGATGTCAACACTATCAAGATCTTTTTGATTGGGAATCTAGTTCCAGCATTATCAGGAGATTCTTACTACTCCACTCATCTTCGGGATTATTATCATGGAGGCATGATCATTTGTTGCACACCTTTGTTGTATCAGTGGCTTATTTCTCACTTACCTCGGTCCGATGCTTTCTGGGATGTCAAGAAGGAACCTCGTTGGGCTCCGAAGATCATGGCCTTCACTCATTCTGACATTGTTTGATATCATCAGGCTTTCTATAATGTGGATATTATTGATAGTTGTGGTAGTTTCCCCAATGTACCTCTTCTCGGTACAAAGGGAGGAATTAACTAAAATCTCGTTCTTGCACGACGTCAGCTTGGATATCCGATGAGAGACAAGCCAAATAGAATTCATCTGAGTGGTTTCTTTCTCAAAGAGGGAGAAGATCATGAGGAAGTTAAGGAGGAAACTGAAAAGGCTTAGCGCCATATTCATAGGAAGAGTGGAAAATATTTGGGACCTAGAGGAGTTGTTTCTTTGGAGCCTTATCTCAGGTGGGTACAAGCAAGGGCAATTCAGCTGAAGATTCCATATTCACATGAAGAGCCTATTCTTGATATGTTTGTGATGACCACTCCTCCCCTTTTATATGACGTGGAAGAGCTTTAGCTTACCTTAGTTAGGATGCTTTAGGAGAAGGAGGCTGGGAAGAATAAGTGTCAGACTTTAGAGATGACTTACCGAGTAGACCTGAAAGAGAAGAATGACTTAATTGAAATTCTAGAGAGTCGTGTTGTGGAGATGATGCAAAGGCAAGAGGATTTATTTTCCTCTATAGCTTGATCAGGACTTAGTTACTCACTTCCTGACTCTTATGATTGGAAAGGGTCGTCGATAGGTATGCAGAAGAGAACGAGCAGTTGAAGGCTCAGATTGCAAGACTCACGGGAAACTAACAGTGTGTGGAGATATCTTCATCAGCTTTGCCTCCATTAGGATTTTAGATTATATATTCTCTTGTGCTTAGAATTATTGAAACTTGTACTAAAAGTTGTAATCCATTTTGAAGTTATTATAATGAGATTTTCAGTATTTCCAAAATGTGTCAGTACTTAACCATTTGCAAATCGTCTATAATTCTTTAAGTCCCTTGAAATTATTAATGATAAATAAATCATGGGCATTACATATCATGAATCATTGTGCAAGTATTTCTTGCATTTCCATGCATACCTTGGTGTCTTACTGTGTTTCTCTGACTTTGTTCAGCATGTTGTCTCACCGGTTTAATGCTCACGTTAAGTCCAGGAAGAAAATGGAGAATCTTGAACAAGATAATCGCGAGTTGCGTGAAGATGTTACTACTTTAAAAGCCGATATGGCTAATCTGATTTCTTTGATGGAATCATTGGTGGCTACTCAAAATCAGCCACCACTTGTTCCTCCTTCTTCTCAACCACAATAAACAATGGTCGCTTCTGGAGGTTCATCGGTTCCCATTTCTGTTACTCCAGTTACTACTGCATAGATCTGTATGCCTCAGGGTTACCCGTGGGGAATGCCTAAAAATTTCATGCCAGAAGGTTACAATCTTGATGCCCAAGTTGCTTCAGTTGTTCAAGCTACTACTACTCCTTCACCTCCTATGGTGCATGTTACTCCTATGGCTAGAAATGAGATCCATTATACTTCACCTCCTACGGTGAATGCTATGTTATTTGTTAATGATGAAATTTATCGACCTGTTCCTCCACTGAGTGAAAGTGTGGGTTTCTATGACCGATTGGATGATTTTCAGGATCAGTTCAATGAGATACATAAGGAAATGAAGGCCGTTCGAGGAAAATAATTGTTTGGACAGAATGTCAGTGAACTCGGCCTAGTTCCCAATGTAAAAGTGCCAGCAAAGTTTAAAGTGCTGGAATTTGAGAGGTACACGGGAAACTCTTGTCCTTGTCACCACCTGGTGATGCATATCAAAAACATTTCCACCCATACTGATGATCAGCGTTTGCTCATTCATTTCATCCAAGATAGTTTAACTAGTGCCGCTTTGAAGTGGTATATGAGTTTGGACAGTAGCAATATTTGCACCTTCAATGATCTAGGGGAAGCCTTCATCAAGAACTATAAGTAAAATATGTTCATGGCTCCAGACCGTCACCAATTGAGGAAGATGGCTCAGAGAGACAAGGAATCATTCAAAGAATATGCGCAGCATTAGCGCGAGATAGCTGCCTAGGTGGTACCACCTATGGGAGAATAAGAGATGACCAAGGTCTTCCTGAAAGCCCTTGGATCATTTTATTATGAAAGGATGGTTGCTAGTGTGCTGAGTGATTTCACTGAAATGGTAAGCATGGGACGCTTGACGAAAGATGAAGGGACAAAGAAGTCATCATACGATTTTTCTCGAAAGAAAGAAAGTGAAACGAATGCTGTTATTGGGGATAGGAAGATTAGACCACCTAGAAGGCACCACCAGTACCAAGAACAGGTTGCTTCTATGACTCTAGTTGTCAATGTAGCTCCAACCATTGTTTCCTATCAAAGACCATCTCTTCAGTGGAATCAAGGGCAAAGTCAGAAGAGAGAGGCCTTTGACTATATTCCAATAAGATATGCAGAGTTATTCCTGGATTTGATTCAGAAGAAGTCGGTTCAAAGCAGGCCTCCCCCTGCTATACCTTCACCTTTACCCCGATATTATAAGGCAGACTAAACACGTGCTTTTCATCAAGGAGCCAACGGGCATAAAATTAAGAATTATTATCCTTTGAAATCTGAAGTACAAAATATGGTGAGATCGGCCCTCCTATCCTTTAAAGATGTTCGCCCTAATGTGAAAGATAATCCTTTGCCTAAACATTGAGGAGCAAATGTTGTAAACTTGGTTGCTGGTTATCCCGGGGACTTCCATATTTTTGATATCAATCTAGTTAGAGGATATTTGGTAAAGATGCATGATGACCTCTGCAAATTCAACTACTATACGCACGACCATATAATCAGGGATGTGATTAAGTAAAAGTTGATCTTCGTGAAATGATGGGCGAAGGTCTCATTCATATAATCAGGCCTAGGGTAGAGTACGAAGAAGATGTGAATATGGTCTATGGATGTCCCAGTGAATTCCAGATTTTTGACGTGAAATATATGAATGATGATTTGGTGTAGTTGCATGCTATATTTTGTCACATGGATGTCCAAGAAGAACACCATTATGGGTCTTGTCAGATCTGCTGCAGATATTCTCGTGGATGTTCCATTGTGAAAAGGGATGCTCAGTTGTTGTTAGACAATGGTACTATCAAAGTCTCAAGAAATAGAGATTATTACAATGGGATTAACGTGACTGAAGATTGCTCGGCCAAATTTGTGTCAGATGATGAGTATGTTTCTGTAGATGAGTTATTTTCTTCTGATGAAGAAATGTCCTCCAATAATGATTCTGAGATGTTTAAGTATTCTGAAGAAGGGGTGAATGTTATTGTACCGTGTTTTGGTGTTCCCGCCCCTATAGAGATTTATTACCATAGCAAGCCAATTGTTGCTCCAGTGGTTATTTCCTGCCAGGCCCTGTACCATATGAATCGGACAAAGTCATGCCATATAAATACAATGTGATAATCCTAGAGGATATTGTGGAAATTTCCATCCAACCTTTGTTTGATGTCAAGAATATTGCTGAAACCAGTCGAGTTACCCGCAGTGGTCGGGTTTTTTCCCCTATCATTCAAGGGAATGTTAATGCTGATAAAAGAGTTGTTGAAAGTACTGAACCTAAGAAAGCAGTGGGGGAATCTAGTGGTACTACTTTGGAAAATGATGTGGACGACCTGTAAAAAAATTTCAAGATGCGTAACTACAAGATTGTAGATTAGTTGTTGCAGACCCCAGCTAAGATACCCATTCTAGCATTGCTAATGAGTTCTTATGCCCATAGGGAATCTTTTATGAGAGTATTGGATCAGGCTTTTGTGGAAAGTGATATGTCTCTGGACCAATTTGGCAGTGTTGTAGGGAATATCACATCTTGTAATAACCTGAGTTTTTGTGATGACGAATTTCCCGATGAAGGAAGGAAGCATAACCTGGCTCTCCATATCTCCATAAATTGTAAGAATGACTATTTATCCAATGTGTTGATTGAAAATGGGTCCACTTTAAATGTCATAGCAAGGAGAACACTCATGAAGCTGAAGTACCAGGGCACTCCCATGCGCCCGAGTGGAATAATCGTGAAAGCTTTTGATGGTTCGAGGAAGTCTATCATCGGAGAAATATATTTGCCAATTCACATAGGTCTGCAATTATTTCAGATTACTTTCCAGGTTATGAATATAGTTCCCGCCTACAGCTTGTTATTGGGACGACCGTGGGCCCACAAGGCAGGGGCTGTTACTTCAACTTTGCACCAGAAGCTGAAGTTTGTTTGTGTAGGAAAGATGGTCATTATAAATGGAGAGCATGCTTTGTTAATATCTCATTTTTCCTCTTTCGGTGTTGTGGAAGCTGATGAAGCTGCTATTGGAACTCAATTCCAAGCTTTATCTATTGATAATGTAAGGGAAAATGAGAATTCTATAGCTTCGTTTAAGGATGCTCAACAGGTAGTGCGTAAGGGCCCTAGCAAGGTGTGGGGGCGGATTGTTATTCCACCTGTGAATAAGAATAGAGCTAGTTTGGGTTTCTCTGTGAATAATAGTAAAAGTGAGATTATGAAGCCGAAGTCTGCTTCGGGCAAATATCAAGACATCTTTCACAATGGAGGTTATCTTCATCCAACTATTCCTAAGATCAATGATATTCTGGAAGGTGAATCAGAGCAAGAAATGTCGAACTACGTGACGCATAGAGTTAGAGTCCAAAATTGGATCACTATTGATGTTCCCTCTTACATTCATATTTCAAAATAATTTTTTTTTGTTAATATTTTAAAAAATCTTTCACTCTGCCCAAGATGAAAGTATTGATATTGTACGGGAATATCTGTTGTTTTGATCTTTAAAATCATTAATGAACGTTGTTTTTGGATTCCTAAATTCTGTCTTTTTATCTGATTTTTCTTGGAAAATGGTAATCAGAAAACCCTTTTAAAATAAATAATAACTATAAATAAATTTGCATAAACACTTGCTATATGTGTCATTTTCTAAAAGCAATCATAAATCATATGTGCAAATTAATTTAAAAAAAACCGTTGAGTACAATGACCCTGCACCCTCTCCCAACTTTGAATATCCTGCAAATGTGGGAGAAGAAGAAGAATATGATGAAATCTCATAATAGGTTTCACGGTTGCTTGAGCGCGAGGAAAGTACCATTCAACCGTATAAATAGTCGTTTGAGACGATTAATTTGGGTACAGAGGAAGATCCAAAAGAAGTCAAGATTGGAGCATTGCTCCATCCCAATGTGAAGCACAGGTTGATTGAATTGTTGAAAGAGTATGTGGAAATCTTTGCTTAGTCTTACCAAGACATGCCAGGTTTGGATACCGATATTGTGGAATATCATTTGCCGCTAAAGCCAGAATGCCCGCCAATCAAGCAGAAATTGCGAAGAACTCACCCTAATATGGCAGTGAAAATTAAAGAATAAGTTTTAAAGCAGATTAATGTTGGTTTTCTCTTCATAGTAGTGGATTACCAATATTGTCCCAGTACCAAAGAAATACAGAAAAGTTTGCATGTGCGTAGATTATAGAGATTTAAAAAAAGCTAGTCCAAAAGATGACTCTCCATTGCCATATATTGATATGTTCATTGATAGTATAACAAAATTCGAAGTATTCTCGTTCATGGACGGATTTTCCAGATATAATCAAATCAAAATGGCTCCTGAGGACATGGAAAAAACAACGTTTGTCACACCCTGGGGAACATTCTATTACAGAGTGATGCCTTTTAGGTTGAAGAACGCTGGTGCAACGTACCAGAGGGCTATGACAACCCTATTCGATGATCTGATGCATAAGGAAATTGAGGTATACATTAATGATAGGATTGCCAAATCCCAGACTGAGGAAGGTCATATAGAAGATTTGTTGAAATTGTTTCAGTGTTTGAGGAAGTATCGTCTCCGCTTGAATCCAAATAAATGCACCTTTTGTGTCTGATCAGGAAAAATGTTAGGTTTCATTGTCATCCAAAAAGGAATTGAAGTTGGTCCTGATAAAGTCAAGGAGATTTAAGAAATTCCAGCGCCAAGAACGGAAAAGCAAGTTAAAGGCTTCCTAGGGCGTTTGAATTACATTTCCAGATTTATTTCCCATATGACTGCAACATGTGATATGATCTTCAAGCTATTAAAGAAAGACAAAGGTTGTGTGTGGACAGATGATTGCCAAAGGGAATTTGAAAGCATTAAAGAGTATCTGCTTGAACCTCCTATCTTGCTCCCTCCTGTTGAAGGAAGACCATTTATTATGCATCTGAAAATGTTAGATAATTCTATGGTTTGCATTTTGGGACAACAAGATGAAACATGAAGAAAGGAATATGCCATTTATTATCTCAACAAGAAATTTAATGACTGTGAGTTGCAGTATTCTATGCTGGAAAAAACCTGTTGTGCTTTAGCCTGGGCGGTAAAAGGGTTGCGACGATATGTGCTGAATTATACTACTTGGTTGATTTCCAAAATGGATCCGATTAAGTACATTTTTGAAAATCCCGCTCTTAGTAGAAGAATTTCCCGTTGGCAGATGTTGTTTTCTGAATATGATATTGAATACCATACTCAGAATGCTATAAAAATTAATGTGTTGGCAGATTATCTTGATCATCGACCAGTTGATGATTATCAGTATGTTAAATATGATTTCCCTGATGAGGATGTGATGTTATTGAGAATAAAAGATTATGATGAACCTTTGCCTGGGGAAGGTCCTGATCCTGAGTCCCGGTGGGGTTTGGTATTTGATGGAGCTGTGAATGTTTTTAGAAAAGGAATTGGTGCCGTGATTATCACTCCTCATGGGTCACATATCCCTTTTACTGCAAGAATGGCATTTGATTGTACCAATAATATGGAAGAGTATGAATCTTGTATCATGGGTCTCGAAGAGGCTATAGATCTCAGAATCAAAATTCTAGATGTATATGGCGATTCAACTTTGGTAATAAATCATATTAAAGGAGAATGGGATACTCGTCACGTTGGCTTGATTCCCTACAAAGAATATGCTAGAAGATTATTACCCTTCTTTAATAAAGTTGAATTCCATCATATTCCCAGAGAGGAGAATCAGATGGCAGATGCTTTAGCCACTTTGGCTTCTATGTACCAAGTAAATACTTGGAATGATGTGCCTCTTATCACATTTCGACGTCTGGATAGGCCGGCCCATGTGTTTGCAACCGAGGGAACATCAGATGAAAAACCTTTGTATTATGATATCAAGCATTTTCTCCAGACTCGGGAATACCCAGCTGGTGTGTCAAACAAAGATAGAAAGACATTGAGAAGGTTAGAAAGCATCTTTTTCCTCAATGAAGGTGTGCTATACAAAAGAAATTATGACATGGTCTTGCTCAGATGCGTGGATAGACATGAAGCAGACATGTTGATGCATGAAATCCATGAAGGTTCCTTTGGTACTCATGCCAATGGACATTCGATGGAAAAGAAGATGCTTAGGGCATGTTGTTATTGACTGATAATGGAATCTGACTGTTACAAATTTGCAAAGAAGTGCCATAAATGCCAGATTTATGCTGACAAAATTCATGTACCTCCAACGCTTCTCAATGTTATATATTCCCCATGGCCTTTCTCTATATGGGGTATTGACATGATTGGAATGATTGAACCCAAGGCGTCGAATAGACATCATTTTATCTTGGTGGCAATTGACTACTTCACTAAATGGGTGGAAGCAACTTCTTATGCTAATGTCACCAAGCAGGGTGTAGTGCGCTTTATCAAGAATAATTTTATATGTCGGTATGGTGTGTCAAGTAGGATTATCACCGACAATGGCTCGAATCTGAATAACAAAATGATGATAGAACTTTGTGAAGAATTCAAGATTGTCCATCACAATTCATCTCCCTACAGGCCAAAGATGAATGAAGTTGTTGAAGCCACCAATAAAAACATCAAAAATATCATCCAGAAAATGGTTGTTACCTATAAAGATTGGCATGAGATGCTCCCTTTGGCTTTGCATGGATATCGTACATCCGTCCACACTTCAACAAGAGAAACCCCGTTTTCTCTTGTGTACAGTATGGAAGTAATCCTTCCCGTCGAGGTTGAGATTCCCTATTTACGTGTGATAATAGAAACCAAATTGTCAGAGGCTGAATGGGTCCAGAAAAAGTTTGACCAATTAAATTTGATTGAAGAAAAGAGAATGACAGCCTTGTGTGATGGTTAGTTATACCATAAAAGAATGAAGAAAGATTTTAATAAGAAGGTCAAACCTCGTGAATTCAGAGAAGGCGACCTCGTTTAACACTGATTCTATGTGTCATGGTCTTTTAACACTAGTTCTAGGGGCAAGTGGACTCCAAATTTTGAAGGCCCATATGTTGTCAAGAAAGCATTCTCTGGTGGTGCACTGATTCTTGAAACTATGTATGGCGAGGAGTTCCCACGTCCTATGAATGTTGATGCAGTCAAGAAATACTTTGCCTAAAGAAATAAAAGAAAAGCTCGCTAAGTCGAAAACCCGAAAGGGAGGCTTAAGAAAAAAAGAGCATCTCGGTAGGCTGAAAACTCGAAAGGGCGGTCTATGCAAAAATAAGAGACATAAACAGAATAAATTCTCCCGCTATGCTGAAAACCCTCAAGGGAAACCTAGGCAAAAGTTAGGGATTTTCTTGGCAAGTAATTGTATCAGACAAGACTTGATCATTGAAGCAATAATCTTCTTGGATCCTCACCACACTTCAACAGAAGTCACTGCTCACGAATTCAAAGTTGTTAGGGAGAATAGTGGTCATTGTATTTCAATGTATCTTTTCCAATATATTACCATTTTCCAAACTTTGTAATCATCTATGGGGTGTCGCCATTCGCAGACTACCATTATGTTAATAAAGTTTGAGCTTTTATCCAATTCTTCGTAATTCTTATTTTATTCTGCTTGCAAAGATTCCATTTATTATGGATAGTAATTTTCAAAACAAAGAGATTCAACAATAAAATTGTTTTTGAAAATAATTTACAAATTACTTTTTACTTTAGATTTTTGTGATTCAAGAAAAACAAAAATAGTGATTCCGAGGATGGACAAACTCTGGAATTTTGGAAATGTGTATTCCCCAGGATAGTTCTCCCTGGTCACTCTTGCTGATATGCGCATGATCTTTGTGTTTCTCAAATAGTTGGAGATGATACCAATTGATGTATGGTGCGATGTTAGATTCGTAATACCATATTTCCCTTGTCAAATCTTGGTTCATTTATTGATTATTTTGGTTTCGTGTTTGCATGGTCTGAAGCCTCTATCCTAGATTCCCCATTAAGGCAACTAGACAAGGGCAGCCTCTTTTCTAAGAAGTGTTGAAATAGTTGTCAACTTTTTGAGTTTTCTCTTGCCTAGTTCTGGGTTTGATTTAAAATCCCCATAATTTTGACTTCTTACTGGTTTAACTTCTTAGATCCCCAAGTAAAGCTGAGATAGTGTTTCTCTTTGAAAGTTGTTTTCCCCATGTGGTTTCATAATTTCTCCCCATGGAAGTTTGTGTAATCATCACTCTTGGTATTGAAGAATGTATTTTGGGATCCCCTCTATGATGTCGTATTATCCTCCCCAATAAAGTCAGCATGAGATCCCCAGTTGATATCTCGATGATCTGGTTTTTATCTTCCCTAATAAAGTCAGTATTATTATCTCCAATGGAAGTTTATACATTGAAACATTGTTTTCCCCATTAAAGTATGTGTGATGTTCCCCGGTGAAGTCAGGAGGAGGATGTTATATCCTTATAACTATTTTGATTTATTGTTATGATTTGATTACTTTCGGATTATGTTTCTTCCCATAGGAGTTAAGCCGTGAAATATGAATTTATTTCCTCAATGGGTTCTTACTTTCTTATGAAATTTTCATCTTGGACGTGATTTAGCCGAGTGTTGACTTTACTCAAGTTGGGTTTGTCTGGTTATTCACAGTGTTGTATGTATGTTTTATCAGTATATACCTGATAACATTCATACATTCATACATACATCATGCATAGTTAAATTAGAATTCATTTCTCATTTGCATTCATCAATATTTTGTTGGCATATTATCCTATTTTACAGAGTTATGTTACCCTCTGTCCAATAGAGTGTCAATCTTAAGAAGAATGTGTATATTCTTTCAATTTCCCCACTATGTTATCCCTCGTAGAAGAATCTTTCTTTAGCCTTCCTATTCGGCTCATTGTCTGGTTAGTTCCGTGTTTCCCTTTTGAGTTTATTTCGCATCAGGTTCTATCTTGGTTGACTTTTTCACTCCGGTTTATTTCTGGTTTGAATTTTTGGTCCCCGACAATGTTATTATTATGATTTTCATAGGCTCTGAAACCTGGATTGAGTGTGTGCATTATTTTGCACAAGAAGACTTTATCTCCTCAGCAGGACTGTAATGGCACTTCCCTAGAGAAACCAAGTTTTGTTCCCCGACAACATTATTATATTTCCTTCTTATAGCAGCAAGTGGCGGTCTCTTTATTTGAGAAACCTGTACTTCCCCAGTAAGTCTATTAGTTCTTAGAGAAGATTCATTTGTTACTCCAGTGGATGATAGTCTCGTCATTATGGGAGATAGTTTGTTATTGAGATTTTCTACTCCAATGGATGGTAGTCTCGTCATTATGGGAGATAGTTCGTTGTTGAGATTTGTTACTCTAATGGATGATAGTCTCGTCATTATGGGAGATAGTTAGTTGTTGAGATTTGTTACTCCAATTGATGGTAGTCTCATCATTATGGGAGATAGTTAGTTGTTGAGATTTGTATTTCAATGGATGGTAGTCTCGTCATTATAGGAGATAGTTAGTTGTTGAGATTTTTTAATCCAATGGATGGTAGTCTCGTCATTATGGGAAATAGTTCATTATTGATATTTGTTACACGAATGGATGGTAGTCTCGTCATTATGGGAGATAGTTTGTTGATGAGATTTTTTACTCCAATGGATGGTAGTCTCGTCATTATGGGAGATAGTTTATTGTTGAGATTTGTTACTCTAATGGATGGTAGTCTCGTCATTATGGGAGATAGTTTGTTGTTGATATTTGTACTCCAATGGATGGTAGTCACGTCATTATGGGAGATAATTCGTTGTTGAGATTTTTACTCCAATGGATGGTAGTCTCGTCATTATGGGAGATACTTCGTTGTTGAGATTTGTTACTCCGATGAATGGTAGTCTCGTCATTATGGGAGATAGTTCGTCGTTGAGATTCATTTTTCCCTAAAGAAGTTTGTATGTTTCCAATCATAAGTACTGATGCTAATCATTTGTTTCCTACCCTAATATTGGTCTTTTCTGGTACTATCTTACCATTTCTTTTCCCCATGAGTCGATGTTACATTTTTTTGCTATCATCTCTGTGAGTGGGTAGCTCGCAGTTATCTGTCGATCTTTGTCATCCATTACTTTTTCCTTAATATTTAAATTGATGATGCTTTATCTCCTCCTTGGGATTTACCCCAATAGAGTCGAGTCTTTTGTTCACCAGTGATTTATTTTCTTGGTCATATTTTCATTTGATGCTTTATCTTATTTTCTGTTTCCCTAGTGGTATCCTGTGTCACCTTTAGATTTGTTTGTTTGCATGCACAATCATAAGCATTGCATGGCATCTTATGGCCAAAGATTTTAACCTTCGTATCTCCGGATAGAAGACACTTAATTAAGGGCAGTTGTTGTACCCTAATTTTTACCCCTGAGATTCCTCTATCATCACATATCAACTCAATCATATCAAAATCACACTAGGGTTTGGCTCTTCTCCTATCTCTGGGATTACTCATGAGGAATCACCAAGCACTTTATTTTGTATATTTTGATCATATTTGTCTTGTGTTTATTAACTTTAACTAACAAATACAATGAATGTTTGCTCTAAATAATGATACGATAGGTGAGGGCACAATACATTTCTTCAGGTTGATTCATAGGTTCATGAGTTTATTTCCATGCCTTCTTCAACAAAGCTTCATTGAGATTCAAGTTTCATCATTGAGAGTGCTTTAGAGTAATATCATAATAAAGGTCTACCATGATTAATCATGCCTTAATTTGTCAAAGGAAGTCAAAATATGCAAAAATTGATTGAAGAAGTTTGACCTAATTAGACAAGTTCTTGTTTCGTTGATCACAAGTGCATAACTCTCTTAATCCTTAATATTTGGAAGTGGCTATTGTTGCTATGGGTTCTTATTATCATCCAAAACAACTTCTATTCACATGGAGAAAGTTATTGTGCAAGGAAGGTTGTCAAAATTGAAAGGGGTTTCCAAGTCATTTTGGTGCTTTAGGAGCTAGGGTTTTGAATTTCTAAGGGCTATATCTTGTTCACATTTTAATATTTTTTAGTGATTCCAAATATATTCTTCTCTTTAAAGGGTTATCAACCAATCTCTTCAAGGTTTTCAAGAAAATTTTGTGTGGAAGATTCCTAAAGATTGAAAAACATTACAAGTCATCAAGATAGGTCATCAAATTCCTTTATGTGAATTCAAAAGAGCATAAATTGGTCAATTTTTATCTCCTTGAGCCCATTATTTTTCCATATTGATCTTAAGAGTGTGAACTTCAACTCTTCTTTTATGTTCAATACTTGAAAATGGTTGGAAGATGCCTCAAAAGCTCAAAAGATTATAGGTCACCTCATGAATTTTCACCAATTTTACAAGGCCATAAATTTTCCAATGCTTGGAATTTTTGAGTGATTCAAGTTTCACAATGCTCTTTGTGAAGTCCACTTCAATCCAATATCACTGATCAAAGCAATATTTTTAAGGAAGGCCTTGTTTGGAATTAAAACATTATAGGTCACTTTTGAAGAAAAACTTAGAATTTTCCTAAGTAAAAAAAGTCAACATCTTTTTCTCAACTTTGACTCATCACAACTCTTAGCTCAAGCATCCATTTGATCTCACTCTTGGCACATTGTAAATATGGTGACCTTATATTTCAAATTCTTCAAGAATTATACCCTAAGACCACTTGAGTTGTGAATACAATTGATTCAAAGTTGGTACCTTGGAACTGAAGTTTCACTTCAAGTCAGATTGCAATTTTCATAGTGTGGCTTCTAATCATCAAATTTCCACGCGTTTTTCACTTAAGCATGATCAACAAAGATAATTGGATTATTTAGAGTGATAAAATGCATCATTTGGATGATTTTGATGCACATGTGAACACCCTTTGCTCGTGTACACAGATGTGCACGGATTCATTTGAATTTTCATCATTCACCCCTCCTCTTGATCCCATTCACTTCTCTTATAAATACATACTCCATTCCACTCATTTTGGAAAGCTTGAACAACCAAAATCACCCTGTCAAACTCCCTTCATAACTCACTTTTGAGTTTTCGAATTCCTCTTTTCTTTACTTTTCAATCAAATTTCTCCGTTGATCCTTCATTCTTGAACTTCACTGAAGCTAACAGAAGAAGAACCAAACCTTGAGGAGTCCTAAATCGCGCTAGCCAAGTCCTTTTATAGAGAAAGTTCATCTGACTTCATTCAGGTAGTTTAAGATACCAAATCTTCTAACTCAAATTACTAGAATGGTCTATGATGTTCACTAATGCTTGCTATTAATTTAATTTGGGTGAATCAATGCATTTGATGCTTCTGTTTTCGATTTCAAAATTTTCAAAACATCTCTGATTTTTTTTCAAATTTAGTAAGTTGTGTTTTATATAAATTTGGCGCTAGGATATGGTTGTGATCGTCTTGAAGAGACGCATCTGATGATACCACTATGAGCGTATAAATTTATAGATTTAAGAATCATGGTTTCACCCTAGTTGCAGGGTAGCTGGAGGTTGAAGATGACCTACGTGGCATCTTCATTCAATGAGAACAAGAAAATTGAAATGTTGTGATTGGTCTGACTTTCGTGACTTCAGTGTGCGCTTGTTGACCGTGGATCACCATACATCATCACTTTTGAGCCATCAGATGCACCTGCATGTTTTAATGAACTGGATCCAACGCCTCACATTATTTATGATTTATTTATTTTTACAAAATTTGTTATAAATTTATTTTAATTTCAAAAATTTATAACTCTTAGTTTTTATCCAAAAATTATGAAAAAAATATACAAAAATACTTTGAATTATTTTTGAGTTTGTAATTACTTTTCATATTTTTATTTTAATGTTTAATATTTTTCATAATTTTTGTATTTTTTCCCTTATTTTAGTTGTTTTAAAAAAATACTTCTTGGCATTTTTAAATTCTTAAAAAATTTATCAAGATCATTTTCTTTATTTCTTACTTTCTGAATTTTTTCTAGAATTTTATCTTTTTTTCACTTATTTGAGTGATTTTATTTAGTTTAAAAATACTTTTCTATTTAAAAAATTACCAAAAAATTTATAAAAATATTTGAGATCACTTATGACTTTTCTTTGGTCACTTTTAATTTTTCTTTGATACTTTGAATATAGTTTGCTATTTTGCCTATTGTTTTCATTAAAAAAACAATTTAAAAATCATCTTCTTTTTTATTTTGTTTATTAAATACAATTTATTTTTGAATATATTCTGATTATGTGATTTTTGATGATGAACTTCATTAACATCATTGGATCTTGGATGTTGAGTTTAACTCCACTAAAATGGATAAATGATTTTAATGATAGTTTGATTAAAATCTTTGGTTCAAATACATCCCCTCCCTCTTCATCTTATCCCTTTCTTATTTGTGTTACACGTTGTTAGAGGATGATTTATATATCATCTCTCCAAACATATGGCACATAGATTGCTATTGACCGGCCTCAAAATAGGTGCGACTTTAATATAAGTCCACTTACCGTTGCTTAACATAGCGCTAAATTTTGTCCCGATTCGAGAAATGATCATTTGTGACCCAAACCTATGTTTGCAAGCCCAAGTATGTTTAATTTGAAACCTTTTATCCAATAACCTTGAGGTTCATTATTAGGAGGCTTTGTTCTTTGAAGAATGGAAAAACACAAGAAGGCGGGGTTTGAATTGGGGTTTTTAAAACTTAAAGTAAGAACACATTGGTTATCCTAGTTCGTTTGAACTCAAACTACTCCAGTCCACCCGCCAAGGTGATTTCGCCTCTCTCAATGAGGTATTAATCCACTAACCAAACTTGATTACACAATTACTATAACAACCGTCAAAGTCCTCTTAAGTTTAAACCACAACCCGGTTTTCTCAAGGAATTACACAATACAATATATGAAAGAGTGTACAATATGTGTTTTCTAATAAAACAATATCACACAAGTGATGTTTTACACAAATGAAATTCAGTATGTTGAAGGTGATGAAAAATATCTCGTTTGTTGTACGCACAAAATCGTAAACTATTTCTCCTTCAAGCTTTGTTTATATAGGCAACGCGTGTGGGAGCTTTTGGAATGTTGATAAATAGTAATTAAAGAGCTTTCCAAATATAAAGATTCTTGTCCCTTTTCAGCCGTTACTTTTGAATAGCCACAAGTGAATCGTAACGCTTTTTAAACATGCTTGCTTCAGAAGATGAAAGTTACTGTTACTTCTTTCTAGAACGTATGAATCAGAATAACAGAGTTCTTGTTCACAGTGTTTAAGCACTCAAAAGCTGCAGCTTTAGAACTTATTTATAAAAGATGTATTGAACAAGAGTTTGAACAGTGATCTAACTCATCTTCTGTGCTTATTCCATCAGAACTTCTCTGCAAAACAAAATACTTATTTAGGGATCATAATTGTTCTTTGAGTGTTTGTTATCATCAAAACTCTTACAAGGGTTGTAGGATCAAACTATGTCCTAACAGTCTTATCAATCCTCTAATGAATCTTCATGAACTTTGGTCTAACTGAATCATTTAAACATCGTTGATCATTTATTGTCGCCTCGAGATTTTTAAATGAATGATATACTTAAAAAAAGAAAATGAAACTTGTTATTGAGAGGCTTTGGTTTTATCAATCTTCTAATGAGTTTTCAAATGCAAGTTTCAAGATAGTCATTCAACTAACCTCTAATTTCTAACCCATTAACAATTGAATTTTATTTTTATTCTTTTACTTTATGTCTTTACTTTAAGCACCATTTATTTTAGCATTTACATTTCATGTTATTTTCATCTTTGCTCACTTGAGCATTTATCTTTATGTCATTTTTATTTTGCTCACTTGAGCTTTCATTTTCTTTTTGAAGATACCTAATAACCAACTTGAACAATTAAAAGCTTTAAGGTTTCTTGGACTATTTGGTTAATATCCTTGGCATTTTGGAGTTATGGACTTCTTGGACTTAGGATTAGAGACCTTGACTACCTTGAGACCTTGTGACTTCTATTGTTATTTTGTCTAGAGTTCTTGGGGTTTTCCCCAAGACATTCGTTTGTTTGTTTTTCTTTGTGTGCAGGTTATTCTGATTATATGTTTTGTCTGTAATTGGGAATTCATCTGTATACAGCCGTTACTCTGCCCAATTTTTGTGAAGACTTAATGCATTGTAATTTTGGTATTCTTAAGAGGTTTATTATCTTTGCTTGTTTGGTTTCAAATCCAGAGGATGGGAATTCGACATTGACTCATTATATCAAGTATTGGCTTCTTATTGGTTAGACGGTTCTTTCCCTAGCTTTTACCTTATGCTTTAGGATAGTCCCTTCATCTCCTCCCATCGTCTTTAATTTCAAAAATATTTTCCCTCCTTTTCAAAACTATTCTTGTTTTCTAACTTGAACCGCTTTCACAATAAACTTGGACTTAGGTCCATGCATTTTCAAAAATATTTTCTTAATCAAACTTTAAACAACTTAACAATACTCTGATATTTTTGTGAGAAGACTAAAAGTCAATCAATCTCATTCAAACTATTTTGCCACTTTGGCTTTTTACTTTAAACTTTTCTCAAAAGATTAGACTCTTGCCAATCCTTATAGATATGCGAGCTACTATACTTCTATGATGTGTAGTGAAGCGATATATTTTCCACTTGGGTGTTGAGAGAGGCTTTGTTGATTTTAAAACCCAAGTTGTATCCTACACTTTGAGATGATGCAAATTCTCCTTTCTCATAATCATGGGTAGTAAGTATGTTCTTCCACTCGAAGATGAAGATGATGTCTTGTCTCTTAAAATTAACCAACACACTTGTGTTTTAAAATTTATAAAGGTGAACTAAGAGTACCCTGATCCCCTATTGCACGGAATGTGGTACATAAGCACTAAAGGTTCGCAACCACGGTGGGTGCAAAAATTGTAAAAAATACTTCTTTTCTCATTCCCACAATCCATTTTTGTATACAACACTTATAGCAAAAATACACAGATTTTAAAAAAGGTTCTTGCGGAGTACCGTAGATTTTTAGGGTGCTAATACCTTCCCTTTACATAACCAACACCCAAACTTAGATTCTCTCCCCCTCTTTTTGGGTTATTTGCTCTTTTCCCATTCCTCTGGAAACAATAAAGCATGTTGGCGATTTTTATTTGATTTGTGCGAGTCAAGTCAATCCAATGGATTTGTCTCAACATTTCTACCGCTACACCCCCGAACTCAAACTCTCAAAGGTCTTTCATGTTATTTTCACCCTTTTCTTAGTGGATAAAAGAAAAGTCGATGGTGACTCGTGTTATCTACAACATTTGCGATAAAATGCAAAACCAAGTTAGTTCTCCCGCTGTATTACAGAACTGGAGACTCTGCTGGGGATTTACTAAAAGAGGGGTTACCTTAGAGTTAAATCACTTAGAATTGTTTGCTTTGTCTGCTTTATCTTTATTGGGTTTCTCGGGTTTTACTTTCTTGTAAAGATCCTACACCTGGATCTGAGACCCTAGGTAAGTAGCTATAGATCATGGAAACTGTACGACATAGACCGATATGGTTGAAGTGATGGCTATGTTAGTGTGACACCTTGGTTTATACTAGTGTCCCTTTAGTCAGTCAAGGAGAATACCAGGCTGTCGCATGGTGTCATAAGCACTAACTGACCTTTAGAACCTTAATTAACCCAACTTAGCCATTATAAGGTAGTGAGATGGTCGGCTTTGGTGCAGTCCAAAGTTGGTTGATACTCGATGCTACACTCATTGAGATTCGACTCTTGGGATATTTCGGTGGCAAGTCAGTTACACTACTGAAACAATGCCTGCAAGAAAGATCGGTGATTGAGGCTCCTAGAACCCGATTACTATTCTTAGGACAGGTTGAGCCAACTGAACTTCAAGAGGGTACTTACCTATGGACCCCATCAAATCCTTAAACCTAAGGCTCTTGTGTGCTTTGTTTGTGTTTGTTATCTGTTCAAACATGACATCATAACATCATGACATGATACCATATCATTTTCACTGATCATTTCAAGGATCTCAAAGGCCTATGATGTAGGTTTATTATGAACTAGACATCTAGCAAGGGTCAAGGGGATTTATTTTCCTCTAATGTCGTCAAAGATCAAAGTACTTTTGTTTGAGGAAAAGGCTGGGACCCACTTGACATGGTGAGCTTGATTCTCATAGAAGGATGTTCAAAGACGCTAAGTTCTTCAGTCGAAGTTGCAACTAGAATCAACTAATAACATTTCCTTGTGTTTATCCTGCGAGATCCTTGAAAACATTACATCCACATATCATGCATGTCATTACATAACAGGTATTTCCCAAGATAGGCTTTCTCACCTTCTTGCTGTTTATTTCAGTAAAAGATGGCTCTCGAACAAACTGTGAAAGACCTTCAAGTTCAAAATTCCCAATTCTAAGAGACGCTCCTGAACTTATCCAATGGGAAGAAAGAACTAACGGTGCTCATGGCCAAGAAGAAAAAGACTAGGAAACCGGCTGGTATCCTTAACATGGGAAGAAGATTCAAAGGTCTCGCCAAATAGGTCCAAACTTCTGATATCCCATCAGATGAAGATGACAATCAAGAGGAAGACAGTAGAAGTATCAAAGCTGAGGGGGGAAGCAACCTTGGTTCTGGTAAAGTTCCTGATGAAGAAGACTACTCTTATGAACAGTATCCTCCCACTGACGATAGATACAAACAACTAGAAGATCGTCTGAATGCCATGGAAATCCAGAAAGTTCATGGGCTGGATTTTGAAGAGTTGGGTCTTATCTCGGGGGTTGTTATCCCCCACAAATTCAAGGTCCCTACTTTTTCCAAATATGATGGTGTTTCTTGTCCTAAACTTCATCTGAGGTATTATATTCAGAAGATCCAACCCCATACCGCTGACAGAAAGTTATGGATTCACTTATTTTAAGAGAGCTTATCTGGGAGACAACTTAATTAGTTCTATTAGCTGGAAAGAACTAGTATATGTACTTGGGAAGACATGGATACTTCTTTTTACAAGCAATATCAATACAACGCTGACCTTGCACCAACTCGTGTGCAACTACAAAGCATGAATATGGGCTTGAATGAAGGGTTTAAAGAATATGCCCAGAAATGGAGAGATTTGGCTGGAAGAGTGCAACCCCCTTTATGTGACAAGGAGCTGGTTGATATGTTCATGGGAACTTTGACATGGCCTTTCTTTATTCATTTGATCGGACGATCCTTGGTTGGTTTTACTGAGTTAATACTAACAGGAGAATGCGTCGAGAGTGGTATCCGAAGTGGAGAGATTCAAGTGGTCGCATCTTCAGGTACTGTGAAGAAGATGTTCAACAGTAAGAAGGAAACAAATGTTATTTATGGCCAAAAGGGTCGTAGTAGAAGTGATCGCAACCAATCTGTGGGAGCATTGTTAATTTCTAATCATGCGCCTGTGCAACAATAGGGTAATCAGCATAGGTCAGAGGCACCTAGAAGACAATTTACAAAGATCAACATGCCGTTATCTCAAGCATTACAAAACTTACTGAAAGCGGAGCTTATTACATTGAGGGATCCTCCTCAGAATCCCAACACCTCATTTCCTCGTTATAATCCTAATGTGAAATGTGCTTACCATTCCAATAGCGTCGGGCACGACACTAATAGCTGCTGGGCCTTGAAAAGCAAAATTTAAGACAAAAACGAAATTGAGTTTGATCCTCTTGAGACCCTAAATGTAATTACTGCACCTATGCCAAAGCACGAAAAAGGCATAAGCATTATTGATGATGTCCTTTATGTTTCTGTTGTAAGTGAATTGGATACTCCCCTCCCGATTATCAATAAGAATCTATTGTAGGCCGGTTTATTTCCCGGTTATATTGAAAGATGTTACTCCTGCACAACCCAAACCAATGGATGCTATTGTACCCCAAAATTTCCCCTCTCATTTCTCAAGAATTTTCTCATAATATCTCTATTGATTCAAGACTGCACAAGGTTTGATCAGCTCAAGATACCTCCTCAAACACTGATGACTCAAAACTAGGGTTTGATTTTGCACAAGTACAATTGGACTTTTAATGCCCCATATAGTTTCCATGGATCATATCGGGCTATCAAGAATTAGGTAAAAGATGGAACTTCTAAATCCTCAAAAGGAGGAAGAGGAAACTGTCGAAAGGGAAAATCAAATAAAAAAAGGTGTGCAGTTGCAGATAACCATGTCGAATTCAAAATCTGGTTCAGGTTGTTCGAACCACATGACTTATTGAAAGGAGTGGTTGGCAGATTTTTGACAAGTCGAAGAAGAGAAAGCTTGATTTGATCCCCAAGCTTCGACTAAGCAATGGCTTCCTTCGAGCAACCTGCTTCGATCCACCTCTAAACCCTTTGATACACATAGTTTTGACTATGAATTACAATTTAACGCACAACCTAATTCATTGTGTCTAAACAATCTATATCCATCATGGTTCTTAGTCTTCTGAATACTTCTACCTGCACTCCCTTCGTCATGATGTTTGCAATCTGATTCTCAGTTCTGCAGTGTTCGAAATTCATCTTCCCATCTTTTACCTACTCTCGGAGATAATGGAAACTCATTTTGATATGCTTGCTTCGACCATGTACTGTTGGGTTCTTCGCCAGATTGATAACTGACATGTTGTCTATCTTCATGCTTGCTTCGATCTACAAGCTTCGACTGGGCAATGGCTTCCTTCTAGCAACCTGCTTTGATCCCCCTCTAAACCCTTTGACACACATAGTTTTGGCACTATGAATTACAATTTAAAAAAAAACTTGCTGATAATAGTTTATTGCAAGAAGAAGGTACTGGCGATATAGTCTTTCAAATAAAGATGTGTTCTATGCACCTAGAATAAAGTGCAACTTGTTAAGTGTTGGACAACTAGTCGAAAAGAGTTTCTCAGTTGTCATGAAAGATGGAGTTTTGAGATTGTTCGACACCAAGAACAATTTAGTCTTAAAATCTCCATTGTCGAAAAACAAGACATTTAAGATAATGATCAATTCGACAGAAGTTCAATGTTTGAAAACTATTCGACCATAAGGATAGTTGGTTGTGGCATTTGAAGTTTGGACATTTGAACTTTCGACCACTTAATCAACTGATTACTCAAGATATGGTTACTAGTATTCGAAGTCATGAGATGCTTGAAAAAACTTTGTGAAGTTTGTTTAGTACGAAAGCAATCCATAAACTCTTTCGTTTAGACTATGCCAATGAGATCATCTTGCATACTCAAAGTGGTACATTCAGATGAATGTGGTCCATTCGAAGAATATACAATTGGTGGAAACAAATATTGTTTTGTTTGTTGATGAGTTTGGTCGAAAGTTATGGATCTATGTGATCAAAACAAAAGGACGGAGTATTCAACATCTTTAAGAGATTCAAGATGCTTTTTGAAAACTAGAGTAAGAAAAAGATCAAAGTTCTACAGAGATTCAAGATCTTTGTAGAAGGAATCAAGTTGAAGACAGAATTTTGAAGAACATTGATCAAATCCATAGGCCATGCTACATGGTCTTGCTTTACAGGCCTCAATACTTGTGTTTCACTCTATAATTAATTGTTTACACAATGAATTAAACTCTTACCCAAGTATTTAAAGTATTGTCCAAGCCAATTTTCCCTTAATGGCACAAAGTTACCATTTCCATTTTAGAAAAGCAAGTTTTATGCAAATTGTCAATGCATTGAGCCTTGTGACCTTTATCTCTGATTGCAAGCAATATCAAAAGCATGAATCAATTCTTCTGCACCAAACAAACATCAGGAAATGCTTGTACTTGAACTTTAAAACCATGAAAATCCATTCAACTTGATTTTTTTCATTTTCAACTAATCCATAACATGTAATCTCAAGATTCTGGTTACTACAAGATGTCAAACCTCTTCCCTATAAATAGAGACATTATTTGCAACAAAAAGGAGGGGATTAACAACCTTAGAACACTTCCAAAACTCTCAAAAACTCAGAACCTGCATACAAGAACAAAACTTGGCACATCCTGACTTTACACACAAAATCTCAAATCCCTTCGTGCGTTTTTTGGCATTTCGATTCACTAAGCTTCCATATACAACATAGAAACTATCCCAACCCTTAAACCACTTTTGTAAGCTTGCCTAACTACTTTGGACAAGTCAAAATTCATGCTAACCTTTGACCCATAACTTTTGAAAATTATGTGGTTAGACACTTATTCAAATTTTAGGCAGGTTTGATGTTTACATTTTTTTTTATTTGGCTGAGAAATGAAGCTTTTAGAAGCTTAACAATGGAGTTATCATGGCCTGCGCGCGCAAGGAAGAAGAAGCTAGGCATTTCAAACATTCAGAAACGAGTTCATTTTATATTTAATTGAATTTATCTTATGAACGGATAAAACGGACCACCACAATGGTATAAACAGCGGGCACTAAAGCCTTGCCATGTAGAAGGTCCTGAGTTCGAGCCCCAACGAGATCTTTTGTCATTTTTCCAAATTTTCTCACTTTTTTTTTTGTTTGCAGGAAGTGCGCTTGGGCCTCCTTTGGCTTGGCCTTGACATTTCCATTTATGAACCCCCTGGCATTAATGTTATATCTTTATCTCATTTTCTTTACTTTATTATTTTTATTATTATAATTATTTTTATTAGCCAAAAACACCAAAAATATATTTAAATTGTTTAGTTTATTTTCATTTAACTTATTACAATGAAAAAGACCAAAAACATTTTCCTATTTATTTTCTTTTATTTAACTTAATCTTAATTTTTCTTTAGTTTAATTAAATTTCCTTTTAGTTAAATAGGCCAAAATATTTCTTTAACAAAATCAAAACAAATTCATTTTCTTTTCATTTATGTCTTGTACATTATATTCCTTTCAATTCTTGTATATTATTCAAGTTTCAATATGGTTGTAATAGATAATTAGGTTTAATTTCTTGCAATCCCCATTTGAAAATTTGTACACCCATTCCCAAAATGATGTAATAGCGAAGGTTATTTATTTTCCGCAATTTATCTCTTTTCATATAAATGCTAGTAATTAGGGTTTGTATGGAAAGATAAAATCAATGCTTAGAAAATTTTAATCCAAGTCAAAATCAAGCATGAAAAAATAAACACTTGCACACTTACACCTCTAGGGTTAACTCCACTTGTTGCCTTGAGAAAATGGTCATGATATGCATGTGAGACATCTTAGTGAAAACAATCAAAAATACAAGATCATAGTCCCTCGATGACGCTACGAATGTTGCCTTATAAATGATCTTAGTCCCTCAAGAGGAATGTTAAGATATCTCACAACATTGCTATTCATGACTATAAGATGACCCACACCCGTCCCTTTACATCCAAATAGAAGGTTTCTTACCAATCAATGGTAAGATAACAATATCAAAGGAAGGAAGAAATGAACAAAAAAATTTTGAGTAGGTAAAACGTTCTTAGTTTCTTGCTCACAATCCATCTTCAAAAAAAACATCTTTTCAAACACACTAAACACTTTCAAAAACATGAAATATTTTTAAAACTCCAACACTTTGTATGCATTCTTATAGAGACGAGAATCATTACAAAGTTTTCCTAAACGAATGCGCTTTTCAAAAATACTTTCAAAACCCATCACAAACACATTTCAAACAAAGCAATTTCAAAAGTGATCTAACAAGCAACTAAGAGCCCATAGATAACTATGGATAAAAAGGGTCCTAACACCTTCCCTTTTCATAACCTACCCCCGGAACTCAAGAAAATATCTCAAAGGTATTTCCTGTTCTTTTCACCCTTTCCTTATTGGGTAAAAGAAAATTCGATGGCGACTCTTGCTATCCACAACAATTACGATTAAATGAAAAACACCCAAGTCAGTTCTCCCATTGTATTACAGCTGCAAGTTGCTGAAAGAAGGTATTTAACATCTAATGGACAATCACCTCATTCTAGTTGAGAAGATTTCATCTGTTGAGAATTTGTTGTAAGACTTGGAGCTAGAAGAGGTATCTGTAATATCCGGCACTCTCATCAGGATCACTTCCAAGGGTCCTGTAAGGATCACTACCAAACCCAAAGTTGCTCCCGTGATAATCACTTCACCCGGACCAATTTTGTATTTCTCGGGCAAGGTTGTCCCTTAGAACTATGGAGTCGGTGTCTACTACCATGGCGTCTGTTGTACCCCAATTTTTGACCTAAGATGCCATTTGCATTTTTACATTTTTATACAAAGGTCAAGGTCACTAAATACAGTCGGTTTTAACCTCTCACCTTCGAGCTTTGATTATGCAGAAATTGTCAAGTGTTTTGAACATTCTTAGCCTATGTATCACTAACTTCTAATCAAGCACGAAATGTGTGTTTTTTGTTTCTTTGATTTCATGTGCTGACAGGTCTGCTTCGAATGCAAGTTCAGCCTTTCGATTGGACAAATTTACTGCCTGCAAGCATGCTTCGACTAGACAAGTTTACTACCTGCAAGCCTGCTTCGAATGGACAAGTTTGCTGCCTGCATGCCTCTTTCGAATCTGAACAAGTTTACTGCCTGCAAACATGCTTTGATTGGGCAATTTGTTTGTTTCGATCCCCATGCTTCGATTGGGAAACATTGCTTCCTTCGAACATGGGCTTTCGATTGGGCAATATGTTTGTTTCGATCCACAAACTTCGATTGGGAAATACAGTCTCCCTTCAGTCACAAGCTTCGATTTGGAAATACAGTCTCCTTCGATTCACAAGTTAGACCACTAAACCCTTCGAAGCAACGTACTTAGAGCACACAAGTGGCCTCCCATATACTGCCAAACTCAAGCCAGTTGTGCTGCTACGCAGCAGTCCTGCACCAACCTGCCACTAAGTTCCAAAATACTGACAAGCCTGTGTTGTCTCAGTCCTGTACATGCACAAAAAAGGAGTGCACAAAAGCTGTATTGAAGAAAACAAGGGGGCAGTATACCCAAATAATTCAAATATTATTTGATTTCCCCCCAAAAACATATCAAAACTCTCCTATAAATACAAGGCTTCACAACATGTTCAGGAGAGGACCTTTTGGGCCAGGCGAACAAATCTTCAAAAAATTCTCAAAAACACCAAATTTTCTCAAACACAAAAATCTCTCAAGTCCCTTCAATACTTGTGAGAAAAAAACCAAGAACCCACACACTTCAGTCTCCTTCGATTCTGAAGAACACCCCACACATAGTTGTTTTGTTCAAACTCAGAAAAACAAACCCCCTGTGACTATCCTTCGATTCCAGTTTGGAAAGAAACATAAGACTTATTTCTTGCCTTCCTTCAAATCCAGCATTCCCAGTGCAACTGTTGGCCCCCCCTTTCGAATCCAGCACCTTGGGCCTCCACTCAAGGTCCCACACCCATTCGAAGCCTCCATCAAGGTAAGTCACTCTTACCCGTGAACCTTTTCATTTCATGCCATAACATGTAAATAATCTTTTGTTCGTTTCCAGCATGTACATAACACTTTGTTTCTTTTCGTTTCCACCCTGTTAACATGTTTTTAAAAGCTACCTCATTCGTTTTGCTTTCTGTTTAACTATTAAACTGTTTGAAAAAAACACATACTAGCATGGCCTCGGGCCATGTTGTCATTTAATGTTTGAAATGAAAGAAACAGGAAATAGGAGTATGAAACGAAGCCTTTGGTTTCCACACTGACTTCTAGGCCAATCGAAAGACAAAACCTCACTGGTGCCAGCCCCTAATCGAAGGACAGAACCTCACTGGCGTGAACTCCCAGTCGAAGGATACAACTTACTGCTGCCTTTGGCCAATCGAAGGACAGAACCTCACTGGCGCGAACCCCCAGTCGAAGGATACAACTTGCTGCTGCCAAGGCCCAATCGAAGGACAGGACCTCGCCCCTGCCAAAGCCTAATCGAAATACGTGACTTTGCTGACTGCTAGCCCCAATCGAAGGAAGCCAGCAGAATGCCAGTCGAAGTGTGCTACTGCCTGGGTCGAAATACACTTTTTTTTCTTACTTTTATCTTATTTTTTCTTTCATATTTTTTATGCCTTTTGATATGTTTGTAATAGCGTAGGTTTTTATCTTTCTGCATTTTTTTTACTTTGTACAAATGCTAGTAATTAGGCAAGATAAAATCAATAAGTAAACAAATAAAAAAATCCAAAAAAACACTCTTTAATCATTACTTGAATATATCTTTAAAAACTCACAAAAACACTCAACAAATCAAAACTCCCCCCAAGGGCATGTTATCCCCGTTCTACCGCAATACCGACCGTGCCTATTGCTAGAATGCGTGCGTTAATGTCGCCCACTAAAAAAACACAAACAAATCAACTTTTTTCTAGAGGAACTACGGTGTTTTGATTCCTTCATTGGATACGTAGGCAAAGGGTCGTGAAACCCTCACGAACGCAATAATAAAAACTCATTTTTTCCCTTAAGCAAACATAGTTGTAGATAAATACACCCTTGTATATAACAAACAATTTTAACCAAAAAACAGATATTTCAAAAGGTTCCTGCGGAGTACCGCAGATGCATTGGGTGCTAATACCTTTCCATTGCATAACCAATCCCCGAACTCTTGATCTCTTTCAAAAACGCATTGTATTTTTCATTACTTTTAAGTATTATTTTACATTGCATAGTTTAGGGTTTTATTTCGCTCTTTTCCCTTTTCCCTTGGAAACAATAAAGCGCGGTGGCGACTCTTGCTTTTTGCGAGTCGAGTTAATTAATAGCTCGATCTCCGATTTTCACCGCTACAGAATTGTCGACTCTGTTGGGGAAAGATTGACCTCTTGCTGGTCCATCCCTAAGTGGGTTAAGCCTAGTTTGTTTTATCTGTTTTATCATTATTTGATTGTTTGATTATATGTTTATATTGTGGTTATTTGGGTGTTGATTACAAAGGACAAGTCCTATACCCGGACTAAGTTACACTTAGGAATAGGACGGGCGGTATAGTCATGTTAACTTTGAGGGAGTAATCTCGAAGAAGGAGGCATGAAATCCCCCACTCAGTGGAAGCCCCTTTGAACGTAGTATTTGTTTACCGAGTAATCGGGAAGACATTATTGCTTTTGACCTGGGAGCCAGTGAAGCTGAGAACCGTAGAACCCTTAACCCATCTTGGCCTTTTAGGTGTAGCGCGGAGGTTATAACGGAGTAATCCGGAAGTAATTGTTGCGCGATGCTACGCTCGGATGAGTTTCTCTTGAGAATATTGCTAATTATTGAGTAATCAAGACGTTGGTAATATCCGAAGGAGGAATGTAGACTCCGGGAACTCTTAGAACCTTGTCTTGCAGGTGTTATTAAACCGTTAGTACATACCTTGAGGATGTTCTTTACCTTTGACTCCATGCTCGTGACGTTGAACCTTTCGACTTTGTTTGTGACCTTGCTTGTGGTTGTTGCATAGCCATACCTTCATGCATCCATGAAACTCTTTTTTCACTTGATTTTCAAGGAATTTGGAGGTCTTTCTTTGTAAACATCACAAGTTTCATCAAGCTCAATGGATCTTGGGTGTTGATGGGGTGAAAACCCTAATCCACCAAAAGAGATGATTGATCTTGATGATAACTTGATCAACGCTTTGATCCGATTTAAAATTCATCTTCTATCTTCATACTTTGATGTTTACAACTTAATATCTTGAGTTCCTTGAAAGTCAAATAAAAACTCTCTTTTGTATATCATGCATCATTCTACATTTTTGGTTTCACTTTCAAAGGTCTTTTTCCAAGTCTTGTTTTTCCTTTGGTCTGACCAGTGCAACACTCGCGCTAAGAGAATAATGGAGAATATCAAGCAAGAGGTTTCTGAACTCCGTAGAGAGGTGACTAATTTGAAAGCTAGTTGGGATCACTTAACTGTCTTGGTTGAAATTCTGGTTGCCGCCCAAGTCAATTCTGGTGCTCTGGGGCATGACTTAGAGGGTTGCTTTGCTTTGAAGATTAAGGTTCAGAAGATGGTCAGAGGTGGTATTTTATCATTTAAAGACATCAGTCTTAACATTCAAGTCAACCCTTTTGCTAAAGCATAAGTGAATCTCTGTTGATTTTGGCCTGGAAGTTTAGGAGAGGTTTCCTTCAGCACAAGTCCAGATGGAAAGCCTTCCAGATTATTAACTTATTTCTGCTTTTTGTAAATTTTCTTGTTTATCAAAACATTGTTTGCATGTAAGAATTTGTTTGTATCTGCATGATTATCTTAATACAATGAGTATGTTTGTCTTGAAGAAATTCATTTGTTTCACTCATATTTGTTTTCAAATGTTAAATTTCTTTTTGCATTATGATACCAACTTGTTGCCCATTCTCTTGCCTAGGCAGAGATTGAAGGGAGGATGATGATCTAAAGAACACAAAATCTCTGGTTGCATGCTTTTGAATAAAATCTTGCTGACGATGTACAGGCATTATTTTAAATCCCTAAACACTGGAGATATAAGGAAGATAATCCCTTGCTAACCCCTTTTGAGCCTTTGAAGTAGAAGTTTCTTTTCTTTACGAAAAAACCCTCAAATTTTAACCTGGGGCAGGGTAGTTTTCAGTTAATCTGATTGAGTGTTCAAAATTCATAAGGAAAATATTTTTGAAGAGAAACTATGAGGGTTATCCTTCATGTATAATGAAGCCATTAGATGTGGAATCACAATGTTATCCCTCATTCATCAAGAAACGAGGCAGTCATAATCCTCTCAACAGTTAAGACAAGCTAATGTCACACATTTTGTTCAAAAGTCAAAATCAAGGAAAAAGAAAAAGTAAAAGCCTGCTAAGTTGAAAACTTGAAAACGTGCGGCTTAAGCAAAAATTAGGGCATCCCACTGGACTATCAATTCAAAAGAATTAGTTAAGGCAAAATTTAGGGAAAATAAAAATTGCAAAGAAAGGAATACAAACAAAATTCCTCAGCAAAGAACAAATTGGTGACTACAAACACGAAGACATGAAGGTGGTTGCTACTCCGAAAGCCTCGACATTTCCTTAACCTTCACACAATCCTTTTGAGAGATGAACACTCATGTTGGATTAACTGAACATAGGGTTGGAGAACATCACGAAGAATGGGTGGGCACTTATAAATTTTGAGCCTTAAAAATCTTTTTTCTAAAAACCATGAACCAGGCCACGTTACAACCTTCAAAAGTCCTAATTGAAGCAAGGTTATTTTGAAATCATACTTCAATGATATAGTGTTCCTGACTTCCATGAATGTTCTAAATAGTTATGTTGGTATCATATGTTTTTCCTATACAAAAATAAATGGTGCTCTAACTCGCAAATTTGTGCGATATCTTTTCAAAATCTTCAAGACTTACATAACTGTTGCATTAGAATTTTCATTCTCATAATAAACTTTTTCTAACTGCAAAACATTTGTTTGATATCAAGGGAGCTCACATGTAAGCACTAGTGATGAGTTTATTCTTTTAAGGCTTGGAACTATGTTGAGTAATTGGCGAATCATTTCAAGAAAAAATCATGTCCAGGGGCATGTCACATGAAGACCTTAAGCACGAACATGTTGCTTCTCCTAGTTAATGTTTTCCCAACTTGTTTACTCTTTTGGGGCAAAATTTGAAGACTTTGTTATGCCAACTACAGTCAATCCGGGGCAATCACGTCGAGATTTGATGAATCTCTCTAAGAGTTTGAAGACACCAGAGCATGGTGAATGCCAGGTCTTTTGTAAAATCCTCTTGAGACGATTTCTCCTCATCAAACATATAGCTTGGGGCATTTCATAAGTGAAGTTATTTGCAAGAATTATCGTGCAACATGCAGCTTATCAGCAGTAAACTTGGGGCATCCAAAATTAGTCCCAGGGGGAATCCAGATTTGTCAAGATATGTTTGGCACACATTATCATAGGGTGGTGTTCCCAGTATCTCCAGCTAAGCAAGACTTTTTCCAACTGAAACATTGTTTGTGTTGTTATCCTTTCAAGGGATTGTTTGCAATAGAAGACTGGACTTTGGGTTTTCTACCTGAAAATATCTTCCTCTCCAGAGATATTTAAGCCTTGTAAAAGGACTTTTCTCCAATGATGGCTTTTGTTCTATCTCCAGTAATGTTACCATCTTTTTGAGATTAGCTGAGTGTCGGGTTGTACTGGGACGTCCTATCATCTCTTGTCTATCTCCCCTGTCTATTTTTTTAGCATATACATGACATTCATTCATTCGTTCATACTTGCATCATGCACACACATGATATTTGCTGATGTCTTTGAAGTTCGTATACCTTGGTTATGTCTATTCAAATAGTGTATTTGATCTTTCCAAATAGAGTGTCAACTTAAGCATAAAGTGCGCCTCTTTTCTAATTCCCCACTGAGTTAACTCTCGTGGAAGAATCTTGCTTCAGCTTTCCTTTTCCATCTCTGGATAGGATAAATCCCCATTTGAGTTGTTTCCTCATTGGGTGGGGTCTTGTTTGACTATTTTCTCTCCAGTTTATTCCTGGATTGAGCTTTGTCTCTTGTGAACGATACCCTGTGGATCTCTCTAGACTGTGAAACCTAGATAAAGAGTGCATTGATCTTGCGTATGTAAATACTTGGTCTCCTCAGGAAGGATTTATTCATGGTTCCCCATTGAAGATGAACTTTATTCCCCAGTAGTGTTATCATAACCTTCTTCTAGAATATCGACGTGACAACAAGCGACTGACTCTTTATTTGAGCAGTTTGATTATTTCTGAATTTCTTTATGACAAATGGCTGTCTCTTCATGAGCAGTTTGTACATCCCCGATGAAATTATTGATTCTCACCTCCAGCAATATCTTCATGATGTGTTATTTATATCTTTGAAAGCAACAAGTGGCGTACTCTTCATGAGCAGCTTGTGTGCTTTAATATTCTTTGAAGACAGCAAGTGGCGGTCTCTTTATGAGCAGCTTGTGGGTTATTGGTATCTTTGAAAGCAACAAGTGGCGGACTCTTCATGAGCAGCTTGTGTGCTTTAATATTCTTTGAAGAAAGCAAGTGGTGGTCTCTTTATGAGAAGTTTGTGGATTATTGGTATCTTTGAAAGCAACAAGTGGCAGACTCTTCATGAGCAGCTTGTGTGCTTTAATATTCTTTAAAGACAGCAAGTGGCAGTCTCTTTATGAGCAGCTTGTGGGTTATTGTTACCTTTGAAAGCAACAAGTGGCGGACTCTTCATGAGCAGCTTGTGTGCTTTAGTATTCTTTGAAGACAGCAAGTGGCGGTCTCTTTATGAGCAGCTTGTGGGTTATTGGTATCTTTGAAAGCAACAAGTGGCGGACTCTTCATGAGCAGCTTGTGTGCTTTAATATTCTTTGAAGATAGCAAGTGGCGGTCTCTTTATGAGCAGCTTGTGGATTATTGGTATCTTTGAAAGCAACAAGTGGCAGACTCTTCATGAGCAGCTTGTGTGCTTTAATATTCTTTAAAGACAGCAAGTGGCAGTCTCTTTATGAGCAGCTTGTGGGTTATTGTTACCTTTGAAAGCAACAAGTGGCGGACTCTTCATGAGCAGCTTGTGTGCTTTAATATTCTTTGAAGACAGCAAGTGGCGGTCTCTTTATGAGCAGCTTGTGGGTTATTGGTATCTTTGAAAGCAACAAGTGGCGGACTCTTCATGAGCAGCTTGTGTGCTTTAATATTCTTTGAAGACAGCAAGTGGCGGTCTCTTTATGAGCAACTTGTATGTTATTGTTACCTTTGAAAAAATAGCAAGCGGCGGTCACTTCATGAGAAACTTGTATGTTATTGTCACCTTTGAAAACAACAAGCGGCGGTCTCTTCATGAGCGACTTGTATGTTAGTGATACCTTTGAGAAAACAGCAAGTGGCGGTCTCTTCATGAGCAACTTGTGTGTTATTGTTCTCTTGAAAAACAGCAAGCGGCGGTCTCTTCATGAGCAACTTGTATGTTATTGACACCTTTAAAAGGAAGCAAGTGGCGGCCTCTTTATTTGAGCAGCTTGTGTATCCCCAACAATAATGTCTACTCAGCAAATGGCATCCCTTTGGAAAAGTCCCATGGGGAAGTTTGTATTTTATCCTTTTCAAGCGATATCTTGGTTAAGGAAAGAATTGTGTTACCGTTCTTGGTGAAATTCAGAAGTCAGAGATGTTTATCTCCAGTCTCAGTACTGATGTCAATCATTTTCCAGTCACAGTGCTGATGTCAATCATTTTGTTTTCCAGTCACAGTGCTGATGTCAATCATTTTCCTTCTCCAGTCACAGTACTGATGTAAATCATTTCTTTTCCAATCTCAGTACTGATGTAAATCATTTTCTTTTCCAGTCTCAACACTGATGTAAATCATTCATTTCTTCCCTCAAAGTTATTCTCTAATAGGAGTCTCTCATTTGAAGCCTATGGCTCTGTTTCCCCAGTGGAGTTATCACCTCTTCCCCTGTGGGATTACTGTATAATGTGCTTGGTTTCTCCAGCATAATTTGTCTCATATGGCGTCATTCCCCATAAAATTCAGAGCATTGCATTCATATCATATCATAAACATAATTGCGGTATCTTAAGGCCAAAAATTGTATATTCTATATTTAAGTCCCTTCAATCTCGTCGAAATGAAGATTCCAATCTTCATATCTCCAGATAGAAGAAACTTAAATAGGGGCAGCTGTTGTACCACAATTTTTGACCTAAGATCCCATTTTCATTTTTGCATTTTTATACAAAGGTCAAGGTCACTAAATACAGTCGGTTTTAACCTCTCACCTTCGAGCTTTGATTATGCAGAAATTGTCAAGTGTTTTGAACATTCTTAGCCTATGTATCACTAACTTCTAATCAAGCATGAAATGTGTGTTTTTTGTTTCTTTGATTTCATGTGCTGACAGGTCTCCTTCGAATGCAAGTTCAGCCTTTCGATTGGACAAACTTACTTCCTGCAAGCCTGCTTCGACTAGACAAGTTTACTGCCTGCAAGCCTGCTTCGAATGGACAAGTTTGCTGCCTGCATGCCTCTTTCGAATCTGGACAAGTTTACTGCCTGCAAACATGCTTCGATTGGGAAATTTGTTTGTTTCGATCCCCATGCTTCGATTGGGAAACATTGCTTCCTTCGAACATGGGCTTTCGATTGGGCAATATGTTTGTTTCGATCCACAAACTTCGATTGGGCAATACAGTCTCCCTTCAGTCACAAGCTTCGATTTGGAAATACAGTCTCCTTCGATTCACAAGTTGGACCACTAAACCCTTCGAAGCAACGTACTTAGAGCACACAAGTGGCCTCCCATATACTGCCAAACTCAAGCCAGTTGTGCTGCTACGCAGCAGTCCTGCACCAAACTGCCACTAAGTTCCAAAATACTGACAATCCTGTGTTATCTCAGTCCTGTACATGCACAAAAAAGGAGTGCACAAGAGCTGTATTGAAGAAAACAAGGGGGCAGTATACCCAAATAATTCAAATATTATTTGATTTCCCCCCAAAACCATATCAAAACTCGCCTATAAATACAAGGCTTCATAACATGTTAAGGAGAGGACCTTTTGGGCCAGGCGAACAAATCTTCAGAAAATTCTCAAAAACACCAAATTTTCTCAAACACAAAAATCTCTCAAGTCTCTTCAATACTTGTGAGAAAAAAACCAAGAACCCATACACTTCAGTCTCCTTCGATTCTGAAGAACACCTCACACATAGTTGTTTTGTTCAAACTCAGAAAAACAAACCCCCTGTGACTATCCTTCGATTCCAGTTTGGAAAGAAACATAAGACTTGTTTCTTGCCTTCCTTCGAATCCAGCATTCCCAGCGCAACTGTTGCCCCCCCCCCCCCCCCCCCCCCTTTCGAATCCAGCATCTTGGGCCTCCACTCAAGGTCCCACACCCATTCGAAGCCTCCATCAAGGTAAGTCACTCTTACCCTTGAACCTTTTCATTTCATGCCATAACATGTAAATAATCTTTTGTTCGTTTCCAGCATGTACATAACACTTTGTTTCTTTTCGTTTCCACCCTGTTAACATGTTTTTAAAAGCTACCTCATTCGTTTTTCTTTCTGTTTAACTATTAAACTGTTTGAAAAAAACACATACTAGCATGGCCTCGGGCCATGTTGTCATTTAATGTTTGAAATGAAAGAAACAGGAAATAGGAGTATGAAACGAAGCCTTTGGTTTCCACACTGACTTCCAGGCCAATCGAAAGACAAAACCTCACTGGTGCCAGCCCCTAATCGAAGGACAAAACCTCACTGGCACGAACTCCCAGTCGAAGGATACAACTTGCTGCTGCCTTTGGCCAATCGAAGGACAGAACCTCACTGGCGCGAACCCCCAGTCGAAGGATACAACTTGCTGCTGCCAAGGCCCAATCGAAGGATAGGACCTCGCCCCTGCCAAAGCCTAATCGAAAGACGTGACTTTGCTGACTGCTAGCCCCAATCAAAGGAAGCCAGCAGAATGCCAGTCGAAGTGTGCTACTGCTTGGGTCGAAATACACTTTTTTTTTCTTACTTTTATCTTATTTTTTCTTTCATATTTTTTATGCCTTTTGATATGTTTGTAATAGCGTAGGTTTTTATCTTTCTGCATTTTTTTTACTTTGTACAAATGCTAGTAATTAGGCAAGATAAAATCAATAAGTAAACAAATCAAAAAACTCCAAAAAAACACTCTTTAATCATTACTTGAATATATCTTAAAAAACTCACAAAAACACTCAACAAATCAAAACTCCCCCCAAGGGCATGTAATCCCCGTTCTACCGTGATACCGGCCGTGCCTATTGCTAGAATGCGTGCGTTAATGTCTCCCACTAAAAAAACACAAACAAATCAACTTTTTTCTAGAGGAACTACGGTGTTTTGATTCCTTCATTGGATACGTAGGCAAAGGGTCGCGAAACCCTCACGAACGCAATAATAAAAACTCATTTTTCCCCTTAAGCAAACATAGTTGTAGATAAATACACCCTTGTATATAAAAAACAATTTTAACCAAAAAACAGATATTTCAAAAGGTTCCTGCGGAGTACCGCAGATGCATTGGGTGCTAATACCTTCCCATTGCATAACCAACCCCCGAACTCTTGATCTCTTTCAAAAACGCATTGTATTTTTCATTACTTTTAAGTATTATTTTACATTGCATAGTTTAGGGTTTTATTTCGCTCTTTTCCCTTTTCCCTTGGAAACAATAAAGCATGGTGGCGACTCTTGCTTTTTGTGAGTCGAGTTAATTAATAGCTCGATCTCCGATTTTCACCGCTACAGCGTCAAGCAAGAGCCATTGACCTTTGAGAATAAAGATATTGAATATGTTGATCCCAACATCGACAATATTGCTGGGACTAGTAAGGTTACTAGAAGCAGAAGGGTTTTATCTCCAGAAGTCTCTCCAAAAACTGTTGCTTTATTGATACGAGTTACTACGACCGAGTCAACTACTAAGACTCGGGGCAAAGAACAAACGAATGAGTCTGCCCAGATGGAGGAACCTAAAGAAGTTACCATTGATGATACTTCCAGGAAAGAGTTGGAGGAGGTATTAAAGATTATCCGCAAAAGTGATTACAAGATTATCAAACAGTTGGGACAGACTCCCTCCAAGATATCCATGTTATCCCTTTTACTATGTTCTGAGGCCCATGCTCAGACTTTAGTAAAGTTCTTAAAATTTGCTCACGTGCCACAAGAAACTTCTGCCGATCAATTTGGAAGTTATGTTGCTAGCATAACTACTAATAATGGGCTAGGCTTTTATGGTACTAATTTGACCCCTGAAGGAAAAAACCACAACAAGGCCCTGTATATCTCTATTGAATGCAGGGGCCCTACTCTAGCTCATGTATTGGTTGACACGGGTTCCTCACTGAATATTTTACCAAAGGGTGCTCTCAGAAGACTAGATTATGAAGGGGTTATGAAGAAACCCAGTGATATTATAGTACGAGCCTTTGACGGGTCAAAGAGGATGATACATAGAGAGGTAGATCTCCCAATTAAAGTGGGTTTGCGGGTTTTCGATTCTACCTTCTATGTGATTGATATACGACCGACTTATTCTTGTTTACTCGGACGCCCTTGAATTCATGGGGCAGGCGCTGTTACTTCGGCCTTACACCATAAGCTGAAGTATCATGTGAAAGGAAAGGTTGTTATAGTTTGCGGCGAAGAAAAGTATATGGTGAGTCACTTAAACTCGTTCAGGTATGTTGAGATGGATGGAGAATTCATTGAGATTCCTGCCAGACCTTTGAAGTTATCCCTCCTACTGGTACTGAATACATTTCTGCTATTCCCAAGGTTACCAGGGTTCCATCCAGGATGACTTCATTGAAAGATGCTAGAGTTGTAGTAGAAGAAGGTGGTTGCACTACTTGGGTCTAGCTTCCTGACATTCTGTATAAATCTGACAAATTTGGTTTGGATTTCACTGCAGAGGCTTAAAGGGCTATTCGTCGTGCTTGTGCTGGAAGACCACCATTCCGCGTCACCAATAATGGAGTCAACACGATAGAAGATAATGATAGTGACTACGACCTTGACAGCTGGATCTTTCCTACCATTGGCAATGGGCTCAGAAACTGGAAGACTGAAGACCTTATCCCAATCTCCTTTAGTCAGGAATAATTGCTATTTCCTGTTTATTATTTTCAAAATTTTTGGTTATGTAATTTTTAAACAATGACTTTAAGCCTTGCGTCTTACCCGGGGCCCAACGGTTCGTTACGGTTGTCATTTCATAAACATATTTTCATTTAATAAAACATTGGACATTTTGCATTTAAATTTTGTGCTCTTTCTCTTTATTTTATTTTTATCACTTTCAAATAGCTATTTGTTCTTACACACACCCACACAATAAATTGCAGATCCACATCCACTCTGGATCCCATTGATAACGATTCTGCTATTACCATTTATGACTTTGAAAATCTGATCTACCAAGCCGAGGACGGAGGTGAGGAAGATTGTGAAATACCCGAAGAACTTTCCAGACTGTTTGTGCAAGAGGAAAAGGCTATACAACCGCATGAAGAGCCAGTCAAGGTTGTGAACTTGGGTACTAAAACAAACAAGAAAGAAGTCAAGATCGATGTCAACCTAGAGGACAGTGTCAAGAACAGGTTAATTTAAATGTTGCATGACTATGTTGAAATATTTGCTTGGTCATACGAAGACATTTCAGGGCTTGATAATGATATTGTGGTTCACCGTTTATCGATGAAAGAGGGTTATTCTCCAATAAAGCAAAAGGTCCATCGTATGCGTCCCGAGATGTCGGAAAATATCAAGGCTAAGGTTATGAAGCAATTTAACGCAGGTTTCTTATTAGCTACATCATATCCTCAGTGGGTTGAAAATGTGGTGCCAGTGCCTAAGAAGGATGGCAAAGTGTATATGTGTGTAGATTACAGGGATCTGAACAGGGAAAGTGCCAAGGATGACTTTTCGCTTCCACATATTGATGTTGTGGTCGACAACACCACTCAGCATAAAATATTCTCCTTCATGGATGGCTTCTTAGGGTATAATCAGATCAAGATAGCGCCTGAAGTCATGGAGAAGACTACTATTTTTACATAGTGGGGAACTTTCTGCTACAAGGTTATGCCTTTTGGATTGAAGAAAACCGATATAACATATCAACGTGCCATGGTAGCTTTGTTCCATGACATGATCCATCATGAGATAGAGGTCTACGTTGACGACATGAAAGCCAGATCCTAAACTGAATATGAACTTCTTGATCATCTACACAAGTTGTTTGAGAGGTTGAAAAATTAGAAGCTAAGGTTGAATCCGAACAAGTGCATCTTTGGGGTAAGATCTGATAAACTCCTAGGTTTCATTGTCAGTGGAAAAGGTATTGAAGTTGATCCTGCCAAGGTCAAAGCTATTCAAGAAATGTTTGCTCCCCATACTGAGAAGGAAGTCAGAGGTTTCTTGGGACGATTAAATTATATTTCCAAGTTTATTTCCCATCTAACCACTACTTGTGAGCCGATTTTCAAGTTGATGAAGAAAGATCAGGTAGTGAAGTTGAACGACGACTGCTAAATAGCCTTTGACAAAATCAATGAGTACCTACAAGATACTCTAATTTTGATTCCATGGATTGAAGGAAGACCTATGATCATGTACTTAACAGTATTAGAGAACTCAATGGGGTGTGTACTAGGCCAACATGACGAGTCTGGTCAAAAATAGCATGCAATATAATACCTTAGCAAAAAGTTTATCGACTGTGAAACAATAACTCACTGCTCAAAAAAACTTGTTGCGCTTTGCCATGGGCTGCTCGCCGACTTAGACAATATATGTTGACCCATACTACTCTGTTGATCTCTAAAATGGATCCCATAATGTATATATTCCAGAAACCCGCTCTCTCCGGAAGGATAGCCCAATGGCAAATGGTATTAACAGAATACGACATTTAGTACACCACTCAGAAGGCAATCAAAGGAAGTGTACTCGCAAAACACTTGGCTCATCAAGTTGTAGACGACTATCAATCTATGAATTTAGAGTTCCCAGAAGAGAATATCATGCTAGTTAGAGATTGTGAAGAACTTGGACCGTATGAAGGACCTGAGCTAGGATCCTGATGGACTATGGTTTTCGACGGAGCCTATAACGCACTTGGTAATGGAATTGGTGTTGTGATTATATCTCCTAAAGGTTGTTATACGCCACTTACTGCTAGACTTTTCTTTGACTGTACAAATAACATGGCCGAATACGAAGCATGCATCATGGGTATCGAAGCTGCTATTGATCTGAGGATCAAGTTCTTGAATGTATACAAGGACTCATCCCTAGTCATCAGTCAAATAAATGGAGAATGGGATACGAAGCATCCAAATCTCATTCCTTAAGAGCATGTGTTGACCTTAATTCCATACTTCAAGGAAATCACTTTTGAACATATCATATGAGAAGAGAATCAATTGGCAGGCGCATTAGCTACCATGTCATCTATGTTCAAAGTCGGATGGGATAATGAAGCTCCTCGAATTACCATTGAGAGAATGGACGAACCAGCAAACTGTTACGAAGTTGACACTAACGAAGTAGAAGAGTAGCCTTGGTTTCATGAAGTGAAGAGATACCTGGAGGCTCAAGAGTACCCTGAAGGAGCATCTATCAATGACATATATTCCTACAAATTTTCTATGCTAAGTTCTTCCTGAGCAACGGAATTTTGTACAAGCGCAACCATGACTCGACTCTGCTTTGTTGTATGGACAAGAAGGAAGTTGAGAAAATTATGGAAGATATGCATGAGGGAATATTCAGTACTCATTCCAGTGGACATGCTATGGATAAGAAGATTCTGAGAGTGGGATATTATTGGTCGACCATGGAAACTGATTTCCATCATCACTCAAGAACTTGTCATAAATTCCAGATCTATACTAACAAAGTACATGTACCACCAGTTCCTCTGAATGTCTTGACTGCTCCTTGGCAATTTGAAATGTGGGGCATTGATATGATTGGAGAAATTAAACCTACTGCTTCCAACTAACATCGATTCATCCTCGTCGTTGTTGACTATTTTACAAAGTGGGTCAAAGCAACCTCCTTTTCCTCCGTCACTAAGAATGTAGTGGCTCGCTTCATCAAGCATAATCTTATATATCGGTATGGAATCCCCAAAAGGATCATCACAGACAATGGTACTAATCTTAAAAATACTATGATCACGGAACTCTGCATATAATTCAAGATTAAACACCATAATTCTTCTCCTAATCGACCTAAGATGAATGGCACAGTGCAAGCCGCCAATAAGAACATCAAGAAGATTATACAGAAGATGACAGTGACATATAAAGACTGGCATGAGATGTTACCATTTTCTCTTCATGGCTATCGCACTTCAGTATGGACATCGACTAGGGAAACCCCATTCTCTCTAGTCTATGGCATGAAAGGGTCCTACACGTCGAAGTCCAGATTCCTTCTCTAAGGATTTTGAAAGATGCTGGTTTAGACGAAGACGAGTAGATTCAAACTAGGCTGGACTAGTTGATCTTGATTGACGAGAAAGGGCTTGCGGTTGTTTGTCACAGTTAGGTCATAAGCGTATGATCAAAGCCTTCAATAAAAAAGTCAAGCATCGGGTATATAAGGCTGGTGACTTGGTAATAAAGCGCATCATCCTGCCGCAAGGTTATCCCAAGGGCAAATGGATTCCCACCTACGAAGGTCCGTTTGTAATCAAGAAGATATTTTCGAGCGGTGCAATGATACTTACCACCATGGACAGTGAAGAATTTTCACACCCTGTGAACGCAGACATAGTCAAAAAATACTATGCATGAAAGTGACCCGCTAGGATGACCGGCCTAGGAAACAATAAGTGCATCCCGACGAACCAAAAGGGTTCGGGGAAAATTAGGGATATATATATATATATATATATATATATATATATATAAAGATTGTACACTTGGAAAACCGGAAAAGGCGGCTTGGGCAAAAAAGGGTATTTCGATGGACTGAAAACCCGAAAGGGCGGTCCAGGAAAAAGTTAGGGATTAAAGAGTACGAATATGTCCCGTTGGATCACCTACATAAAACCAGATTTGTTACCAACATCAACTTCAAACTATACATATTAATTCAGTCAACTTCTTCCGACAGTAAGGGATGAGATGCTCGAAGACATAGGGGAAATAGCAGAGTTGAAACTCGATGGGATCATTTACACATAGTTATATGTTTTGTTTTTAATTTTTACTCTTTTCAATTCATGACGATTTCCTCTTATTAGGATTTCTGTCTCTATGTACAAAACCGCCTGTTTATAGGCAAATTTTCAATAAAATCATCAATACAAGTTCAAAATTCAAAGTTTGTTTTACTTTTTCTGTTTTGTTTGCAAAAACGTCCAATGTTCCTGAACTCTTTTGTCTCCAAGCAGAAGTCAAACATTCCCAGCGGAGTATCCTCAAATAAACAGTAGGAATCCCCAGCGGAGAAATTCTAAATAATATGGAAGATTCATTTTCCTCATCCCCAGCAATGGTCAGAGATTTATTTTCCCCAGCCAAGGACGTTACACGAAGCTACCAATGCACTTCAACAACATCTTACATCCATACACCATTTAAAAACATTATAGAATACACATAAGAAATGCATATATCACATTCTCATTTACTTTGAGAACATCATTACATAATGCATTACATACATCATGACATTGCTTAAAACTAACTTTGTCTTTTCAGGTAAAAGTCTACAAACAGATGGATATCATCAGCAATTTTCAGACAGGTCAGAGATTAATTCCCGAAACGGGACGGGAAAACTATCCGTATGACTAGGTCAGAGATTAATTCCTGAAACAAGACCAGGCAACTATCGATACGACCAGACGGTGTGAATTCACGAAGCAGGACGGGTTCGCCAATAGAAAGCAGGTCAAAGATTAACTCCCGAAACAGGACGAGGAAACTATTTATATGACTGAGTAAACATTAACTCCCGAAATAGGACGGGGAAACTATCTATATAACCAGGATAAGATTAACTCCCTAAATAGGATGGGGAAACTATCTAGGTGACCAGGTGGTATGAACTCCGGAAACATGACGGGTTTACCAACAAAAAGCAGATTATGAATCAATTCCCAAAGAAAGAAGAGGCGACTATCTACATGACAAGAATTTCCCTCAGAGACTAAATCTGACAAGCATTTCCCTCAGAGACTAAACCTAACAAGCACCTTCCCCAAGGGTTCATTCTGGAAAGCATTCTTCAAATGCAGTCAAGCGTAGATTTAGTCAGATACTCTTATCAACAGTTACCTTGGATGGCATCTATAAGCCCATCTCCGACGACATTCCGTCATCTCTCCAAATGGAATCTTTAAGCCCATTCAAGCAATATTATCAACCAACAAGGTTACCTCTTGCACATCCGAGTGCAAATTTCTAGGCACTTAAGTGTTCAATCTTCTTCCACCTTCAGATCACGAATGACGGACATGCTAATCTAACTCCTCAAGTCTAAGAAGATTGAATAGGTGCAGCTGTTGTACCCAAAATTTTCCCTCCCATTTTTATTCAAAACATTCTCCTAGGGTTCTCAAATGCTCAAGGTTGCTAAAGAATTGATCAGAAAAAATCTCCTCCTAAGCAATGGACTTACAACTAGGGTTTCACTTTTATCAAAGAAGTTTGGCTTTCTAAGGCCTCAAGGGGTTTCCATGGTTTCTTATATGTCTTCAAGCATTCTCATACCAAATTTTATGCCTTGCATCACAAGTTTGCTCAATCAATGGCTCAGATGACTAAAAATCAACTCTATTGGACAAAAAGTCAATTGTGGTCAACATATAGTCAAACCTCAAGATATTTGGTCAACATCATGGTTTTGAGTTGATATTCATAATTTGATCAAGGGTTGATCATGATTCATCAATAAAACTCTCAAGTCATCAAAAGTCAAAAGTTGCCAAATTAGGGTTTTCTTAAGGTGAAGTCAACTGAACTTTGACCAAACATAATTTTCACACGCTTCATCATATTCTCCTTAACCAAAGCTCATTTTGAAGTAAATTTAATTCTATACAACTTGGTATTTGTAAGCTCAAGTCCAAAAAATGCTTCATTTGAGAGATATTGGTCAATACATTATAGGTCCTTTCAAAAGTCAACAAAAAGACACTTTTTGTCAAGGCAGTTTACATCAAGATAAATTCTTCAAATGCAAAAATAATCAAAGTAGTGATTGTAGAGGACGTCTTAATATTTCCAAAAAGTCAAAGATTACCTTAAAATGATAAAAATTGAGAAAGTTATGATGGGTACAAGTTGGGAAATTTTGAGCAAATGCATGACACCAAAAGTGACCAAACGTGAATTGTTTGGCTAATGGGATGATGTTTCAAGGTCCAAACGTGTTTTGTAACCTATAGTGAACCTCGGGACTTGTTCATACACTCCTTGGGTTTTTATTTTATTTATTCTTGATTTTATTTATTTAAAATTCAAAATAAATGAAATAAAACAAAAGCTCTTCTTACAAAGGTCCAAGCCCAAGTGGTTTGACCTAATTCATCCTTATTTATAGCCTCACTATTTCAGACAAGAGGACATGAAACCCTTGCACAAGAAGCTATCCCAAAAACTTCTAAAATTCTAAAAACTAGGGCAAACTTCTAACCCTAGTTGCAGCCACTGTCAAAGCCTATCAAAACTTACAATCAATCTCTGAGGTGGTATAGGGTAAGAATGGATCATCCTTGAAGACCCAAAGCGTACGAATATAACATACTTGCACCATAGTTTTCCAACATTGCATGAATTTTATATTTCCATTTTCTTTGTGTTTTAATGCCTACTAACCTTGCTAATGTGTTTATGAGGTATCAACATGCAGGAAAAACCCATTGTGAGTGCCCCATAATGGCTTAATCAAAAACTGCCAAGGTTGGTCCGTTTCATATTATTTTCATCGTATCTCTTTTTGCAACACATTTTATCCCAAAATAACACTTCCATTGAGATTGCAAGGCTTGATTTAGGGAGGTAGGGTCCCTGGGAATCTCTAGTATGTGTTGTTTTGCAGGAACATAAACATACTCACCGGAGAAGACGACGGGAGCTAGGGCTCTGGCGCCTCTCCGTTTCAGGAAATGGTTTTATAATATAATTATTTGGTTTCATTTATACTACCGGATGTATAGCCACCCCAGTGGCTAGCGCACGCGTGATAAGGCGTTCATACAATAAGACATGGGTTCGATCCCTGGTTTTGGAATTTTATTTTTCATGTTTTTTTCTTGTAGGTAGATTATATTTTGAATGATGCACGCCTTACTAGCACCAACCAGCATTTGGCCTGGTGCCAAGCTATAATACTGAGGAATCAAAGGGCGTGGGTTCAACACCCACCCTTGACATTTGCATTGTTTTTTTTCTATTTTCTAACCCTTTTCTTTTGGTTTTCTTTCCTTATGCATTTTTGGCAAGATTAAATCCTAATTTCACCTAACCATAAAACCACAAACCCTTTTTTACAAATCTAAAATATATTTTTTTGTAAACCCTGAAAATAATTAGGTTTTAGGTTTTCTTATTAAACATTTTTTTAATTTAATTTGATTAATTAACTTTTTTTATTAATTAAAATTAACTAGTCTTTAGATTTACTTAATTAATCATAAACCACTTTTTTCATAAAAACCTTCAAAATATTTTCTTTTCTATTTTCACATTTTTAGATCGATTGTATAGGTTTTGCGAATGTAATATTTAGCTTTATTTCCCGCTTTCTTTCCCATTATCATGTAACTGTTTCAGAATAGTTATAGGTTTTTATTTTCCGCACTCTACTATTATGTAACTTCTCCAAGGCCGTGTAATAGCGTATGAACTTTTATTTTTTGCATTATACTTTTCCTGTTATTACTTTACTATATTGTTGTTAGTAATTAGGGTTTGTATGAAAAGACTAAAAACAAATGATAGAAAACCCTAACTGCAAAGACTAAAGTAACTGAATACAAATCACTCGCATGCACTTACACCTTTAGGGTAACCTCTCTTGTTGCCTTTGGAAAATAACATTCATGTCCCTCGAATGTGGGGACGCTTTAGAAAGGTCCCTAGATACAAAGATCATAGTTCCCCGATGACCCTTTCGATGTTGCCTTTCGGTAAATGACCTAGTCCCTTACGAAAATTGCTAAAGCGTCCCTACAAGTTGCCTTCAATGACTGTACGATGAGCCTCGTATGTCCCTTCATGTCTGACGATAGGGCTTCCTACTAACTAATGGTACAAATAACACTATCTAAAGGAGCAGAAAAAAATACAAGAACGACCTTGAGTAGGGTAGAAATCCTAATCGCTTGCTCACAAAGCTATTCAAAACAAAGACATTTCACACAAACACTTTCAAAATATTTTCAAACAAACACGTTGTACGCATTCTCGAGGACAGATACGAGAATCATTACAAAGTTTCGCCTTACATTGGAAAATTTCAAAATATTTTCAAACACACAAAACAATTTTCAAAAAGTGAGATAAGCAATTAAGAGCCCGTAGATAACTATGGATGAAAAGGGTGCTAACACCTTCCCTTTTCATAATCTACCCCCCGAACTCAAAATCTATCAAGGTTTTTCCTATTCTTTTCACCCTTTCCATATTGGACAAAAGAAAAGTCGGTGGCGACTCTTGCTAACTACAACATTTGCGATAAAACGCAAACCAAGTCAATTCTCCCACTATATTACAGAACTGGCGACTCTGTTAGGGAATTGAAACATAAAAAGAGGGGTTACCTTAGAGTTAGATCATTTTTACTTAAAATTGTTTGCTTTGTTTGCTTTATATTTGAGGGTTGCTCAAGCTTATTTCTTGCAAAGATCCTACACCTGGATCTGGGGATACCTTAGATAAGTAGTAATAGATCATGGAAACTGTACAACATAGACCGATATGGTTGAAGTGATGGTTATGTTAGTGTGACACTTTGGTTTGTACTGGTGTCCCTTGAGTCAGTCGAGGAGGACACTAGGCTGTTGCATGGTGTCATAAGCACTAACTGACTTTAAGAACCTTAATTGACTCAACTTGGCCATTAGAAAGTAGTGAGATGGCCAATTTTGGTGCAGTCCAAAGTTGGTTGATACTCAATGCTACACTCATTGAGATTCGACTCCCAGGATATTTTGGTGGCAAGTCAGTTACTCTGCTGAAATAAAACCTATGATAAATATCGGTGATATAAGACTCCTAGAACCCGATTACTATTCTTAGGACAGGTTGATTTGTTTGTGTTTGCTATCTGTTCAAACATGACATCATGGCATCATAACATCATACTATAGCATTTTTACTGACCATTTCAAGGATCTCAGGGGCATGTGATGTAGTTTTATCATGAACCAGACGTCTAGCAAGAAGCAAGAGGATTTATTTTCCTCTAACCAGATGCCATCAAAGACTGAAGTGTGTGTTTTTGAGTAAAAGGCTAAGACCAACTCGACATGGTGAGCTTGATTCTCATAGAAGGACGTTCAAATACCTAAAGTTCTTCAGTCAAAGTTGCAGTCAGACTCAACTTCTAACATTTCATTTTTGTTTATCCCGCGAGATCCTTGAAAACATTGCATATGCATCTACATACCATACATATCATTACATGATAGGTATTCCCAAGACAGGTTTTCTCATCTTCTTGCTGTTTATTTAAGTAAAAGATGGCTCTGGAACAAACCGTGAAAGAACTTCAAGCTCAAAACTCTTAATTCCAAGAGACGCTCTTGAACATAACCAAGGGGAAGAAAGAACTGATGGCGCTCATATCCAAGAAGAAAAAGAATAAGAAGTCAGTTGTCATCCTTAATATGGGTAAAAGATTCAAAAGTCCGGTCAAGAGGGCTCTAGATTTTGAGGTCCCATCAAATGAATATGATAACCAAGAGGAAGATGATAAGAGTGTGAAAGCTGAGGAGGATAACGACCAGGGATCTAATGAAGAAGAAACAAACTATTCAGACTTACAGTACCCTCCTGCTGATGACAAATACAAACAGTTGGAAGATCATCTTAATTTTATGGAGATCTAGAAAGTGCCTGGGTTGGATTTTGAAGAATTGGGATTAGTCTCGGGGGTTGTTATCCCTCGCAAGTTCATGGTCCCTACTTTTGCAAAGTATGACGGTGTTTCTTGTCTTAAGTTGCATCTGAGGTCTTATGTCCGAAATATCCAACCCTATACTGCTGATAGGAAGTTACATGTACACTTCTTTCAAGAGAACTTGTCGGGAACACAATTAGAATGGTTTTATCAACTAGAAGGAACCAACATCCGTACTTGGGAATTCTTGGATGTCGCCTTTTACAAACAATACCAATACAATTCTGATCTTGCACCAACCCGTGTGCAAGTACAAAGTATGATTATGGGCTTGAACGAAGGCTTTAAGGAATATGCCCAGAAATGGAGGGATCTAGCTGGAATAGTTCAAATTCCTTTTTTTGATACGGAGTTGATTGATATGTTTATGGGAACTTTGACAAGACCTTTCTTTAATCATCTGATTGGAAGCTCTTCATCTGGATTCACCGAGCTGATATTAATTAGGGATCATGTTAAAGGTGGAATTATAAGTAGACAGATTCAGGTAGCTACGTCTTCAAGTTCTGTAAAGAAGACGTTTAATGGAAAGAAGGAAAATAATGTTGAGTATGGCCAAAATGGTCATGCTAGAAGTGATCGCGACCAATCTGTGAGGGCAATGCTAATTTCTAATCCTGCACATGTGCAACAATAACAATAGGGCAATCAGCATAGGTCTCACACACCCAGGAGACATTTTACAAAGATCAACATGCCATTTTCTCATGCATTACAACTTCTATTGAAGGCATAGCTGATAACATTAAGGGATCCCCCTCAGAATCCCAACACCTCTTTTCCTCAGTACAATCCAAATGTAAGATATGCTTATCATTCCAATAGTCCCGGACACGACACCAATAGTTGTTGGGCTTTGAAGAATAAAACTCAAGACATGATTGACAATAAAGAAATTGATTTTGATCTTCACGAGACCCCCAACGTGATTACTGTACCTATGCATAACCACTACAAAGGCATAAGTGCTATTAATGATGTTCTTTATGTTTCTGCTGTAAGTAACTTGATTACTCCACAGATAATTATTAAGAAGAATCTGTTGCAAGCCGGTTTATTTTTGGGTTGTATTGAGAGATGATATTGTTGCGTAGCCCAACCCAATGGCTGCCAACTGCTGAAAGGTATTCAACGCCTGATGGACAACCACATGATTCTAGTTGAGAAAACTCCCTCTGTGGAGAATTTATTTCAAGACTTGGAGCTGGAAGAGGTATCTATAATTTTTGGCACTCCTATCAAGATCACTTCCGAAGGTCCTGTAAAGATTATTGCCAAACCCAGAGTTGCTCCTCTGATAATCACCGCACCCGACCAATTCCGTATTCCTCGGACAATGCTATCCCTTGGAACTATGGAGTCGACGTCTACTACCATGATGTCAAGAAAGAACCATTGACTTCTAAAAATTAAGTTACTGAAGTTACTGATCCCATAGTTGACAATATTGTTCGGACCAGTAAAGTTACTAGAAGCGAAAGGGTTTTCTCTACAGAAATATCTCCAAAGACTGTTGCCACACTAGTTTGGTTACTGCCACCGAGTCAATTACTAAGACTCGGACAAAGAAAAAATGACAGAGCCTTCCCAGGTGGAGGCACCTAAAGAAGTTATAGTTGAATATACCTCCAGGAAGGAGTCAGAGGAAGTATTAAAAATTATTTGAAAAAGTGATTACAAGATTGTTGAACAGCTGGGGAAGACTCCCTCAAAAATCTCCATGTTATCCCTTTTATTATGATCTGAAGCCCATGCCCATGCTTTGGTGAAGTTATTTAAATCTGTGCATGTGCCGCAAGAGATCTCTACTGATCCATTTGAAAGTTATGTTGATAGCCTGACGACTGATAATGGGCTAGGCTTTTGTGATACTGACCTGACTCCCGAAGGAAGAAATCATAACAAGGCCCTGTATGTATCTATTGAATGCAGGGGAACTACTTTAACTCATGTATTGGTTGATACGAGTTCCTCATTAAATGTTCTACCGAAGGGTGCTCTAGACAGACTTAACTGTGAAGGGGTTGTGCTGAAACCCAGTGACATTATGGTCAGGGCCTTTGATGGTTAGAAAAGGATGGTACACGGAGAGGTGGATCTTCTGATCAGAATAGGTTCACAGGTATTCGATTATACCTTTTATGTGATGGACATTCGTCCGACCTATTCTTGTTTACTTGGACGCCCCTGGATTCATGGGGAAGGTGTTGTTACTTCAACCCTACACCAAAAGCTGAAATGTCCCATAAAAGGAAAGGTTGTTAAGGTTTGTGGGGAAGAAGAGTATATGGTGAGTCATTTGAACTTATTCAAGTATATTGAGATGGACGGTGAATTCATCGAAACTCCCTGCCATACTTTTAAAGTTATACCTCGGACAACTACCGCTACTGAAGATGTTTTTGCTATTCCCAAAGTTACCAGGGCTCCATCCAGAATGGCTTCTTTGAAGGGCTCTAGAGCTGTAGTAAAAGATGGTGGTTTCACTACTTTGGGTTAGCTTGTTGACATTCCTTAGAAGTCTGACAAATTTGGTTTGGGTTTCACTGTAGAGGATCAGAGGGTTGTTTTCCATGCTCGTGCTGGAAGACCACCATTCTGCATCAGCAACAATGGAGTCAATGCAATAGAAGATGCTGATAGTGACTACGACCTAGACAGCTGGATTTTTCCCACCATCGGCAACGGGCTCAGCAACTGGAAGACTGAACACCTTATATCAATCTCCTTTAGTTAGGAGTAAATGCTACTTTCTATTTTATTGCTTTCAAGTTTTGGTTATGTAATTTTAAAACAATAACTTTAAGCCTTGTGTCTTACCCGGGGCACAACAGTTCATTTGTTAGGGTTGTCATTTCATTAACATATTTTCATTCAATAAATCATGGGAGGTTTTGCATTCAAATTTTGAGCTCTTTGTCTTTATTTTATTTACTTTCAAAATAGTTATGTGTTCTTACACACACCCACACAACAAATTGCAGATCCACATCCACTCTGGATCCCATTGACAATAATTATGCTATTGCCACTTATGACTTTGAAAATTTGATCTACCAAGCCGAGGACGAAGGTGATAAGAATGTGAAGTACCTGGAGAACTTGTCAGACTATTAATACAAGAGGAAAAAGCCATACAACCACATGAAGTGATAGTTGAGGTTATGAACTTAGGTACTGAAGAAGATAAAAAGAAGTCAAGATAGGTGCCAACCTAGAAGAGAGTGTCAAGAACAGATTAATCCAGATGTTGCGCGACTATGTTGAGATCTTTGCTTTGTCATACGAAGACATGCCAGGGCTTGATACTGATATTGTGGTTCACCGTCTACCGATAAAAGAAGGTTATTTTCCAGTCAAGCAAAAGGTTCGTCGGATGCGTCCCTAGATATCTGAAAAGATCAAGGTTGGGGTTATGAAGAAATTCAATGCAGGTTTCTTAGCTGTTACATCCTATCCATAATGGGTTACAAATATGGTGCTAGTACCTAAGAAAGATGGTAAAGTGCATATGTGTGTGGACTATAGGGATCTGAATAGGGCAAGCCCCAAAGATGACTTTTCGCTGCCACATATTAATGCTCTGGTTGAAAACACCTCTCAACACAAAGTGTTTTCCTTCATGGAAAATTTCTCTGGTTATAATCAAATCAAGATGGCACCTGAAGACATGGAGAAGACTAACTTTGTCACACAGTGGGGTACTTTATGTTACAAGGTTATACCTTTAGATTTGAAGAACGTTGGCACGACATATCAACATGCTATGGTAGCTTTGTTCCATGACATGATACATCACGAGATTGAGGTATACGTCGACGACATAATAGCCAGGTCTCAGAATAAAGAAGAACATCTTGACCACCTACACAAGTTGTTTGAGAGACTGAAGAAGTACAAGCTGAGGCTGAATCCAAACAAATACACCTTTAGGGTGAGATCCGGTAAACTCTTAGGTTCTGTTGTCAGTGGTAAAGATATTGATATTGATCCCACCAAGGTCAAATCCATTCAAGAATTGTAGGCTCCCCTTATTGAGAAGGAAGCCATAGGTTTCCTGAGACGATTAAACTACATTGCCAGATTTATTTCCCATTTGACCGCTACCTGTGATCCGATCTTCAAGTTGCTAAAGAAAGATCAAGTAGTAAAGTGGAATGATGATTCTTAGATAGATTTCGAAAAAATCAAGGAATACCTCCAGGAACCTCTAATTTTGATGCAACCGGTTGAAGGAAGACCTCTGATCATGTACCTAACAATGTTAGAGAACTCAATGGGGTGTGTACTAGGTCAACATGACGAGTCTGGTCGAAAAGAGCATGCAATATACTACCTTAGAAAAAAGATTACCGACTTTGAAACAAGATACTCACTGCTCGAGGAAACTTGTTGCGCTTTGGCATGGGCTGCTCGCCAACTAAGATAGTATATGTTGACTCATTCTACTTTGTTGATCTCTAATATGGATCCCACAAAATACATATTCGAGAAACCCACTCTCTCTGGAAGGATAGCCAGATGGCAAATGATCTTAACAGCATACGACATTCAGTATACCACTCAACATACAATCAAACAAAGTGTACTAGAAGATCATTTGGCTCATCAAGTCGTAGACGACTATCAATCTATGAATTTCAAGTTCCTGGATGAGAATATTATGCTAGTTACAGACTATGAAAAACTAGGACCATATGAAGGACCTGAGCCTGGATATCGATGGACTTTGGTTTTTGATGGAGCTTCTAACGCGCTTGGTAACAGACTCGATGTTGTGATTGTCTCTCCCAAGGGTTACCATACACCCTTCACTGCTAGATTATGTTTTGACTGTACCAATAACATGGCCGAATACGAAGCATGCATCATGGGCATCAAAGCTGCTATTGATATGAGAATCAAATTATTGAATGTGTACGGGGACTCAGCCCTAGTGATCAGTCAGATTAAAGGAGAATGGGATACGAAGCATCCAAATCTCATTCCTTATCGAGAGCATATATTGACACTAATTTTGTACTTCGAGGAAATCACTTTGGAACATCTTTCGCAAAAAGAGAATCAGTTGGCAAACGCATTGGCTACCATGTCATCTATGTTTAAAGTCAGATGGAACAACGAAGCTCCTCAAATTACTATCGAAAGACTAGGTGAACCAGAACACTGCTATGAAGTTGATATTGATGGAGTAGAGGAAAAGCCATGGTTCCACGAAGTGAAAAGATACCTCGAAGCTCAAGATTATCCTAAAGGAGCATCTATCAACGACAAGAAATTCCTACGAAGGTTCTCTGCCAAGTTCTTTCTGAGTAATGAAATTTTGTACAAGCGTAATCATGACTCAACTCTGCTTCGTTGTGTAAATAAGAAGGAAGCTATGAAGATTATGAAGGATATGCACAAAGGAATCTTTGGTACTCACTCCAGTGGGTAGATGATGGCTAAGAAGATTCTGAGAGCAGGTTATTATTGGTCGACCATGGAAACTGATTACCATCATCATTCTAGAACCTGTTACAAATGCCAGATTTATGCTGACAAAGTACATGTGCCTCAGATCCCTCTGAATGTCTTGCTGATCCTTGGCCGTTTGCAATGTGGGGCATTGATATGATTGGAGAGATTAAGCCTACCGCTTCTAATGGGAATTATTTCATCCTGGTCGCTATTGATTACTTCACGAAGTGGGTTGAAGCAGCTTCATTTGTCTCTGTTACCAAGAATGTTGTGGCCCTATTCATTAAGCATAACCTTATCTATCGGTATGGCATCCCCGAAAGTATTATCATAGATAATGGTACCAATCTTAACAACATTATGATCACGGAACTCTGCATGCAGTTCAAGATCAAGCACCACAATTCTTCTTTGTATCGATCGAATATGAATGGCACAATGGAAGCCGCCAATAAGAACATCAAGAAGATTATACAGAAGATGACAGTGACATACAAATATTGGCATGAGATGTTACCATTTTCTATTCATGGCTATCGCACCTCAGTATGGACATCAACTGGGGAAACCTCATTCTCTCTAGTCTACGGTATGGAAGTTGTCCTACCTGTCGAAGTCCAGATTCCTTCTCTAAGGAATATGAAAGACACAGATTTAGACGAAGATGAGTGGATTCAGACTAGGCTAGACCAGATAAATTTGATTGACAAAAAGAGACTTACGGCAATTTGTCATGGTCATATGTATCATAAGCGTTTGATGAAAGCCTTCAATAAGAAAGTCAAGCATCGGGTATACCAGGATAGAGACCTGGTAATAAAGCGCATCATCCTACCGCAAGGTGATCCCAGGGGAAAATAGACTCCCACATACGAAGGGCTATTTGAGATTAAGAGGATATTTTCTAGCGGCGCTATGATACTGACCACCATGGACGGTGAATATTTCCCACACCCTGTAAACGTGGACATAGTTAAAAAATACAACGCATAAAAATGACCTGCTAGGTTGACCGACCTAGGAAAAACTAAGGGAATCTCAGTGAACCAAAAGGGTGCGGGCAAATATTTGGGACATATATAAAGATTGTACACCCGACAAGTCGAAAACCTGAAAAGCCGGCTTGGGCAAAAAAGGGTATCCCGGTGGACTGAAAACTCGAAAGGGAGGTCCATGCAAAAGTTAGGGATTAAAGCGTACGACTATATCCCATTAGATCACCTACTTACAACAAGTTTAGTTACCAACGTCAAGTTTGAATGGTACAGATCAATTCAGTCAACTTCTTCCGGCAACAAGGGATGAGATGCTTGAAGACATAAGGGAAATAGTAGAGTTGAAACTTGATGAGATCATTTCCACATAGCTATTTTTCTCTGTTTTACTCCGTACTCTTTTCATTTCACGATGTTTTTCTCTTACTAGGATTTCTGTCTCTTTGTGCAAAACGCTTGTTTATAGGCAAACATTCAATATAAAGTCAATTTCAAAATTCAAATTTGTTTTACTTTCTCTATTTTGTTTACAAAAACGTCCAATGACTAAATTGAATGAACATATGCATATGAATATGATTATTGTTAACAAATATGTGCATAAAAAATAGGAATAAGCATTTACTAAAGACTCTAGGAGTTGGGATAGCGTTCAAGTCATCCACAATTCCCCACAGAGGAACCCCCACAGAGTTTATCTTCATAAGCTCATCCCCGATAGAGATATATTCCTCAGCAAGTCTAATACGCCTTCAGACAGGAATTGGGGCATTTTCCGACAGTTCATATAATCATCTCCCCCAGTAGATCCCCTAGCGTACAAAGAAGTTTGACCATTTCCCTAGCATATAGTAAAAACTTCCTCCGCACAGCCTATGAAGTCAGAAATGATTCCTCAACATAGTTTACATGAATTTAATTCTTCAGCAGAGTTTATTTCTACAACGTTGTAAAATCCCCTGCAGAATTCTCTTCTCCAGTAGGGTTTATTTCCCCCAACAGGGTTTATTACTCCAACAGGGTTTATTTCTCCAACAAAGTTCATTTCTCCGATTACTGCAAATCCCCGGCAAAATTCTCTTCTCCAGTAAAGTATATTCAAGGTTGTTATCCCTAGAGAATTTCTATGGAATCTGAAACTAGACAAATATATCATTTACCTTTTTCCTCCTCAGAAGAGTTGGTATCCATATCAGAAACATGGTCAGACAGCGTCTCAGAAAGTTATCCATCTCTTTTATCCCCAGTCAGGGTATATAAGAACTAAATTCCTAGTGGAGCGATGGACGACCAATGTTCCTGAACTCTTCTATCCCCAAGAAGAATTCAAACATTCACAGTGGAGTATCCTTAAAACAGAAAGCAGGAATCCTTAGTGTAACATTCTAAACGAGATAGAAGATTCATATTTCTTCATTCCCAACAACAGTCAGGGATTTATTTTCCCCAGTCAAGGATGTTATACAAAGCTACCAATGCGCTTCAACAACATCTTACATCCATACGTGATTTATAAACATCATAGCATATGCATACCAAACGCATATAACACACTTTCATTTACTTTGAGAACATCATTACGCAATGCATCACATACATCATGACATTGCATAAAGACTAACTTTATCTTTTTAGGTAAAATTCACAAACAAATGAATATCATCAACAATTCTCAAACATGTCAAAGATTAATTCCCAAAACAGGACAGGGCAACTATATATACCACCAGGCAGTATGAATTCCCGAAATAGGACGAGCTTACCAACAAGAGGAAGATCCCAGATTAATTCCTGGAACATGATGGGGCAACTATCTATAAGACCAGGCAAAGATTAATTCTCGAAACAGGAGGGGCAACTATCTGCATAACCAGTCAAAGATTAATTTCCGAAACAGGACGGGGAAAGTATCAATATAACCAGGTGGTATGAATTCCCGATATAGGACTGGTTTACCAACAAAAACAGATTGTAGATCAATTCCTGAAACAAGACGAGACGACTATCTACATGATAAGCATTTTCTCTAGAGCATCCTTTTGAAAAAACATTCCCCTTAAAGACTAAATCTGACAAGCATTTCCCTCAGAGATTAAATATGAAAAGAAGTTCCTTTAGAGACTCAACTAGATCACTTCATCATATGACCTTCAGGCATTTCATTTGTAAATGATCAACATAACTCTATCATCTTGATCTTCAAGCTTCATATTTATCAACACTCCTTGATCAAAATAACAAGATGATCTCAAGAAACGATATCTAGAGCTTCAAGCACCACTACTTAATCACATTAGACATTGATCTTTAAGCACCATCACTTGATCACATTAGACCTTGTTCTTTAAACACTGTCACTTGATCACATTAGACCTTGATCTTCAAGCACTGTCAGTTGATCACATTAGATGATAACATCACTTGTCATCATCCAAAACCAAAAGCATTTATGATGAAGATTTCTTTTTGGAGTGCTTTTAACATCAAAACCAAACAGTTAACTGCAGACTTCATACTATAAGCACACAAATCCACTCGTTCGACATTAAGTTTTTTTTATTGAGATTGGCTTTAACATCTTGATCTCACAAAATGAAACATATTGATCATTACTTCACATGAAGACTTCACATCATAATGTTGTCATCATCAAAACCATTGTGAACATTTGATTGTTGCAAACACTATAGCTGCAAGCACATATCTTCATAATACAATCACTAAACAAAATAGTGGGCTTAATTGTTGTTTAATAAATAAATGATTTGTTGATACCTAGACATTTTTTAATTTTGATCTTGATCCCTAATTCGTCCTTATCAATCATAAGGTTTGAAATCATGGGTGTGTAGGTTGTCTTTGCATCTTACATTTCATACTCTTAGAGTAGTTCTAAGAAATTTTTTGCTTTATTATTACACTTTGACTCATTTATATAGGTAAAATGTCGAGCAAGATATCTCAAATATTATTGAGAAAATCTTGACTACATGTTTCTTTACTGCACTATTTTTAGAAAGTTTGATTTTGCCTCATTTAATTCTATGTTTGATTTCAATAATGATTACAAGATTTGATTCAGTTTTGTTGTATCCAAAATTTCATTGAAGTTGGTTTAAAAGTTTTTGAAGATCTATTTTAAAGATTGTTAATGAAAATCTATTTTAAAGGTATTTATGGATTATTCCCTACTTGGGCTTTAATGTCTAAATAATAAGTCCAATCTCAATTTTGAAATAAGAAAGTTACCTTTTAAGTGATTATTACCACTTTTGAATGAAACACATATTGGCAAACACTGTGTAATTAATATGTACAGCAAATAAAATTAAAAAGGTTAGCATCCAAGGCAAATAGAATTAGAAGACAGGTATATAATATATAGCAAAAGGAAAAGCCCAAAGTTTTGAGTGTTCATGGTGGGGAAAAAGGGTTCGAATTAGAAAAGGGATGCGTGAGAGTGCGGGTCTTGAGAATAAAAGTTGAGATTTTGTCTTCAAGCAATCTTTTATAGATTCTTACCTTTATATATGGTACTATGTCCTACGATAAAATTTTGAAATTTATTTTGCCAGTGAAGAAATGTTTATTAGTTACTTTAAAAGTTGAGTTTAAAAAGAAAATTAATGTTTTAAGTTATGATGAATAAATAAATAAATTAGTTTTAAGATACGATGAATCCTCTCGTACTCAAGAAATATTTGATGAAATAGTGGAATAAAGTCTTGATGCGGTAGTGTGAATTTATAGTATAATGATATACGGTAGATTTGTAAAATTAACATTCAAATGATCAAATTAGTAATAATATGAAAATAAATTGAGTTATGAAATAAAAAGAATATTTTAAATTTCAAATGAGTCATTAGTATAAATTTAAGGCGAAGCTTTATAATGTACCCTCAATCTTTAAGGGAAGTAGTAAAAAAAAATTGATTTAGTCTCCTTCTCTTGAGTCAGTGTCAGGTTAGAGCAATTTTTATTTATATTTTGGTTAAATATGTTTCTCATAAATATAATAATTTTTAATTTTAATCCCTCTAAAAAATAGTCTTTTTAAAATTTTTAATTTATATTTTTTATCTCTCATGCGAATGTTTGTTAACAAGTTGATATGACATTAACACGTGGCGGTGCTATAGTAGTAAAGATGTTGACATGAATGTCATGTGACATTTATCCCTCATTTTATGTTATTTATATAAATTTTATTTATTGCGACAGATATTCTGTATATTTTTGCTAAATTTATCGGTAATATGAACATCATACGTAAACTCATAAACCGTAGCTAATTTATAACTAATCCTTAACTAATTCAAACACATATTTTTATGAACAAAACTTCGTTTTTTTTCATAATTTCTTGCAAGAAAGTTATAAGAACTCCTCTAACAATTTTTTTTTTTACTTTAGATGATTTAAATATGAATTTTTTACGAATCGGATTTCTATAAAATGAAAACAAGGAAAAAGTTAGCATATTATTGAGTTTTAAGCTTTTATTTTGCAATGACTTATCTCATAATATATATAAAGTATCTGTAAATATTCATTACACTCTGAATAAGTCTCGATTTATTTTAATTTTTTTTATCAAAATACATATAAATGTGTTTTTTTTTTCAAGTGACAAAATAAGAAATTTAACCCTATTGATTGTAAAAAGGATGAAATAACTTAATTATTTTCACATTAGTCTATCAAATTATAAGAATCTCTCCCACAAAAATTGAATATCTTTTGGCATAAGGTGAATTAAATAAGAATTTCTAAGTGTCGATTTTCCATGAAACGAAAACAACGCAATATTGGAATATGATTGAGTTTTGAGCTAATATTTTGCAATGAATTAGATAATAACATATAAAAATAATATGTAAAGTTTCATGGCATTTCGAATAAGTCTCAATTTATTTTGATTTTCCAATCGAAACACATATATATGTTTTGATAAAAAAATATAAATAAATCGAGACATATTCGAAATGTAATGAAAGTTTGCATATACTTTATATATGTTATGAGATAACTCCATGCAAAATAATAGCTTAAAACTTAATGATATGTAATGTTTTCCTTGTTTTCGTTTTAATAGAAAATTGATTCTTAAAAAATTCATATTTAATTCATCTCAAATTTAAAAAAAGTAAATTGTTGTGAGAGAGATCCTTATAATATGATAAACTTTTTTGTAAAATTTTTTGAAAAAACGAAGTTTAGATCATATAAAAATAGTGTATTTGAATTAGCTAGGAATTAACTACAAATTAACTATGATTTCTGGGTTTTATATATAATGTTCATGTTAGCGATAGATTTAGCAAAAAAATATTTGTCGATATAAATAAATATATATAAATAATATAAAATGGGAAAAAAATATCACGTGACATCATGTCAAAATATTTGTCACATTGATATTGTCACGTATAAATGTCATGTCAACTCTATTAATAAATGTTAATAAATGTTAGTATGAGAGACCAAAAATATAGATGAAAAATTTTAAAAAAATTATTTAAAAAAATATTTAAAAAAATTAAAATTGAAAATGATTATATTTATAAAGATTAATAACATACTTAAATTTTTTTATATATAAAATCATCATCTACTAGTATAACTAAGTACTAAGTTTTGCAATTTTAAAAAATAAATTGTTTCAACTCCCTTCCTCTTGTATTTACATTCTCTAGCTTAGGAGAAATTGCATTCATTGTGTTCCACATATTTTATTCTTTCATAAAAAAGACATATAATATCAATCACTTATTAGATTGCCAAAAGCCAACAATGATAGGACCCTAAATCTTAAGTGCTTTTTAATTGGTCTCCCTCTATCTTAATTTTCTTTTTCTCTCTTACACCCTCATAGATTTATTCATTTTGGGTGATGCTTTGGCTCCACCTATGCAGAGAAATGATAACCCTTTCTTTAATCCTTCACCCAATAGAAAGTGGCTTTAATAATCTAAAATTAAGTAGATAGAAAAATCATATAACTTTTTTTTCTTCCTATTTTGATCTATCTCAAATCCGATTAGTATTGTGATTATAGTTATAAATTATTATCGGTTTTGAATATGAAAATATATCATGATTTTATCAAAGGTAAAATGTATCTCTTTTGGTTAATAAAATTGTAAATTTTTTTAGCTAAAAATAATTTTTTTTTAATATTCAATTAAACTTTACTAACCACTCGTTTTGTTTTATTTATTAAAATGATTGTCCAAAAGTTAATTGGTGGACTACCCCAATCCTTGCTGCTTTTTTTCTATGTTCTACAATCACATTCATTATGTTTTTTTGTGTAATCATGTCAAGGTCAACCCTTTTCTTGTCTTTTCTATTCATCCTTTATCTCTATTTTTGCTCAAATTTAACTATATTAAAATGCTTCTTTTTCATGTTTCAAATCTAATTTACTTCTTTAGTCAATGGCCTAATAACTAAAGATTATTTGTCTGCTAGCTTGATTCTTCCAATACCTATCCATGTAAAAGCATGTAAATTGTATTATCCACATGTCACTTTCTTTCTATTATTGTTGTTATTATTTTTATTTTTATCTATTATAGATATTTTGTTGATGACATTGAGCTGGTTGAATCTAGTATTGATTTTTTTTGTGATCTAGGGAAGTTTCTTCTCCTCTCACATTCAAATTACACCATCATCACGAAGGAGACAAACTATTATAGACTATTTTGTAATGTGAGGTCCTTTTAAGATGCACCACTTATTTGTACACATATTATGTAGACATATATGTAATAGTGATGGAGATACTATGGGCCTTGATTATTAGATCCAATAATGCATTGTAAAAGGGAAATCTATCTGACACCCCTTTAATTGGACATCTCACCTCCACATATTTTTATAATATTAAAAAAAATACTTTCCTCATTTTTTAAATTATATTTTGTAAAAAAATTTCTCAGTAGCAAAAAATTTGTTAGGTCATACAAAAAAATTAAGTATAAATTTTTAGCGACTTAATTGAAGTATTTGAGGCTTATCAAAAGATTTGCAGGATATATTTTAAAAAATCTGGTATACCAGACATTTCTCCATACTCCTTAAAAATATGATAGTGGTATTTTTTGAACAGTTGTAATTGTGCTGACACTTTTGTTGGGTTATGATTGCAGTGACATTTGTGTAGTCCATAATGATTTAAAATTTGTATAAATATGTCTCATATTTTGTTAACAAAAATACTTCACAATGTCTCAATTTTGATATCTCACATTTGTGTACTTCAATGGCATGAGTCCTCATATTGATTTTAGGCTCACAAAGGACAACCTCTTAATGTTTTGAAATCCAAACTAGATAATCTATTGTGATATCCATACAACAAAAGAGTGGTTAAGATCGAGTATCATTCACCATCAGTTGATAACGAAGGAAAGATGAAGTTCAACAACTTTGAGTTGAAGATCGATGAAAATTCAAAAGTTATGTGGAGCACATATCATCGATGTGAAACAAAGGGTCTGATCGAGGTGGATACGAGAATTGCGAGTTCTAGTAATGTTTAAGTTATGTTCATGTTATTTTCTTGTTAAGTTGTGTTAAACAATGTTCATGTTAAATTATGTTCACCCTGCAATAATGTAATGTTAATTTTCATCTAATGAAATGGTACAAACCCAAAATAATATCAGCGATAGTAAATAATTAACAAACAAATAAAATCTACCTTGGTCCACCACAAGCAATGTGTGATTTCTAAGATAACAATGCGTAGACCTTGCCATTTGAGTTTACCAAGCCCATGAGGTTATTTGGAAGAAGTTATACCATTTGTAATTCTTGTTGGTCGAGCACATCAGGTGGAGGCGGTGGTACATTATCTAAAGATCCTCCATCACGGGAAGATCCAACATCACATACAGGCTGAACAAGGGGCATGATGCGATGGTGTGATACACTAAAGTATCACTCTAAATAACCTTCTAGACACTGCCTAGGGAAAGACACTTCCATTAGTTCTCTCTAATAACAATGGCATCGTTAACAATGTTAGACCTAAACTATCTATCAATGCCCTTAGATGGAACAACAGGGACTGGTCTATGAATGACCTAAGCATACCCAAATTGGAGGAGACTTCTCTCAAGTAAATCTCTAGCCATAGAACTCTCCCATCACATATAACCCAAAAAGAGGCAGTGTTATCAAACTCGTGATTCGCTCTATGGTCTGCATAGGATGTCCATATAACATTTTTTATGGTTATAGCATTGAGCATTTGCATGTATTCTAGAAGATTGTATGAATGAAAAAACCAGGACCTCCTTATGGTGGTTTGTGGGGAACCATCAGTGATAGAACCATGATCTTGCCTTTCACAAATGAATGACAAATGTTAATTTATCCAACATTGCACAATAAACACAAATTAAATATATGAAATGTATTTGATAAATAAGAAAAAAAAAATAAAACATAATAAATATTCATACCTAAAATAGATTCATATAATCAGAAATTTATCTTGTCATATAAATCAAAAAATTGTCTCGTCTCAAAGTCAGGTGCATCTTCAATGGAAATATATAATATTGTTAAAGAAACATAACCCTATTCCTAGTCAAGATGTACAAAGTTAGTAACTAAGGATATGTATCTGACATTGATATATACACGAGACTTATCTTCTACAAGATGAAACTTCTATACCCTAGTGACCACCTCATACATAGAGTGTTGCACCAATGAATGATACAAATCTAGGAGGCAAGAGAGACGAAAATGAGAACCCTTATTAGCCCTAAACTTATTCAAGATTAACCCCCGTGTAATACCCATATATGTATTAGAAATTGTACAAGAAAACTTATAATTCATCAACGGAGCAGTGAAGAGTTACTTGCAAGGGGGAAATAGAAGAGAAAAGAGATATCATCCAGGGTAATTATCATCTTGCTAAATAGAATATGAAAGGAGGATGTATCCTTATGTCATTGTTCAATAAAAGTAGACAACAAGGAATCATCAACCATGGTGAGAAAACAACCCACCAATGATAACATGTCGACATCAATGACAATCATCTTGATCTCATCTAACATATGCACTTTAGAGAATTTCTTCAACTTCGATCCATGGATGGGTGTAACACCCTTCTAACCCACATGTATTTCGTGTATAATTTCTCGAAATAAAATCAAATAAAGACCACAGAAGGGCATTACATCTTCATAAAACATCAAATAACGATTCAATCATGCTTCATAACACGGGTTGCAAAAATCATTTAAAACATATAACCCTTTGGGATTATCACATAATCAGTTCAAACATCGCAGCAGAATTAATAAGTCATATTATCTTCATATAATAATCTCATTACCATGAAAGGCAGCTCAATTATCATTAACATCACCACACTTCATATTTATAACATCGTAGTCTAGACTCATGGTAAAAAAAATCATGATAGGAATACAAAAAACTCAAGATAACAAATTATGCGAGGTTCCCAAACAATCGATCCAAACCCCAATGTTACATATCAAATCAAGACTCCCTTTATTCAAAAAAATAAAATAAATGTGCTCCGAAGCTATCCTCTAAATCTTCTACAGGCTTTTGTCAATCACCTACGCGTTACCCATGTGGAGACAACATTCAAGCAGAAAGGGTGAGTAAATCATAATCATTATAAAAGACATAAGGGATAAATATAGTAAACATGCATATAGGCAAGTCATCAAACATCACAAGAATCTCATGTTATACTCACACTTTCACAACATCATCAATTCACTACAACATATTATATAACACCATTAATCAACATACATCGTTTAAATCACATCATTATGCAATGGCACTTAGATTGAAATGTATCATCATAGGCTCATGCATGTGGTACCAAAACTTCACTGATGACTCAGTCATCGTTATCTCCAAATATCCCAACCAATATGATCGATTTCCACTTGGAACTGGACCGATTCCCGCTTGGAATCAGAGAACTTCACAAATTTGAACTCAATCCACACTATAGGATCGGTGCCTTCACTTGACAATTGTCCTATAATCTTCACTATGCCGAAGTCCTAACTTCATTAGATTGAAGTCCTAACATCACTGGACCGAAGTCCTAAAATATGTCATGAATTCATGATGCACAATAACATAATAAAAACGACCACATGATAAGTGTAAAATTGTAGTTATTTTATATATACTTTTTGTTGCACTTATCGACTTTTTTATTGTTAATATCGTTGAATAATTCCCCTCTTTTTGTATAATTATGTATAAATTCTATTTAATCGAGTTTGTGTGTATTTTTGTACCGTTAGATAGTTTTACATTCATTTTATAGGTATTGATGCGTATTTGGAGCATGAGCAATAATGTGTCGAAGACACGGCTTCAAACGCGCGATTTTGAGCAACTCATCAGTGAATAAGGATCAAAATAAAAGAACAAAAAAGCATAAATTTGGTTGATGTTTTGTCATTGTTATAAAGAGCATTGAATAACCTTTCTAACTCTTCATACTGAGCACAAACTGGAGTTACGGTTCTCAAGTTATGGCTGAAACATTGCATAATTTTTTGTTGTTTCTTCTGGTGTATTTCTCCCGACGTAATTGGCAGGACATAAATACATTAAAAGGGGTAAAAACACATTTTTTAGGTTATGGTTTTGGGTATTTTTGACCCCAACCCCATCAACCTTCATTTTTTGACAGGATTAGCTTAGAAAACAACATTGAAGCTTGCATGAGGATGATCCGGGGTGGATTGCTCTTCGAACGACGCTGACAAACCGATAGATTTGTGTTTCATTTTCTCTTCTTCTTTGTGTATTATTTATATATTGAGTTTGTATATGTATTTACTTGGAACTCATGTATATTTGTTGCCCATGGGTTATATTAAACTTGTTTTACAAATCTTTGTTGATTGTTGTCTTAGATTTTTGCTCTGTGCTTGCTTGCTTGACTTGTCAGAAGTCGAAGGTTGAGCATCAGAAGCTTATGGGTCTTATGCATCCGTTAATTATTCCATAATGGAAGTGGGACATTGTCTCTATGGATTTTGTATCGGTTTTACCGATTACTGCTAAGGGCAATGATTCAATTTGGGTGATAGTGGATAGATTGACTAAGTTGACACATTTCTTACCTGTGAAGATTAATCATCCTATAGAGAACCTGGCTATACTGTATATTGATGAAATTGTGAGGTTACACGGAATAACTTCAAATATCGTGTGAGATAGAGATTCGAGGTTTACGTTGAAATTTTGGGCAGGTTTGCATAATGCTTTTGGAACTAAGTTGAAGTTGAGTTCGGCATATCATCTGCTGACAGATGGTCAAACAGAGAGGTATTTGGAGGATTTGTTAAGGGCTTGTGTGCTAGAACAAGTAGGAGCTTGGGATAGTCACTTTCCATTTATTGAGTTTACTTATAATAATAGTTTCCATTCTAGTATTGGGATGGCACCGTGTGAAGCGTTGTATGGTAGGAGGTGTAAGACTCCAATGTGTTGGTATGATTCGGGCGAGAGTGTTGTACTCAGACCTGAGGTTGTACGAGAGACAAATGGAAAAATAAATATGATTCAGGATATTATGAAGGCTTCTCAAAGTCGTCAGAAGAGTTACCATGAAAAGAGAAGGAAGGATATAGAAATTCAAAAAGATGATCATGTGTTTTTGAGGGTTACTCCAGTGATTGGTGTTGGTAGACCTTTGAAGTCGAGAAAACTTACGCCGCATTTTGTTGGCCCATATCAGATATCAAAGAAGATAAGTGAGGTGGATTATCGGATTACCTTTCCGCTGTCACTCGTGAATCTATATCATGTGTTCCATGTGTCTCAATTGAGAAAGTATATTCTAGATCCTTTGCAGGTGATACAAATGGATGATGTACAAGTGAGAGATAACAAGACTAGTGAAGCATTTCCATTGTGAATAGAAGGTCAAAAAGTAAAGCAATTGTGAGGCAAGGACATTGCCTTAGTGAAGGTATTGTGGGGCAGACCAGGTGGTGAAATTTGGACTTGGGAACGTGAGGATCAGATGAAAGAGTCTTATTCGATGTTGTTTCTGTCAGGTAATTTTTTAGGGCGAAAATTCTTTTAAGTGGGAGAGAGTTGTAATACCCTGAATTCTAGATTAATTATTTAATTAATTAATTTAGCGTGATTACATGAGTCAATGTGAACTGTTTGGTGTTTTGATGATTATATGTGAGCCTTTATGGTGATTTGTGAAATTATGATGAATATGAAGTGTACCATGACGATTGAGATAACATGATGTTTGAATGTGTTGATTTGATGAATATGATGTGTGATGGGTTACTATGAGTAGTATAGATGTAATTAGGTGATATTGACCAATTGTATATTTTAGAATAATTAAATTATTATTAAAATTATTTTAACTAAGATAAATAGAATAATATATGATGTAGAGAGATTAAGGGCATTATGGTCATTAGTGAAGGATAAGTGAGGGCATCATGGAAAGTTCATTGTTAGGGGTCCAAGAGGGAAAGTTTGGTATAAGGAGAAGGTTTGGGATTTTACACTCTCATTTGTACAATATAATTTGGAAGAAAATTATGGACAAAAGAGAGCTATGGCACAAAGAGGCATGAAGAGCATAGGAATCCCGATAGAGCACGAAGAGGAATTGATATCTAGAAATAATATTAAGGTAAGGGGAGTTTTATCATTGTTATTATATTTGATTTAAGGTTTAGATGATGGTAGATTGTGTTAGGTTTTGGTAGATGAGGATTTGGTGATGTTTGATGAGGAAGAATTGGTAATGATTAATGACTTATAATTGGTGTATAATGATTATAGAATTATAGGATGTTGATAGATGATGAAAACATATGATTAGATGATGTTTTAGGACCTATAATATGGTGAGATCGCGGAATTTGGGACTTGTTCTATGCATGAAATCGCAACAGGAAAACCTTGTTCGCGCAGCGTCATCGGGCAACGTAGGTAGTGTCGCGGGGAGAAGACGCGTCTCCAGGCGAAATAGGTAGCGACGAAGGCAGAAAAGAGTGACGCTTCTGGAGTGCTTCACTCCAAGGGTCGTTGGGTGATGGTGGTGGAAAAGGGAGTGTCGCCAGGCAATAGAGGTGAGTCGCTAGGCAATGATGTCAAGTTTTGAATGGTCGTGTTGGATTTTCTTAAAAGTGTCATAACTTGAGTTTTAGAGCTCAGATAGAAGTGTCTTTAAAAGCGTTGGATGGCTAACGTGTTGAACTTTATTTATGTGGAGTAAAATTAAGAATAAGAAGTATATTCCATATACCTAATCTAGAATGAAGTTAGGTTCCCCATGTTTGATTACAAAGATGCTTGTTTAATAAGATGATTAGAAGATGAATAGGGGATGGTTAGGAGACATTATGATGATACCTTATAGAATATGATGACATGAAGATATGTTGTGTGATATAATGATGTTTGGATATTATGATGACACTATGATGATATTATAATGATGTTTTATTATGATGATGATTATACGATGTTATGATGATATGATGTTTTATTAAGATGATTAGATGATGATATGATGTTATGATGATGATATGATGATGTAATCATGAATGATGATGCGTGTTGACTAGTTGTGGTCGTGTTTATTATGTTGTTGTGCATTATGCATTCATGGTATATGTTAGAACTTTGGTATAGTGAAGTTAGAAATTTGGTCCAACGAAGATGATAGGATAATTGCCCAGTAAAGGCATCAAACCCATAGTGTGGATTGGGTGCAACCGTGAAGAGCTCTGGTTCCAAGCGGGAATTGATCTTATGGTGGGGATCATTGGAGATAATGATGACTGAGTCATCAATAAAGTTTTGGTACCACATGCATAAGTCTATGATGTTGCATAACATTCTATGTCACATTGCATAATGATTTATTTGTGATGCTTGAAGATACATTGTGTATGATGATGTATGTTCGTGTATTGATGAAGTTGTGAAGGTGTGAGTATAACATGAAGATATGATGATGTTTGATGCCTTGCTTATGTGCATATTTACTATGTCTATTCCTTAAGTCTTATATAATGATTATGATTTACTCACCCTTTCTATTTGAATGTTGCCTCCACATGGGTAACGTGCAGGTGATCAAGAATAGTTCGTAGAAGCATTAGATGATAGCTTTGGAATGAGTTTATTTTATTTTGTTGAATAAAGGGAGTCTTTATCTGATATGTAACACCAGGATTAGGATCGAATGATTGGAACTTATGTTATTTATTTTGTTTTAAGATGTTGAGTCACCCCACATGGTACTCGAGATGTTTTAATTTATAAGTATGAATTATGAAGCATGACTAAATGTTATGAAGAAGATATGACTTTTTAATTCCATTGTAAAGTTTGAAATGATTATATGATGAGACCAAAGTGTTATATCATTTAAAATGTTTTTGCAACCCGTGTTACATAGCAAGATGTATTGTTTAAATGTTTTATATGAAGATGTGACACCTTTGTTGGTGATATACTCTGATTTATTTATTAAAATAATTACTAATATTCTTTGGGGTTTAGTGGGGTGTTACACACTCCGCCTGGAGAGTACGGTCTCAAGACTGAAACTCAAAGGAATTGGTGGGGTCCTGCACAAGCGGTGGAGCATGTGGTTTAATTCAATACAACGCACAAAACCTTACCAGCCGTTAACATATGAACAAGAAAACATGTCCTTAACGGGATGGTACTGACTTTCATACAGGTTTTGCAAGGCTTCCGTCAGCTCGTGTCGTGAGATGTTTGTTCAATTCTTATAATGAGTGAAACCCTCATTTTGTGTTGCTGAGACATGAACCTAAGGAGAAATTCTTTGCAACCGAAGTGAGCCGAGTGACGTGCCAGCGCTACTAATTGAGTTCCAGCACATAGTTGTGATGTCATTAAGAAGGGAGTCGGTGCCTTTCAAAATCTAAGCACTTTCTAGTGTGTGTTGTTTCTTTATTGCAGCTAGCAAGCCAGAAAACAAATGCGCGAACACATGTTTCACACAACTCAATCCCTTGCTTGTTACTTTACTAAATAGAAAGTTTTCTCGCTTGTTTAGTAAAGTCCAGTTTTTGGCCTTCTCTTGTAGGTGATGATGACGTCGAGTTGGAGGCAGAGGCGAGCCTCCTGATGGTGTGGTACATAGTGGCCTTAGTACTCCCCTCCAAATTTAATAGCTCTAAAACAAACTAAAAGGTGCATGTCGAACTCATGAGGGATTACCAGTGAGGTACTGGAGGAAGGTGGGGATGACGTCAAGTCCGCATGGACCTTATGGGTTGGGCCACACACGTGATGCAATGTAAATTAAAATGGAAAGGAAGGTTGTAAGGAAGAGTGAATCTGGAAAGATTGCCTCACTTCAGATTGTTCTCTGCAACTCGAGAACATGAAGTTGGAATCGCTAGTAATCACAGACCACCATGCCGCTATGAATATGTACCCGTGCCTTGTACACACCACCTGTCACACCCTGGGAATTGTTTTCACCCGAAGCATCATACTAATGATCACCCATGACTTCTATGTACCACTAGTTCCACAAAGGCTTTTGGTGGTCTTATTGGCGGATACCACTGTGAGGTCTTCGACTGGGGTGAAGTCGTAACAAGGTAGTCATAGGGATAGATGTAGCTAGATGGAATCCTTCACAATGGAAATTCCCTCTTCCCACAACCTAATGAGCTAGCTTGCTGGAATATGGACGAGCTTTGGGTTTTATCTCTCAATCGTCAGTAAAAGTTGGTAGTTTAATGTCATGCGTATGCAGGCCAAACAGACATAATAAACAAAATAGATGAACTGGAGATGGATATCACAGTACGACCGGGTACTTCGGCAATTTCAACATCTCTTAGGGATAAATAGAGTCACCAAGGGAGTAAAGCCTTGCTACAAGGTCAATATCTCTGGGAGAAAAAAAGATATTTCTTGGGGAAGAAACCCAAAGTTCACTCCTCATACATCAATGATTCAAATATAAGAGATAACAATTTTCCTGAAAGATCTACTAGGGAAATAACCGCCATTCGAAAGTCCTCAAAAGTACTTTTCTTTTCCAATTTTTCATTTTGGAATCAAACCATGTTCAGAGATAACCATTGACATTCCCTTTTTTATTCACGAATCATAGGAAAATATTTTTGTTGCTATATATTTAAAAACACGTTTTATTAACATTTTGTTTCAAAATTATCATCAAGAATAAAAGAAATTTTGCAAATATGAAAATAAGATAAGAGTTGCAAACAAATGGACAAAAGCTCAAATTTTATTTAATAGAATGGTTGTTTGCAAATGGTACAACTCCATGGATCATTACAAAGTTGAAAAAAAAGGTAATTATATGGGAAAGGTTACATTGAAATACACGATCCTATTCTCCCTATCAACTTTGAATTCTAACTATGTTCAAGCTTCGTTGCAGATGATTTGATGAAGAACCTTTGTAAGTTCTTCAAGAAGATCAAGTCTGGCATGATGCAGTTACTTGTCATAATGATACCAAACTTTTGCCTAGGTCTCCCTTTCGTGTTTTCATCCTACCGGGATGAATTATTTTTCTGTTTACGTCTCTAACTTTTGCTTGGACTTCCTTTTCGGGTTTTCAATCCACCGAGATGCTCATTATTGCCTAAGTCGCCCATTCAGGTTTTCAACTTAGCGAGTTGTTCTTTTATTATCTTTAGACAAAGTATATATTGACCGCATCGGCATTCACAAAGTGCGGGAACTCCTCATCATCCATAGTCATTAGAGTCATTGTACCGCTAGAGAAGGTTGTTTTAACCATATATGGGCCTTCAAAATTAGGAGCCCACTTCCCCCTAGAATCAGGTTGAAAAGACAAGATCCTCTTAAGTACAATGCCACCTTCTCTGAATTCAAGAGGTTGAACCTTTTTATTGAACACCTTCTTCATTCTCTTTTGATATAACTGGCCATGGCACAAGGTCATCATCCTCTTTTCTTCGATTAAATTCAATTGGTCATATATACTTTTGCACCACTCATCCTCAAATAACTCAGCTTCCATCAGAACTCTCATTGACGGGATCTCAACCTCTACAAGGAGTACTGCTTCCATTCCATATACCAGAGAAAATGGAGTTGCTCCTATCGAAGTGCGAACAGATGTGCAATAACCATGCAGAGCAAATGGTAGCATCTCATGCTGATCCTTGTAAGTTACAACCATCTTCTGAATAATTTTCTTGATGTTTTTATTAGCAGCCTCGACAACACCATTCATCTTTGGTCTGTAGGGAGAGGAGTTGTGATGTTCTATTTTGAAATCATTATAGAGTTTTTTCATCATTTTATTGTTTAAATTCAACTCAATGTCAGTGATAATCTTGCTTGGCACACCATAATGGCAGATAAGCTGGTTTTTTATAAACTTGACCACTACTTGAAAAATCTCATTCATGTATGAAGCTGCTTCGACCTACTTGGTGAAATAATCAATAGCCACCAGAATGAAACAATGTCCACTACAGGCCTTGGGTTCAATCATACTGACCATATCAATGCCCCACATAGAGAAAGGCCACAAACAATAAAGAACATTGAGAAGAGTCGGAGGCACATGAATTTTATCTACATAGATCTGGAACTTGTGGCACGTTTTCACATATGTACAACAATCAGACTCCATCGTCAGCCAATAATAGCTTTCTCTTAACATTTTCTTAGCCATTGCATTCCCATTGGCATGGGAACTGAAGGACCCTTCATGGACTTCTTGCATCAATAAATTTGCTTCACGTTTATCCACACATCTCAGTAAAACCATATCAAAGTTTCTTTTGTACAATATATCACCATTCAGGAAGAAGTTACCAAATAGTCTTCTCATAGTCTTTTTGTCTTTATAGGATGCCCCAGGTGGGTACTCTTTTGTTTGAAGGAAACACTTAATGTTATGGAAACAAGTCTTATTGTCGGTGACCTCTTTTGCTGTAAACACATGACTAGGTCTTTCCATACCATGATTCTGATTGTAGGCATATCATTGCGGTGATTCACTTGGTACATAGAAGACAAGGTGTCTAAGGCATACGCCACTTGATTATCTTCCCTGGGAATATGGTATAGCTCAACTTCGTTAAATAAAGTAAATAACCTCCTCACATAACATTTGTAAGGGATCAAGCTAGGGTGGAGAGTCTCCCACTCTCCTTTTATCTAGTTAATCATAAGAGTTGAGTCTTCTTATATATCGAGGATCTTAGTTATGAGATCAACCGCTTCTTCAAGACCCATAATGCAAGCCTCATACTCTGCCATATTATTGGTGCAGTTATGCATTAATCTTACAAAGAAAGGAATATGAGCACATTAAGGGGTAATGATAACTGCCCCAACTCCACTTCCATAAGAATTAACAACTCCATCAAAATCAAACTCTATTGAGATTCAGGATCAAGCCCTTCTCCGAACACATGTTCATCACAATCTTTAACCTTGAGGAACATCACGTCTTCGTCTATAAAATCATATCTAACAAATTGGTAATCATTAATAGGTTGGTGCGCCAAATGGTCAGCTAGACACTTCCTTTTATAGCCTTCTGAGTGTGATACTAGATATCATATTTTGATAACAATATCTTCCAATGAGAAATTCTTCTGGTCAATGCAAGCTTCTCAAAAATATACTTGATTGGGTCCATTTTGGATATCAACCAAGTAGTATGATTAATCATGTATTGACAAACACACTTAGCAGCCCAAGCCAAAGTACAACAAGTTTTCTCAAGCATGGAGTACCAAGATTCACAGTCTGTAAATTTCTTACTTGGATAATAGATGGTGTGCTCTTTTCTTATAGTTTAATCTTGTTGGCCCAATATACAACCCATATAATCTTCCAAATAAGTTAGGTACATGATCAATGGCCTTCCTTCTATTAGAGGGATTATAATAGGAGGCTTAAGTAGATATTCCTTAATACTATCAAATTCCCTTTGGCAATCTTCAGTTCAGACACAACCTTGGTCATTTTTAAGAAGTTTGAAGATCGGTCCACAAGTAGATGTCATATGTGATATAAACTTGGATATGTAGTTCAAACTTCCAAAGAAGCCTCTTACTTGTTTCTCTGTTCTAGGTGCAGGCATCTCCTAAATGGCTTTGACTTAGCCAGGGTCTATCTCAATACCTCTTTGAATGACGAAGAAACCTAGAAGCTTTCCTGGTCGAACACCAAAAGTACACTTATTAGGATTCAATCAAAATTGGTACTTCCTCAGGCGCTGAAGTAACTTCAATAATTGTTCCACGTGATCTTCTTCAGTTTATGACTTGACAATCATATCATCCACGTAGACCTCGATCTTCTTATGCATCATATCATGGAACAGAGTAGTCATAGCTCTTTACTATGTTGCATCAACATTTTTCAAACCGAAAGGCATCACCCTATAATAGAATGTTCCCCATGGTGTAATGAAAGAAGTCTTCTTAATATCTTCAGGTGCCATCTTGATCTGATTGTAGCCAGAGAAACCATCCATGAAAGAAAAGACATTGAACTTTGCAGTGTTGTCAACCAATGTGTTAATATGGGGTAATGGGAAATCATCCTCTGGGTTGGCCTTGTCCAGGTCTCGGTAATCCACACACATTCAGACCTTACCACCTTTCTTGGGAATAATTACTATGTTAGCTAACCATTGAGGGTACTCAGAAGTGACGAGAAAACCTGCATCATTCTGTTTTTGAACTTCCTTTTTTATTTTGACGGCCATATCTATATGGGTCCTTCTCAAATTTTGTTTAACAGACGGACATTCCAATTTTAACGGCAAATGATGTGCCACAATCTTAGTATCTAATCTAGGCATGTACCAATAAGACAAAGAAAATACATCCACAAATTCTTTGAGAAGCTCTACTACCTTTTCTTTAACATTCGGGTTAAGTAGTGCTCCAACCTTGATTTCCTTTCTATCCTCCTTAGTACCCAAGTTGATCACTTCTAATGGTTCTTCATGAGGATCAATGGCTTTTTCTTCATTTTCCAATAGTCAGGAAATCTCCTGAGGAATTTGTTCTATATCTTCTTGCTCAGCTTCAAACATAGGGAACTCAAAGTAAGGAGAGGGCATAGGATAATGTTTTTCAATGGGTTTATGATTTAATATGCACATACGATTTATGTTCGACTCTTAGAGACAAGTAAAAAATGTGGAATTTATGCAAATATTGAAAGTGATTTTTATTTATCATTTTTTAGGTTTTTTAGGATTACCAATTATCCATAAAAAGCAAAAATAACAAAAGCAACAGTATAGGAAATGAGACGACTTTCATTAATGATGATAAACTTGAAACAAAAGCCCGATATAAGATTTTTTCCACCTTGGGCATAGTGGAAAGAGTTATTTTTAACAAAGCTCTACACAACTACTCTTTCATCTTCGGCATAGCGAAAGGCTTTTGAAAAACAACAAGAGTATTACTCAGAGACATGAATAGTAGAGGGAACATCAACGGCGATCCATTTCTAGCAAATCCTTCCATGCATCATGAAGTTTGGTGAATCCTCTTCTAGGTCATCTTCAAGAATGGCATCAACTTTGGATGTCATTGGGAAAATAAAGTCGGCACTATGAAACATCTCTTGGATTAGACGAATGACAATATCCCTCTTATCATCTTTGTCGGATGTGGAAGAAAAACCTAGACCTTTTTGGAACTTGTTTTCAGGTAAGTCCAACACGACACCCCAACCAGTACTTATACTACTTTATACCACCCATTCCACATATTTGTACGGAGAAATGGATACCCCATTCTTCTTAGTACCTTCATCAACAATAGAAAGTTCCTGAAACTTAGGAAAATAATGAGAGATAACTCACTATTAAAGCTTGTTTCTCGCCTACCACAAGCAACTTTCCATTTCTCACAAACTTTAGCTTTTGGTGAAGTGTTGAAGTGATGGTTCCTGCATCATGGATCCATGGTCGTACCAATAAACAACTGTAAGTAGAATGGGTATCCATTACTTGGAATGTTATCAGGAAAGAGTGAGGACCAATTTTCAATGGGAGGTCTACTTCACCAATTACTGTCTTCCTTGAACCATCAAATGCTTTAATTATAACCCTGCTACTCCTTAAAGGAGGGCCCTAATATGAGAGTTTAGACAATGTAGATTTGGGAATGACATTTAGTGATGAACTAGTGTCTACCAGCACATTGGACAGACCATCTGAAAGATAACTCATGGAGATATACAAAGCAAAATTGTGATTCCTTCCTTCCTCTAAAGGTATTTATCACTAAGGCTCGGGTTGTTACATGCTGTGATATTTCCCTTTATCCCACTGAATCGGTCAATCGTTACATCATGGTCAACAAATACTTGGTCTAATACTTTCATCAGTACTTACCTGTGGGTTTCAAAATTCATTAGTAGAGAGAGTATAGAGATTCTGGAAGGTGTCTGCAAAGTTGATCTATCACTTTATATTCACTTTTTTTAATCAACTTCAGGACTTCATCAGTATCATCATTCAAACTAGTCTTACTAGATTGATCATTCTCTACCCCAGGATTAGGACTCATAACAGGAGCTTAATTCAGGACATTTCCAACCTCTCTTGGAGGTACAACAAAGAACACAAAACCACTGTGGGTCAGACCACTAACATTAGTTATGTTAACAACAGAAGAAGGAGAGGGAATGTGAACCTCTTTTCTATTCTCAATCATGGTAGCATTGTATTTATACCATAAAGCTTTATCAGAATCATAGGGAACTAGTCCTGGAAAGTAATCAACCATAGGAGAAATGGGAGATCGTTGACTGTTATATGTTACTTCTGAAGGCTCGGGTATGTTAAAATGGGGGACTATGACATTCCCTCCAGCGTCCTTATTTCTTCCGCTATAAATAATGGTATCATTGTCTGTATCAAAAGAATCCTCCACTGACAACACATGATCAAGCAACACTTCTTTATTTCTTCTTTTATTATTAATAATAGCCATTGCTCCATCCCTAAAGAGACCTAGGATCTTCAATATTTGGAGGTCTTTCCTCTAAGTAGCTCACTGTAATATGGTGGGAGAACTGACTTGGGTGTTTTGCGTTTTATCGCAATTGTTGCGGATAGCAAGAGTCACCACCGACTTTTCTTTTATCCAATAAGGAAAGGGTGAAAAGAACAGGAAAGACCTTTGAGATATTTTCTTGAGTTAGGGGGGTAGGTTATGAAAAGGGAAGGTGTTAGAATCCTTTTCATCCATAGTTATTTATGGGCTCTTAGTTTCTTGCTAGATCACTTTTGAAATTGCTTTATTTGAAATGTGTTTGTGATGGGTTTTAAAAGTATTTTTGAAAAGAGCCTTCGTGTGGGCAAACTTTGTAATGATTCTCGTCTCTATAAGAATGCATACAAAGTGTTGGACTTTTTTGAAAATATTTCATATTTTGAAAGTGTTTGGTGTATTTGAAAAGATGTTTATTTTTGAAGATGGATTGTGAGAAAGCAACTAAAACGTTCTACCTACTCAAAAGTCTTTTGTTCATTTCCTCCTTTCCTTTTATATTGTTATCTCACCATTGATTGGTGAATAACCCTATCTTTGGATGTAAAGGGACGCACGTGGGTCATCATATAGTCATAAAATGCAATGTTATGAGATACCTTAGCATTTTTCTTAAGGGTCTAAGATCATTTTGAAGGCAACAAAGTAGCGTTATCGAGGGACTATGATCTTGTATTTTTTATTGTCTTTGCTAAGATGTCTCACATGCATATCATGACCATTTATTTAAGGCAACAAAGTGGAGTTAACCTTAGAGGTGTAAGTGTGCAAGGTGTTTATATTTCATGCTTGATTTATCTTGAATTAGGTTTTTTCTAAGTATTTATTTAATCTTTCCATACAAACCCTAATTAACTAGAATTTATATTCGAAAGCGGTAAATTGAGGAAATTAAATACCCTACAATATTACATCATTTGGGGATGGGGTGCATAAATTTACAAATGTGGATTGCAAGAAATTAAACCATAATTATCTATTACAAACATATTGAATTTGAATAAATGTACAAGAAATTAATTGAATATAATGTACAAGTATAAATGTCCTGAATTAAGTGAGCAGGGGGTGTAAAGTCAGCAAAAAATCCCTGGCCTAAAGACTCTAGGCCCAGGTGCGCTAGCTGGAAACAAAAAAAAAGGAAAGTGTTAGAAAAATATAAAAAATGGCGGCATTGGGGCTCGAACCCACGCCCTCTGCAATATACGCGCGCTGCCTTACCACTTGGGTGGCTATACATCTGTGTACTTATGTCAAACCATGTTAATATATTACAAAACGCTTCCTGAAGGAAACTTCATCTTCAACCTCACGCCCAGCCTGAACTTCTGTATCTCATTCATTTCTCAATAAAAAAGAAAAATGTAAACATGGAAGTTATGGAAAATTTCATCACGATTTCAGAAATGTAACTCATTAAAACTATAAGTCAAAGATAAGCATGAATTTTACTGGCCTAATCTGAACCCTAATTTTTCCAAAAATTTCAAACTCAAAATTCTCTAAGCTTAGGCAACATAAATGAAAACTATGGACTTGGTTAGCATTAGGGAAATGATATCTACATTTTTACTTCAGAATGTATGCACAAAAGATGCTTGTATGAAGATATTAAAGTTTGAAAACTTACCTCTTGCAGCTGGATTCGTGTATGGAGTTTGATCAAATTTTGAGATGGCCCGATGATCTCTTTAGCTTGCCTGGACCTCGTTGAGTGTATTCCAACTCCTACATTGCTTTGAGGATGGCTGAAACTCCTATATGAAGTATGTAAAGTGTTTGGCTGGTTAAAAGTCAATACGCACGAGTGGATTTTGAGTTTCAAGTTTGAAGTTCAAAAAATGGAGTTTTTGGCCAGTTCTGACTTGTGAATGCTTGAGAGTGTTTTAGGGATTGTCAACTCATGTCCTAGGTTACAATGGACTTGTGTATATGTATGGAAAAGGTTAAAGATTAATTGCACAAGATATTTCTAAGTTGTAGGGTTATGGCTAGGTTGCTTTATTTTGAAGTAAAGTGGAAGACCAAAATCACAATGCATTGTACAAGCTATGTAGAGTGGTTGAATTACTTCAAAAATGCCTCTTTTGAGTTTCTAGGTTGAGTGTGTGCAGAAGGATCCATTGAGAGGCTCAAGAAGGGTTTACATTTGCAAAAGCATACTTTTCCAAAATGGAAGTCTTGCCTTTCTTCCAAAAATGGCAAGTTAACTTAGATAAAGCTTGGATTTAATGGATAATAGCCATAAAGTTTGTGTAATATTATGATTATGGAGAAATTTAGAGACTTGGAGGCCTGTAAAGCAAGACTACAAGGCATGGCTAAGAGATTTGAATTCTTGTTCATCATGGAAATGGCCTATAATTCAAGAATGAATGTCCAACTTCTTGTCTTCGATTCTCTTAGCTCAAACATGATATAAATGAGTTCTTGGACATTTTAGAAATCTTGTAACATCCTCTACAACCTTCACGTTGGACATTTTTGAAGATTCATTTTTGAACTAGGTGAAAAGTTGCCATGAAGTTAGGTCAAAATCCTGACTAAAATACTCAAAATTTCACTGTATTTTTAGTATTACGTACATGACTTCTTGAATCAATAGCTTGAAATCCAAGAATTTTTAGAAATTTATTCCTTTTACAAATTTTTAGATCTCATTAAGATCTACAACTTTCATGTTGGAAGTTTTTCTTGAATCAACTTGTATCATGGTGAAAATTTGGCACAAAGTTATGAAAAAAATGTTGGAAGTCTTAGAATTTTTTACTTTTCAAAGATAATTTTGAATTTTTGATTTCTTGATGAACAATCTTCATATTTTGACATGTCTTGATGAAATATGATTTTTGAAACTTGATTTTGATCAAAAAGTCAAAGTTTGACTTTTCAGTATAGTTGACTTTTTTTCATCATTTGACCAAATTTCAATTATCAATAAATTGATCTTGAGAAGTGTTTTGAACCATGAAATTAGGTCAATGTGATGTATTTGAATCCTTGACATCATGTCTCAAACCAATAAGTCATGTATTTGTTCAAAAGTCAAAAATCAAGCCTTCTTAGTCAAAACCCTAATTTTAACCATTTTGCCCCTTTGGTGATATGATCAAATTTCTTGAGGAATTGTAATCCAATCTTGACCAAATGGTTCATATGAATTCAAAATATTGATATGGATAAAAAATCATGAAGTTTGACTGTAAGTTAACCACATTTAACTTTTTATCCAATACAACTAATTTTAGGTCATCTGATCAATTGAATGAGCAAACTTGAACTGCAAGACTTGAAATTTGACATGGGGAATTAAAAGTCCATTTATCCTTGTGCAAACTCAAACCCTAATTTTAGTCATCAGTGTTGAGGAAGTGTCTTGAGCTGATCAGTCCTTGTGCAATTTTGATCAATTAAAGATCTTGTGAGAAATTTCTTGAGAAATGAGAGGGTAAATTTTAGGGTACAACAGCTGCCCCTGTTCAATCTTCTTAATCCTGAAGTGTTACATTGGCGGATCCACAATTCGTGACTTGAAGGTGAAAGATGATTTAACACTAGAGTTCCCGGAAGTTTGCACTCATTAATGTGATTGATTGTATTGGGAATGAGCTTAATGATTCCATTTGGGATGTCTGTTGGTGGAGACTGGAAGAAGTTTGGAAATAAATCTTTGGTCGATTTATACTGAAACTGTAGATGTCTTTTTCTTGTTTTTAACTGGGAGAGATAAATCTGATCAAGAAAAGGACTTGCATGAGGATTGATTTCTTCCTTCCAAGAAGAGGGGTTAGTTGCATGCAGATGTATGCATGGTGTAATGATATTCTCAAAATAAATGAGATTATGCTATATGCATTTGTTATGTATGTGATATGATGTATGAATGTGAAACACTAAAGTGTATCTTTGTCTGAAAACGAAACCCTGATAAATTTCTAGGGAGTTTTGGGAAATTAAATCCTGGATTGCTGCTGGAGATGAAGAGTATGTGCATCTTCGAACTTTGTTCAGAGTACTTCTTGTTGGGAATTTCTAATTTTTGTGGAGAACTCCGCTGGGGAATAATGATTTTGGCTCTTTATTTTGAGGAAACTCCGCGGAGAGTGTTGATTTTCTGCTTGGGGAAAAGAGCTCAGGATTTCTAGTCGTTCGTTGCTCTAGTGGGGAATTATCTGTTGAAAGTTAGTTGTTATCTGGTTGGATTCCAGGTTTCACACCAACTTGATGGGGATAGTTGCAAACTCTACTGGGGAAGAGGATTTTTGTTAGTGATTGAAGGAGTTAAACTAGTATCTGGTCGGGTCCAGACTTTGTAGTAATTTGAACTTGAGGATAACTGATATCCAGTCGGGTCCAGGTTTCGACAATTTGGAGAAGTTGAACTATTATCTGGTCGGGTCCAGGCTTCATAGTAATTTGAAATTCGGATTAACTATTATCTGGTCGGGTCCAGGCTTTAGTAATTTGGAGAAGTTAAACTATTATCTGGTCGAGTCCAGGCTTTAGTAACTTACAATTTAGATTAACTGTTATCTGGTCGAGTCCAGGTTTCAGCAATTTGGAGAAGTTGAATTATTATCCGGTTGGGTCCAGGCTTTAGTAACTTATAATTGAGATTAATTGTTACCTGGTCGGGTCCAGGTTTCAGTAGAAACTTAAACTGTTCTCTGGTCGGGTCCAGTCTTCACAGTAAATTGAGGGTAGGATGAAGTTGAACTAACATCTGGTCAGGTCCAGGCTTCATAGTAACTTGTTTGGATAGGAATTAAATTAAACTATTATCTGGTCGGATCCAGTCTTCATAGTAACTTGCTTGGATAGGGATGACTCTGTTGAGGATTAAGGGGTTTTGCCCATTGACTTGTAATAGTCTGAGAGATAGATTCGAGCTGAGGAATTTGCCATTTGTTGGGGGAATAAACCATGTCGAAGAGAATATTTGATGACCTACGGGGGAGGTGTATCTTTCCACAAGATTTCTTTTTAAGACCAACTCAGCCAGGGAGAGGGTTTTCAAGAGATTGGAACTCTGGATGGGAATTGCATGAATCCAACTATGTGGGGATAATGTTAATGAGATAACTCTGTGGAGATATCTCAACTATATTAAAGATATGCTTGTTACTGCTTGCAAGCATACATTTGATAAATAGTTTAATCATGTTCCTATACATATGTTCATTCAATTTAGTCATTAGGCGTTTTGCACTCAAAACAGAAATAACGAAAAGTTTTACACTTCAAAGTATTTTTGTATTAATGTTTTGCCCATGAATAGGAATTTTTGTACAAAGAGACGAAGATCCTAGTAAGAGGAAATCTTCAAGAAGAATACAAAGTGGAAACAAAAATAAATAGCCATGTGGAAGTGATCTCATTGTGTTCCAACTCCACTATTGCCCCGATGTCTTCGAACCTCCCTTGTTGTTGAAAGAAGTTGATCGGATTGATCTTGAACCATTTGAATTTGGACCTTGGTAATAAAGTTGGATGTAAAGACCCCATGAGACATAGTCATATGCTTTCAATCCTTAACTTTTTTCTGGACCTCCCTTTAGGGTTTTCGGCCCACCAGGATACCCATTTTTGCCCAAGTCGCCCTTTCGGGTTTTCAACTTGTCGGGTGTACAATCTTTTGCATATATCCCTAACTTTTTCCCGAGCCTTTTGGTTCACCGGGACGCCCTTATTTTTTCCTAGGTGTCTCAACCTAACGGGTCATTTTATGCATAGTATTCTTTAACTTTGTTTACGTTCACAGGATGTGGGAAGTCTTCACCATCCATAGTAGTCAGCATCATGGCACCACTAGAGAAAACTTTATTTACAATGAATGGTCCTTCGTAAGTGGGAGTCCATTTTCCCCTGGGATCGCCTTATGGAAGAATGATGCACTTTATTACCAAGTCGCCAGCTTGATACGCTCGAGGCTTGATATTTTTGTTGAAAGCTTTGATCATACATTTTTGATACATTTGACCATGACAAACAACATCCAGTCTCTTCTCATCAATCAAGTTCAACTGATCTAACCTAGTCTGAATCCATTTGCCTTCGCCTAAGTCCGCTTCCTTCATTATCCTTAGAGAAGGAATCTGAAATTCGACAGGGAGGACAACTTCCATGCCATAGACCAAGAAGAACGGGGTTTCCCTAATTGATGTTAAAGATGAAGTACGGTAGCCATGGAGAGTAAACGGTAACATCTCATGCCAATATTTATATGTTACCACCATCTTTTGCACAATTTGCTTGATATTTTTATTGGCAGCTTCCACCGTGCCATTCATCTTGGGTCTATACGAAGAAGAATTGTGATGCTTGATTTTGAACTGAGTACAAAGTTCCGTAATCATAGCATTGTTGAGGTTGGTTCCATTGTCAGTGATGATCTTTTCGGGGATACTGTAATGACATATGAGGTTATGCTTAATAAACTTGGCTACAACGTTCTTGGTAACTGAGGCATATGAGGCGACTTTGACCCACTTGGTAAAATAATCAATGGCAACAAGGATGAAACGATGTCCATTGGAAGTGGTAGGTTTGATCTCTCCAATCATTTCAATGGCCCACATTTCAAGTGGCCACGGAGCGGTCATGACATTCAGGGGAATTAGAGGTACATGAACCTTGTCAGCATATATTTGACACTTGTGACAAACCCTTGAGTGATGATGACAATCAGTTTCCATTGTGGACCAATAGTAACCAGCTCTCGGATTTTCTTGGCCATAGTGTGCCCACTAGAGTGAGTCCCAAAGATTCCACCATACATGTCTTCCATAATTTTCATTGCCTCCTTCTTGTCCACACACTAGAGTAGAGTAGAATCATGATTTCGCTTATATAGGATTTCATTGCTTAGGAAGAATTTGGCTGAGAATCTTCGTAAGAATTTCTTATCATTGATGGAAACTCCTTCAAGATACTCTTGTGCTTCAAGGTATCTCCTTACTTCATGGTACCATGGTTTCTATTTGTCAGTGTCAAGCTCATAGCAGTGTGCAGGTTTGTCAAATCTCTCTATTGTAATCATAGGAGCTTCGTTGTCCCATTTGACCTTGAACACGGAAGACATTGTTGCCAAGGCGTCAGCCAACTGATTTTCTTCTCTAGGAAAATGTTCAAATGTGATCTCCTCGAAGTATGGTATTAGGGTTAACACAAGCTCCTTGTAAGGAATAAGGTTAGGATGCTTAGTGTCCCATTCTCCTTTGACTTGACTGATCACTACAGCAGAATCTCTGAATAAGTTCAAGAACTTGATCCTTAAGTCAATGGAAGCCTTTAAACCCAAGATGCACACTTCGTATTCAACCATGTTATTCGCATAACGAATCATAACCTAGCAGTGAAAGGAGTATGTCAACCCTCATGATAAATAATCACAACACCAATTCCTATTGCCCAAAGCGTTGGAATCTCCTTCAAAAACCATAGTCCATCGGGATCCTTGTTCATGTCTGTCATACGGTCCAGGTTCTTTACAGTCAGTTACTAGCATAATATTCTCATCCGGGAAGTCAAAGTTCATAGACTGGTAATCATTAACAGCTTGATGGGCCAGATGATCTTCCAATATGCTTCCTTTAATTGCCTTTTGTGTGGTATACTGGATGTCATATTCATTCAGAATCATTTTCCATCTAGCTATTCGTCCGGAGAGAGCTGGCTTCTTGAAGATGTACTTGATAGGGTCCATCTTAGAAATCAATAAAGTGGTGTGAGTCAACATATACTGTCTTAGCCAGCGAGCAGCCTATGCTAGAGCGCAACAAGTTTTCTCGAGCAGTGAATATATGGTTTCAAAATCGCTAAACTTTTGGCTCAGGTAGTATATTGCATGCTCTTTTCGGCCAGACTCGTCATGTTGGCCCAACACACACCCCATGGAATTCACTAATACAGTTAAGTACATGATCAAGGGTCTTCCTTCAACTGGAGGCATCAATATAAGAGGTTCTTATAAATATTCCTTGATCTTGTCAAAGGAAGTTTGGCAGTCGTCATTCCATTTGATTACTTGATCTTTCTTCAAGAGTTTGAATATTGGATCACTAGTAGCAGTTGAGTGAGATATGAAGCGAGCAATGTAGTTAAGTCGACCCAAGAAGCCTCTGATTTCCTTCTCAGAATGGGGAACTGTCATTTCTTGAATGGCTTTGACCTTTGCAAGATCAACTTCAATGCCTTTACCACTGACGACAAAACCTAGAATCTTTCCAGACCTTACCCCAAATATGCACTTTTTAGGATTTATCCTTAGCTTGTACTTCTTCAACCTCTCAAACAACTTGTGTAGGTGATCGAGGCTCTCTTCTTCAGTTTGCGACCTTGCAATCATATCATCCATATAGACCTCTATTTCATGTTGGATCATATCATGAAATAAAGCTACCATAGCCCTTTGATATGTTGCCCCTGCATTTTTAATCTAAACGGTATGACTTTGTAGCAAAAGGTTCCCCATTGTGTAACAAAGGTGGTTTTCTCCATGTCTTCGGGAGCCATCTTGATTTGGTTGTAGCCAGAAAATCCATCCATGAAGGAGAAGACTTTATGTTGAACGGTGTTGTCAACCAAGACATCAATATGAGGTATAAGGAAATCATCTTTGGGGCTTGCCCTATTCAGATCCCTATAATCTACACACATATGAACATTCCCATCTTTCTTCGATACGGGAACCACATTTGCAACCCATTGAGGATAAGATGTCACGACCAGAAAACCTGCATCAAACTACTTCATTACCTCAGCCTTTATCTTTTCAGACATGTTTGGCCGCATACGAAGAACTTTTTGTTTGACATGAGGGAAATCTTCCTTTGTCGGTAGACGGTGAACCACAATGTCAGTATCCAACCCCAACATGTCTTCATATGACCAAGCAAATACTTTAACGTAGTCATGTAACATCTAAACCAACCTGCTCTTGATATCATCTTCTAAATTGGCGCCGATCTTGACCTCTTTCTTGTCTGTCTCAGTACCTAATTTGATGACTTCGACTAGCTCTTCATGAGGTTGAATAGCTTTCTCCTCTTGCATTAGAAGTCTGGCTAGTTCCCCTGATATTTCACAATCTTCCTCACCTTCGTCTTCGGCTTGGTTAATTAGATGTTCAAAGTCATAACTGGCAATAGAAGAGTCGTTGGCAATGAGATCCGAAGTGGATGAGGATCTGCAAGTGTGTATGTGCATGTAAGATACATGGCTATTTGAAAAATGAAAATAAAGTAACAAAAAGACAATAAGCACAAAAATTGAATGCAAAGGTCCAATATTTTCCATTAAATGATTATATGATAAATGAACATGAACAAAACCCTTAACAAATGGACCATGGTTCCCCAGGAAAGGCACATGGCTTAAAAGTCACTGTTTGGAATTTAAAATTATAGACAAAAGTTCTTGAGTTGACAAAAAACAGTAAACAATAATTAATCCTCAATGATGGCGATGGGAGTGAAATCCTTTGCATGCTAGTTGTTGAGCTTTCCTCCGGCAGTAGGGTAGACCATTCTTCAAAAGTACATTCATCATCAGAGTCTTCCACAATGTTTACTTCATGATTTCCGATGCAGAGAGGTAGCTTTCCCACGCGAGCGCGCCTGACTTCTTTCTGAGCTTTGATGGTGAAACCTAATCCAAATTTGTCTGCTTTCAACGGAATGTCGGGGAGTTATCCCCAGATAGTATAACTTCCATCTTCGACCACGACACAGGCATCTTTAAGTGAAACCATTCTTGGTACAACTTCATCAACTTTTGATATGTCAGAAGAGATTTTGGTGGCGGCAACCATAGGAGAAACAACTTCGAAAGCCTGACATGGAGTTTCTATGAACTCACCATCCATTTCCACATACTTGAAGTAATTGAGGTGGCTTACCATAAATTCTTCTTCGTCGCAAACAATGACGATCTTCCCTTTAACTGGATACTTTAATTTTTGATGAAGGGTGGATGTTACTGCCCCTTCCCCATGGATCCAACGACGCCCAAGAAAACAAGAGTAGACGGGGCGTATGTCCATTATATAGAAAGTGGAGTTGAAAGTTTGTGATTCCACCTTAATGGGGAGGTCCACCTCTCTATGTACCATCCTTCTAGACCCATCAAAAGCCCTTACAACTATATCACTTGGTTTCAACACCAGGCCTTCACAATCTAGTTGGTCCAAAGCACCTTTAGGTAGAACATTTAGAGAGGAACCGGTATCAATCAAGACATGAGTCAGGGTATTTCCCTTGCATTCAATAGAGACATTTAAGGCTTTGTTGTGGTTCCTTCCCATAGGAGTCAAATCAGCATCGGAGAACCCTATTCTATTGTCAGCCATTAAACTCGCTACACAGTTCTCGAACTGGTCAGCTGTAGTCTCTTGGGGCACATGAGCTTTCTTCAAGAACCTGATTAAAGCTTGGGCATGAGCATCAGAGCAGAGTAGTAATGTCAACATGGAGATTTTGGAGGGGGTTTGCCCCAATTGTTCGACTATTTTAAAATCACTCTTCTTTATAATTTTCAGGATTTCCTCCATCTCAAGAGTGGAGGGCTATTCAGTATCAACATCTTTGGCAGGTGCCTGTATCTCAGCAGGCTCACTTACTTTTTCTTTGCCTTTAGTGTTGGCACTAGACTTGTCATTGGTTATGTGGATATGAGTTGTTGTAGTAGTGGGTGGTGAAATATCAGGGGAAAAGATCCTCCCTATTTTTGTTACTTTACTAAAACCTGCAATATTAGTAACATCAGCTTTGTCTTCGTTGATCCAAGAATCTTTTTTTATTCCATGATAGTAAACTTCGGCACCATAGTTCCATGGAACCGCTTTGTCGGAGGAGTAAGGAATTGGCCCGGGGGTAGTTATTATTAAAGGATAAATTATTGATTCATTTGAAATCTTAATAGGACCCTTTGATGAGATCCTAAGAGGCTTGTTAGAGATTGTTATTATGGAAAGGTCTTCAGCTTTGTTGGTCAAACTCTTAATGGTAGGAACTTTTTCAAACAGGATCTCGTAACTATCTATCAGGCGTTGAACACCTTATTTCATCCACTTGTATCCATTTATTTGTTCAGCACAGTAATCACAGTCTTTTAAATAGTCGGGGAACACCCCAGCTCTCAGCAAATTTTCCTTCACAATAGTCAATGGAGTAGTCAAATCCTCAACGGAGGAAACAAAAGTAGTGTCATCAATCGCATTGACACCTTTGCCATGGTTCAACATTGGTGCAGTTATCAAATTTGGAGTGGTAGGCGGATCAAACTCAATAGTTTTGTTGTCTATCAGGTCTTGAATCTTATTCTTCAGAGCCCAGCATTGATCAGTTTCATGCCCATGGCTGTTGGAATGATTCGCGCACTTGGCATTTGAATTGTACTTCGGTGATGTAATATTTGGATTTGATGGTGGATCACACAATGTCACTAAGTTGGTGTTGTACCCCAAAATTTCCCCTCCCATTCTATTCAAGGCAAGCTCATTAAGGTCCCCAATTGCTCAAGGTTGACCAAGAATTGACCAGACAAATTCTCCTCCTAAGTAATGGATTTCCATCTAAGGTTTCATTTCTTACAAAGAATTTTGGTTTGCAAAAGCTTCAAATAATTTCCAGGGAACCCTATACGCCTCAACATAATGGCATAGCTGAAAGAAAGAAAAGAAGTGTATGGAACATGACGAGGTGTATGTCGAAAGCTAAGAATATGTCTAAGAGATTTTAGGCTGAAGCAGCTTCGACAACAATATTCATTCTAATTAGATACCTAACGAAGCAGTGTTAGCTGGGAATTTCAATTACACAAGTCTTAATTAATTGACACTATGATCGAAGAAAGAATAGTTTGAAATAAAGTATGAGGAGGGTTTTATGAAGTCTTCGATTAATGAAGAGCTAGTAAAGAGCTTCGAAGGGTTCGTTTTCGAATTATTCTAAAATAAGCTATTTGAAGAATTACAAGGAAAGACATTTCAACTGTCATGTTGATTGAATTGGCGCTTCGAAAAGAAGAAGATGTTGAATTCAAAAGCTTTGAAGAAACACATGGAAGTATGATGGTTTGAAAGACATGCAACCTTCGAACGTGGCATGATTTCATAGAAGGACTTAGGGTCGAATCAGCCAAATAAAAGGCATCTTAGAGGTTTTTGGATCAATGTGTTTCAGGCATGTATCTAAATAGGTGAGGAAAGAGTTGGATGATCAAAGTGAAGTATTGGTGCTCATAAGTTATCATTCGATTGGTGAATACAAGCTGTATTCACCAATCAAAGATAAACTGGTGATCAGTAAAGATGGGCTTGAAGACGAAAGCAAAAGGTGGGATTGGAGTCAAAGTTCAGTTCGACAAGAATCAGGCACATGCACAACTTTGTTCAAAGAAGATGAACAAAACAAAGCTTCGAAAAGTTAATAGGAAGAGGTGATTCTTAGATTGGTCGAATTGAAGGAAGAGAGATCGGAAAGAACAGAATGAAGCTTCAACAAGTCTAGATGAAGAGGTGATACTTCGATTGGTCGAATTGAAGGAAAGGAGATCGAAAGGAACAAGAACTGTTTGATTAGGTTGGTGTTTCCAGATTAAGCAATCGATGTAGATGGTGACTTAATCAAAGAAGGCATGATGATGAAGACTTGAGAAATTCGAATTGGAACTCAGAGCCATCGAAAATAACAATTCTTGGGAGCTGGTCGAAAGAATCAATTTATGTGAAATGGAGATACATGTCGAAATGAACACCTAATGGGACGAAACCTGTCCAGGTTCACTAAAAGTTCAAAATGGCATGAAATATCTCAAAATGGCAACTTTTTAAATTTTGATGATTTTGCTTTTAAAGCCATAGTTAATGGCTGATTCATGCCATATGTGTTCATCACCATGCCCCTATAAGTACAAGACTAAATCAGAAGCAAAGGGACACAAAAATTGCCTAAAAAAGCCACATGCACACACTGCCTATCGAATCTCCACAAAATTATAAAAGATTAAACAAAATTGTCAAACTTGAAACAACCTTTGCAGGCCTTCTCAATCCATACTAACGCCCAAATCATTCTCCTGAGACTTCCAGGAAACCACCCAGGCCCTTACACGAGTTGTTCCACGCCCAGGGTTACAGATCAAAGCATCTCCGATTGGTAAGGATTTACAAAATTAAAACTGTATTTCCAGGCCATTCAAATACATATTGCTTTCATATTTGTGCTGCTAATGTTATTTGTATTTGTATGAACGTATCACATGTAAGATAACATGCAGGAATAAGATCATGCCATCATTAGGGCACAATAACCCAGATTTGGACTCAGGGGGTTCGAATTAGGGTGTTCGAATTAAGGGGAAGGACATGGGTTCTACACTCAGGTCATGTATTTTGTTTTTTCTAACATATTATATGCAGATCCGATGTTTCAAGTCCAAACACATGCATCGTAAACCATCAATCCAAGCCATCAGATCACCACTTGATCTAGATCCAACGCCTCCAACGCGCATACCGCCATGCACTCTCCAGAGCATTCGTCACTGGATTCGCTGGAAACCTGGGTGTTGTACCCCAAAATTTTCCCTCCCATTTTCATACAATACATACTCCTAGAGGTTCCCAACTTGCCCTAGGTTGACCAAGATTTGACCAGACACTCTTCCTCATAAGGTAATGAACCCCCAACTAGGGTCTCAATTTTCATCAAGATGGTTGATCTCCAAGGATCCAAAATTTTCTCCATTGTCCTAATATGTCCTCAAGATCGTCCATGCCAAGTTTCAAGCGTTGCTCAACAAGTTTGCTCAGTCAATTGCTCAAGTATTAGAAAATCAATTGTGCTAGGTCAAAAGTCAACTATGGCCCATGTACAATCAAACTTCAAGATTTTTTGTCAACATTAACATTTTAAAGTGATATCCATCATTTGATCAAGGTTTGATCATGATTCCTCAAGAAATGCTCATAACCCATCAAAAGTCAAAAATGGCAAATTTGGGTTTCTATAGGAAAAGTCAACCAAACTTTGACCAAGCACAACTTTCTCATACTTTATCAAATAGTTTCCAACAAAAGCTCATTTTAAATAGAGTTCAATGCCCTACAACTTCTCTTCATCTCTCAATTTCAATAAATGCACCATTTGAAAGATACAAGTTCATACATTATAGGTCATTTTTATAAAGTCAACAAAAGCCACTTTTTTCCAAGACCTTTTACATCACGATAAAATCTTCAAATGCAAAATTGATAAATATAGGGATTGAATTAGACATCTTGGGATTTCCAGAAAGTACCAGATAATCATCATGAGATAATAATTGAGCAAGTTATGGCTTGCCCAAGTTGGGAAAATTTTGGAAATTTCAAGATTGGTGCATTGATCAAATTTGAATTTTTGGGTCAATGGCCTAACTTTTTAAGATTCAAATATCTTCCTAAAGTCATAGAGGACCTCTAATCCTATTTTTGCATGGACTTGTATTTTCTACCTATTTTTTACATTTTAATTTAAATTTATTTCAAGTAAATATAAAATAAATTGTATAAAATATTTGGAAATGGGCTTAGGCATGTGGGATAATGTCTTGGCTTGCTTAGAGGCCCGAGATTTAGTGCACAAGTGACCAGGTTCATCCAAGAAAAGATAAGGCATGTTTTGACAAATTTGGAAGGCATTGAATTGGTTGGATTCTTGTTGGAAAACATGAGTTATGGCCATAAAGAATTGTTGCACATTTCATTCAAAAATTCCAAAGTTGTAAAACTGAATTTCAAATTGTATGTGGTTTTGATCCAAAAAAAAGGCTCAGACGTGTTTCTGGAAGTCCCCAGGAAGTTTCCCAACCATCACCAAGTCCTAAAATGCCACGAAACGATCCAGCTAACTCTCACGGTTTGTCACTTTTTCAATTCTGTTTTGTACAATTCATGTGATAGCAATATGATTTGACCATGAATTTTTGTTTATTTGAGTATTAACAAGCTTCTGGCATAGTTGGATTGCAGTTTTGGTACAGGAATCATACGTCACCATTGCTAGGGTTCTAAGCTCAAAATTGGGGTTTCTTAAAATACCCAAAATTAGGACCAACCAAGGATACCATCTTACTCAGAAGGTTGAGAGAAATCAATCCATGGCCTCAAAGTGAATTTATTATGCGTTTTATGCTTGTTTCACGTGCAGGTTTTATAGTGACAGACAAAAATCTATCACTATAGGTATTTCTACCTAAGACGACGGAGGTAGGAGATGAATGCGTGGCAGACTCCTACTGGGTGATTCAAATCAGCGCACGTGTTTTTATTTTTTTTATAATATTAACATTTTCTTGTATATTATATTATTGATTGAGTTTAGGTAACGAATGAGCTGGTTGGTGTAGCGGTGAGGCGCATGTTTGTGACGCTGGAGGGTCTGGGTTTGACCCCCAACCCTTGAATTTTGTTTTCTATTATATGATTCATACAAATCAGATGTTGAACAAGTCTATAGGAACACCATGCACCCTCAGCCTCAACCAGTTGATCACCATTGATTGAGATCAAACGATCCAAATCACCATGTGCCATCAAGGAGCGCCCTCACTGGATTCAAGCAGTCTGGGCTCTCAAATGAGCCCAACGTTTTTTTCAGAACAACATCCCCCTGTTTACTAATTAGCTTCCCTATTTATTTTTATTTTGTTATTTACTTCTTTTTAATCCTTTTTTATATATCATAAAAAAAATCAAAAATAATAATCATAGATTTAAGTTTTTTTTAATTTAATTAATTAATTAAATTATTTTTTACATCATTTTATTAATTTAAAAATAATTAGAGCTAGGTTTTTTATAACTCAAATATTTTTCTTAACAAAAATACCAAAAGTAATAGAAGTGGTTTTATTATAATTAATTTTTAATCAACAATATTTTTTTCTTTTTTTAATTAATTAGGATTTTATTTAGTTTTTTTTAGTTAATTTAATTTAATTATTTTCTTAAAACAAACAAAATAAAAAGATTTTTTTAGACTTTTTTAGGTTGTTAGACGTTTCTTTCCATTTTCACGCGCGTTTATCTTATTCTCGCATCTTTTATAATATTGTACCTGCTGATGGGATGTAATAGATTAAAATAGGACTTTACTGCTTTTCTTTATTTTCTTTCCCCTATTTGGACATGTAAATGCCCCCTCTCGATGGACTATGGTTTTTGATGGAGCCTCCAACACACTCGGCAATGGCATCAATGTTGTAATCATATCCCTCGAGGGCTCTCACACTCCCTTCACCGCCAGATTATGCTTCAACTGTACCAACAATATGGCAGAGTATGAAGCATGCATCATGGGTCTCAAAGCTGCTATCGACTTGAGGATCAAGTTCTTAGGTGTTTTCGGGGATTCATCCTTGGTAATAAGTCAATTCAAAGGGGAGTGGGAAACAAAGCACCCTAATCTCATCCCTTACAAAGAACATGTGCTAACATTGCTTCCACATTTTGAAGAGGTCGCCTTTGAACATGTCCCACAAGAAGAGAACTAGTTAACGAACGCGCTAGCTACTATTTCATCCATGTTCAATGTGAGATGGGATAACGAGGCTCCTCGGATCACTATTGAGAGGTTGGATGAACCAGTGTACTGCTATGAGATTGACACTGAAGAAGTAGTAGACAAACCTTGGTTTCATGAAGTAAAGAGGTATCTCGAGGCTCAAGAATATCCTGAGGGGGCGTCTGTCAATAATAAGAAGTTTCTGAGAAGGTTCTCCGTAAAGTTCTTCCTCAGTAATGGAATCCTCTACAAGCGCAACCATGACTCTACATTACTTTGGTGTGTATACAAAAGCGAAGCAGAGAGGATTATAGAAGATTTACATGAAGGTACCTTTGACACCCACTCTAGTGGACACACCATGGCTAAAAATATCCTATGGGCAGGATACTATTGGTCAACTATGGAAGCAGACTGTTATCAGCATTCCCGAATTTGTCATAAATGCCAGATCTACGCTGATAAAGTACATGTACCTCTGGTTCCCTTGAACATCTTGACGGCTCCCTGGCCCTTTGCAATGTGGGGCATTGACATGTTCAGAGATATTAGACCTACCTCTTCCAATGGGAATCGCTTCATCCTAGTGGCTATTGATTACTTCACAAATTAGGTTGAGGCTGCCTCCTTTGCTACTGTTACTAAGAATGTCATGGTGCAGTTTATCAAGCATAACCGGATTTGTCGGTATGGTGTGCCAGAGAGAATCATCACAGACAATGGTATGAATCTCAACAATATAATGATCACCGAACTCGGTAAGCAATTCAAGATCTAGCATCATAATTCTTCCCCTTACTGGCCGAAGATGAATGGCATTGTGGAGGAGGCTACTAGCAAGAACATTAAGAAAATCATACAGAAGATGACGGTGACATACAAAGACTGACACGAGATGTTACCATTTGTTCTTCATGGTTACCGCACCTCAGCACGTACGTCAACAGGGGTAACACCTTATTAATTGGTGTATGGTATGAAGGTTGTCTTACCTATTGGAGTCCATATCCCTTCTTTGAGGATCATGAAGGATGCGGGTTTGAACGAAGACGATTGGATCCAGACTCGACTTGATCAATTGAATTTGATTGATAAGAAAAGGCTTACTGTTGTCTGTCATGGTCAAATATATCAAAAACAGATGATCAAGGCTTTCCACAAAAATGTCAGATGTCAAGTGTATCAAGTGGGTGATCTTGTAATCAAACGCATCATTGTGCCGCAAGGTGATCCCAGGGGAAAATGGACTCCCATGTACGAGGGGCCATTTGTAATCAAAAGTATATTTTCTAGTGGAGCCATAATTCTGACCACCATGGATGGTGACGACCTTCCTCACCCTGTTAATGCGGACATAGTGAAAAGATACTACGCATGAATAAAGACCCGCTAGGTTGACCGACCTAGGCAAAAATAAGTGCATCCCGGCGAACCAAAAGGGTTTGGGCAAAAATTAGGGATAAAAACAAAAAAATCCGTACACCCGGCAAGTCGAAAACCTGAAAAGGAGGCTTGGGTAAAAAAGGGTATCCCGGTGGACTGAAAACCCAAAAGGGAAGTTGTTGTACCATAGGGGTTACACAGTCCAAATACTCAGGGATTACACAGTCCAAATACTCAGGGTTTCCCTCCCATATTCTTCAAGATTTGTCAAGAATCTTCTTCAAATGGTTCAAGACTACTCAGGGATTACACAGTCCAAATACTCAGGGTTTCCCTCCCATATTCTTCAAGATTTGTCAAGAATCTTCTTCAAATGGTTCAAGACTACTCTGGGATTACACAGTCCAAATACCTCCTAAGCCAGTCAAAATTAGGGTTTTGTTTCCTTCATTGAATTTGAGATTTTCAAGGGCTCAATCAAGCCATATAGGCCTATATACATTGTCAAGCATCAACATGTCAAGTTTCAAGACTCACAGTGTCAAGATCCACAGTCAAAAGCCCTATTTGGTTCACAGTCAACTGCAGGGGTAAAATGGTCATTTTGCAATCAAAAGTCAGAATTTTTGGTCAACATCTTATTTTGAGATCACAATCATCATTTGATCAAGCCTTGATCATGATTCCTCAAGAGTGGCTCAAAAATCATCAAGATGCAAAAAATTACTATTTTTGGACAGTAGAAAAGTCAACTGTATTTTGACCAAGGCATAACTTTTTCATGGTTCATCAGAAAAATTCCATTCAATGCTCATTTTTAAGGGGATGACATTTCCTACAATCCATCTTCACATTCCAAGTCCAAGAAATGCTCTCATAAAAAGTTATCAATTTCTACATTATAGGTCAAATTCAAAAGTCAACAAAAATGCACTTTAAGTCAAAGACCATAACTTGAGATTGGTAAATACAAATGACATGGGACCAAAGGCATTGGTTAGAGGACTTCAAGACCTTTCCAAAATGTCCAAGAACATGTTCATATGATCCAAATTGAGCAAGATATGCATTGGAGAAGTTGGGAAATTTTTGTGAATTTGCAAAAGTCAACTTTGCTCAAAACACATCGTTTTTGCTAATGGGCCTCAAATTCCTTCTTGAAACTTTGTCCAAGGCATATGCACGACCCATTGAGATTATTTGAATTTATTTTCTTATTTTTATTAATTAATTGGATTTTTAATTGATTTTTAATTCATTTAATTAATTTAAATTGTAGGAAATTCAAAGATATGGTTTTTCCAATCTTTTGTGAAGCAAACAAGCTCAATATATGCTGTCAAATTCGTGTGCCAATCAAGGGGACAAGAATCTCCAAAATTAGCAAGTTTTGCCAATCAAAAAGATTGAAAAATATTTGATTTTCAATCAAATATACAAACCATAATGCAATGGATTTTTGGTCAAAGATTCAACCTAATTCCATTCCATTATATATACAGAAGCTAAACCTAATGCCATGAACGTGAGAATTGCTGTAGAAAGCCATAAACAACATTGAAAAAATCAAGAAAAAAGCCAAAACTGTTTTCCAGGTTCCAGGCCCTTTCAAAGCAATTTGAGGATTCAAACACATTGCTAGGACTTCCAGGAATGATTTGCAATCACCACCAAGCCTTAAAGCTCAAGAAACACGCAAGAACAGTTTCACGGTTTGGACAATTTTTTCGGAATCGCATCTCATTATTCATGTGCATTTAACACGATTTGTTGTTTGTTTTGTATTGTATGAATCCATAGGAAGCTAATGGTGCAGGTTAATTGGACTGAAACGCCCTGAATTACAAATCACCATTGACGAATTCTAGGTTTTCCAAGCTTCCAAATTGGGGCTTTTCAGTATAGGAAAAATCAAGCTTCATAAGACCTATGGTTGAACTCAGGAGATTTAGACGAATTTAACCCTACCCTCGCGAACAATTTATATTGCACACAGCTCTATTCGCTATTTTTTTTATTGCAGGTTGTGGGGGTTAAAAACCCCCGCTAATTGTTTTTGTTTTACAGGGAATCTGGGGAAGACGAAGGACGTGTTGGTTTGTGATTGGAGCATTCAAAATACGCGCGCGATTTGGTTTGTTTCCAGCACATGTGATTGTTTTGATATATTATATTTAGTGCTTATCTTATTAACAAACGCAGGCAAGTGGCTAAGTGGTTAGTGAGGTGGACGTTAACCATTGGGACCTGGGTTCGATTCCCAGGTCCCCCAAACGCTTGTTTCTATTTTTTCTAACGTGTTCCCATGCATGCTTTCCAATGATGTCCACCATATTCCTTCCAATCCCAGGCGCCAGTTGTCTTCCAACACAAATCTGAAGGTCATAAGGTGCTGACCACCATGTTCCTAGTCAACCAACGTGCAGCCAATTACAAAAGTCAAACAGGCTTGATTCTTAATGGGCCAGAATTGCTAAATTCACCTCCTATGGGCCCAACACCCCCCTGGTTAAGTATTTTTTCTTTTATTTTTCTTTTACTAATTTCTAACCTTTATTATTATTATTTATTTAACTAACATAATTAATATTATTTTCATAATAAATTCAGACAATTAAAAAATGTAAATATTTTTATTAATTATTATTATTATTCTTATTTATTAATTTTAATTATTTTGTAAATAAATTCTAATTAATTACCTTATTTGTTTTAAATTAGGTTAACTTTAATCTTTTTCATAATAAATAAAATCAACATAGAATTATGGTTTTTTCTTTTGACAATTTTAATTCCTTATTATTTAGTTTCATCAAAACATAAAAACACAAAAATACTTTTTCTTTTAATTAATTAATTAATTAGTTTTAGGGTTAATATTTAATTAAATGCATAAAAGGAACAAACTTCTTTCTTTTTCTCAAAAAGGGTCAAAACCCTAAGGACGTCCCGATTCAATTCTTTCACGCGCATATTTATTTTTAATTCATTATTATTTTTGATCATATTGATGTATCTGCTCCGGGAATGTAATAGATAATTAGGACTTTTATCGCTTTCTTTAATTTCTCGCAATTTATTTTTTAAAAGGGTTATGTTTTTGGGGATGTAAATACCCGACGCCTTGTAATAGCGTAGATTCAATTTTCCGCAATTTACTTTCCGCACAACTATTAAACTGTTAACTATGCATGCTTGACTTGCCTGAAAAATAAAATCAACCCGTAGCTCACAATGATCCATGTTCAAAGATAATCTTAAACTGAAATTGGACACACGTGCACATGCCACTCTTAGGGTACGCCTCACTTGGTTGCCTCGAGGTGGTCATCAAGTATAGGGTGTTTTAGAGGTCGCCCTCCTGTCTAAAGATCCAGTTGCCTCGAAACGGTTGCCTCAGATAAAAAAGGATCTAGGATATTAGGGTTACCGCTAAGGCGTCCTACTATTGCTTTGGTGACCACACATGTCCCTTATAATCGAATTGACCCGAATAACTCCAACGACGGTGCTACCTACTTCTCAATAGTGGGATAGTACTGTCTTAAGGACTCTTACACAGCCTAATTCCTTAGAGTAGGTAGATTTCTCCTGGGTACTTGCTCTTTCAAAAAACAAAAACAACTTTTCGTACCTACACTTTCAAAAAGTTTTCAAACAAATACTTCATACACTCTTGAGGACTGATACAAGAGTTACCTAGAAGTTTTTCAAACTAAACTTTTTTCAAAACCCACAAACACTTGAAAAGAAAACAATTTTTGAAAACATAGTGAGCAAATACCTAAGAGCCCGTGGATAACCACAGATAGAAAGGGTGCTAATACCTTCCCTTTCTATAATCTACCTCCCGAACCGAGAAACATCTCGAAAAGGAATTTTGCTGTGCTTTTGTCCTTTCGATGTTGGAGAACATAAAAGAAGGTGGCTACTCTTGCTTACCGCGACATTTTGTGAACCAGCTTTAAAACAGTCAGTTCTATTTCCACCGATCACAGAACTGGAGACTCTGCTGGGGACACTAATAAGTGAGGTGTACCTTAGGATTAGACCACCCTTGTTTTCAATTGCTTGCTTTGTTTGCTTTAATATTGTGGGTTTGTCTTGGAGTTTCATAGATCCTAACCCGGATCTGGGGGGATACCTTTTAGAAGTAGCAACAAACTGTGAGGGAACTGTGCAGGGTATACCGACACGGTTGAAGCAGTTGCTACGTTGATGTGGCACTTTGGTGAGTACCGGTAACGCTTGAGTCAAGTCAAGGAGAGTACGGGGCCGCCGCGTGGTGTCGTGAAGCATCAACTGACCTTAGGAACCATACTTGACCATCCTGGCCTCTTTAGGGGTAGTGAGATGACCGACTTTGGTGCAGTCCGAAGTTGGTAGATACTCGATACTACACTCATTGAGGGTTGTTTTCTTGGAATATTTTGATCGCCAGTTCAGTGGCTAAATCAAAACAATGAACATAGAAAACAATCCAATGATATTGAGCTCCTTAGAACCCGGTTACTATTGATAGGATAGGTTTTGAGCCAACCAACTTCAAGAGGGTAGTACCTAAACTTCATGATGGCCTAAACTCTAAGGGCTGTCTTGTGTGACTTGTGTGCTTTCAAACTTGAACTACTTGCACATTCTTGTTGTCTGACACATGAGTTTCTTGCAGGTTTTGTTTACAGTCCTTAATCTGGGCTTATAACAGGGTTTACTTATATCACTCCATGCATAGCATAACATCATACCATCATACCATTGCATGCATCTTGCATAAGGACTAACCCATTTCAAGGATCTCAAGGGCTTGTGATGCAGGTCATGATGAACCAAAATGTCTAGCAAGGGGAAAAGGGGATTTATTTTCCTCTAGCCAAGGTTATTTGGAGATCAAAACATGATGACTTGAGTCAGGGGCTATGACCCACTCGATATGGTGAGCTTTGACTCTTGAAGAAGGACTCTCAACAACATAAAGTTCCTTCAATCAAACGGCAAAATTCAAATTCTAACAGTTTTCTGTTTACCCCGCGAGATCCTTGAAAACATCGCATGCATACATACACATCATTGCATAACAGGTACCCTTGTTACAGGTCACTTACCTTCTTCGCTGTTTATTTCAGAAATGGCTTCCCAACAAGACAATCAGGAGCTTCGTACTCAAGAGACTCAGTTCAGGGAAATCTTCCTAAACCTATCCAAGGGGCAGGAAGAGTTAAGAACACTCCTCATGGGGAATTTGGTCAAGAAAAGTCCCGAAGATGATAAGGACGAACGACTGAAACGTCTGAAAGCTGAGGTAGATACAATGAGAACCCAGACGCTGGGGCAAATGGCCCTTATCCAAGGCTTAGCTCGGGAGCAAGAAGAGTTGCGAGCCATGATCAACCAGCTTCATCAAGACAGATACAATAGTATGAAGCAAACGGTCAAGGCTGGGGATCAAACCAGTAATCAGCCTCCAAGAAGACAAGAGTGTGGTATGGTGAAGAATGGACCTCTCCAAGGTGCTACTACTTCACAGGTCCAACAACGACCTCGCCAAGAACAACGGGTTGATCAGAGTAAGCCAAACAAGCCCAGGAGGCAATTCACCCAGCTCAACATGTCACTGTTTCAAGCTTTACAACGCCTGTTGAGATTAAATCTGATCACATTAAGGGCTCCTCCCCGGAATCCCAACACCTCAGCTCTTACCTATCATCCCAATAAAAGGTGTGCCTACCACTCTGCCAGTCTAGGACATGACACCGACGACTGTTGGAGTCTAAAGAACAAGATCCAAGACTTGATCGACGGAAGGGTGCTAGAGTTTATGCCAGATGGCGAGATGAAAATCTTCCGCTGAGAATTCTCCATCTGAGATGACTAGTTCAAACCAAGAAACTTTTGTTCATTCGAATGTTCAAACATTTATTCATGTCAAACTTTTACTTTATCAATGCATCGCATATGTCTGTTTTGAATCCATCCATTCATATTCACTATATTCAAATTGCTTTTATTTTGTGATGTTCAACTCTCAATTAAAAATTCTAAGCCTTTTGAGGGAGGATGACGAAAACGATACCACGATCTTTACAGTATGCTTTTGAATGGACCCCGCTGATGAAGTACATGCATTGTTTCAATTCCTAAACAATGGAGTTATAAGGAAGATAATCCCTAGTCAACCCCTCTGAGCCAAAGAAGTTGGAGTTTTTCTTTTCGAAAATTAAAACCCTTAATCATAACCTGGGGCAGGGTAGTTCTCTCAGTTGATCCAAGTGCACAACGAATGGCACCAAAGAAGTCCTTCCAAAACAAAAGATGGGGATGGTTCCGAATAATCATAAAGACAGGAAGTCATTGTCTCAAAAAAATAAAAGCCCGTTAAGTCAAAACCTATGAAGGAGACTTACAAAACTGGGGCATCCCGCTGACTGTAATCACAAAACAAAACAGTTCAGGCAAAAAACAGGGATAATGAAATCAAAAAGAAAGAGGTCCTACAAACCCTCAACAAAAAAGAAATGACTGCCTATTCAAAATAAACTTTCAGTATTCGAACCATCACCAGAATATCAGGACAAAGAATTAAACAAGATCTAATGCACGATTAGCTGAGTTTAGGATCGAAGAACATCACGAAGAACAGGTGGGTACAAATATACTTTGAGCCTTTATCCTTTGTTTCTTAAACCGTGAACCAGGCCACATTATAACCCTTAAAAGTCCTAGCTGAAGCATGGGTTAGTTTGAAAGCATACTGTTACAAAAGGTATCCTGACTCCTTAAGGCTCGCTGTGAAATCTTGAGTTGACATCACATTTTACAAAATTCGCTTGTTTTATTGAAAAATGCATTTTCAAAATTTCAAGACAGACATAAGCTTTGCATTCTTAAAATAACATTGTTTGCATATGACTATTTGTTCGAACAGCAGAGAAAATTCGCACGATGAATATCTTGTGAACAAAAATCTTCTCAACAAAAAGGTCACCTCAAATGGAAAAACACTTCCAATCAAGGGGCACGGCGTGATCATGGTCTATCATCTGGGGCAGTTAAGTCAAGATTCAGGGAATCTCTCAAAATGCCAAATAGCCAGGGGCAAATCTCCGCCTGAGTCACTTGGGGCATTGGACACGAATTCCAAGCAACGAATTTTGCATGATCAGACATCTTCTGGTAATATGACAACACAACACTATTGACAGTGACAACTCCCTACATTCTGAGAGCATGGACATAGTCGAAAAAAATACTACGTATAATCAAAGACCCGCTAGGTCGACTGGCCTAGGCAAAAATAAGGGCTTCCCGGCGAACCAAAAGGGTTCGGGCAAAAATAAGGGATGAAAATAAAAAAAATCTGTACACCCGGCAAGTGGAAAACCTGAAAAGGCGGCTTGGGAAAAAATGGGTATCCCGGTGGACTGAAAACCCGAAAGGGCGGTCCAGGCAAAAGTTAGGGATCACAACGTACGACTATGTCCCGTCATATCGTCACTTGCCTACCAGAAAAAGATTTGTCGATCGGCAGTCATCAAGCACCTCTACAGGTACCTTCTCCCACAGAAGCTGGGGCAATAAGAGTCGTCTGAACTGTACAAGCTGCTCTGTCCACCAGGTGCAAGGTAAGTTCAGCTGAAGAACATGACCAAGTTACCTCCACTCCCCGCAGAGTAAGACAGGTTGCAACACTACTCTCCCCAAGCAGAGTTGGTCTCCCATCAGCCCCGAAAGGCACAGTATCCCTAGCAAGTCAGCGATACTCTCCCCAAGCAGAGTTAGTCTACTGTCAGCCTTAAGGAAGTTGGGTACCCCCAGAAGATCTCAATATTCCCCAGCAGAGTATACAGATGTTCCTAAGCAAACATCCCCGGCAGTCTTAATATTCCTCGACATAAATATAAGATTGTTCCCCGGCGGAATACCAGACACCCCAGTGGAGCCACTTCCCTAGTACAGTTCAAAAGTTTCCCCAGGAGAGTTGAATCAATCTCCCCAGTAGATTCTGGAAGCTTATCCCTAGTAGATTCTGGAAGCTTATCCCCAGTAGATTCTGGAAGCTTATCCCCAGTAGATTCTGGAAGCTTATCCCCAGTAGATTCTGGAAGCTTATCCCCTGCAGAGTACGAATGCGTCCCTGACTTTATTCAGAGGTTATCCCCCACTAGAGTCTATAACTGGGTTATCCTCAGCAAATTACAACGGAAAGATCGTCCTCGGCGAAGTTCTTCCTATCCCCCAGCGGAGTTCATCAAATTCCCCAACATAATTTATCAACGGAATCCCCAGCGGAGTTATCATCAAAATCTCAGCGAAGTATCTCTCCCCACAGAGCAATTCCCCGCAGAGTAATCTCTTCGTCAAGTTTATTCCCCAACGGAGTCATCTTCTCCTACCGGTTTATTCTTGTAATCATCATCCCCAGTGGAAACGAAGAACTCTACTCTTCAAACATCAGCCCAGGATTCAACAAGCTTCCCGGCATTCGTCAAGGATTTATTTTCCTAGACAAAAATACATTCATAAACATTTCACATTTTATACATCCTGCTTACATACATGATAAAGTGCATACGACACTATCTCATTTTGAACATCATGACATCATGCATTGCATACAACTGATGTTTTGCCTTTTCAGGAAAAAGGTCAATCGAAAGATGATTACTATCAACTGTCGCAGTTCCAGATTCGATACCTGTATCTAGCCAGGGCATATCTGTGAGCGATTGATTGTGGATTCGATACCTGTATCTAGCCAGGGCATATCTGCAGGAAGAGTTTGAAGTTCCAGATTCGATACCTGTATCTAGCCAGGGCATATCTGTGAGCGATTGATTGTGGATTCGATACCTGTATCTAGCCAGGGCATATCTGCATGAAGAGTTTGAAGATCAACCCCTGTAACAGGCCAGGAAATTATCTTTCATTCTCAGGTCAGAGGTCTACGCCTGTATCCAGCCAGGAAAGCTATCTCCACCAACCTTTTGAAGTTCCAGATTCGATACTTGTATCTAGCCAGGGCATATATGTGGGCGACAAATTCCAAATTCGATACATGTATCTAGCCAGGGCATATCTGTGAGTGATTGATTGTGGATTCGATACCTGTATCTAGCCAGGGCATGTTTGCATGAAGAGTTTGAAGATCAACCCCTGTAATAGGCCATGAAATTATCTTTCATCTCGACCAACTTTTTGAAGTTCCAAATTCGATACCTGTATCTAGTAAGGGCATCTCTGTGAGCGATTAATTCGGATTCGATACCTGTATCTAGCCAGGGAATATCTGTAGACGACTAATTCCAGATTCAATACCTGTATCTAGCCAGGGCATATCTGTAGACGACTAATTCCAGATTCGATACCTGTATCTAGCCAGGGCATATCTGTGGACGATTGATTCCAGATTCGATATCTGTATCTAGCCAGGGCATATCTGTGGGCGACAAATTCCAGATTCGATACCTGTATCTAGCCAGGGCATATCTGTGAGATATTGATTGTGGATTCGATACCTGTATCTATCCAGGGCATGTCTGCATGAAGAGTTTGAAGATCAACCCCTGTAACAGGCCAGGAAATTATCTTTCATCTCGACCAACTTTTTGAAGTTCCAGATTCGACACCTGTATCTAGCCAGGGCATATCTGTGAGCAATTAATTCGGATTCGATACCTATATCTAGCCAGGGCATATCTGTAGACGACTAATTCTATATTCGATACCTGTATCTAGCCAGGGCATATCTGTAGACGACTAATTCTAGATTCAATACCTGTATCTAGCCAGGGCATATTTGTGGACGATTGATTGTAGATTCGATACCTGTATCTAGCCAGGGCATATCTGCATGAAGAGTTTGAAGATCAACCCCCGTAACAGGCCAGGAAATTATCTTTCATTCTCAGATTAGAGGTCTACGCCTGTATCCAGCCAGGAAAGCTATCTCTACCAGCCTTTTGAAGTTCCAGATTCGATACCTGTATCTAGCCAGGGCATATCTGTGAGCGATTGATTGTGGATTCGATACATGTATCTAGCCAGGGCATATCTGCATGAAGAGTTTGAAGATCAATACCTGTAACAAGCCAGGAAATTATCTTTCTTTCTCAGGTACGCAAGTTCTCGCTAAGGAATCTCTTACGCGATCGACACACATTTCCAAATGGTATCTATAAGCCCATTCTTGACAAGATTCGGTTACATCTCCTGATGGCATCTATAAGCCCGTCCTCCTATCCACCATCTCTCCAAATGGCATCTGTAAGCCCATTCCCACCATCACATTGCTGATACCACACTATGCGAGTGCAAATTTCTGGGCACCCTAGTGTTCAATCATCTTCCACCTTCGGATCACGAAAGGCACGCAAGCCAATCTACCTCCTCAGGTCTAAGAAGATTGAACAGGGGCAACTGTTGTACCCCAAAATTTTCCCTCCCATATTCTTCAAGATTTGTCAAGAATCATCTTCAAATGGTTCAAGACTACTCAGGGATTACACAGTCCAAATACCTCCTAAGCCAGTCAAAATTAGGATTTTGTTTCCTTCATTGAATTTGAGATTTTCAAGGGCTCAATCAAGCCATATAGGCCTATATACATTGTCAAGCATCTACATGTCAAGTTTCAAGACTCACAGTGTCAAGATCCACAGTCAAAAGCCCTATTTGGTTCACAGTCAACTGCAGGGGTAAAATGGTCATTTTGCAGTCAAAAGTCAGAATTTTTGGTCAACATCTTATTTTGAGCTCACAATCATCATTTGATCAAGCCTTGATCATGATTCCTCAAGAATGGCTCAAAAATCATCAAGATGCAAAAAGTTACTATTTTTGGACAGTAGAAAAGTCAACTGTATTTTGATCAAGGCATAACTTTTTCATGTTTCATCATAAAAATTCCATCCGATGCGCATTTTGAAGGGGATGACATTTCCTACAATCCATCTTCACATTCCAAGTCCAAGAAATGCTCTCATAAAAAGTTATCAATTTCTACATTATAGGTCAAATTCAAAAGTCAACAAAAATGCACTTTAAGTCAAAGACCATAACTTGAGATTGGTAAATCCAAATGACATGGGACCAAAGGCATTGGTTATAGGACTTCAAGAGCTTTCCAAAATGTCCAAGAACATGTTCATATGATCAAAATTGAGCAAGATATGCATTGGATAAGTTGGGGAATTTTTGTGAATTTGCAAAAGTCAACTTTGCTCAAAACACATCATTTTTGCTAATGGGCCTCAAATTCCTTCTTGAAACTTTGTCCAAGGCCTATGCACGACCCATTGAGATTATTTGAATTTATTTTCTTATTTTTATTAATTAATTGGATTTTTAATTGATTTTTAATTCATTTAATTAATTTAAATTGTAGGAAATTCAAAGATATGGTTTTTCCAATCTTTTGTGAAGCAAACAAGCTCAATATATGCTGTCAAATTCGTGTGCCAATCAAGGGGACAAGAATCTCCAAAATTAGCAAGTTTTGCCAATCAAAAAGATTGAAAAATATTTGATTTTCAATCAAATATACAAACCATAATGAAATGGATTTTTGGTCAAAGATTTAACCTAATTCCCTTCCATTATATATACAGAAGCTAAACCTAATGCCATGGACGTGAGAATTGCTGTAGAAAGCCATAAACAACATTGAAAAAATCAAGAAAAAAGCCAAAATTGTTTTCCAGGTTCCAGGCCCTTTCAAAGCAATTTGAGGATTCAAACACATTGCTAGGACTTCCAGGAACGATTTGCAATCACCACCAAGCCTTAAAGCTCAAGAAACACCCAAGAACATTTGCACGGTTTGGACAATTTTTTCGGAATCGCATCTCATTATTCATGTGCATTTAACACGATTTGTTGTTTGTTTTGTATTGTATGAATCCATAGGAAGCTAATGGTGCAAGTTAATTGGACTGAAACGCCCTGAATTACAAATCACCATTGACGAATTCTAGGTTTTCCAAGCTTCCAAATTGGGGCTTTTCAGTATAGGAAAAATCATGCTTCATAAGACCTATGGTTGAACTCAGGAGATTTAGACGAATTTAACCCTACCCTCGCGAACAATTTATATTGCACACAACTCTATTCGCTATTTTTTCTTATTGCAGGTTATGGGGGTTAAAAACCCCCGCTAATTGTTTTTGTTTTACAGGGAATCTGGGGAAGACAAAGGACGTGTTGGTTTATGATTGGAGCATTCAAAATACGCGCGCGATTTGGTTTGTTTCCAGCACATGTGATTGTTTTGATATATTATATTTAGTGCTTATCTTATTAACAAACGCAGGCAAGTGGCTAAGTGGTTAGTGAGGTGGACGTTAACCATTGGGACCTGGGTTCGATTCCCAGGTCCCCCAAACGCTTGTTTCTATTTTTTCTAACGTGTTCCCATGCAGGCTTTCCAATGATGTCCACCATATTCCTTCCAATCTCAGGCGCCAGTTGTCTTCCAACAAAAATCTGAAGGTCATAAGGTGCTGACCACCATGTTCCTAGTCAACCAACGTGCAGCCAATTACAAAAGTCAAACAGGCTTGATTCTTAATGGGCCAGAATTGCCAAATTCACCACCTATGGGCCCAACACCCCCCTGGTTAAGTATTTTTTCTTTTATTTTTCTTTTACTAATTTCTAACTATTATTATTATTATTTATTTAACAAACATAATTAATATTATTTTCATAATAAATTCAGACAATTAAAAAATGTAAATATTTTTATTAATTATTATTATTATTATTATTTATTAATTTTAATTATTTTGTAAATAAATTCTAATTAATTAGCTTAGTTGTTTTAAATTAGGTTAACTTTAATCTTTTTCATAATAAATAAAATCAACATAGAATTAGGGTTTTTTCTTTTGACAATTTTAATTCCTTATTTTTTAGTTTCATCAAAACATAAAAACACAAAAATACTTTTTCTTTTAATTAATTAATTAATTAGTTTTAGGGTTAATATTTAATTAAATGCAAAAAAGGACCAAACTTCTTTCTTTTTCTCAAAAAGGGTCAAAACCCTAAGGACGTCCCGATTCAATTCTTTCGCGCGCATATTTATTTTTAATTCATTATTATTTTTGATCATATTGATGTATCTGCTCCGGGAATGTAATAGATAATTAGGACTTTTATCGCTTTCTTTAATTTCTCGCAATTTATTTTTCAAAAGGGTTATGTTTTTGGCGATGTAAATACCCGATGCCTTGTAATAGCGTAAATTCAATTTTCCGCAATTTACTTTCCGCACAACTATTAAACTGTTAACTATGCATGCAAGACTTGCCTGAAAAATAAAATCAACCCGTAGCTCACAATGATCCATGTTCAAAGATAATCTTAAACTGAAATTGGACACACGTGCACATGCCACTCTTAGGGTACGCCTCACTTGGTTGCCTCGAGGTGGTCATCAAGTATAGGGTGTTTTAGAGGTCGCCCTCCTGTCTAAAGATCCAGTTGCCTCGAAACGGTTGCCTCGGATAAAAAAGGATCTAGGACATTAGAGTTACCGCTAAGGCGTCCTACTATTGCTTTGGTGACCACACATGTCCCTTATAATCGAATTGACCCGAATAACTCCAACGACGGTGCTACCTACTTCTCAATAGTGGGATAGTACTGTCTTAAGGACTCTTACACAACCTAATTCCTTAGAGTAGGTAGATTTCTCCTGGGTACTTGCTCTTTCAAAAAACAAAAACAACTTTTCGCACCTACACTTTCAAAAAGTTTTCAAACAAATACTTCATACACTCTTGAGGACTGATACAAGAGTTACCTAGAAGTTTTTCAAACTAAACTTTTTTCAAAACCCACAAACACTTGAAAAGCAAACAATTTTTGAAAACATAGTGAGCAAATACCTAAGAGCCCGTGGATAACCACGGATAGAAAGGGTGCTAATACCTTCCCTTTCTATAATCTACCTCCCGAACCGAGAAACATCTCGAAAAGGAATTTTGCTGTGCTTTTGTCCTTTCCATGTTGGAGAACATAAAAGACGGTGGCGACTCTTGCTTACCGCGACATTTCACGAACCAGCTTTAAAACAATCAGTTCTATTTCCACCGATCACAGCAGTCCAGGAAAAAGTTAGGGATTCGAAGCGTATAACTATGTCCCATTGGATCACCTTGCGATCAGATTTCAGCATCAACTACCAAGCTCAAACGATACCAATCAATCCAGTCAGCTTCAGACAAGTAGCAAAGTGATGAGACGCTCAAGGACATAGGGGCAATAGCATAATTGAAACTCAATGGGATTATTACACATAGATTTTTTCTCTTTGTACACTATTTTGTGTGATTTTCATTTCTTACGACGGCGTTCTTCTACTAGAACGTCAGTCTCTTTGTACAAAATGCCTGTTATAGTAGAATTTCAAAAATCAATACAAATCATTTCTTTGAAAGTACAAAACTACTTGTTTTTACTTTTCTGTTTTGTTTTGCAAAAATGTCCAATGATTATTTTTGACATAAGCATTTAAATATGATTAATGTTTACAAATACTTGCATAAAAAACAGAAAGACAGTTACTAATTACTGTAAGAAATGGGGAAAAGTCTGAAAAGCCATTCGTAGTTCCGACAATTACTCTGTCCTACAGGTACAGGGGAAGAGACAGTCACCGCTACATACGATCCCGTGACGTCAATATTCCTGTGATATGGTGAAAGAACTGACTGTTTTTTATTACTACTGGTTTTGTGTTTTTTTGTTTGCAAATGTACGATAAGCAAGAGTGGCCACCGTCTTTTATTTTATCCAACAAAGGAAAACGGGAAAAAGAACAGAAAAAACCTTTTTCGAGATGTTTCTGAGTACTTTCTTTATAGAAAGGGAAGGTGTTAGCACCCTTTCTATCCAAGGTTTTCCCTGGGCTCTTAGGTACTTGCTCATTTCTAAAATTGCTTTAGTGTTTGTTTTGAAAATCTTTGAAAATGCCTTAGTGTGGCATTTCACTTTATGGTAACCCTTGTGTCAGTCCTCAAGAGTGTGATAAAGCATTTTTGAAAATTTTGTTCAAAAAGTGAAACTGTGAAAAAGACTGTTCATTTTCTTATTTCCTTTAGATAGTGCTATCCTACTATTAAGGAGTAGGTAGCTCCATCGTTGGAGTTTGAGGGACAATCGAAAGGGACGATTACGGTCACTTAAGGCAACAGGGCAAAATCTCTTAGTAATTGTCCTAAAGTTCTAAGATCTCATTTTGTTTTACCGAGGCAACCTTCGAAAGGGACTTGCGATCTCTGAATTAGAGGACAGTCACTAAGAATTCTCATGTTCGAGAATAATGACCGTATTTCCGAGGCAACCGAAGTGGGAGATACCCTAGGGGTGAGCATGTGCAAGTGTTTGATTTCAGTTTATTTATCTCTGCACAGTTAAAGTGATCTACCGTTTTAATCATTTAATCTTTCCATTCAATCCTATGATCATTAATCTAACAGTTAATTGTAGCGAAAAAATAAAATGTGAGAATCTTAAACCTAGCTATTACAAGGATTTGGGGGATGGGGATTACATAACCAAAAATGGGGAATTAAAACAGTAAATGAAAAACAGTAAAATAAACCTAGTTAAAACTATTACAACTTGTAATCAGATACAGTAATTGGAAAAATAAATAAGTAAACGCGCACGAGGAATGACACGGGAATAGATTAAATATCCTATAAAATCTACTTAATTACTGAAAATATGTTTTGTATTTTTATTTAAGAAAATAAAGTAAAATTGAATTTTGTAAATTCGTCCAAATTTCTAATTAATTTTAATTATGAAAAAGGAATTTAAATTATCCTAATTAACCTAATTAATTAATGAAATTAAACATTTTATGAAAAAAAACCTAATTCTAATATTTTTGTGTTTTTGTGATTTTAAGATTTAATTAAAAAAAGATTTTTTAAAATAATTAAAAATAAATAAAACAATAAAATGTCAAAGAAATTAAAAACAACAGAAAATAGAATGGGCCTGATATGAGAAGCAATTTGGGGGGTGCATGGCTGAAATTTTCTAGGCCCAAGCTTATTGGCCCTTCTGCCTCTGTGATCTAATGAGGCTCTCATCTGGGGGGTTGACCAAGTTCTTTTCTTGCTGAACATTGGATCTGGATTGAAAGAAGATCTAATGGCTGGATCTAGAGGCGCATTATGGGTGCCTGGTTGTGAGATGCGCTGGATATAAAACAAGAAATTCAGAAAATATGAAAATGTCTGGATCTGAGATCGAACCCAGGTCCCTCCCTTCAAATCCCTTGTCGTTTTTCATCTGTGTTGGTTAATCATTTGTTTATATAATTAAGCAAAAATAAAATAAGGGAAAAATAGATCCAGTGCTGAATCAACTTGACACGCAGGCATTGTGGGGCCCTGGTAATTCAAAGAACCAATCAGATATGGAGAGACGAATTTCATTATTGGATCCAACCAATAGAACGCCTCGAAATGGCCACACATGCTTGGACCACCGCCCGTAAAAGTCAATCCACCGGCCACGGTGGTCCCGATCACCTTCTCTGGTGACACGAAAAATTGAAACCTGCGAAACACACCATATCAAAGCATAAGAAAGACCCTACCCCCCTTAAAATTTCCCCAGGAATCCAATGGTGGTGTCCGTTTGCCCTAAAAGTCCTTGTATCACTAAAACCGAAGCTTGCTTCTCCCTAAGCCCTAATAATGGTAACTTGCGATCCTGGCTTTATTCCTTGCATGAGACACGTTAGAAAATTCATAAATAAGCAAATAGTATGGATATGCAATCAAAATGCGTTTATGTTGAAGATTAAACAAGTTTAAAAAAAAAAAAGATTACCAATATGGGAGGATCGGGCTAGCGCGATTCAGAGTGGCTTGGCCTTCAACGATGGACTAGTTCACCTCCTGGAGTCCTCAGGAGGGTGATGGAATGATTGGATCTCACTGAGGAAGGTTGGCTCGAGTATTTGAGAGTTGAACTCTTCTTGATTTTTTTTGAAACTTTTTCTTTCTCTCTTGAGGCATGTTGTGCACTTGTTCTTCTCCTCTTAGGGTTGGAATGGCTTGGCATATATATGTGAATCACATTAGGTCAACTAGTATGGCAAGAATCCAAATATATCAATGCCTTTCAATTTTTCTTCAAATATTTCCAATTTTGAAATCCTTACCCATTCATAGCTTGCACGATTTCTTTGGCTATTGACAGCACATGAGATCTCCATTCAATGCAAAAATCATTCCTAAAACAAATTATGTGATTTATTTGGATTTATTTGATTTTATTTGAGTTTTAAATGAATAAAAATCAAAATAAATTAAATAAACAAATAAATAAGGCATGGAGGGTCCCATAGGTCGTGGACCATGCTAGGACTGAGATTCAATCTTGAAAAGATGGGCCCATGTAGAAAAAATGCAGTTTTGGGCATTGTTAACTTTGTGCAAATGTCCAAAAATGACCAACTTTGACAATGCATATCTCTCTCAATCTTGACCCTAAGGGGGTGTTCTTGGAATTTTTAGAAATCTTAGGATGTCCTCTAAACAACCATTTTGGTTTCATCTCCATTGAGTCTTCCAGGTTCATGTAACAAGCTTTGACCCAAAAGGTGTTTTTTGTTGACTTTTGAAAAGGACCTATAATGTCTGATTTTACATATTTTCATGAGTGCATTTCTTGAACTTGAAGGATGAAGATGAGTTGTAAGGAATTGGATTCTCTTCAAAATGAGCCTTGTATGAGAAATTTCTGGTAAAGTGTGAGAAACTTATGCCTAGTCAAAGTTTGGTTGACTTTTCCAGTAGAAACCCTAATTTGCAATATTTGACTTTTGATGAATTAGGAGCCTTTCTTGAGGAATCATGATCAAACCTTGATCAAATTATGTATATCACTTCAAAATGTTGATGTTGACCAAAAAACTTGAAGTTTGACTGCATTTAGGCCACAATTGACTTTTGACCTAGTATAGTTGATTTTCAGGTATTTGAGCAGTTGACTGAGCAAACTTGTTGTGCAAGGTATGAAATTTGGCATGGTGATCTTGGGAACATATTATGAAAATGGATAACATTTTGGATCCTTTGAACTCATACATCTTTCTTGCAATTGAAACCCTGACTTGAGCCTTGTTGCCTTAGGAAGAGGATCTGTCTGATCAATCCTTAGTCAACCTTGAGCAATTGAGGACCTTTAGAGGCATATCTTTAGTGAAATGGGAGGTCAAATTTTGGGGTACAACAACTGCCTATGTTCAATCTTCTTAAACTTGAGGATGTAGATTGGCTGGTCTGCCTTTCGTGATCTGAAGGTGGAAGATGATTGAACACTAGAGTGCCCAGAAATTTGCACTCGTCTGAAATGATACTTGAATGTGTAGGTGATATCGGGAATGGGCTTACAGATTCCATTTGGAGAAGATGACGGAGGATCGTCAGAGATGGGCTTAAAGATTCCATATGGAGAATGTGACGGGGAGTCGTCGGAGATGGGCTTAGAGATGCCATCCAGAATAATGATGATTTCGTGAGATATTCCTTCGTGGGAATTCCTGTTCCTATTGTTAGGGAGGTCTTCGCTAAGGAATATTGGTCTCTGTCTTGGGGGATTCAGTCTAGGAGCTTTAGTTTGTCCATTACTCTACTGGGGAGTCATCTCTTGATTGAAGAGATGGAAGTGAACTTCTATTTGGTCAGGATCCATGCTTCACAGTGACTTGCTGAGGATGATAAGGCTGACTGCTATCTGGTCCTACTCCAGGCTTCACAATGACTTATTAGGAAATGAAATTAAACTGTTATCCGGTCAGGATCCGGGCTTCACAGTGTCTTGAATTGTTGATTGACTATTATCCGGTCAGTTTCGGGCTTCATAGCTTCTTTAACAGGAATAGAAATCTTAGTATCAATTTGATTGAACCAGAGAAAGGTCTCAAGTTATCTTTAACTGGGATAGAAATCTTAGTTTCGATTTGACTAAACCCGGGAAAGGCTTTGAATTAACTTTGACGGGCATAGTAATAAGGAGGATCTTAGTAGCGATTCAACTGGCCCAGACGAAAGTCTTGGTACATCTTCCACTGGCATAGTAATCAGAGAGATCTTAGTGTCGACCTGTCTGACCCAGAGAAAACTTAGGATAACTTTGAATGGTATAGTAATCAAGAGAATCTTAGTAGAGATTCGACTGACCCAGACGAAAGTCTTGGACTCTCTTCCACTGGCATAGTTAGCAGAGAGATCTTGGGTTAACTTTGATTGGCATTGTAATCAGGAGGATCTTAGTAGCGATTCAACTGACCCAAACGAAATTCTTGGAACCTCTTCCACCGGCATAGTGAGCGGAGAGATCTTGGGTAACTTTAACTGGCATAATAATCAGGAGAATCTTAGTAGCGATTCAACTGACCCAAATGAAATTCTTGAAACCTCTTCCACCGGCATAGTGAGTGGAGAGATATTTGGTAACTTTGACTGGCATAGTAATTAGGAGAATCTTAGTAGCGATTCAACTGAACCAGACGAAAGCCTTGGAATCTCTTCTACCGGCATAGTGAGCAGAGAGATCTTGGGATGACTTTGGCTGGAATTGTAATCAAGAGGATCTTAGTAGCGATTCAACTGACCCAGACGAAAGTCTTGGAACCTCTTCCACCGGCATAATAAGGGAGAGATCTTGGGATGACCTTGACTGACATAGTAATCAGGAGACTCTTAGTAGCGATTCAACTAACCCAGACGAAATCCTTGGAATCTCTTCTATCGGCATAGTGAGCAGAGAGATCTTGGGACGACCTTTACTGTCATAGTAATCAAGAGAATCTTAGTAGCGATTCAACTGACCCAAGAGAAAGCCTTGGAATCTCTTCTACCGGCATAATGAGCAGAGAGATCTTGGGATTATCTTTCTGAGGAAAATCTTGGAATAGCCCTTTGTTAGACGTAGTTTGTTGATTTGGACCTTTCCTGAAAGGTAAAGAGTTATTCGTATGCAATGTCATAATGTATGAAATGCATTATGATGATGTTCTCAAAATAAATGAGTTTTTATTGTATGCAATATGTATGTGCATTCCGCGATGTATGGATATGGGAAGCTATTTAGGTACTTCTCAGTCGGGGGAAGTAAATCCTGGACTGCTACTGAAAAGTATTAGGAAGTCGAGTTCTTCATTTCAGCTGGGAATGGTGAATGGAGATGACTATATTGGGGATTTTCTCCTTGTTTACGAATATTCTGTCAGGGAGAGACTCTGCTTGAGAATAACTCTGCGGGGGAATAGATCTGCTTGCGAGAGGAGATGCTTTGCGGGAAGATTTTGCTGATTCTGAGAAATAAACTCCGCCAGGATATGAACTTCCGTAGTTAGAGAGATAAACTCTGTTGGGGATTGAGCTTCTGTATTCAGAGAAATAAACTCTGCTTGGATGAAAACTTTATGAACCGCTTGCGATTATAAAATTCGGCTGGGGAATATAGATGTCGGCTCTCTGAAGGAACTTTTCTTGGGAAAGTAGCTCCTGTTTGGGGAAGCCGATGTTAAAGCTTTGGTTGCCTCTAATCTATGGGGGACATAGACATCGATGGGACGTATGCTGAGGATGTAGCAGTGACTTTGCATCAAGACATTTCTGCCCCTATACCTGTTGTAGAAAGTACCTGTGGAGGCTTTGTGGATGGATCTATGTGTTGAAATAAGTGTCAGAATGACATCCGTCTCTGGATCGTATCTGAACTGTACTTGGAGCTTGTATTGAATGAGTGTTAGAATGACATCTGTCTCTAGATCATATCTGAACTGCACTTGAAAAGAATCTGAATAAGTATCAGGATAACATCTGTCTCTGGATCGTAGCTGAACTGTTTCTAGAAGAGAAATCTGGAATAAGTACCAGGATAACATCCGTCTCTAGATCGTGCCTGAACCGATTCTAGAAGATGATTTAAATAAGTATCAGGATGATATCCGTCTCTGGATCGTACTTGATCTGTTTCTAGAAGATAGTCTAGACTAAGTATCAGGATGACACCCATTTTGGATCGTACCTGAACTGTAGCTAAAAGATGATCTGAATAAGTATCAGGATGATATCCGTCTCTGGATCGTACCTGAACTGTTGCTAGAAGATAGTCTGGACTAAGTGTCAGGATGACATCTGTCTTTGGATCGTACCTGAACCATTTCTAGATGAGAATCTGGAGTAAGTGTCAGGATGACATCCGTCCTCGGATCATACCTGAACCGTTTCTAGATGAGAATCTGGAGTAAGTGTCAGGATGACATCCGTATTTGGATCGTACCTGAACCGTTTCTAGATGAGAATATGGAGTAAGTGTCAGGATGATATCCGTCCTTTGATCGTACCTGAACCGTTTCTAGATGAGAATCCGGAGTAAGTGTCAGGATGACATCCGTATTTGGATCGTACCTGAACCGTTTCTAGATGAGAATCTGATTTATTCAGAATGTGTCTGTTGGGGAAGGGAAACTCCTTAATCCGCTTGGGGAATCCTGAGAAGCTTGGAGACTTCATTGGGGAGTTCTTGTTGGAGCAATAATTTATAGATTTTTCTCTACCGAGGGTATGAGAGCACCTGACATCAATAGGTTGTAAGCTAAGAATATGGTGGTGGCCTTGTAGTAGAATGCCCCTGTCTCGATACCTGTTGTAGAAAATATCAACCGAGGATTTTGTAGATGGTTTGACTATTAGCCCAACTCTTGGAGTCCTTGATGAATGTAGATCAGGGTAATAAACCTTCTACAGATTAGACAAGTGACGAGATGACGGGACATAGTCGTACACTTTAATCCCTAACTTTTGCCTGGATTGTCTTTTCAGATTTCCAGTCCATTGGGATACCTTATTTTTTTCTCAAGTCGTCTTTTCAGGTTTTCGACTTGCTGGGTGTACATATTTTTTTTGTTTTTATCCCAAATTTTTACCCGAACCCTTTTGGTTCGCTGGGATTCCCTTATTTTTTCCTAGGCCAGTCAACCTAGCGGGTCTTTATTCACGCGTAGTGTTTTCCGACTATGTCCGTGTTCACCGGGTACGGAGACTTGTCACTGTCCATAGTAGTAAGTGTTGTCATACTTCCAGAAGATGTTTGTTTGATTGTACATGATTCGTTGCTGGAATTCATGCCCAATATCCCAAGTGATTCAGATGGAGATCTGCCCTGGCTATTTGGCATTTTTGAGAGATTCCTTGAATCTTGACTTGACTTCCCCAGATGATGAACAATGATCCTGCCATGCCCCTTGGTTGGAAGTGTTTTTCCACTTGAGGTGATGCTTTTCCTTGAGAAGTTTTTTGTTCACCAGATATTCGTCATGCAAATTTCTCTGCTGTTGAACAAATAGTCATATGTAAACAATGGTATTTTAAGAATGCATAGCTTATGTCTGTCTTGAAGTTTAAAAATTCATTTTTTAGTAAAACAAACAAATTTTGTAAGAGAGTGATATCAACTCAGGATTTATAGCAAGTCCTAGAGGAGTCAGGATACCTTTTGTAACAGTATGCTTTCGAACTAACCCATGCTTCAGCTAGGACTTTTAAGGGTTATAACTTGGCCTGGTTCATGGTTCAAGAAACAAAGGATAAAGGCTCAAATTTTATTTTTACCCACCCGTTCTTCGTGATGTTCTTCAATCCTAGGCTCAGTTAATTGTGCATTTAGATCCCAATTGAGTCTGGAGTCTTGTCCTTGATGTTCCGGTGATAGTTCGAATACTGAAAATTTATTTGAAAGAGGCGGTCATTTTGTAATATTTTTTTTTGTCGAGGATTTGTAGGACCTATTTCTTTTTTATTTTATTATCCCTGTCTTTTGCCTGAACTGTTTCTTTTGTGATTACAGTCAGCGTGATGCCCCAGTTTTTTGTTAAGTCTAGGTTTTGACTTAACGGGCTTTTATTTCGAGAGATAATGACTGCATGTCTTGACGATTATACGGAACCATCACCACATTTTTATTTGGAAGGACGTCTTCGATGCCATTCATTATGTACTAAGCGGAAGATTGCGATTAAATGCGCGTCTGAATTAACTGAGAAAACTACCCTGCCCCAGGTTATTATTAAGGGTTTTAATTTGTGCGAAAAGAAAAACTCCTACTTCTTTGACTCAAAGGGGTTGAGTAGGGACTATCTTCCTTATAACTCCACTGTTTAGGATTTGAAACAATGCATGTACATCGTTAGCGGGGTCTGTTCAAAAGCATACTATAGAGATTGTGGTATCGTTTTCGCCATCCTCCCTCTAAAGGCTCAGAGCTTTTGATCGAGAGTTGAATACCACAAAAGGAAAGAAATTTAAATATAGTGAATACGAATGAATTGATTCAAATAAGATATATTCAATGCATTGATAAAGTAACAAAGTTCGACATGAATAAATGTTCGAACAATCAAAAGAAAGTTACAAATTGAAAATTCTAATGAACAAAAACTTCTTCGTCTGATCTTGTCACTTCAGATGGCATGTCTTGGAAGGATGGCAGAAGAACTCAGCCTGACTGTCTTGTGTGAACTCCAGCACTCCTTCATCAATCAAGTTTTGAATTTTATATTTCATCATCCAACAATCATCAGTATCATGCTCCGGACTGTTGGAGTGACATGCTTACCTTGCATCAGGATTGTAGTTGGGCAAAGAAGTCTTGGGAATCGGATGAGTCCCTATCAACATAACCAGATTCATCTTCAACATGTGTTGTAAAGCTTGAGACAGTGGCATGTTGAGTTTGGTAAACTTCCTCTTGGGTGTATCCGGCTTACTCTGAGTAACCCGTTGATTTTGGAGAGGTTGTTGTTGGACCCGTGAGGTAGTAGCAATTTGGAAAGGTCCACTCTTCACCAAACCAACCTCTTGTCTTCTCGGAGGTTGATCAATGACTTGGTCCCAACCTCGACTGCTTGCTTCATACGGTTGTATCCGTCTTGATGAAGTTTGCTGATAAGGAGTCTTAACTCTTCTTGCCCCCAAGCCAAGATTTGGAAAAGGGCCATCTGACTACTCATATGGATTCTCATCCTTTCCATCTCAGCTCTCAGTTGTTCAACTTGGTCATCTTTATTGTTGTCGGGACGTTTCTTGGTCAGGTTCCCGTTGAGGAGTGTTTTCAATTCTTCCTGCCCCTTGTATAGGTTTAGGAACATTTCCATGAATTGAGCCTCTTGAGTTTGGAGATCTCTGTTGTCTTGTTTGAGAGCCATTGCTGAAATAAACAGCAAGAACATGAGAGACCTGTACTGGAGACTACATGTTATAGAATGACATGTATGATATGCAAATGTTTTCAAGGATCTCGCGGGGTAAATAAGAAAAATGTTAGGTGTTGAACTTTACAGCTTTTATCGAAGCACTTCGTATCATTGAAGGTCCTTCTATAAGAGTCAAGCTCACCGTATCAAGTGGGTCATAGCCCCTGACTCAAGTTATCGTGTTTTGATCTTTTGACGACATTGGCTAGAGGAAAATAAATCCCCTTGCCCCTTGCTAGATGTCTGGTTCATCATAACCTGCATCACAAGCCCTCGAGATCCTTGAAATGGTTAGTATGATATGTCATGTTATGATGCTATGATGTGTATGTTATGCATCAAGCAAGAATGGAGGGTAAGAAACCAATTTATTGGATTTGTACAAACAAGGACCTGCAAGGAATACAAACAAAGCCCTGCAATGAGTTCAAATTGTTAGGCAAAGAAAGAAAACAAGTCACACAAGTAGCCTTAGGTTTAGTATTGCATGGATTCCATAGGTAAGTACCCTCTTGAAGTTTAGTTGGCTCAACCTGTCTTAGAAATAGTAACCGGGTTCGAAGGAGTCTCAATATCATTGATCTTTCTTTATCGAGCATTATTTCAGCTTAGCAATCTTTCTTGCGGCCGAAACATCCCAAAAGTCCAATCTTAATGAGTGTAGTATCGAGTATCAATCGATTCCCAGCTTTACGTCGAGGCCGGCTATCTCACTACTTTCTAATGGCCAAGTTTGTTCAACTAAGATTCTAAGGTTCGTTAGTGCTTCGCAACACCATGCGGCGGCCCCGTATTCTCCTCGATTCAACACAAGGGATACCGGTACCGACCAAAGTGTCACACCAATACAGCTATCGCTTTAACCATATCGGTCTACGCCATACAGTCTCCACGATCTATTGTTGTTTACCTAAAAATATGCCTCAGATCCGGGTATAGGATCTTTACAAGAATACTATAACAAACCCTCAAAGATAAAGCAGTCAAAGCAAACAAAGAAAGAAATTTTAAAATGATCTAGACCCTAAGGTAAACCCCACTTTCTAATTATCCCCAGCAGAGTCGCCAGTTCTGCGATACGGTGGCAGAACCGACTATTACTAATGGTTTTGCTTTTTTTGTTCGCAAATGTACGGTAAGCAAGAGTCGCCGCCATCTTTTATTTTATCCAACAAAGGAAAACGGGAAAAAGAACAGAAAAAACCTTTTTCGAGAAACTTCTGAATATGGGGGGTAGATTATAGAAAGGGAAGGTGTTAGCACCCTTTCTATCCATGGTTTTCCATGGGCTCTTAGGTACTTGCTCATTTCTAAAATTGCTTCCGTGTTTGTTTTAAAAAAGCTTTTAAAATGCCTTAATGCGGCGTTTCACTTTATTGTAACCCTTGTGTCAGTCCTCAAGTGTGTGATAAAGCGTTTTTGAAAACTTTGTTCAAAAGTGTAAGTGTGAAAAAACTGGTTGTTTTGAGCAAGTACTTAAGAGTTTCTACCTACTCGAAAAAGACTGTTCGTTTTCTTATTTACTTTAGATAGTGCTATCCTACTATTAAGGAGTAGGTAGCTCCATCGTTGGAGTTTGAGGGATAATCAAAAGGGACGATTACAATCACTTAAGTCAACAGGGAAAGATCTCTTACTAATTGTCCTAAAGTTCTAAGATTGCATTTTATTTTACCGAGGCAACCTTCGAAAGGGACTGCGATCTCTGAATTAGAGGACAGTCACTAAGAATTCTCACGTTCGAGAATAGTGACCGTATTTCCGAGGCAACCGAAGTGGGAGATACCCTAGGGGTGAGCATGTGCAAGTGTTTGATTTCAGTTTATTTATCTTTGCACAGTTAGGGTGATCTACCATTTTAATCATTTAATCTTTCCATTCAATCCTATGATCATTCATCTAACAGTTAATAGTAGCGAAAAAATAAAATGCGAGAATCTTAAACCTAGCTATTACAAAGCTTTGGGGGATGGGGATTACATAACCAAAAATGGGGAATTAAAATAGTAAATGAAAAACAGTAAAATAAACCTAGTTAAAACTATTACAACTCGTAATCAGATACAATAATTGGAAAAATAAATAAGTAAACACGCGCGAGGAATGATTAAATATCCTATATAATCTACTTATTTAAAGAAAATATTTTTTGTATTTTTATTTAAGAAAATAAAGTAAAATTGAATTTTGCAAATTATTCCTAATTTTTAATTAATTTTAATTATGAAAAAGGAATTTAAATTATCCTAATTAACCTAACTAATTAATGAAATTAAATATTTTATGAAAAAAAACCTTATTCTAATGTTTTTGTGTTTTTTTGATTTTAAGATTTAATTAAAAAAAATATTTTTTAAAACAATTAAAGATAAATAAAACAATAAAATGTAAAAGAAATTAAAAACAAAAGAAAATAGAATGGGCCTGATATGAGAAGCAATTTGGGGGGTGCATGGCTGAAATTTTCCAGGCCCAAGCTTGCTGGCCCTTCTGCCTGCGCGTGATCCAATAGGGCTCTCATATGGAGGGTTCACCAAGTTATTTGCTTGTTGAACGTTGGATCTAGATTGAAAGAAGATCCAATGGTTGGATCTGGAGGCGCATGATGGGTGCCTGGTTGTGAGATGCGCTGGATCTGAAACAAGAAATTCAGAAAATATGAAAATGTCTGGACCTGGGATCGAACCCAGGTCCCTCCCTTCAGATGCCTTATCCTTTGCCATTTGTACTGGTTAGTCATTCTTTTATATAATTAAGCAAAAATAAAATAAGGGAAAAACAGATCCAGTGCTGAATCAACTTGACACGCAGGCATTATGGGGCCCTAGTGAAGATGTGAAAAACACAAGAAGGGGGGGGGGGGGGGGGGTTGAATTGTAAAACTTAAAACAAATGGTTTGAAAACACAGTATTTTTATCCTGGTTCGTTTGATCTCAAACTACTCCAGTCCACCCGTCAAGGTGATTTCGCCTCTCTCCAACGAGGTCTTAATCCACTATTTTCAAAGGATTACAACAGCTACTTTAACAACTGTTAAAGTCTTCTTTAGTATAACCACAAACCGATTTATCTTAAGGAAATCTTTCACAAATAATTGAACAAGGATGTGTTAACGTTTTCTAACAAAACAATATATCACAACTGTGATAATTACACAACTTAAGCTTGGAATAAAATGAATTATCTAAAGCGTTTGAATAAGCGTGATTTGAAGGCTTGGCAAATTATGTGAGTGCATGCGTGCGTCTTTTCTCAAGCAGACTTGTTTATATAGGCAAAGCAAAGATACGTTGTCCGTAAAGCCAGTTTATTAACAATAACGCACTTTCCTTTTGAAGAAGATCTTGTCTGAAGAGAGCCATTAGCATTTAATCATGTCTTGAATAATTAATAACGCTTCAGAGTCTTCTTTTCTTTAACTTATGATAACGCTTCAGAGTGTTGATGACTTGGTAAAGATATTTGATCAGAGTCAGTGTGTATTATTTATGCGCAGATTCTGGTCATCAAGCTTCAGCGTATAATCTGGTAGCTTCAGCGTGTAGCACATATTACTGATCTTCTGATGCCGGCATATTACTGATCTTCTGATGCTGATTCCATCAAAACTTCTGTATATATAAAACATAATTTTAAGAAGCATATTTGTTATATATATATATATATATATATATATATATATATATATATATATATATATATATATATATATATATATATATATATATATATATATATATATATATATATATCTTTGAATTTATTTATTCTTTGTATTTTGTTATGATCAAAACTCTAATCAAGGGTTGTAGAATCAAACTATGTTCTAACAATCTCCCCCTTTTTGATGATGACAAAAACTAGATTTTTCAATTAAAAATAAAGAATAAAAAGTATAGAATTAAGAAGAGAAACTCCCCCTGAGTTGATTACTTCCCTTTAATTCCATGAGTCTTTGAGCATCATAACCTTACTGTATCTTTCATCAGAGTTTTGTACCTGTTCAAGCTTTTCAGAAGAGAGAAATTTAAATAGATCAGAATGTTTGAGACTTATGTCTCAGTAATTCGTTATTGAAAAATATCATTCTTTCTCCCCCTTTTTGTCAGTTATCAAAAAGAACATATAATCAGAGCCAAAATTCATTTATATTACAAACCAGAAGCAAAGATAAGTTCAGAATAGCAGTAATGTACGAATATTACAGATAAACATGTTTTAAAAACGAGGAAATTCTAAGAGGGAGGAGGTAGACGCGTGAACAAGGTTTCCAACAAGATCTTGATCTGGATGTTGGTTTCCTGTTGCTGGGTTAACATGCTCTTGATTTCCTCAATTTTGTCGTCCTGTTTATCCATTCTTTCATTCATCAACATATCAGATCTTTTCAGGTCTTCTAGAGTCTGCCTGTCATAGGAGGAAGCTTGGGGATCTTCAGAAACTGGATGCTTCTCAGAGCATTCTGCAATATCCTCCTTGTGACCCAGTTCTTCAGCAGGAATCATCTACTCTAGGGTATCAGTCAGAGTGAGATCTTCTGACTCTGGTTGAACTTTGTATTCTGGACGATATTCAGACCAGGGAGCATTGTCCAGAGGGAGAACTTCTTCCTTGAGCAGCTGGCTCAGAACTTGATCTTTAATAACTTTCAATAGATTGCTGAAGTTCTGTTGAACTTGTCCGTAGCTCTGTTCTTGCATCTTATGAGTTTCAGAACATACCCATCTTCTGAAACTTGTCCAAAGGTAGTCTGATGCAGCAGGATCAATCAGCTCAAGACTAGCTTACTTCAGAGAAGTGATCCACTTTTGTACTTCTGTTTTAAACATCAATAAGCTGGTACCAACATCTGAAGAGGGTTCATATGGTTTTGGGATAGCTGTTTTGTGGGTTATGGCAGCAAGACGTTCAAAAACCGTTAGATTAATGACAGTCTTGATGTTGTCATCTGGAATGTTCTTTGGTGAGGGAGTGGGAGAGTCTGGAATAATTATTGGACTGGTTGGGGAGTTTGGTGGAGTTGATTCTAGTGAGGAGGGAATTTGGGGAATATCCAGAATGGTTAGGGGCATACGGATGGCCAGAGGTTTAGTGATTCCAGGAATGGGAATGGTATTAGAATTAGCAGTTTGGTTTGATTGATCGTTAAGAGGTTCTGGTTCACAGGATTCGGAAGGTTGAGCCTCAGAAGTTTGAACTTATGGTTGAAGTAGTTCAGGTTGTGGAGAAGGTGAATGAATTTCAGGTTGAGGAGATGGAGGTAGTGGTATTTCTGGTTGTGGAGAGAGGGGAATTTCTGGATGTGGTGCTTCTGTGGTGGTTTCAGGGTTTGGATTTTCTGGCATGGGAGCAGAAGTATGTTGGTCAAAGGTTTCTATATCTGATAGAACTTTTGCAAGTTCTTGTTGGGTTCCTTCAGTATTTGGATTTAGAGGTTGGGAGCGAGATCTTCTGAGAGTTAAGGTTTCTGAGGGGTCGAATTCAATGTCAAAGTCATCAAATTTTTGTGGTGTGGGGTTTTCTGATTGAGTGGGAATAGGTATAGATGTTGATACAGAAATTGAGTTTAAAATAGTTACAGAAGAAGGATTACCTCTCTTTTTAGGAGTCCACTGGGATGATCCTTCTGCTACAGCTTTCCTTTTCCTGGTTTTCTTCAGCATAACTTCTGGAGGCTTCTGCTGCAGATCCTGAATGTTCAAATCTGGTGCTGTACCATCCGCCTTGCATGCATCCAGATATCTTACTATTATATCAGGTTTAGAATCAATCTCTGAGAACAATGGAAAGTTATCCAAAGGGATTCTTCTGCTGGAGATTGTTGCAAAAGGAGTGACACTGGGTTCCTTCTTGACGTTCTCAATTAACTTCATCTTTTTCAGATTCTTTGCATTCAGCTGTTTGCCAACAGTAGCTTCCAAAGAGCTGATTTCCTGAGCTTCTATAAGATGATCAATCAGCTTATTCTCCGTTAGAATATCTAATATAAGCCTTCCTAGGGGTATCCAGCCCCTTTTTGTGCGCTCCTCTTCTCTGGTTTCCTTGACACTAGTCCTTAGATGGTTAAACATTAGATGAGCCAGATTCACCTTAATCTTCTGGGAGATGAAGTAGATCAGAAATTGCTGATCAATATTGATATAGTCAGGAGAGCTGGTAGGCTTCCTGTGGTTTATGCATCCCAGAATAATCTTGGCCTATATTCTGTGATGGTCTTTTAGATCCCTTATCTTGCTGGAGGGAAGACCCAGAGTGAAGATTTCTCTAGCAATTAGGGCGACATCAACGCATCTTTCAGCCATGTCAATGCATCGTACACCACCACCACTGTAGCCTATTAATCTTGCAATGAGGTCCTCAGTTATGACTATCTTCTTCCTCATTATGTATGAAGTAACTTGATGGTTGGAAGATGAAGCATGGATCCAAAATTCCTTCACAAGGATTGGGAATGTTGGACCCACCAGTTGGTCAAAATATCTGTCCCAGCCTTGAGCCTTTACTTCTTCCAAGAGATTAAACCCGTTTTCTTGAAGACTGTTAAAGTCCACAATCAATTCAGAAAGAACTTCTAGATTTTTGATGGGTGTGAGAAGAGTTCTGTAGGGTTCTTCGCATTGTTCGGAGGAGTCTGTTTTCTGAGAACTGGAAGTGGGGATGCTTGAGGAAGCCATGTTCACACGAAGGTTTTGAGAAGAAATTGAAAGGGTTTTGAGAAAGGTTCCAAACTGAAATCAATAAGATTGTAGAGAAAATGAAAGTGAAAGTAAAAAAGTGTAAGTGGTGAGAGATGTGTTTAAATAGATTTTTAAAAAGGATTTTGAAAACATAAACAGCAAGAGAGAGAAATAAATTATAATGATTATAAGCATTTAATGATAGCTGATTTTGGGGGATTCAGATAGATATTGAAACGGTTACCCATGACATGTGTCCCAATGCAACCAATCAGCGCTTTTGACCTTTCAGAAACGTGAACGCGTGTTCAGCCTCAGAAAGTAGCTGATAACTGGATGACACTTGTTTGCTTGAGTGAAATGCACATTTCTATCCTTGATTGTGATAAATTCTGATACAATCTGTACTTCTAAAAATCTGAAGAAAGATTGATCAGTAGTTCACGAAAAATAGACAAAGTTCTGAAGGTTAAGATATGGAATCAAAACAGTTTTATTCTGGGCAGAGCTTCATGCTGAGATGTTTCAGAATGAAGTTGAACCTATCTTCAGAAAGAGGTTTTGTAAAGATATCAGCCCATTGATGGTCTGAGGTAATAAATTTAAATTTAGAATCCCTTTCTGAATATAGTCCCTAATAAAATGATGTTTTATTTCTATATGCTTAGCCCTAGAATGCAAAATAGGATTTTTACTAAGACAAATAGCAGAAGTATTGTCACAGAGGATAGGGATGTTACTCTCAAATATTTTGAAGTCCTCAAGTTGAATTTTCATCCAGAGCATTTGTGTGCTGCATCCAACTGCTGCTATGTATTCAGCTTCTGTTGTTGATAGAGCTATTGTGGATTGTCTTTCGCTGGACCATGAAATTAGATTTTCTCCCAGAAACTGGCAGCTTCCAGAAGTGCTTTTACGTTCTACTCTGTCTCCAGCGAAATCAGCATCACAGTATCCTATCAAGTTGTAATCACTTGTTATTCTATAAAACAAACCCATATTAGTAGTACCTTTCAGATACTTGAAAATTTGCTTAACTGCTATTAAGTGAGATTCTCTAGGATCTGATTGGAATCTAGCACAAATGCAAACACTGAATAGAATGTCAGGCCTTGAAGCCGTCAGATAGAGGAGAGAACCAATCATACCTCTGTAGACCTTATGTTCTACCTTTTTACTTACCTCTTCTCTTTCCAGAATGCACGTGGGATGCATTGGAATCTTTGATGGCTTACATTCTGAGAGATCAAATTTCTTCAGAAGTTCTCTGACATATTTGCTCTGATGAATGTAAGTTCCTTCTGGGGTTTGATTAATCTGAATGCCCAGAAAGAATTTTAGTTCCCCCATTAGGCTCATCTCAAATTCTGCCTGCATACATTTAGCAAACTTTCTTCCCAGAGAGGGTTTAGTTGATCCAAATATGATGTCATCAACATAAATCTGACATACTAAAATGTCATTCTTAACTGTCTTACAGAACAAGGTTGTGTCCACTTTCCCTCTGGTGAATTCCTTTTCTAACAGGAAGCTACTTAGTCTTTCATACCACGCTCTGGGAGCTTGTTTCAGACCATAGAGTGACTTCTTTAGTTTGAAAACATATTCTGTATTTTTGGAACTTTCAAAACCAGGGGGTTAGTGCACATATACCTCTTCTTCTATATAGCCATTTAAGAATTCACTCTTAACATCCATCTGATACAGAGTGATGCCTTTATTAACAACAAATGAAATTAAGAGTCTGATAGATTCTAACCTGGAGACTGGAGCAAAGGTTTCTGTATAGTCTATCCCCTCTTGCTGACTATAACCTTGTGCTACCAGTCGTGCTTTGTTTCTGATGACTTCACCTTGTTCGTTCAGTTTGTTTCTGAACACCCATTTTGTACCAATGACGTTGAATCCTTTTGGTTTGGGAACTAGATCCCATACGTCATTTCTTGTGAATTGATTTAGCTCCTCTTGCATTGCTAGAATCCAGTCATTGTCCAGAAGTGCTTCATCAATTTTTGTTGGTTCAATTAGAGAAACCAGTCCCATGAGGGATTCTTCAGAGTTTCTGAAGCTAGATCTTGTTCTGATTGGGTCTTCCTTCTTTCCTAAAATTGTTTCTTCTGGGTGATCCATGCTGCTTCTGGATGGTCTTTTCAGGAGTTGATCAACAGAAGGTGCTGGATTGCTTACAGTTACTCTTTCTAATGTTGAGGGAGTGTCTCTGTTGAGAGCTTTTGATGATTTGTCTTTAGTACCTGTGAGTTCAACTTCCATACCTGCAAGGAATTCATTTTGCTTTGACTTTTGAGAGTCAAGCTTATCATCAAAACGAACACTGATTGACTCCTCCACAATCTGTGTTTCTGTATTGTATACCCTGTACCCTCTTGAGCATTCAGAATATCCTAACATAATACACTTTTGTGCTTTAGAGTCAAACTTGTTCAAATAATTTTTTGTATTCAGGATAAAACATGTACATCCAAATGGGTGAAAATAGGAAATGTTGGGCTTTCTGTTCTTCCACAATTCATATGGAGTCTTTTCCAGAATAGGTCTTATGGAGATTCTATTCTGAATGTAACATACTGTGTTTATTGCCTCTGCCCAGAAGATCTTAGCAACGTTAGTCTCGTTGATCATGGTTCTGGCCATTTCTTGCAATGTTCTGTTCTTTCGTTCTACAACTCCATTTTGCCGGGGAGTTCTAGGACAGGAGAAATCATGCAGAATGCCTTTATCATTAAAGAATAACTCAAAATCTTTGTTTTCAAATTCTCCACCATGATCACTTCTGACTTTGACGATTCTAAGATCCTTTTCATTCTGAAATTGGTTGCAGAAGGTAACAAACACAGAGTGTGACTCGTCCTTGTGCCTTAAGAACTTTACCCATGTCCATCTGCTATAGTCATCTACGATTACTAACCCATACTTCTTGCCACTGACTGAAGCAGTTTTAACTGGTCCAAATAAGTCAATGTGCAGAAGTTCTAATGGCTTGGAGGTGGAAACAACGTTTTTGGATTTGAAAGCTGGTTTTGCAAACTTACCTTTCTGACATGCTTCACACGGAGCATCTGAATTGAACGTCAGGTTAGGAAGTCCTCTGACCAGATTGAGTTTGTTAATCTGAGATATTCTTCTCATACTAACATGTCCCAATCTTCTGTGCCAGATCCATTGCTCGTTGTTAACAGACAGTAGACATTTTACATTCTGACTTTTTAGTTCAAAAAGTTTGATTTTATAAATGTTGTTTTTCCTCTTTCCATTAAATAGGATAGTCCCATCTTTCTGACTAACAGCTTTGCATGAATTTTGATTGAAGATTATATCATAACCGTTATCACTTAATTGACTTATGGATAACAGGTTATGCATTAATCCATCAACTAATAAAACATTACTTATAGAGGGAAGATTTCCATTACCTACTGTTCCAGAGCTAATGATCTTTCCTCTCTGATTGCCTCCAAAGCCTACGTGGCCTCCAGGCTTAAGTTCTAGGCTTTGGAACATATGCCTTCTTCCCGTCATGTGTCGTGAGCAGCCAGAGTCCAGGTACCATGGTTGGTGTTTTTGCTTTGCTGCTAAAGATATCTGCCACATGTATTATTTTATCCTTAGGTACCCACATTTTCTTGGGTCCTGATTTGTTAGTTTTACCAAAACTCTGGTTGAATTTTGGTTTGATAGAGTAATCACTAGTTGTATATTTTATGTCATGTGTGTGCCCATATATAAAGTGTGAATCAATTGGAGTACGTTTTATAACTAAATCCATGGCATTTTTTGGTGTAGGTACCTTACCTTGATATCCTATCCCTTTTCTGCCATTTCTGCTAACTCCATAATCATTGAAGCCATTTTGCTTCTGTCTATGTTTTTAGCTAGAAACTTCTGAAAGCTGTGATCATACTCCTTGATGATCTCATCAGCATTGCTGGGAGTTTCAGGGATTATTTCCTTCTGAGAGTTTTGCAATTGGTTTTCTAATTTTGAAATTTTATCTTTTAACTCAGAATTCTCCAATTTGAGACTCTCAGTATTATCAGAGTCAGAAGCAAGATTCCTTTTCAGGTTTCTAAATTTGACTCTGATCTGCTGATATCTTTCCAGAATTTCATTAAGGCTTTCAGCTAGTTCAGCCTTAGTAAAGTTTATAGTAAAGTCAGGGAATACCTCTTCTGTATCTGATTCAGAGTCTGACTCAGAAGATTCACTGTCTTCTGTTATGTTTACCATGAGAGCTATGTTTTCTCTTTCATCATCTGATTCTGAGTCAGCTTCAGATGTGTCAGAATCATCCCATGTACCCATGAGACTTTTCTTCTTTTCCCTGCCAAACTTCTTTTTGGGCTTCTCCTTCTGAAGCTTTGGGCAATCACTTTTGTAGTGCCCTTGCTCGTTACATTCATAGCAGATGATGTTTTTTTTTGTTTGGCTTTCTGTTTCCTGAAAAGCCTTCAGATCTTTTGTGTCCAGAGGAGGATTCTGACCTTCTGTATCTGGAGGAAGATTCATTCTGATTTTCTGATCTTCTTGGATTCCTGAACTTCCTTTGCCTCTGCTTCCACAATTGGTTCACCCTTCTGGAGAGGAGAGACAATTCATCTTCTTCTGATGAGGACCCATCATAGGTTTCTTCCATAGCCTGCAAAACTTTGGGGTCAGTTTTTCTGTTAGATTTTAAAGCTAATGGCTTACCTTGCTTTTGAGGTTCATATGCTTCTAGCTCTATCTCGTGACTTCTGAGGGAGCTGTCAAGTTCCTCCAGAGAGATTTTGTTGAGATCCTTGGCTAGCTTAAGCGCTGTGACCATTGGCCTCCATTGTTTTGGAAAGCTTCTGATGATCTTCTTAACGTGATCAGCAGTGGAATACCCTTTGTCAAGAACTTTTAGACCAACAACAAGAATTTGAAATCTTGAAAACATATTTTCTATTGATTCACTCTCTTCCATCTTGAATGCCTCATACTTTTGAATGAGTGCAAGGGCTTTGGTTTCTTTGACTTGAATGTTGCCTTCATGCGTCATTCTCAGAGAGTCAAACATATTATTGGCAGTTTCTCTGTTTGATATCTTCTCATATTCTGAATAAGAGATGGCGCTGAGAAGAATTGTTCTGGCCTTGTGATGATTTCTGAACTCACGCTCTTGCTGATCAGACATTGTTTTCCTGTCAATCTTCTGACCACTTCCATCCACTGGGTGCGTGTATCCATCAGTCACCATGTCCCACAGATCAGCATCATGGGCCAGAAAGAAACTCTCAATTCTGTCTTTCCAGTAGTCAAAGTTCTCTCCATCAAAGACTAGAGGTTTGCCACTGAATCTGTCCCTTTCTTCATTGTTGTCATTGCTGATGTTTTGACTTGGTCCTGCCATTGTGTTTTTCTGACGCTGGATCTTGTACTGACACAGTTAAGTGTTATAAGCTCAGAACCAGGCGCTCTGATGCCAATTGAAGATGTGAAAAACACAAGAAGGGGGGGTTGAATTGTAAAACTTAAAACAAATGGTTTGACAACACAATATTTTAATACCGGTTCGTTTGATCTCAAACTACTCCAGTCCACCCGTCAAGGTGATTTCGGCTCTCTCCAACGAGGTCTTAATCCACTATTTTCAAAGGATTACAACAGCTACTTTAACAACTGTTAAAATCTTCTTGAGTATAACCACAAACCGGTTTATCTCAAGGAAATATTTCACAAATAATTGAACAAGGATGTTTTAACGTTTTCTAACAAAACAATATATCACAACTGTGATAATTACACAACTTGATCTTGGAATAAACTGAATTATCTAAAGCGTTTGAATAAGCGTGATTTGAAGGCTTGGCAAATTATGTGAGTGCATGTGTGCGTATTTTCTCAAGAAGACTTGTTTATATAGGCAAGGCAAAGATACGTTGTCCATAAAGCCAGTTTATTGACAATAACACACTTTCCTTTTGAAGAAGATCTTGTCTGAAGAGAGCCGTTAGCATTTAATCCTGTCTTGAATAATTAATAATTCTTCAGAGTCTTCTTTGCTTTAACTTATGATAACGCTTCAGAGTGTTGATGACTTGGTAAAGATCTTTGATCAGAGTTAGAGTGTATTATTTATGCGCAGATTCTGGTCATCAAGCTTCAGCGTATAATCTGGTAGCTTCAACGTGTAACACATATTACTGATCTTCTGATGCTGACATATTACTGATCTTCTAATGCTGATTCCATCAAAACTTCTGTATATATAAAACATAATTTTAAGAAGCATATTTGTTCTCTCTCTCTCTCTCTCTCTCTCTCTCTCTCTCTATATATATATATATATATATATATATATATATATATATATATATATATATATATATATATATATATATATATATATATATATATATATATATATATATATATATATATATATATATATATATATATATATATATTTGAATTTATTTATTCTTTGTATTTTGTTATCATCAAAACTCTAATCAAGGGTTGTAGAATCAAACTATGTTCTAACACCTAGTAATTCAAAGAACCAATCCGATGTGGAGAGAGGAATTTCATTATTCGATCCAGCCAATGGAACACCTGGAAATTGCCACGCATGCTTGGACCACCGCCTGTAAAAGTTAAGCCACCGGCCATGGTGGTCCCGGTCACCTTCTCCGGTGACACGAAAAATTGAAAACTGCGAAACACGCCATATCAAAGCATAAGAAAGACCCTACCCCCTTAAAATTTCCCCAGGAATCCAATGGTGGTGTCCATTTACCTTAAAAGTCCCTGTATCACTAAAACCGAAGCTTGCTTCTCCCTAAGCCCTAACAATGGTAACTTGCGGTCCTAGTTTTATTCCTTGCATGAGACACGTTTAAAATTTCACAAATAATGCAAATGATATGGATATGCCATCAAAATATGTTTATGTTTACGATTAAATAGGTTTTAAAAATCAAAATATTACCGATATGGGAGGATCGGGCTAGCGCGATTCAGAGTGGTTTGGCCTTCAACGATAGACTGGTTCACGTCATGGAGTCCTCAGAAGGGTGATGGAATGATTGGATATCACTGAGGAGGGATGGCTCGAGTGTTTGAGAGTTTCACTCTTCTTGATTTTTTTTGAAACTTTTTCTTTCTCTCTTGAGGCAGGTTGTGCACTTGTTCTTCTCCACTTAGGGTTGGAATGGCTTGGCATATATATGTGAACCACATTAGGTCAACTAGTATGGCAAGAATCCAAAGATATTAATGCCTTTCAATTTTGCTTCAAATCGTTCCAATTTTTAATATCCTTTCCCATTCATAGCTTGCACGATTTCTTTGGCTATTGACAGCACATGAGATCTCCATTCAATTCAAAAATCAATCCTAAAACAAATCATGTGATTTATTTGGATTTATTTGATTTTATTTGAGTTTTAAATGAATAAAAATAAAAATAAATTAAATAAACAAATAAATAAGGCATGGAGGGTCCCATAGGTTGTGGACCATGCTAGTACTGAGATTCAATCTTGAAAATATGGGCCCATGTGAAAAAAAATGCAATTTTGGGTATTGTTAACTTTGTGCAAATTTCCAAAAATGGTCAACTTTGACAATGCATATCTCTCTCAATTTGATCCTAAGAGGGTGTTATTAGACTTTTTATAAAGCTTAGTATGTCCTCTAAACAACCCTTTTGGTTTCATCTCCATTGGGTCTTCCATGTTCATGTAAGAAGCTTTGACCCAAAAGGTGTTTTTTGTTGACTTTTGAAAAGGACCTATAATGTCTGATTTTACATCTTTTCATGAGTACATTTCTTGAACTTGAGGGATGAATATGAGTTGTAGAGAATTGGATTCTCTTCAAAATGAGCCTTGGATGAGAAATTTCAGATAAAGTATGAGAAAGTTATGTCTGGTCAAAGTTTGGTTGACTTTTCCTGTAAAAAACCCTAATTTGCAATTTTTGACTTTTGATGAATTAGGAGCCTTTCTTGATGAATCATAATCAACCCTTGATAAAATGATGGATATCACTTCAAAATGTTGATGCTGACCAAAAATCTTGAAGTTTGACTGTATTTAGGCCACAATTGACTTTTGACCTACTACAGTTGATTTTCAGGTATTTGAGCAGTTGACTGAGCAAACTTGTTATGCAAGGTATTAAATTTGGCATGGATGATCTTGGGGACATATTAGGAAAATGGAGAACATTTGGGATCCTTTGGACTCATACATCTTTCTTGCAATTGAAACCCTAGCTTGAGCCTTATTTCCTTAGGAAGAGTATTTGTCTAATCAATCCTTAGTCAACCTTGAGGAATTGAGGACCTTTAGAGGCATATCTTGAGTGGGAGGGAAAATTTTGGGGTACAACAATTCCCCACAGAGCAGAAACAACCAGAGTTTTGATCTCCTTCTTCCCCAAGCAGGGATTATCTTCTCCAACTGAAGTATGTTTTCCCCAGCCGAGTTTTATAATTTCAAATAGTTCATAAAACCTCCTCCTGAGTAGAGTTTATTTCTCAAACTATGGAATCTCATTCACCAATAGAGTATATTTCTCTACATCGGTAAAACCTTTCAACAAAGCATTAGCTCCTCCTCATAGAGTTATCCTAAAGCAGAGTCAATCCCCAACAAATCATCCCCATTCATCATCCCCAGCGGAAATGAAGGATTCAACTTCCTTATACTTTCCAGCAGCAGTCCGGAATTTACTTTCCCGGACTAAGAAACATCACAATAGCATCCCCTATCCATACATTGTGGCATGCGCATACACATCGCATACATCCTAATCTCATTTATTTTGAGAACATCATCACAATGCATTTCATACATCATGACATTGCATATGACTAACTCTTTACCTTTTTTAGGAAAAGATAAAATCAACAAACACCGTTGACTACTTATGTGACCTAGTAGTCTTCTCAAAAGCTACGTATAACAAAGGGTTATCTCAGGATCTTTCTCAGAAATATGCCCTCACAAGACCTTCTCTGGTTCAGTCAGATCGAAACTAAGATCTCTCTGATTTCTATTCCAGTTGAAGATATTTCAAGACTTTTGTTTGGTTCAGTTGAATCGACCCTAAGATTCTTCTGATTTCCACTCCAATCAAAGTTGATACAAGACCTTCTCTGGTTCAGTCAGATCGACACTAAGATCTCTCTGATTCCTATTCCAGTTGAAGATGATCCAAGACTTTTTTCTGGTTCAGTTAAATCGACACTAAGATTTTTCTGATTCTTATCCAGTCAAAGTTAATTCAAGATTTTCCTCTGGTTCAGTTAGATCGATACTAAGATCTCTCTTATTCCTATTCCAGTTGAAGATAATCCAAGACCTTTTTCTGGTTCAGTTAAATCGACACTAAGATTTTTCTGATTCTTATCCAGTCAAAGATAAATCAAGACCTCTGCTGGTTCAGTTCAAATCAACCATTGATTTGTTACTGATTCTTTTCCGGTAGAACTTTTTCTGGTTCAGTTAAATCGACACTAAGATTTTTCTGATTCTTATCCATTCAAACATAAACCAATACCTCTACTGGTTCAGTTCGAATCGACCATTGATTTGTTACTTATTCTTTTCCAGTAGACTTTTTTCTGGTTCAGTTAAATCGACACTAAGATTTTTCTGATTCTTATCCAGTCAAAGATAAATCAAGACCTCTGCTGGTTCAATTCTAATCATCCATTGAGTTATTACTGATTCTTTTTCGATAGATCCTTTCTCTGGTTCAGTTAAATCGACACTAAGGCTTTTCTGATTTCTATTACAGTTAAAGAAACTGCAAAGCCTGTGGTACGACCAAATAACAGTTTAATCTCATTTCCCCAATAAGTCGCTGTGAAGCCTGGAATACGACCAAATAGCAGTCAACATTATCATCCTCAGCAAGTCAATGTGAAGCCTTGATCCTGACCAGATAGTAGTTCACTTCAGTCTCTTCAGTCAAGAGATGACTCCCTAGTAGAGTAATGGAAAACTGAACCTCCTAGACTTTATTCCCCTAAAAAAACATTCCCCAGAGGACTCCTCCTCGGACAGCAGGAACAGGAATCCCCACAAAGATACTACTTATGAAGTCAACATCTATTTTGGATGGCATCTTTAAGCCCATCTCCGATGAATCTCCGTCGTATTCCTAGGATGGCATCTTTAAGCCCATCTCTGACAGTCTTCTGTCATCTTTTCCAAATGGCATATGTAAGCCCATTCCCGATATTATTCACTAGCTGTCTCACTTTGGGCAAGTGCAAATTTCTGGGCACTCAAGTGTTCAATCATTTTCTACCTTCAGATCACGAAAGGAAGACAAGCCAATCTACATCTTCAGGTTTAAGAAGATTGAAAAGGGTCAGCTATTGTACCCCAAAATTTGCCCTCCCATTTTCACACAAGACATGCTCCTAGAGGTTCCCAACTTGCCCTAGGTTGACCAAGATTTGACCAGACAATCTTCCTCCTAAGGTAATGAACCCCCAACTAAGGTCTCAATTTTCATCAAGATGGTTGAGCTCCAAGGAACCCAAATGTTCTCCATTATCCTAATATGTCCTCAAGATCAACCATGCCACGTTTCATGCCTTGCTCAACAAGTTTGCTCAGTCAATTGCTCAAGTATTAGAAAATCAACCATGTTAGGTCAAAAGTCAATTGTGGCCCATGTAAATTCAAACTTCAAGATTTTTGGTCAACATCAACATTTTGAAGTGATATCTATCATTTTATCAAGGGTTGATCATGATTCCTCAAGAAATGCTCCTAACCAATCAAAAGTAAAAAAATGGCAAATTAGGGTTTCTATAGGAAAACTCAACCAAACTTTGACCAAGCATAACTTTCCCATACTTTATCAGAAATTTTCCAACCAAAGCTCATTTTGAAGAGAATTTAATGCCATACAACTTCTCTTCATCTCTCAAGTTTAAGAAATGCATCATTTAAAAGATACAAGTTCATACATTACAGGTCATTTTTAGAAAGTCAACAAAAGCCACTTTTTGCCAAGACCTTTTACATCGCGATAAATCTTCAAATGCAAAATTGATCAAAAGAGGGATTGAAGTAGACATCTTGGGATTTCCAAAAAGTACAAGATTATCATCATGATATACAAATTGAGCAAGTTATGGCTTGCCCAAGTTGGGAAAATTTTGGAAATTTCAAGATTGGTGCATTGAGCAAATTTGAATTTTTGGGTCAATGGCCTAACTTTTTAAGATTCAAATATCTTCCTAAGGTCATAGAGGACCTCTAATTTTATTTTTGCATGGCCTTGTATTTTCTACCTATTTTTTACATATTTATTTTAATTTATTTCAAGTAAATATAAAATAAATTGTATAAAATATTTAGAAATCAGCTTAGGTATGTGGCCTAATGTCTTGGCTTGCTTAGAGGCCCAAGATTTCATGCACAAGTGACCAGGTTCATCCAAGCAAAGATAAGGCATGTTTTGACAAATTTGGAAGGCCTTGAATTTGTTGGATTCTTGTTGGAAAACATGAGTTTTGGCCATAATCTTTCATATTCAATGGTGTCTCCTCCTTCCGTACTATAAGAATAACACATTGGCCAGCTCAAAGGACACACAAAAAGCCTAAAGAATTACTGCACATTTCATTCAAAAATTCCAAACTGGTAAAACTGAATTTCAAATTGCAGGTGGTTTTGATCCAAAACAAAGGCTCAGACGCGTTCCTAGAAGTCCTGAGGAACTTTTCCAACCATCACCAAGTCCTAAAATGCCACGAAACAATCCAGCCAACTCTCACGGTTTATCATTTTTTTCAATTATGTTTTGTACAATTCATGTGATATCAATATGATTTGACCATGCATTTTTGTTTATTTGAGTATTTACAAGCTTCGGGTGTAGTTGGATTGCAGTTTTGGTACAGGAATCGTACATCACCATTGCTAGGGTTCTAAGCTCAAAATTGGGGTTTCTTAAAATATCCAAAATTAGGACCAACCAAGGATACCATCTTACTCAGGAGGTTGAGAGCAATTAACCCATGGCCTCGAAGTGAATTTATTGTGCGTTTTGTGCTTGTTTCACGTGCAGGTTTTATAGTGACGGAATAAAATCTATCACTATAGGTATTTCTACCTAAGACGACAGAGGTAGGTAGGAGATGAATGCATGGCAGAATCCTATTGGGTGATTCAAATCAGTGTGTGTTTTTATTTTTTTTCTAATATTAACATTTTCTTGTATATTATATTATTGATTGAGTTTAGGTAACGAATGGGCAGGTTGGTGTAGCGGTGAGGCGCATGTTTGTGAGGATGGAGGGTCTGGGTTCGATCCCCAACCCTTGAATTTTGTTTTCTATTATATGATTCCTACAGATCAGATGCTGAACAAGTCTATAGTAACACCATGCGCCCTCACCCTCAGCCAGTTGATCACCACCGATTTAGATCAAACGATCCAGATCACCATGTGCCATCAAGGAGCGCCGTCACTGGATCCAAGCAATCTGGGCTCTCAAATGGGCCCAAGGTTTTTTTCAGAACAACACCCCCCAGTTTACTAATTAGCTCCAGGACCATTAGCTTCCCTATTTATTTTTATTTTTATTTTTTTATTTACTTCTTTTTAATCCTTTTTTATAAATCATAAAAAGAATAAAAAATAATAATCATAGATTTAAGTTTGTTTAATTTAACTAATTAATTAAATTATTTTTGACATCATTTTATTAATTTAAAAATAATTAGAGCTAGGTTTTTTATAACTCAAATATTTTCTTAACAAAAATACCAAAAATAATAGAAGTAGTTCTATTAGAATTAAGTTTTAATCAACAATCTTTTTTTTTAATTAATTAGGATTTTATTTAGTTTTTTTAGTTAATTTAGTTTAATTATTTTCTTAAAACAAACAAAACAAAAATATTTTTTAGACTTTTTTAGGTTGTTAGACGTTTCTTTCCATTTTCACGCGCGTTTATCTTCTTCTCGCATCTTTTATAATATTGTACCTACTGATGGGATGTAATAGATTAAAATAGGACTTTATTGCTTTTCTTTATTTTCTTTCCCCCATTTGGACATGTAAATGCCCCCTCCCGGAAAACATTGTAATAGCGTAGATTTAAATTCCTACACTTTAAATTTCTGCTAAATATTAACTGCTAGTAAATTAGGCATGCATGACAAGATAAAGTAAAATAACCATTAGATCACTAATCTCAAGATAATATAACTGAAAAAACACATTTCTCACACTTGCATCCTTAGGGTATTCCTCACTCGGTTGCCTCAGAAATGGTCACGTCCCTCGAGAATGGGGACGCTTTAGCAAAGACTCGTAAAATCAAAAGATCATAGTCCCTCGATGACCCTTACAGTGTTGCCTTTTCGTAAATGATCTCGTCCCTTTAACAAAAGTTGCTAAAGCGTCTCCGTATGTTGCCTTCAATGACCATAGCTTCCCTTTCGATAGTCCCTCAACATCCAACGATAGGGCTACCTACTCACTAATAGTAGGATAGCACTATCTAAAGGGTAGGAGGAAAAGAACATCCTTTTTCGAGTAGGTAGATTGTTCTTAAGTACTTGCTCAAAAACAAATTTTTACACTTACACACTTTCAAAAATCTACTTTCAAAAACGCTTTATCACACTCTTGAGGACTGATACAAGAGTTACCATAAAGCAAACAAAACTTTCAAAACACACAAACACAAACTGTTTTCAAAATGAGCAAGTACCTAAGAGCCCGTAGATAACTACGAATGAAAAGGGTGCTAACACCTTCCCTTTCCATAATCTACCCCCTAACTCAAAATCTCGAAAAAGGTCTTTTTCTGTTCTTTTCACCCTTTCCTTTGTTGGATAAAAGAAAAGTCGATGGCGACTCTTGCTTACCGCGACATTTGCGAACAAAAAAACACAAAATCAGTATTAAACAGTCGATTCTACCACCGTATCACACTGGGCTTCAACAATTTAGGCCTAGCATTTTTTTAATCACACCCCCAATTCTTGTTTTTACTACCCAGACCCATTTTCATTTTTTATTTACTTGTTTTTATTTGTTTATTTCTTTTAATGTTTTTTCTTTATTTATAAAATCAAATAAAATCACAAAAAATATTAGGTTAATATTTTCTCAAATAAATTAATTTTTGTAAATTAATTGATTAATAATTTTAACCCTTTTTTAATTTAAAACTAAATAGACTATGGATTTTAAATTAAATTTCTTTCCATGATCAAAAACAGACAAAAATGTTTTTTATACCTTAGGATTTTTAGGTGTATTTTTAATTCGCGCGTGTTATTATTTTTTGCATTTTTATTTCCATATTTTCTGTAACTGCCTATTAGAATGTAATAGAATTAATTAGGACTGTTACTTGATTGCTTTATTTTCCCCATTTTTGGACTTGTAATTAATCCCCCTCCCCGAAGCCTTGTAATAGTTTAGGATTTATCTTTCCGCATTTTAAATTCATGCAAACTATTAAACTGTTAGATACATGACTAATAGGATTGTATGGCAAGAGATTAAAATCAAACGCTAGCAAACCTAAATGCAAAGATATATAATTGAATACAACACAATTGCACATGTACACCTCTAGGGTATCCCACTTTGGTTGCCTTTGAAAAATAGTCATAACTCTCAAAACATGAGAGATTTTAGTGGCTACCCTCCGGTTTAAACATCATATGTCCCTCGATGACCCTCTCAATGTTGCCTCGATAAAAATGATCTTAAAACCCTAGGGTAGTTACTAAAGTTTCTTGCCAAGTTGCGTTTGTGACTGTATAAATATCCCTTCGAATGTCCCTCAAACATCCAACGGCTAGGGCTACCTACTCACTAATAGTAGGATAGCACTTTCTAAAGGAAAAAAAGGAAAATAACAACCCTTTCGAGTAAAAGTAGATAGTTCCTAGATGCTATGCTCCAATTTTTTTTTACACTTACACAAAACTTCTTTCAAAAACATTTCCAAAACGCTTTATCAACACTCTTGAGGACTGATACAAGAGTTATCATAAAGCAAGTTGCCTTACTAAGGCACTTTCAAAAATACTTTTCAAACACACAAAACACAAGGTATTTCAAAATGAGCTAGCAATTTAAGATCCCTAGAAAACTACGGATGGAAAGGGTGCTAACACCTTCCCTTTCCATAATCTACCCCCTTACTCAGAAAACTCTTAAAAGGTCTTTTTCTGTTCTTTTCACCCTTTCCTTTGTTGGATAAAAGAAAAGTCGAGGGCGACTCTTACTTATCGTAACATTTGCAAATACAAACACGAAACCAGTATAAACAGTCGGTTCTGCCACCATATCATAAAACTGGAGACTCTGCTGGGAAATAGTAAAAAGTGGGGTTACCTTAGAGCTTAGTTCATTTTTAAATTTCTTTATATTGTGTATTATGTATGCTTTATCTTTGAGGGCTTGTTTGAGTTGTTACTAAAATATCCTACACTCGGATCTGAGGAACCTTTTAGGTAAGCAGCAATAGATCATGGAGACTATACGGCATATACTGATATGGTTGAAGCGATGGCTACGTCAGTGTGACACATTTGTTGGTACCGGTATCCCTTGTGTTAAATTTAGGAGAATACGGGGCTGCTGTGTGGTGTCATAAAGCACTAACGAACCTTAGAACATTAATTGAACAAACTTGGCCATTAGAAAGTAGTGAGATAGCTGGCCTCAATATAAAGTTGAGGATTGGTTGATACTAGATACTACACTCATTGAGATCGGACTTTCGGGATATTTCGGCCGCGAGAAAATAACCCTTGAGCTGAAACAATGCCTGATAAAGAAAGATCGATGATATTGAGAATCCTTAGAATCCAATTACTTTTTTAGGACATGTTAAACCAACTAAACTTAAAGAGGGTACTTACCTATAAACCCCATGCATGCCTAAAACTAAGGTCTTGTTTGATTTTCTTGTGTGTGATTAAATTGTTCAAACATAACATCATGCATCATAACATCAATTTTCATTTCACTAGCCATTTAATGGATCAAGGGAATTTATCTTTGTTCTGTTTTGCAGATCATGGCTTCCATTCATAGAAATACCATCTGAATCAGCTTTGTGAGAATACATCTCCAGCTCAAATAACTAGTATTAAGGGTTCCTGAGACTTCTTCGTTCACCAAGAAATATGGTCGACTTCTCAACCTGGTTACCTCAAACTTTGATGAGAAGATGATGGGTGTACTCTTTCAGTTCTTTGACCCCAAACACCATTGCTTCACATTTCCCGATTATCAGTTGGTACCCACTATGGAAGAGTTATCTCAATTATTGGGTATACCTATTCTTGATCAGATGCCTTTTACCGGTTTAGAGGAAGCTCCAAAGCCAGAGGTCATTGCAGCGGCCTTGCATCTGAAATGGTTTGACATTGTATGCAACTGGGAAACAAGAAGTGGAGTCAAGGGTTTCCTAGTCAAGTTCCTATTAGAAAAGGATCAGTTGTTTATGGATGTCTTGGATTTCCAAGCTTTTGAGGAAGTTATGGCTCTTCTAATTTATGGATTAGTCTATTCCCTAACCCGAACTTACTCATAGATGTGAATGCTATCAAGGTTTTCCTCTCTCGTAACCCTGTGCATACTTTACTCGGAGATATATTGCTTTCTCTCAACACTCGTACCATGAAGAGAAGAGGGGCTCTTATGTGTTGTATACCATTTCTGTCTAGGTGGTTTAATTTGCACCTTCCTCAATTAGTATTGAAGAATGAAGAAAGTTTGGGTTGGTCGCGAAGGATAATGTCACTTTCTCACTCAAATATTCTTTGGCACTCCCGGTCTATGGGAGATATTTCTGTCATCGACCGCTGTGGGGAATTCCCTAATGTCCCACTCTTTGGAATTAGGGGAGGTATAACTTATAATCCCTCTCTGGCTCTGCGACAATTCGGTTATGCTCGAAGGGATGGTCCCCATGATATGCTTATCCAAGGCATTGTGTTCAACTACGAGGATGATGTTCAAGGGTATCGTCAAAGGTTCATACGAGCTTGGGGCATGGTTAACGGATTTGAGAGCAAGACTTTGGGGCCTAAGACTTCCATCCCTATGGAGCATTATCTCAAATGCGTACGAGCTCGTGCCCAAAATCTTATGATGTCATATACAACCATCTTACCAATAATTGTGGAGCCTATCACTGAAGGGGATGTTCCTTATACAGTTCTCCACCTGACATTCCCACTGATCTTAAAGAGTTGCAAAGGTCCTGGATTTAGTTGAAGAAAGAACGGGATACCTTTATAGATCAATTCTACACCAATGAGAAGAAAGTGCTGGAGCTCACGAAGCGACTTCATGAAGAAAAAATTCTTAATGTCTACTTCAGCTCGAAGAGGAAACACCCATGAGAAACCTGATTTTTTTAGAATTTTTTAAATTGTAAGCCTAAAAGGAAGTTGTAATTTGAATTTTACTAATAAAATATTTGTTTTATTTTGGCTCGCAAATTTAAATTTCCCGAAGTCCTTGAAAACATTGCATAAGCATATCATGCATATCATTACATAAGCAGGTATTTTAAGACAGGTTTCTTGTCTTTTCGTTGTTTATTTCAGCAAAAAGAAATAGCTTTTGAACAAATACTTAAGGATCTTCAAGCACATAATGCTCAATTCCAGCAGATGTTTCTGGCTCTGGCTAAGGGAAAAGAAGACCTGAAGGCTCTGATTCTCAAAGATAAGAAAAAGAAGACAAAGAAACTAGTGGGTGTCTTGAATATGGGAAGGAGATTCAGAGGACCAGCAAAGCGGGCTCTAGACATTGCAACTCTGTCAAACGAGGGAGACAATCAGGAAGAGAAGCCAAGAGAAGAAGATAATAACAAGGGGACTGATGAAGAAGAAGCCGATTACTCTGAGGAACAATATCCCCCTGTTGATGATAGATACAAACAATTGGAGGATCGCCTCAATACAATGGATTTTCAGAGGGTACCTTGTTTGGATTTCAAAGAACTGGGGTTGGTTTCTGGAGTGGTTATCCCACAAAAATTCAAAGTTCCCACTTTTGCAAAATATGACGCTGTTTCGTGTCCCAAGCTTCACCTAAGATCTTATGTCAGGAAGATCCATCCTCACACTGCTGATAGGAATTTGTAGGTTCATTTCTTCCAGGAAAGTTTATCAGGGACTCAATTGGAATGGTTCTATCAGCTGGAGGGAACCAACATTCTTAACTGGGAGGATTTGGCTGCTGCTTTCTACAGGAAGTATCAATACAATGTTGACCTCACTCCAACCCACACACAACTTCAAAGCATGTTTATGGGTTCTAGCGAGGGCTTCAAAGATTATGCCCAGAAGTGGAGAGATATTGTGGGAAGAGTTCAGCCTCCTCTGTCTGATAGAGAGCTGGTAGATATGTTCTTGGGTACTTTGTTCGGACCGTTTTTCAACCATTTGATTGGAAGCTCTTCAGTTGGGTTCACTGAGCTGATATTGACTAGTGAAAGAGTAGAAGCTGGTATCAAGAGTGGTAAGATTCAAAGGGATGCCTCTTCAAGTATAATGAAGAAGCCTTTCATGGGGAAGAAGGAAGTAAGTGTTGCCTACGGTCATAGGAATCAAAGCTGTGATGATCTCCAACTCTACATCAAACCAACAACAAAACAATCAGCGCATACAAGATGTGCCCAGAAGACAGCTCACCCAGATTAACATTTCCTTATCTCAGGTTTTGCCACACCTGTTAAAGTCTAATCTGGTTACTCTAAAGGAGGCTCCTAAAAATCCAAATACTACATCTCCTCGATATAATCCAAATGCTCGATGTGCCTACCATTCTGACAGTCTGGGGAATGATATAAACGATTGTTGGGCTATGAAAAACAAAGTGCAAGATGTCATTGAGACAAAGGAGATTGAAATTGACCCTCCGGAAACCCCCAATGTAATAACTGCACCAATTCCCAAGCATGGCCAAGGTGTTAATGCTGTTAATGATGACCTGTTTGTTTTTTCTATTGATGAACTAGCTACTCCTCTTTCGATTGTTAAAAAGAATATCTTGCAAGCCGGTTTATTTCTGGGCTATGGTAAAGGTTGCCACCAATGTGCGTCTCTACCCAATGGTTGCTTATTGTTAAAGATAGGTGTCCAGCGCCTGATGAACAACAAAGAAATTCTATTTGAAAAGACTCCCTCTACAAGAAGTTTGTGTGAAGTTATATAAATAATTACCATTTTCGATAATCCTCCCAGGGTCTCCTCCAAAAGACCCGTTAGGATTACATGCGGTCCTAAGGTTTCTCATTTAATTATCACTTTTCCTAGGCCGATACCATATTCCTCCGATAAATTTGTTCCTTGGAATTATGGGGCTAACGTTTACTACCATGGCGTTAAGAAAGACTTACTGGCCATTAAGAATGAAGATACTGAAGAGACTGAAAACATTGTTGGGACCAGTAAAATTACCAGAAGCGGAAGGATTTTCTCTCCCAAAATTTCACTGAATATTGTTGCCACTACTTTGGTTATTCCTGTTGCCACTCATGTTGCTGCTCCTGTTGCTACTCCTGTTATTACTCCTTGCTACTTCTACTGTCATTCTTGCTACTAAGTTAGCTAAGACTCGAGGCAAAGAAGTATTGGTCGAGCCTGCCCGAATGGAGGCACCTAAAGAAACCATTCCTGAGGCCTCTAAAAAGAAATGGAGGAGATTTTTAAGATCATACGAAAGAGTGATTACAATGTTGTGGAACAATCGGGGCAGACCCCATAAAAAATTTCAATACTGGCCTTACTGCTATGCTCTGAAGCCCATGATAAGGCTTTAGTAAAGTTCCTGAAGTCTGCTCATGTGCCTCAAGAGACTTCTGCCGACCAATTCGAGAACTGTGTTGCTAGTTTGACAACTGACAATGGACTTGGTTTCTCTGATGCTGATTTAGCACCCAAAGGAAGAAAGCATAATGATGCCCTGCATGTCTCTATTGAGCGAAGGGGCACTACCCTAGCTCCTGTTTTGGTGGATACAGGTTCATCAGTGAATGTCTTACCTAAGAATACTTTGGACAGATTGGACTATGAAGGACTGACTTTGAAGCCCAATAATATTGTGGTGAGGGCTTTTGATGGTTCTAAAAGAATGGTACACAGGGAGGTGGATATACCTATTAAAGATGGTTCTCAGACCTTTGACTCCACCTTTTACGTAATGGACATCCACCCGTCTTACTCCTGTTTATTGGGTCGCCCTTGGATCCATGGGGTTGGTGATGTTACTTCTACTTGGCATCAAATGTTGAAGTACCTAGTTAATGGAAAGATTATTACAATCCATGGCGAGGAAGAATATATGGTTAGCCACCTGAATTCTTCCAGGTATGTTGCGATGGACGACGAGTTCATTGAGACCCCCTGCCAAAATTTTAAAGAGGTTCCTCAAACAATTGCTGCAACCAAGATTACTGTCAATGTTCCAAAGATTACCAGACCTCCATTGAAGATGGATTCTCTGAAGGATGCCAAAACAGTAGTCGAAGAAGGTGGGTGTACCATTTGGTGCCAACTCCATGATATCCCCTACAAATCTGACAAGTTTGGTTTGCGTTTTACTTCAGGAGCCCAAAGAGCTGTTCGTCGTGCTCGCGCCTGAGTACCACCACTATGCATCAGCAACCACGAAATCAATGCTTTGGAGGATAGTGATAGTGACTGCAACATGGACAAATGGACCTTCCCAACTATCAACGGTGGACTCAACAATTGGGAGGCCAAGGATTTTGTTCCCATTACTTTTATCCAGGAGTAATTGTCTTTTTTTTGGAATATGTAATATTTAAACAATTTAAACTCTAAAGCCTTGTGCTTTACCCGAGGCACAATGGTCTATTTGTGAGGGTTATTACTTCATCTTCATATGTCATTAATAAATCACTGGACGTTTTGCATACAAGTTTTATGCACTCTGTCTTTCTTTTCTACTTTTATTTTAAACAACTATGCTCTCTTACACACACCCACATATCAAACTACAGATCCACATCCACTCTGGATCCCATTGATAACGGTTATGCTATTACCAATTATGACTTTGAAAATCCATCTACCAAGCTGAGGACGAAGGTGGGGAAGATTGTGAAGTACCAGGAGAACTTGCCAGACTGTTACAACAGGAGGAAAGGGCAATACAACCTCATGAAGAGTCGGTTGAGACAGTAAACTTGGGTACTGAAAAGGATAAAAAGGAAGTCAGGATAGGTGCCAACTTGGAACATAGTGTCAAAGAATGGTTAATTCAAATGTTACATGACTATGTTGAGATCATTTCCTGGTCACACGAAGACATGCCGGGGTTGGACACTGATATTGTGGTTCATCATCTACCAACGAAAGAAGACTGCCCTCCAGTGAAACAAAAGGTTCATCGTATGCGTCCAGAGATATCAGAAAAGATTAAGGTCGAAGTCATGAAACAATTCAATGCCAGTTTCTTAGCCGTTACCTCTTATCTATAATGGGTTGCTAATGTTATTCCGGTACCTAAGAAGGACAGTAAGGTACGTATGTGTGTAGATTATAGAGACTTGAATAGGGAAAGCCCCAAGGATGACTTCCCGCTTCCCCATATTGATGTTCTGGTTGACAACACCGAACAACATAAGAAATTCTCCTTCATGATGGTTTCTCCGGGTACAGTCAGATCAAAATGGCACCTGAGGATATGGAGAAAACAACCTTCGTCACGCAGTGGGGGCACTTTCTGCTACAAAGTTATGCCATTTGGGTTAAATAACATTGGGGCAACCTATCAGCGTGCCATGGTAGCTCTGTTTCATGATATGATCCATCACGAGATAGCGGTATGCGTCGATGATATGATAGCTAGGTCTCAGACTGAAGAGGAGTACCTTGATCACCTGCAAAAGCTATTTGAAAGACTGAAGAAGTACAAACTGAGACTGAACCCGAATAAGTGCAGCTTTGGAGTAAGATCTGGTAAGCTCTTAGGCTTCGTTATCAGCGGCAAAGGTATTGAAGTAGACCCCGCAAAGGTTAAAGTTATACAAGAAATGCCAACTCCCCGCACTGAGAAGGAGGTCAGGGGATTCTTGGGACATCTAAACTAAATTGCCAGATTTATTTTCCATCTAACCGCTACTTGTGATCCAATCTTCAAATTACTAAAGAAAGATCAAGCAGTGAAGTGGAATGACGATTTCCAAACCGCCTTTGACAAAATTAAGGAATATCTCCAAGAGCTTACAATTTGGATGCTGCCAGTTGAAGGAAGACCTCTGATCATGTACTTAACAGTATTGGAGAATTCAATGGGGTGTGTGCTGGGGAGGCATGACGAGTCTGGTCGAAAAGAGCATGCAAAATACTACCTCAGCAAAAAGTTTATCGACTGTGAAATAAGATACTCACTGCTCGAGAAAACTTGTTGCGCTTTGGCATGGGCTGCTCGCCGACTAAGACAATATATGTTGACTCACAATACCTTGTTGATATCTAAAATGGATCCTATCAAATACATCTTTGAAAAGCATGCTCTCTCCGGAAGAATAGCCATATGGCAAATGATCCTGACTGAATATGATATTCAGTACACAACCCAGAAAGAAATCAAGGAAGTGTATTAGCTGATCATTTGGCTCATCAGGCTGTAGACGACTGCCAATCCATGAATTTTGAATTCCCGGACGAGCACATCATGTTAGTGACTGATTGTGAAGAACCTGGACTGGATGAAGGACCTGAAAAAGGATCCCGATGGACTATGGTTTTTGACAGAGCTTCCAACGCACTCGGCAATGGAATCAGTGTTGTGGTTATATCTCCCGAAGGCTGTCATACTCCTTTCACTGCCAGGCTATGTTTTAATTGTACCAACAATATGGCTGAATATGAAGCATGCATTACGGGTCTCAAAGCTGCTACAGATTTGAGAATAAAATTGCTAAGTGTACATGGGAACTCGGCCCTTGTAATCAGTCAAATCAAAGGAGAATGGTACACGAAGCATCCTAATCTCATCCCTTATCGGGAGCATGTGCTGACACTGATCCCATATTTTGAAGAAGTTACCTTTGAACATATTTCCTGAGAAGAAAATAAGTTAGTGAACACGCTAGCTACCATATCATCCATGTTCAAAGTCAGATGGGATAATGAAGACCCTCAGATCACTATTGAGAGGTTGGACGAACTGACATACTGTTATGAGATTGATACTGAAGGGGTGGTGGACAAACCTTGGTTCCATGAAGTAAAAAGATACCTCGAAACTCAAGAGTATCCTGAGGGGGCTTCTGTAAATGATAAGAAGTTCCTAAGAAGGTTCTCTGCCAAGTTTTTCCTCAGTAACAGAATTCTCTACAAGCACAACCACGATTCTACTTTGCTTCGAAATTCTCTAGTGGGAACGCAATGGCTAAAAAGATCCTACGAGCAGGGTACTACTGGTCTACTATGGAAGCAGACTGTTATCCACATTCATGAATTTGTTACAAGTGCCAGATCTGTGTTGATAAAGTACATGTGCCTCCAGTTCCCTTGAATGTCTTGACTGCTCCCTGGCCATTCGCAATGTGGGGTATTGATATGATTTGAGAGATTAGACCTACCACTTCTAATGGGCGCCGCTTCATCCTGGTTTCCATTGATTACTTCATAAAGTGGGTCGAGGCAGCCTCATTTGCTTTTGTTACCAAGAATGTTGTGGCTTGGTTCATCATACATAACCTTATCTGTCAGTATGGCATCCAGAAAGAATCATTACAGATAATGGTACGAATCTGAATAATACTATGACCACCGAGCTCTATACATAATTCAAGATTCAATATCATAACTCTGCTCCTTACCGGCCGAAGATGAATGGCAATGACGAGGCTGCTAATAAAAACATCAAGAAGATCATACAGAAGATGACAGTGACATACAAAGACTGGCATGAGATGTTACCATTTGCTCTTCATGGTTACCGTACCTCAGTACGTAGGTTAACAGGGGAAACTCCTTTCTCTCTGGTATACGGTATAGAAGTTGTCCTACCCATTGAAGTCCAGATCCCTTCCTTGAGAATCATGAAGGATGCAGGTTTGAATGAAGACGAATGGGTCCAGACTCGACTTGACCAGTTGAACCTGGTTGACGAGAAGAGGCTCGGGGTTGTCTGTCATGGTCAGATGTACCAAAAACATATGATTAAAGCTTTTAACAAGAAGGTCAAATGTCAGGTATATTAGGTAAGTGACCTAGTAATCAAGCGTATTATCCTGTCGCAAGGTGATCCCAGGGGAAAATGGACTCCCACATACGAAGGGCCATTTGTGATCAAGAACATATTTTATGGTGGAGCTATGATCTTAACTACTATGGACGGTGACGATCTTCCATACCCTGTGAACACGGACATAGTTAAAATATACTACGCGTGAAAAGAGACCCACTAGGTTGACTGGCCTAGGAAAAAATAAGGGCACCCCGGTGAACCAAAAGGGTTCGGTAAAAAATTAGGGATATACATATTGGAAAAATCGGTACACCCGGCAAGTCAAAAACCTAAAAAGGCGGCTTGGGCAAAAAAGGATATCCCGGTGGACTGAAAACTCGAAAGGGTGGTCCAGGAAAAAGTTGGGGATTAAAAAGTGTATAACTATGTCCCATCAGATCACCTTATAGACAAACTTCGGTAACAAGTGGCAAGTTCAAATGGTACTAATCAATCCAGTCAACTTCGACAAGCAGCAAAGGGATGAGAAGCTCAAAGATATAAAGGTAATAGCAGAATGGGAACCCAATGGGGTCGTTTCACATAGATGTGTTTCCTTGTACACTATTTTTGTATAGTTTTCATTCTTACGATATCATTCTGTTACTAGAATGTCTGTCTCTTTGTACAAAAACACCTGTTATAGGAAAAATTCTTTAGATTAATACAAAACTATCTCTTTGAAAGTATAAAACTATTTGTTTTTGTTTTTCTGTTTTGTTTGCAAAAACATCCAATAATTATTTTTGAATAAATTCATTTGAATGTGATTACTGTTTACAAAAACACGCGTAAAAAAACAGAAAGACAATTACTAATGGCTTTAAGAAACAAGACCGCATCTAAAAAGTCATATGCAAACCCCCGCAAATACTTTGTCCAACAGGTACAGAGGAAGAGGCATCCTACTACAAAGTCACTACCATATCCTCAGTATACAACCTAACGATGTCAAAGTTTATGTTATCCCCAGCAGATCAAGAATCTCCAATCATTTCCCCGACATCTTAAAGAATTCCCTAGCCTGCTTTACAAACTTCTTGGTTTCCCCAATAGGGATTCATAAAAATCCCCAAGCATTTTACGGAGTTTTCTTTCCCTATTAGAGTTTATTTCTCTAGCCACTGAAGTTCATCTCCCAGCATTTCAACTTCAATAAAATTTGAGGACTTACATTCTTCATCCCCAACAACAATCAGGGATTTATTTTCCCCAGTTCAACAACATTGCAATAGAACAATTGATACATTCACATATTGCATTCATACATCATTTTACAAATGCCATAGCATATGCAGTACAAATGCATATATCGTAGTATCATTTATTTTGAGAACATCATTACCCAATGCATTTCATGCATCATGACATTTCATACATCATGACATTTCATACAACTAATTCTTTACCTTTTCAAGAAAGTTCACAAGCAGATAAATATAATCATCAATTTTCAATAGTTCCAGATTAATTCCTGAAACCAGACATGGCAACTATCTGTGAACAATTGATTGTAGATCAATTCCAGAAACAAGACGGGGCGACTATCTACAAGACTAGGTTAGAGATTAATTCCTCAAACCAAACAGGGCAACTATCTCAATGGCCAACAAGAACAGTTCCAGATTAATTCCTGAAACCAGATAGGGCAACTATCTGTGAGCAACTGATTGTAGATCAATTCCAGAAACAAGACGGGGAGACTATCTACAAGACCAGGTTAGGGATTAATTACTGAAACCAGACAGGGAAACTATCTCAACGACCAACAAAAGCAAGTTCCAGATTAATTCCTGAAACCAGACAGGGCAACTATCTGTGAACAACTGACTGTGGATCAATTCCCGAAACAAGACGGGGCAACTATTTACACGACCAGATGTAGAAGCCCTACCCAGGCTCCGTCTAATATATTTACAAATGTAGCTTTACACAGACTCATCCTGAAGCAATCTTACATGGATTCCTTCTCACAATTTCCAAATGCAGCTTTACACGGGCTCATCCTTAAGCAATCTTACACGGATTCCTTCTCACAATTTCAAAATGCAGCTTTACACGGGCTTATCCTGAAGTAATCTTACATTCATTCCTTCTCATCCCGAAGTAGACCTACATAGGTTCCTTCTCATATATCTCCAAATAGCAGTTTACAACACTGCAAAGCCTGGACCCGACCAGATAACAATCAACCTCTTCAATTACTGCAAAGCCTGGATTTCAACCAGAAAACAGCTAACTTTCATCTCTCCAGTCCAAAGATAACTCCTCAGTAGAGCCATGGACAACTAAAGCACCTAAACTTTATTCCCCACAGAGTGTTTCTTCAAGCAAAATAATCGAAATCAACATTCCCTATCAGAGTCCTTCTCAAACAACACGAATAAGAATCCCCATAAAGAGACCTCATATGAAGTCAACATCTACTTTGGATGGCATCTTTAAGCCCATCTCCGATAACTCTCAATAATCTTCTCCAAATGGAGTCTGTAAGCCCATTCCTGATATCATCAACCAACAACGTTACTTCACGCGAGTATAAATTTCTGGGCACTCTGGTGTTCAATCATCTTCCACCTTCAGATCACAAAAGGTAGACAAGCCAATCTAAATCTTCAAGTTGAAGAAGATTGAACATGGGAAGCTGTTGTACCCTAAAATTTGCCCTCCCATTCTATTCAAGGCATGCTCATTGAGGTCTCCAATTGCTCAAGGTTGACCAAGAATTGACCAGACAAATTCTCCTCCTAAGCAATGGATTTCCATCTAAGGTTTCATTTCTCACAAAGAATTTTGGTTTGCAAAAGCTTCAAATGATTTCCAGGGCACCCTATATGCCTCAGCATAATGGCATAGCTGAAAGAAAGAAAATAAGTGTACGGAACATGATGAGGTGTATGTCGAAAGCTAAGAATATGTCTAACACATTTTAGGCTGAAGCAGCTTCGACAATAGTATGCATTCTAATTAGATACCTAACGAAGCAGTGTTAGCTGGGAATTTCAATTACACAAGTCTTAACTAATGGAATACGATTGAAGAAAGAATAGTTAGAAAGAAAGTCTGAGAATGCTTTTATGAAGTCTTCGATTGATGAAGAGCTAGTAAAGAGCTTCAAAGGGTTCGTTTTAGAATTATTGAAAAATAAGCTATTCGAAGCATTACAAGGAAAGACATTTCGACTGTCATGTTGATTGAATTGGCGCTTCAAAAAGAAGAAGATTTTGAATTCAAAAGCTCTGAAGAAATACATGGAAGTCTAATGGTTCGAAGGACATGCAACCTTAGAACATGGTGGGATTTCATAGAAGGACTTAGGGTCGAATCAGCCAAATGTAAATCATCTTAGAGTTTTTTGGATCAATGTGTTTCAGGCATGTACCTAGACAGGCGAGGAAAGAGTTGGATGATCGAAGTGAAGTCTTGGTGCTCATAAGTTATCATTTGATTGGTGCATACAAGCTGTATTCACCAATCGAAGATAAACTGGTGATCAATAAAGATGGGCTTGAGGACGAAAGTAAAAGGTGGGATTGGAGTCAAAGTTCAGTTCGACAAGAATCAGACACCTGCACAACATTGTTCAAAGAATATGAATAGAATGAAGCTTCGGCAAGTCAATAGGAAGAGGTGATTCTTCGATTGGTCGAATTGAAGGAAAGGAGATTGAAAAGAACAGAACAAAGCTTCGATAAGTCCAAATGAAGAGGTGATACTTCGATTGGTCTAATTGAAGGAAAGGAGATGGAAAGGAACAAGAACTGTTCGATTAGGATGATGTTTCGATATCAAGCAATCGATGTAGATGGTGACTTAATTAAAGAATCCATGACGATGAAGCCTTGAGCAATTCGAATTGGAACTCAGAGCCGTCGAAAAGAACAATTCTTAGGAGTTGGTCAAAAGAATCAATTGATGTGAAATGAAGATGTAAGTCGAAACAAACACCTAATGGGACGAAACCTGTCCAGGTTCACTCAAAGTTCAAAATGGCATGAAATATCTAAGAATGGCAACTTTTCAAATTTGATGATTTTGCTTTCAAAGCCATAGTTAATGGCTGATTCATGCCATATGTGTTCATCACCACGCCCCTATAAGTACAAGACTAAATTAGAAGCAAAGGGACACATAAATTTCCTAAAAGAGCCACACGCACAAACTGCCTATTGAAGCTCCACAAAATTGTAAAAGATTCAACAAAATTGTCAAACTCGAAACAACCTTTACATGCCTTCTCAATCCAAACTAACGCCCAAATTATTCTCCTGAGACTTCCAGGAAGTCACCCCGGCCCTTACACGAGTTGTTCCATGCCCAGGGTGACAGATTGAAGCATCTCCGATTGGTAAGGATTTACAAAATCAAAATTGTATTTCCAGGCCATTCAAATACATATTACTTGCATATTTGCACTGCTAATGTTGTTTGTATTTGTATGAACGTATCCCATGTAAGATAACATGCAGGAATAAGATTGTGCCATCATTAGGGAACGATTTGAATTTTCCTTCGAAGCTCATGATACATGCAGTTTCAAGCTAAAACAACCCAGATTCAGACTCAGGTGGTTCGAATTAGGGGGTGCGAATTAAGGGGAAGGACCTGTGTTCGACACCCAGGTCATGCATTTTGTTTTTTTCTAACATATTATATAAAGATCTGATGTTTCAAGTCCAAACATGTGCATCGTAAACCATCAATCCAAGCCATCAGATCACCACTTGATCCAGATGCAGCGCCTCCAACGCACAGACCACCATGCACTCTCCAGAGCATTCCTCACTGGATTCGCTGGAAACCTGGGCTTCAACAATTTAGGCCTAGCGTGTTTTTTAATCACACCCCCAGTTCTTGTTTTACTACCCAGGCCCATTTGCGTTTTTTATTTACTTGTTTTTATTTGTTTTTTTCTTTTAATGTTTTTTTCTTTAATTATAAAATCAAATAAAATCACAAAAAATATTAGCTTAACATTTTCTCAAACAAATTAATTTTTGTAAATTAATTGATTAATTATTTTAACCCTTTTTTTTATTTAAAACTAAATATACTTAGGATTTTAAGTTAAATTTATTTCCATGATCAAAAACAAATAAAAAGATATTTTATACCTTAGGATTTTTAGACGTATTTTCAATTCGCACGCGTTATTATTTTTCGCATTTTTATTTCCATATTTTCTGTAACTGCCTACTGGGATGTAATAGAATTAATTTAGAGTTTTACTTTATTGCTTTATTTTTCCCATTTTTGGACATGTAATTAATCCCCATCCCCGAAGCCTTGTAATAGTTTAGGATTTATCTTTCTGCATTTTAAATTCCTGCAAACTATTAAACTGTTTAGATGCATGACTAATAGGATTGTATGGAAAGAGATTAAAATCAAACGCTAGCAAACCTAAATGCAAAGATAAATAACTGAATACAACACAATTGCACATGTACACCTCTAGGGTATCCCACTTTGGTTGCCTTCGGAAAACAGTCACAACTCTCGAAATATGAGAGATTTTAGTGGCTACCCTCCGGTTTCAAGATCAAATGCCCCTCGATGACCCTCTCAATGTTGCCTCGATAAGAATGATATTAAAACCCTGGGGTAGTTACTAAAGTTTCTTGCCCAGTTGCCTTTGTAACTGTATAAACGTCCCTTCGAATGTCCCTCAAACATCCAATGGCTAGGGCTACCTACTCACTAATAGTAGGATAGTGTGATACGGTGGGAGAAATGACTTGGGTGTTTTACGTTTTATCGCAAATGTTGCAGTTTAGCAAGAGTCGCCATCAAATTTTCTTTTATCCAAAAGGAAAGGTGAAAAAGCACAGGAAATACCTTTGAGATTGTTTCTTGAGTTCGAGGGGTAGATTATGAAAAGGGAAGGTATTAGCACCCTTTTCATCCATGGTTTTCCATGGGCTCTTAGTTACGTGCTAGATCACTTGCTTTTGTTTGAAATTGTGCTTTTGTGTGGTTTTTGAAAGTATTTTGTAAAGAGGCCATTGTTTAAGCGAACTTTGTAATGATTATCGTTTGTAAGAATGTATACAATGATGTTAATCTTTTGAAAATATTTTCAAGTTTGAAAGAGGTTTTGAAAGTGTCAGTGTTTTTTTTTTTTAAAATAGCAAGGATGTTTTGTTTTTGAATTTGAGCAATTAATTAGGAGCATTCTACCTACTCAAAATTCTTTCATGTTCATTTCCTCTTTTCTTTGACATTGTTATCTCACCATTGATTTGGTAAGTAACTCTATCTTTGGATGTAAACGGGACGGGCGTGGGTCATCGTATAACCATGATTAGCAATGTTGCAAGGTATCTTAGCATTCTCTTTTAGGGACTAAGATCATTTGAAAGGCAACATGGATAGCGTCATCGAGGGACTATGATCTTGTATTTTACTTGTTTTTGCTAAGATACCTCCCATGCATAATATGGCCATTTTTATAAGACAACAAAGTGGATTTTACCCTAGGGGTGCTAGTGTGCAAGTGTATTGATTTTCATGCTTTGTTTAGTCTTTGATTAGGGTTTGCTACTTGTTGATTTTATCTTCTCATACAAACCCTAATTACTAGCATTTATATAAAGCGATAAATTGCGAAAAATAAAATTACTACGCTATTACATCATTGGAGGAGGGGGTGTACAAATTTACAAATGGGGATTTTGCAAGTAAATTAAACCTAATTATCTATTACAACCATATTGAATAAATGTGCAAGAATTGAACAAATAAAAATGCAAATGGGTAAAGAAAAGATTTTTTTGTTTGGATTTTTATTAAAGGGGTTTAACCTAATTATCTAAGAGAAAATAATTGATTAAGATAAATAAAATTAAATCTAAACTAGATAAGAAGAGAAATTAAGTTTGAAAGCATTTTTTTAGGGTTTTTTATGGAAGGTTTTTGCTTTAATTAAAAAATAATGAAAACAAAAATATTTTTATGATGTTTTTTTATATTCATAAAATAGGTATTATAAATAAATAGTGTGCAAAAAATAAACTCAAAAGGAGTTTTTTTGATTGGTTAAATAAAATGCTAAAGTTTGTTAAAAAGAATGAAATTAATGAAACAAATAAGTGGTAAAAAAGGGGGGGTTTGGTCCTGCCAAGGTTTGAACTCAGGAAATCAAGATCATTGGCTCAAAAGATTACCACTAGGCCAGGCGTGTTTGCTTGTCAACCATGTATTTGCATGACCATATATGAGAAAACTGCTTCCTGAAATCACAAAAATCACAAAAATGCAAAAGGGGGGTTCACATTGGTTCGAACCCTCGCCCTTATGGTCAAAAAAGACTTAATATGCGCGCGCTTGCCACTGGGGTGGCTTGTACATCCGGTCATTAAACAACTTTCATTAAATATAAAATAAAACAAGTCATGGATATTTGAAATCATCTTGTTCCTCCTTCACGCGCGCGCAGAACACAACATCCACCATTGTTAACCCTGTAACTTTCTCATTTCTTGACCATTTTGAAAAGTACAAACATGAAACTTGCTGGAAATTTCATCATAAATTTAACCATATAATTTAATTAAGCTAAAAATCAGAGATTAAACTTAATTTTGTTTGATACCAAATGCGTGCCCTAACTGTTCAGAAGCAAAATTATCCTAACACAAGCAAGTAAAATGAAAACTAGGGACGTGGTCAACTTGAGGGCAATAATATCTACATTTTTACTTCAGAATGTATGCACAAAGGATGCTTGTATCAAGATATTGAAGTTTGAAAACTTACCTCTTCCAGCTGGATTTGAATATGGACTTTGAGCAAGTTTTGAAGAGGGAAGATGATCTGGTTAGCTTGCATGAACCTTCCTGAATGTGTTGCAAGTCTTACTTTGCCTTGAGGATGGCTGAAACTCCCTACTCAAGTCAAGCTACAAGCTTGAGTTTCAAAAATGGTGGATGATGAAAATGTGATTATAGTCTTGAAACATGGACTTTGATCATTTGTATATGATGTATGTAATATGTTTGGATGATTAGAAATCAAAACGCACGAGTGAAAATGGAGATGGTGAGTTCTGGCTTCAAACTGTCAAGTTTGGGCAGATTCCAGGAAATATGGAGTTTGGGAAGTTTTGAGAGAGTTGTTAATCATATATTGGCTTGCAATAAACTTGTTCATATGTATGGAAAATGTTTTACATCAAATGTACTCCAGATTTCTGAGTTCTAGCCTTTTGGCTCTATAACTTACTTTTGAAGAAAAGTGAGAAGACAAATCTCAAAGTGTTGTACAAGCATGTTCTGAGTTCAAAGAGGCTTTAGACACATTGCTTTTGGTTTATAGGGGTTGTGTGTGCATAAATAACAATTTCAAAGCTCAAGAAGTTGACAATTGCAAAAGTGATGCTTTATCAAAATGGAAATGGCAACATTGTGCCATAAATGGAAAATTTACTTGGATAAAGCTTGAATAAAATGGATAATAGCTCAAAAGCAAGTGTAATCTTATTATTATGGATAGATCTTGAGGTTTATAGGCCGGTAAAACAATATTTTGCAGCATAGGTTTGAAATTGAATTCTTGTTCATCACAAAATGACTTGTAATTCAAGTGTGAAAACCCTAACTTTATCTCTTCGATTCTCCCTACTTAAGAATGATCTCAAGGAGTTATTGGACATTTTGGAAATCTTTTAATGTTCTATACAACCCATATTTGAATCACTTTTGAAAATTACCCTTGGAACTATATGAAAAGTGTCATGAAGTTAGGTCAAAATCCTGACCAAAACTAGGGCAAAATTTCACGAAGTGTTCCAATTCAAGACCATGACTTTATGAACTAATAACTTGAGATCCTATCACTTGTAGGAGAAGTTGTGCAAATCAATGTTGTATATATCATGGATATATACAACTTTCATGTTGAAAGTTTCTTTTGAATCCTCTTGCATCATGGTGAAAAATTGGCTTAAAGTTATGAAAAAAACATGAAATTTAAACACTTAGAAAAATTTCTAAGTTAGAAAACTTTGACTTTTCAAAATGAAATTTTGACTTTTTGATTTCTTGATGAATAAGTTTCATATTTTGACATGTTTTGATGAATTGTGATCTTTGACATTGAATTTTGACCAAAAAGTCAAAGTTTGACTTTTCAGTGTACAGTTGACTTTAGATCAGTTGACTGAAAATTCATTGTCAATCCAATTGATCTTGAGCAATGTTTTGGGTCATGCCATTAGGTAAAAATGATGCAATTGAACTCTTGAAATCATGCTTCAAACCAATTGACCATTTGCTAGGTCAAAAATCAGAAATTGCCCCTTCTCAATCAAAACCCTAATTTTGACCATTTTGCCCTTTTGATGATTTGATCAAATTTCTTGGGGAATTGTGGTCCAATATTGATCAAATAACACATATGAGTTTATAATATTGATGTGGATAAAAAATTATGAAGTTTGACTGTAAATTGGTCATAGTTGACTTTTTTCCCAATACAGTTGATTTTTAGGTCAACTGCTCAATTGACTGAGCGAAAGTGTGATCCAAGGATTGAAACTTGACATGAGAAATATTGAGGATCCATAATGATCCATGAAAGTCATATGGGGAATTGGAAGTTAAAATATCCTTGTGCAATCTCAAACCCTAATTTTGGTCATCAATGCTTAAGGAGGTGTCTTGAGCTCATCAACCCTAATGCAGTCTTGAGTCAATGGAGATCTTGTGAGTAAATTCTTGATAAATGAGATGGAAAATTTTGGGGTACAACAGATAGCACTGTCTAAAGGAAAATAGGAAAATAACAACCCTTTCGAGTTAAAGTAGATAGTTCCTAGATGCTATGCTTAAAACAAATTTTTACACTTACACAAAACTTATTTCAAAAACATTTTCAAAACGCTTTATCAACACTCTTGAGGACTGATACATGAGTTATCATAAAGCAAGCTGCCTTACTAAGGTACTTTCGGAAATACTTTTCAAAACACACAAAACACAAGGTATTTCAAAATGATCTAGCATCTAAGAGCCCGTAGAAAACTACGGATGGAAAGGGTGCTAACACCTTCCCTTTCCATAATCTACCCTCCTTACTGAGAAAACTCTTGAAATGTCTTTTTCTGTTCTTTTCACCCTTTCCTTTGTTGGATAAAAGAAAAGTTGGTGACGACTCTTGCTTACCGCAACATTTGCGAATACAAACGCAAAACCAGTATAAATAGTCAGTTATGCCATCGTATCATAGTTGGCCTTCAACAGATGTTCTAAGGCTTGGGGTAATGATATGCTTATCCTCGTGAACTATCTTCGAGGAACTTCAGATCTTTGATTGTTGGATGATTATCTTTGAACAGATGGAGGGTTGGAGATCAAAACATCATTAACACATGGGCAGTGATCCTTCTTGGTATGGGCCCTTGACCCATAAACAACATTGGCTTCTTTCTTTCCAGTAAAGGGTTTCTTTATGGTGCTTGATGTAGAAGCAGATGTCATGGGAATTTTTCCACTCTTGATTCCACTCTCAACCCTTTCACCAGTCAGAATTAACTCAGTGAAATCGGAAGATGAACTACCAATTAGCAAGTTGAAATAGGGTCCCTGTGATACGGTGGGAAGAACCGACTGTTTTTGGAATGCTGGTTTGCGTTTTGCGTTTATTTTTGCAAAATGTCGCGGTAAGCAAGAGTCGCCACCGACTTTTATTTTATCCAACAAGGAAAGGAAAAAGCACAGAAAAATTCCTTTTTCGAGATTATCTCTGAGTACGGGGGGTAGATTATAGAAAGGGAAGGTATTAGCACCCTTTCTATCCGTAGTTATCTACGGGCTCTTAGGTATTGGCTCATCATTTTCAAAAATTGTTTTCTTTATGCTTGTGGGTTTGAAAAAAAAAAGTTTTTGTTTTTAACTTCGATTTAACTCTTGATTCTATCCTCAAGAGTGTAATGAAGTGTTTTTGAAAACTTTGTTTATAAAGGAGTGTAAGTGTAAAAAATTTGTTTTATTTTTGATGAGCAAGTATCTAAGAACTATCTACCTACTCGAAAAAGGAATCATTATATGCTAGTTTCCTTTAGACAATGCTATCCCACTATTAATGAGTAGGTAGCACCGTCGTTGGAGTTTGAGGGTCAATTAAAAAGAGGGACATACGGTCACTAAAGAAATGTTAGGATGTATTAGCGGTAACCCTAATGTCTTAGATCATTTATTCGAGGAAATGATATCCGAGGCAACTGTTTCGAGGAAACTATGATCTTTTAGACAAGAAGACGACCTCTAAAACAACCTATACTTAATGACCGTGTACAAAGGCAACCAAGTGGGGTGTACCCTAAGAGTGCGCATGTGCGAGTGTGTCGTTTTCAGTTTATTTTTATCTTTGCACATGTTTAGGGTGATCTAATTTGATTTTAGATTAAGCATTCATTCTTGTCATGCAAGCCCTATTACCAAACATCTAACAGTTGTATAATTTGCAGAATTAAAATGCGGAAATTAAAACTAATTATTACAAGGCGTCGAGTATTTACATCGTCAAAAACAACCCTTTGAAAATAAAATAAAGCGGTAAAAAGTAAACGTCCTAATTAATTATTACATACCGGAAGCATATACATCAATTGGATAAAGAAAAATAAAGCGCGACGCGAAATTAAATCGAATGCGAATTAGGGTTTTGACCCTTTTAAAAGAAGATGCTCTTTTTTGTTGTTTTTATTTTAAGAAAAATAAATTAAATCCTAAATTAAATACTAAATTAATTATTAAATAAATTAATGAAAAAAAAATAATTAATGACATGTTTTTTTGGAGTTTTTGATATTTTAAGAAAGAAATTAGAATGGTTAAATTAATGATTAAACCTATTAAATTCTAATTAGCTTTATTTATTTACAAAAATAAATTAAAGTTATTCTAGAATTAAACCTAATTAGTTAGTTGGTATTTATTTAATAATAAAAAAATAAAATTCTGAATTTAATTGGATGAAAAAGTATTTTTGGTAATATTTTTGATAAATAAAGAAAATTAATTGTTTGGTTAGAAAATTAATTAAATAAAAATAAAGTAATTAAATAAAATAAACTATTAAATAAAATATATATGAGAAAGAAAGAGTGGGCCTGAAATCTGGAGGTGTGGAAAGCAAATTTGTTGGCCAATTAGCCGAAAGTCCAATTGACTTTCTTGATTTGCTGCATATGCGTTGACCTGGCTCTTTGGTGGACCTTTGATGATGACCACCAGATCTGGCCACCTGGCCATCTGGAACGCTGATTGATGAGGGAGTATGATAGAAATATGGCCTATGCGCACACATGATCGCCTGAAAGAAAATGGAAAAATGCAAATTGCTGGAGGCAGGGATCGAACCCCTGACCTCCAGCCTTTGGGCCTTTAAGCGCTTATGTGGCCACCACTGGGGCGTGTTGTTGTTTTGTTAATAATAATGCAAATGAAATATAATATATAAAACAAAGTTTATTGCTAGAAAATAAAAAAACGCGCGCGTAATTTTGAACGAGCAAATAGGTGGACGACACGTCTTCGTCCCTGTCCTCCCAGAACTGTAACTTTACCTGCGGATTTTTATCCGCAGCAAAAAGCGCAGCTTCTTTCTAAAATCCTCCTCAGGCTATGAAAACGATTTCTAAGGACATGGTTGAGTTCGTATCAAACCACTGATCATAAACATGGCCAATATTATGGCCAATTTTCCATGAAATGGAAAACAAAAACAAGAACAAAACCATAATAATGGTAGATTTTGCTACAGGTCAGATAATCAAAATCAAATGATGCCAAAAGATTGTAAATGATGTGAGGATTACAAATATGCAATTAGTTTTTGTTATAGATGCAAGAATAATGCGAATCAAAATCAAGAATATGGCAGATCCGTGAGAGACTTACAACGCTCTAGGAAGCTTGAAAACGCGTGGTTTGGATTGGGTTAGCTTCTAGAGATGGCCAGCAATCGATTGAGACAAGTCTCAAGCCCTGAAAATGTCTCTAACCTTGATTTCAAAGTCACACGTTTTCTGGTTTTTGTAAGTTTGGTTCTGCCTCCACAATTGATTTCCAACCTCTTGTTTTGGTCTGCACACGACCTTTATGTATTACTCAATGCATTAGGTCTGAATTGGCTGTCCAAATCTTCCTCTATTAAGGCTTTGATATTTGATTTGATATCCATTTACAACCTTCCAATTTTGGCTTGATTTAAATCTTTATGTGCTCTAATGCCTTGATCCGAGTTTGGTATGGTGCAAGCTGTCCAATGAAACCTACAACCATCAAAAAATCTTTGGTTATCAATACTTTTGATTTTATCTGATTTTATTTGATTTAAAATGAATTAATTAAAATAAAATCAAATTAAATAATAAAAATAAGATATGTACACATGGCCAAAGCTAGAGCACGTGGGAAATAATGCAAACTCAAATTAAGTGAAAAAGAATGGGCCCATTTGGCAAAATTTGATGTTTTGGGGATAGTTGACTTTTGGAAATTTTGCAAACAAGTCCCACTTCAACAATGCATAACTTCTTCAATTTTGAACTTTTGGAGGTGTTATTAGACTTTTTAGAAAGCTTGAGATGTCCTCTAATCAACTCTTTTGGTCTCATCTCATTTTGATATTCCATGATCAAGTTAGAAGCTTTGACAAAAAAGGTGTTTTTGTTGACTTTCAAAAATGACCTATAATGTCAAAATTCATAACTTCTTATGAGTGCATTTTTTGATCTTGGGGTATGAAGAAGGATTGTAGGGAATTTCATCCTATTAAAAATGAGCTTTGTATGGGTCATTTCTCATAAAGTATGGGAAAGTTATGCTTGGTCAAATTTGAGTTGACTTTTCTTGCAAAACCCTAATTTAGCAACTTTTGAATCTTGATGAATTTTGATCAATCCTTGATGAATCATGATAAAACCTTGATCAAATGATGAATTATACTTCAAAATGAGAATGTTGACAAAAAACCTTGAATTTTGGATGTATGTAGGTCACAGTTGACTTTTTCCCTAGCACAGTCGACTTTTGGACCTTTGAGCAATTGACTAAGCAAACTTCCTCTACAAGGCTTGAAATTTGACATGGATGATCTTGAGAACATATTAGAACATTGGGTAGCACTTGAGGTCATTTGTACTCAAGGATCTTGATGCAACACAAAACCCTAATTTGGGGTAGACTGCCTTAGGAGAGAGCTTGTCTGACCAACTCTTGAGCAACCTTGGGCAACTTGGAGATTTTTCTTGCAATGTTTTGAGAAATATGGGAGGGAAAATTTCGGGGTACAACAGCTGCCCCTGTTCAATCTTCTTAAACCTGAGGATGTAGATTGGCTTTCATGCCTTTCGTGATCCGAAGGTGGAAGATGATTGAACACTAGAGTGCCCAGAAATTTGCACTCGCATGAAATGGTAGTTGCTTTGTGATGTCGAGAATGGGCTTATAGATGCCATTTGGAGGAGTGTAGATCACATAAGAGATTCCTTAGCGAGAGCTTGTATACCTGTTGTTTGAGGAAGATTCCGCTGGGGAAGTCTGATCTTTGTTGAGGGAAAGGAACTTGTCCGTAATTCAACTGAGGGGGAAACATCTTCGTCGAGATTTAAGAACTCGCCCGTAATTCAACTGAGAAAAATTCTCTGTTGAGATTTAGGAACTTGTCTGTAGTTCAACGGAGGAACTTTGTCGAGATTTAGGACCTTGTCTGTAATTCAACAGAGAAAACTTCTCTGCTGAGATTTAAGAACTTGTCAGTAATTCGACTGGAGGGAAACATCTTCATCGAGATTTAAGAACTTGCCCGTAATTCAACTGAGGTGTTGAGATTTAGGAACCTGTCTGTAATTCAACAGAGGAAAACATTGTCATGATTTAAGACCTTGTTTGTACTTCAACTGAGAGAACATCTCTGTTGAGTTTTAAGAACTTGTCAGTAATTTGACTGAGGGAAACATCTTCATCGAGATTTAAGAACTTGCCCGTAATTCAACTGAGGTGTTGAGATTTAGGAACTCGTCTGTAATTCAACGGAGGAAAAATTTGTCGAGATTTAGGACCTTGTTTGTACTTCAACTGAGAGAACATCTCTGCTGAGTTTTAAGAACTTGTCAGTAATTCGACTGAGGGAAACATCTTCATCGAGATTTAAGAACTTGCCCATAATTCAACTGAGGTGTTGAGATTTAGGAACTCGTCTGTAATTCAACGGAGGAACTTTGTCGAGATTTAGGACCTTGTTTGTACTTCAACTGAGAGACTATCTCTGTTGAGTTTTAAGAACTTGTCAGTAATTCGACTTGGGGAAACATCTTCATCGAGATTTAAGAAATTGCCCGTAGTTCAACTGAGGAAACTTCTCTACTGAGATTTAGGAACCTGTTTGTAATTCAACGGAGGAACACTTTTTTCGATATTTAGGAACTTGTCTGTACTTCAACTGAGAAAACATCTCTGTTGAGTTTTAAGAACTCGTTCGTAATTCAACTGGGGAAACATCTTCGTCGAGATTTAAGAACTCACCCGTAATTCAACTTAGAAAACTTCTCTGCTGAGATTTAGGAACCTGACTGTAATTCAACGGAGGAACACTTTTATCGAGATTTAGGAACTTGTCTGTACTTCAACTGAGAGAACATCTCTGCTGAGTTTTAAGAACTTGTCAGTAATTCGACTGGAGTAAAAGCTTCAAAACTTTGAATTTTGTGAGAATTTAACTGCATCCTTGCTGAAAGATAAAGGTTAATTGTATGTAATGCATGATATGTATCAAGCAAATGATGTTCTCAAAATAAATGAGGTTGTGTTGTATGATGCATATATGCAGGTGTCATGATGCATGGAAATGTAATGTTTTTAGATGAGGAAAATAAATCCTAGATTGCTGCTGGAGAAAGGAAGTGAATTCTTTGTTTCCGCTGGGGATAGCGAATGAAGATGATTGTGAGAATAAACCTACAGGAGAGGATAACTCCGTTGGGGGATAAACTGATGAGGAGATTACTCTGTTGGGAAAGAGATGTTCTGCTGAGGATTTTGATGATAAATTCCGCTGGGGATGAATTACTGTTTCTGGTGATACTGAATCCTGTTGGGAATTGAATTCCTGTTTGTGAAAGGAATGAACTCCGCTGGGGATTATTTTTGTTTTCAATAGCGACCTTACTGGGGATAACCTTTTAGGCTCTACTGGGGACAATCTGCCATACTCTATTGGGGATGATTCTCCAAACTTCACTAGGGAAACTTTTTCAGACTGCACTGGGGAAACTTTCTGAACTCCACTGGGGATATTTTATACTCCGTCGGGGATGATAAGACTTTTCAGTGCTGATGATAGATAAACTCTGCTTGGGGAGAGTATTACTGATTCATTCGCAATTGTGAGTCTCAGCTGGGGAGAGCTAACATTACTGCCTTTTCTTACTCTGCAGGGAGTGAAAGTATTCCAGCCATATTCTTCAGCTAAATTTACCTTGTACCTGGTGGACAGAGCAACTGTAAAGCTTGGATAATTCTTATTTCCCGTGTTTCTGATATTACGAGGAACCGTCTTTTGTTTCGTATGTAAATATTCATGAGCAGCAATTCATGTCAAGTGCATATATCAAAAATGAATATTGGACGTTTTTTTGCAAAATAAAACAGAAAAAGGAAAAACAGTTGAAATTTCTTTGAAAATGAATTGTATTGATTTTGAAGTGTGGCCTGTAAATAGGCGTTTTTTGTACAAGAGGATGACGTCCTAGTAAGAGAACGTTGCCGAACAATAGAATTTATACAGTTTGTGTAAAATAAAACAGCTATGTGAATAATCCCACTGGGTTCCAACTCTGCTATTTCCCTTATATCCTCGAGCATCTCATCACTTTGCTACTTGGTTGAAGGTAGATCAGATTGATTAGTGTCGTCCGAGCTTTATGGTCGATACCGAAGTCTGGTTGCAAGGTGATTGAATGAGACATAATGTTACACTTTGATCCCTAATTTTTGGCTGGACCGCCCTTTCGAGTTTTCAGTCCACCGGGATACCCTTTTTTGCCCAAGCCGCCTTTTCAGGTTTTCGACTTGTCGGGTGTACATTTATTTTTCATTTTCATCCCTTATTTTTGCCCGAACCCTTTTGGTTCACCGGGAAGCCCTTATTTTTGTCTAGGTCGGTCAACCTAACGGGTCTTTGATTATGCGTAGTATTTTTTCACTATGTCTGCATTGACGGGGTGAGGAAGGTCGTCACCATCCATGGTGGTTAGAATCATATCTCCTCCTGAGAAAATGTTCTTAACCACAAATGGCCCTTCGTAAGTAGGGGTCAATTTTCCCCTGGGATCACCTTGAGGTAAGATAATGCGCTTGATCACCAGATCCCCAACTTGATACTCTTGTCGTCTAACTTTCTTGTTAAATGTCTTGATCATCCGTTTTTGATACGTTTAACCATGACAAATAGCAGTAAGTCTCTTTTCGTTGATTAAGTTTAGCTGATCAAGCCGGGTCTGAATCCAGTCATATTTGCTTAAACCTGCATCCTTCATAATCCGAAGAGAGGGTATCTGAACTTCAATGGGAAAGACGACCTCCATGCCATAAACCAAGGAATAGGGTGTTGGCCCTGTTGACGTCCGTGCTGAGGTATGGTACCCATGAAGAGTAAACGGTAACATCTCGTGCCAGCTTTGTATGTCACCATCATCTTCTGCACAATCTTCTTAATGTTCTTATTAACCGATTCTATAGCCCTATTCATCTTCGCCCGGTAGGGAGAAGAGTTCTGATGCTGTATCTTGAACTGCTTGTAGAGCTCGGTGATCATCTTATTGTTTAGATTTGTACCATTGTCTGTAATAATCCTTTATGGTACACCATATCGACAAATCATATTGTGTCGAATGAATCGTGCCACGACGTTCTTGGTCACTGTAGCAAAGGAAGCTGCTTCAACCCACTTCGTAAAGTAATCAATCGCCACCAAGATGAAACGATGCCCGTTAGATGCCGTAGGTCTAATCTCGCCAATCATGTCGATGCCCCACATTGCAAAAGGCCATGAAGCTGTCAAGACGTTCAGAGGGACTGGAGGTATGTGCACCTTATCATCATAAACTTGGCACTTGTGACAGGTCCGAGAATGCTGATAACAGTCGGCTTCCATTGTGGACCAATAATATCCTTCCCGAAGGATTTTCTTTGCCATGGTGTGTCCACTGGAATGAGTTCCGAAAGTACCTTCATGTAACTCTATCATGATCCTTTCTGCTTCGTTCTTATCCACACAACGCAGTAAGGTTGAATCATGGTTACGCTTGTAAAGAATGCCATTGCTGATGAAGAACTTCGCCGCGAACCTCCTCAAAAACTTCTTATCATTAACAGATGCACCCTCAGGGTATTCTTGAGCCTCGAGATTCCTCTTCACCTCATGAAACCAGGGTTTATCTGCTAGCTCTTCAGTCTCAATGTCACAGCAATGTGCAGGTTCGTCCAACCTTTCAATGGTAATCTGGGGAGCCTCATTGTCCCATCTGACTTTGAACATAGAAGACATCGTAGCCAACGCGTCCGCCAACTGATTCTCCTCTCTAGGGAAGTGTTCAAAGGTTATCTCCTCGAAGTGTGGAAGCAACATCAATATATACTCCTTGTAAGGAATAAGATTCGGGTGTTTCGTATCCCACTCGCCTTTGATCTGGATGATCACGAGAGCGGAATCTCCGAAAACACTTAGAAACTTAATCCTTAGGTCAATAGGTGCTCGAAGACCCATAATGCACGCTTCATACTCCGCCATATTGTTGGTGCAGTTGAAACATAGTTGGTCGGTGAACTAAGTATGAGAGCCTCCAGGAGATATGATCACGGCGCCAATGCCATTTCCCAAAGCGTTTGAAGCTCCATCAAAGTACATAGACCATCGGGATCCCTCCTCAGGTCCTTCATCCGGTCCATGTGTTTCACAGTCAGTCACCAACATGATATTCTCATCCGGGGATTCAAAGTTTATAGATTGGTAATCGTCCACTGCCTGATGTGCCAAATGATCTGCCAACACACTTCCCTTAATTTCCTTTTGGGTCGTATATTGGATGTCATACTCAGTCAAGATCATCTGCCATCTTGCTATTCTTTCGGATAAGGCAGGCTTTTCAAAGATATACTTGATTGGATCCATCTTTGATATCAATAGAGTAGTGTGAGTCAGCATATACTGTCTCAGCCGGCGAGCAGCCCATGCCAAAGTGCAGCAAGTTTTCTCAAGCAACGAGTATCAGGTCTCGCAGTCGGTAAATTTTTTGCTAAGGTAGTAAATAGCATGCTCTTTTCGGCCAGTCTCGTCATGCTGCCCCAGCACACACCCCATTGAATTGTCGAGTACTATCAAGTATAAGATCAAAGGTCTCCCTTCAACTAGCGGCATCAGAATGGGTGGCTCTTGGAGATACTCTTTAATCCTTTCGAAAGCGGCCTGACATTCATCGTTCCATTTTACCACTTAATCTTTCTTCAGTAACTTGAAGATTGGCTCACAAGTAGCAGTTAGGTGCAAGATGAATCGGGCAATATAGTTCAGACGTCCCAGAAAGCCTCTGACTACTTTTTCTGTTTGGGGAGCTGGCATTTCCTGTATAGCCTTCACCTTGGCAGGATCCACCTGAATACCTTTATCACTTACGATGAAACCCAACAGCTTACCAGACCTCACCCCGAAGGTGCACTTGTTCGGGTTTAACCTCAGCTTGTACAACTTCAACCTATCAAATAGCTTCTGAAGATGGTCCAAATGTTCTTCCTCGGTCTGGGATCTTGCAATCATATCATCGACGTATACCTCAATCTCATGATGGATTATGTCGTGGAAAAAGGCGACCATGGCGCGCTGATATGTTTCCCCACCATTCTTCAATCCGAAAGGCATGACTTTGTAGCAAAAGGTACCCCATTGAGTAACAAAGGTTGTCTTCTCCATATCTTCGGGAGCCATCTTAATCTGATTATAACCGGAGAAACCATCCATAAAGGAGAAGACTTTATGTTGTGCGGTGTTGTCAACCAGAACGTCGATATGAGGCAAAGGGAAATCATACTTGGGACTTGCCCAGTTCAGATCCCTATAGTTAACACACATTCGAACTTTACCATCCTTCTTCGGCACAGGAACCACGTTGGCCACCCACTGTTGTTAAGAAGTAAATGCCATAAAACTAGCGTCAAACTGTTTCATAACTTCATCCTTGATTTTCTCAGACATCTCCGGGCGCATACGGCGGACTTTCTGCTTCACTGGAGGACAATCTTCCTTGGTAGGCAGGCGGTGAACCACAATATCGGTATCCAACCCAGGCATATCTTCATAAGAATAGGAAAAGATCTCAACATAGTCACGCAGTGTCTGAATCAACCGTTGCTTAACACTAGCTTCCAGATTTGCACCGATCTTAACCTCTTTCTTGTCTACCTCTGTACCCAGATTCACTGTCTCCCCTGGCCCTTCATGCGGTTGTATGGCCCTCTCTTCCTGAAGTAACTGTCTAGCAAGTTCACCAGGCATTTCGCAATCATCTTTACCTTCATCTTCGGCTAAGTTGATCGGACTTTCAAAGTCATAACCGGCAGTAGCAGAGTCGTTATCAGTGGGATCCAGAGTAGATGTAGACCTGTATATGTGAGTGTGTGTAAAATAGTTGTTTTGCAAGGTAAAAAGAAAAACAAGGAGCGCAAAATTTGAAATGCAAGAAACGTACAATGCTTTTATTAATGATATATGAAAATGACACACATAAAGTCCTCACAAACAAAGCCACGATGTGTCGGGTAAGGTATCGGGCCGTAAAGTTTAAAAATTGTCTGTTACAAATTCAGAACAAAAGTCTCATTACTGGGTAATAAAAGAAATTGGGACGAAGTCTTTTTCTGTCCAATTGCTTAGTCCGCCATCAGTAGTTGGGTAGATCCAACTGTCAAACTCAGATTCTTCAATATCGTCTTCAATGGCATTTATTCCCGAATTGTTGATAAACAGGGGAGGTCCTCCGATCCGTGCACACCAAACAGCCCTTTGAGCTTCTGCAGTGAAACCCAAACCAAACTTGTTAGTCTTATGTGCAAAATCAGGGAGTTGGACCCAATTTGCATACCCACCTTTCTCAACAACAGCCCGGGCATCCTTTAGGGAAGCCATCTTCATTGGAGGATCTTCAGTAATAATTTCAGTTGATGCCAGCGTCCGGGGCACTTCTTCAAAATGTTGAAACGGGGTCTCAATGAACTCCCCGTCCATCTCCATATACCGGAAAGAGTTGAGGTGGCTCACTATATACTCCTCTTCTCCTTGTACCATAATGATTTTCCCCTTGACTGGGTATTTCAGCATCTAGTGGAGCGTAGAAGTGACTACCCTAGCTTTGTGGATCCATGGGCGACCCAGTAAACAAGAATAAGATGGCCGAATGTCCATCACATAAAATGTAGACGCGAAAATCGGAGAACCAATCTTAACTGGAATATCCACTTCTCCATGTACCATTCTCTTAGACCCATCAAAGGCCCTAACTACGATGTTACTTGGCTTCAGCTCCAACCCTTCACACTCTAACCGGTCCAAAGCTTTCTTGGGTAAAACGTTCAACGAAGATCCAGTATCCACCAATACATGAGCTAGAGTAGTTCCTCTGCATTCAATGGAGACATGCAGGGAATCATTGTGATTTTTCCCCTTAGCAGTCAAGTCTATGTCGGAGAAACCTAACCCATTATCTGCTGTCAGACTTGCCACGCAATCTTTAAACTGATCAGCTGATGTCTCCTGCGGCACGTGCACAGTCTTCAGGAAAGCAATCAGAGCCTTAGCATGGGCCTCTGAACACAATAATAAGGACAACATAGAGATCTTCGACGGGGTTTGCCCCAGCTGTTCGACTACATTGTAGTCGCTTTTCTTGATGATATTTAAAATTTCCTCTATCTCCTATCTAGAGGCTTCAACAGTAATTTTCTTTGGTGCCTCCGTCTGGGCAGGCTCACCAGTGGTCCCTTTGCCCCGAGTGTCTGCTGACTCGGTGACAGGGGTAAGAATTGGAACTTGAGCAGGGACAGTAGCAGATGTACTGGCCGGCGTAATAACAACATGCTTTTGAATAGTCGTTGAAGAGATCTCAGGGGAGAAAATTCTTCCGCTGCGGGTGACTTTACTAGATCCAACAATATTGCTGACGTCAGTATCAACCTCTTCATCCTTCAAATCTTGTTTAACCCCGTGATAACACACGTCAGCCCCATAGTTCCATGGGACAGCTTTATCTGATGTATAGGGGATAGGTCCAGGAACGGTAATGATCAAGGGAGCAATTCTCGGAACAGATGTAATTCTAACAGGCTTTCTCCAGGAAGCCTTGGAAGAATTGTCGAAAATGGTGATTATGGAAACTTCTTCAACAAGAACCAAAGGAAAAACGGTCTTCTCAAACAGAATTTCTTTATTATCCGTCAGGCGTTGGACACCTGACTTCAAAAGGTGGAAACCGGTAGGTAGGACGGAACACAGACTGCAACCTTCACCACAGCCCGGAAATAAACCGGCTAACAGAAGGTTCTTCTTCACAGTCATCAATGGAGTAGCAATGTATTTTATAAAAACCACAAATGAGTATTCATCTACAGCATTCACTCCATGCTTGGGCATCAGAGAAGTCATAACATTAGGCTTTTCCGGCGCTTTGAACTCAGTCTCCTTAGCATTAATCAGATCTTGTACCTTATTCTTCAGGACCCAGCAATCATTCGTATCATGCCCCGGGCTATCAGAATGAAAAGCACAACGGGCGTTCGGATTGTATAGCGGTGATGTTGTGTTGGGATTCTTCGGGGCTTCCTTCGGAATCACTAAATTAGTCTTTAACAACTGCGGAAGAATCTGAGACAGGGTCATATGAAGCTGAGTGAATTGTCTTCGCGACCTCTCAGCTCTTGGCTGATTGTTGCGTTGTGTGGCAATAATTAGTCTTGATATAACAACCGCATTGACTGCTTGGCGGCGCTCAGGTCTATTATGCCTCTTTGAACTGTAAACAACACTGGACTCCTTCTTAAAAGGATTCTTTTCGGTGCTTGATGAAGCACCCTTCTGTATCTTACCGCTCTTAATATTGGCCTCAACTCTTTCCCCGGTCATGATCAGCTCAGTAAACCCGGACGATGAACTTCCAATCAGATGGTTGAAATACGGACCAGACAAGGTCCCCAGAAACATATCTACTAACTCCCTGTCAGCCAGCGGGGGTTGTACTCTTCCAGCAAGGTCCCTCCATTTCTGAGCGTAGTCTTTGAAACCTTCGCTCGCACCCATAGACATACCCTGAAGTTGGGTACGCGTGGGAGCGAGGTCGGCATTGTATTGGTACTGCTTGTAAAAAGAAGCAACAAGATCTTCCTAATTACGGATACTAGCTCCTTCCAGCTGGTAAAACCATTCAAGTTGAGTCCCTGAAAGACTATCTTGAAAGAAATGGATCCAGAGGTTCTTATCAGCAGTGTATGGCTGGATCTTTCTAACATACGAGCGGAGGTGTAGCTTTGGACAAGAAACCCCGTCGTATTTAGCAAAGATTGGTGCTTTAAATTTGTGGGGAATCACCAACCCAGATGACAAACCTAAATCACCAAAGTCCAATCCAAGTACCTTCTGGATCTCCATCACACTTAACCGGTATTCAAGATGTTTATACCTATCCTTAGTCGGAGGATACTGTTCTTCATCAAAGTCAGTCTCGTTGTCAGAAACCACAGGGCTTGGAGACCTCCTTTCTTCTTGGTTTTCTCCCCCTCCAGATGAGTGGGATAAATTGACTTCATCTCGCAAATTGTTACCAAATCTACGACCCATGTTCAGTAGGACCGTCTTCTTCTTCTTTTTCTTCTTATCCTTCAAGATAAGAGTCTTCAGATCTTGCTGACCCTTAGCCAAATTCATGAACATTTCCTGGAATTGAGCGTTTTGAGCTTGTAGAGCCTTGATAGCTTGATCAGTTGATGTTTCAGAAGACATGATGCTGAAATAAACAGTGAAGAAGATGAGAAACCTGTAAGGGTACCTGTTATGAGGTGCATGAGAATGATATGTGTATGATATGATTTAAAAGACTTTAGGGATTCAAATTCATAAACCAAAATGAAACACACTTTTATTAGATAAACTTGAAACAATGTTTTATAAATGCCCTTAAGGCGTTACAAAAGGAAATACTGAAAAGTAAATCAAAACTATAAATAACAAAAAAACATCAGCGCTCCAATGGTACTTTTCTGTTGGTGCTGACATAATCATTGAGGACCTTCTCATTCTCCAGCTGCCTTGTAAGCTTTAGAATCTTCCGCTCTTGCTCGTGATACTTTTCTCTATAAGTATCTCGCTCTTCTCTTAGCTTCATCCAAGACCTCTTTAATGCCCCAATGTCAGTAGGCATGTATGGATGGAGGATGGTAGGAGGAACCCCTTCTTCATCAGCAATCTCGAAAATCACAGGCAAGACAGCTTCGTACAACATTCCCAACTTTTGGGCACGGATTCGAACCCATCGGAGATACGGTTCCATAGGAAGAGAGGTCTTCATCCCTAACTCATGTGGATCAAGCCGGTGTACCCTATCCCAAGGTCGTATGAACCTACGGCGATGCTCGTCACTATCCCCTTGGAAGTCAAAGACAATGCTTGGCATCAGCAACTCATGAGGTTCTTCCCTCCTAGCTCTCCCAAACTGACGTAAGGCCAAACAAGGATTATAGGTAATCCCTCCTCGAATTTCCAACAATGGAACATTGGGGTACTCCCCACAGCGATCAATAATAGCTACGTCTTCCATGTCTTTAGTGCTCCAGATAATGTCAGTGTGAGCGAGAGACATAACTCTGTAGGCCCAACCCATGCCTTCCTTGTTCTTCAAAACTGATTTGGGGAGGTGAGAAATAAACAACCTCGCCAGCAAGGGTGCACAGCACATAAGGGTTCCCCGTTTCCGAGCAGTACGAGTATAAAGAGAGTGCAGAATGTTACCCAAGAGAGTGGGAACAGGATTACGGGACATGAAAATCTTCACCGCATTCACATCGACGAAAGAATCTGAGTTAGGAAACAACACCAAACCATATATGAGAAGAGCCAGAATGTCTTCAAATGCCTGAAAGTCTAGACTGTCCCAAAAATGATTAGCCCAATCAACTAAGAACTTAGCCAAGAAGCCCTTTGTCCCACTTCGAGTCTCCCAGTTAGACATTACCTCAGCCTTTTTCAGATGGAGGGCTGAAGCAATCTCTTCTGGCCTAAGGACTTTCTCCCAACCTGTAAACGGGGTCTGCTCTAAAATAGAGATACCAAGTAGATCAGAGAATTCCTCCAGAGTAGGGACTAACTGATAGTCCGGGAAAGTGAAGCAGTGGTATAATGGATCAAAGAACTGGCACAAAACACTCAACATCTGCTCATCCATCTTGGAAGTGACCAACCCAAGGAGGTGACCATGTCTTATGATAAAGGAGGAAGTATCTGGAACCTTTGCAACCAAATCTCTAAGCTGAGTAGGAATCTGTACAAAGTTGATGCGAATAGTGTTTCTACGCATAGGTGCCATGACCTACAAAACAGAACAAAGATGAATCCCCTCTGTCTTTGAAATGGGTTAGTCCAATGAAATATGCATGCAATGTCATGATGTTATGATGTCATGATAGAAACACACCACAAGTATTCACAGATAGCAAACATGGTAAGGGCAAACAAGTCACGCAAATGGCCCTTAGATTTCAGGATAGCAAGGAGTTTAGGTATTACCCTCTTTCAGTTTAGTCGGTTCAAACTTGTCCTAGTAATAGTAATCGGGTTCTAGAGGATCTCAATATCACTGACCACCCTCGATTCATAATTCCAGTTTGGCAACCTTTTCTTGCAGCCAGAATCATCGCGAGAGTTTGGTCTCAATGAGTGTAGCATACTGCTACTGTTATATGGCCAAGTTGGTCAATTATAGGTTCTAAGGTCAGTTGGTGCTTAATGACCCCTTAGAAGACCCATATTCTCCTTGTTCCACCACAAGGGATATCGGTACAAACTAAAGTGCCACACCAATGTAGCTACTACTTTAACCGTATCGGTCTACGCTGTACAATTCCCTCACAGTCTATTGCTACTTACCTAAAAGGTATCCCCAGATCCGGGTTAGGATCTATAGTAACTTCGATTCAAGCCCATAAAGATTAAGCATACAAAGCAAGCAATTGAAAACATTATGATGAACTATTCCTAAGTTTTGTACCCCAAAATTTGCCCTCCCTTGCTTCAGGAAACCATCTTAGATTTTTCAAAGTCCCCCGAAACAAATCCAAGTCCTGGGTTATCCTTTTGCCCAAGCAAGCCACTTATAAGAGCAAGATGGTCTCACAAACTCCGGAAACAACGCTTCATCTTGAGGAAAATCAAACTCTAAGTGCTTCTTTAAAATAAGTGTTTTTAGAAAAAATCAGCGCTCCAGAACTTCTGGACCCATTCCAGATGAAGACGGTCAAAAGTTGCAAGCTTGGCTCAGCGTGGTCAGAAGTTGGCTCTTCAGCAGCTACATCAGTTCAATCAGAAGTTGTAAACGTGGTTCAGAGTGTAAGCCTCAAACAGAACATGCCCCTTCAGAAGTTACACAAGCTCAGTCAGAACTTGCTAAAGGAATACAAGAGAAACAGGAAAGTATGAAGGCTCCTTCAGAACAGGTTGAAATCAGAAGATGAAAGGCCAGAAGGATAGGTGTCACTGATATATAATCTCTAAATCCAAATTATCCAGAAGTAGATCCAAGGAACGTACCAGAAAACCAGGAGAATTTCCAGAGCATGCTAAGACAACAGGTAGCCAAGGCCAGAGCATGGTTTACGCTGCTGATTCAACGCTGGTTTCCCTTACCAGAATGTTGGTATTGACAGGTCTTGTCACCATTTAATGCCCATTAATGCTTCCAACCACTCCTGAGCATTCACGTGTGGCTTGGAAAATGCTTTTGCACAGATTCTGGCATGGGTCTTCACACCACCGCCCACTTCAGAGGTCACTTCTCCCCAATCTACGCCTGCTGCTGCTACCTAGGCTGAAAGATAGCTGTTGTCACAACTTCCCAGGAATTTCTGTCAAAGAACAAATTCAAACTCTGTTGGCGCCTTAAATGTTCAAGGCATCCACAAGAACTTTGCCTATAAATAGAGAGCTTTCATCACTGTAAAACAGGTTCAAGAAAAGAAACAGAAAAACTGCTAAGAGAGAAACGAAACTCCTAGGAACATAACATTCTGAAACTCTGCCAAAATCTCCAGCTTTGTTTCATAACTTTAAGTTTCTTACCTTCAACTTCATCAAACATCCAGCTCTTTTCTGTAAACCAAAAACGTTCTTTCCAAACTTCTGACCCTATACACGTATACACCTTCACTTCCCCTTTTCCAAATCTGTCCAGAACAACCACCAAAACCAAAAGCTAACTTTCACCCACCATTTTCCAGACAGTCAGGTAAGCACCTGCTGACCCTCACCACACTGTTAAGCATCATCAGCTGTGCATATTCAAGTAACATAATATAAATATTCATGTTATTGCTGTTTATGTTCTGAGGACTTTCATACCTCAGAACGTTCTGAGCCAGTATAGGACTTGCCTGTGACCTTGGTGATTCTGACCTCTGAAACATTTTTGCTATTTGCTGGATCTGTTCCAAATATGTTTCCTGTTTTGTGGAGTAACAACAGGATTGCAGATGTTCTGATTAGTACAGGAAAAAGCCAAGTGCTGACTTTGACGTTAGCACATCTGAAGCCTGTTTTGCTGTCAATGACATCAGAACCTCTGAGAGTTATTGCCTTTTCAGCAGAATCAGAACTTCTGGTCTCTCCACTAACAAACTTTTGTCTTGCAGCGCAGGGAAATCAGAACTTCTGATTTCCCCACTAACAAGGTTCTGTTTTGCAGGTTCTAGAGTCAGAAGTTCTGACTCATCCAGTTTCACCAACAGGTTGATCATCTGGCAGCGGATCTGGGTCAGAACTTCTGATGGCCTCCCAACAGCGCACAGGCTCCCTCTCTCTCTATATATATCTTGTTTTCCGCTATTTTCTTTTTTGTCTATTTTTCTCGTTGAACCCCCCATGTACAAATGTGTATCCCCCTCCCCTAATTGTTGTAATAGCGTAGGATTTTATATTTCCGCTTCTTATTGCTAGTAATTAGGACGTGTATGGCAAGATAAAATCAATGAAATAGAAAAACCTAATTCAAAGAAAAAACTCTTGTATGCAATAAAACACACTTGCACACTAACACCCCTAGGGTATTCCACTTTGTTGCCTTCAAATAATTGGGCCATATTGCATGTTGAATTTCTTTGGGTAAAACAAACAATCAAAATGATCATAGTCCCTCAAAAATGTTGCCTAAATGAATGATCAAGTCCCTTTTAAAAAATTGCCCAAAGACATTCAACACTATTGCAATTATGGTCTAAACGATGACCCGCGCCCGTCCTGTTCATCTCCTAATACAAGATTGTCCACCAAATGCAATGGTGGAACAAAATTGTCAAAAGGTTTAAAACATAACAAGAATCTTTGAGAAAACTTTAGGGTAGATAACTCTTAAGTACTTGTCAATTTGCAAAGAAAACACTTGCCTATTTTCAAAACCCACTTCACAAACACTTTCAAAATCAACTTTTCAAACCCTTGAAACATCTTTTTTTTAGAAAAAGATAAAACACCTTTTGTAAAACATTCGAGTAAAGAATTGTTACAAGGTTAGCCTAGCACAAGGCATCTTTTCAAAACGTTTTCAAAACCACACACAAAGCACCATTTCAAACAATTGAAAACCAAGGCAAGATTGATCTAAGCAAGTACCTAAGAGCCCATGGATAACCATGGATAGAAGGGGTGCTAATACCTTCCCCTTCTATAATCTACTCCCCGAACCCAAGAAAAATCTCAAAGGTTTTTGCTGTGCTTTTTAAACCTTTCCTTAGGATAAAATAAAAAGTCGGTGGCGACTCTTGCTCAACTGAAACATTTGCGAACACGAACGCAAAACACTAGTCAGTTCTCCCACCGTATCACAGAACTGGCGACTCTGCTGGGGAGTACCTTTCTTTAAGTGGAGTAACCTTAGGGCTTAGATCACCCTCTTGCATGACTAATTGTGTGATTTGCTTGCTTTATACTTGGGCTCTATTGTTTGGGTTTATAATCCTCCACCCGGATTTTGGGAAACATTCATAGATAGCAATACGTTGTGGAAACTGTACGGGGTATACCGACACGGTCTAAGCAATAGCTATATTAGTGCGACATATTTGTGAGTACCGGTAACCCTTGAGTTCAATCAAGGAGAGTACGGGGCCGCTGAGTGATGTCACTAAGCACTAATGACCTAGAACCTTACTTGACCATCTTGGCCTTTTATTAGGGGTAGTGAGATGACCGGCTTTGGTGCAGTCCGAAGTTGGTAGATACTCGATACTACACTCATTGAGGGTTGTTTCCTTGGAATATTTTGGTCGCTAGTTAAGTGGCTAAACCAAAACAATGAACAATGAAAACAATCCAGTGATATTGAGCTCCTTAGAACCCGGTTACTATTTATAGGACAGGTTTTTAAGCCAACTACACTCAAGAGGGTACTTACCTATGAAACCCCATGCAAGCCTGAAACTAGGGTTTGGTGTGATTTGCTTGTACATATGTCTTGTGCATACATCATAAACATCATAGAGCATCATATGCATTCACTAACCATTTCAAGGGTTTGGATCTTCATCATTGTTCTTGTTTTGTAGGTCATGGAAATACCTCGCAGAAATACCATTCAAGTCAACCTTGTGAGAATCTCTCCTCAACTCAAGGAGATCACTTTAAGAATTCCGGAAAATTCATCCTTCAGTGAAAGACATGGTAGACTGCTCAGCCTAGTCAACACCAACATTGAAGAAGACATGATAAAAGTGCTATTCCAGTTCTTTGACCCTCTTCACCATTGCTTCACTTTCCCTGATTATCAGTTGGTTCCCACTTTGGAGGAGTTTTCTCAACTCCTAAGAATCCCTATCCTTAATCAACTACCCTTCAACGGTACGGAGAAGGAACCAAAGCCTGAAGATGTTGCTCGAGCACTACATCTACAACCATCTGAAATCAAGGGGCATTGGGAAACCAGAAGCGGCGTCAAAGGATTCTTAGCAAAGTTCTTGTTTGAGAAGGCACAAGAATGTTGGAACTCATTGGACCTACAAGCCTTTGAAGAGATTGTGGCACTCCTTATCTATGGGTTGGTCTTGTTTCCAAATCCCGACCAATTGGTAGATGTCAACGCTGTCAAAATCTTCTTGTCCAGAAACCCAATACCAACATTGCTTGGGGACATCCTTCACTCATTTTACACACGAACAATGAGAAAGAGGGGTGTTATCATGTGTTGTACTCCTCTCCTTGCAAGGTGGTTTATTTCGCACCTTCCACAATCTGTCCTGAAGAATGACCAAGGTACAAGGTGGTCCCAACGATTGATGACTCTTACTCATTCTGATGTACATTGGTGTTCTCGGTCCAGAGAAAATGTCATCATCGTCGATCGTTGCGGGGAGTTTCCTAATGTTCCTTTGCTTGGAATCAGAGGAGGTATCACCTACAATCCTTGCCTAGCTTTGAGACAATTTGGATATGCACGGAGGGATGGCCCTCATGACATGTTGATTCCTAGCCTAGTTTTTGACTTCGACTACGATGCGCAAGGACTTCGCCAAAGATTCATCAGAGCTTGGGGAAAACTCAACAAGGTTGATAGCAAGACTCTGGGACACAAGAACTCCATCCCTCTTGAGCCCTATCTCAAGTGGGTACGAGCCCGAGCCCAAAGTCTAATGATGCCTTATCCTCATGTACTCCCGGTGATTAAAGAGCCCGTCAATGAAGGAGAGGTTCCCTACATCATCCTGCATCCAGACATGCCTACATCGTGGGAGGAAATGCAGAAAAGTTGGATTCAGCTCAAGGAGGAACGGAACACCTTTGAAGCTAGTTACTACGCCAGTGAAAAGAAGGTTCTAGAGCTTACCCGCCGACTCCACGAGCAAGAAGCCCTCAATACCTACATCGCACCAAAGAGGATGCGCAATGTCTTTCTACCTTGAGAAGTTTATGTTGTAATATTTGGCCCATGGGGCATTTATGTACTAACAAATTTCTTCTTATTAATATGACGTGCGTTCTTCTTTGTCTGAAACAATTTTGAATGTCCTAAATCCTTGAATGCATTGCATACATCAGCATCCCATTCATCATGTGCATAAACAGGTCTCGCTCCAGGTTTCCTTATCTATCTGCTGTTTATTTCAGCAGGATGGATCTCGAACAAACAGTTAAAGACCTACAAGCCCAGAATGCACAGTTCCAGCAACTCTTGATGACCTTGGTCAAGAGTCAAGAGGATATCAAGGCTCATCTGGAGAGTAGAGACCCAGTGAAGAAGAAAAAGAGGGTCGGAGTGGCTACTTTGGGGAGAAGATTTGACAGAGAAGCTCGGAGGGTGCTTGAATTTCCTCCTACTTCTGATGAAGGGACTAGTAAAAGAGATCGAGTTGCGGTGCCTTCCGAGTCTGATGCAGAGGAGGAAGAGGTTGAAGAGGATGAAGATTATTCTGACCAGCAGTATCCTCCAGCTGATGATAAGTACAAGGGTTTAGAAGACAGATTGGCTGCTATGGAATTGCAAAGGGTACCGAGTTTGGATTTTGAAGACATGGGCTTGGTCGCCGGAATTGTGATTCCCCCAAAATTCAAGGTGCCAGTGTTTGTAAGGTATGATGGGCTGTCCTGCCCCAAAATGCATCTCAGGTCCTATGTGAGAAAGATTCAACCCTATACAGCAGATAAAAATCTCTGGATTCATTTCTTTCAAGACAGCCTGTCGGGAGCTCAGTTGGAATGGTTTTATCAGTTAGAAGGGACCAGTGTCAGAAATTGGGAAGATTTGACCACCGCTTTCTATAAACAATACCAGTATAATTCTGATCTTGCTCCTACTCGTACCCAACTTCAGGGTATGTCACTAGGAACAAGTGAGGGATTCAAAGAATATGCACAAAAATGGAGGGATTTGGCTGGCAGGGTGCAGCCTCCTTTAACCGATTGTGAGCTCGTTGATATGTTTCTTGGGACCCTATCTGGGCCATTTTTCAATCATTTAATTGGTAACTCTTCCGCGGGGTTTACTGATTTGATCTTAACGGGCGAAAGAATCGAGGCTGGCATCAAGTCAGGAAAAATTCAGAAGGGTGTCGCTGCAAGTGTTGAGAAGAAGCCGTTTAAGAAGGAGACAGCTATGGTATATTCTCAAAGAAGAGCAGGGAAGGTGGAGCGTCGGCCGACTGTGGGGGCCGTAATGATTCAAAACACTCCGAGTGAGCAGCCTCGCTACAACCAATCCAGACCAAATCAGCAACGGGTGGAAAGGCCACAACGGCAGTTCACCCGTATTAATATGACTCCAGCGCAGGTGCTTCCCCGTCTGTTGAAATTGAATCTTGCCACTATCAAGGAGGCGCCAAAGAATGTAAATACATCCTCCCCGCATTATCATGCCAATGCTAAATGCGCCTATCATTCAGACAGTGTCGGACACGACACCAATGATTGTTGGGCACTCAAGCATAAGATCCAGGACCTGATAGAGGCTAAGGAGGTAGAGTTTGACGCTCCAGAAAAACCCAATGTGATATCTGCACCTATGCCGAAGCACGGTCGGAATGTCAATGCCATTGAAGAGGATCTGTATGTTGCTGACGTTAGTGATCTGACTACTCCACTGTTAACCATTAAGTTGAATTTGTTAAGGGCCGGGATCTTCCCAGGATGTAAAAAAGACTGCTATTGTCGCCACTCTCTACCGTTTGATTGTCCTCTATTGAAGAAAGGCATCCAAGGCCTCATGGATAGCCGACAAATTTTGTTCGAAAAAATTCCTGCCGTTCCAGTTCATGTTGAAAATGTCTCAATCATAACCATTCACGCCAATCTTTCCGAGGCCGTCAAAAAGCCAGTTAAGATTACACCAGCTGCAAAGTCTATACCTTTGAAGATAACAATGCCAGGGCCTGTTCCCTATGTCTCCGAGAAGTCGATACCTTGGAACTATGGTGGTGACATCTACTACCATGGTATCAAGCAAGTCGAAATAATTGAAGAAGATTCAGATGATGAAGAAGCCAGCATTAGTAACATTGCGGGCACCAGCAAAATCACCAGGAGTGGGAGGATATTTTCTCCAGAGATTGCTCCTCCAAAAGCAGTCTTTGGACCCTCATCAGCTAAAGAAGTCATCCCTGCACCAGTAAAGCTCTCTGCCAGAACTCCTTTGATTGAAGAAATTTTCGTTCCTAGTGCTATCTCTCCTACCATTGCCGATAAAGGAAAGGGAATACAAGATGAGCCCGTCAGGACGAAGGCTCAACCCTTGGCGATTCCAGAAGCTTCCAAGAAAGAAATGGACGAGATTTTGAGGATAATCAAGAGAAGTGATTATGATGTGGTGGAACAGTTGGGGCAAACCCCCTCCAAGATCTCCATGCTGGCACTATTGCTTTGCTCAGAAGCGCACGCTCAAGCTTTGATTAAGTTTCTGAAGGCAGCTCATGTGCCCCAGGAAACCTCTGCGGATCAATTTCAGAATTGCGTGGCTAGTCTGACTGCAGACAATGGATTAGGTTTTTCTGATGCCGACCTGACCCCTAAAGGCCGAAACCACAATGATGCGTTGCATATTTCAATCGAGTGTCGCGGAACCACCCTTGCACATGTTTTGGTTGATACCGGTTCATCGCTGAATGTTTTGCCTAAGAAGGCCTTGGACCGGCTAGATTGCGAAGGTTTGGAATTGAAGCCGAGTGATATTGTCGTCAGAGCTTTCGATGGGTCGAAGAGAATGGTCCATGGAGAAGTTGAGATTCCTATCAAGATAGGTACTGAGGTGTTTAAATCCACTTTCTATGTAATGGACATCCGTCCGTCATACTCCTGCCTGCTGGGTAGACCTTGGATACACCATGCTGGGGCAGTCACCTCCTCCCTGCATCAGATGCTGAAGTATCCCGTAAAGGGAAAGATCATTACTGTCCATGGTGAAGAAGAGTACATGATTAGCCATTTAAATTCTTTCCGATATGTGGAGGTTGAAGGGGAGTTCATTGAGACACCGTTTCAACATTTCGAAGAAGTGCCTCCTGAGATAGCAATGGCGAAGTTGGCAGCTGAGACACCGAGACAGATGGCCAGAATGGCATCTCTGGAGGATGCAAGGGCTGCAGTTAAAGAAGGGAAGAATTCAGCGTGGGGGCAGTTACCCGATTTTCCGCATAAGGTTGATAAGCTTGGATTAGGTTTCACCACCGCTGGCCAGAAAGCTATGCGCCGGTCAAAGATTGAGAGGGCGCCAGTCAAAATTTCTCCTTACCGAATCAACGCCCTGGAAGATGAAGACAAAGAAAGCAACTTTGAAGAATGGATTCATCCAACTGTCAGAGGAGGGTTGAGCAATTGGGAGGCTAAGGACTTTGTCCCCATTACTTTTATTCCTCAGTAATTTATCTATCAAACATTTCCTATTTGGTCTGTAATATTTTACTTTCAAACAATCCATACACTATCTTTTCACCTCCTGCCTTACCCGGGGCATGTAGGTCCACTTGTAAGGGTTTTGACTATTTTTCATATTCATATGCCATGTTTAATGATTCATTGGACGTTTTTCATTTGATAAACTGCTTGTGTTCATTTTCTTTCCTTTTTGCATTTTTTTGTTTAAGGATGGCTATCCCTTACACACACCCACACCCACCAATGCAGGTACCCATCCACTCCGGATTCCACGGGTGACTATTCTGCTGTATCTTTCAATAACTCTGAAGACCTGGTCAATCTAGCCGAGTATGAAGATGACGAAGGTTGTGAAGTACCAGGGGAACTAGCCAGACTTCTGCAACAAGAGGAAAGGGCCATCTTACCGCATGAAGAGCCGTCGGAAACTGTCAACTTGGGAACCGAGGAGAATCGGAAGGAGGTGCAAGTGGGTGCCAACCTGGAACCAGAAGTTAACGAACGCTTGGTACAGTTACTGAATGAGTATGTTGAAATCTTCGCTTGGTCCTATGAAGACATGCCAGGTCTAGACACCGACATCGTGGTTCACCGTCTCCCCACAAGAGAAGACTGTCCACCGATCAAGCAAAAAGTTCGCCGAATGAGGCCTGACATGTCTGAAAAAATCAAAGCAGAAGTAATGAAGCAGTTCAATGCTGGCTTTCTGGCTGTTACGTCCTATCCTCAATGGGTCGCTAACATTGTGCCAGTGCCTAAAAAGGATGGCAAAGTCAGAATGTGTGTGGACTACCGGGATTTGAATAGGGCCAGCCCTAAGGATGATTTCCCGCTACCTCATATTGACATCTTGATCGACAATACAGCTCAGCATAAGGTGTTTTCCTTCATGGACGGATTCTCGGGCTACAATCAAATCAAAATGGCCCCCGAGGATATGGAGAAAACAACTTTTGTCACACAATGGGGCACTTTCTGTTACAAAGTGATGCCGTTCGGGCTGAAGAACGCAGGGGCAACTTATCAACGCGCCATGGTAGCTTTATTTCATGACATGATACATCATGAGATTGAAGTTTACGTAGACGATATGATAGCTCGGTCGCAAACAGAGGAAGAGCACCTTGAACATCTGGAAAAGCTGTTTACCAGATTGAAAGAATACAAGTTAAGGCTGAATCCAAGCAAATGCACTTTTGGAGTTAGGTCCGGTAAACTCCTGGGATTCATTGTAAGCAATAAAGGCATTGAAGTCGATCCGGCAAAAGTAAAAGCAATACAAGAGATGCCTGCTCCCCGTACTGAAAAGGAAGTTATAGGTTTCTTGGGGCGCATAAACTATATTGCCAGGTTCATTTCGCATCTGACTTCTACCTGTGAGCCAATTTTCAAACTCTTGAAAAAAGATCAGGTAGTTGAATGGAACGACGACTGCCAAGCTGCTTTTGATAGAATCAAGGAGTATTTGCTAGAACCTCCTATTCTGATGCCACCCGTCGAAGGAAGACCATTGATCATGTATTTGACCGTCTTGGATAACTCAATGGGGTGTGTTTTGGGCCAGCATGACGAGTCTGGTCGAAAAGAGCATGCTATTTATTACCTTAGCAAAAAGTTTACCGACTGTGAGACTCGCTACTCACTGCTCGAGAAAACTTGCTGCGCTTTGGTATGGGCTGCTCGCCGACTAAGACAGTATATGCTGTCCCATACTACTTTGTTGATATCCAAAATGGACCCTATCAAATATATCTTCGAAAAGCCCGCTTTATCTGGAAGGATAGCCAGATGGCAAATGATCTTGACCGAGTATGACATCCAGTACACCACCCAAAAAGCTATAAAAGGGAGTGTACTAGCTGACCATCTGGCTCATCAGGCTATCGAAGACTATCAACCCATGAGATTTGATTTCCCAGACGAGGACATCATGAATTTGGACAACATTAAAGGTGACGGACCGTATGACGGACCCGAAAAGGGATCCCGATGGACCCTGTACTTTGATGGTGCTTCAAATGCACTCGAAAACGGCATTGGCGCAGTACTCATTTCTCCGGAAGGATGCCACACTCCTTTCACGGCCCGACTTTGCTTCAGCTGCACAAACAATATGGCTGAGTATGAAGCCTGCATCTTTGGTCTCAAGGCTGCTATAGACTTGGGGATCAAATCTTTGATCGTATTTGGGGACTCGGCTTTGGTCATCAGCCAGATCAAAGGAGATTGGGATACCAAGCATCCTAATCTTATTCCATACAAAGAACATGTTCTGACATTGTTGCCTCACTTCGAGCAAATTACCTTCGAGCACTTTCCGCGAGAAGAGAATCAGCTAGCAGATGCTCTAGCCACAATGTCCTCCATGTTTAAACTCAACTGGGATAACGAGGCTCCCCAAGTCACCATCGAGCGAATGGATGAACCCGCGCATTGTCACGAGATTAATACCGAAGAAGTAATGGAACAACCTTGGTTCCATGAAATCAAAAGGTATCTCGAGACGCAAGATTATCCTGAAGGAGCTTCCGTGAATGACAAGAAGTTCTTAAGGAAATTCGCTGCTAAGTTCTTCCTGAGCAACGGCATCCTGTACAAACGAAGCCATGATTGTGTATTACTCCGGTGTGTGGATAAAGCTGAAGCAGAGTTGATTATGACCGATATACACAGCGGACCATTTGGAACTCACTTGAGCGGGCATACAATGGCTAAGAAGATCCTAAGGGCAGGCTATTACTGGTCTACCATGGAGGCTGACTGCCATCAACATTCCTGTGTTTGTCACAAGTGTCAAGTCTATACTGACAAAGTTCATATCCCTTCGGTTCCCCTCAACGTCCTGACTGCTCCATGGCCCTTTGCAATGTGGGGTATTGATATGATTGGAGAGATCAAACCCACGGCTTCCAACGGACATCGCTTCATCCTGGTTGCCATTGACTACTTCACTAAATGGGTCGAAGCAGCTTCCTTCGCCTCTGTCACCAAAAATGTGGTTGCCCGCTTTATCAAACATAACCTCATATGTCGGTATGGTGTTCCAGACAGAATCATCACGGACAACGGTACAAATCTGAATAACACAATGATCACTGCATTATGCGAACAGTTCAAGATTTATCATCACAATTCATCTCCCTATCGGCCGAAGATGAACGGTGTTGTTGAAGCTGCGAACAAAAACATTAAAAAGATTATTCAGAAAATGACAGTCACTTACAAAGACTGGCATGAGATGTTGCCGTTTGCGCTGCATGGATACCGTACGACGATACGTACTTCAACTGGGGCAACCCCATTTTCTTTGGTTTATGGCATGGAAGCTGTTTTGCCTATGGAAGTTCAGATCCCGTCTCTAAGGATTATGAAGGATGCAGGTTTGAATGAGGATGATTGGATGCAGACCCGACTTGATCAACTCAATCTGATCGACGAAAAGCGACTTGCGGCTATATGTCATGGTCAGACGTATCAAAAACTGATGATCAAGGCCTTCAATAAGAAAGTCAGACGTCAAGTGTATCAAGTCGGAGATCTAGTAGTCAAGCGGATTATCTTGCCGCAAAGTGATCCCAGGGGCAAATGGACTCCTACATATGAAGGACCATTTGTGATCAAAAGCATATTTTCTGGTGGTGCGATGATTCTGACCACCATGGACGGCGACGATTTGCCGCACCCTGCGAACGCAGACATAGTCAAAAGATACTACGCATAAAATAACCCGACAAGCCGAAAACCCGAAAGGGCGGCTTGGGCAAAAATGGGCATCCCGGTGAACCGAAAACCCGAAAGGGCGGTTCAGGCAAAAATTAGGGATAAAAACAAAAAAATCTGTACACCCGGCAAGTCGAAGACCCGAAAGGGCGGCTTGGGCAAAAAGGGGTTTCCCGGTGGACCGAAAACCCGAAAGGGCGATTCAGGCAAAAGTTAGGGAATTAAAGCGTATGACTATGTCTCGTCGGATCACTTCAAAGACGATCTCTTCATCAACCGGTTCCAGGTTTCTGATCCATCCAGCCATCGTCAAACGAAGCATTGAATGGACAGAGGTTCAGAGTTGTGAAAGCTACAGCAGAATGGAATCCCATGGAATTATTTCACATAGCCATCTTTGTTTTGTATAAATTTTTCAAATATTCACGACAAGTTCCTCTTACTAGGATGATTGTCTCCTTTGTACAAATATACCCAAAGAAAATCAATACAAATATTCTTCCCAAAATTTGTGTCATTTCCCTTTTTCTTTTTCTCTTGCACTATTTGTTTTATTTTGAGAAACGTCCAATGTTTTGTTAAATAGGCATATGCATTTGAAACATGATCACTTCCTAATTGAATCTAAGAAAAGGATTACTGATAGGATGAAAGTACAAACGGACGTTTTGACACCCTTTCAAAGGAAATCCCTCAAGATCTGTAATCCACATCCCTGGCAAACCCTGAGGTCTATCTCCAGCAGACCCTCGGAGCTTATCCCCAGTAAGGTTCTGAAAGGTATTCCCCGCAGAGCACGGACGTCCCTTCCGAGTTTTATTCAAGGTTATTCCTCACAAAGGCTTATAACTGGGTTATCCTCAGCTAACCACCAGGGGAGATCGCGCTCGCCAAAATTCTTCCCATCCCCAGCGGAGTTCCTCAAAATTCCCCAGCGGAGTTCCTCAAAATTCCCCCAACAATAACTTATCAATACTATCCCCGGAGGAGTTTATCTTTGCAAATCCCCAGCCAGAGAATCTTCCGGAAATCATTTTCCCTCAGAGTTTAAGCCTCAGTATCCCCAGCAGATCAAAAACTTCAAATGGACAACCCCCAGCGGAGTCAGACTTTCAAGCCTTCTCCCCACAGGGCCTTTAGGAAGAAAAATCTTGACTTCCCCAGTGAAATCTCCAAAGATACTTCTCTCCAAGCTGAAGATTATCAATCTGGCCTCCCCAGCTTTAAGTCCACTAGTTTGGTACTCCCCAGTAGAAGACTTCAGGAATTCCCCAGAAGATTGGTATACAACCCAAGCTCCAGGTTCTCCAGTAACGACCCAGGACTTATCTTCCCCGGCAGCAGTCAGGATACTTCTATCTTCCGCTATCCCGGATTCATCTATCCTGTGCAAGACAGCTCTCCAGCTTACATGCACATCCATTTACATTCATAACACAAAATATACATTGTATCATGCATCATAGCATTGCATACAACTAACTCTTTGCCTTTTCAGGTAAGATCAGTCGACAGACTAAAATCATTCAAAATCTCAAGATTTCTGAAAACAGTTCACGGGTTCTCCAAGTAAACGGATGTTAACCTATCACTTGTTCAGATTCTTCTCAAGACTTCTGAAAACAGTTCATGGATTCTTCCCAAGTAACGGATGTTAATCCATCAACTTGTTCAGATGCAACTTTTTAAAGACAGCTTACGGAAGCTTCCCAACAACGGATGCTGCTCTATTGCTGATTCAATCTCAAGATTTCTGAAAACAGTTCACGGGTTCTCCAAGTAAACGGATGTTAACCTATCACTTGTTCAGATTCTTCTCAAGACTTCTGAAAACAGTTCATGGATTCTTCCCAAGTAACGGATGTTAATCCATCAACTTGTTCAGATGCAACTTTTTAAAGACAGCTTACGGAAGCTTCCCAACAACGGATGCTGCTCTATTGCTGATTCAATCTCAAGATTTCTGAAAACAGTTCACGGGTTCTCCAAGTAAACGGATGTTAACCTATCACTTGTTCAGATTCTTCTCAAGACTTCTGAAAACAGTTCATGGATTCTTCCCAAGTAACGGATGTTAATCCATCAACTTGTTCAGATGCAACTTTTTAAAGACAGCTTACGGAAGCTTCCCAACAACGGATGCTGCTCTATTGCTGATTCAATCTCAAGATTTCTGAAAACAGTTCACGGATTCTCCAAGTAAACAGATGTTAACCTATCACTTGTTCAGATTCTTCTCAAGACTTCTGAAAACAGTTCATGGATTCTTTCCAAGTAACGGATGTTAATCCATCAACTTGTTCATATGCAATTTCTTAAAGACAGTTTACGGAAGCTTCCCAACAACGGATGCTGCTCTATTGCTGATTCAATCTCAAGATTTCTGAAAACAGTTCACGGTTTCTCCAAGTAAACGGATGTTAACCTGTCACTTGTTCAGTTTCTTCTTCCAGACTTCTGAAAACGGTTCATGGATTCTTCCCAAGTAACGGATGTTAATCTATAAACTTGTTTAGATGCGACTTCCTGAAAACAGCTTGCAGGTTCCTCCCAACAACGGATGTCAACCTATTGCTTATTCAGACCCCCAATTCAGAAATGGTCCAAAGCTTGGACACTTTCCTAATGTTCCCTTCCAGATGGCATCTTTAAGCCCATCCCCGACAAGTTTCTGTCACTCTCCTAGATGGCATCGTTAAGCCCATCTCCAAATGGCATCTCTAAGCCCATTCCCGCATCCAGTGCTTTGATGAGTGCAAATTTCCGGGCACTCTAGTGTCCAATCTCCTTTTACCCTCGAGTCACGAAAGGCAAGCTTGCCAATCTAACTCTTCAGGTTCAAGAAGATTGAACAGGGGAAACTGTTGTACCCCAAAATTTTCCCTCCCTTGCTTCAGGAAACCATCTTAGATTTTTCAAAGTCCCCCGAAACAAATCCAAGTCCTGGGTTATCCTTTTGCCCAAGCAAGCCACTTATAAGAGCAAGATGGTCTCACAAACTCCGGAAACAACGCTTCATCTTGAGGAAAATCAAACTCTAAGTGCTTCTTTAAAATAAGTGTTTTTAGAAAAAATCAGCGCTCCAGAACTTCTGGACCCATTCCAGATGAAGACGGTCAGAAGTTGCAAGCTTGGCTCAGCGTGGTCAGAAGTTGGCTCTTCAGCAGCTACATCAGTTCAATCAGAAGTTGTAAACGTGGTTCAGAGTGTAAGCCTCAAACAGAACATGCCCCTTCAGCAGTTACACAAGCTCAGTCAGAACTTGCTAAAGGAATACAAGAGAAACAGGAAAGTATGAAGGCTCCTTCAGAACAGGTTGAAATCAGAAGATGAAAGGCCAGAAGGATAGGTGTCACTGATACAGAATCTCTAAATCCAAATTGTCCAGAAGTAGATCCAAGGAACGTACCAGAAAACCAGGAGAATTTCCAGAGCATGCTAAGACAACAGGTAGCCAAGGCCAGAGCATGGTTTACGCTGCTGATTCAACGCTGGTTTCCCTTACCAGAATGTTGGTATTGACAGGTCTTGTCACCATTTAATGCCCATTAATGCTTCCAACCACTCCTGAGCATTCACGTGTGGCTTGGAAAATGCTTTTGCACAGATTCTGGCATTGGTCTTCACGCCACCGCCCACTTCAGAGGTCACTTCTCCCCAATCTACGCCTGCTACTGCTACCTAGGCTGAAAGATAGCTGTTGTCACAACTTCCCAGGAATTTCTGTCAAAGAACAAATTCAAACTCTGCTGGCGCCTTAAATGTTCAAGGCATCCACAAGAACTTTGCCTATAAATAGAGAGCTTTCATCACTGCAAAACAGGTTCAAGAAAAGAAACAGAAAAACTGCTAAGAGAGAAACGAAACTCCTAGCAACATAACATTCTGAAACTCTGCCAAAATCTCCAGCTTTGTTTCATAACTTTAAGTTTCTTACCTTCAACTTCATCAAACATCCAGCTCTTTTCTGTAAACCAAAAACGTTCTTTCCAAACTTCTGACCCTATACACGTATACACCTTCACTTCCCCTTTTCCAAATCTGTCCAGAACAACCACCAAAACCAAAAGCTAACTTTCACCCACCATTTTCCAGACAGTCAGGTAAGCACCTGCTGACCCTCACCACACTGTTAAGCATCATCAGCTGTGCATATTCAAGTAACATAATGTAAATATTCATGTTATTGCTGTTTATGTTCTGAGGACTTTCATACCTCAGAACGTTCTGAGCCAGTATAGGACTTGCCTGTGACCTTGGTGATTCTGACCTCTGAAACATTTTTGCTATTTGCTGGATCTGTTCCAAATATGTTTCCTGTTTTGTGGAGTAACAACAGGATTGCAGATGTTCTGATTAGTACAGGAAAAAGCCAAGTGCTGACTTTGACGTTAGCACATCTGAAGCCTGTTTTGTTGTCAATGACATCAGAACCTCTGAGAGTTATTGCCTTTTCAGCAGAATCAGAACTTCTGGTCTCTCCACTAACAAACTTCTGTCTTGCAGCGCAGGGAAATCAGAACTTCTGATTTCCCCACTAACAAGGTTCTGTTTTGCCGGTTCTAGAGTCAGAAGTTCTGACTCATCCAGTTTCACCAACAGGTTGATCATCTGGCAGCGGATCTGGGTCAGAACTTCTGATGGCCTCCCAACAGCGCGCAGGCTCCCTCTCTCTCTATATATATCTTGTTTTCCGCTATTTTCTTTTTTGTCTATTTTTCTCGTTGAACCCCCCATGTACAAATGTGTATCCCCCTCCCCTAATTGTTGTAATAGCGTAGGATTTTATATTTCCGCTTCTTATTGCTAGTAATTAGGACGTGTATGGCAAGATAGAATCAATGAAATAGAAAAACCTAATTCAAAGAAAAAACTCTTGTATGCAATAAAACACACTTGCACACTAACACCCCTAGGGTATTCCACTTTGTTGCCTTCAAATAATTAGGCCATATTGCATGTTGAATTTCTTTGGGTAAAACAAACAATCAAAATGATCATAGTCCCTCAAAAATGTTGCCTAAATGAATGATCAAGTCCCTTTTAAAAAATTGCCCAAAGACATTCAACACTATTGCAATTATGGTCTAAACGATGACCCGCGCCCGTCCCGTTCATCTCCTAATACAAGATTGTCCACCAAATGCAATGGTGGAACAAAATTGTCAAAAGGTTTAAAACATAACAAGAATCTTTGAGAAAACTTTAGGGTAGATAACTCTTAAGTACTTGTCAATTTGCAAAGAAAACACTTGCCTATTTTCAAAACCCACTTCACAAACACTTTCAAAATCAACTTTTCAAACCCTTGAAACATCTTTTTTAAAAAAAAAGATAAAACACCTTTTGTAAAACATTCGAGTAAAGAATTGTTACAAGGTTAGCCTAGCACAAGGCATCTTTTCAAAACGTTTTCAAAACCACACACAAAGCACCATTTCAAACAATTGAAAACCAAGGCAAGATTGATCTAAGCAAGTACCTAAGAGCCCATGGATAACCATGGATAGAAGGGGTGCTAATACCTTCCCCTTCTATAATCTACTCCCCGAACCCAAGAAAAATCTCAAAGGTTTTTGCTGTGCTTTTTAAACCTTTCCTTAGGATAAAATAAAAAGTCGGTGGCGACTCTTGCTCAACCGAAACATTTGCGAACACGAACGCAAAACACTAGTCAGTTCTCCCACCGTATCACAGAACTGGCGACTCTGCTGAGGAGTACCTTTCTTTAAGTGGAGTAACCTTAGGGCTTAGATCACCCTCTTGCATGACTAATTGTGTGATTTGCTTGCTTTATACTTGGGCTCTATTGTTTGGGTTTATAATCCTCCACCCGGATTTTGGGAAACATTCATAGATAGCAATACGTTGTGGAAACTGTGCGGGGTATACCGACACGGTCTAAGCAATAGCTATATTAGTGCGACATATTTGTGAGTACCGGTAACCCTTGAGTTCAATCAAGGAGAGTACGGGGCCGCTGAGTGATGTCACTAAGCACTAATGACCTAGAACCTTACTTGACCATCTTGGCCTTTTATTAGGGGTAGTGAGATGACCGACTTTGGTGCAGTCCGAAGTTGGTAGATACTCGATACTACACTCATTGAGGGTTGTTTCCTTGGAATATTTTGGTCGCTAGTTAAGTGGCTAAACCAAAACAATGAACAATGAAAACAATCCAGTGATATTGAGCTCCTTAGAACCCGGTTACTATTTATAGGACAGGTTTTTAAGCCAACTACACTCAAGAGGGTACTTACCTATGAAACCCCATGCAAGCCTGAAACTAGGGTTTGGTGTGATTTGCTTGTACATATGTCTTGTGCATACATCATAAACATCATAGAGCATCATATGCATTCACTAACCATTTCAAGGGTTTGGATCTTCATCATTGTTCTTGTTTTGTAGGTCATGGAAATACCTCGCAGAAATACCATTCAAGTCAACCTTGTGAGAATCTCTCCTCAACTCAAGGAGATCACTTCAAGAATTCCGGAAAATTCATCCTTCAGTGAAAGACATGGTAGACTGCTCAGCCTAGTCAACACCAACATTGAAGAAGACATGATAAAAGTGCTATTCCAGTTCTTTGACCCTCTTCACCATTGCTTCACTTTCCCTGATTATCAGTTGGTTCCCACTTTGGAGGAGTTTTCTCAACTCCTAAGAATCCCTATCCTTAATCAACTACCCTTCAACGGTACGGAGAAGGAACCAAAGCCTGAAGATGTTGCTCGAGCACTACATCTACAACCATCTGAAATCAAGGGGCATTGGGAAACCAGAAGCGGCGTCAAAGGATTCTTAGCAAAGTTCTTGTTTGAGAAGGCACAAGAATGTTGGAACTCATTGGACCTACAAGCCTTTGAAGAGATTGTGGCACTCCTTATCTATGGGTTGGTCTTGTTCCCAAATCCCGACCAATTGGTAGATGTCAACGCTGTCAAAATCTTCTTGTCCAGAAACCCAATACCAACATTGCTTGGGGACATCCTTCACTCATTTTACACACGAACAATGAGAAAGAGGGGTGTTCTCATGTGCTGTACTCCTCTCCTTGCAAGGTGGTTTATTTCGCACCTTCCACAATCTGTCCTGAAGAATGACCAAGGTACAAGGTGGTCCCAACGATTGATGACTCTTACTCATTCTGATGTACATTGGTGTTCTCGGTCCAGAGAAAATGTCATCATCGTCGATCGTTGCGGGGAGTTTCCTAATGTTCCTTTGCTTGGAATCAGAGGAGGTATCACCTACAATCCTTGCCTAGCTTTGAGACAATTTGGATATGCACGGAGGGATGGCCCTCATGACATGTTGATTCCTAGCCTAGTTTTTGACTTCGACAACGATGCGCGAGGACTTCGCCAAAGATTCATCAATCGGGTATTTACATCGCCAAAAACATCCCTTTGAAAATAAAATAAAGCGGTAAAAAGTAAACTTCCTAATTAATTATTAAATATCGGAAGCAGATACATCAATTGGATAAAGAAAAATAAAGCGCGACGCGAAATTAAATCGAATGCGAATTAGGGTTTTGACCCTTTTAAAAGAAGATGCTATTTTTTGTTGTTTTTATTTTAAGAAAAATAAATTAAATCCTAAACTAAATACTAAATTAATTATTAAATTAATTAATGAAAAAAAATAATTAATGACATGTTTTTTTGGAGTTTTTGATATTTTAAGAAAGAAAATAGAATGGTTAAATTAATGATTAAACCTATTAAATTCTAATTAGTTTTATTTATTTACAAAAATAAATTAAAGTTATTCTAGAATTAAACCTAATTAATTAGTTGGTATTTATTTAATAATAAAAATGAATAAAATTCTGAATTTAATTGGATGAAAAAGTATTTTTGGTGATTTTTTGATAAATAAAGAAAATTAATTGATTGGTTAGAAAATTAATTAAATAAAAATAAAGTAATTAAATAAAATAAACTATTAAATAAAATATATAAGAAAGAGAGAGTGGGCCTAAAATCTGGAGGTGTGGAAAGCAAATTTGTTGGCCCATTAGCTGAAAGTCCAATTGACTTTCTTGATTTGCTGCATATGCATTGACCTGGCTCTTTGGTGGACCTTTGATGCTGACCACCAGATCTAGCCACCTGGCCATCTGGCATGCTGATTGATGAGGGAGTATGATGGAAATCTGGCCTATGCGCACACATGATCGCCTGAAAGAAAATGGAAAAATGCAAATTGCTGGAGGCAGGGATCGAACCCCTGACCTCCAGCATTTGGGCCTTTAGCGCTTATGTGGCCACCACTGAGGCGTGTTGCTGTTTTGTTAATAATAATGAAAATGAAATATAATATATAAAACAAAGTTTATTGCCAGAAAATAAAAAAACGCGCGCGTAATTTTGAACGAGCAAATGGGTGGACGACACGTCTTCTTCCCTGTCCTCCCAGAACTGTAACTTTACCTGCAGATTTTTATCCGCAGCAAAAAGCGCAGCTTCATTCCAAAATCCTCCTTAGGCTATGAAAACGATTTCTAAGGACATGGTAGAGTTCGTCTCAAACCACTGATCATAACCATGGCCAATATTATGGCCAATTTTCCCTGAAACAGAAAACCCCAAAAACAAGAACAAAATCGTAATAATGGTAGATTTTGCTACAGGTCAGATGATCAAAATCAAATGATGCCAAAAGCTTGTAAATGATGTGAGGATTACAAATATACAATTAGTTTTTGTTATAGATGCAAGAATAATGCGAATCAAAATCAAGAATGGGGCGGATCCGTGAGATACTTACAGCGCCCTAGGAAGCTTGAGAACGCGAGGTTTGGATTGGGTTAGCTTCTGGAGATGGCCAACAATCGATAGAGACAATTCTCAAGCCCTAAAAATGTCTCTAATCTTGATTTCAAAGTCACACTTTTTTCTGGTTTTTGTAAGTTTGGTTTTGCCTCCACAATTGATTTCCAACCTCTTGTTTTAATCTGCACACGACCTTTATGTATTACTCAATGCATTAGGTCTGAATTGGCTGTCCAAATCTTCCTCTATTAAGGCTTTGATATTTGATTTGATCTCCATTTACAACCTTCCAATTTTGGCTTGATTTCAATCTTTATGTGCTCTAATGCCTTGATCCGAGTTTGGTATGGTGCAAGCTGTCCATTGAAACCTACAACCATCAAAAAATCTTTGGTTATCAATACTTTTGATTTTATGTGATTTTATTTGATTTAAAATGAATTAATTCAAATAAAAATCAAATTAAATAATAAAAATAAGATATGGACACATGGCCAAAGCTAGTGCACGTGGGAAATAATGAAAACTCAAATCAAGTGAAAAAGAATGGGCCCATTATGCAAAATTTGAAGTTTTGGGGATAGTTGACTTTTGGCAATTTTGCAAAAAAGTCCCACTTCAACAATGCATAACTTCTTCAATTTTGAACTTTTAGAGGTGTTCTTGGACTTTTTAGAAATCTTGAGATGTCCTCTAATCAACCCTTTTTGTCTCATATCATTTTGATATTCCATTCTCAAGTTATATGCTTTGACAAAAAAGGTGTTTTTGTTGACTTTCAAAAATGACCTATAATGTCAAAATTCACAACTTCTTGTGAGTGCATTTTTTGATCTTGGGGTATGAAGAAGTATTGTAGGGAATTGCATCTTATTCAAAATTATATTTGAATGGGTCATTTCTCATAAAGTATAAGAAAGTTATGCTTGGTCAAAGTTGAGTTGACTTTTCCTACAAAACCCTAATTTAGCAACTTTTGAATCTTAATGAATTTTGAGCAATCCTTGATGAATCATGATCAACCCTTGATCACATGATGAAATATACTTCAAAATGAGAATGTTGACAAAAAATCTTGAATTTTGACTGTATGTAGGTCACAGTTGACTTTTGCCCTAGCATAATCGACTTTTGGACCTTTGAGCAATTGACTAAGCAAACTTCCTCTTCAAGGCTTGAAATTTGACATGGATGATCTTGATAACATATTAGGGCACTGGGTAGAACTGGAGGTCATTTGGACTCAAGGATCTTTATGCAACACAAAACCCTAATTTGGGGTAGTCTGCCTTAGGAGAGAGCTTGTCTGACCAACTCTTGAGCAACCTTGGGAAACTTGGAGATTTTTCTTGCAATGTTTTGAGAAATATGGGAGGGAAAATTTTGGGGTACAACAGTCCCGTTAGTGTTCCCATAAACATGTCTACCATCTCCCTATCAGTCAGTGGTGGTTGAACTCTACCAGCAAGATCCCTCAATTTTTGCACGTACTCTTTAAACCCTTTTGAAATTCTGGCTGCAGATACTCAATGTCACAGTCAATGTTATAACACCGTATCTGACTTTCTATAAGACAGTAAATACAAAAACAGTAAAGAACACAGTCAATTGTTTACCCAGTTCAGTTTGAAACAACACCTACTATGGGGGCTACCAAGCCAGGGAGGAAATCCACTATAAGAGATATTAATTCAGGAATAAACCAACCAGTTTATCTCCTTCACTTAAGACCTACCCAATGCAACTTCAATCTAAGTTCTACTTAAACCTGAGTTCCTACTCACTCCCCCTCAATCACAGCAGTGATACTTAAAACAATTGACTAATGAATTAATGAAGACACTCTTCAAAACATACACTTGATTATGCTTCACAGCTTTTTAATCAAGTAACACAAACACTCTTGCTTCACAGCTTTGAGTGATACATAAACCTAACTTGACTTTGCTTCAAAGCTTTAGTCAAGAGACACAAAACACTCTTGCTTCAAAGCTTTGAGTGGTACAAAAACCCTTACAAACAAAACCTATTCCGAGTCACTTATCACAATGATAATTGCTTGGATTACAGCAGTTAAAACTATACAGTTTCTGATTGATCTTCAGTCCAAAGATATATTTTCCAAACAGCAGACCTGTTGAATATATAACAGCTGTTTCTTCAGTTAGGGTTTCCACAAAAAGCTAGGGTTAATTAGGTTTAACCATAAGACTTGGTCACAAGACTTTATCAACCAGTTTAGGGTTGAGCTAGGTTAACCCAAAGACAACGGGAGATTCTGTTCTGGAAGGAATGAGCCAACTTCTTGAAAAATCTCAGAATTAACCAAACTGCACTACTGTTAGATAAGTACTGGATGTCTTAACATTTGTTATGACATCAGAATTCCTGTTTACTGAGAAGACCATAAATGTGATCTTTTTGCAAAATGCTCAGATACACACTCATAAACAGCAGTACCTGTATGCCACTATTTTTCTGCAAAGGTACCTAATAAACCAGTACCTAATAAATCAGAATGTTATGACATTAGTCATGACATTCACACACCTGGTTTTACCAAAAATGCATGCCAATAACTAAACACCTACAAACTCCCCCTTTGGCAGATTTTTGGCTAAAGCCCCTAAGCAATCAGAGAATAGATAGCAGCAGAATAAATGTGACTGCAGAAAAATATAGTGTCTATCAAGTAATTAACCACAGAATATCTCCCCCTCTTTAGCCACAAATGGGCCAAAGATACATGTACTTAAATGTTTATACAGTCATCTAGAAAAAGTAATAAAAACAACAACTAAAATCTGAACACACTTGCAAACTCCACCAGGAACCAGCATCAACTCCACCAACCTTTAAGCACTGTCCCCTTCAGAGGAGCTACTTTCTTCAGTATTGAGTTGATCTTCAGCAGCACCCTCTTCCCTTCTGTTTCCTTCAGCCTCCTCCTGTTCTAACCTGGCAATTAGGTTTTCTAGAGTCTTTTTCCTAGTCTCCAGCTCTTTGCAGGTCTCTTTCAATATAGCTATAACATCAGATGTTTTGGACTGAGTTTTTACAGATGATGTCTCAGCTGATGTTATGACAATATCAGGAACATGAGATCCCTGAAAAAGCTTGTAGTGTAACCCAAGAGCAGGAGCTCTTTTGCAAGCAGTATCTCTTGCCACCAGGATATCAGGGTACTGTGCAAGGATAATTCCACAAAGGAGGGAGGGAAAGGCAATAGGGCCTTTGATAGCAAAGCTACCAGCATGTTTTAAAGTTTGTTAAAAAATATACCTGCCATAGTCAAATTCAGTCTTGGTTCCCACAGCATAAATGAATCTCCCCAATCCTGTGGAGATAGTTGATTTGTGGTTGGTAGGGACCCAGTTGGCTGCACCAATCTTGTGCAGGATGGCAAATTTCATGCTCAGTTTGCTGGCATTCAGGTTGCCTTTAAAGGTCCAGCACTTGACTTGTCTTGCTGTGATGGTTTGGCATACTTCATTGTCAGTGACTTCCAGTTCAGGGCAATCCTCATTTGATCTTCTAAGAAATTTGTTAATTTATGATGGAGAGAAATTAACCCTTCTTCCTCTAACATAAACACATTCAAAGTCAGCTGACCTTCCATCAGCACATTCATCAGACAAGTTCACTATAAATTCCTTGACCAGATTTTCAAAGCACTTGGTAAATTTTACCACAGTCTTCATTAGTCCAGCAGCTTTGATCAGCTCCATGATTTCCTTGCAATCCATGGCACCATTGTTTAGTTCTCTTTCTAAAGTTATCCTCTTTAAGCAAACATACTTCCATCTGTTGGCATTGTCAGGGTGGTGAAAAGAGATGTTGTCTGTTGGGACTTCAGGAACTCTAGCCATTTTGCTGGAAGGGAGTTTCCTTCTGATAGGAATGTCTTCAGCATTAATTTCAAACTCTAATTCCTCATCAGAATCCGAAGACTCAGGTTCTTTTCTCTTCTTTGTAATTGGTTGTCTAGCAGGTTTTGAGAGACTCCCAGTATGCACTTGGGCTTTCACCTTCCCTTTGGACATTCCAGTCTTCACAGTACCAGTCTTCCTTTCAGACATGGTTTTCTTATCAGCAGGTTTCTCTTTGTTCAGACCTTTTGCAGCATCTTGATTGCCCTTCCTGTTCATCATTCTCCTAGCTATGCTAGGGTTGATATTTGCAATCAGGTCATTGTCTGAGTATTCCTCATCCACGTCAATAACAGGTGGTTCAACATTCTTCTCTGAAGGGTTCTGAATGTCATCCAGGTTTTCAGATGGTTTTTGAATGTTGTCATCTGGTGTCTCAACATTCTCAGACATCTGGATTTGCTTCAACATTTGGGCTTGCTGATTCTTGATTTAATGGAACAGAAATCCCCGGTACAGAGTGGTTCTCACTCAGGATTCTTGTAACAAGCCTAGCTATTGCTTGGTATACATGAGCTGATCCTTCCCTATTAGGTACATAAGATGAAGGTTGAGAGGGATTACCGGAAGACGTCGCCTGAGACCTTCCTGCATGCCTTGTTCTCAGCTTTTTGACCTTGGAAGGGTTAGTTGCTATTTCTCTGAGAGGAGTAATCTCCAATACTTCAGAATCCATGCATGAGGTGATTGCTCGAGAATCTTGATCAGATGATGAAGATGAAACGGTTGTCTTGGATGAGGATGAAGTTTGAGACATTTTGATTGACTTGGAAACTCAGTAGCAACTAGGGAGAAAACTTTAAATGAGAGAAAAAGAGATGTTGCAAAGACGAGAGTGGAAGGAGGCAAATGTGTGTCTATTCAACTTCTTAGTAATTTTGAAAGAATTTGGGAAATATATGATTAACCCACTTAAAATAGACTTAACAAAAATAACTCCTTCAACCCTTGTTTTGAGCAAAATTAATTGCTATAATTTCTCATGTTGGCAAATACCCATCTTGCCCCTCAAGTTTTCAAGTTGATTTGCATCAAGAGCCTTGGTAAAAATGTCAGCCAGCTGTAGCTTAATGACACCATGTTCCAGTTTAATTGTCTTCTCCTCTACAAGGTCTCTGATAAAGTAATTTTTAAGGTCAATGTGCTTGGTCCTGCTATGCTGAATAGGGTTCTTAGAAATATTGATTGTATTCAGATTGTCACAATACAATGTCACAACATCTTGTTAGACATTATACTCAGCGAGCATCTGTTTTGTCCAGATAATTTGAGAACAGCTACTACCAGCTGCAACTATTTCCGCACAAAGTTGAAAAGGAATTCTTTTGACATGAATCATAGCTCTGGCTGATTTCTGTATGATCCTATTTTTCCTTCTGTCAACTCCATTTTGTTGAGGAGTTATAGGAGAAGAGAATTCATGACTAATTTCTTCTGAGAAACAGAACTTATTAAACTTGTTGTTTCCAAATTCCTTGTCATGATCACTTCTGATTCTGACAATACACCCTTCTTTTTGAGTTCTTTTGCACAGTTCTTTAACAACTTCAAAGTTATTCACCACATCATAGACATATCTCTTTTCACCAAGCCTTTCCACTTGATGTTCACCACAAACCCTTCCTTTATCAATTTGCAGTCTTGGAATCCTTCTGACTGCTTCCATAGAGATAGTCCTTTTCATTCTTCTTAGATGAAGATGGCCAAGTTTTTGGTGCCACAGTTTCACCTCTTTTTCTTCTTTGGCAATAGAACACATAGTGGAGTTATTAGTGTTCTCGGGCTGCCACAAGTAACAGTTGTCTTTAGATCTGATTCCTTTCATTACAACTTCTTGTTTTTCATTAATTACAAGACATTCAGATTTTGAGAAGTTGACCTTGAATCCTAGATCACATAATTGACTGATACTAATGAGATTAGCAGTCAGGCCTTTTACCAATAGTACTTCATTCAGATTTGGAACTCCAGGGCAGTCCAAATTACCAACTCCTTTGATTTCACCTTTAGCACCATCTCCAAAGGTCACATAACTAGTGGTGTGAGGTTTAACATGATTGAGAATGTTCTTGATTCCAGTCATGTGCTTAGAACACCCACTGTCAAAGTACCAGTCTTCCTTTGCAGAGACTCTCAGGGAAGTGTGGGCTATCAGGGCAGTAGCCTTTTTCTTCCATTGAGGAGTATGTGGTACCCTGTTAGCCTTAGGTTTGACACCTGGGTTCTGATTAGGGTATCCATACAATCTGAAGTAGAAAGGCTTTATGTGACCAAACCTCCCACAATGGTGACATCTCCATCTTTGGTACTTTTTCTTCATATTTTTCTGTTTCCGATGTTGAGTGTTATGTTGTGACATCTGCTTTGACCTTTGTTTATCAGACCTGATCTTCTTGTTTGCACCAGGTTTCTTTGCTTCCACAAATCCTAGTCCAGACTTGTTTCCCATATTTTGTCCAACCTGAAGGATTTCTTCCAATTTGTCAGTTCCATTTGTCAGCATCTTGACAGATTTGGTCATCTGGTTCAGTTTTGAGTTCAGCATTTGAACTTCCCCTTCTAGATGACTTATAGTTTCAAGGTCTACCCTTTTTTCAGCCTCCAGCTTTATGATGAGTTTTGTTTGTTTCTCATTCTGCACACAGACTTCAGCACTTCTGATACACAATTTCTTGTAAGTATCAACCAGTTCTTCAAATGTCACTTCCTCATCACTAGTGTCACTTTCAGTGGAACAAACACCAGTTAGTGCAGTAACTAGTTTGGCAGATTCTTCTTCAGAATTACTTTCTGAATCACAGTCAGACCAGGTAACAGTCATTCCTTTCTTTTGTTTCTTAAGAAAGGTAGGACATTCAGCTCGAATATGCCCATATCCTTCACAACCATGGCATTGAATTCCTCTTCCTTGATTTCCCTTCTCTTCTGACTTTGGTCTTCTACTGGAACTGTCAATGTCAGATGGGATGTTATGAACATTAGACCTTGACTTTGGATCTATTCTTTTGATGAGTTTTTTGAATTGTCTTCCAAGCATGGCTATAGCTTCTGAAATATTTTCTTCTTCATCCTCCTTGTTTTCATCTTCAGTGTTGGATACAAGTGCTATGCTCTTGTTCTTTTTGTCAACATTTTCAGTGATCCCCATCTCAAAAGTCTGAAGAGACCCAATGAGTTCATCCACTTTCAACTTGCTGATATCCTGGACTTCCTCTATAGCAGTTACCTTCATTGCAAATCTTTTAGGCAAGGATCTGAGAATCTTTCTCACCAGTTTTTCTTCTGACATCTTTTCTCCCAATGCTCCTGAGGTGTTGGCAATCTCCAAGATGTTCATGTGAAACTCATGAATGGTTTCATCTTCCATCATTTTTAGATTCTCAAACTTGGTATTCAGCATCTGAAGCCTTGACATTTTTACTTTGGAAGTGCCCTCATGGGTAGTTTTGAGAGTGTCCCAAACTTCCTTGGCCAGTTCATATTGATGTACTAGTCTGAATATGTTTCTATCAATTCCATTGAACAAGGCATTTAAAGCTTTGGAATTTCCCATGGCTAACTCATCTTCTTCTTTACTCCATTCTTCCTCAGGCTTCAGACTGATTGTCCCATCTTTCTCAGTTATGGTGGGATGGTTCCATCCTTTGTCAGTAGCTCTCCAGGACTTTTTGTCCAGAGATTTTAAGAAGGCAATCATACGAGGTTTCCAGTAGTCATAATTTTTTCCATCCAGAATGGGTGGTCTATTTCCAAAAACTCCTTCTTTGTCCATAGTGCCAGAAAGTGATATCCCTAGATCTCACCCAGTAATACAGGCAGGGTGCCTGCTCTGATACCAATTGAAATTCTGGATGTAGATACTCAATGTCACAGTCAATGTTATGACACCGTATCTGACTTTCTATAAGACAGTAAATACAAAAACAGTAAAGAATACAGTCAATTGTTTACCCAGTTCAGTGTGAAACAACACCTACTCTGGGGGCTACCAAGCCAGGGAGGAAATCCACTATAAGAGATATTAATTCAGGAATAAACCAACCACTTTATCTCCTTCACTTAAGACCTACCCAATGCAACTTCAATCTAAGTTCTACTTAAACTTGAGTTCCTACTCACTCCCCCTCAATCACAGCAGTGATACTTAAAACAATTGACTAATGAATTAATGAAGACACTCTTCAAAACATACACTTGATTATGCTTCACAGCTTTTTAATCAAGTAACACAAACACTCTTGCTTCACAGCTTTGAGTGATACATAAACCTAACTTGACTTTGCTTCAAAGCTTTAGTCAAGAGACACAAAACACTCTTGCTTCAAAGCTTTGAGTGGTACAAAAACCCTTACAAACAAAACCTATTCCAAGTCACTTATCACAATGATAATTTCTTGGATTACAACAGTTAAAACTATACAGTTTCTGATTGATCTTCAGTCCAAAGAGATATTTTCCAAACAGAAGACCTGTTGAATATATAGCAGTTGTTTCTTCAGTTAGGGTTTCCACAAAAAACTAGGGTTAATTAGGTTTAACCATAAGACTTGGTCACAAGACTTTATCAACCAGTTTAGGGTTGAGCTAGGTTAACCCAAAGACAACGGGAGATTCTGTTCTGGAAGGAATGAGCCAACTTCCTGAAAAATCTCAGAATTAACCAAACTGCACTACTGTTAGATCAGTACTGGATGTCTTAATATTTGTTATGACATCAGAATTCCTGTTTACTGAGAAGACCATAAATGTGATCTTTTTGCAAAATGCTCAGATACACACTCATAAACAACAGTACCTGTATGCCACTATTTTTCTGCAAAGGTACCTAATAAACCAGTACCTAATAAATCAGAATGTTATGACATTAGTCATGACATTCACACACCTGGTTTTACCAAAAATGCATGCCAATAACTAAACACCTACACCTTTATTAGTACCCGTTGTCATTCCTTGAAGTTGAACTCGTGTTGGTGCTAAATCAGCGTTGTACTGATATTAATGATAGAAAGTAGTGGCCAGATCTTCCCATGTGTGAATGCGGGAACCCTCCAATTGGTAAAACCATTTTAACTAAGTCCCATCCAGACTATCTTGAAAGAAATGGGCCTAGAGCTTCTTGTCAATAGTATGTGGTTGTATCTTGCGAACGTAGGACCTCAGATAAAGTTTTTGGCATGAAACTCCGTCATACTTAGCAAATATTGGTATTTTGAACTTATGGGGAATGACGACCCTAGGTACTAAGCCCAAATCACCAAAATCCAAACCAGGTACGACTTGAATTTCAACAGCTTTCAGTCTATCCTCTAACTGCTTGTATTTATCCTCGGCCGGTGGATATTGTTCATCAAAGTAATCTTTGTCCTCAGAAGCTTGATCATTTGCACCCCCAGCACGAGTGCTTTTTGCCTCATTCACCTGGTTCTCATTTTCTTCGGATGACTCTTCGACTATCTACACCTGACGGACTGGGCCTTTAAACCTTTTCCCCGTGTTAATGAGGGATTTCTTCTTAGTCTTCTTTTTGGCTGCTAGCAGTGTCATAAGCTCATGTTGTCCCTTGGCCAGGATCAGCAAGGTTGCTTGGAACTCGAAATTTTGTGCTTGCAGATCTTTCACAGTCTGCTCGATATCCATCTTACTGAAATAAACAGTAGAAAGATGAGGAAACTTGTTGTGGAAAGCTTGCTTATGTTATGATGCATGAAATGCGTATGCAAATAATTTCAAGGACTTAGAAGATTTAAATTCATTTAGACAAAGAAGGAACCAACATTAATTGCATTAATAAATTCATATTGATTACAATCATGCCTCTTAGGCTTACAATGGATAAAGCAAATACAAAATAAACTCCTAAAACAAACAAACAAAAAGAATCAGGCTTCCCATTCCTCTTTGGTGCAATATAGGAGTTCAAACTTTGCTCTTCATGAAGCTGTCTCGTAAGCTCCAAAACCTTCTTCTCACTTGCATAGAACTGGGTTTCGAAGATGTCTCTCTCCCCTTTGAGCTGAATCCAAGATCTTTGCAACTCCTCGAGAGTAGTCGACATATCAGGATGGAGAATAATGTAAGGAACATCCCCCTCGACAAGAGGCTCCGTGATGATAGGTAAGATAGAGGGGTAAGGAATCACGAGACTTTGAGCACGAGTTCATACCCACTTAAGGTAAGGCTCAAGGGGATGTAATTTTTATGTCCCAATGTGTTACTATACACTTTATTTATCATTCTCCAAGATCGTATGAACCTTTGATGATAGCCTTGGTCGTCGCCCTCGTAGTCGAAAATCAAACCTTGAATGAGCATACTATGGGGACCATCTCTTCGTGCATACCCAAATTTTTATAATGCAAGTGACGGGTTATAGGCGATACCTCCCCTAATGCCTAAGAGTCGAACTTAGGGAATTCCCCATAATGATCAATGATGGTAATATCCTCCAAAGATTGAGAACACCAATGGATATCTGAGTGCGAGAGTGACATCATACTTTGAGACCATGTCAATCCTTACTCATTCTTCAATGTTGATCGAGGTAGGTGCGAAATAAACCACCTAGATAGTAATGGAATGCAACATAAAAGATTACCCATTTTCTTCATGGTGCTAGTGTGGAATCAATGTAGAATGTCTCCAAGTAAAGTAGGTACGGGATTACGAGAGAGAGAAAAGCCTTGATGGCATTCTCATCTATGAGTTGGTCCGGATTGGGAAATAGAACCAAACCATAGATTAGAAGGGACAAGACATCCTCAAAAGCTTGAAAATCTATATCTTCCCAGAACAAATGAGCTTTCTCCAACAGAAATTTGGCTAAGAAACCCTTAACTCCACTTCTTGTCTCCCAATTTGCCACAATGTCAGATCTCTTCAAATGTAAGGCTTTGGAAATAACTTCAGGCTTTGGAGTCTCTTCTAAACTGGTGAATGGTATTTGATCAAGCACGGGCGCTCCTAACAATTGAGAGAATTCTTCTAATGTAGGCACCAATTGGTAGTCGAGAAAGGTGAAGCAATGGTGCATAGGATCAAAGAATTGGAAAAACACACACATCATTTCTTCTTGGAAGTTTGAGGTAGCGAAGTTGAGAAGTTGACCATATTTCTTGGTGAAGGGAGAATCTCCAGGCACTCTTGATGTTAACTCTTGAAGTTGAGGATGCACTTTCATGAAGTTGATTCGGATGGTATTCCTACGAGTGGAAGTCATGACCTACAAAACAGAACAAAGATAAATTCCTAAATCCTTGAAATGGTTAGTGAGAATGCTTATAATGTTATGATGTTTATAATGACATGAATACTAATCAAAATAAAGAACACAAAGACCTTAGGTTTAGGCTTGCATGGGTTTCATAGGTAAGTACCCTCTTGAAGTTTAGTTGGTTCAACCTTTCCTACAAAGTAATCAGGTTCTAGGGAATCTCAATATCATTGATCTTTCTTCATTGGGCATTGTTTTAGCACAATCAATCTTTTCTTGCGACCAAAATATCCCAAAAGTCCTATCTCAATGAGCGTAGTATCGAGTATCAACCAATCTTCAGCTTTACACCAAAGTCGGTTATCTCATTACTTCCTAATGGTCAAGTTGTTCAATTAAAGGTTTTATGGTCAGTTAGTGCTTCATGACATCGCTTAATGGCTCCGTATTCTCCTCGATTCAACAAAAGTGATACTGGTACCAACAAATGCGTCACACTAATGTAGCCATTGCTTCAACCATATCGGTCTACGCCATACAGTTTCCACAATCTATTGCTACTTAACTAACGATGTTCCCAGATCTGGGTAGAGGATCAATACAAACCCAAGCAAAGACCCATAAATTTAAACAAATAAATAAAACAAGGATAGAAATTAAATGTGATCTAGCTCTAAGGTAACCCCACTTTTAAGATGAGCTCCCCAGCAGAGTCGCCAGTTATGTAATATGGTGGAAGAGTTGACTTGGTTATTTTATGTTTTATCGCAATTGTTGCGGATAGCAAGAGTCGCCACCAAATTTTATTTTATCCAATAAGGAAAGGGTGAAAAGAACAGGAAAGACTTTGAGATATTTTTTTGAGATCGGGGGATAGGTTACGAAAAGGGAAGGTATTTGCACCCTTTTCATCCATAGTCATCTATGGGTTCTTGGTTGCTTGCTAGATCACTTTTAAAATTTCTTTGTTTGAAATGTGTTTGTAATGGGTTTTGAAAGTATTTTTGAAAAGCGCCTTCGTGTAGGCAAACTTTGTAATGATTCTCGTCTCTATAAGAATGCATACAAAGTGTTGGACTTTTTTGAAAATATTTCATATTTTGAAAGTGTTTGGTGTGTTTGAAAAGATGGTTGTTTTTTGAATATGGATTGTGAGCAAGTAACTAAGAACGTTCTACCTACTCAAAAGTCTTTTGTTCATTTCCTCCTTTCCTTTAATATTGTTATCTCACCATTGGTTGGTAAATAACCCTATCTTTGGATGTAAAGGGACGGGTGTGGGTCATCGAATAGTCATAAAATTCAATGTTGTGAGATACCTTAGCATTTTTATTAAGGGTCTAAGATCATTTTGAAGGCAACAAAGTAGCGTCATCGAGGGACCATGATCTTGTATTTTTTATTGTCTTTGCTTAGATGTATCACATGCATATCATGGCCATTTATTTAAGGCAATAAAGTGGAGTTAACCCTAGAGGTGTAAGTGTGCAAGGTGTTTATCTTTCATGCTTGATTTATCTTGAATTAGGGTTTTCTAAGTATTGATTTTATCTTTCCATATAAACCCTAATTAACTAGCATTTATATTCGAAAGCGGTAAATAGCAGAAAGTAAATACCCTACACTATTACATCATTTGGGGATGGGGTGCATAAATTTGCAAATGGGTATTGCAAGAAATTAAATCCTAATTATCTATTACAATCATATTGAATTTGAATAAATGTACAAGAAATGAAATGGATATAATGTACAAGTATAAATGGATAAAGAATGGATTTTTGTTTTGGTTCTTGTTAAATAAAAAAAGGCTTAGATCTAACCTAATTAATTAAAAGAAAATAATTAAATAAAGATAAGAAAATTAAATTAAGTTAATTAGAAAAGAAATATTTTTTAGGGTTTTTATGAAAAGGATTTTATATCAATTAAACTAGCATAAAATATTGATTAACTAAAAGAAACCTAAGTTCTAAAGGGGAATTTTTTATTAAGAAATGAAATAAAATAAATCATATTCTAATTAAATAATTAAGAAAATATTTTGTTTTTGTTTTGTTTAAAAAGAATATTTTTAAGATATAAGAGAAATAATCAAACCTAACTTTTAATTAAATTACAAGTTAATTAATAAAAATAGAATAAAGGGTGATTTAAATAAGTTAATTTTTATGTCAAAAATTACATTAATTAAAGAAAACCTAAATCTATATTTTTTATGATTTTATTTTGATGAAAATAAAATGATTAAAAAGAAAAATAATAATGTTAAAATAGAAAAAGAAAAAAAATAGAATGGGCCTGATGACCTAAGTAAGCAGGGGGTGTAAAGTCAGCAAAAAATCCCAGGCCCAAAGACTCTAGGCCTAGGCGCGCTAGCTGGAAACAAAAAAAAAAGGAAAATGTTAGAAAAATATGAAAAATGGCAGCGGTGGGGCTCAAACCCATGCCCTCTGCAATATACGCGCGCTTCCTTATTAATGGGGTAGCTATATATCCGTGTACTTATGTCAAACCATGTTATTATATTACAAAATGCTTCCTGAAGGCAACTTCATCTTCAACCTCGCACCCAGCCTGAACCTCTGTATCTCATTCATTTCTTAATGAAAATGAAAAATGTAAACATGGAAGTTATGGAAAATTTCATCAAGATTTCATAAATGTAACTCATTAAAACTATAAGTCAAAGATAAGCATGAATTTTGCTGGCCCTAATCTGAACCCTAAATTTTCCAGAAATTTCAAACTCAAAATTCTCTAAGCTCAGGAAACATAAATGAAAACTATGGACATGGTTAGATTTAGGGCAATGATATCTATATTTTTACTTCAGAATGTATGCACAAAAGATGCTTATATCAAGATATTGAAGTTTGAAAACTTACCTCTTGCAGCTGGATTTGTGTATGGAGTTTGAGCAACTTTTGAGATGGCCTGATAATCTCTTTAGCTTTCCTGGACCTCCTTGAGTGTATTCCAACTCCTACTTTGCTTTGAGGATGGCTGAAACTCTCAACTTAAGTCAAGTTGTAAGATTCAGTTTTGAAAATGGTGGATGATGATGGAGTGATTACAGTTAGGAAACAAGGTCTTGGATCACTTGTATATGAAGTATGTAAAGTGTTTGGCTGGTTAAAAGTCAATACGCACGAGTGGATTTTGAGTTTCAAGTTTGAAGCTCAAAAATGGAGTTTTTGGCCAGTTCTGACTTGTGAATGCTTGAGGGTGTTTTAGGGCTTGCCAACTCGTGTCCTAGGTTACAATGGATTTGTGTATATGTATGGAAAAGGTTAGAGATTAATTGCACAAGAGATTTCTGGGTTGTAGGGTTATGACTAGGTTGTTTTATTTTGAAGTAAAGTGGAAGACCAAAATCACAATGCATGGTACAAGCCATGTAGAGTGGTTGAATTACTTTAAACATGCCTCTTCTGATTTTCTAGGTTGAGTGTATGTAGAAGGATCCATTGAGAGGCTCAAGAAGGGTTGGCATTTTCAAAAGCATACTTTTCCAAAATGGAAGTCTTGCCTTTCTTCTAAAAATGGAAAGTTAACTTAGATAAAGCATGGATTTAATGGATAATAGCCATAAAGTTTGTGTAATCTTCTGATTATGGAGATATTTATAGACTTGGAAGCCTTCAAAGCAATATTACAAGCCATGGCTAAGAGATTTGAATTCTTGTTCATCATGGAAATGACCTATAATTCAAGAATGAATGTCCAACTTCTTGTCTTCGATTCTCTTATCTCAAACATGATTTAAATGAGTTATTTGACATTTTGGAAAGCTTGTAAAATCCCCTACAACCCTCATGTTTGACATTTTTGAATATTCAATTTGGAACTAGGTGAAAAGTTTCCATGAAGTTAGGTCAAAATCCTGACTAAAATACTCAAAATTTCACTAAGTATTTTTAGTATTATGTATATGACTTCTTGAATTAATAGATTGAAATCCAAGAATTTTTAGAACTTGATCCCTTATACAAAGTTTTAGATCTCATTAATATCTACAACTTTTATGTTGGAAGTTTTTCTTGAATCATCTTGTATCATGGTGAAACTTTGGCACAAAGTTATGAAAAAAGTTAACTTTCCAACACTTAGAAAAATTTCTAAGTCTTAGAATTTTTTACTTTTCAAAGATAATTTTTACTTTTTGATTTCTTGATGAACAATATTCATATTTTTACATGTCTTGATGAAATATTATTTTTGAAACTTAATTTTGATCAAAAAGTCAAAGTTTAGCTTTTTAGTACAGTTGACTTTTTTTTCATCATTTGACCAAATTTCAATTATTAATCAATTGATCTTGATAAGTGTTTTGAACCATGCAATTAGGTCAATGTGTTGTATTTTAATCCTTTACATCATGTCTCAAACCAATAAGTCATGTATTTGGTCAAAATTCAAAAATCAAGCCTTCTTAGTCAAAACCCTAATTTTGACCATTTTGCCCCTTTGGTGATTTGATCAAATTTCTTGAGGAATTGTAATCCAATATTGACCAAATGGTTCATATGAATTCAAAATATTGATATGGATCAAAAATCATTAAGTTTGACTGTAAGTTGGCTACAATTGACTTTTTATCCAATACAGTTGATTTTAAGTTATCTGATCAATTGACTGAGCAAACTTGAACTGCAAGACTTAAAATTTGACATGATAATTCTTGAAGGTCCAAAATGATCCATGAAAGTCATATAGGGAATTAAAAGTCCATTTGTCCTTGTGAAAACTTAAACCCTAATTTGAGTAATCAGTGTTGAGGAAGTGTCTTAAGCTGATCAGTCCTTGTGCAATTTTGAGCAATTGAAGATCTTGTGAGAAATTTCTTGAGAAATGAGAGGGAAAATTTTGGGGGTACAATACTCACCCATGAGGTTTTTCTTCACATTTTGGACAACTATCATGGCTGAAATCAATCAACCCCAATTCAACAAACTTGGTATGTATCTCTACAGGAGTTATTATGTCAAGATCTGAAGTCATATGCCCATCTGAAAAGCTTCCAATCATATTCACCCCATTATCATTTTGGTTTCAGGTGACTTGAATGATACCCTAATCTAGTAGGTATTGAAGTCCTCTCTTCATAATGGATCATCCACGAGAGTCTCTACAACAAATCCGACAAGAACCATATTTATGTTGTTCTTGATCATTCATACTGCAGAAGGTAGTGTGCATTTGTACCAAATCTCCTATCATCAAATGGGCATATAAGATACGATACTTGCCAGGACATCCATATACCATGTTCACATAGTGTCCTCAGTGATTATGCAGTGGATTAGCTTGAACATTTAGGCTGATGTCTCTGAATGATAAGAGGCCACTCTTGACCAATTTTTTAACTTCAATCTTCAATCAGAAACAATTCTTTGTGTTGTGTCCTGGAGCTCCTTGGTGAAAGGCATAGTGGGTATCTGCTTTATACCAATACATAATGTATTTTTAGACAGCATGTGGTGCTCTTGTCTGAACCAAATTCTTTTGCAATAACCCAGGTAACAATTCAGCATATGTCATTGGGATCGAGTCAAAACGAGGCACACTTCATACTTTATTATGTTGGTTGTTATATGTTGATTGTTGATTTTTGTAAGCCTGTTGTTGAGGATGTTGTGTTCTTTTTTGTTGGGGAAATTGGGACTGGTAAGATGGAACTAGTAAGCTAGAACCATAGGTGTTAGATTAAAGACATGTGTCACAGTTGCAACATGTTGTTGTTGGTACCGTTTTCTTGGTCTTCCATGAACAACTATGTTGATATCTTGCTCCTTTTCTTAGAAAAACTACTTCCAAAAATTTTGAACCCACTTGATAACCACCTTCTTTGGTTAAACGTCCCTCGTGAACACCTCCTCAAGTCGCAATCCCATATTCACTATTTTAGTAAAAGCTATTGGCTCACTCACAATCATCCTTTTGTAGTAAAACGAGATCAAGGTATTCAGAAAGATTTTTGTCATTTCAATCTCTTCTAGAGGAGGACAGGTTTGGGCGGCAACCTCATGTCATCTTTGTTCACATCTCTTGAAGCTTTCTTTGTCTTTTGGGGACATAGCTCAGAGTTTATCTCTATCCGGAGCCATGTCAACATTATAATATTACTGGCAAACGAATGTCTCACTAAGGTCTCTGAAAGTACATATTTGTGCGCTATCCAAACCCATGTACTACTTAAGAGCAGCACCAATCAAATAATACTGAAACTAGTGGATTAACAATTGATTGTTATCAGTTTGTGTCGACATCTTTCTAGCATACATGATCAAGTGACTTTTGGACAATAATTCCCTTTGTACTTTTGAAAGTCAAGTACTTTGAACTTTGATGGTATTTTCACATTTGGCACCAAGCATAAGTCATGAGCGTTCTTACCAAATATATATTTTCCTCTAAGGGCCTTAACTTCTTTATGCATTTCTTGAAACTGATTCTGGAAGTCATCCATTCTTTCTTCAACACCCAGACATTTACATGGCTCAGCATGGTAGACTTGTTCATTTCCAAATGGGATAATATGCACAACTAGAGGAGGAATAGACATTACAGGAGGGGGAATAGTTATCCTATGAGGAGGAACAGATATCACAAGATGTAGTGTAGGAACTAAAGAATGGAAAAACAAAAGAAGGGGGTTTGAATTGGGGTTTTCAAAAATAAGACAGTAGGCACATTAGTTATCCTAGTTCGTTTAAACTCAAACTACTCCAGTCCACCCGCCAAGGTGATTTTGCCTCTCTCAAACGAGGTCTTAATCCACTAATCAAAACTTGATTACACAGATACAATGATTACTGGAAATGTATTCTTGAGTTTAAACCATAACTCGATTTTCTAAAGGTATTACAAGATAAATCAATTAAAGGTGTGTATAAAGATGTTTTCTAAACAAAACTATATCACAAATAGTGGTGTATATGAAAAGCACAAGATAGAACTGGATAAGAATACTTCTCTTTTGGTGCGCAGTTGAGTTGTGTTGTAGTATTTCTTCTTCATGTTTTCATTATATAGGCGATGCATGAGAGAAATGAGAAGATGCTTTTGGAAGGTTGATAAAGTGTAGTTAATGTACTTTCCAAAAATATAGATCTTGTCTTGGTTCAGCCGTTACTTTTGATTTGTAATAAATGAGTTGTAACGCTTCAAAAATTGCTTTCTTGGGATCATATCAGAAGATGAATATTACTATTGAGACTTCTTTCGATCTTCTAGCACTTTACTTTATTAAAATATCAGAGTTTGACTCGCAGCGTTGGTGCAATCAGAAGTTGTAACATTAGAACTTCTTCATTTAAGTGTGTTACACTGATTTGCTTCTAAGTATGATGTGTCACAGTAGAGCTTTAAAAACGTAACTCTCTCATCTTCTATGCTTCTTACATCAGAATTTCCCTGCATATTAAAATAATTATTAGAGAGCATATTTGTTCTTTATATATCATGTGTTTGTTATCATCAAAACTCTTACAAGGATGTAGAACCAAACTATGTTCTAACAATCTTCCCCCTTTTTTATGATGACAAAAACTTGTATATTTTGATAGATTACTTAAGAACATAAAGAATTAAAGTCTCCCCCTGAGTTGAATACTCAGATAAATAAAAAATACTTCCCTGAAGATGTTCTGATCAGAGCTTTGTGATGGAGGTTTTGATACGTCCACGTGACAGAAGTTACTTTCAGAGGTTGCTTTTCAAGAGATTTTTCCTGTTTTGCTTTCACAGGATAAAAACATCGGTTATGATATTCAAAATGTTTGAGACTGAGTCTCGATACTGTTATATTCAAAATATCATACATTCTCCCCCTTTTTGTCAAGAATCAAAAAGCAATAAAAACACGTAAATGTAACAGAAAAAGGATTTTTTATTCAAAGTGGATTAAGAGAAATAGAAGGAAATAGATAAATAGAAGATTGAAATGAGAAAAAAATAGCAGAAATAAAATAATTTTTCAGAGCTATGGTTGAGGAGGTGAAAGTCGTGTGAACAAGGCTTCCAATAAACTCTTGATCTGATTATTTGATTCCTCTTGTTTCCCAAGTATCCCCTTAATTTCTTTGCTAGTTTTATCCTTTTTGTCTAGTCGTTCCTTAAACACGACATTTTCTTTCTTCAACTCCTCCAGAGTTTTCAACACAAGAGAGGAGGAGGTTTTTTTAGCATAAGAGACCATACTCTCAGAACTAACTGCAGCTGGTTCTTGTTGAGGAGATTCTTCAACAGCCTTGCCTTTGTCTTGAAACATGACCAGAAGAAGAGGTTCAGGAGACAGTTCGTTATACTCTGATGTCTGAGGAGCTTCCAAAGGGGTTTCTTTACCCAGTATCTCAGAACTTGATCCTTGAAGACTTTCAGGCAATCGCAGAAGTTTTGTTGAGCAATTTCATAGCTAAGCTCCTTTAGCTTCATAAATTCAGAGTTAAACCATTTTCTGATTTTATTCCAGTGAGAATCAGAAGCAGTTGGGTTAAGATTCTCCATGCAAGATAGCTTTAAAGAGTTAACCCATTCTTGTATTTATGTTTCAAAAATCAGCAAAGATTTACCAACATTTGATTTGGATATTTTTGGTTTTGGTTTAAGAACGTCTATTTTCTGGGAACTCGTGACAAGATTGTCCCAAGCTTCTAAATCAATGATTGTTCTGAGGGGATCTTTTGGGTAGTTATTGGGGGAGAGAGAGAGAGAGTCAGAAAGAATTATAGGTGAGTTAGGTGGTGTTGAGAGATAGGGAGATGGAATATCTAGAATGGAGAAGGTGTGTGATGAAGTTGTGGGGATTATTGGTGGTTGAGAGATTGTGAGAGGGCAAGTGATGCATGGGATGGATGTTCTGGTATCAGAGTCAAAATTTAGATTTTCGATTTGGGTTGTATGGTACGGTGGGAGAACTGACTTGGGTTTTTGCGTTTGATCGCAAATGTTATGGTTTAGCAAGAGTCACCACCGACTTTTCTTTTATCCAAAAAGGAAATGTAAAAAAGCACAGGAAAGACCTTTGAGATATTTTCTTGAGTTCGGGGGGTAGATTATGAAAAGGGAAGGTATTAGCACCCTTTTCATCCATGGTTTTCCATGGTCTCTTAGTTACTTTCTAGATCACTTTCTTTTTGTTTGAAAATTATGCTTGGTGTGATTTTTGAAAGTATTTTGTAAAGAGGCCATTGTTTAGGCAATCTTTGTAATCATTCTTGTTCGTAAGAATGTATACAAAGATGTTAATCTTTTGAAAATGTTTTCAAGTTTTGTAAAATGTTTTGAAAGTGTAAGTGTTTGTTTGGAAAATAGCAAGGATGTTTTGTTTGAAATTGAGCAAGTAATTAGGAGCATTCTACCTACTCAAAAATCTTTCTCGTTCATTTCCTTTTCCTTTGACATTGTTATCTTACCATTGATTTGGTAAGTAACCCTATCTTTGGATGTAAACGGGATGGGTGTGGGTCATCGTATAGTCATAGAAGGCAATCTATGGATGTCTTAGCAATGTTTTTTAGGGACTAGATCATTTTCCGAAGGCAACATCAAGGGTCATCGAGGGACTACGATCTTTTATCGAGGGTCTTTGCTTAAACGACCATGTTCGAGGGACATGACTATTTTTCCGATAGGCAACAAGTGAGATTACCCTAAGGTGTGCATATGTGCAAGGTGTGTTTGATTGCATGCATTTGTGTTTGATTTTTAGGTTGGCTATTTGTTGTTTTTATCTTGCCATACACACCCTAATTACTAGCAATATATGAAAGTAATAAAAAGTGCGGAAAGTAAATATCCTACGCTATTACAATCATTAGGGGGATGGGGTGTACAGATTTACAAATGGGGATTGCAAATAAAATTAAATTATAAGTTACTATTACAACCATATTGAATGGATAAGAATGTACAAGAAAATGTGAAATGAACTTGTTTTGTTTCAGAAAAGAGATAAGTTTTGTTTAAGAAAATATTTTTGATCTTTTTGTTTTAAGAAATAAAATAAAGCATGTAAAATGTAAAATGTTTTTGGTGTTTTTGATTAGTGAAATAAGAAGTGATAGAAAAAATAGTAAGGAAAAAGAAAATAGAATCAACGCATTGCTGACTAAAAGAGATCAGAAGTTCTGATTCTAGCATGCTGTAAAAACATAAATCATATTAGTAGAAATAGGTAAAGTCAGAAATTCTGGGTCTGCTGGGAACAAAGAAGATTTCAGAAGTTCTGATGCCACTGGCAGAACTTAGTCTCCCTCTCCATGCTAGTAAGAACGTCTGCAACTTAGTCATTTCTCAACAGAACAGAAGATGCGCATATAACAGTTATGGTAGGTTTCATAGTGTTTCAAAAACAAGAGATATCAGAACTATAAATCAGAAGCAAGCATGAATTTGCTAATCCTAATTTCCTTAATAAGTTATGAACTAATTTACTCCCTACTTAGGCATACAAATACGTGAAACCTCAGAATACGTACATCATCAGAATCATGATGTCTACATTGTATTTTTGAACATGCAAATCTGACAATGTCTAAGTAATATGATGAGAGTCAGCATAAGCTTACCTTGCAGCTAGAAAATACTATGTGAGATGGAGTTTGGTTCTGAACTGTGGTGATGTTCTGAACAGCTTCTTCACGTACTCAGCAGGCTGGAAGGTTTCAACTTGGGTTATGAATGATTAGAAAAATTCTGGAACAACCAAGGGGGAAAAGTTCTGACTTCCTTGAGGTGAATATGGATGGAGAATATGTTACAGTCTGAACACAAAAGTTAGGATGGTTTCTAAATGTATATCAGAAACTGTATGGATGGTTTTGGTCAAAAAATACTTGAGGAAAAAATGGAGCCTGAATGCAAAAATTAAAAGCTAACAGGTTTTTGTATTTTTGTATTTGCAGTTTTGGACTCTTGGGATTTTAGCAGGGGTTCAAGGATTTTTCTTTCTCAAAAGTTTGACCCCTTTACAGTTACCAATGGCCTTAATTTTATGGGCAAGGATATTGTAGCTTGTAGAGATCAAGGGTACAACCATCATATGTTAGGAGCTAACTTGTTCTTGAAGCAAATTCAAATAGGTATGGTGGTTAGCAGTTTCTTAGCTGTGCCTAAGCGGGATTCGTAAGCGGGAATTAAGGAAAAGTAACCTCAAAAGCAAAAGCAACGCATGGGCCCAGTCTATTCTTGTGCAAAAGTTGCTTTTTCCAAGACAGTGATGGTACTTCTATGCCACACGTCGGGAAGTCCTTTGGATAAAGACCCAAAAGTGGTTACGAGCATTAAATGATGATGGGATTTATCCAACCAGAAATCCTATAATGTAAGATTCTGCATCATTTCTTAATTCTGAATCAGAAGTTCAGCTTCAGCGTAACTTAGGATAGACATCTAACTTCTGATCTTTGTATCTCCTTGCTCCAGTATGTTCTGAAGGAGTTCTCAGACTTTCTAGGAAGCTTGTAGCACGCTTTGTAACCTTCTTTGAATTAACCTTGCAAACTCTGACTGAACCTTTGTGAAAACTGGCCCAGAAGTTCTGACCAAAATTTGTTTTGAAAGTGTCCAGAATTTGCTTAATGCTTCAGTTTCAGGGACGTGTCTTTGAGGATTTAACTTGAAATCCAAGCATTTCTAAGAGAAGTTCTGTTCTGCAATGTTTTAGATCTTATTGAATTCTAAAACTTTTGTGCCAGAAGTTCTTCCAGAATCAGCTTGCATCATGGTGATAATCTGATCAGAAGTTCTGAATTTGTCATATTTCTTAAACACTTAGAAAAATTCTAAGTATTTAGAATTTTGACTTTTCCAAAGTAATCTTGACTTTTGAATTTCTTGATGAAAAAAACTTCATGCCTTGATGAAATATGATTCTTGGAACTTGATTTTTCGATTCAAAAGTCAATGTTTGACTTTTTAGTATGCAAATGACCATTTTGCCCTTGTGAATGACTTTCTTGGAAAATTTGTAATTCAAGGCTTAAAATTGTATGGGAACAAACCTGATGGTCCAAGGTGATCCTTTGAGAAATGAGAGGGAAAATTTTGGGGTACAACAGGTAGCTTCAAACAGTGGATCAAATTTATCAATATCAGAGAGAATTTGTGCAAGTTCTGGCCGAGTCTGATCAAAATGGGTAGAAGGTGGATTAATCAGAGGAGTGTTTATAGGTATAGAGGTGTCAATATCTAAGTCAAAATAATCAAGGGTTTGAGAAGATGTATCTTCAGAGGGTTTTGGAGAAGAGGGGGTTTCAGATGTTGAAAAAAATATTGATTCAATAACAGAAATAAAACATGAGTTACCTTTCTTTTTGGTAGCTTTGGGGGTTTTCTGAGAAGTTCCTTCTCCAGCAGCTTTTCTTTTTCTTGATTTTCTTGAAAAAACTTCCAGAGGTTGTTGCCTTAGATCAAGAATGTTCATATCAGGAATCGTACCATCACTCTTGCAGGATTCTAGATACCTGAGAACAATTTCTAGAGATGAGTCTGCTTGAATGAAGAGAGGAAAATCCTTTAGATGAAATCTTCGGGTTGTGTTGACTTCCTTGGTGGTAATTGTTTGATCCTTCTTAATAGTTTCAATAATCTTCATCTTCTTCGGATTCTTGGCGTTTAAAGGCTTTCCAGCACAGGCTTCAAGAACATTTGCTTGTTGAGCCTTAGTCAGATGTTTTATCAGTCTGTTTTCTGTTAGAATATATGAAATGAGTCTTCCCATAGGAATCCAGTCTCTCTTTGTTCTTTCTTCTTCTCTTGTTTCTTTGAAGCTAGTCTTCAGATGATTGAATAGAATATGTGGAAGATGAACTTTTTCTTTGGTGGAGATGAAGTACAGGAGGTACTGTTGGTCAATGTTAATGTAGTCTGGAGAGCTGGTTGGTTTTCTGTGATTGATGCACTCCAAAATTATTTTGGACAAAATTATGAGATAATCCTTCAAATCTTTGATTTTGTTGGATGGTTTTCTAGATGAGAAAAATTATTTTGAGACAGTGGTTAGGTCAAAAACTTTTTCTTTCACTCATTTTTTAAAAACTGGACCTATGAGACGATCAAAGTATTTCCCCCATCCTTGGAACTCAACATCAGGGGTTAAGTCATACCCATTTTCTTTCATGCTTATGAAATCAACAATAAGCTCACATAGAACTTCCAGAGAATCAATGGGTGTTATAAGTATTCTTTATGGTTCGATGTACCTTTCTTCATTTGAGGAGGAAGAACCAGGAATGATTTGGGAAACTTGAGGAGTTTGTTGAGAGGAAGCCATTTGTCCACAAACTCTTTTAGGGTTTTGAAAGATGAACAGATGAGGAGAGAAAAGTGAGTGAGAGTTAATATATGATAGTGTTTGTGAAGGGGTGAAGCATAAATAGCTAATGGAAAAAATAGGAGTTTTAATTTTATTTTAAAAGGGTTAAAGATAATGATTACGTGCATTTAATGATTCCTGAAAAGAGGGATAGTGTGAAGATATGGAACAATTACCAATTTGACTTGTGCCTCAATGCATCAATTCAACTATTTCAATCCCTTTAGATTTTGAACACGTGTTCAGCCTTAGAGGGTGACTTTGTGTTTAGAGTTGACAGATCTTAATATTGTGAACTTCTTGCTTCTATCTTAGAAATGAAACGTTTTTGCGGGACGTCCAGAACTTCTGGGTAGTTCCTGATACAACTTTCCTTCTTACTTATGAAGAACTATTGGACATAACTCCATACTGAGATGATTCTGAATGTAATTAAATCTATCTTCAGGAAGGGGTTTAGTGAAGACGTCAGCCCATTGATGGTATGTGTCTATAAATTTTCAAGAAATAATTCCCTTCTGAATATAGTCCCTAATAAAATGATGTTTTAGACCTAGAATGTAAAATGGGATTTTTTGAAAGTCAAATAGAAGAAGTATTAACTCAGAGGATAGGAATGTTACTCTCATATATGTTAAAAACTTCAAGCAAATTCTTCATCTAGAGCATCTATGTACTGCATCCAACTGCATCTATATATTCAGCTTCAGCAGTTGACAGTGCAATAGTGGATTATCTTTTGCTGGACCATGAGATTAGATTTTCTCCCAGAAACTGGTAGCTTCCAGTAGTGCTTTTTCTTTCTATTATGTCTCCAGCAAACTCAGCATCACAGTACACTACTAATTTATATTCTCTATATTTTCTCTTCCCTTTCAAGAATGCATGTAGGATGCATAGGAGTTTTGGATGGCTTACATTCTGACAAATCAAATTTCTTCAGAAGTTTTTGACATACTTGCTTTGATGAATGTATGTTTCTTATAGAGTTTGATTGATTTGGATTCCTAGAAAGAACTTGAGTTCACCCATCAAGCTCATTTCAAATTCTGCCTACATAGACTTAACAAATTATTTTCCCAAAGAGGCTTTAGTAGATCCAAAAATTATATCATCTACGTAAATTTGACAGACCAGAATGTCCTTTTTAAACAGTTTACAGAATAAGGTTGTGTCCATATTCCCTCTGGTAAAATCAGTTTTTAATAGAAAATGACTTAGTCTTTCATACCAAGCTCTGGGAGCTTGTTTCAGACCGTATAATGATTTTTTAAGTTTATAAACATACTTTGGATGATTTGTATTTTCAAAGCCAGAGGGCTGGTGCACATAAAATTCTTACTCAATATAACCATTTAAAAAAGCACTTTTAACATTCATTTGATAAAGAGTGATGCCATTATTTACAGCAAAAAAATTAAAAATCTGATAGATTATACCTGGAAACTGGAGCAAAGGTTTCTGTATAGTTTATCCCTTCTTGCTGACTATAACCTTGTGCCATTAGTCGTGCTTTGTTTCTTACTACTTTTCCTTGTTCGTTTAGCTTGTTTTTAAAGATCCATTTGGTTCCAATGATGTTGAAGCCTTTTGGTTTAGGCACTAGATCCCATACATCGTTTCTGGTGAATTGATTTAGTTCTTCCTGCATTGCAAGGATCCAATCATTTTCTAGAAGAGCTTCTTCAATGGAGGTTGGCTCGATCAGAGATACTAATCCCATGAGTGGTTCTTTAGAATTTTTATGTAGATCTTGTTCTGATTGGGTTATTGTTCTTTCCCAGAATCATGTCCTCTGGATGGGCTAAGTTACTTCTGGATGGGGTCTTCAGAAGTTGTTGTGATGTTTGTGACATCTTCTTCTGTATTGGGATGAGATTCTTTATTAGTAATTTCTAACGATCTGTCTTCAGTACTTGCAAGTTGAACTTCTATATCTGCAAAAGTTTTTCCCTGCTTTGACTTTTGAGAGCCAAGCTTATCCTCAAATATGACACTAAAAGATTCTTCCATAATTTGTGTTTCTATGTTATATACTCTATAACCTTTTGAGCATTCAGAGTATTCTAACATGAGACACTTTTGTGCTTTAGAAGCAAACTTGTTCAAATGTTCTTTGGTGTTTAATATAAAGCAAGTACATCCAAAAGGATGGAAATCAGAGATGTTGGGGTTTATGTTCTTCCATAGTTCATATGGAGTCTTATCCAAAATAGGTCTTATATAAATTCTATTATGAATATAACAATGTGTTACTTGCTTCTGCCCAGAACTTTTAGCAATGTTAGTCTCGTTGATCATGGTCCTGGCCCTTTCTTGTAAAGTTCTATTCTTTCGTTCTACAACTCCATTTTGTTTAGGAGTTCTAGGACAATAGAAATTATGAGAGATGATATTCTCGTTAAAAAAATTTTCAAATATTTTGTTTTCAAATTTCCCACCATGATCACTTCTGACTTTAACAATTCTAAAAAACATTTCGTTTTGAACTTAGTTATAGAAGGTAGAGAACACAGAGTGTGACTCATCCTTGTGTCTTAAGAACTTTACCCATGTACATCTTCTATAGTCATCTATGATCACTAATCCATACTTCTTGCCACTGATGGATGCAGTTTTCACTGGCCCAAACAGATCTATATGCAGAATTTCTAATGGTCTAGAGGTAAAAACAACATTTTTTGATTTGAAAGGAGGTTTTGCAAACTTGCCTTTTTGACATGCTTCATACAGAGCATATGAGCTGAACTTCAGGTTAGGAAGTCCTCTGACCAGATTGAGTTTGTTAATCTGATATATTCTTCTCATACTAACATGCCGCAATCTTCTGTGTCAGACCTATTGCTCGTCGTTAACAGACATAAAACATTTTAAAATCTGACTTTTTAGTTCAAAGGGTTTTATTTTATAAATGTTGTTCTTTCTTTTAGCATTAAAAAGGATAGATCCATCTTTCTGACTAACTGCTTTACAGGACTTTTGATTAAAGATTATATCATAACTGTTATCACTTAATTGACTTATGAGTAATAGGTTATGCATTAATCCATCTACTGAAAGAACATTAGTTATAAATGGAAGTGTATCATTACCAATAATTCCAGAGCCAATAATCTTTCCTTTCTTATTGCCTCTGAAACCTACATAGCCTCCAGATTTAAGCTCCAGACTTTAGAACATATGCTTTCTTCCCGTCAGGTGTCGAGAGCATCCAGAGTCTCGGTACCAAGATTGGTGTTTTAACTTTTTTCTTAAATACATTTGCAACATAGACGATTTTATCCTTAGGAACCCATATCTTTTTGGGTCCTTATTTGTTGTAGTTTCCAAAATTATGTTTGAATTTTGGTTTTGCAGAAAAAGCATTACTAGTATATTTTATATCATGTGTATATCCATAAATAAAATGTGATTAGAGAGGTGTGTGTTTTATAACTATATCATCAACTTTCTTTGGTTGATATGTTTCTTCTCCCCTTGGTTTCACATATCATATACTTTTTCTGTCATTTATGCTAACTCCTTAGATCATTGAAGCTATCTTGCTCCTATCTATGTTTTTAGCTAGAAATTTTTGAAAGATGTGATCATATTCTTTTATGATTTTATCAGAACTATTCGAAACTTCTAAAATAGTTTCTTTCTGAGCTTTTTGTAATTAATTTTTAATAACATAGTTTTCATTTTTAAGTTTGGAAATGGTTTCTTTTAGCTCAGTGTTTTTTGTTTTTTGTTTCTTAGTTTCTTTTGAGTTAGATACTAGATCCTTTTTCCTATTCTTGTTTTTGACTCGCAGTTGCTGATATCTTTCAAGAATTTCTAACATACTTTCTTCTAATTGAGATCTAGAAATTTTAGAGAATACCTCTTCTGCCTCTGAGTCTAACTCTGATTCAGATGATCCAATGTCGTCACTAATGTTGGCCATTAAGTCTAAACCAAATTTCAAACAGAATTTTGGTAACTCTAACAAACAAGGACCCAAAAAGATATGTGTACCTAAGGATAAAATCTTCTATGTTGCAGATGTCTTTAACAGCAAAGTTGAAACACCAATCTTGGTACCTGGACTCTGAATGCTCTCGACACATAATGGGAAGAAAGCACATGTTCCAAAGTCTGGAGTTAAATCTGGAGGCTCTGTAGGTTTCGAAGGCAATCAGAAAGGAAAGATTATTGGCTCTGAAACTATTGGTAATGGTACACTTCCTTCTATAACTAATGTTTTGTTAGTAGATGTATTAATGCATAACCTGTTATCCATAAGTCAATTAAGTGATAACGGTTATGATATAATCTTTAATCAAAAGTCCTGTAGAGCAGTTAGTCAAAAAGATGGATCTATCCTTTTTAATGGAAAGATAAAGTACACCATTTACAAAATAAAACTTTCTGAACTAAAAAGTCAGAATGTAAAATGTCTAATTTGTGTTAACGATGAGCAATGGGTCTAGATCAGAAGATTCTAGCATGTTAGTGTAAGAAGAATATCTTAGATTAACAAACTCAATCTGGTCAGAGGACTTCCTAACCTGGAGTTCAGCTCATATGCTCTGTGTGAAGCATGTCAAAAAGGCAAGTTTGCAAAACCTCCTTTCAAATTAAAAAATGTTGTTTCTACCTCTATACCATTAGAACTTATGCATATAGATCTGTTTGGACCAGTGAAAATGGCATCCACCAGTGGAAAGAAGTATGGATTAGTGATTGTAGATGACTATAGCATATGGACATGGGTAACGTTCTTAAGACACAAGGACAAGTCACACTTTGTATTCTCTACCTTCTGTAACCAAGTTCAAAATGAAAAGGATTTTAGAATTGTTAAAGTCTGAAGTGATCATGGTGGGGAATTTGAAAACAAAATATTTGAAAATGTTTTTAATGAGAATGGCATCTCTCATGATTTCTCTTGTCCTAGAACTCCTCGACTAAGTGGAGTTCTAGAACGAAAGAATAGAACTTTACAAGAAATGTCTAGAATCATGATCAACGAGACTAACATTGCTAAAAACTTTTGGACAGAAGTAATTAACATAACGTGTTATATTCATAATAGAATCTCAATAAGACCTATTTTGGATAAGACTCCATATGAACTATGGAAGAACAGAAAGCCCAACATCTCTTTTTTCCATCCTTTTGGATGTACTTGTTTTATACTAAACACTAAAGAAAATATAAACAAGTTTGATTCCAAAGCACAAAAGTGTATCATGTTAGGATACTTTGAAAACTCATTAGGCTACAGAGTATATAACACAAACATGAATTATGGAAGAATCTATCAGTGTCAGATTTGAGGATAAGCTTGGCTCTCAAAATTCAAATCCGGGTAAAACTTTTATAGATATAGAAGTTCAACTTACAGGTACTGAAGACAGATCGTCAGAAATTCTTAATAAAGAATCTCATCCCAATAAAGAAGAAGATGTCACAAACATTACAACAACTTCTGAAAACCCCATCCAGAAGAGACAATCCATAAGCAGCTTAACTCATCCAGAAAACACGATTCTGGGAAGAAAGATGACCTAATCAGAACAAGATCTACATTCATAAATTTTGAAGAATCACTCATGGTATTAATATCTCTGATTGAGCCAACTTCTGTTGACGAAGCTCTTATAGGCAATGACTGGATCCTTAAAATGTAGGAAGAACTAAATCAATTTACTAGAAACGATGTGTGGGATCTAGTTCCTAAACCAAAAGGCTTTAACACCATTGGGATCAAATGGGTCTTCAGAAACAAGCTAAATGAAAAAGGAGAAGTCATCAGAAACAAAGCACGACTGGTGGCACAAGGTTATAATCAGCAAGAAGGGATAGACTATACATAAACCTTTGGTCCAGTCGCCAGGTTAGAATCAATCATACTTTTAATTTCTTTTGTTGTAAATAATGGCATCACTCTTTATCAAATGGATGTTAAAAGTGCATTTTTAAATGGTTACTTTTGTACCCTAAAATTTCCCCTCTCATTTCATAAGGGATCACCCTGGATCTTAGGTTTTCTTCTATCAAGTTTCCAGGCCTTGAACTATCAATTTTTCCAAGGAAATCACTTCCAAGGGCAAAATGGTCATTTGCACGCAAAAAAGTTAAACTTTGACTTTTGGATCAACATCAAATCTCAAGAATCATATTTCATCAAAACATGTTGGAATATGAAGTTTGTTTTATCAAGAAATTCAAAAGTCAAATTTACTATGGAAAAGCCAAATTTCTAAATACTTGGGATTTTTCTAAGTATTTAAGAAAAAATTACATTTCAGAACTTCTGAGCCAGTCTCTAGGCAAGTGCAGTCAGAAGTTGCAAACTTGGTTCAGAATATGGCCTTCAGTCAGAACATGGCTTTTCAGCATCTACGCAAGTTCAGTCAGAGTTTTCCAGGGTAATGCAAACAAGGTTATAAAATTTGATACAAAGCCTAAAAGCTCGTTCAGAACATGTTGGAGCCATAAGATACAAAGATCAAAGGATGGATGCTACGCTGAAGTAGAACTTCTGATCCAGAACAAAGCCTTGGTGTAGAGTTTCATGTTGCAGGATTTCTGGTTGTGATAAGTCTCATCATCATTTAATGCTCATTTAATGCTCACAACCACCTTCTGAGTCTTTATCCAAAGGATCTTCACCACATGTACCTCTATTGTCTTGGGATAACAACTTTGCTTTTGCTTTTGCTTTTCCTTAATTCCTGCTGACAGCCACCATGCTTGCTTCAAAGACAAGGCATCACTTCAGCACATGAAGGCTATTTTCAAAGCTTTGGTCAGAACTTGACCAAATCCCAAAACCTTGTTTATACAACTTGCTGCAGACCTATGACCAACAGCTGGCTCAGCCTACGCCTGCATCCCATGATTACACTAAACTAGCATACGAAAACTGTGATGAAAAAGCAAAGGAACGGGATGCCAAAATAGGTTCAAATCCCACTTGCTTTTCCCCCCAAATCACAGCAAAAATCATCTATAAATACTTGGTTCCATCACACTTGCAAGGGGCTGGATTTTGAAGAGAGAGATTGGCCAAAAATAGAGAAAAGGAAGTGGTGAAACCTTCATAAAAATCCAGATTTCTAATACATAAAAACAAAATTTTTTTCTTCCCTTTGAACAAAAGGACACAACCACTCTTTCGTATCTCTTGCTGACTCAGAACATCCAAAGGCAGCCACTCAAAGCTCCAAGCACGTTCCAGGTTCCAGGTAAGTCTTTCTGACTTTGCTTGCTTTTTATTCTGAACATCATTAACATATAAATATCATAGTATTAATGTTGTACATATCATGGTATGAATAGAAAAACTATGGATCAGAACTTCTAGAATAATGCTAGGCTCAAACTTAGGATTGGAACTTCCATGATTTGTTGTGTTGTGATCATCCTGATTTGCTGAACTGAATAAATTGCTGTTGTGCTGATTAAGAGTTGAAATATAAAACATAACTCCTGTTTTTCACTCATCATTTTAACACACGGAACTTCTAGGATTTTCTCACTGTTTTAACACACAGAACTTCCATGATTTTTTCTCACTGTTAACACACACTGAACTTCTGATGTTCACCCACTGGCTCAGCACAATACAGAACTTCTGATGACTCACTCACTATTCTAACACATCACAGAACTTATGAGTCCTCACATGTCAAATACACTGAACCTCTAATGTTTCCATCAGTTGTTTTCAAACACTCAGAGTTTATGACTTTCACATGCTGACAATGCACTGAACTGTTGACGTTTGCTCACTGTTTTAGTGTAATCCAAAACTTCTGAATTTTGGTTCGCTGGCTTCATACCACCCAGAACCTCTGTTTGTCATCTAAAGTTTCTTGCAGGACCTCAGAGTTTACCAGTCCAGAACTTCTGATCCTCACAGACGTCTCCTACTGAGCCACAGTGTTCTCAGCTTCAGAACTTCTGATCCTAGTCGTTCTGCTTACAGCAACACGTTGTTTCTACCTTGCATTTATTTTCTTTTTCATCATTTTTAATATTAACATGAAAGCATAAAAATATTTTGCTTTTAATTTATTTCCTTAAGACAAAAACATTTTCTAAACAAGTCCATTTCTTTGTACATTCTTATACATTTCAATATGGTTGTAATAGTAACTTAGGACTTATTTTTACTTGCAATCCCCATTCGTACATATGTACCCCCATCCCCTAAATAATGTAATAGCGTAGAATTTCATTTCTCGTAATTTATTGTTTTCCTTATAATGTATAGTAATTAGGCGTGCATGGCAAGATTCAATAGTCAACAAATAGATCACCCTAATCAAGACTAAATGCATGCAATCAAACACACTTGCACACGGGCACCCTTAGGGTAATCTCACTTGTTGCTTATCAGAAAAATAGCCATGTCCCTCGAACATGGGCGTTTTAGCAAAGGCCCTCGATAAAAGATCGTAGTCCCTCGAGGACCCTCGATGTTGCCTTCGGTAAATGATCTAGTCCCTAAAACGACATTGCTAAAACGTCCCATATATTGCCTTCTATGACTATACAAACGTCCCAACGCCTGTCACTTCACATCCAACGATGGGGATTCTTACGAAATCAATGGTAAGATAGAAAAATCTAAAGGAGGAGGAAAAGCACATATAAGACCTTTTGAGTAGGTAGGTTCACTCTTAGTTAATCGCTTGCTCACAACAACAACAAAAAACACTTTTATACACCCACACTTTCATCTTTGAACTATTTTCGAAACAAACACTTTGTATGCATTCTTATAGAAACGAGAATCATTACAAAGTTACATTTTCAAAATACTTTCAAAAACCACACCACAAAGCACATTCAAACAAAAGCAAGTGATCTAGCGAGTAACTAAGAGCCCATGGAAAACCATGGATGAAAAGGATGCTAATACCTTCCCTTTTCATAATCTACCCCCTGAACCCAAAAACATCTCTAAAGGTCTTTCCTGTTCTTTTTCACCTTTTCTTTTTGGATAAAAGAAAAGTCGGTGGCGACTCTTGCTAAACCGCAACATTTACAAACACAAACGCAAAACACCTCAAGTCAGTTCTCCCACCGTATCACAGAACTGGCGACTCTGCTGGGGAATCATCCTTAAAAGTGGGGTTACCTTAGGGATATATCACATTTACTTGCTTACATTGTCTGATTTGTTTGCTTTACATTTTGGTTCCTTGTTTGGGTTTGTTTTAAATCCTACACCCGGATTTGGGGGCACCTTTTAGGTAAGTAGCAATAAACTATGAGGGAACTGTGCGGGGTATACCGACATGGTTGAAGCAGTAGCTACGTTGATGTGGAACTTTGGTTGGTACCGGTAACCCTTGAGTTGAATCAAGGAGAGTACGGGGCCACCGCGTGGTGTCATAAAACATCAACTGACCTTAGAACCTTACTTGACCAACTTGGCCATTAGGAAGTAGCGAGATAGCCGGCTTTGGTGCAGTCCGAACTTGGTTGATACTCGATGCTACACTCATTAAGGTTCGACTCTTGAGTTTTGTTTGGTTGTGAGTCAATCGCCTATTGAACGAAACTTAGGGGAAAGATCAGTGATATTGAGATCCCTTAGAACCCGATCACTATTACTAGGACAGGTTGAGCCAACTAAACTTCAAGAAGGTACTTATCTATAAACTCCATGCAAGCATAAAACTAAGGACTTGTCTGCTTTGTGTGAATATGATTATTTGTATATAAATTTGCTTACCTCGCATACTTGTACATAACATCATAATATCATAAGCATCATACCATAGCATTTTCAATAACCATTTCAAGGATCTCGGGGGCCTATGATGCAGGGTCATGTTGAACCAGACGTCTATCAAGGGACAAGAGGATTTATTTCCCTCTAACCAAAACACCGTCAAAATCAGGTACAATGAACCAGAGTCAAGGGTTATGACCCACTCGATATGGTGAGCTTGACTCTTGAAGAAGGACTCCCAACAACACGAAGTTTCTTCAATCAAGCTGCAATCAAATTCTAACAATTTCTTGTTTACCCCACGAGATCCTTGAAAACATGCATCCACATATCATGCATCATATCATGACAGGTTTCTCCCGTACAAGTCTCCTTATATTCCTACTGTTTATTTCAGTAGAGATGGCTCTAGAGCAGACTATCAAGGACATCCAGGCTCAAAACGCTCAACTTCAAGAGATGTTATTGAACCTATCCAAGGGGCAAGAAGAGGTCAAGGCGCTTCTCACCAAGGGCATGGTCATGGGGAATCCATAGGGCACCAAGAATGATCAGTTGGAAAGGCTACAAACTGAAATAGCCTTAATGAGGGTCCAAATGATGGGACAGCTGGTGGGTCAGATGGCTCTTATCTAAAATCTGGCTCAAAGATAAGAAGAGCTGAAAGTTCTTGTCAACCAACTTCATCAAGACGGTTGCAACCGTATGGGGAAAACAATAAGGATTGGAAATCAAGTCACTGCTCAGCCTCTTATGAGACAAGAAGCCGGGAGACCATCCCAATTTGCTGCCACGTCGCGAGCCCAACAACGACTTCATCAACATCAACCCGAAAATCAGCCAAGGGTGGAAAGACCTCAAAGGCAGTTCACCCAAATCAACATGCCATTGTCACAAGAATTGCAACACATGTTGAGGATGAATCTGATTACGGTGATAAACCCTCATCCGAGCCCGAAGACTTCCTCTCTTAACTATAATCCGTAGGCAAGGTGTGCTTATCATTCTGATGGCCCTGGGCATGATACAAACGATTGTTGGGCATTGAAGTATAAGATTTAAAACCTCATCGACGAAGGAATGCTGGAGTTCACACAAGATGGCCAGACTGAGTTCTTCTGCCGTCCATCAAAGGCTCACCACCTAAAGTGACAAGTTCAAACAAAGAGGCTTATGTTCATTTTGAATTTTCAATTGTAATTTCTTTTGTTGTTCAAACAATTATCTATTAATGTCAAACTTTGTTTAATTAATGCATTGCATATGTTTGTCTTGATTTGATCCACTCATTTTAATTACATTTAAACTATGCTTTTAACTCTCTTTATGACATTCGAATTTTGCTAAAAGTTACAAGCCTTTAGAGGGAGGATGACGAAGACAATGCCATATTCTCATACAATATGCTTTTGAACAGAACTTGCTGATGATGTACAGGCATTCTTTCAAATCCTAAGCACTAGAGTTATAAGGAGGATAATCCCTAGTCAACCCCTTCGAGCCAAAGAAGTAGAAGTTTCCTTTTTACACAAATTGAAACCTTTAATCAAAACCTGGGGCAGGGTAGTCTCTCAGTAAATTCAAACGTGCGTGTAGCTGAAAAATCTCATCTCGTAATACAATGAATGACGTCAAAAAAACATTCCCCTGGAATCAGAAGACGGTGATGGTTCCCTATCACATAGGAAGTCATTAGCTCTCAAGAGAAAAGCCCACTAATTCAAAACCTACAAAGGAGACTTAAGAAAACTGGGGCATCCCGCTGACTGTAATCTCAAAACAAAAATAGTCAGGCAAAAGTCAAGGATAAAAAATCAAAAGAAAGAGGTCACTACAAATCCTCAACAACATGAAAAATGTTGCAAAAATGATTGCCTTCTGACAAGCTTTACTTGTCTGAACCATCACCAAAACATCATTCAAGGCTGAATTGGAGTTCAAACACACAATTAACTCAGCTTAGGACTGAAGAATATCACGATGAACGAGTGGGTACAAATACTTTGAGCATTTATCCTTTGTTTCTTAAATCGTGAACCAAGCCACGTTACAACCCTTCAAAAGTCCTAATTGAATCATGGGTTAGTTAGAAAGCATATTGTTACAAAAGGTATCATGACTCCTGTAAGGCTTTACTCAAACTCCAGAGTTGAATTACAAACTTCTTTACTTGCTAAAAACGAATTTTTCAAAACTTCAAGACAAACATAAACTTTGCATTACTTGAATATCACTGTTTGCATACGGCTATTTGTTTGACAGCAGAGAAATTCACACAACGAATATCCGATGAACAAAAGCTCTCTCAGTGAACAAACTCAATTCAAGAAGGACGACACTTCCATTGAAAATCTCCTACCAACAGGGGGACACGACCTGTCTACTATCCAGCACACCTGGGGCAGTCCAGTCAAGATTCCAAGAAATCTCTCAAGAATTGCAAAGTAACCAGGGGCAAGTCTCCATCTCCGTCACTCGAGGCATTGAACGTTAATCCCGACAAAGGGTTACATACATTCAAACTTCCAGGAAGTGCCACAAACACTCGCTACTAGGGGCAGTGACAAATCTCCCCAAAATCCTCCTCATAGGATGATTCCCCAGCAAGAGTTTAGTCTCTAAAAACCTTTCCCCAGTTGAGACAACCTCAAGAATCCTCAAGGATTTTCCCCCAACGAAGCATCACCTCTCTAGCAGATCGGCAACAGGGTTTATTTCCTCAACAAACGACAGGAATCCCCAGCTTGAGGTGGCCTCTCTGAATACTAAAAATCACAGGGCCACAACCCCTAATCCCCGGTAAAGCCGTCAGCAAAGCCTTTATTATTTCTAAGTGATGCTATGAACCCTGGATCCGACCAGATAATAGCCTAACTTTTCAAATATATAGAAGAACCTAAACTCAAATCCGACCAAGGTTTAATTTCTTTTCCCCAGTGGAGTTGCCTCTCTATCCCAAACAAATGGCTGAGAAACCTGGACCCGACCAGATATCAGTTTTCATTTCCATCCTTTCAAGAAAGTCGTTGTGAATCCTGGGTCCGACCAGATAGCAATCATCCTCAGAAATCATTGTGAAACCTGGAAACCGATCAGATAGCAACTAAATCCCCAAACAGTCTATTGTGAAGCCTGGACCCGACCAGATAACAATTGACTTCATCAAAGAAATCTGTAAAGCTTGGACTCGACCAGATAACAGTTTTCAAGCAGTTTATTATGAAGCCTTGACCCGACCAGATACAAATTGACCTCGTCAACCTCAGAAATCTGCAAAGCCTGGACTCGACCAAATAACTATTCAATTTCAAGGAATTTTCTGCAAAGCCTGGATCCGACCAGATAACAGTTAATCCATCCTTTACTCCGGTAAGTTACTATGAAGCCTGGATCCGACCAGCTAACAGTTAACCTCCGCATCCCCAGCAAGTTACTGTGAAACCTGGACCCGGCCAGATATCAGTTCAACTTTGATTCCCCAATAGAGCAACGAACAACCGAGACTCCTGAACTCTTTTCCCAAGCAGGGATCATTCTCCCTATAGAGTTTTCAATATTCCCCAGCGGAGTTCTCCTCAAACAACAAAACAGGAATCCCAAGTGGAAACATTCTAAGCAAAGTTTGAAGACACACCTACTCTTCAACAGCAATCCGGGATTTAATAACTTCCCGACACTTGTCAAGGATTTATTCTCCAAGACAAAATTACATTGCAACAACATTCATAGCATGTGCATACAAGGTACACATGACACAAATCTCATTTATTTTGAGAACATCATTACACAATGCATACATCATGACATTGCATACAACTAACTCTTTACCTTTTCAGGAAAGATCGATCAACAGATAAAAGGTATTACCTTTTAGAGTAGTAGTTATCCAGATTCCTTCATCACCTTTTTGGAGTAGTAATCGTCCAAGATTCCTTCAACACTCGTTCAATTTCAGATACAGTTTCAGATACGCTCCAGATACGGAAGCCATCCTGATAATCATTCTAATTCAACTTCAGATACAGTTTCAGATACGCTCCAGATATGGAAGCCATCCTAATACTCATTCTAATTCAACTTCATATACAGTTTCAGATACGCTCCAGATACGGAAGCCATCCTGATACTCATTCTAATTCAACTTCAGATACAGTTTCAGATACACTCCATATACGGAAGCCATCCCGATACTCATTCTAATTCAACTTCAGATACAGTTTTAGATATGCTCTAGATACAGAAGCCATCCTGATACTCATTCTAATTCAACTTCAGATACAGTTTCAGATACGCTCCAGATACGGAAGCCATCCTAATACTCATTCTAATTCAACTTCAGATACAGTTTCAAATACGCTCCAGATACGGAAGCCATCCTAATACTCATTCTAATTCAACTTCAGATATAGTTTCAAATACGCTCCAGATACGGAAGCCATCCTGATACTCATTCTAATTCAACTTCAGATACAATTTCAGATACGCTCCAGATACGGAAGCCATCCTGATACTCATTCTAATTCAACTTCAGATATAGTTTCAGATACGCTCCAGATACGAAAGCCATCCTGATACTCATTCTAGTTCAACTTCAGATACAATTTCAGATACGCTCCAGATACGGATGTCATTCCGATACTTATTCAAATTCAACTTCAGATACAATTTCAGATATGCTCCAGCTACGGATGCCATTCTGATACTCATTCATATTCAACCTCTTGATACAGTTTCAGATACGCTCCAGACACGGAAGCCATTTTGATACTCATTCAGACTTAACTTTTGATACAATACAGATAGGCTCCAAACACAGATGCCATTCTGATGTTCAACTTACGGATTACATCTCGACAAGCATTCTTGGATGGCATCTACAAGCCCATCTCCAACTATCTGTTACCTCTCCAAATGGCATCTTTAAGCCCATTCCCTACATAACCAACTAACACATCTTCGAGTGCAAATTTTATGGGCACTCTAGTGTTCAATCATCTTCCACCTTCAAATCACGAATGGCAGAATTACCAATCTAATCCTTCAGGTGTAAAAAGATTGAATAGGGGCAGCTGTTGTACCCTAAAATTTGCCCTCTCATTTCATAAGGGATCACCCTGGATCCTAGGTTTGCTTCTATCAAGTTTCCAAGCCTTGAACTATCAATTTTTCCAAGGAAATCACTTCCAAGGGAAAAATGGTCATTTGCACGTAGAAAAGTCAAACTTTGACTTTTGGATCAACATCAAATCTCAAGAATCATATTTCATCAAAACATGTTGGAATATGAAGTTTGTTTTATCAAGAAATTCAAAAGTCAAATTTACTATGGAAAAGCCAAATTTCTAAATACTTGGGATTTTTCTAAGTATTTAAGAAAAAATTACATTTCAGAACTTCTGAGCCAGTCTCCAGGCAAGTGCAGTCAGAAGTTGCAAACTTGGTTCAGAATATGGCCTTCAGTTAGAACATGGCTCTTCAGCATCTACGCAAGTTCAGTCAGAGTTTGCCAGGGTAATGCAAAGAAGGTTATAAAACGTGATACAAAGCCTGAAAGCTCCTTCAGAACATGCTGGAACCACAAGATACAAAGATCAGAGGATGGATGCTACGCTGAAGCAGAACTTCTAATCCATAACAAAGCCTTGGTGTAGAGTTTCATGTTGCAGGATTTAGGGTTGTGATAAGTCTCATCATCATTTAATGCTCATTTAATGCTCACAACCACCTTCCGAGTCTTTATCCAAAGGGTCTTCACCATATGTACCTCTATTGTCTTGGGATAGCAACTTTGCTTTTGCTTTTCCTTAATTCCTGCTGACAGCCACCATGCTTGCTTCAAAGACAAGGAAGCACTTCAGCACATGAAGGTTATCTTCAAAGCTTTGGTCAGAACTTGACCAAATCCCAAAACCTTGTTTATACAACTTTCTACAGACCTATGACCAACAATTGGCTCAACCTACGCCTGCATCCCATGATTACACTAAACTAGCATACGAAAACTGTGATGAAAAAGAAAACGAACAGGATGCCAAAACAGGTTCAAATCCCACTTGCTTTTCCCCCAAAATCACAGCAAAAATCATCTATAAATACTTGGTTCCATCACACTTGCAAGGGGTTGGCTTTTGAAGAGAGAGAGATTGGCCAAAAAGAGAGAAAAGGAAGTGGTGAAACCTTCATAAAAATCCAGATTTCTCATACATAAAAACAAACCTTTGTTCTTCCCTTTGAACAAAAGGACACAACCAATCTTATGTCTCCCTTGCTGACCCAGAACATCCAAAGGCAGCCACTCAAAGCTCCAAGCACGTTCCAGGTTCCAAGTAAGTCTTTCTGACTTTGCTTGCTTTTCATTCTGAACATCATTAACATGTAAATATCATAGTATTAATGTTGTACATATCATGGTATCAATAGAAAAACTATGGATCAGAACTTCTAGAATAATGCTAGGCTCAGACTTAGGATTGGAACTTCCATGATTTGTTGTGTTGTGATCATCCTGATTTGTTGAACTGAATAAATTGTTGTTGTGCTGATTAAGAGTTGAAATGTAACACATAACTCCTGTTTTTCACTCATCATTTTAACACACAGAACTTCTAGGATTTTCTCACTGTTTTAACACACAAAACTTCCATGATTTTTTCTCACTGTTAACACACACTGAACTTCTGATGTTCACCCACTGGCTCAGCACAATACAGAACTTCTGATGACTCACTCACTGTTCTAACACATCATAGAACTTATGAGTCCTCACATGTCAAATACACTGAACCTCTTATGTTTCCATCAGTTGTTTTTAAACACTTAGAGTTTATGACTTTCACATGCTGACAATGCACTAAACTGCTGACGTTTGCTCATTGTTTTAGTGTAATCCAGAACTTCTGACTTTTGGTTTGCTGGCTTCATACCACCCACAACCTATGTGTTTGTCATCTAACGTTTCTTGGAGGACCTCAGAGTTTACCAGTCCAGAACTTCTGATCCCCACACACGTCTCATGCTGAGCCACAGTGTTCTTAGCTTCAGAACTTCAGATCCTAGTCGTTCTACTTACAGCAACGCGCTATTTCTACCTTGCATTTATTTTCTTTTTCATCATTTTTAATATTAACATGAAAACATAAAAATATTTTCCTTTTAATTTATTTCCTTAAGACAAAAACATTTTCTAAACAAGTCCATTTCTTTGTACATTCTTATACATTTCAATATGGTTGTAATAGTAACTTAGGACTTATTTTTACTTGCAATCCCCATTCGTACATATGTACCCCCATCCCCTAAATATTGTAATAGCATAGAATTTCATTTTTCGTAATTTACTATTTTCCTTATACTATATAGTAATTAGGCGTGCATGGCATGATTCAAAAGTCAACAAATAGATCATCCTAATCAAGACTAAATGCATGCAATCAAACACACTTGCACACGAGCACCCTTAGGGTAATCTCACTTGTTGCTTATCAGAAAAATAGATATGTCCCTCGAACATGGGCGTTTTAGCAAAGACCCTCGATAAAAGATCGTAGTCCCTCGAGGACCCTCGATGTTGCCTTCAGTAAACGATCTAGTCCCTAAAACGACATTGCTAAAACATCCCATATATTGCCTTCTATGACTATACAAACGTCCCAACGGCCGTCCCTTCACATCCAACGATGGGGCTTCTTACCAAATCAATGGTAAGATAGCAACATCTAAAGGAGGAGGAAAATCACATCTAATACCTTTTGAGTAGGTAGGTTCAATCTTAGTTGCTCGCTTGCTCACAATAACAAAAAAAACATTTTTATACACCCACACTCTCATCTTTGAACTATTTTCGAAACAAACACTTTGTATGCATTCTTATAGAAACGAGAATCATTACAAAGTTACATTTTCAAAATACTTTCAAAAACCACACCACAAAGCACATTCAAACAAAAGCAAGTGATCTAGCGAGTAACTAAGAGCCCATGGAAAACCATGGATGAAAAGGGTGCTGATACCTTCCCTTTTCATAATCTACCCCCCGAACCCAAAAACATCTCTAAAGGTCTTTCCTGTGCTTTTTCACCTTTCCTTTTTGGATAAAAGAAAAGTTGGTGGCGACTCTTGCTAAACCGCAACATTTGCAAACACAAACGCAAAACACCTCAAGTCAGTTCTTCCACCGTATCACAGTTACATTGATGAAGAAGTTTATGTGCACAACCCCCTGGCTTTGAAAATATAAAACATCCAGAATATGTTTATAAACTTAAAAAATCATTATATAGTCTGAAACAAACTCCCAGAGCTTGGTATGAAAGACTAAGTAATTTTTTGTTAGAAAATGATTTTACCAGAGGGAATATGGACACAACCTTATTCTATAAACTATTTAAAAAGGACATTCTGGTTTGTCAAATTTACATAGATGATATAATTTTTGGATCTACTAAAGCCTCTTTGGGAAAAGAATTTGCTAAGTCTATGTAGGCAGAGTTTGATATGAGCTTGATGGGTGAACTAAAGTTATTTCTGGGTATCCAAGTCAATCAAACTCCAGAAGGAACCTACATTCATCAAAGCAAATATGTCAAAGAACTTCTGAAGAAATTTGACCTGTCAGAATGTAAGTCATCCAAAACTCCTATGCATCCCACATGCATTCTAGAAAGGGAAGAGGTAAGTAAGAAAGTAGAATAGAAGCTCTACAGAGGTATGATTGGTTCTCTCTTATATTTAACAACTTCAAGACCTGATATTCTGTATAGCATCTGTCTTTGTGCTAGATTCCAATCAGATCCTAGAGAATCTCACATAATAACAGTTAAGCGAATTACCAAGTATCTGAAAGGTACTAATAATCTTGGCCTTTTCTATAGAAAATCCAGAGAATATAAATTAGTAGGGTATTGTGACGCTGACTTTGTCGGAGGCAGAATAGAAAGAAAAAGTACTTTTGGAAGCTGCCAATTTCTAGGAGACAATCTAATCTCGTGGTCCAGCAAAAGACAATCCACCATTGCACTGTCAACTGCTGAAGCTGAATATATAGCAGCAGTTGGATGCAGTATACAAATGCTCTGAATGAAGAGTCAGCTTGAATACTTTAACATATATAAGAGTAACATTCATATCCTCTATGATAATACTTCTTCTATTTGTCTTTCAAAAAAATCCTATTTTACATTCTAGGGCTAAACATATGGAAATTAAACATCATTTTATTAGGGACTATATTCAGAAAGGAATTCTTTCTTTAAAATTTATAGAAACGGACCATCAATGGGCTGATGTCTTCATTAAACCCCTTTCTGAAGATAGATTTAATTTCATTCTAAATCATCTCAGTATGGAATTATGCCCAAAATGATAATGTTGTTTCTGTATATCTAAACCCTCAGAACTTTATGCTTTAATTTTCTTTATGTGAACATCTGATATAGTTCTTCAGAAGTGAGAAGGAAAGTTCCATTAGGATCTATCCAGAAGATTTGAACATACTCCAAAAACGTTTCATTTCTTAGATAGATGCAAGCAGTTCATAATATCAACATCCATCAACTCAAAACTCAAGGTCACCCTCTAAGGATGAACACGTGTTCAAATTCTGAAGGGACTAAAACGGCTAAGTTGATGCATTGAGGCGCTAGTCAAATCGGCAATTGTTCTATATCTTCACACTATCCCTCTTTTCAAGAATCATTAAATGAACGTATTCATTTTTTTATTAAAATTAAATCTCTTTTTTCTATTCCGTTAGCTATTTATACTTGACTCAATCACCAACATTATCACATATTCACTCTCACTCAATTTTCTCTCTTCATCTGTTCATTTTTCAAAAAACCTAAAAGAGTCTGTGAACAAATGGTTTCCTCTCAACAAATTCCTCAAGTTTCTTAAACCATCCCTGGTTCTTCCTCCTCAAATGAAGAAAGGTACATCAAACCATCAAGAACTCTTCTCACACCCATTAATTCTCTGGAAGTTCTATATGAACTTATTGTTGATTTCAGAAGCATAAAAGAAAATGGGTATAATTTAATCCCTGACGCTGAGTTCCAAGGTTGGACGAAGTATTTTGATTACCTCATAGGTCCTCTTTTTTCCAAAACTTGTGAAAGAATTATGGATCCATGCCACAACCTCAAATCATCAGGTAACATCGTTCGTTATGGGTAAGAATATCATCATCACTGAAGATCTCATTGGGCAACTCATAGGTCACGACAGTGGTGGTATTAAATGCAGTAATATGGAAGACAAAGGATCTGACATAACCATTTTGTTAAAGGAAATTTTTCCTTCTGGTCAACCATCTGACAAAATAAAAGATCTGAAGGATTACCTCAGAATTTGGTCCAAAATAATTCTGGGATGCATTAATCACAGGAAACCAACCAGCTCACCAGACTATATAAACATTGATCAGTAGCACCTTTTGTACTTCATCACCACCAAAGCAAAAATTCATATTCCACATCTTCTGTTCAACCATCTGAAAACCAGTGTAAAAGAAACAAGAGAATAATAAAGAACAAAGAGAGATTGGATCCCTCTGGGAAGACTCATTTCAGATATTCTAATAGAAAACAGACTGATAGAACATTTGACTGAGGCTCAACATGCTCATGTTCTGGAAGCTTGTGCTGGAAAGCCCCTAAATGCCAAGAATCTGAAGAAGATAAAGATTATTGACACCATCAAGTATGACCCAACAATCACTATAAAGGAATTCATCACCACCTAAAGAGTGCCTCTGAAGGACTTTCCTCTCTCCACTCAGGCAGACTCTTCTCCAAAAATTATTCTCAGGTATCTGGAAGCCTGCAAGAGTGATGGTACAATTCCTTATGTGAATATTCTGGATCTCAAGCAACAACCTCTGGAAGTTGCTCCGAGAAAATTAAAAAAAAAAGGAAATCTGTTGGAGAAGGAACTTCTCAGAAAACTCTCAAAGCTTCCAAAAAGAAAGGTAACTCTTCTTATTTTTCTTTCATTGAATTAGTATTTTTATCAACATCTGAAAACCCCTCATTTCCAAAACCCGCGGAAGATCTATCTCCTAAAAACTTTGATGATTTTTACCTAGATATTGACACTTCAATACCTCTAAATAATCCTCTTAACAATCCACCTTCTACCCTTTTTGATCAACCTCAGCCAGAACTTGCACAAGTTCTCTCTGATATTGATCAATTTGATCCACTGTTTGAAGCTTCCCAAACCGAAAACCAAAATCTTGACTCTGATACCACAACATAAATCCTTGGCATCACTTTCCCTCTCTGTATCTCTCAACCACCAATGATCCCCATAACTACATCACAAGCCTTCTCCATCCCAGATCCTCTATCTCTCTATCTTTCCAAACCATCCAACTCACCCATAATTATTTCTGATTCTCCCTCTCCAAATAACTACCCATAAGATCCCCTCAGAACAATAACTGATTTAGAAGCTTGGGGAAATCTTGTCACAAGCTTTTAGAAAATTGTCATTCCTAAACCAACACCAAACATATTCAAAGCAGGTGTTGGTAAATCCTTGCTGATTTTTGAAACAGAAATACAAGAATGGGTTAACTCCCAAAATTTAGCTTACATAGAGAATCTCAATCCAGCTGCTTTGGATTCTCACTGGAATCAGTTCAGAAAATGGTTTAACTCTGAATATCTGAAGCTAAAGGAGCTTATCTATGAAATATCTCAACAGAACTTTTGCGATCACCTGAATATTTTCAAGGATCAAGTTTTGTGACACTGGGAAAAGAAACCCCTCCTTCTACTAGACAACACCCCTTGGGAAGCCCCTCAGACATCATATTTTAATGAAACGTCTCCCGAACTTCTTCCTATGGTCATGTTTCAAGACAAAGTCAACGAACTCGAAGAAACTCCTGAGCAAGAATCAACTGCAGTAAGTTCTGAGAATGCGGTCTCTTCTGTTGAAACAACCTCATCTTCTCTTGTGCTGAAGACTATGGAGGAGTTGAAGAAAGAAAATGATATGTTTAAGGAAAGGTTAGACAAACAGGATGAAACTAGCAAGTAAATTAATGGGATGCTTGGGAAATAAGAGTAATCAAACAAACAGATCAAGAGTTTATTGGAAGCCTTGTTCACACGACTTCCACCTCCTCAAACTTAGCTCCAAAAAAAATAACTATTTTATTTCTGCTATTTGTTACTCATTTCCATCTTCTGTCTATCTTAATCCTTTTTTAATACAGAATGCATTTTTTATACCCCAAAATTTCCCTCCCATTTCAAAAGGTCTCCTCATGCTCATAGGGTCCTCAATTGCTCAAGACTACTCAAGAATTGGTCAGATGAACCTTCCTCCTAAGCATCGACCTACAACTAGTGTTTTGGTATTCTCATGGAAAATGGGACTTCTAATTCCTCAAGTGAGTTTCATGGTTCCTCATATGCTTCATAGAATCCTCATGTCAAGTTTCAAGCCTTACATCGCAAATTTGCTCAATCAATTGCTCAAATAAGTGAAAATAAACTATATAAGACAAAAAATCAACTATGGTCAACATACAGTCAAACCTCAATATTTTTTGTCAACATCAAGATTTTTAAGTCACATTAATCATTTGATCAAAGGTTGATCAGGATTCATCAAGAAGACTCGAGATTCATCAAAAGTCAAAAGTTGCTAAATTAGGGTTTTCTTTAGGAGAATTCAACTAAACTTTGACCAAGCATAACTTTCACATGCTCCATAAAAAATTATCATCCAAAGCTCAATTTTTCGGAAATTTAATTCTCTACAACTTTATCTCTCTGAGCTCAAGGACAAAAAATGCTTCATTTGAGAGATATGGGTTAAAACATTATAGGTCATTTTAAAAGTCAACAAAAAGACACTTTTTGTAAAAGCAATTTACATCAAGATAAATTCTTCAAATGTAAAAATGATCAACATGAGAGTTGTAGGGGACATTTTTATCTTTCCAAAAAGTCCAAGATCATATTCATATGATAAAAATTGAGAGAGTTATGATTGGTGAAAGTTGGGTAATTTTGAGAAAATGCATGAAATCCTATTTGAGCAAACTTGAATTTTTTGGCTAATGGACTTATATTTCAAGGTCCAAACGTGTTCTTGACCTCATAATGGACCTCTAAATCAATTCATGCACCATTATAATTTTAATCTTATTTATTTTGATTTTTATTAATTTAAATTCAAATTAAATAAAAAAAATGAAATGGAGGTGCAAGGCTTAAAAGGCTTAAGATTTGATTTATTTTGGGCCCCCAAAACCATACAAAAACCGTGTGAGGTTATTCTTGTAGCAAATCTTGATATTTTGTCTTATTCAAATTGTATTTTTCAAACAAAATCAAGATATAATTACAAGAGGTCCAAGCCCATTTTTCTTGACCTAATCTCTTCCTATATATTCTTTACATTCAAACAACAAAGGGACAAGAAAACCTCACAAGAAAAAACACCCTCTAAATCTCAAATTTTTGTCAAACTAGGGCAATCGAAACCCTTATCTACACCCATCCTCAAGGCCAAACAACCATCCAAATCAACTCCAGGGACATTATAGAGTAAGACTTGATCATTCTTAATGTTCAAAGAAGCCTGTAACGAGCACTACATGCATCACCGATTTGCATGTTTTCTTGAATTTCATATTTTAGTTTTTATCATTCTTTGATCAAATCTAACATGTGAAATGTGTTTCTGAGACTAAACTATACAGATTCAACCCATCGCAAGAATCCCATGATACCAGAATCATCTGTTGCCATTCTTGAATCGATTTACAATATTTTCTTCGTATTTCATTATGCAGGGAGAATTAGCTAAAACTAAGGCCACCATTGAATTTGCAGTTCTCACATTAGGGGGGTAAGGTTCTATTTGTTTATTAATGTACTCTGTTTTGCAGGTTGTAAAAACATACTCACCGGAGAAGAGGACCGGAGCTAGGGCCTCGGCACTTCTCCGATCCCTCTGGTTTGGTTTATTATATATTTATTTGGTTTTATTTTACTAACGGGTGAAACAGCCACCCCAGTGGCAAGGACACGCGCGATAAGGCATTGACACACAAGGGTGTGGGTTCAATACCTGCCTTTTGCAAATTTTTGTTGTTATTTTCCAATTTCCGCAGGTTTAATAGATTATGCATTGGGCCTATGTTTCTAACACCAACCAGTGCTTGGTCTTATGGTGATCTATGCGTGGTGTGGGTTCAACACCCACTTCATACAACTATTTTTTCTCTATTTTTCACTAACCTTATTTTCTTTACTTTTCATTTATTTTCCCTTTCTTTTAATTAAACCCTAACTTTAATTAAAACCTAATTATCTTTTTAAAAACAACTAATTAACCTAATGATTTTTTTTAATACTATTAATTTAGGATTAGGTTTTTGTAACAATTAAAATTTTGACTTTTATTTTTTAATTAAACCTTTTTTTAATATAAAATCAATTAGAGATTTAGGTTTTATTAAAATTATTTTCTAAAACACCAAAATATTTTCTTTTCTCCAAAACTATTTTCTATTTAAAATTCTTAGATAAATGTATAGGTCGCATTATTCGTATTGCAATAACTTATGTTTACTTCCCGCATTTTTTTCCTATTTTGTATCTGCTCTGAGGTTGTAATAGTTCTAAGTTTAAATTCTCGCACTCATCCATTTTGTAACTTCCCCAAAGCCATGTAATAGCGTAAGAATTTTACTTTTTGCACCTTTATATTTCTTCTATTTTTATGCTATTAGTAATTAGGCATCTATGGCAAGATCTAAAAGCAGCCGATAGCAAACCCTAATACAAGATAAATAACTGAATTGAACACACTATTCACACTCGCACCTCTAGGGTAACCTCCTTGTTGCCTTCGGAAAGATGGCCATGTCCCACGAAAATAGGGATACTTTAGCAAAGTTTCTTCGAATAAAGATCATAATCTCTCGATGACCCTTCGATGTTGCCTACAAAAAATGATCTAGTCCCTCTGATACAAATTGCTAAAGTATCTCTACATGTTGACTTCAATGACCATTCGATGACCCTATACATGTCCCTTCACATCCAATAGGTGGGGCTACCTACCAACTAATGGTATGGATATCATTATCTCTACAGGAGAAGAAAAATAATAAGAACGACCTTTAGTGGGTAAGGCACTTTTAATCGCTTGCTTACAACTCTTTTTGAAATAAACATTTTTTTCATATCACACTTTTCAAACAAAATATTTTTCTAAAACACTTTGTCCGCATTCTTGAGAACTGATACAAGAATCATTACAAAGTTGGCCTTACTTTGTCTTTTCAAAATATTTTTAAACAAATCACACACAAAGAAAATTTTCAAAAGTGAGCTAGCGATTAAGAGCCCGTAAATAACTACGGATGAAAAGGGTGCTAACACCTTCCCTTTTCATAATTTACCCCCTCGAACTCAAAATATTCAAGGTCTTTCCTGTTGTTTTCACTCTTTCCTTATTGGATAAAAGAAAATTCAATGGCGACTCTAGTTATCCGCACATTTGCAATAAAATGCAAAGTCAATTCTCCAACCGTATTACAACATTCTATTATATTTCCGTGTTTTTATTGCTTTTTGATTCTTGAAAAAAAGGGGGGACATAAGATATTTTGAATATAACAGTAATCGAGACTCAATCTCGACATTTTAGAATATCATAACTTCTATTTTTATCCTCTGAAAGCAAACAGGAAAAATCCATTGAAAAGCAACCTCTGAAAGTAACTTCTGTTATGGACGCATCAAAAACCTCCATCTCAAAGCTATGATCAGAACATCTTTTGGGAAGTATTTTTTTCTTAATATGAGTATCCAATTCAGGGGGAGACGTTAATTCTTTATGCTATTAAGTATTATATCAAAATATAATGTTTTTGTCATTATCAAAAAGGGGGAGATTGTTAGAACATAGTTTGGTTCTACATTCTTATAAGAGTTTTGATGATAACAAGCACATGTTATATATAAAGAAAAAATATGCTCTCTAATAAAGTATTTTAATATGCAGTAAAACTCTGATGAAACAAGCACAGAAGAGAGAGAGTTACGCTTCTGAAGCTCTATTATAGCACATCATACTTAGAAGAAAATATGTGTAACACGCTTAAAATGAAGAAGTTCTAAAGCTACAAATCTTGATTGCACCAACGATGTGAGACAAACTCTAATATTATGATAAATTAAAGTGCTGGAAGAACAAAAAGAAATCTCAAACGGTAACATTCATCTTCTGATATGATTCAAAGAAAGCAATGTTCTTAAGCGTTACTAAATAATTAATTACAAATCAAAAAGTAATGGTTGAACCAAGACAAGATCTCTATTTTGGGAAAGAACATTAACTACACATTATCAACCTTCCAAAAGTATCTTCTCATGTCTCTCATGCATCACCTATATAAAGCATACTTGAAGAAGAGATCATGCCACACACTACTACGCACTAAAAGAGAAAAATCATCATTACCCCATTTTATATTATGCTTTTCAATTGTGTATAAATCATTGTTGTGATATAGTTTTGTTTAGAAAACATTTTTGTACACACCTTCAATTGTTTTATCTTATAATACCTTGAGAAAACCAATTTGTGGTTTAGACTCAAGAAGACATTGACAATAGTCATTGTGTTTGTGTAATCAAGTTTTGATTAGTAGATTAAGATCTCGTTTGAGAAAGGAGAAATCACCTTGGCGGGTGGACTGAAGTAGTTTGAGCTCAAACGAACCAGGATAACCAACGTATCTATTGCTTTATTTTTGAAAACCCCAATTCACCCCCCCCCCCTCTTGTGTTTTTCCATTCTTCACTGAGCAACCACTTTGTTCCATGCATTGGGAGCAGGGGTAACATATATCAAATATTCTTATTTCCTCTTCATTTCCCTAGTATATTGTTTAAGCATTGTAGTCCTTTGAAGAAGCTTCTCATCCTTCTCAATAAGCCAACCATCTTAAAGAAAAAGCATATCTTCCTGCTCCTTTAACTGCTTCTTCAATTCCTCTTTCTCAATCTCTGAGGCATGAAACTTTATCTCCTAAGCATCCTTATCTATCTTTATCCTAGCTTATTGACCTTATTCAATGTTATCAATAGGTATAGTAGGTGGTCTAGTCACTATTGGAAACATGGGCTTCTCACAAACATAAGTCATCTTGAGCTCCCTTTCTCTCTCCTTCACCCAACGAGTATAAGGTTCCATAGCGACACAATTCCTCCTCCCAAGCTGACCCTTTTCCCTTCTATGAATATTATCCCAAGAATTCACCATCCTCTTCTTTAATCCTTGTGTGTCTTTCCCTTGTTGGTAGAAATACCTTTCCAACCAAACGCCTTGAGGCTTTTCTTTCATAGGAAACCTAAGCTAACAACGTGCTAGAGTCGAATTGTACTTGATTCCTCCTTGTGTACCAATGAGAGGCACATTTGAGAACTCCCCGCAACTACCAATAATCCTAACATCATCATAAACTTGGAATACCAGGTAATATCCGCACTGGTAAGATTCATGAGTCTTTTAGACCACTTCAACCAACCCTTGTTTTCTTTGAAGATGGAACATTGCGACAAGTGCAAAATAAACCACTTGTACTGTAGAGGTAAACAACATATAATAGTCCCATTACCCTTGGAAGTCTTGTGATGGATGGAGAAATAAGTGTCACCAAGAAAAGTAGGAATAGGGTTCCCAATCAAGAAGATCATTATGGCATTAACATCAAAAAATTTGTCAATGTTAGGGAAGAGAACAAATCCATAAGTGATTAGAGAAAAAATAGCCTTAAATTCCACCATGCTACTGGCTTGAGAAATAGTGAGGTTTGCATCTATATCAGATTTCCCTAAGTGGATAGTTGCTGCAATGGCTTGTGATTTGGAAATCACCTCAAAACCACTAAAAGTAATATCATTAGAAATTGGAAAACCCACAAGATAGGCATACTCCTCAAAAGTATGCAAAAGTTGATAACCCAAAAAGGTGAAGCACTGGTAGACAAGATCATAAAACTGAATCAAAGTATTGAGAATTCGCTCTTCAACATTGGTATTTAGAATAGCCAACAATATTCCATAATGTTCTTTGAACTTTGTATGATCCTCCATTAAAGATGCTAGCTCTTTCAACTCTTCTAGATTAGGAGACCTGAAACTGTACTTCTTAGTGTTTCTCTTTCCCATGTCCATGATCCCAGAACTTGTGATGTTCACAAAGAGAGCCTTTAAGTTCCTTGAAACTTTGTGTGAAAAGAAATTTCATGAATGCAAGATTATGCAATATTCACAAACAAGGTCACAAACATGGCCTAAAGATTCAATGTCACAAGCATGGAGCCAAAGGTGAGAATCATCCATAATGTATGTACTAAGGGTTTATTGTACCTATAGAACAAGGTTCTAAAAAGTTCCCAGAGTTCTGATTCCATATTTCAGATATTACCGACTTACATGAGTTACTTGTGGTCCAATAATATTCTCAAGAGAAACTTGTTTGAGTGCAATATCACGTAATAACTAAATCAGGACTATTCCTAGATAGTCACCGCACTACATCCTAAAAGACCAAGATGGGTTAAATGTTCTATGGTCCTCATCTTCGCGGGCTCTCAGGTTGAGAGTAATAATGCTTTCACAACTAACTTGTTCAACACTATTACTCCAAGAAGGCCTCCACTGAACAAGGGATCTCATGTCAGCTTAGTAAGGACTCACTCTAAGTAAGCCAACATGATTATACCACCAATCCTAATATTAAGTGTAACTTAGTCCGGGTATAGGACTTGTCCTTGTAAACATTACCAACACCAAAAGAATCACAAAATATCACATAAAACAAGCAAACAAATAATAATGACAAGAAACAAATAACATAATTTAGGTTTAACCCTCTTCGAGGAGAGGATTCCCTTGTGAAGTCATCATTTCTGTCGTGGTGAAAAATCGGGAGACCAAGCTATTGACTAACTTAACTCACAAAATTAAGAAGTCACCCCCAAACTTTATCATTTCCAAGGAAAGGGAAAAGAGAAAAACCCTTTTATGTATGCAATGCAAGAAGAAAAAACTAAATGTAAAGCAAGTAAGAGATCTAAGGTACGGGGGTTGATTATATAAAGGGAAGGTATTAGCATCCTATGTATATATAGTATTCTATAGGAACCTCTTGTAATATCTATTTTTTTGGTTAAAATTGGTTTGTTTTCTAAAAGAGTATGGAGATGGGAAAAGAAATATATTTTTATTATATTTTTGTTTGGAAAGACGGAGTCTTATACCTACATACCAATGAAGGATCAAAACCTTGTAGTTCATGGTAAAAATAAAAAAAAAAGGGTTTGTTGTGATTGATTTTAGGAGAAGATGTATTTCATCATCTTAATAAGAATACTCAACTAATTCCACCACAAGTATGAGAAGATGGATCTTGCATCATCATGAAGGAAGGACTCTTAACTTGGATATAAGATCAATAAGTTGCCACTGGCTCCCTCAAGTGGAAAGAATCACATTTACTTTAATTATTACTATAGGGATAGGTTAATTACATCTCTACTATGAAGAGGATTTATATCTAATATTTTAGAAAAAGGTGTTAAATTGACAAGCCAAATGGAAAAGGGATTTGGGTGAGGTTGAATCTCTTTTAGCATTTTGAAATAGTTTAATATGCTTAAGTATATTGAAGTATTTATTAAAGAAGAAAGTTTGAAAATGCAATGACAAAGTCAAGGTTTTTAATTGAAAGTGGTGAAATTTTGAAAATGAGATTAGGGTTAAAGTACACAAAAACACACAAGACAAACATTCACAAGGATATTATACAAAGGGTAAACATATGAAGATGATCACAAGACAAGCATAAGTACATGACTATAAAGTCAACACTACAATACCTTTCCTTGGATTTAATACATAAATATTAAACCAATAAAAGATAAACATTAATCACTAGTACATGAAGGTTAAGATCACCAATGGAATAAAAAGTAATCATACATGCAACAAATGTTAAAGAAAAAATCACAAAGTAACATGGCTTTGAAGAGAGTCATTTAAGAAAAGTGTTAAATCAAAGATGAGAAAGTATTAAGCACAAGATCACATGTCAAGATAAACAAAGGTGAGTCATTAAAGACAAAGTAGGTATCGTGGTATAGAAGGTCAAATCTAATAAAGGTTCATGAAATTAGGGTTTTAGGTGCATGTATGAACACGTGATCAAATCAATCTTTACATTAGGGTTAAGGGAAAGTCAACATATTTATCAAATAAAAGTTGTGACAAAAGATAGAAGATAGAAATATACTTTGATAAAACATTCAATCATTAATCACATGGACATATAAACAATCAAAGCATACAAGGTATATGGAAATATGTAGAGATCAAAACATTCTTGTTATCATGGCAACAATCATTTCTAAATTCTAAGAAGATTTGAACATGGTAAGCATCAAAGTTTAGAATCAAACAAAGTCATAGTGTCAAAGTTTAGGAGCATACATGAACATGTGATCAAAGAAAAAAACTTAAACTCAAGGAAAATACTCATCAAGACATCATTATGGGTGGAAGGATGAGCAAGCAACGTCAATATCATGCATCAAAGGCAAGGGGAAAATATCATGATTAAATTAGGGTTTCAAAGTATCAAACACAAAGTTTATTCATTAAAGTGTACTAAACCCTAGGTAGAGATCAATGTCATCAACATCAAATAAGATACAACCTAAGTATATCATAGCTACATGAATACATATAATCAATTAGGTCAAAGAATCAATCAAAGAACATCAATAAAAGTCTTAAGAAACACATAAAAAGAACTAGTTTTTAACCTAATGAAAAAGGACAAGATAAATATTATTTTTTGGTATTTTTTCATGGATTAATAAAATAGAGGAGATAAATGATAAGTGTGCAAAAAATCAATCAAAAATAAATTAATTTTCATATATAAATAATCAAGAGAAAGTAGAAAGAAAAGTAAAACAAAAAAAGTGATTCCGTAAAATCACAGAAGATTCATAAATAAATACATAAGCAACATAATTTCTAAAGTGGGGTGCTACAATAACCTTCAAAAGAGTGTGATCCCCTAGGAAAAAAAAGAGCCTAAATTATCATTCATATTCAGTTAACTAGTAATAAATAAAACAACTTAAAATAAAATATTTATACATTTTCCCGCCATAATCTAAATACCCCATGATTGACATACTTATTGATCCAGGTAAGGTCACCCGACTCTTCTGAGAACCCTTCATCTGTGTCAGCCTGAATAGACAACTTTGTATCATCCTGATTCGACACCTTTGTATCAACAAGAGCAGGAACCTTTGTATCAGCATGAGGAGGAACCTTCATATCATCTTGAGTTGCTGACTCAATATCATCAACAACAGCGAAATTTAGCTCGACATCATGATCTTTGACCCATCCAGCTCTACCTCATCTATGCTGAAGAGTATGTTATCTGCGAGAATGCTCAATCCTCCTATGATGAGAATCGGTGGGAACAACTTTACCTACCTAAATATGCAATTGCTCTTTGTCATATTGGCTGCCTCCACCAGATCTATTTGCAGCTGCTCTCTATGCTCACTCAATCTTGGAATGATCATGTTGTCTCTTCCTTTTCTCTTCACTATAAACAAAACAAAAAGAGACAAAAAATATCAACAAAAAAATTGACCCTTTCAGATTTATAAAATATATGGTCACACCCCTGAATATACGACAATTTTAAAAATTTGGTACGCCTATGTGTTTTTATCGACATTTTATAAATATTGGTATGCATATATGTATTTTTACCGATAATTTTAAAATTGTCGTTAAAAACACATACAGGTATACCACATACTTCTAAATTATCGATAAAAATGCAAGAATTTTCTTTTGGATTTTAAAGAAAAATTCTAATTTATCGTTATAGATTCATAATTTTGGTGCAGAAAAATTCAAATACTGTAAAAAAAAGAAGAAAAAAAAGCATATTTTCAATAAATATTTGACATCCTTTCAAAATATTTGATATAAATATGTATATTTAATGAAAACAGCGCTTATAATTATCTTTAAAAAAATGCAAAATCTAAATCTAAACTTTATTGAAAAACTCTGAAAAATGATTTTAACAATAGTAGAATTTATATTTAATTATGAGGATATTATGGTCAAGTTATATAATATGTGGAGTTGCTAAGCCCAATGAAGGAGGTGTCAAATAGATTTCTCAGTGTAAAGTAGGGGTTCAATGACAAAATCCAATGTCTAAGAAGATGAAATAAACTTTTGAGATAGTGATGTCCATGTACTCAACAAGGCCATCATAGAACACAAATTATTCAAACTCTAAGGATCATGAACTATATTGGTTGGTTTAGGGCTTGTTTGTTTTCCCTTAAAAAAATGGATTTTGGTTGGTTTAGGGCTAGTTTGCTTTCCCTTTAAAAAAAAGATTTGTTTTTTATATTTTTAAAAATGGATTTTATAAAACTATTTTTTAAAATATTATAATTATTTTTTATTAATTGAAAAACTAATTTTGATATCTAATAACATAAATATACATTATTAAATATCAAAGTATATCAGCAAGTTAAAGGTGGATGAACTCATTGGGTCTCTTCAGACTTTTGAGATGGGGATCAGTGACAATGTTGACAAGAAAAACAAGAGCATAACACTTGTATCCAACTCTGAAGATAAAAACAAGGAGGATGAAGAAGAAAATATTTCAGAAGCTATAGCCATGCTTGGAAGACAATTCAACAAACTCATCAAGAGAATGGATCCAAAGTCAAGGTCAAATGTTGAGAACATCCCCTCTGACATTAACAGATCTTATGACTCCAGCAGAAGACCAAGGTCTGAAGAGAAGGGAAATCAAGGCAGAGGAATTCAATGCCATGGTTGTGAAGGATATGGGCATATTCGAGCTGAATGTCCTACCTTTCTTAAGAAACAAAAGAAAGGAATGACTGCTACCTGGTCTGACTGTGATTCAGAAAGTAATTCTGAAGAAGAATCTGCCAAACTAGTTACTGCACTAACTGGTGTTTGTACCTCTGAAAGTGACACTAGTGATGAGGAAGTGACATTTGAAGAACTGGCTGATACTTACAAGAAATTGTGTATCAGAAGTGCTGAAGTCTGTGTGCAAAATGAGAGACAAACAAAACTCATCATTAAGTTGGAGGCTGAAAAAAGGGCAGACCTTGAAACTATAAGTCATCTAGAAGGGGAAGTTCAAATGCTGAACTCAAAACTGAACCAGATGACCAAATCTGTCAAGATGCTGACAAATGGAACTGACAAATTGGAAGAAATCCTTCAGGTTGGACAAAATGTGGGAAACAAGTCTGGTCTAGGATTTGTGACAGCAAAGAAATCTGGTGCAGACAAGAAGATCAGGTCTGATAAACAAATGTCAAAGCAGATGTCACAACATAACACTCAACATCAGGAACAGAGAAATATGAAGAAAAAGTACCAAAGATGGAGATGTCATCATTGTGGGAGGTTTGGTCACATAAAGCCTTTCTGCTTCAGATTGTATGGATACCCTAATCAGAACCCAGGTGTCAAACCTAAGTCTAACAGGGCACCACATACTCCTCAATGGAAGAAAAAGGCTACTGCCCTGATAGCCCACACTTCCCTGAGAGTCTCTGCAAAGGAAGACTGGTACTTTGACAGTGGGTGTTCTAAGCACATGACTGGAATCAAGAACCTTCTCAATAATGTTAAACCTCACACCACTAGTTATGTGACCTTTGGAGATGGTGCTAGAGGTGAAATCAAAGGAGTTGGTAATTTGGACTGCCCTGGAGTTCCAAATCTGAATGAAGTACTTTTGGTAAAAGGCCTGACTGCTAATCTCATTAGTATTAGTCAATTATGTGATCTAGTATTCAAGGTCAACTTCTCAAAATCTGAATGTCTTGTAATTAATGAAAAACAAGAAGTTGTAATGAAAGGAGTCAGATCTAAAGACAACTGTTACTTATGGGAGCCTGAGAACACTAATTACTCCACTGTGTGTTCTATTGCCAAAGAAGAAAAAGAGGTGAAACCGTGGCACCAAAAACTTGGCCATCTTCATCTAAGAGGAATGAAAAGGATTATCTCCATAGAGGCAGTCAGAGGGATTCCAAGACTACAAATTGATGAAGGGAGAGTTTGTGGTGAATGTCAGGTTGGTAAGCAGACTAGGATGTCACATCCAAAGTCAAGACATCTGACCACCTCTAAGGTTCTGGAACTTCTACATATGGATCTGATGGGACCAATGCAGGTGGAAAGTCTTGGTGGAAAGAGATATGCCTATGTTGTTGTGGATGACTATTCCAGATTCACCTGGATTAACTTCATTAAGGAAAAATCTGATGTGTTTGAAGTTTTTAAAGAACTGTGCAAAAGAATTCAAAGAGAAAAAGAAGGGTGTATTGTCAGAATCAGAAGTGATCATGGCAAGGAATTTGAAAACAGTAAGTTTAATGAGTTCTGTTCCTCAAAAGGAATTAGTCATGAATTCTCTTCTCCTATAACTCCTCAACAAAATGGAGTTGTAGAAAGGAAAAATAGGACCATACAGGAATCTTCCAGAGCTATGATACATGCCAAAAGACTTCCTATTCATTTTTGGGCTGAAGCTATGAATACAGCCTGTTATGTCCATAACAGAGTCACTTTGAGAAAGGGAACCTCATCCACCATTTATGAACTCTGGAAAGGAAGAAAGCCAACTGTGAAGTACTTCCATGTATTTGGCAGCAAATGCTATATTCTGGAAGATCGTGAACAAAGGAGAAAGCTGGACCCTAAAAGTGATGAAGGTATATTTCTAGGATACTCCTCCAACAGCAGAGCGTATAGGGTATTCAATTCCAGGACCAAATTCATGATGGAATCAATAAATGTCATAGTTGATGATTATCATGAAGAAACATATGTCCCTTGTAATGTTGAGACATTCTTTGAGACTCCAACTCAACAGAATGACCCTCCTAACACCACTACAGCAGACTCTGAATCCAAGGAAGCTAGCAAAATCCCTTCCATCAGAATTCAGAAAGATCATCCTAAAGAACTCATTATAGGGGATCCAAATAGTGGAGTCATTACAAGATCTAGAGAAATCATCTCAAACTCTTGCTTTGTGTCTAAAATTGAACCAAGAAATGTTAAGGAGGCCTTAATTGATGAATACTGGATTGGTGCAATTCAAGATGAATTGAACCAATTTAAGCAACATGAAGTTTGGGAGTTAGTTCCTAGACCAGAGGGAACAAACATCATTGGCACAAAATGGATATACAAGAACAAATCAGATGCTGAAGGAGTTGTCACTAGGAATAAGGCAAGACTTGTTGCCCAAGGATACACTCAAGTTGAAGGGGTTGATTTTGATGAGACCTTTGCCCCTGTAGCCAGACTGGAATCTATCAGACTCCTATTGGGAATTGCTTGTCTCCTGAAGTTCAAGCTGTTTCAGATGGATGTAAAAAGTGCCTTCCTAAATGGGTACTTAAATGAAGAAGTTTATGTGGAACAGCCTAAAGGTTTTGTGGATCCAAACCACCCTGATCATGTCTACAAATTGAGGAAAGCTCTATATGGCCTGAAACAAGCTCCTAGAGCATGGTATGACAGGTTAACAAAATTTCTCTCAGACAAAGGATACAGAAAAGGAGGCTTGGATAAAACCCTCTTTGTCAAAAATGAAGGAGGGAAGTTAATGGTAGCTCAAATATATGTTGATGACATAGTGTTTGGGGGAATTTCAGAACAAATGGTTAAACATTTTGCTGACCAGATGAAGGCTGAATTCGAAATGAGTCTCATGGGAGAACTGACTTATTTTCTTGGACTGCAAGTCTCACAGATGGAGGACTCAATCTTTCTATCTCAAAGCAAGTATGCAAAGAACATTGTCAAGAAGTTTGGTATGGAGAATGTCAGTCACAAAAGGACCCCTGCTCCTACTCATTTAAAGCTATCCAAAGATTCAAGTGGGGTTGAGGTGGACCAAAGTCTGTACAGAAGCATGATAGGAAGTTTGTTGTACTTAACAGCCAGCAGACCTGACATTGCTTTTGCAGTTAGAGTTTGTGCAAGATACCAAGCTGATCCTAAAGTCAGTCATATCAACCAAGTAAAGAGAATTTTGAAGTATGTAAGTGGAACTTACAACTATGGCTTGCTGTACTCTCATGGTTGTGAACCAACTCTGACTGGTTATTGTGATGCTGATTGGGCTGGAAGTGCTGATGATAGAAAAAGCACCTCTGGAGGATGTTTCTTCTTAGGAAATAATCTGGTCTCCTGGTTCAGCAAGAAACAGAACTGTGTGTCTCTCTCTACTGCTGAAGCTGAATACATTGCAGCTGGTAGTAGCTGTTCTCAAATGATCTGGATGAAACAGATGCTTACTGAGTATAATGTCACAAAAGATGTTATGACATTGTACTACGACAATCTGAGTACAATCAACATTTCTAAGAACCCTATCCAGCATAGCAGGACCAAGCACATTGACATAAGACATCACTTTATCAGAGACCTTGTAGAAGAGAAGACGATTAAACTGGAACATGTTGCCACTGAGCTACAACTGGCTGACATTTTTACCAAGGCACTTGATGCAAATCAATTTGAAAACTTGAGGGGCAAGTTGGGTATTTGCCAACAGGAGGAATTGTAGCAATTAATTTTTCTTAAAACAAGGGTTGAAGGAGTTATTTTTGTTAAGTCTATTTTGATTGGGTTAATCATATGCTTTCCCATTTCTTTCATAATTATTAAGAAGCTGAATAGACACTCATTTGCCTCCTTCCTCTCTCAACTCTGCAACAAATCCCATTCTCTCAATCAAAGTTCTCTCTCTAGTTGGAACAGGAGGAGACTGAAGGAAACAGAAGGGAAGAGGGTGCTGCTGAAGATCAGCTCAATGCTGAAGAAAGTAGCTCCTCTGAAGATGACAATGCTTAAAGTTTGGTGGAGTTGACAAGCCTGATGTTGGTTCCTGTTGATGCAAGTGTTTTCAGATTTTATTTTTTTCTTTTATTACTTATTTTGGATGACTGTATAACATATAAGTACATGTATCTTTGGCCTATTTGTGGCTAAAGAGGGGGAGATATTTTGTGTTATTTCTTGGTAGACATCATTTTTTTTCTGCAGTCATATTCATTCTGCTGCTCTCTATTCTCTGATTGCTTAGGAGTTTTAGCCAAAAATCTGCCAAAGGGGGAGTTTGTAAGTGTTTAGTTATTGGCATGTATTTTTGGTAAAACCAGGTGTGTAAATGTCATGACTGATGTCATAACATTCTGGATTATTAGGTACTTTATGTAGAAAAAGTATGGCATACAGTAGCTACTGTTTATGAGTGTGTATCTGAGCATTTTGCAATGATCACATTTATTGCCTTCTACCAAAATCAATAAACAGGAATTCTGATGTCATAACAAATGTTAAGACATCCTGTACTGATCTAACAGATATGCAGTTTGGTTAATTCTGAGATTTTTCAGGAAGATGGCTCTTTCCTTCCAGAACAGAATCTCACGTGGACTTTGGGTTAACCTAGCTCAACCCTAATCTGGTTGATAAAGTCTTGTGACCAAGTCTTAAGGTTAAACCTAATTAACCCTAGCTTTTTGTGGAAACCCTAACTGAAGAAACAGCTGCATATATATTCAACAGGAATGCTGGTTGCAAAGTATCTCTTTTGACTGAAGATCAATTAGGAGCTGTATAGTTTTAACTGCTGTAATCCAAGCAAGTATCATTGTGATAAGTGACTTGGAATAGGTTTTGATTGTAAGGGTTTTTGTATCACTCAAAGCTTTGAAGCAAGAGTGTTTGTGTCTCTTGACTAAAGCTTTGAAGCAAAGTCAAGTTAGGTTTATGTATCACTCAAAGCTGTGAAGCACGAGTGTTTGTGTTACTTGATTAAAAAGCTGTGAAGCATAATCAAGTGTATGTTCTGAAGAGTGACTTCATTAATTCATTAGTCAATTGTTTTAAGTATCACTGCTGTGATTGAGGGGGAGTGAGTAGGAACTCAGGTTTAAGTTGAATTTAGATTGAAGTTGCATTGGGTAGATCTTAAGTGAAGGAGATAAACTGGTTGGTTTATTCCTGAATTAATATCTCTTATAGTGGATTTCCTCCCTGGCTTGGTAGCCCCCAGAGTAGGTGTTGTTTCACACTGAACTGGGTAAACAATTGACTGTGTTCTTTACTATTTTTATTTACTGTCTTATAGAAAGTCAGATACGGTGTCATAACATTCACTGTGACATTGAGTATCTGCTGCCAGAATTTCAAAAAGCATCAACAAATTCATTGCAAAGCTTCCTGAAACAGTTAATGCCACTGCAATTCCATTTAAAACTCCTTTTCTACAAAAGGAATTATCATTTGTAAATCTTTAGGTTTCTGCAACTTTTTGTTAAGTCTTCATGTGACCAATAGAAGATAAATTGACCTCATAGTATGATAGTGACTTGTCAGACATTCATTGATTCTTGAGCTTTGATTGGTTTCACGTCCTGGTCCTTCAGACTCAGAGTCTTAGCTTCTGATCCTTTAAACTTTAAGACTTCAGAGGTTAACTTGATCAGAGTATGAAATCTTCAGGTTTTGTTCATCAGAAGATGATTTGATCAAAAGTTTATTCTTCAGAGTCTGATCTTTAGAATCTGCTTCTTTAGAGCTTCTCTTTGAATGTTCAGTGTAGTATCAAAATTGACTTTCAATCAAAATAATAATATTTTTTCTTGCACACTTGAGCCAACATTAGTCTACCTAATTATTCTTTAAATACTTTGTTATCATCAAAACCTAAGGGATATAATATAAACCAATTTTTTCCCAACAATCTCCCTCTTTTTGGTGATGATAAACACAAGTATTTAAGAATAATGGTTGTTGATTTCATTAAGATTATGACTTCAGAGTATGAGGTTTGAAAACTCCCCCAGAGTTTGATAATCTTAAGGGTGAGGTTTGTAAGCTCCACCTAAGTCAAATAGTCCTAAGGGCGAGATTTGTAAGCTCTCTCTAAGTCCTATCCAGCTTATTTGAATTTATCTTTGAAGCACAATAATAAATTCTTCAGAATTTAAGTAAAAAATAATATCAATCAATCAGATTCAGATGCTTAAATACTTATCTTTCTTCTCCCACTTTTGTCATCAACAAAAGGATAAAATCAGAAGAAGAAAAAAATATTAAAGAAAAGAAATATTTGGGGAAAAGTAATTCTGAATAAAAATGAGGTAAAATCAGTCATATTCCCCTTTAGTCTAAGGAATTTTTAAAAAAGGTTTGGCTAGTATGGTTGATAGAAGCATTTTTCAATTTTCAAGATGGTCAAACCTCGGTTCTGAAAACTAAGCATAAATAGGTAGAGATCAGAACTAGGAAGACGTGCATGAAGATGAAGACCAACTTCTCTCTCATGCGTCCATTAGTGCTTCCATATCAAAAATCACTAGTTGTTATCCCTCACTTTTTATAAAAAAACATATTTGCATTACCAACAAGATCATATCTCTATTCCTTCAAACTCCTTTTTTCAAGAATTATGGGCAAGCCAAAGCAGGATAAGAAGTTGAGGAAAGATTTTTCTAAGGAGGTATGCAAGATCATGAAGAAGCAAGAGAAGGAAGAGAATGTCATATCTATTGAAGCTGCAAAAGCTCATAAAGCCATAGAAGGTGAAGGTTCAAGCATATCTATTGCGGCCTCCAAGATAGGTAGAACTTCGTAGAAAGAAATGAAGAACCCCAAAAGGAAAAAGGATCATGCTGGGGAATTTGCAAAGGATTTAGATGCAGATGGGAATTGTATCTATTTCTTCATGACTTATGGTTGTGTCGACGACCAAGTTTGAAGATTTAAGTTTCTTTGAGCACATATGTTGTCATATGAATCTACATTATGTAACCATTTTCATATAAATAAGAATGAGTCTTGTATCTTTTAATTGCAAATATCCTCCTTTTACTAACTACCTGTTTTCACCATTGATGTTGTGATTTCATAGTAGTTTTCAACCAGTTTAACAAGAAACTTTAGAAAATAAGGATTGAAAAACATTTTTTTTTACTAAGGAGAATTATGTCATGATTTATTTTACCAGAATAAAATACTAAATCCAAAATAATATAGCTTAGTGTATGAACAATAACAACAAAATCTAAAGGATAAGAAAATCCAACAGATAAAACACCAAAACAGTCAAAGGACTTTTCAGATAAGTTACACATAAGTGGATAGAAGATACTCCAATAAAAAGAAATTTGACTTATATGCTATTAGAGACAAATAATCAAGTTCTTAGCCTCAGAGGTTGAAATGCTTCAGAGTCTACTATTCATCAGAAGCTAGTTTAGAGCTTTTGATCACAATAGATTTTGATCATCATTAGACTCTAATCATTCATTTAGAAACCAACAATGTTCTTCAATGAAACGCATGTTCAAATTCTTTTTAATAAACTCAAATCTTTCGATAGTAAGAGGTTTGGTAATATATCAGTCCATTGATGATCAATATCAATGAATTGTATATCTATTAGACTCTTTTGAACATAATCTCTAACAAAATGATGTTTGATTTCAATGTGCTTGGTTCTGGAATGTTGAATAGGATTCTTTGTCAAATAAATAGCAGTAGTATTTTCACAAAATATAGGTATATTGGTCCAAAAAATCTGATAATCCTCTAGTTGATATTTCATCCAAAGTAGTTGTGTGCAACAACTAGCAGCTGAGGTGTATTATGCTTCTGTTATGGACAAATAAATAGTTACTTGTCTTTTACTGGCCCGGGATATAAGGTTTTCACCTATGAATTGATAGCCTCAACTAGTGGATTTTCTTTTAATTATATCCCCAACACAGCTAGCATCACAGAATTCAACTAGCTTATAGTCTAGGGATTTCTTATAAAGCAACCCTAGATTAGTTGTCCCCTCCAAATAGCTAAAGATCCTTTTAGTATCACTTAAGTGAGTTTCTCTAGGATCTGACTGAAACCTTGCATACAAGAAAACACTAAATAAGATTTCAGGCCTAGAAGCTGTTAGGTAAAGTAAGGAATCAATCATACTTCTGTATAGCTTCTGACAGACCTTGGCGATGCTTTTCTCTTTGTTTAGATTGTAAGTTGGATGCATATGAGTTGTCGTGATTTCACAATCATCCAACTTAAACTTCATCAAAAGTTCTTTTTTATATGATGAACATAAACTCTATCTTTGCACTGATTTATCTGAATTCCAAGAAGAACTTCAGCTCTCCTATCATGCTCATTTCAAATTCAGCTTGCATAGTCTTGGAATATTCCTTGTAAATAGTAGCATTAGTATAACAAAAAATAATATCATCTACATAGACCTGAACAATTAAGATTTAATTTTTCAGTGTTTTTTTAATAGTATAGCATCCACTTGACCCTTTTTAAAACCATATTCTAACAGAAAATTGCTTAGTCTCTCATACCAAGCTCTAGGAGCTTATTTAAGTCCATAGAGAGATTAGTTAAGTTTAAAAACATATTCTGGATGGATGGAGTCCTCAAATCTAGGAGGTTGTTTGACATACAGTTCTTTAGAATTTACACCTTTCAAAAATGCACTCTTAACATCCATTTAATATAAGATAATATTATGATTAGTAGCATATAAAAGGAACAGTCTGATTGCCTCTAACCTTGCAACATGTGCAAATGTTTCAGAGAAAGACCGCTGCCTTGAAATACCAGTCTAAATTTAATCCTTACCACTTCTCCTTGTTTGTTGAGCTTGTTTCTAAAGAGCCATTTTGTTCCAATAATATTCTTCTGATGAGGTTTGGGTACCAGATTTCACACAACATTGGAGAATCATTATGAGCTCCCTTTTTTGGATGACCTTCAGAGGTTGGATAACTTTTGAAGCATTAATTTCTAATATTCCAACTTCAGTAGTACCAATAACAGTCATCCATCTTTTCTGGTTTCCTCCAGATTCCATATTTTCTACCTCTTTCAGAGTTAGGATTTGGAACATGTGTTTTTATTCTATCATATGTTTTAAGCATCCATTGTCTAGATTTCATGGCTCCTGCTTTACTTATCATATCTTCTACAAAAATAATTTCAGACTTAAGTACCCATAATTTGATGGGTCCTCTAGGTTTAGTTCTGAAAGGTCTATTTTGACCTTGTACCTTAGCCTTCACGTAGTAAGGCTTGGAACCATCAAATCTTTTGATTTAAAAATTTTGTGTCTTGAGTTTCTTTTATCATTTGGTTTTGAACCTTTTAGAACCTCTTAATCTAATGTCTTAGGTTTTGGTCTCATCATAACTTTAGACTTTTGAATCACTGCCCCTGGTTTCTTCAGAACCTTAGACTAAAAGGTTTCTGGTTTTGATTTCTTCAAAACTTTTGATTCAACTACCTTTGATTCTAATTGATTCAGAACCTCTACTTTTTCAAAAACACGTAAAAAGTAAAATTAAATTCCTTTTTGATCAGATCTTAGAGAAGAAGGTTCTGCTGGTTTTCTCCATGATCCAGACCTGTGGTCAAAAGATTTTCCAAAATAGACAAGAGCTTCTCCTTTGCATCTACCAACATTGTAAATCATAGAAGCTATTTTTGTTCTATTAAAGCCAGAAATAACAAACTCCTAAAGATCCATTTAATACTTATCAATGGGTTTGTAATACATGTCATTTATTAAACAAGTATGGTCTCTTTTTAATTCAACAATTTTATTTTTATAAAAATCTTATTAGTCTTTCAAAAGATCATACCGCTTTTCCATAGTTTTCGCATGCCTGGCTTTAACTTGACAACAATCAATAGGATCTTAAGCAAGAGTAATTAAATCTTAGTGAGATAAATTAGCAAGTACTTCATCTTCGTCTTCATTAGAACTAGAATTTGAGTCAGATTCTACATTAGAGGATGTATGAGCCATCAAGGCTATATGTGTTTTTTCTTCATTGTTGTTAGAATCTTCTTCATCTCCAAGTTAATCCCATGTTGCCATGAGATTATTCTTGTCCTTGTTTCCGAAGTTTTCCTTATTATAGTTTCCTTTCTTTACTTTGTCCTTATGTAATTTTGGACTGTCAACAATGAAGTAATCAGGCTTCATGTAGTTGAAGCACTCATTTTGATCATCCTTATTTTCTCTGGAACTAGTTCCTCTAAAGCCACTGCTTATATCATATAATCTTGTTTTCTTCTTTGTCAAATATTGAAATCTCTTGTTCAAAAATTCCATAACCTCATCAACTATTACATCTTTAGAACCTGCTACATAAGCAGCTTCTTGAGATTCCCAGGCTTTGGAGGATTTAGCAGATTTATCAACATATTTCAAAGCAAGAGACTTTGATTTATTTGTTGGTTCATCTCCAATAAGCTCCCTCTCATGACTCTCGAAATTATTGATTAAACTTTCCAGACTTATCTTGTTTAAGTCTTTGGCTTCTTGTATGGCAGTTACCTTAGGTCTATATTTGATAGGAAGACTCCTAAGAATATTCTTGACATAATCAGGTGTAGTGTAGCTCTTGTTCAAAACTTGAAGTCCAGATATAAGAACTTGAAACCTTGAGAACATGATTTCAATGTCTTCATACTCCTTCATTATGAACAATTCATATTGTCAAACTAGAAGTTTTGCCTTAGCCTCTTTCACTTGTTGATTCCCTTCATAGGAAGCACAAAAAGATTCAAAGATGATTTTGGTAGTAGACTTGTTGAGAATCTTGAGATGACAAAAATGAGGTAGAGAATCTATCAAGATTCCTCTTACTATAGGATGATTTATGTAAAGCTTTTTCTGACCAGTTGGGAGACTCTTTCTATCAGCCATCATATATACTTTATCGACTTCGAAGTCAATTCCACCTTCAAGAATATCCCATAGCTCATCATCAAGACCTATGGCGTGAGTGTACATTTTTCTTTTCCACCATTCCAAATCAATAAAATTTCCACTAAATGTTGGAGGTTTTGAGATATAGGTATTCTTTTCATAGGCGTTATAATCAAAGGGCACAACATTATGAACATGACTAGAGGTTTCAGAATCAGATTTAGCCATGATGTTTTACTCTTAGTATATTTTATGTACCACTGTTAAGTTTTTATGCACAAATCGTGCTCTGATGCCAAGTGAAGGTGAGAAAAACACAAGAAGGGGGTTGGATTATGTTAACTTTTTCTTCTTTTTATATTTTAAAGTTACATGTCAAATTCTAATCACAATGTTCAGAATATGATCAGAGTCTGATGATGAAAGCAGCAAAATAATGTTGATTCAAAATAAAGAAGAGAGCAAGAAAACACACAACCAATTATCCTGGTTCCTCCTGCAAATTAGGAGTAGTTAATTCCCCTTGCACTTCCAAAAGACTATAACCAAATATGACTACAAGATTCTCAAGCACACAAGAGACTTCTAATGTCAAAACACACAAGTAAGGGACTTCAAATTCTTAAGCAAAAAATCAAGAGACTTATGATTTCTCAAGCACACGGGAAAGAGACTTCTGATTGCTCAAGCATGCAGATAAGAGACTTCAATGCTCAAGAACACAAGCAAGTGACTTCCAAATGCTCAAGCACACAATCAAGAGACTTACTATAATCTACCTAATAGATATATTATAGTTATAGATTGATAACTACATTTGATATACAATCAGATGTTTAAACAAAATACAACATACAAAACTCTAAGACTTTAGAACATCTAAAAATATACAATTGCTAAGAAGTTCTAAGTTAATTTTGTGCTCTTTGTTTTAGCTGAGTAATTTCTCTTTTTCTTGTCAAGGCGTAGAATTCTTTTAGTTTATCCAAATCTTTAGCTCCTTATATAGAGAATCATGATAGATTTGTTGGAGAGAATTTCTAGCACAAGAGAGTCTTTGAGAGAAGCATCAACAAATTCGTTACAAAGCTTCCTAAAATATTTAATATTGTTGCAATTCCATTTGAAACTCTTTTGTGACAAAAGGAATTATTAGTTGTAAATCTTCAGGCTTCTGCAACTTTCTGCTAAGTCTTCACGTGACTGATAGAAGACAAACTGACCTTAGAGCCTGATAGTGACTTTTCAGACATTCCTTGGTTCTTGAGCTTTGACTGGTGAGTCTTAGCTTATGATCCTTCAAACTTTGAGTCTTCAGAGGTTGACTTGATCATAGTCTAGAGTCTTCAGGTTTTATTCATCAAAAGATGACTTGATCAGAAGATGATTTTTCAGAGTTTGATCTTCAGAATCTGCCTCTTTAGAGCTTCTCTTTGAATGTTCAGTACAATGTAAAACAATATAATAATATTTGTTCCTGCACAATTGAACACACATTAGTCTACCCAATTGTTTCTTAAATAATTTGTTATCATCAAAACCAAAGGGATATGATATAAACCAATTTTGTTCCAACAAACTTTCATCATAATATATAATATTAAACATTTTTAACACAACAACAACAAGTAGAGGTGTAATCGGATCAGTTTGGACTGTGTTTTGGTCCAAAAAAAGTCCGAACCAATGATATCTCCATCAGTTTGGTTCAGTTTTTAATATTTTTCAAAATTGGAACCAAACCAAACTAACCAGTTTGGTTTTGTTCGGTTGATCGGTTTATGATATGTTTTCAAAATATTATATTCATCAATGTATTTTTCACTATCGTGTTTTTTGTGTATTTTATGCTATTATTTTTTAAAATAATACACTTCGTGTAATATATTTCATGCTCCATTTTTCAAGGAAATTACAAGTTACTCTTAATCCATACAAAACAGTGACATGATTTTCGTTGCATCATAAAATAAGTTTACTATCAAATATAAAAGTTACACATGACATCAAAAACTTGGAAAAAAATGTAAAAGCTTAACAAATAGAGCACAACAAAACACACATCAGTTAACATGTTTCGCACTTAAAACACACATCACAACTATTTTGTAACAAGATTACAAGATTTTTTTTTAAAGAAGAAACAAAAATGGTATAAACAAAATATGATGATTAACGAAGATAACTTGAACAAGAAGAAGGAGATCATAACATATCCGAATCAACGGTATAGAGAGAAAGAATTATGGCGGGAAGAAAGAGCAGTAGTTCAGTGAAAGCAAGTTTTTGTGACTTATGGTTTCTACTTTCTATGTTTTGGAGTTTGGTACTAGATGTGTGTTTTTCTTAAAGGAAGAAAGTGTAAACAAAGATGGATAACGGTTGAACTGATACAAAATTTGAGCTTAATAATGGGTGAAATAAAAGATTTTGAGCATAATTTTATCCATTGGTTCAGTCCATTGGTTTGGTGGTTTCTAAAATCTAAAATTAATAAACCAAAACAAACCACGTCGGTTTTCATTGGTTTGGTTTAATTTTTGAACTGAACCAGAAATAATCGACTTTATTTTGGTTTGGATTGTCGATTTAATTGGTTTTTTATGATCCGCTTACACCCCTAACAACAAGAATAACAAGAACAAGAACAATAACAATAAAAACAACAAAAATAACAACAACAATAACAATAATAACAAGAAGAAGAAGAACAACAACAAGAACAACAACAAAATCAACAAGAACAACAACAACAACAACAACAACAACGACAACAACAACAACAACAAAAATGACAACAATAAGAACAAAAATAAAATAAATAAATAAATAAATAAAATCTTTAAACAAAAACATTTTACCTGACACAAAAACAACAACAACATTTTACCTGACACAACAACAACAACTAATGTTGCTAAGTTGAGTATGTATTTTCCATGCTTCTTTCAAAGAGATGATAGAGTTCGAAAACATGTTAATGGAAGAAATGGTTTTCAGTTTCGTTTATGGAAAAAATGATGCTTTCAAGTTTGTATTAGAGGAGGAGTAGTGTTTCATAAATGGAAGAAGTTTTGAGGCAAAAGATGAAGTTTGTCTAAGTACGTCTAGGGCAAAAGTAACAGAACTAAGAGCATTATATGTTTTTTTAAATAAGGCGAAACTTTTCACCACAGTTGAAATTCCAACTTTGGTGAAAAATAACTTAAAAATAAATTAAAAAATAAAAATGTTGGTGTTGGGATTCGAACCTATGACCAAATGCCACTTTTCACCTGTTGTACCCTAAAATTTTCCCTCCCATTCTACTCAAGGCATGCTCATTGAGGTCCTCAATTCCTCAAGGTTGACTAAACAAATTCTCCTCCTAAGCAATGGATTCCCATCTAGGGTTTTATTTTCTCACAAAAAATTTTGGTTTGCAAAAGCTTCAAATGATCTCCATGGCACCCTATACGCCTCAGCATAATGGCATAGCTGAAAGAAAGAAAAGAAGTGTGTTGAACTTGTGAGATGTAAGTTGAAATCTAAAAATATGCCTAAGAGCTTTTGGGTCGAAGCAGCTTCGACAGCAGTATGCAGTCTGGTTTGATGCCCAAGGAAGCAGATGCTCGAAGAAAGAATAATTCGAAAGAAAGTGTGAGGAGGCTTTTATGAAGTATTTGATTGATGAAGAGCTAGCAAAGATCTTCGAAGGGTTCGTGTTTGAACTATTGAAATAAAGGCCATTTGAAGCATTACAAGGAAAAACATTTTGATTGCCATGTTGATTTGAATTGGCGCTTCGAAAAACTTTGAATTTGAAAGCTTTGAAGAAACATGTGGAGGTCTAATGGTTCGAAGGACATGCAAACTTCAAACGTGGCATGATTTCACAGAAGGACTTAGGGTCGAATCATCCAAATATAAGTCCTCTTAGAGTTTTTGGACCAATATGTTTCAGGCATGTACCTGAACGGGCAAGGAAGAAGTTGGATGATCAAAGTGAAGTCTTGGTGCTCATAGGTTACCATTCGATTAGTGCATACAAGCTTTATTCACCAATCGAAGATAAGCTAGTTGGTCTTGTAGACGAAAGCCAAAGGTTGAGATTGGAGTCGAAGTTCAGTTCGACAAGGATCAGACACCTACATAAATTTGTTCGAAAAGGAGATCGAAAAGAAAAAGAACTGTTCGATTATGCTGATGATCCCAGATTACACAATCGAAGCATATGTGGACTTAATCGAAGAAGCCATGATGACGAAGCCTTGAGCAATTCGAATTGGAACTCAGAGCCATAAAAAAGAACAATGCTAGGGAGCTGGTCGAAAGAACCAATTGATGTGAAATAGAGATGCAAGTCGAAACACTAACCATAACATGTCTAGGTTCATTATGCTTCAAGAATGGCAAGAAAAATATCAAAATGGCAACTTTCAAATATTTTGATTCTACTTTCAAAGCCATGATTAATGGCTGATTCATGCCATATTTTCTCACCACCACGGCCCTATAAGTACAAGACTAAATCAGAAGCAACAAGCACAAAATATTGGCGTCAAAGAGTCACACGAAAACACTGCCTCAGAAAAAATCTCAAAAATCTCATAAGTTGTCAGAATACAAAAACCAGCTTTGCAAACTTCCTCAGTTCAAACAAATACCAGATTCATTCTCCTAAGACTTCCAGGAAGCCACCCCACGCTCAGAACTACAGAGGGAAGCACCTCCGTTTGGTAAATAAAATTTCCAATCTCAAACTCATTCGATCTCTGATTTAAACCCATTTTGATTGCATATTAATGTTATTATTTTTTTTGTGTGAATGATTTAACGTAATACATGTAAGTTGCAGTGTCCAAATTCCAGGATACCATTTTTAGGGCCTTCGAAGCTGATTGCTTTCGAAACTCATGATGTAGGCCATTTCAAGCCAAAATAACCCAGATTCAGACTTAGGGGGGTCGAATTAGGGGGGTTTCGAATCAAAGGGAAGAGACCTGGGTTCGATACCCAGGTCGTGCATTTTTGTTTCTCTAACAATTGTCTTGTAGATCCAGTGCTTGCAGGTTCCACGCGTGCACCATACGTCCTTTGATCCTCACCATGAGATCCCAATGCATCTAGATCCAATACACCCAGACGTGCAGATCATCATGCACTCTCCAAGGGTCCCCTTATTGGATCCAGCGCAACCTCTGGACTCCCTTTGACTTAGGCCTATGTTTTTTTAAATCTGTACCCCCCCCCCCTTTTTTACTTTTGCTGCCTGGCCCATTTGTACTTGTTTACTTTGTTTTTTTTTTGTTTTTTTTAATCAACATAAAAATCAGAAAAAAATATAAGTAACTTAGAATTAGGTTTTATTTTACTTTTTTTTTAATAATTTAATATAGTTAATTATTTTAACTCATTTTCCTCAATTTTAATACTAGTAGACTTAGGATTTATTTGAATTAAATTCTTTTCATAAACTAAAAATTTCAAAAAATATTAGGTCTGTTTTAGAGTTAATTTTAATCAATAATTTTAATTAGTTAGATTTGATTTAATTGAACATTTAGCATTTTCCAAACAAAATAAAATACAAAAATAGATTTTCTTTCACTTAGGTTTTAGACTTATTTTCATTTCGCGCTCGTTATTTTCTTTCACTTTTTTTCTTCATATTATTGTACCTGCTTCCTGGTTGTAATAGTTTAAATTAGTTTTTTTTTACTTTATTGTTTTCTTTATTCCCCCCCCCCCCAAGTGTTGGACATGTAGATAATCCCCTCCCCGGAGCATTGTAATAGCTAGATTTACGTTTCCGCACTTTTCATTACTGTAAATTATTAACTGTTTAGATGCATGCTAACTAGGATTGTATGACAAGAATAACAAAAAAATGCTAGCAAACCTAATGCAAAGACTAAAAAAACTGAAAACAATACAATTGCACATATACACCTTTAGGGTATCCAACTTTGATTGCCTTCAGAAAAACAATCACAACTCTCGAAACGTGAGACATTTCAGTGGCTACCCTCCAGTTTAAAGATTATATGTCCCTCGATGACTCTCTCGACGTTTCCTCGGTAAAATGATCTTAAAACTATAGGGTAGTTACTAAGGTTTCTTGCCCAGTTGCCTTTTTTACTGTATAAATGTCCCTTCGAATGTCCCTCAAACATCCAACGACTAGGGCTACCTACTCACTAATAGTAGGATGGCACTGTCTAAAGGAAAAGATGAAAAGAACGACCCTTTCGAGTAAAAGTATATAGTTCCTAGATGTTATACTCAAGCAACTTTTACACGTATACAAAACACTTTCAAAAACATTTTTTCAAAATGCTTTATTAACACTCTTGAGGACTGATACAATAGTTATCATAAAGCAAGTTGCCTTACTATTGGCATTAAAAAATAAATTTTTTAAAAAACACATTGTAATACGGTGGGAGAACTGACATGGTTGTTTTTCATTTGATCGCAATTGTTGCGGATAGCAAGAGTCGCCACCGACTTTTCTTTTATCCAACAAAGGAAAGGGTGAAAGGAACAAGAAAGACCTTTAGAGAGGTTTTCTTGAGTTCGGGGGGTACATTATGAAAAGGGAAGGTATTAGCACCCTTTTCATCCGTAGTTATATACGGGCTCTTAGTTGCTTGTTAGATCACTTGCTTTTGTTTGAAAATGTGCTTGTGGTGTGGGTTTTGAAAGTATTTTGAAAACGTCTTTGTAATGATTCTCGTCTCTATAAGAATGCGTACAAACTGTTGGTTTTGAAAATAGTTCAAAGAGATGTTTGTTATGGAAGATGTTTTTTGAAATTGATTTTGAAAAGTGCCTTTGTAATGATTCTCGTCTCTATAAGAATGCGTACAAAGTATTTTGACTTTTGAAAATGTTTCAATTGAAGGTGTTGGTGTAAAAAAGGTTTTTTAGTTATGAGCAAGCAAGCAACTATGAGCATCCTACCTACTCAAAAGGTCTAATGTTCTTTTCCTTCTCCTTTAGATGTTGCTATCTTACCATCGATTTGGTAAGAAGCCCCATCGTTGGATGTGAAGGGACGGGCGTGGGTCATTTGTATAGTCATAGAAGGCAACCTATGGGATGTTTTAGCAATTTCGTTAGGGACTAGATCGTTTACCGAAGGCAACATCGAGGGACATCGAGGGACTACAATCTTTTATCGAGGGTCTTTGCTAAAACGCCCATATTCGAGGGACATGACTATTTTCCAAGGCAACAAGTGAGATTACCCTAGAGGTGCATGTGTGTGAATAGTTTGTTTGATTGGATGCATTTAGTCTTTGATTAGGGTGATCTATTTGTTGGTTTTATCTTACCATACACCCTAATTACTAACATTTATGAAATCAATAAAAATGTGGAAAATAAAGGTCCTACGCTATTACATGTTTTTTGAGAGATGGGGATACAAGTTTACAAGTGGAGATTGCAAGAAAATAAATCCTAATTAATTATTACAACCATATTGAAGGTGAATAAATGTACAAGAATTAAAATAATATACAAGATATGAATAAAAGTAAATGAAGTTGTCTTAATTTTGTTAAAGAAAGATTTTGGTTAATAATTTTGAAAATAAAATATTTTTTGTAATATTTTTATATATTCATAAAATAAAACTTGTAAATAAGTATTGTGTAAAAAATCAACTCAAAAGGAGTTGTTTTGATTGGTTGGAAAAATGTTTGAAATTTGTTAAAAAGAGAAAGGAAACAAATAAAGGGTAAAAATTGTTCTGGTCCTGCCAAGGTTTGAACTCAGGACCCTACATAGAAATGCCTTTCGCGCGCGCTATTTGTACCACTGGGGTGGTCTGTTTCATCCGTTCATAAGGTAGCTTCAATTGGGTACAAGATGAACTTATTCCTGAATGTTTGACATGCCCAGTTTCCTGCTTCGATTGCAGTAGTGCAAGACTCTCAAGTTGAGATTCGAAAGGCTTCAATCCTCAGCCAATCGAAAGATACACACAACCTGCCTAAAGTTTGAAAATGAATCTAACAATGTAACTTTCGAAAGCTACGTGCCAGGGGTTAGTACAAGCTTGTTTGGAACCAACATCAAAGGCTAACTAGTCAGGGTAGAGATTCTCAACATAGTGGAAGTGATAATCGAATCTAAAAGCAGGTTCAACTTCCTAGATATGATATCTACATTTTTATTTTATTTGTATGTACAAATGATATTTAAATGGAAAGTTCCAAGTTTAGAGGAAACTTACCTCTTGAAGTGCCAATCGAAGGACCTCTATATGACTCAGACTTGATGATGGATTGAGCTTCGCTGGAACCTTCCTCAAGCTAATGTGACCACTTCTCTGCTTGAATCGAAAGGTTGGTACATGGTAGTTATAACAAAATTGAAGGTTGGGTGTGATAATGGTGAGTGAATCTAAGGTTGTTTATATAATAGTCTAAGGAGTGAATCAAAAGACAGTTATATTGTTGTTAGGGAATGAATCGAAGGTTGGTTATCTGGAAGTTGGGGCGTGAATTGGAGGGTTCAGTAATGCATGAAGGGATCTAGGATTTTTGTGAGAGTTTTAGAGTTTGAATGTTTGAGAGTATTTGAGAGTTTTAGAGTTTGAGAGTTTGATGATTTTCCTATACAACAAAAGTTTCTCCAGCTACTCAAAAAGCCACCCTATGTTGTGTGGTGGAACCTCTTATTTATAGATGAAATTGGCTGAGGTTTGGGGGGGGGGGGGGGGGGGGGGGAAACAGATGATATTTGAACAAATTGGGTATGTTGTTTTTGTAGCCTTTGAGGTGCAGTTTTTGTATGCCAATTTGGTGCAAATATGGGAGCAGCGTAGCAGGACTGCTTTGTAGCAGTTTTGGAGTGTTGTGACCAGCGTAGCAGGCAGCACATAGGACCCTGGCCACAAGCATCTTTGAATACTTCAACCTTTTGTTTCGTTCTTCGACCAGACTCCTCTTCAGACAACTATATTTGTTCTTAAAAAATATGTGTCCTTCGAATGGGCCATTTGCAATTTTTCGAATGGGCCAATTGTTTGTCTTTTGAATGGGCCAGTTGTTTGTCTTTTGAATGGGACACCCAAGTATGTCCTTCAAAACCAACAATTCATGTCCTTTAAATGGGCCACCAACTATGTGTGTTAAAGGTTTTCAAAGGTGGAATTGAATCTAGTTTATTTCAAAGGGAGATATTGTCTAGTTGAAACTAGTGTGAACATAGCCAATGCCCCGTGGGTGTTAGCATGAGGGAAGTTCATGCCTTGTGAATTGAAGCAAGAAAGAAGGAGGCCCTTGTTTCCTGAATCAAAACAAACATTGTAAGGGGCTATTGCTTTGTGAATCAAAGCAAGCATATAAGGGATCTTTGCTCAATCGACGCTTGCATAAGTAGACCACTTGCTTTGTGGGTGCTAGCATGAAAGGAAGCCATTGCCTTGTGTATTGATGGAAAGCACATGGGAGGCCATTTGTCTTGTGGATTGAAAGTAATCATGAAGGATGTACTGCTTGGGAATCGAAACAAGCATATAAGAGGCTAATGCTTGTGAATCGAAACAAACATGCATGAGGCTAATGCTTGTGAATCAAAGAAAGCATTTAGGAAGATGATGCTGGTGAAGCTTGCATGCAGGTAGCCATCAAGACAAAACTGCAGGAGGCCCTTTCTCAATAGAAGCTTTCATGCAGGTAGCCATTGCATTGTGAATCAAACAAATACGTAAGGCCAATGGTGCAATCGAAGCTTACATGCAGGAGGTCCCTCCTTTGAATCAAAGGAAGCCTTCAGAAGGCCAATGCCTTCTGAAGGCCAACGCCTTCTGAATTAAAAGAAGCTTTCAGAAGGTCATTGCCTTCTTAATCGAAAGAAGCCAGTAGGAAGCCACTAACTTTTAAATTGAAGGACACCAACAAGAGGCCCTTGTCCTCTGGATCGAAGGAAGCTTGCTTTTCTTCCAAAAATCAAATTTATCTGCTTTGTTCTTTCAATAGTTTTCTCTTTGACTTGATGCTTGTAAATTCAATATGATCCATGGCAACTTGAGCTAATCAAGCCTTGTGCAATTTTGGCCCAATGAAATCTTGTGACAAAATTCTTGAGAAATGAGAGGGAAAATTTTAGGGTACAACAGCTGCCCCTGTTCAATATTCTTAAACCTGAAGAGTTAGATTGGAGAGTCCTCCATTCGTGACTTGAAGGTGGAAGATGATTGAACACTAGAGTTCCCAGAAGTTTGCACTCGATGATGTGGTGGTTGATTGTGTAGGGAATGGGCTTAAAGATGCCATTTGGAGAGATGATGGAGAGTTGTCAGAGATGAGCTTATAGATGCCATCCAAAGGTAATTGTCGATAGAAATTAGACTAAGTATAGGCTCGGTTTCAAACTGGAAAAGAATCAGAATAAATCTTTGGTCGATTTAAACTGAACCAGCAGAAGTGCCTACTAGAAAAGTATCAGAATAAATCTTTGAAATTTAAACTAAACCATCAGATGTCTACGTTCGTCTTCAATTGGAAAAGAATCAGGATAAATCCTTGGTTGATTTAAACTGAACTAGAAGAGATCGGTGTCGTCTTTAACTGGAAAAGAATCAGAGTAAATCTTTGGTCAATTTAAACTGAAACAGCACAAGTATCTACTGGAAAAAGTATCAGAATAAATCTTTGGTCGATTTAAACTGAACCAACAGATGTCTGAAGGAAGCGTTTGTTATGTAGATAGTCACCCCTTCCTGTTTCGGGAGTTGATCTACAATCAATTTGTTCACAGATAGTTGTCTTGTCTTGTTTCAGGTATTAATATATAACTTGATTTTGTTGGTCATAAAGATAGTTGCCCTGTATGGTTTCAGGAATCTATCTCTGACCTATTTGAGAAATAAAGATAGTTTCACCGGCTTGTTTCGAGAGTTAATCTTTAATCTGCTCATGTAGATAGTTGTCATGTATTGTTTCAGGTATTAATCTATAATCAGTCGCTCACAGATAGTTGTCTTGTCTTGTTTCAGGTATTAATATGGAACTTTGTTGAAAATTGGTAATGATATTTGTTTTCTTGCTAACTTTCCTGAACAACGTAACGAGTCAGCTATGTCCAGTGTCATGATGCATGATATGTATCGAGTAATGATGTTCTCCAAATAAATGATATTGCGATATATGAAATTGTGGTGTCGATGCTATGATGTTTGTAAAATGATGTATGAATGCAATGTATAAACGTATCAATTGTTCTACCACAGTGTTGTTGGACTGGGGAAATAAATCCTTGACTGCTGCTATGGATGAATAACGTAAGTCTTCATATTTTGTTGAAGTTGAAGTGCTGAGAGACGGATTCCAATTGCTTAGGGAAACAAACTCTATTGAGGAAGGGAAACTTCATGAACTTGCTTGGGGATTTTTATGAAGTCCTGCCAGGGAATCCTGACATCATTAGCCTGTATGCCAAGGATATGGCAGTGATTTTATAGTAGGATTCCCCTGCCTCTGTACCTGTATGAGAAAGTACCTACGGGGATTTTATAGATGGCCTTTAGACATTGTCCTATTTCTTAAAGCCATTAGTAATTGTCTTTCTGTTTTATGCACGTTTTTGTAAACGGTAATCACATTCAAATGCACATGTTCAAAAATAATCACTGGACGTTTTTTGCAAACAAAACAGAAAAAATAAAAACAAATAGTTTTGTACTTTCCAAGAGATAATTTTGTATTAATTTGAATAAGTGTTTTTGTGTACAAGGAGACGAACATCCTAGTAAGAGAATGTCGTCATAAGAATGAAAAATATACAAAATGATATACAAAGAAAAACAATTACGTGAAATAATCCCGTTAATTTCCCATTCTAGTATTGCCTTTATATCTTCAGGCGTCTCATCTCTTTGCTGGTTGTCTGAAGCTAACTGGGTTGATTAGTACTATTTGAGCTTGATAGTTGTTATCGAAGATTGGGTTTAAGGTGATCCAACGCGACATAGTTATACGCTTTCAATACCTAACTTTTTCCCGGACCGCCCTTTCAGGTTTTCAGTCCACCGGGATACCCTTTTTTGCCCAAGCCGCCTTTTCAGGTTTTCGACTTGTCGGGTGTACAGTTTTTCCATATGTATATCCCTAACTTTTGCCCGAAACTTTTTTGTTCGCCGAGATGTCCTTATTTTTTCCTAGGCCAGTCAACTTAGCAGGTCATTGTTCATGTGTAGTATCTTTTAACTATGTTCGCGTTTACAGGATGCGGAAGGTCCTCACCGTCCATAGTGGTTAAGATCATGGCTCCACCTGAAAATATATTCTTGATCACAAATGGTCCTTCGTATGTAGGAGTCCATTTCCCCTGGGATCACCTTGCAGAAATATTATGCGCTTGATTACTAGGTCACCGGCCTGATATACCTGACGTCTGGCCTTCTTGTTAAAAGCTTTGGTACGATATACCAGAGAGAAATGAGTTTCCCCTGTTGATGTGCGTACTATGGTATGGTAACCGTGAAGAGAAAATGGTAACATCTCATGCCAGTCTTTGTAGGTCACTGTCATCTTCTGTATGATCTTTTTGATGTTTTTATTGGCAGCCTCCACAATGCCATTCATCTTCGGCCGGTAAGGAGAAGAGTTATGATGCTGGATTTTGAATTGCGCGCATAGTTCGGTGATCATAGTATTATTGAGATTGGTACCATTATCTATAATGATTCTTTCTGGAATACCATACCAACAGATAAGATTATGTCTGATGAATCGGGCCACAATGTTCTTGGTAACAGAAGCAAAAGAGGCTGCCTCGACCCACTTTGTGAAGTAATCAATGGCGACGAGAATGAAGCGGTGCCCATTAGAAGTTGTAAGTATAATCTCCCCAATCATTTCGATGCCCCACATTGCGAATGGCCAGGGAGCAGCCAAGACGTTCAAGGGAACTGGGGGCACATGTACTTTATCAGCATAGATCTGGCACTTGTGACAAGTTCGTGAATGCTGATAACAGTCTGCTTCCATAGTGGACCAGTAGTATCCTTCTCGTAGGATATTTTTAGCCATTGTGTGCCCACAAGAATGGGTGCCTAAGGTGCCTTCGTGCAAATCTGCCATAATCTTTTCTGTTTCATTCTTATCCACACACCGAAGCAAAATAAAATTGTGGTTGCGCTTGTAGAGGATTATGTTACTAAGGAAAAACTTGGCAGAGAACCTTCTTAGGAACTTCTTATCATTGACGGAAGCCCCCTCGGAATAGTCTTGGGTTTCAAGGTATCTTTTGACTTCATGGAACCAAGGTTTGTCCACTACTTCTTAAGTATCAATCTCATGGCAGTATGCTGGTTCGTCCATTCTTTCAATTATGATATGAGGAGCTTCATTATCCCATCTAACCTTGAACATGGATGACATAATAGCTAGTGTGTCTGCTAGTTTATTTTCCTCTCGTGGAAAATGCTCAAAGGTAACTTCTTCAAAGTATGGAATTAATTTCAGCACATGTTCCCGGTAAGAGATGAGATTAGGATGCTTCGTGTCCCATTCTCCTTTGATTTGACTAATTATTAGGGCCGAGTCTCCAAATACACTCAAGAATTTGATCCTTAAGTCGATAGCAGCTTTGAGACCCATAATACATGCTTTATATTCAGCCATATTGTTGGTACAATTGAAACATATCTTGGCAGTGAAAGGAGCATGACAGCCTTCGGGAGATATAATCACAACACCAATGCCATTGTCAAGCGCGTTGGAAGCTTCGTCAAAAACCATAGTCCATCGGGATCCTTGTTCAGGTCCGTCATACGGTCTAAGTTCTTCACAATCATTCACTAACATGATATCCTCTCCCGGGAATTCAAAATTCATGGATTGATAGTCGTCCACAGCCTGATGACCCAAATGATTAGCTAGTACACTTCCTTTTATTACTTTTTGGGTAGTGTATTGAATGTCGTATTCAGTCAGGACCATTTTCCATCTTGCTATTCTTCCAGAGAGGGCGGGCTTCTCGAATATGTATTTGATAGGATCCATTTTAGATATCAATAAGGTAGTATGAGTCAGCATATACTGTCTTAGCCGGTGAGCAGCCCATGCCAGAGCGCAGCAAGTTTTCTTGAGCAGTGAATATATGGTTTCACAGTCGGTAAACTTTTCGCTCATGTAGTATATTACGTGCTCTTTTCGACCAGACTCGTCATGCTGTTTGTGATACAGTGGCAGAACCGACTGTTAATATTGGTTTTGCGTTTGTGTTTCCAAATGTCGCGGTAAGCAAGAGTCGCCACCGACTTTTCTTTTATCCAACAAAGGAAGGGGTGAAAAGAACAGAAAAAGACCCTTCCCATCCATGGTTTTCCATGGGCTCTTAGGTACTTGCTCATTTTTAAAATTGCTTTTGTCGGTGTGGTTTGAAAAGCTTTGAAAATGCCTTAGTGCGGCGATTCACTTTATGGTAACTTTTGTATCAGTCCTCAAGAGTGTGATAAAGCGTTTTGAAAACATTATTTGAAAAGTGTTTGAAAGTATGGTGTGAAAATTTGTTTGAGCAAGTACCTAACAGTTATCTACCTACTCGAAAAAAGACTGTTCTTTTCCTACTATCCTTTAGACCGTGTAATCCTACTATTAGTGAGTAGGTAACCCTAGTCGTTGGATGTTGAGAGACTATCTAAAGGGACGTACGGTCACTAAGGCAACAGGGCAAGATCTCTTAGTAACTTCCCTAAAGCCCTAAGATCACTTTTATACCGAGGAAACAGTCGAGAGGGTCATCGAGGGACTAGTGATCTCTAGACTTAAGGATATCCACTAAGAATTCTCACGTTTTGAGAATTGTGACCGTAATTCGAAGGCAACCGAGTGAGGTATACCCTAGGGGTGCAAGTGTGCAGCAGTGTGCTTTTTTCAGATATTTTTATCTTGAATTTAGTGATCTACTGATTGATTTATTAATCATACGTGCCTAGGTTGCTAGCAATTATATACAAGCATATAAAATATAAAAGCGAGAAATAAAGATCCTACGCTATTACAAGGATTTGGTGTAGATACATAAATAATTACTGAAAAAATAAAGTGCGAAATAAAACCCTAATTAAGCTATTACAAATCGGGCATAATTACATAATTAACAAAAAAATGCTAAAGTAAATAAACGCGCGCATGAATTGAAAAATACGTCTAAAATCCTAAGTGAAATGAGTTTTTTGTTTGTTTTTGTTATGAAAATAAATTGAATTAAAAAATCCTAAGTCTATTCAATTTTAGTTTTTTTTTAACAAAATATTAAAATAATTAATTAATTAATTGACAAAATTAATTTAATATAAAAAAACTAAGCCTAATGTTTTTGTGGTTTTTTTTCTTAATGTTAGTTAAAACTTAGAAGAAGTAAGGACAAACAACCAACATAAAGGATGAAATTGAAAGACCCAAAACAGTAAAGGGAAAAAAGTGCATTCTTGGAAGTAATGCCTGGATCGAGGAAGCTTGGGTTGCCTTTCGATCCAGAGGAATGATCGAAGGTGCCTGAGAGACTACACGTCTAGGGCGTTCGATCTGGATGTGACATCCTTCGATCTGGGATACTGGATCTACAAGGAAGTTTTGTTAGAAAAAACACAAAATATATGACCTGGGTGTCGAACCCAGGTCCTTTTTGTTCCAACACATCTTCCTCATCAACCTGGTCGAAAGATTCCCATTCATTGGTACAAACAAAACAACAATATTACGTTAGAAACAAAAACACAGTATTAACTTAAATATCGAATATGCACGCTCAGTGGCCCCATATAATGTTAACCCATCAAAGATGAACTAAAGCTGTAAAAATCGAAGGTAAACTCAGATCGTGCCCCAACAATGGCACGATCTCAATCCTGCATCTCTGCTCACATGTAACATACTCAAGCAAACATGAACATTAGCAGCAATAGGTATGAATTTAAATCATGTTTAACAAGTTTGAGATCAAAGGCGGAATTACCAACAGGGGGATTGTATGAGGGATGCTTCTGCATGAATCCCAGGAACACGATTCAGGTGTTAGTTGGGATGGAGGCTGCTTGCAAAATCAGCTTCGAGTTTGACAGGCTTTGGAAATTTTGTGCAACTTTATGAAATCCCGTGGGGCAGGCGGCATTTTCTTCTGAGGCAGTCTCTGTGTGGCAGTCTTCGCGTGTATCCTCCTTTTTTTCTGAGATCATGAGGTTTCTATAGACAAGGGAATTTAGGTCAACATTTATGTATCCAATCTTGGTCCATTATGATGAATATATTTGATTTGATTTCTTCATAAAAACTTGTAAAATTTGATTCAATCAAGTGCCAATCTGTTTTCATGTGTTACTGCCAGCCTGTTATGAGTTGTTTGGGCCTCAAATATGATGAAAATAGAAAGTTGACCTGCCCCTGCAAATCCATTTCCCTTCGAGTTTGCTCTCTTCGAAGGCTCTAAGCTCCAATTCGAATTACTCAGAGCTTTCCTCATCAGAGCATTGTTTTCTTTGAAAGCTATGAACTCTAATTCGAATTGCCCCAGCTTCAATGTCATATCTTCTTCGATTGATTCATCCTCTGCTTCGATTGCTTGATTTTAAGAGAATCACCCTGGTCGAATCATCTCTTGTGGAGTTGTGAACAAACAAGGCAAGAATCTAGCCTTTAATTTAAAAATTGAATCCACGATCAACATTGAATTCCTGCCATATTTGCAAAGGAAACATGCCATTTTTTCATGTTCAGTGTATCTAGACATGTTTTTCGAATGCCCTCTTGATGGCCTCTTTCGAATGGCCTAGAAGGAGTTCTTCGAATGGCCCTTGTCCAAATACTAATCAAAGGTTATTTATTGAAATGTCAATCGAAGAGTCCTTTGCTACACCAATCGAAAGACCCTGTCCATGCCAATCAAAGGACACGGTTAACATGCCTTTCGAAACTGCTTTGACACGATGCTAAATCGAAGGATCCCTTGCCATGCCAATTGAAAGACTTGGCTCGGGGTGCCAAACAAAAGGGTCTTTCAGGATGCCAATCGAAGGTCTTGACACCATGGCAATCGAAAGGCTTGTCATGAGGCTAATTGATAGATCTTATGTCCATGCCAATCGAAGGAGTTGGCATTAAACAACCTTATTTAAGATGCCCGTCGAAGCTGCCTTGTTGGAAATGCCCATCGAAAGACCTCTTGCAGATGTCAATCGAAGGACCTTTTGCATATGCCAATCGAAGGATACTTAACCATCATTTGAAAAATTTCCTTTTCTTTAGGTAAAGTTTTGTGACCAACCATGTAGGGGAAGACCTTGGAAAACATGAGAGGGAAAATTTTGGGGTACAACAGCTTCCCCTGTTCAATCTTCTTATACCTGAGGATGTAGATTGGCTTATCCGCCTTTCGTGATCTGAAGGTGGAAGATGATTGAGCACTAGAGTTCCATGAAATTTGCACTCGCGTGACATAACACTGATGGTTGACGATGTCGGGAATGGGCTTACAGATGCCATTTGGAGAAGATGATAGAGAGTCGTCATGGATGGGCTTAAAGATGCCATCCGAGGAATATGACAGAGATTCATCAAAGATGGTCTTAAAGATGCCATCCAAAGTAGATGCTGACTTCATAAGAAGTCTCTTTATGGGGATTCTTGTTCCTGTTGTCTGAGGAGGAGTCCACTGGGGGATATTGATTTCTGTTGTTTTCCTGTTTGAGGAAAACTCTGTGGGGAATAGAGTCTAGGAACTTCAGTTTTCCATGGCTCTACTGAGGGGTTATCTCAAGATTGGAGAGATGAAAGTTTGCTGTTTTCTGGTTGAAATCCAGGCTTCGCAGTAATTTGCTGGGGAGAATGAAATTAACTGCTATCTGGAAATGTATCAGAAGAAACCTGGGTTGGGCTGTTTTAGGAGATATATGAGAGGGAGCCTGGGTAGGGAAGCTTCAGGATGAGTCCAGGTAAAACTACATCTGAAAATTGTAAGAAGGAACCTGGGTAGGGTTGCCTCAAGATGAGTCCATGTAAAACTGCATCTGGAAATTGTGAGAAGGAACCTGGGTAGGGTTGCTTCAGGATGAGTTCGTGTAAAACTACATCTGGAGATTGTGAGAAGGAACCTGTGCAGGGTTGCTTCAGGATGAGTCCGTGTAAAACTGCATCTGGAGATTGTGAGAAGGAACCTGGGTAGGGTTGCTTCAGGATGAGTCCGTGTAAAACTGCATCTGGAAATTCAAGAGAAGGAACCTGAGTAGGGTTGCTTCGGGATAAGTCCATGTAAAACTTCAGAAGGAGCCTGGGTAGGGCTGCTTTGGGATAAGTCCGTGTAAAACTTCAGATGGAGCCTGGGTAGGGCTGCTTCGGGATAGGTCTGTGTAAAACTTCAGAAGGAGCCTGGGTATGGCTGCTTCGGGATAAGTCCGTGTAAAACTTCAGAAGGAGCCTAGGTAGGGCTGCTCTGGGATAAGTCTGTGTAAAACTTCAGAAGGAGCCTGGGTAGGGCTGCTTCAGGATAAGTCTGTGTAAAACTTCAGCTTTGATTGAAGAACTTCCTATCGTTGAAGGTCCTTCTACAAGAGTCAAGATCACCATATCCAGTGGGTCATAGCCCCTGACTCAAGTTGTTATGTTTTGATCTTTTGACGGTGTGATACGGTGGCAGAACCGACTGTTATACTGGCTTGCGTTTTTTGTTCGCAAATGTCACGGTAAGCAAGAGTCGCCACCGACTTTTATTTTATCCAACAAAGGAAAAGGAAAAAGAACAGAAAAAACCTTTTTCGAGATATTTCTGAGTACGAGGGGTAGATTATGGAAATGGAAGGAATTAGTACCCTTTCCATCCATGGTTTTCCATGGGCTCTTAGGTACTTGCTCATCTTTTAAAAAATTTCTTGGTGTGTTTGTGTGCTTTTGAAAAGTTTTGAAAATGTCTTAGCGCGGCGATTCACTTGATGGTAACCCTTGTATCAGTCCTCAAGAGTGTGATAAAGTGTTTTGAAAACTTTAGTTTGAAAAGAGTTTTGAAAGTGTAGGGTGTAAAAAGTTGTTTGAGCAAGTACCTAACAGTTATCTACCTACTCAAAAAAAACTTGTTCTTTTTCTCTTATCCTTTAGACTGTGTTATCCTACTATTAGTGAGTAGGTAACCCTAGTCGTTGGATGTTGAAGGACTATCGAAAGGGACGAAATGGTCATTGAAGGCAACATGTAAGGATACCTTAGCATTTCGAAGGGACTGTCATCATATAGGCGTAGGCAACATCGAGGGACAAGATCATTTCTCATAGGTAACTCGAGGGACATTGAGGGACTATATCTTTATGGTGACTTTAACCGAGGTCTTTGCTAAGATACCCCTACGTTCGAGGGACATGACCATTGTTTTCGAGGCAACCAAGTGAGATATACCCTAGGGGTGCAAGTGTGCAGTAGTGTTTATTTTCAGATATTTATCTTGTAATTAAGTGATGCTATGTTTAATTAGTTTACCAGTCTTTCTATACAATCCTATTAGTCTAAGCATTGCATAAAATATAGTAGCAGAAGGTAAATGCGGAAATGTAAACCTAGGCTATTATAGAGCTTTAGGGCAGTTACATAATAATGAAGAGTGTGGAAAAGAAATCCTAAAACTATTACATCCCGGAAGCAATTAAATAATTATAAAAAAATACGAGAAAAGATAAATCTACGCTATTACATTGATAATGCGATCTATATAGTTTTTCTAGAAATTAAAATGTAAAAGAATAAATAAAAAGAAATTAAGGAAAAATTAAAACCTAAAATTCTAAGTTAATCTTTTTGGTGTTTTTTTATAGAAAATAATTTTAAGTTAATTAAAAAACCTAATTCTAACTAATTTTAATATAAAAAAAAGTTAATTAACTTAATTTATTAATAAATGATAAAAATCCAAAAATTCAATTCCTAACTAAAACAAAAAGCTAATCCTAATTTGTTAAAAAAAATGGTTAATTAAAGGGTTAATTACAAAGAAAACCTAAAACCTAATTGTTTTCCTAATTTGCAGAAAAAAAGTTAATTAATTAAATTAAAGAGTTAATAAAAAAAGAGTTAATAATTAAAAAAAATTTAAAACCTAAATTACTTAGGGTTTGTAAAAAAAGTTAAGTTTGCCAATTAATAGGGTTTTTGATTTATATAAAATTAGAGTTTATATGAATTTAGGGTTTTTAAGGAAGATATTAAGGAGAAAGAAATGAGGCAAAAAAGGTTAAAAATAAGCAAAATTATACATATTGTCAGGGGTGGGTGTTGAACCAAAAATTAATTTAAAACCTAAAATTAGATTTAAAAAACCTTAAAATTAATTATTCGAGTTTATTATGAAAAACTAAAGGTTTGTGAAAAATGTTAAGTTTTATGAAAAATGTTTTAAACAGAAAGAATAAAAATAGGTAAAAGGATAAATAAAAAGGAAGAAAACCAAAATCAATAGGGGTGAGTGTTGAACCCACGCCCTTAACCTCCTTTAACCTCTTCAGGATGTCTGTCTTGCCATGAGTCATGTATTGGTGGTTGTTCTGTTTTAGTATTTTGACCTCAGCGTTCTGTAATGAACCTGCATGGGATCCTGTCTAAATCTGAAGTGTTGAATCTCATGAACATATTAAATAAATTACTATATCATGAAATACAAATAAAGCAAATATATGAAAAAAAATTAATGTTAAAACCGATATGGCATGTATGAATGCTTCTATACTCTTTTGATCATGGAGATCAAACCAGCCTTACCCTTACTGGAGAAGTAGTGAGATGTGGGTTTGTAACAAGGATGACTTGTTTGTAGTGAGATGAATGCTTGTTGGGGGTTTGTACCAAGTATTTCAAGATTTTTAGGGTTCTTGAAAGAATTTGATATTTTGATAGGGTTGTGGCAAAGGTCTTTTTTCGTTTGTCGTGTTGTTTGTGTGAAAAGAATGAGATTATATAATGGGAATTAGAGAAAAAAAATGGGCTTTGAATGTGCAATTAGGCCTCCAATAACCACAAACAATAGTACAAATTTTTATTCACTTGAGTCCGTCACGTTCCAGGCTAAATAGAAGGGGCTTAAGTGCAATTTTTGAAGTTGAAATTTGAAAACAAAATATATCTGACATCGAGAACTAACTCCTGTCCGAAAATGGGCTCAATCGGATAAACGGTAAATTAGTTATGAATTTATGAAGTTTTGGCTCAGACAAACTTATTTTGGGCTCCAGTGTCAACTCTGACACGTTCTTCAATAAAAAACTCGTATTAATTGGAGCATAACCCGGTCCCGACTTTAGAAGAAAAGTTATAGATATCTGACTCAGTAACCTTGTGTAAAAAGATGGGCCCAATCCGATAAAAATTGACTTAGTTATGAATTTTCGAAGTTTCGACCTAGATGAAATAATATTCAGCATTCAGGATTTTCAGCGCGTCATACACACTTTGAGCAAAAAAAGAAGGCCTTTTGGATACTGTTCGAACTCAATACCTCCTGTGAAAACTTATCCAACTAAATTTGTGAAATTTTGGCACCGGAACCAGCTCGATACGATGAAAATCGACCAAGTTATGATTTTCTGAACATGACCTAAATAAACTTTTGTCACAAATTTTTGATACAAATATACTTGATAAATCCGCATTTTTGAAGATCTTATGATCAAAATTGGCTTCCAGCCGTGAGAGATGAAAACATAGATGACGTCAAGACGGAATTTTGGCCACCAGAACGGATTCAAAACAAGCCACGATCTTCAAGTTATGAATTTTTTAGTGCGTAAAAACTGCACTTTCAGCACACTTTTTCACCATATTTTTTTGAGAAAACTAACACACTCGGAGACCTTCTTTAAAAAATTGACTCTTGAGCCGAACCTGAATTTGAGAACACGTTATCAGAGATATCTTGGCGAAAGAACACCTGAATATGACGCGCCGGGTTGGACTTGTGAATCTTTGAACCCCGAATCATTGCAAAACAGAAAATCGGTCTTCAGCATAGAAAATACTCTGAGAACATCCATTGGAGAAATAAACGTCACTTGTAACCTGAAGAAGCTTGATAAATATACATTTATTCCATAACCATAAAACCAATAATATACGTGTGTGAAAAGAGGGTAAATTTTTTGGTACAACATACGACATTAGCTAGAGGAAAATAAATCCTCTTGCCCCTTGCTAGACGTCTGGTTCATCATAACCTGCACCACAGGCCCTTGAGATCCTTGAAATGGTTAAGGAAATGATGTGGCATGATGCTATAATGTGTATGCTATGCATCAAGAAAAATTGCAGGGTAAGAAACCAAATTATTGGATTTATACAAACAAGGTCCTACAAGAAATACAAACAAAACTCTGCAATGAGTTCAAATTGTTAGGCAAAGAAAGCAAAAAAGTCACACAAGTAGCCTTAGGTTTAGGCTTGCATGGATTCCATAGGTAAGTACCCTCTTGAAGTTTAGTTAGCTCAACCTGTCTTAGAAATAGTAATCGGGTTCTAAGGAGCCTCAATATCACTAATTTTCCTTTATCGAGCAAAATTTTAGCTTAGCAATCTTTTCTTGCGGCCGAAACATCTCGAAAGTCCGATCTCAATGAGTGAAGCATAGATATTAACCAATCCCCAGCTTTACACCGAGGCCGGATATCTCACTACTTTCTAATGGCCAATTTTGTTTAACTAAGGTTCTAAGGTTCGTTAGTGTTTCGCGACACCACGCGGCAGCCCTGTATTCTCCTCGATTCGACGCAAGGGATACCGGTACCAACTAAAGTACCACACCAACACAGCCATCGCTTCAACCATATCGGTCTATGCCATACAGTCTCCATGATCTATTGTTGTTTACCTAAAAGTGTGCCCCAGATCCGGGTGTAGGATCTTTTATAAGAATACCCCAACAAATCCCTCAAAGATAAAGCAGTCAAAGCAAACAAAGAAAGCAATTTTAAAATGATCTAGACCCTAAGGTAAAACCCACTTTATAATTATTCCTCAACAGAGTCGCCAATTCTGTAATACGGTGGCAGAACCGACTGTTAATACTGGTTTTGCATTTGTGTTAGAAAATGTCGCGGTAAGCAAGAGTCGCCACCGACTTTCTTTTATCCAACAAAGGAAAGGGTAAAATGAACAGAAAAAGACCTTTTTTCGAGATTTCTGAGTAAGGGGGTAGATTATGGAAAGGGAAGGTGTTAACACCCTTTCCATCCATGGTTTTCCATGGGCTCTTAGGTACTTGCTCATTTTTAAAATTGCTTTTGTCGGTGTGGTTTGAAAAGCTTTGAAAATGCCTTAGTGCGGCGATTTACTTTATGTTAACTCTTGTATCAGTCCTCAAGAGTGGATAAAGCGTTTTTAAAACTTTGTTTGAAAAGTATTTGAAAGTATGGTGTGAAAATTTGTTTGCGCAAGTACCTAACATTTATCTACCTACTCGAAAAAAGACTGTTCTTTTCCTCATATCCTTTAGACCGTGTTATCCTACTATTAGTGAGTAGGTAACCCTATTCGTTGGATGTTGAGGGACTATCGAAAGGGACATACAGTCACTAAGGAAACAGGGCAAGATCTCTTAGTAACTTCCCTAAAGCCCTAAGATCACTTTTATACCGAGGCAACAGTCGAGAGGGTCATCAAGGGACTACTGATCTCTAGACTTAAGGACATCCACTAAGAATTCTCACGTTTCGAGAATTGTGACCGTAATTCAAAGGCAACCGAGTGAGGTATACCCAAGGGGTGCAAGTGTGCAACAATGTTCTTTTTCAGATATATTTATCTTGAATTTAGTGATCTACTTATTAATTTATTAATCATACGCGCCTAGGTTGCTAGCAATTATATACAAGCATATAAAATATAAAAGCGAGAAATAAAGGTCCTACGCTATTACAAGGATTTGGTGTAGATACATAAATAATTACTTAAAAAATAAAGTGCGGAAATAAAACCCTAATTAAGATATTACAAACCGGACACAGTTACATAATTAACAAAAAATGCTATAGTAAATAAATGCGCGCATGAATTGAAAAATACGTCTAAAATCATAAGTGAAAGGAATTTTTTGTTTGTTTTTGTTATGAAAAGAAATTGAATTAAAAAATCCTAAGTCTATTTAATTTTAGTTTTTTTTAAAATAAAATATTAAAATAATTAATTAATTAATTGACAAAATTAATTTAATATAAAAAAAACTAAACCTAATGTTTTTGTGGTTTTTTTTTCTTAATGTTAGTTAAAACTTAGAAGAAGTAAGGACAAACAACTAACAGAAAGGATGAAATCGAAAGACCCAAAACAGTAAAGGGAAAAAAGTGCATTCTTGGAAGTAATGCCTGGATCGAAGAAGCTTGGGTTGCCTTTCGATCCAGAGGGCTGATCGAAGGTGCCTGAGAAAATGCACGTCCGGGGCGTTCGATCTGGGATACTGGATCTGCAAGGAAGTTTTGTTAGAAAAAACACAATATATGACCTGGGTGTCGAACCCAGGTCCTTTTCATTGCAGCAAATCCTCCTCATTAACCTGTTCGAAAAATTCCCATTCATTGGTATAAATAAAACAACAATATTACGTTAGAAACAAAAACACAGTATTAACTTAAATATCGAATCTGGGCGCTCAGTGGCCCCCTATGGTCTTAACCCATCGAAGACGAACAAAAGTTGTAAAAGTCGAATGTAAACTCAGATCGTGCTCCAACAATGGCACGATCTCAATCCTGCATCTTTGCTCACATGTAACATACTCAAGCAAACATGAACATTAGCAGCAATAAGTATGAATTTAAATCATGTTTAACAAGTTTGAGATCAAAGGCGGAATTACCAACAGAGGGATTGTATGAGGGATGCTTCTGCGTGAATCCCAGGAACACAATTCAGGTGTTAGTTGGGATGGAGGTTTCTTGTAAAACCAGCTTCGAGTTTGACAGGCTTTGGAAATTTCGTACAACTTTATGAAATCCCGAGGGGCAGGCGGCATTTTCTTCTGAGGCAATCTCTTTGTGACAGTCTCCGCGTGTATCCTCCTATTTTCTATGAGATCATGAGGTTTATATAGACAAGGGAATTTAGGTCAACATTTGTGTATCAAATCTTAGTCCATTATGATGAAGAGATTTGATTTGATATCTTCATAAAAACTTGTAAAATTTGATTCAATCAAGTGCCAATCTATTTTGATGCGTTACTGCTAGCCTGTTATGATTGTTTGGGCCTCCAATATGATGAAAATCGAAGGCTGACCTGCCCCTGCAGATCCATTCCCTTCGAGTTTGCTCTCTTCGAAGGCTCTAAGCTCCAAGTCGAATTACTCAGAGCTTTCCTAATCAGAGCATTGTTTTCTTCGAAAGCTCTGAACTCTAATTCGAATTTCCCCAGCTTCTATGTCATAGCTCCTTCGATTGAGCCATCCTCTGCTTTGATTGCTTGATTTGAAGAGAATCACCCTGGTCGAATCATCTGTTGTAGAGTTGTGAACAAACAAGGCAAGAATTTGGCCTTTAATTCAAAAATTGAATCCACGATCAACATTGAATTCTTGCCATATTTGCAAAGGAAACATGCCATTTTTTCATGTTTAGTGTACTTGGACACGTTTTTCGAGTGCCCTCTTGATGGCCTCTTTCGAATGGTCTGGAAGGAGTTCTTCGAATGGCCCTTGTCCAAATACCAATCGAAGGGTATTTATTGAAATGTCAATCGAAGAGTCCTTTGCTACACCAATCGAAAGATCTTGTCCATGCCAATCGAAGGATACGGTTAACATGCCTGTCAAAACTGCTTTAACACGATGCTAAATCGAAGGATCCCTTGCCATGCCAATCGAAAGACTTGGCCCAGGGTGCCAAACAAAAGGGTCTTTCAGAATGCCAATCGAAGGTCTTGACACCATACCAATCGAAAGGCTTGTCATGAGGCCAATCGAAAGATCTTGTGTCCATGCCAATCGAAGGGCTTGGCTACAAACAACCTTATTTAAGATGCCCATCAAAGCTGCCTTGTTGGAAATGCCCATCGAAAGACCTTTTGCAGATGTCAATTGAAGGACCTTTTGTAGATGCCAATCGAAGGATACTTAACCATCATTTGAAAAATTTCCTTTTCTTTAGGCAAAGGTTTGTGACAAACCATGTAGGGGAAGACCTTGGAAATCATAAGAGGGGAAATTTTTCTGTACAACATTGTCCCATCACAAACCCCACAAAGAAAGAAAAAGGACTTTTTGATTGCATCAGCAAGTCATTTTCTTATTTGGTTTGGTATGGATAAAACATCTTCCGATGTTATACTATGAAATTATCGACCATAAGTTATTGATTTGATAGCTCAGATATTGTTATTCGTGATATTGATCCGATTTGATATCATCGAGATCCAATTTATCCCATTGAATTTAGTGACGAAAGATTTTTCATTTCTATGAGATTAAATCCCGAAGTATTTATTAGAAATTAAAGAGAAATAAAACATAGAGATTATGGAAGTAAATATTCTCGCATTTATAGCTACTGCACTCTTCATTTTAGTTCCTACTGCCTTTTTACTTATAATTTATGTAAAAATGGTAAGTCAAAGTGACTAAATTTTACTGAAACATGACTTCTTATTTCTTATCAATGCAATGATTTAAGAAAAAAATGAAAAAAGAATTTCTATTTCGGGTCTTTTGTTTTTTAAGAAAATAATCAGACTACAACCAGCAAAATTCTATTAAATCCTAGTATAGTAGAAAGAAATCAAATCTATTTCTTTCTACTATATTATCTATTACAGTAGAACTAGAATGTTTTACTAAAAAAAAGAGGTTTAATATGGAGGAACCAATCTAGAAAATTCTCTAATACCGTTAAGTACATGATCAGAGGTATCCCTTCAACCGAAAGCTTCAAAATTGGAGGCTCTTGAAGATATTCTTTGATTTTGTCAAAGGAAGTCTGGAAATCGTCATTCTATTTCACTACTTGATCCTTCTTTAGTAATTTGAAGATTGACTCACAAGTAGCGGTTAGATGGGAAATGAATCTGGCGATGTAGTTTAAACGTCCCAAGAGTCCCCTAACCTCCTTCTCAGTGTGAAGTGTTGGAATTTCTTGTATGGATTTTACCTTTGTAGGGTCTACTTCAATACCTTTTCCACTTACAAAGAAGCCTAAGAGCTTACCGGATCTTACTCCAAAGGTGCACTTATTTGGGTTCAGCCTTAGTTTGTATTTCTTCAGTCTTTCAAACAGCTTTTGCAGGTGGTCAAGGTGTTCCACTTCAGTTTGAGATCTGGCTATCATATCATCAATGTAGACCTCTATATCGTGATGGATCATATTGTGATGCGTTGGGAGAACTGACTTGAGGGTTTTGCGTTCGATCGTAAATGTTGCGGTTAGCAAGAGTCGCCACCGACTTTTCTTTTATCCAAAAGGAAAGGTGAAAAAGCACAGGAAAGACCTTTGAGATTATTTCTTGAGTTCAGGGGGTAGATTATGAAAAGGGAAGGTATTAGCACCCTTTTCATCCATGGTTTTCCATGGGGTCTTAGTTACTTGCTAGATCACTTGCTTTTGTTTGAAATCATGCTTTGTGTGGTTTTTGAAAGTATTTTGTAAAGAGGCCTTTGTTTAGGCAATCTTTGTAATGATTCTCGTTCGTAAGAATATATACAAAGATGTTGATCTTTTGAAAATGTTTTTGAGTTTTGGTAAGATGTTTTGAAAGTGTATGTGTTTGTTTTTGAAAATAGCAAGGATGTTTTGTTTGAAATGCAGCAGGTAATTAGGAGCAATCTACCTACTCAAATTTCTTTCTTGTTCATTGTTTTTTCCTTTGACATTGTTGTCTTACCATTGATTTGGTAAGCAACTCTATCTTTGGATGTAAATGGGACAGACGTGGGTCATCGTATATCCATGATTAGCAATGTTGCAAGGTATCTTAGCATTCTTTTTTAGGTACTAAGATCATTTGTAAGGCAACTTAGATAGCGTCATCGAGGGACTATGATCTTGTATTTGTTTGTTTTTGCTAAGATACCTTACATGCGTGATATGGCCATTTTGTATAAGGCAACCAAGTGGGATAATCCTAGGGGTGCTTGTGTGCAAGTGTATTATTTTCATGCTTGATTTTGTCTTGAATTAGAGTTTTCTATTTGGTTGGTTTTAATCTTTCCATACAAAACCTAATTACTAGCATTGTATATATGAAAGCGATAAATTGCGAAATTTAAAATTACTATGCTATTACAATACTTGTGGGAGGGGGTATACAATTTATGAATGGGGATTGCAATAATATAAACCTAATTAATCTATTACAACCAAATTGAATATGTACAAAAAATTACATAAATGTAAAGTATAATGATGGATAAATGTATAAGGATAAAAAGTGTAAAGAAGATGAATTTTGTTTGATTTTCATAAAGAAAGACTTTTTTGTCTTAACCTAATTTAAATAACGAAAAATAATTAATTAAGTTTGAATTTATTAAGAAAAAATATTTTTTTTTTAAAGAAAACCCTAATTCTATTAATTAACCAAAAGAAAATAATTTTTAAGGAAAGTATTTTTGGTACTTTTATTTTGAAAATATTTATAGCTTTAAAAATATTTTTAGCCTTTCTTTGGTATTTAAATAATATACTTTTAAATGGTATGAAGAAAATAAATAATGTAACATTAATTAAGTTTATAAGAAAAATAAATAAAGTATAGTAAATAAAATATTTTTGTTCATGAGAAAATAAAATAATATAAGTCAAAATATAAAATATATCATTTTTTGTATTTTTCATGATTTTTTAGTATTTTAGAAAATATATTTAAAAGAAAAAATGAAATAAATAAGTAAATAAAATAAATGGGCCAGGGGGTGCCAAAAGTAGGCAGGGAGGTGAGTTAACAAATAAAAAAAATGTCAGGCTCAAAGGGCCCAGCGCCTGCAAAAAAAGAGTTAGAAAGTCAGAAAATAAGAAAAATACAAAAGGGGGTTCACATTGGTTCGAACCCTCGCCCTTTAGGTAAGAAGTGACTTAGTACGCGCGCGCTTGCCACTGGGGTGGCTGTTTCATCTGGTCATATAAACAAAACCATAAATATATAAGGCAAATCAAGTCCTGATGACTTCATCTTCAACCTCCAGCCGGTGTACCTGTAACTTCTTAATTTCTCCACAAAAATGGAAAGTTCAAACATGAAGGTTTTGATGTTTCTTCCCATGAATCCAACCATATAACTTATGTAAGCTAAAAGTCAAAGATGAAAACTAATTTTGCTGGCCCTAAATTGAAACCTAATTTTCTCAGAAATTTCAAATCCAAAATTATTTATACACAGTCAATATAAATGGGAACTATGGACATGGTCAGCTTTAGAGCAAAGATATCTACATTTTGTCTTCATAAATCAGGATCAAATGATGCTTGTATGAAGAGATAGAAGTTTGAAAACTTACCCCTTGCAGCTGGAGTCTTGAATGGAGTTTGAGCAACTTTTGAGATGGTCTGAGGACCTGTTTAGCTTTCCTGGACCTCCTTGAGTGTATTCCAACTCCTACTTTACCTTGAAAGTTCCCGAATCTCTCTACTCAAGTCAACCTGCAAGCTTGATGTTTTAAAATGGTGGATAGTGATGGATGAGTTACAGTCTTGAAACAGGGGTCTGGATTTCTTTGGTATGATGTATAGAAGGTGTTTGAATGATTAGTTTTCAAAACGCACGAGTGGGAATGAAGATGATGAGTTTTGGTTCAAAACTGTGTATCAATGGTGTTTTTGAGTAGATTTATGGTTTTTGAGTGTTTGAGATAGTTTCAGGGCACTAGAATTTGTGTATCATCTTGCAAATAGTGTATGTACTTATAGGCAAGAGTTTTTTAGGCTTGAAACAACTCAGAAATTGAAAATCCATGTTATGGCTTGGTTACTTGTTTTTGAAGCAAAGTTGACAAACATGGTTTCAATGTAAAGTACAAGGATTTACAGAGTGGTTAGCAGGTTATAGATATGTTGCTTCTTGCTTTTAAATGTTTTTTAGTCAGAAACAACAATGTATGGGCTCAAGAAGAGTTGACATTGTGATTAAAGTCACTTTTCCAAAATGGAAATGGTGACTTTCTTCCCAAAATGGAAATGCAACTTGGATAATGCCTCAAATGCTTGGACAATGGCTCTATCAGTTGTGTAAACATTAAATTATTGAGTGATTAGCATGTTTTAAGCCTGCAAATCAAGATTTGTACAACATGTTTGAAGATTGGATCAAGTGTTCTTCACAAAATGGCTTGTAAATCAAGTTTGAAAACCCTAACTTCTTGCCTTCGATTCTCCTTGCTCAAGAATGATCTCAAGGAGTTCTTGGACATTTTGTAAAGCTTGAAATGTGCTCTACAACCTATATTTGAATTTCTTTTGAATATTCCCCTTGGAACTATGTGAAATATTTCCATGAAGTTAGATCAAAAATCTGCCTAACTAGGGCAAAATTTCACCAAGTCTTTTTTAGTTCATGAGCACGTATTCACAAAATTATAACTTGAGATCCAAGCACTTTTAGGAGAAGTTGTGTGAAGAAAATTTGTATATTTCATGGATATCTACAACTTTAATGTTGGAAGTTTCCTTTAAATCAACTTGTATCATAATGAAAAAATTGCTCAAAGTTATAAAAAAATAAGAAATTTTCAACACTTAGAAAAATTTCTAAGTTTAGAAATTTTGACTTTTCAAAATGAAATCTTGATTTCTTGATTTCTTGATGAATAAGTTTCCTATTTTGATATGTTTTGATGAATTGTGATCTTTGGCACTTGAATTTGACCAAAAAGTCAAAGTTTGACTTTTCAGTATACAGTTGATTTTTGATCAGTTGACTGCAAAATTCATCTGACAATCCAAAGGATTTGCAATGTTTTGAATCATGCCATTAGGTAAAAATTATGCAATTGGACTATTGATATCATGACTTAAACCAATTGACCATTTGCTAGGTCAAAAACCAGAAATTGTCCTTTCCCAGTCAAAACCCTAATTTTGACCATTTTGCCCTTTTGGAGATTTGATCAAATTTCTTGAGGAGTTGTGGTCCAAACTTGATCAAATGATTCATATGAGTCAAAAATGTTGATATGGATAAAAAATTATGAATTTTGACTGTAAATTGGCCACAGTTGACTTTTTCCCCAATACAGCTGATTTTTAGGTTAACTACTCAATTGACTGAGCAAAAATGTGATCCAAGGCTTGAAACTTGACGTGAGTAATCTTGGGGGTCCATGATGATCCATGAAAGTCATATGAAGCATTGATAGTTCAAAAATCCTTGTGCAAACTCAAACGCTAATTTTGGTCATCAATGCCTAAGGAGGTGTCTTGAGCTAATCAAACCCTAGTGCAGTCTTGAGCCCAAGGAGATCTTGTGAGAAAATTCTAGACAAATGAGAGGGCAAATTTTTGGGTACAACAGCTTCCCCTGTTCAATCTTCTTAAGCTTGAGGAGTTAGATTGGCAAGTTTTGCCATTCATGACTCGAAGGTGGAAGATGATTGGACACTAGAGTGCCCAGAAATTTGCACTCGATGATGTGATGGTTGAGGGAATAGGCTTAAAGATGCCATTTGGAGAGGTGATAGAAATATGTAGGAGATGGGCTTAAAGATGCCATCCAAAAGTGATTGTTTGTATTGTAATTTGTAAGCTGAAAGAATGAGTATCAGAATAGTGTACGTGTCTGGAGCGTATCTGAATTGTATCTGGGGGCTGATTTTGAATGATTATCATAATGGCATCCGTGTCTGGAGCGTATCTGAACTGTATCTGAAAGCTAGTTTTAAATGAGTGTCAAAATGGCATCCGTGTCTGGAGCGTATCTGAACTGTATCTGAGAGTTGGATCTGAATGAGTATCAGAATGGCATCCGTGTCTGGAGCGTATCTGAACTGTATCTGAAGGTTGAATCTGAATGAGTATCAGGATGGTATCCGTGTCTGGAGCGTATCTGAACTGTATCTAAAAGCTGAATCTGAATGAGTATCAGAATGGCATCCGTGTCTGGAGCGTACCTGAACTGTATCTGAAAGAGGCTCTGAATGAGTATCAGAATGGCTTCCGCGTATGGAGCGTATCTGAACTGTATCTGGAAGCTGCTCTGAATGAGTATCATAATGGCTTCTGTGTCTGGAGCGTATCTGAACTATATCTGAAAGTTGAATCTGAATGAGTATCAGAATGACTTCCGTGTCTGGAGCGTATCTGAGCTGTATCTGAAAACTTTGAACATTGTTAATGGTAGTTGTTAACCTTATCCTAAAAAGGGTAAAATGTTAGCTAAAAGGCAAAGTCATGTTGTATGAAATGCATGGTATGATGCATTTATGTAATCAATGTTTATGATATATGGATGCGATGTATGCGTATGTGAACTAATTTGTTGCACTGCTTGTTGGATTTGGGGAGGATAAATCCCTGATTGTTGCCGAGGATATGTAAGTCTTTATGTTGTGAAGTTGAAGTGTTGATGAATTTCCACTTAGAGAAATAAACTTTGTTGCAAGGGAAATATGTGTATTGGTTGTACAATCCTGCTTGGGAAATCCTGAGAAATTGGACAACTTCTACTGGGGATTGATAATTGGAAGCTTTGTTCCACTGGGGGTTAAGCTGCACACTGTGGGGGATTTTATGGAAATAGCTTAGGGGGCTTTCCCTACCTCTTAAAGCCATCAATGATTGTCTTTCTATTTTGTTTATTTGTAAACAGTAATTATGTTCAAATGCATATGTTCAACAATGAATCATTGGACGTTTTTGTAAATAAAACACAAGAGTAAAGAAAAACAGATAGTTTTTCATTTTCCAAGGAATATATTTGTATTGACCTTGAGTAAGTATTTATGTACAGTGAAGCAAACATTCTAGTAGGAGAACGTCGTCGTAAGAAAAAAAGAAAATTTTAATACAAAGAAAAGATAACTATGTGTATTAATCCCATGGGGTTCCCATTTTGCTATAGCCTTTGTATCTCTGAGCATCTTGTCTATTTGTTGCCTCGTCCGAAGATGATTGAATTAATCAGAACCTCTGAGTTTGCGGGTTGTCCGTAAGGTGATCTAACGGGACATAGTCATATGCTTTACATTCCCTAACTGTTGCCTGGACCGCCCTTTCGGGTTTTCAGTCCACCGAGAAACCCTTTTTTTCCCAAGATGCCCTTTCGGGTTTTCAACTTGCCGGGTATACAGATTTTTTTGTTTATCCCTAATTTTTGCCCGAACCTTTTGGTTTGCCGGGATGCCCTTGTTTTGCCTAGGTATGTCCGCCTATCGGATCTCTTATGCGTAGTATCTTTTGACTATGTTTGTGTTTGCAGGATGCGGCAAGTCGTCACCATCCATGGTGGTCAAGATCATTGCCCCACCAGAGAAAATGTTTTTGATTATAAATGGTCCTTCATAGGTAGGAGTCCATTTTCCTCTAGGATCACCTTGTGGCAGTATGATGCGTTTGATCATCCTTGTTGAAAGCCTTGATAATCCGTTTTTGATACATTTGACCATGGAAAATAGCAGTAAGTCTCTTCTCATCAATCAAGTTCAGTTTATCAATTCGGGTCTGGATCCAATCGTCTTCATTTAGCCCTGCATCCTTCATAATCCTCAGAGAGGGGATCTGGACCTCGATAGCCAAGACAACTTCCATGCTGTAAACCAGAGAATAGGGTGTTGCCCCGGTTGATGTGCGATTTGTGGTACGATACCCGTGGAGAGAGAATGGTAACATCTCATGCCAGTCTTTGTATCTGATTGTCATTTTCTGTATGATCTTTTTAATATTTTTATTTGCAGCTTCGACAACACCATTCATGTTTGGTCAGTAAGGGGAAGAATTGTGATGCTGAATCTTGAATTGCTCGCACAAGGCGGTGATCATAGTGTTGTTGAGATTTGTACCATTGTCAGTAATGATCCTTTCCGGGATACCGTACTGAAAAATGATATTTTGCTTGATGAAACGGGCAACAACATTCTTGGTAACGGAAGTGAAGGAAGCTGCCTCCACCCACTTTGTAAAATAATCAATGGCCACTAAGATGAAGCGGTGTCCATTAGAGGCTGTCGGCCTTATTTCCCCAATCATATATATTCCCTACATAACAAAGGGCCAAGGAGCCGTCAAGACATTCAGAGGAACCGGAGGTACGTGCACCTTGTCAGCATAAATCTGGCATTTATGACAGGTTCGAGAGTGTTGATAGAAATCTGCTTCCATGGTAGACCAGTAATAGCCTGCCCGTAGGATTTTCTTTTCCATTGTATTCCCATTGGAATGGGTGCCAAAAGTGCCTTCATGCAACTCAGCCATGATCCTTTCAGCTTCAACTTTATCTACGCACCGAAGTAACACAGATTCATGATTGCGTTTGTACAGGATGCCATTACTAAGGAAGAATTTAGAAGAGAATCTCCTTAAGAACTTCTTATCATTGACTGAAGCTCCTTCTGGATATTCTTGAACCTCGAGATACTTCTTGACTTCATGAAACCAAGGTTGGTCCACTACTTCTTCAGTATTAATCTTGTGACAGTGCGCTGGTTCTTCCATTCGTTTGATGGTGATTTGGGGAGCCTCGTTATCCCAATTAAGTTTAAACATAGATGTCATTGTGGCTAGAGAGTCTGCTAGCTGATTTTATTCTCGCGGGAAATGCTCGAAGGTAATTGTTGTACCCCAAAATTTTCCCTCTCATTTCATCAACATTTTCTCACCACAAGACCCTTGGAGCTCAAGATCAAGTTAAGGTTTGCTCTGCTCAAGACTCCTCCTTGCACTGATGACCCAAATTAGGGTTTGAGTTTGCACAAAGATGTTTTGACCCAAAATGCCCAAAATTACTTTCATGCTTCATGTTGGAATCACAAGTTTATCCATAACAAGTTTCAAGTCTTGACTCCAATCTTTGCCCAGTCAATTGGATAGTTAACCTAGAAATCAGTTGTATTGGGGAAAAAGTCAACTGTGGCCAATTGACAGTCAAACCTCATAAAATTTGACCCACATCAACATAATGAACTCATATGAACCATTTGGTCAAGTTTGGATCACAATTCCACAAGAAATTTGATCAGATCACCAAAAGGGTAAAATGGTCATTTTTAGGGTTTTGACTGCACAAAGGCAATTTTTGACTGTTTGACCTAACCAATGGCAAACCAAGCTCACATATGGACTCAAGGACTCAATTTCATTGTCTTGACACATTCAACAAGTTCAAAAGATCTCAAATGCACAGGATTGGCAGATGAATTTTCCAGTCAACTGATCAAAATTTGACTGTATACTGAAAAGTCAAACTTTGACTTTTTGGTCAAAATCAAGTGCCAAGATTCATTTTTCATCAAGACATGTCAAATTATGAAACTTGTTCATCAAGAAATCCAAATTTGCAAATTAGGGTTTAAAATGAGAAAATTTCATAACTTAGAATTTTTCTAAGTTATGAAACTTCCTTATTTTTTCCCAACTTTGTCCCATTTTTTCACCAAGATGCAATTGGATTCAAACAAAACTTGAAACATGAAAGTTGTAGTACATTGCAAAATCTACAACTTTGATTCACAAAGTTTCCTCAACAGAATCTTGTAGCCCAAGTTATGGTTTTTGGAATAAGGGTGCAAAACATTTTTAACTTAGAGAAATTTTGACCTATTCTAGGCAGGATTTTTGTCCAACTTCATGGCCACTTTTCACATGCTTCCACTTGGAGTTTCAATTTGCATTACAAATATGGATTGTAGTACACATTCTAAGCTTTCCAAATTGTCCAAGAACTTCTCAAACATCCTTGTGGTTAGGGAGAATCGAATTTGCAAAGATGGGCAAAAGTCACTTTTGTTCATAACCAAATACATGTTCATACATTGGCATTTTTCAAATCAGCTTGTACAAGCTAGCTTGCAGGCCTCAAAACCAGTCTCACACACCATAATTAAATGCCTAACCATTGTATGAATGCATTATTTCTTCCCTTTGGGCATTACACCTGAAATTATCCCTTAAATAGAAAAAGCAAACATGCCATTTTGATAAAGATGCACTTTATGTCAAATACCATATCCAAGAGATACAAGCCAAATCTTTGAGGCACAAGTTTGTAGATAAATCCCTCTAACCAAGAACCAAAGTTGCAGCATACTTTAGGGCATTGTACAGGCCTGTATTGAAACTTGCATTTTCTTGCTTCAAGTAGAAGAAACTTGGCAAACTCATACCATCTCTCATTCCTGAAAACACCAACCTAAGCAAACTTTGTTCTCATCTTACATATGCCCTAACTGACCTAAAACACGAGTCATTCATCCTCAATACCTCCCCATACACAAAAACACCCTCTTGCTGCAGAAACAGAGCAAGTTCTGCAACTTGACTTCCACAAACATTTCCACTCGTGCATTTTTGCTAAAACCAGTTAAAACACATTCTATATTATCCACACAAACTATCCCAAGCATTAAATCCAAGCTGTAACATCCTTAACATCGTTTGCCATTTTTGCTTTCAAGCTGTGCAGGTGGACTTCCATAGCACGATACAGGCAGTTTCAGAGCAAGCCAAGCATAGGAGAAGAATCCTTGGACTTCAGGCAAGCTGTACCAAAGCTCAAACTCCATTGAAGATACCTCTATTGCTGTACACGACTCAAGCTGAAACAGGTAAAAACATGAACTTCTATCTCTCAATATAGGAAGAGTTAGGCTTAGGTTTGTGAATGAAACATGTTCTCCTCATAGCCCAGAAGCCATCCATATACTTACTTTTCATTTATATTGAGTATGCTGTGAGAATTTTGGCCACGAACATTGGAGAAAATTTAGGTCAGAAATTGGGGATGAAGAAATTCTCCTTCGTTTCTTAGAGTTAGCTCAAGTTTTTTATATGTATGAATTCGTCTCTTGATGCTCTACATTATTGGTGTTATGAGTTTTTGCTAAAAGTCAAAGAATTAGGAGTTTGTGTTGGACATGGTGAAGCGCGCGTTTTCTGTTTGAAACAAGGCTGGAGGTTGAAGAAGGTTGACTTGGGCTGGGCCTGAGTTGTTTTTGCTCTTTGCACACTCTTTTTCCATTTTGCACCCCTTGGCCCATTATTTGAAATAATTGTCATTTTGCATTTTTTTCTTTTTTGTTCTGACTTATTATTTTTTGCTCAAATATAAAAAATATAAAAAATATTTTTCCATACATTTTTGCATTTATTTGGTATTTATTTGTTTTATTTAACATATACATGTAAATAAATATAGATACTTTTATTTAAAACACTAAAAAAATAATACAAAAATATATTTATTTTCAGTTATTATTTTTCATTTACATTTTGAAAACATTTTCTAAAAATACACATTTTTGTAAATAATTAATATTTTATTTTTTGTACATATTTAGCTTATTAAATATATATAAATATACTTATACATATTTTATTAAATATTTAGGACAAAAATAAGAAAATAATACATTTTTATTTTTATTAATACATGACACTAAAAAATACTTTTGTTTACAATATACTTTTTTTTTTGTGTATAATTAACAAATATTATATATAATTAATAAATAAATACTATTTATTTAACAAACTAGGGTTTTGCCCTAAACCATAAAAATATTCAAAATTTGACTTTTTATTTTTGTTTATATTTCACATTGAAAAATACTTTCTCAAATATAAAAAGTCCTTTTTGGTGCATAATACATTTTGCATATTTATTATATTTGTTTAAATATTGTACAATTTGGTATTTGTATATTCAATATGGATGTAATAGTTTTAGATTTAATTTCTTGTTAAATATCCCCTCATTCAAACATTTGTACCCCCATCCCCATAATTATGTTGTAATAACTTAGGACTTTAAATTTCCGCCTTTAAAAGCTTTCAAATTATGCCATGATAGACTTAGGGTTTGTATGCAAATCAAATAACAAATAGCTTGACTAATACAAAGACAAAAATGCATGAAAATGGACAGCACCATGCACACTTGCACCCCTAGGGTTACTCCACTTGTTGCCTTCAAAAATGGGCCATGTTGCATGTTGAGAGTCTTTGGCAAAACAAAAACAAATCAAATGATCATAGTCCCTCGATGACGCTTTCTCAAGTTGCCTAAAAAATGATCAAGTCCCTTAAAGGAAAAATTGCCAAAGACACTTGGCACTATTGCATTCATGGTCTAAACGATGACCCGCGCTCGTCCCGTTAACATCCTAACACAAGGTTGTTCACCAAATACAATGGTGAAACAACACTGTTAAAAGGGTTAAAACATGAGAAAGATCTTTGAGAAATTTAGGGTAGATAGCTCTTAATTAATTGATCAATCTTGCAAAACAAATCCTTGCCATTTTTCAAAATACACCCCACAACACAATTTCCAAACAAATTTTCAAAAAAAACTTGAAACATCTTTTCAAAAAGACAAACACCTTTTGTAAAACATTCGAGTAAAGAATTGTTACAAGGGTTGCCTAGACAAGGCATCTTTTTCAAAACATTTTCAAAACCACACACACAAAGCACCATTTGAAACAATTGAAAGCACCATTTCAAACAATTGAAAATGCAAGGCAAGTGATCTAAGTAAGTAACTAAGAGCCCATGGATAACCATGGATAGAAAGGGGGCTAATACCTTCCCTTTCTATAATCTACTCCCCGAACCCAAGAAAACATCTCAAAGGTTTTTCCTGTGCTTTTTAACCTTTCCTTAGGATAAAATGAAAAGTCGGTGGCGACTCTTGCTAAACCGAAACATTTGCGAAAACAAACGCAAAACCTCAAGTAAGTTCTCCCACCGTATCATAGAACTGGCGACTCTGCTGGGGAGAAAATTAAAAGTGGAGTAACCTTAGGGCTTAGATCACCCTTTTGCATGACTAATTGTTTGCTTTGATTGCTTTACATTTTGGTTCTCTGGTTGGGGCTTGAAATCCTACACTCGGATTTGGGGAAACATTCATAGATAGCAATACGTTGTGGAAACTGTGCGGGGTATACCGACACGGTTGAAGCAATAGCTATATTAGTGCGACATATTTGTGAGTACCGGTAACCCTTGAGTTCAATCAAGGAGAGTACGGGGCCGCTGAGTGATGTCACTAAGCACTAATGACCTAGAACCTTACTTGATCATCTCAGCCTTTTATTAGGGGTAGTGAGATGACCGGCTTTGGTGCAGTCCGAAGTTGGTAGATACTCGATACTACACTCATTGAGGGTTGTTTTCTTGGAATATTTTGGTCGCTAGTTAAGTGGCTAAAACAAAACAATGAACATAGAAAACAATTCAATGATATTGAGCTCCTTAGAACCCGATTACTATTTATAGGACAGGTTTTTAAGCCAACTTCACTCAAGAGGGTACTTACCTATGAAACCTCATGCAAGCCTGAAACTAGGGTTTTGTGTGACTTGCTTGTACATATGTTTGTGCATACATCATGAACATCATAAAGCATCATATGCATCCACTAACCATTTCAAGGGTTTGGATCTTCATATTTGTTCTTGTTTTGTAGGTCATGGAAATTCTTCACAGGAAAACCATCCAAGTCAACCTTGTGAGAATCCCTCCTCAACTCAAGGAGCTTACATCCAGAATTCCAGAAAGCTCTCTCTTCAGTGAAAGACATGGTAGACTGCTCAGCCTAGTCAACACCAGCATTGAAGAAGACATGGTGAAAGTGTTGTTCCAGTTCTTTGACCCTATTCACCACTGTTTCACATTCCCCGACTACCAATTGGTGCCTACTTTGGAGGAGTTTTCTCAACTCCTGAGAATTCCTATTCTTAATCAACTACCTTTCAACGATACAGAAAAAGAACCAAAGCCTGAAGATGTTGCTCAAGCACTACATTTGCAACCATCTGACATCAAGGGGTATTGGGAGACTAGAAGTGGCGTCAAAGGCTTCTTGGAAAAATTCTTGTTTGAGAAGGCACAAGAGTGTTGGAATTCTTTGGATCTGCAAGCCTTTGAAGAAATTGTGGCACTCCTTATTTATGGGTTGGTCTTGTTCCCAAATCCTGACCAACTTATAGATGTCAACGCTGTCAAGATTTTCCTATCCAGGAATCCCATACCTACATTGCTTGGGGACATCCTCCACTCATTTTACACACGAACAATGAGGAAGAGAGGTGTTCTCATGTGTTGTACTCCTCTCCTTGCAAGGTGGTTTATTTCTCACCTTCCACAATCTGTTTTGAAGAATGAACAAGGCTTAAGGTGGTCACAACGATTGATGACCCTCACACATTCTGATGTACATTGGTGTTCTTGGTCCAGAGAAAATGTCATCATCGTCGATCGTTGTGGTGAGTTCCCTAATGTTCCATTACTTGGCATTAGGTGAGGCATTACCTACAACCCTTGTTTAGCTTTGAGACAATTTGGATATGCACAGAGCGATGGCCCTCATGACATGCTGATTCCTGACCTAGTTTTTGACTTCGACAACGATGCACAAGGACTTCGCCAAAGATTCATCAGAGCTTGGAGGATGCCTAACAAGGTAGATAGCAAGACACTGGGGCACAAGAACTCCATCCCTCTTGAGCCTTATCTCAAGTGGGTACGAACCCGAGCCCAGAGTCTTATGTTGCCTTACCCTCACATTCTCCCTTTGATTAAAGAGCCTGTTAAGGAAGGAGAGGTTCCCTACACCATCCTACATCCTGACATGCCTACATCATGGGAGGAGATGCAGAAGAGTTGGATCCAACTCAAGGAGGAACGGAATACTTTTGAAGCCAGCTTCTACGCCAGTGAGAAGAAGGTTTTGAAGCTTACCCGCCGACTCCATGACGAGGAGACCCTCAACACTTACATCGCACCAAAGAGGATGCACAACTTCTTTTTACCTTAAGAAGTTTTTGTAATATTTGGCCCATGGGGCATTTATGTACTGATAAAATTTCTTCTTATTAGTATGACGTGTGTTCTTTTTGTCTGCAACAATTTTAAATTTCTAAATCCTTGAATGCATTGCATGAATAAACATATCATTCATCATATGCATAAACAAGTCTTCACACCAGGTTTCCTTATCTTTCTGCTGTTTATTTCAGTAAGATGGATCTTGAACAGACGGTCAAAGATCTGCAATCACAAAACTCGCAGTTTCAACAGCTCCTTATGACCTTGGCAAAGGGTCAGGAGGATCTAAAAGCACTATTGGGGAACAAAGAGCAAGAAAAAGGAAAAAAGAAGAAGAAAATAGTTGGGGTAGCTACACTGGGAAGAAGGTTTGAGAATGAAGCTAGGAGAGTTCTTGAATTCCCCTCCACATCTGATGATTGGGACCGGTAAGGGAAAAGGAGCTGCATTACCTTCTGAGTCCGAGGCTGAAGAGGAAGAAGTTGAGGAAGATGAAGACTACTCAGAGCAACAATACCCGCCAGCGGACGACAAATACAAAAACCTGGAGGATAGACTGGAAGCTATGGAGCTGCAAAGGGTTCCTGGGTTAGATTTTGAAGAATTGGGATTGATTGTTGGGATTGTGATTGCTCTAAAGTTTAAGGTGCCAATTTTCGCAAAATATGACGGGCTGTCTTGCCCAAAGATGCACCTGAGGTCATATGTCAGAAGAATTCAACCTCATACATCCGAAAGAAATCTTTGGGTACACTTCTTTCAGGACAGCTTGTCTGGTACGCAGCTAGACTGGTTTTACCAGCTTGAGAGGTCAGAAGTGCATAACTAGGAAGACTTGGCAGCTGCCTTTTATTGCCAGTATCAATATAACGCTGACCTGGCGCCAACCCGTACTCAGCTACAGAGTATGGGGATGGCCTCAAATGAGGGATTCAAAGAATACACCCAGAAATGGCGTGACTTGGCCGGATGAGTGCAGCCACCTCTTTCAGATAGGGAACTAGTTGATATGTTCTTGGGGACCCTATCTGGCCCGTTCTTCAACTATTTGATCGAAAGCTCTTTCGCAGGGTTTACTGAATTAATTCTGACTGGCGAACGGGTGGAAGCTGGTATTAAGAATGGGAAGATTCAAAGGGATGCCTCTGCCTCCACAACTGTTAAGAAATCATTCCCGGCAAAGAAAGATGCAGCTGTTATATACTCCCAGAAAAGATCGGGAAGAACTGAGCGCCGGCCGACTGTGGGGGCCGTGATGATCCAAAATTCATCAAATGATCAGCCTCGTAACAATCAGTCCAGACCTAACCAGCAACGGGTAGAACGGACACAACGGCAGTTCACCCGCATCAACATGAAGCCTGCACAAGTTCTTCCCCATTTGTTGAAGCTAAATCTCACCACTATTAGAGAGGCGCCAAAGATTGTGAATACCGTTTCCCCACACTATCATCCCAATGCTAAATGTGCCTATCATTCTGACAGCGCCGGGCATGACACCAACGATTGTTGGGCGCTTAAGAATAAAATTCAAGATTTAATAGATGAAAAAAAGGTTGAGTTCGACGCCCCAGAGAAGCCAAATGTGATCTCCGCTCTGATGCCAAAGCATGGTCGCAATGTCCATGCTATTGAAGAAGATCTGTATGTTGCTGCTGTTGATGATCTGGTAACTCCACTACTAACAATCAAGTTGAATCTGTTGAAGGCTGGGATTTTCCCAGGATGTAAAGAAGACTGCTACTGTTGTTCCTACCTACCAATCGACTGTTCATTGCTGAAGATAGGCATCCATGGCCTAATGGACAGCCAACAAATTCTTTTCGAAAAGGTTCCTGCTACTCCAACTCCTATCAAAGATGTTTCAATAATCACCATTTCCTCCAATCTTTCCAAGGTCCCTAAAAAGCCTGTTAAGATTACATCTGCTACGAAGATTGTTCCTCTGAAAATAACCATGCATGGGCCTATCCCCTACAAATCTGACAAATCGATACCGTGGAATTATGGTGGAGAAATCTACTACCACGGCGTTAAACAAATTGAGATAACTGAAGAGAGCTCTGACGAAGAAACTACCAACATTGGAAACATTGCCGATACGAGCAAGATTACCCGAAGTGGGAGAATTTTCTCTCCAGAGATTGCCCCTCCAAAAGCAATCTTTGGACCCTCAGCTGCTACCAAGGTTACTCCTGCACCGATAAAACTTTCTGCAAGAACTATGTTAATTGAAGAAGCTGTTACTCCTGTGGTTGTCCCTCCTACTTCTACTGATAAGGGGAAAGGGATCCAAGATGAGCTCGTCAGGACAAGGGCTCAGCCATTGGTCATCCCCAAAAGCTCTAAGAAAGAAATGGAGGAGATTTTGAAAATAATAAAGAAAAGTGATTATGACGTTGTAGAGCAACTGGGGCAGACCCCCTCGAAGATCTCCATGCTAGCTTTGCTGCTTTGTTCGGAGGCTCATGCCAAAGCTTTAATAAGGTTTTTGAAGACAACCCATGTGCCCCAGGAAACCTCAGCCGATCAATTCCACGATTGTGTAGCCAGCCTTACCGCAGACAACGGCCTGGGTTTCTCTGATGCTGACCTGACTCCAAAAGGAAGAAAGCACAATGACGCATTGCATGTGTCAGTTGAATGTCGAGAAACTACTCTTGCCCATGTTTTGGTCAACATTGGTTCTTCTCTGAACGTGCTGCCTAAGAAGGCTCTCGACCGGTTGGATTGTGAAGGCTTGGAGCTGAAACCAAGTAATATCATTGTCAGGGCCTTTGACGGGTCTAAGAGAATGGTGCATGGGGAGGTCGACATTCCCATCAAGGTGGGAACTGAAGTATTCCACTCAACTTTCTATGTGATGGACATCCGTCCGTCGTACTCTTGCTTGCTAGGGAGACCATGGATACATAATGCTGGCGCGGTCACTTCCTCCCTACATCAGATGCTGAAATACCCTGTCAAGGGTAAGATCATAACCATACACGGTGAAGAGGAGTACATGATCAGTCATCTGAACTCCTTTAGGTATGTGGAAGTGGAGGGCGAATTCATTGAAACACCGTTCCAACACTTCGAGGAAATTGCTCCCGAGGTGGCAGTAGCAAAGGCAGTAGCTGAGGTACCCAAGCAGGTGGCCAGGATGGCATCTCTCAAAGACGCAAAGGCTGCAATGAAGGAGGGGAAGAGCTCAACATGGGGGCAGTTGCCTGACATTCCTCACAAAACAGACAAGTTTGGGTTGGGATTTACCACTGCGGGGCAGAAAGCTATGCGTCGCTCAAAAATTGAAAGGACACCCGTCAAGATTTCTCCTCACGGAATCAATGCTTTGGAAGACGAAGATGAAGAGGCCAACATTGAAGATTGGATCTTCCCAACCATCGAAGGGGGACTACGCAACTGGGAGGCGAAAGACTTCGTCCCCATTACTTTCATTAATCAGTAACTTATCTTTCGAACATTTCCTGTTGGTCTGTAATAATTACTTTTAAACAATCTGCACACTACTTTTTCACCTCATGCCTTGCCCGGGGCATGTAGGTCCATTTGTAAGGGTTTTGATTCTCTTCATATTCATATGCCATGTTTAATGAATCATTGGACGTTTTTCATTTATAATCTGCTGTGTTCATTTTCTTTCCTTTTGCATTTTTGTTTGTTTAAGGATGGCTATCCCTTACACACACCCACACTCACAAATGCAGGTACCCATCCACTCTGGATTCCATGGGTGACTATTATGCTACGTCCTTCAATAACTCTGAGGATTTGGTCAATCAGGCTGAGTATGAAGATGACGAAGATTGTGAAGTACCAGGAGAGCTAGCCAGACTTCTACAACAAGAAGAGAGGGCCATCTTGCCTCATGAAGAGTTGTTGGAAACAGTCAACTTAGGAACAGAGGAAGACCGGAAGGAAGTACAAGTGGGTGCCAATCTGGAACCAAGTGTCAAGGAGCGTTTAATACAGCTATTGAATGAATACGTTGAAATCTTCGCCTGGTCTTATGAAGACATGCCAGGTTTAGACACAGATATCGTGGTTCACCGTCTCCCTACAAGAGAGGATTGTCCACCGATCAAGCAAAAAGTCCGCCGAATGAGGCCCGACATGTCTGAGAAGATTAAAGCTGAAGTAATGAAGCAATTCAACGCTGGCTTTCTGGCTGTTACATCCTATCTGCAATGGGTTGCTAACATTGTGCCCGTTCCTAAAAAAGATGGCAAGGTCAGAATGTGTGTGGACTACCGGGATTTGAACAGGGCTAGCCCTAAAGATGATTTTCCGCTACCGCATATTGACATTTTGATTGACAACACAGCTCAGCACAAGGTGTTTTCCTTCATGGACAGATTCTCGGGCTAGAACCAGATCAAAATGGCCCCCGAGGACATGGAGAAAACAACCTTTGTTACACAGTGGGGTACCTTCTGTTACAAGGTGATGTCGTTCGGACTGAAGAACGCAGGGGCAACTTATCAGCGCGCCATGGTGGCTTTGTTTCATGATATGATACATCATGAGATCGAAGTTTACGTAGACGACATGATAGCTCGATCACAAACAGAGGAGGAGCACCTTGAACATTTGCAAAAGCTGTTTGCCAGGTTGAAGGAGTACAAACTCAGGCTGAATCCCAGTAAGTGCACTTTTGGAGTTAGGTCTGGTAAACTTCTAGGATTCATTATCGGCAACAAAGGCATTGAGGTCGATCCAGCAAAAGTGAAAGCTATACAAGAAATGCCGGCCCCCCATACTGAAAAGGAGGTTAGAGGGTTCTTGGGGCGCTTGAACTATATTGCCAGATTCATCTCTAATCTGACGTCTACCTGTGAGACAATTTTCAAACTATTGAAGAAAGATCAGGTAGTCGAATGGAACGACGATTGCCAAGCTGCTTTTGATAACATCAAGGAGTATTTGCTAGAACCTCCTATTCTGATGCCACCCGTCGAAGGAAGGCCGCTGATCATGTATCTGACCGTTTTGGACAACTCAATGGGGTGCGTACTGGGCCAGCATGACGAGTCTGGTCGAAAAGAGCATGCCATTTATTACCTTAGCAAAAAGTTTACCGACTGTGAGACTCGCTACTCACTGCTAGAGAAAACTTGCTGCGCTTTGGTATGGGTTGCTCGCCGACTAAGGCAGTATATGTTGACTCATACCACTTTGCTGATTTCCAAAATGGATCCTATCAAGTATATCTTCGAGAAGTCTGCTTTATCTGAAAGAATCGCTAGATGGCAAATGATCCTAACTGAGTATGACATCCAATATACCACCCAAAAAGCTATAAAAGGGAGTGTACTAGCTGACCATCTAGCTCATCAAGCTATCTAAGATTATCAGTCCATGAGATTTGACTTCCTGGACAAGGGCATCATGAATTTGGACAACATTAAAGGTAACGGACCGTATGACGGACCTGAAAATGGATCCCGATGGACCCTGTACTTTGATGGTGCTTCAAATGCACTTGGAAACGGTATCGGTGCGGTACTCATTTCCCCAGAAGGTTGCCACAAACCTTTCACGGCCCGACTTTGCTTCAGCTGTACCAACAACATGGCCGAATATGAAGCCTGCATTTTTGGTCTCAAGGCTGCTATAGACCTGGGGATCAAATCTTTGATCGTATTTGGGGACTCGGCTTTGGTTATCAGTCAAATCAAAGGAGAGTGGGATACCAAGCATCCTAATCTTATCCCATACAAAGAACATGTCCTGACATTGTTGCCTCATTTCGAGCAAATCACCTTCGAGCATTTCCCGCGAGAAGAGAATCAGCTAGCAGATGCTCTGGCTACAATGTCTTCCATGTTTAAACTCAACTGGGATAACGAGGCTCCCCAAATCACCATCGAGCGAATGGATGAACCTGCGCATTGTCATGAGATTAATACCGAAGAAGTAGTGGAACAACCTTAGTTTCACGAAATCAAAAGGTATCTCCAGACTAGAGAATATCCCGAAGGTGCTTCCGTAAATGACAAAAAGTTCCTCAGGAAATTTGCTGCCAAGTTCTTCCTGAGCAACGACATCCTCTATAAACGCAGCCATGATTGTGTTTTACTCCGATGTGTAGACAAAGCTGAAGCAGAGTTAATCATGACTGAGATACACAGCGGTACGTTTGGCACCCACATGAGTGGGAATACGATGGCTAAGAAGATTCTAAGGGCAGGCTATTACTGGTCTACCATGGAAGCAGATTGCCATCAACATTCCCGTACTTACCACAAATGTCAAGTCTACGCTGACAAGATTCATATTCCTCTTGTTCCTCTCAACGTTCTGACAGCTCCTTGGCCATTCGCAATGTGGGGCATTGACATGATTGGAGAGATCAAGCCCACAACATCCAATGGACATCGCTTCATCCTGGTTGCTATTGACTATTTCACCAAATGGGTCGAAACAGCTTCCTTCGCCTCTATTACAAAGAATGTGGTTGCCCGCTTCATCAAGCAAAACCTCATATGCCGGTATGGTGTCCCCGACAGGATCATCACAGACAACGGTACAAATATGAATAATACTATGATCACCGCTCTATGCGAACAGTTCAAGATTTATCATCACAATTCATCTCCCTATCGGCCGAAGATGAACGATGCTGTGGAAGCTGCGAACAAAAACATCAAGAAGATCATTCAGAAAATGACGGTGACCTATAAGGACTGGCATGAGATGCTACTGTTTGCTCTGCATGTGTGATCGGTGGATCTGGAACTGACTGTTTAATGCTGGTTCGCGAAATGTCGCGGAAGCAAGAGTCGCCACCGTCTTTTATTTTCTCCAAATGGAAAGGACAAAAGCACAGAAAAATTCCTTATAGAGATTGCTCTCGGTTCGGGAGGTAGGTTATAGAAAGGGAAGGTGTTAGCACCCTTTCTATCCATGGTTATCCATGGGCTCTTAGATACTTGCTCACTTGTGTTTTCAAAATTGGTTTGTTTGCTTTTCAACTGTGGGTTTTTAAAAAGTTTCTTTGAAAATTTCAGTTCGACTCTTGTATCAGTCCTCAAGAGTGTTTGAAAAGTTGCTTTCGAAAGCTTTTTGAAAAGGTGTCGGTGTGAAAAGTATTTTTGAATTTGTTTTTGAAATTAGAGAAAGTATCTAGAGTCGTCTACCTACCCTAGGGAATTCGTCTGTGTAAATGTCCTTGAAGTAGTGCCATCCCACCATTGAGAGGTAGGTAGCACCACCGTTGGAGGTGTTCGGGTCAATTCGAAGGTTCGGGACATGGTGATCACCGGAGCAATAGGAAGACACCTTAGAAGCTACCCTCATGCCAGGTTCCCGGATCATGAGGACTTACTAAAACATCCTCTACTCGACGATCACCTTTCGAGGGGCGAGGCAACAGTGAGGCGTACCCTAGGGGTGGTGTGTGATTTGTGTGTCGTTTTCAGATATTTTGTCTTGTCATGTATTGGTGATCTACGCTTTTGTTTTTATTTTGACATTCATTCTTTCATGCAGTTTAATTAACAGTTTAAAAGTTGCGAGAAACATAAAAATCCTACGCTATTACAAAGGCGCAGGTCCACATCGCCAAATTTAATCCAGGACCCGATTTGAAATAAAATAAAGTGCGAAAAATATAAATATCAAATTTACATGGTTTTGGGAGAATTACATGGATATTATAAGAAAGGAAATAAAACGCGCGAAATGAACTAATAATCGAAAGCGAGGGCGTTGGACCCTTTTTAATGAAATTAAATTATGATTAACAAATTAATTAAATTAAAAATAAAAAGAAAAGATTTTTTGAAGTTTTTTGTATTTATGGATTTTTATGAGAGAATTAAATGGAATTTAAAACCTAATTCTAACTATTTTTAATTTATTAAAAAAATATGTTAAAGTTAAACCTAGAATTAACCTAATTAATTAATGCAATTTTATTTACAAAAATAAATAATTAATTATTATAATGGTAAAAGAAAATATAAAAAAGTGATTAAAACCCTAATTCTACAATTTTTAAATTTATTAAGAAAAACATTAAAATTAATCCTAGAATAAAAGAACTAAATTAATTGATAATATTTACTTGCAAAAATAACATTAAATAAAATATATTTATTATTTTGTCTTTCTGATTTTATTTTTATTTTTTTTTATGTTAAAAGAAAAATATTGATGGAATTAAAAAAGATAGAGAAAAGAATTAAAATGACTAAAAAAAATATAAAAGAAATAGAGAGAAGGCAAACATGGGGGGTTTGTAGGCCCATTTGGAGGTATGACTCAGTAATTCTGGCCCAATTGATTCCTGGCCTTGTTGACTTCTGGCAATCACGTGTGGACTCGTTGACCAACGCCCATGGTACTCTTCAAACATTGGCCTTTGGATTGCCCTCACTGGCCATGTGGCACTCTTGGATTATGGGTGTATGGTGGTCATCAGGAGGTAAACTACATAGAAACGCGTTAGGCAGAAAAATATAGAATAAAGAAGGGGGACCTGGGGTTCGAACCCAGGTCCCAAGGCTTACCAATGTTATCCTCCACCAACTGAACCAGTCATGCGCGTTGTATCTAAAATAACAAGTAAATAATATAACCTAAAATCAGCGTTAGTGGCCTAGGAACAAAAAACGCGCGCTGAAGTTTGAATTGCCCACTCATGTTATGACAACTAAGCGTCTTCTCCAATTGCTCTGCGTTTTACCTGAAAAAAGAAACAAGATTGCGGGGGTTTTAAACCCCCACTACATGGCACAAGGAAAAATAGCGAATAGGCCCTCTTTGATCAGAAATTAGGCGCGATAGGGTGGTTGTGTTCGTGGGAAGTTTCTCGTTCTAATGGTACAAGTCTCACGTCCCAATTTTTCCATAACAGAGAAACCCCAAATTTGGACCTCTGCAACCCTAAAACGCTTCAATGGTGATTTCGCGTACGATGCACAAAAACTTAATTAAAACACATGGTTAGCTTCAGAATGGTCAGATTAGTCCAAATCAACAGAAAGAATGCAATGAAAATGCTTATAAATTGAAACACGAATAGGTACAAAATTTGAAACAGGACCACTTGGTTCTACCGTTTCTTGATGTTAGAGTTGATGATTTTGATTCAGGAAGCTCCCTTGTGACCTTGGCAAGCGATTGGAATAGTTATTTGGTCTTGAAACCAACTCTAATGCAATTTTCAGTTTTCACTTTTTCCACAAAAATTGCAATGTTCTTCGTCAGCTTTGGGCGCAGCTTAGAGGTTCTTGCTTTAGGGTTTGCATCAGACTTATATGAGGATGGATTAGGGTTGAGTTTTGATCCAAAAAATCCTTGCATTGATGGAATGAATATTTGATTTTCATGCATAATTTTTCAAATCTTTTTCACATGTTTTTGATTTCAATCATGGCCAATCTTCCCCCTTTGAGTTGTGCACGAATCTTGAGCCTTTAATGAATGATTACACTGCATAAAAAGATTCACATACATTTGTTTGGTATTTTTCCATATTTTATTTAATTTAAATGAATTAATTGTAATTAAAAATTCAAATAAATAAATAAAAATGATGAATAAATTCCTTTTGGGCCAAATGGTCGTGCATATGCTTTGGATGATGAATCTTGGAAGAAAATTAGGCCCATTAGCAATTTTAAGGCATTTGAAGCAAAGTTGACTTTTCAAAATACCCAAAAATTTCCCAACTTCCACAAGGCATATCTTGCTCAATTTTTAAGCTTTGATCATGTTCTTGGACATTTTGGAAAGGTCTTGAAGTCCTCTAACCAATGCCTTTGGTCCCATGTCATTTTGATTTACCAATCTCAAGTTATGGCCTTTGACTTAAAGTCCCTTTTTGTTGACTTTTGAAAATGACCTATAATGTTGAAATTGATAACTTTTTGTGAGAGCATTTCTTGGACTTGAAGTGTGAAGAGGAGTTGTAGGAAATGTCTTTCTCTTAAAAATGAGCTTTGGATGGAATTTTTCTGATAATCCATGTGGAAGTTATGCCTTGGTCAAGTTACAGTTGACTTTTCCAACTGTCCAAATATGGAAACTTTTGCATCTTGGGACTTTTTGAGCCATGCCTTGAAAATCATGATCAAGAATTTATCAAATGATGTTTGTGGCTTCAAAATAAGATGTTGACCAAAAATTTGGGCTTTTGACTGTCAAATGACCATTTTGCCCCTGCAGTTGACTATAGGGCAATTAGGGTTTTTGACTGTGCAATTTTGTGTTGTAAGTCTTGAAACTTGGTATGAGGATACTTGACAATGTTTATAATCATGTGGGACTTGATTGGACCCTTGGAAACTTCATTTTCTTTGTCAGAACCAAAACCCTAATCTTTGACTGTTAGGAGGCCCTTGAACTGTGCAACCCTTGGGGGAGATTTTGAAGCTTACTCTTTGCAAATCTTGAAGAATATGGGAGGGAAAATTTTGGGGTACAACAGCATGGATACCGTACCACGGCACGTACTTCAACAGGGGAAACCCCCATTTTCTTTGGTATATGGCATGGAAGTTGTCCTACCCATGGAAGTTCAGATTCCTTCTTTAAGGATTATGAAGGACGCTGGTTTGAGTGAAGACGATTGGATTCAAACCCGACTTGATCAACTCAATTTGATTGATGAGAAGCGACTCACTGCTGTTTTCCATGGTCAGACGTATCAAAAAAGGATGATCAAGGCTTTCAACAAGAAAGTCAGACGTCAAGTATATCAAGTCGGAGATCTCGTAATCAAGCGGACTATCTTGCCGCAAAGTGATCCCAGGGGCAAATGGACTCCTAAATACGAAGGACCATTTGTGATCAAGAGCATATTTTCTGGTGGTGCAATGATTCTGACCACCATGGACGGCGACGATTTGCCGCACCCTACGAACGCAGACATAGTCAAAAGATACTACGCATAAAACAACCCGACAAGTCGAAAACCCGAAAGGGCGGCTTGGGCAAAAATGGGCATCCCGGTGAACCGAAAACCCGAAAGGGAGGTTCAGGAAAAAATTAGGGATAAAACAAAAAATCTGTACACCCGGCAAGTCGAAAACCCGAAAGGGCGGTTTGGGAAAAAAGGGGTTTCCCGGTGGATTGAAAACCCGAAAGGGCGATCCAGGCAAAAGTTAGGGAATTAAAGCGTATGACTATGCCTCGTCGGATCACTTTAAGGAAAATCTCTTCATCAACAAGCTCCGAGCTTCTGATCAATCCAATCATCGGCGGACGAAGCTTTGAATGGACAAGATATTCAGAGTTGTGAAGGCTATAGCAGAATGGGGATCCCATGGAATTGTTTCACATAGCCATCTTTCTCTTGTATAAATTTTTTTCAATTTTTACGACAACATCCTCTTACTAGGATGTGTTTCTCCTTTGTACAAAGATACTCATAAAAAGTTAATACAAATACTTTTCCAAATACAGAAATTTGCTTTGTCTTCCTTTTTCTCTTTTGCACTTATGTTTTATTTGACAAATGCCCAATGTTTTGTTAAATATGCATATGCATTTGAACATAATCATTTTCCTTACAAACCAAGAAAAGATGATTACTGATAGGTTGAAGGTACAGATAGATATCTTGGTGCCCTTTCAGAAGAAATCCCCAGCGGTTCTAAACTCCAAATTCCTCAACAAGGTTCAAATCCAGAGCTTAATTCCCCAAACAGAGTTAAACTTCAGGATCTTCAGCAGAACAGAAGCTTTCTCAAAACTGATTTCCCCAGCCAGAGAGCCTTCCAGAACTTAATTCCCCTCAGAGTTAGGCATCCCCAATGGAGCCCTAAAATCTGGAAATCCTATCCCCAACAGAGCTAAAACTTCCAACTATCAATCCCCAGCGGGACCAGACTAGTGAACCTTCTCCCCACAGAGATACTTCCCACCAGGCTGAAGACTCTCAGCCTTACTTCTCCAGCATAAGTCTACCAGGTTCTGGACTTCCCAGTTAGAGATCATCGGGATGCTCATTCCCCAAGTAACCAAGGAGTTCCAATCCCCAGCAGTGGTCCTAGGATCCCTCAACAACTGAAGACCTTGCTCCTCAAGCAATCAGCAGTCAACAAGGATTTCTCACCCTCAGTAACCAAAAGATTCTTCTATCCCCAGCTTCGGTTATGGGTTTATTTCCCCAACATTTGTCAAGGATTTATTCTCCAAAACAAATTACATTTCAAATTGGTCGGTCGTTTAAAAGTTCCTTCATCACCTGTTGGAAGTTACAGTCGTCAAAGATCAAATTCTCACAAAGTTCAAGTTATGAAGCCCGGATTTGACCGGATAGTATCTTAATCTCTACAGCATATTGTGAAGCTCGGAGTACGACCAGATAACAATGCCAGACTACCGCCAAGCCTGGATTGCGACCAGATAGTGGTATCCCCTCAGAGCAAGCTATGAAGCCCGGATTCGGCCGAATAATAGTTTAATCCCCAACAAGTTTTTGTGAAGCCTGGATTATGACCAGACAGCAGTCAAGAATACTACGAAGCCTGGAGTCGACCAGATAGTGGTATCTCTTCAAAACAAGCCGTGAAGCCCGGATTTGACCGGATAACAGCTTATCAAGCTATTGTGAAGCCTGGATTACGACCAGATGACAATACAAGTTTCTGTGAAGCCTGTATTACGACCAGACAGCAGTCAAGAATACTACGAAGCCTGGAGTCGACCAGATAGTGGTATCTCTTCAACACAATCCGTGAAGCCCGGATTTGACCGGATAACAGCTTAGCAAGCTATTGTGAAGCCTGGATTACGACCAGATGACAATACAAGTTTTTGTGAATCCTGGATTACGACCAGACAGCAGTCAAGAATACTACGAAGCCTGGAGTCGACCAGATAGTGGTATCTCTTCAACACAAGCCGTGAAGCCCGGATTTGACCGAATAACAGCTTAGCAAGCTATTGTGAAGCCTGGATTACGACCAGATGACAATACAAGTTTCTGTGAAAGCCTGGAGATCGACCAGATAACAGTTAAGCGTTATCAGAATGAAGATTCTCATCCTTGAAGTCTCAGAAGATTGCTATACTCCCAATTTCTGACCCTTAACAGAATGAAGACTCTCGTCCTGGAATCCCCAATAGATTGGCATACAACCCAAGCTCCTGATTCCCCAACAGCAGTCCCAGGACTTCTCATTTTCAACGATCAAAGGATTCTCAATCCCCTACAGCAGTCAAGGATTTACTTTCCCTCGGCAGCAGCCAAAGATTTTGTTATCCAGGATTCATCTATCCTCAGCAAGACAACTCATCAGCTTACATGAGCATTCATTACATTCATAAACATTGATATAACATATATTGCATCATACATTTCATGCAAACATAACTTTGTGTTTAGCTAACATTTTGTCCTTTTTAGGATAAGAATAAAAGGCTATCATTAAAAATTATTCAGATACAGTTCAACACGGACTCATCATCAGGCAACCCTACACCGGTTCCTTCAACTTCAAGACTTATGAAAACAGTTTACGGGTTCTCCAGACACGGATTTCAACCTATCGCTTGTTCAGATTCTTCAACTTCTGAAAACAGTTTACGGGTTCTCCAGACACAGATGTTAACCTATCGCTTGTTCAGATTCAAGACTTCTGAAAACTGTTTACGGATTCTCCAAACACGAATGTTAATCTATCGCTTGTTCAGATGCAACTACTGAAAACAGTTTACGGATTCTCCAAACATGGATGTCGATCTATTGCTTGTTCAGAACCCCCCAGTCTAGAGATATTCCAAACATGGACACCTTTCTGATACTCATGTCTTTCACCTACAACATACATTCCAGATGGCATCTTTAAGCCCATCCCCCGACAAGGTTCTGTCACTTTCCAGATGGCATCTCTAAGCCCATCTCCAAATGGCATCTTTAAGCCCATTCCCATATCCATGTCTTGACGAGTGCAAATTTACAGGCACTCTAGTGTCAAATCTCCTTTTACCTTCGAGACGCGAAAGGCAAACCTGCCAATCTAACTCTTCAGGTTCAAGAAGATTAAACAGGGGAAACTGTTGTACCCCAAAATCTGTCCTTTCATTTCATCAACATTTTCTCACCACAAGACCCTTGGAGCTCAAGATCAAGTTAAGGTTTGCTCTGCTCAAGACTCCTCCTTGCACTGATGACCCAAATTAGGGTTTGAGTTTGCACAAAGATGTTTTGACCCAAAATGCCCAAAATGACTTTCATGCTTCATGTTGGACTCACAAGTTTATCCATACCAAGTTTCAAGTCTTGACTCCAATCTTTGCCCAGTCAATTGGACAGTTGACCTAGAAATCAGCTGTATTGGGGAAAAAGTCAACTGTGGCCAATTGACAGTCAAACCTCATAAAATTTGACCCACGTTAACATAATGAACTCATATGAACCATTTGGTCAAGTTCGGATCACAATTCCACAAGAAATTTGATCAGATCACCAAAAGGGTAAAATGGTCATTTTTAGGGTTTTGACTGCACAAAGGCAATTTTTGACTGTTTGACCTAACCAATGGAAAACCAAGCTCACATATGGACTCAGGGACTCAATGGCATTGTCTTGACACATTCAACAAGTTCAAAAGATCTCAAATGCACAGGATTGGCAGATGAATTTTCCAGTCAACTGATCAAAATTTGACTGTATACTGAAAAGTCAAACTTTGACTTTTTGGTCAAAATCAAGTGCCAAGATTCATTTTTCATCAAGACATGTCAAATTATGAAACTTGTTCATCAAGAAATCCAAATTTGCAAATTAGGGTTTAAAATGAGAAAATTTCATAACTTAGAATTTTTCTAAGTTATGAAACTTCCTTATTTTTTCCCAACTTTGTCCCATTTTTTCACCAAGATGCATTTGGATTCAAACAAAACTTGAAACATGAAAGTTGTAGTCCATTGCAAAATCTACAAATTTGATTCACAAAGTTTCCTCAAAAGAATCTTGTAGCCCAAGTTATGGTTTTTGGAATAAGGGTGCAAAACATTTTTAACTTAGAGAAATTTTGACCTATTCTAGGCAGGATTTTTGTCCAACTTCATGGCCACTTTTCACATGCTTCCACTTGGAGTTTCAATTTGCATTACAAATATGGATTGTAGTACACATTCTAAGATTTCCAAATTGTCCAAGAACTTCTCAAACATCCTTGTGGTTAGGGAGAATCAAATTTGCAAAGATGGGCAAAAGTCACTTTTGTTCATAACCAAATACATGTTCATACATTGGCATTTTTCAAATCAGCTTGTACAAGCTAGCTTTCAGGCCTCAAAACCAGTCTCACACACCATAATTAAATTCCTAACCATTGTATGAATGCATTATTTCTTCCCTTTGGGCATTACACATGAAATTATCCCTTAAATAGAAAAAGCAAACATGCCATTTTGATAAAGATGCACTTTATGTCAAATACCATATCCAAGAGGTACAAGCCAGATTTTTGAGGCACAAGTTTGTAGACAAATCCCTCTAACCAAGAGCCAAAGTTGCATCATACTTTAGGGCATTGTACAGGCCTGTATTGAAACTTGCATTTTCTTGCTTCAAGTAGAAGAAACTTGGCAAACTCATACCATCTCTCATTCCTGAAAACACCAACCTAAGCAAACTTTGTTCTCATCTTACATATGCCCTAACTGACCTAAAACACGAGTCCTTCATCCTCAATACCTCCCCATACACAAAAACACCCTCTTGCTGCAGAAACAGAGCAAGTTCTGCAACTTGACTTCCACAAACATTTCCACTCGTGCATTTTGGCTAAAACCAGTTAAAACACATTCTATATTATCCACACAAACTATCCCAAGCATTAAATCCAAGCTGTAACATCCTTAACATCGTTTGCCATTTTTGCTTTCAAGTTGTGCAGGTGGACTTCCATAGCACGATACAGGCAGTTTCAGAGCAAGCCAAGCATATGAGAAGCATCCTTGGACTTCAGGCAAGCTGTACCAAAGCTCAAACTCCATTGAAGATACCTCTATCACTGTACACGACTCAAGCTGAAACAGGTAAAAACATGAACTTCTATCTCTCAATATAGGAAGAGTTAGGCTTAGGTTTGTGAATGAAACATGTTCTCCTCATAGCCCTGAAGCCATCCATATACTTACTTTTCATTTATATTGAGTATGCTGTGAGAATTTTGGCCATGAACATTGGAGAAAATTTAGGTCAGAAATTGGGGATGAAGAAATTCTCCTTCGTTTCTTAGAGTTAGGTCAAGTTTTTTATATGTATGAATTCGTCTCTTGATGCTCTACATTATTGGTGTTATGAGTTTTTGCTAAAAGTCAAAGAATCAGGAGTTTGTGTTGGACATGGTGAAGCGCGCGTTTTCTGTTTGAAACAAGGCTGGAGGTTGAAGAAGGTTGACTTGGGCTGGGCCTGAGTTGTTTTTGCTCTTTGCACACTCTTTTTCCACTTTGCACCCCTTGGCCCATTATTTGAAATAATTGTCATTTTGCATTTTTTCTTTTTTGTTCTGACTTATTATTTTTTGCTCAAATATAAAAAATATAAAAAATATTTTTCCATACACTTTTGCATTTATTTGGTATTTATTTGTTTTATTTAACATATACATGTAAATAAATATAGATACTTTTATTTAAAACACTAAAAAAATAATACAAAAATATATTTATTTTCAGTTATTATTTTTCATTTACATTTTGAAAACATTTTCTAAAAATACACATTTTTGTAAATAATTAACATTTTATTTTTTGTACATATTTAGCTTATTAAATATATATAAATATACTTATACATATTTTATTAAATATTTAGGACAAAAATATGAAAATAATACATTTTTATTTTTATTAATACATGACACTAAAAAATACTTTTGTTTACAATATACTTCTTTTTTTTTGTGTGTATAATTAACAAATATTATATATAATTAATAAATAAATACTATTTATTTAACAAACTAGGGTTTTGCCCTAAACCACAAAAATATTCAAAATTTGACTTTTTATTTTTGTTTATATTTCACATTGAAAAATACTTTCTCATATATAAAAAGTCCTTTTTGGTGCATAATACATTTTGCATATTTATTATATTTGTTTAAATATTGTACAATTTGGTATTTGTATATTCAATATGGATGTAATAGTTTTAGATTTAATTTCTTGCTAAATATCCCCCCATTCAAACATTTGTACCCCCATCCCCATAATTATGTTGTAATAATTTAGGACTTTAAATTTCCGCCTTTAAAAGCTTTCAAATTATGCCATGATAGACTCAGGGTTTGTATGCAAATCAAATAACAAATAGCTTGACTAATACAAAGACAAAAATGCATGAAAATGGACAGCACCATGCACACTTGCACCCCTAGGGTTACTCTACTTGTTGCATTCAAAAATGGGCCATGTTGCATGTTGAGAGTCTTTGGCAAAACAAAAACAAATCAAATGATCATAGTCCCTCGATGACGCTTTCTCAAGTTGCCTAAAAAATGATCAAGTCCCTTAAAGGAAAAATTTCCAAAGACACTTGGCACTATTGCATTCATGGTCTAAACGATGACCCGCACTCGTCCTGTTAACATCCTAACACAAGGTTGTTCACCAAATACAATGGTGAAACAACACTGTTAAAAGGGTTAAAACATGAGAAAGATCTTTGAGAAATTTAGGGTAGATAGCTCTTAATTACTTGATCAATCTTGCAAAACAAATCCTTGCCATTTTTCAAAATACACCCCACAACACAATTTCCAAACAAATTTTCAAAAAAAACTTGAAATATCTTTTCAAAAAGACAAACACATTTTATAAAACATTCGAGTAAAGAATTGTTACAAGGGTTGCCTAGACAAGGCATCTTTTTCAAAACATTTTCAAAACCACACACACAAAGCACCATTTCAAACAATTGAAAGCACCATTTCAAACAATTGAAAATGCAAGGCAAGTGATCTAAGCAAGTAACTAAGAGCCCATGGATAACCATGGATAGAAAAGGGTGCTAATACCTTCCCTTTCTATAATCTACTCCCCGAACCCAAGAAAACATCTCAAAGGTTTTTCCTGTGCTTTTTAACCTTTCCTTAGGATAAAATAAAAATTCAGTGGCGAATCTTGCTAAACCGAAACATTTGCAAAAACAAACGTAAAACCTCAAGTCAGTTCTCCCACCGTATCACAGTAATCTTCTCAAAATGTGGTAACAATGTCAAAACATGTTCTTTATAAGGGATAAGGTTAGGGTGTTTGGTGTCCCATTCCCCTTTGATCTGGATGATAACCAAAGCTAAGTCTCTGAATACATCCAAGGATTTGATCCCCAAGTCTATGGCAGCTCTGAGACCAAAATTGCATGCTTCGTGTTCCGCCATGTTATTTGTACAATTGAAGCAGAGTCTTGCGGTAAAGGGAGTATGACACCCTTCTGGAGATATGAGTAAAACACCGATACCATTGCCAAGTGCATTGGATGCCCCATCAAAGAACAGGGTCCACCGGGATCCTTGTTCAGGTCCGTCATATGGCCTGAATTCTTCACAGTTGTTTACTGTCATGATGTCTTCATCTGGAAATTCGAACTTCATGGATTGGTAGTCTTCTACAGCTTGGTGAGCAAGATGATCAGCTAATACACTGCCCTTTATTGCTTTCTGGGTAGTATATTGTATGTCATATTCCGTCAGGATCATCTGCCATCTCGCTATTCTCCCAGAAAGAGAAGGCTTCTCAAAGATGTATTTTACCGGATCCATCTTAGATATCAACAAAATAGTATGAGTCAGCATATACTATCTTAGCCGGAGAGCATCTCATTCCATAGCGCAACAAGTTTTCTCGAGCAGTGAATATCTTGTTTCACAGTCGGTAAACTCTTTGCTCACGTAGTAAATAGCGTGCTCTTTTCGGAAAGACTCGTCATGCTGCCCCAATACACACCCCATTAAGTTTTCTAAAATAGTCAAATACATGATCAACAGTCTTCCCTCGACTGGTGGCATCAACACAGGAGGCTCTTGTAGGTATTCTTGGATTTTTTCAAAAGCAACTTGGCACTCGTCATTCCATTTGACTACCTGATCTTTCTTCAACAATTTGAAGATTGGTTCACAAGTAGCTGTCGGCGAGAGATGAATCTGGAAATATAGTTCAAACGTTCCAAAAACCCTCTGACTTCCTTCTCAGTACGAGGAGCAGGAATCTCTTGTATTGCTTTTACCTTGCGGGATCTACTTCAATACCTTTATTGCTGATGATAAAGCCTAGGGTTTACTAGACCGTACCCTAAATGTGCATTTGTTTGGATTCAACCTCAGCTTGTACTTCTTCAGTCTTTCAAACAGTTTTTGTAAGTGATCAAGATGCTCTTCTTCTGTCTGAGATCTGGCTATCATGTCATCCACATAGACCTCTATTTCGTGATGTATCATGTCGTGAAATAGAGCTATCATGGCACGCTGATAGTTTGCCCCAGCATTCTTTAGCCCGAATGGCATCACCTTATATCAGAAAGTGCCCCACTGTGTGACAAACGTTGTTTTCTCCATGTCCTCAGGCGCCATTTTGATTTGAGTGTAACCTGAGAATCCGTCCATGAAGGAAAACACTTTGTGTTGTGCCGTATTATCAACTAGAATATCAATGTGGGAGAGTGGAAAATCATCCTTAGGGCTTGCCCTATTCAAATCTATGTAGTCCACACACATTCGCACTTTGTCGTCCTTTTTGGGCACGGGAACAACGTTGGAAACCCATTGGGGATAAGAGGTGACAGCCAAGAATCCAGTATTGAATTGCTTCATGACTTCTGCTTTAATCTTTTTTGACATATCAGGCCTCATGCGGCGAACCTTTTGCTTTACTGGCGGACAATCCTCTCTTGTAGGCAGACGATGTACCACAATATCTGCATCAAGTCCTGGCATGTCTTCATATGACTAGGCAAAGACTTCGACATAATCGTGTAACAACTAAATCAGACGCTCCTTGATACTGGGTTCCATATTGGCTCCCACTTTGACCTCTTTTTTGTCTTCTTCGGTACCTAGGTTGATTGTATCCACGGGTTCCTCGTGAGGCTGGATGGTTCTCTCCTCTTGTTGTAGTAGTCTGGCAAGTTCCCCTGGTACTTCACAATCTTCCTCACCTTCGTCTTCGGCTTGGTAGATTAGATTCTCAGAGTCATAAAAGGCCATAGCAGTATCGTTACCCACGGGATCCCGATTGGATGTATACTTGCATTGTGAGTGTGAGTGTGTGTAAGGGTATAGCTATCCTTGAAAGAAAATAAAATGTAAAAGAAAAACAATAAGCACAAAAGTTTGTATGCGAAAACGTACATGATTCATTGATGTCATATGAAAATGAGATAATAACCCTTACAAATGGACCATTGTGCCTCGGGTAAGACACAAGGTTTTAAGAGTGCGAATTGTTTTAATATTACAAATCCAACAAAATGTAAAGACAAATCACTGTGGGATAAAAGTGATCGGGACAAAATCTCTAGCCTCCCAATTGTTGAGCCCTCCAATGACAGTCGGGAATATCCAATCCTCCAATTCACAACTATCTTCATCATCTTCTACGGCGTTGACCACGCAGTTGCTAATCTTCAGGGGTGGTCCTCCAGCACGAGCGCGACGTACAACCTTCTGAGCATTTAAAGTGAAACCCAAGCCAAACTTGTCAGACTTATATGGGATATCTGGGAGTTTTCCCTAGATAGTGCACCCACCTTCTTCTACCACTTCTTTGGCGTCCTTCAGAGATGACATCCGGAGTGAAGGCCTTGTGATCTTGGGAAAAGCCCTGGTTACTGCCACATCTTGCGGGACCTCTTCAAAGTGTTGAAATGGAGTTTCAATAAATTCACCATCTAATTCCACATATCTGAAGGAATTGAGATGGCTGATCATATACTCTTCTTCTCCATGAACAGTGATAACCTTCCCTTGAATAGGATATTTCAGCATTTGGTGTAACATAGAAGTGACAGCGCCATCACTGTGAATCCATGTTCGGCCTAGCAAGCAGGAATATGAGGGACGGATATCCATTACGTAAAAAGTTGAATCAAATGTTTGTGTTCCAACTTTTATGGGAATGTCTACCTTCCCATGCATCATCCTTTTCAAGCCGTCAAAAGCCCTTACTACTATGTTACTTGGCTTCAATGTCAATCCCTCACAGTCAAGCCTATCAAGAGATTTTTTAGGAAATACATTCAGAGATGAACCAGTGTCCACCAAAACATAAGCCAGGGTTGTGCCCCTGCATTCAACTGAGACATGCAATGCCTCATTATGCTTCCTTCCCCTTGGCGTTAAATCAACATCTGAAAAACCTAGACCATTATTTGCAGTTAGGCTGGCTACGCAGTCTTGAAACTGATCGATAGATGTCTCTTGGGGTACATGGGCAGTTTTCAGGAATTTTTCCAAGGCTTTTGCATATGCCTCGGAACATAGTAGTAATGCCAACATGGAAATTTTAGAGGGAGCCTGCCTCAGTTGTTCAACTATATCGTAGTCTCTTCTCTTAATGATTTCAAAATTTCCTCCATCTCTTTCTGGGAGGTCTCAGCGATATCCAATGATTGTGTCTTCATCTTGACAGACTCAACTACAACAACTTTTCCTCGAGTTTCGATTAATTTGGCAGCAGGAGTGTTGGTAGGAATGATAACAGGGGTTGTAATAGATTTGTCAATTGGAGTATTGTTGGAGATGATTGTAGGACCAGGAATGGCTTTTGGAGGAGCAACAACAGGAATGATTACGGGTCCAGAAACTGCTTTTGGAGGAGCAATTTCTGGAGAAAAGATTCACCACTTTGGGTAATCTTGCTAGTTCCTTCAATATTACTGACGTCGGAATCCACTTTCTCATAATTTAAATCTCTGGCGGCTGGCCAGTCCTGCTTGATACCATGGTAGTAGGCATCCCCTATATAATTCCATGGTACAGACTTGTCTGACGAATATGGGACTAGTCCATGCATTGTAATTATTAAAGGAGTTGCTTTTGAAACTGATGTAATTCTAACAGGTCTTTTGGTGGAGACCCTGGAAGAATTGGCGGAAATGGTAATGATAGAAACATCTTCAAAAGGAACAGGTGGAACAAAAGTATTCTCGAATAAAATTTCTTTGTTATCTATTAGGCACTGAATGCCTGCTTTCAACAAAGGGCAGCTGGTTGGTAAGGATAAACAGAAATGGCAAACTTCATCACAGCCCGAGAACACACCGGCATTCAACAAGTTCATTTTTATAGTCAGAAGTGGGGTCATAAGTTCATCAACTAAAGTAACAAACAATCCTTCTTCAACGACATTGGTATTATGGCCATGTTTGGGCATAGGGGCAGAAATGACATTTGGCTTTTCAGGCGCATCAAATTCAATCTCTTTTGCTTCAATGAGGTCTTGTATTTTGTTCTTTAAAGCTCAACAGTTATTAGTGTCATGGCCGGGACTTTCAGAGTGATGTGCGCAACGGGCATTGGGATGATAGTGAGGAGATATTGTGTTGGGGTTTTTCGGAGCTTCTTTCAAGGTCACCAAATTGGATCTTAGTAGATGCGGTAATACTTGAGACGGGGTCATGTTAATTCTGGTGAACTGCCTGACTGGCCTTTCCATCCTTGGTTGATTATTTCTTTGTTGATCAGGCGTAGGTTTAGGGATCATCACAGCCCCCACCATTGGTCGGCGTTCGGCCCTAACTTGGTTTCTTTGCGGATATACAAGTGTAGTGGTAGAAATGTTCAAGACTAAGTCATTGGATTGACTAGGCTTTATACAAATCAAAATAAAAATCGCCACCGCGCTTTATTGTTTCCAAAGGAATGGGAAAAGAGCGAATAACCCAAAAAAGGGGGAAAGATTCAAGGTAAGGGGGTTGGTTATGCAAAGGGAAGGTATTAGCACCCTAAACATCTACGGTACTCCGCAGGAGCCTGTTTAAAAAAAATCTGTATATTTTGGCTATATAAAATGTGTTATATATAAAATGTATGGTGGAGGTGAGAAAAGAAATAGATTTATTTTTTATGATTTTTGCACCCGCCGCGGTTGCGAACCTTTAGTGCCTATGTACCACTTTTCGTGCAATAGGGGATCAGGGTAAACGTAGTTCCTCTTTTAAAAATTTGAAACACAAGTGTGTTGGTTAATTTTAAGAGATAAGACATCATTGTCATTGTCCGTGTGGAAAATATACTTACCACCCACAATCATGAGAAAGGAGAATTTGCATCATCTCAAAGTGGAGGATAATGTCATGGATTTTAAAATCAACAATGCCTCACTCAACACCTAAGTGAAAAATATCCCACTTCACTACATATTGTAGAAGTATAGTTGTTTGCATCACTACAAGGATTGACAAGAGTCTAACCTTTTGAGAAAAGTTTAAAGATAAAAAGCCAAAGTGGCAAAATGGTTTGAAATGAGATTAATTCACTTTTAGTCTTCTCGCAAAAAGTGTCAAAGTATTATTAGATTGATTGAAGTTTATTTATGAAAATATTTTGAAAATGCATGGACATAGGTCCAAGTTTATTATGAAAGTAGTCTAAGCTTCAAAACAAGAAGAGTTTTCAAAGGATGGAGAAGATTTTTGAAATTAAAGAAGATGGGAGGAGTAGAAGAGGCTATCCTAAAGCATAAGGTAAAATCTAAGGATAAGGACCATCTAACCAACAAGAAGCCAAAGCTTGACATTAAGAGCCAAGATAAAATTCCCATTATTTGGATTGAAACCAAGCAAGCAAAAATACTAGACCTCTTCAGGTGTACAAAGTCTTCACAAAAATTGGGCAGAGTAATGGTTGTATAAGAGTGAATTCAAGATTACAAATAGGGGATGTAATCACAAAAACCTGCACACAAAAACAAACAAGCAACCCAATGTCTTGAGGTAAACCTCAAGAGCTCCAGACAAAATAATCAGATAAGATCACAAGGTATCCAAGATAGGCCAAGGTTTCTAATCCTAAGTCCAAGAAAAGTCCACTGCTCAACCATGCCAAGGATAGTAACCAAGTAGTCCAAGTGCCATTAAGAGTTTTTTAGGGTTTAAGTTGGTTATTAAGTATCTTAGAAAAAAGAAAAAGAAAAAGCTCAAGTGAGCAAAGTAAAAATTACAAGAAAATAAATGCTCAAATGAGCAAAGATGAAAATGGCATGAAATGTAAATGCTAAAAGTAAATAGTACATAAAGCATAAAAAAAAGAATAAAAGCGTAAGGTAAAATAAGTCAACAATTAGTGGTTAGTTGGATGACCATCTTGAAACTTGCATTTGGAACTCATTAGAGGATTGATAGAACCAAAGCCTCCACACAACAAGTTGCATTTTCTTTTTGTCAAGTATATCATCCATTTGGAATTCTCATAAGTACCATTAGAGGACCAAAAGTGATCCGCGTTGACCAAAAGTGTTGTAGATCCATTAGAGGATTGGTAGAACCAAAGCCTCCACACAATGAATCTCAAGGTTATTGGATCACAGAGATCAAATTAACATACTTGGGCTTACAATCATAAGTTTTGGCCACGAATGATCATTTATTTGAATCGGGACAAAATTTAGTGCTATGTTAAGCAATCGTAAGTGGACTTATATAGAAGTCGCACATATTTTGAGGCCGGTCAATAGCAATCTACGCACCATTTGTTTTGAGACATGATATAGAGATCATACTCTAGCAACATTTAGTGCAATTAGAAAGGGAAAGATGAAGAGGAATTAGGGTAAATAGAAAAAACCACATTTGAATTAATATTTAATCAAACTTTTATTAAAATCATTCATCCATTTTTTATGGAGTTAAACTCAACACCATGGATCCAATGATGTTAATAAAGCCATGACCAAAAAATCAACCCAAGACATCCAGAAAATATTCACAAAATGATATAATATTTAATATATGTATTAAAGGATGAAAAATATTAAAATAACCTAAAAAATAATGGGGAAAATATCAATAATATTCAAATTAATCAAGAAATAAAAAATAAAACCATAGAAAAATCAGAAATGGGTCCAAATATTTTTATAAAAATTTTGGGAATTTTTAAAAGTCAGAAACTATTTTTAAAAATTTAAAATTAGTGGGTAGAATAAACAAAAATGGTAAAAAATAGTAAAGTCGGAAACAAAAATAAAATAAAGTCACCAATATTTGTCACAATGTCATTGGAGCATTCCATAATTTTTTCAGAATTTAAAAATGTGTAAAAATATTTTTAATCATTTTAAACAAATCAAATAAATGTAAAATTCATAAAAAATACCAAAACACAAAAATAAATTGTGAAAAAATAAAAATCATAAAGAAAATATTCAAAAATATTTTTCATAATTGTTTCAGATTTTTTGGACTAAAAATGAATTTTCTATGATTTTTTGAAATTTAAAACAATTAAAATATAAAAATCAGAAAAGGAAAATAAAAGAAAAAGATGTGGACCATTGGATGAGAGTCAAAACGCATTAGTAATAAAATCCAAAGGATCTGGCGTATTGTGCATATCATGGTCTTTACTAAATAAAGCATTGAATCAAATATAAAATCAGAAATTCAAAAAAAAAAACAAATGGCACGCTTTCATTGGTTAGAAGGTGACACGTTGGTCATCTTCAACCTCCAGCCTCACGAATTGCAGGTCTCTCAAACTGTAAAATCAGAAGCTCTGACCTATGCCATTCGCTTCGTCTCTTCAAGACGAAGACAACCACACCCTTGCGCCATATTTATATAAACTGTAACTCAAGCAATTTGGAGAGAAAGTTTTGAAAGGGGATTTGAAAATTCATGGTTAAAATGTGCTTCCAGATAAAAGTAAGTGTTGCAACTAGAACCAGGGCAATGAGAGTAACACAATGATACCAAAGTTTTCAAGAATTGATGAAGGAATCTACCTATTGAAGTTGAGTTCTAGAGCTCTGAAACTGGACTTCTATGGAGCAATGTAGGGCACGATTCTTGAATGTAATTATATGGTTAGGTTCAGGGAAGATCAAGGAAGGTGAATTGATGGGAAAAATGGATTGAAAAAGGCTTGAGGATAGGATTTGAAGTAGCTGAATTCTGAGTTGTGAAGCAAGTTTGGCAGGGTGATTCTGGCTATCAAAGCTTGGGAAATTGAATGGGGGATGACCCTCTATTTATAGGGAATCAAATGGGATGCTCAAGCATGTTGAATGATGCAAATTGGAGGGAAATCGTGTGAACTTGATACATGAGCAAAGTGTGATCTGATTTGCATCAAAACTCATCAAATACTTGCATTTCAAGGCTCTAATCCACTTTGGCAACTTAGTTAAACACGTTTAGATCACAAACGCGTGCTAATTTGATGTTTAAAGGCCAAAACATGGATTTCAAATTCTGACTTATGGTGAAACTTTAGTTTCAAGTTACCAAGTTCATTCCAATGGCATTTCCACCTCAAGGAGTCTTAGGGAAAAATTCTTGATGCTTTGGAAAGATGAGGTAACAAGCTTTGCAATGGAAAAAGAGTGGAATCAAATGGAGGCTTGAGCTGAAAATTACATGGATTCAAAGTTGAAGAAAAAGAGTTGACTTTTCATACTTAGAAATATTTCAAATTCTTCTTTAAAAATGACCCATAATCTCTTGTACCCAAACATGGCCTTGCACTTAGAATTTGCTCTTGACCAAAAAATATGGAATTAAGTAGACCTCTTGAATGACATTTTTCAATTTGAACCAATCAAAATCTCCAAAAATTGAGCAAGTTATGACTTGTTGAAGTTGGCCAAAAATCATGAGATGACATATAATCTTTTGCATTCTTAAGGAAACTTCCATCCATTTTCTCACTTTGCACATAAAAGAAGGCAAAAAGTAAACATCTTTAGGATAATCATGAAAAAATAATGGGCTCAAGGTGATAGAAATTGACCAAGTTATGATCATTTGAAGTCACATATGGAAAAATGGGGGTTCATCTGGGTGACTTGTAACCTTTCTTCTTCATTAAGTTCCTTCCACATGAAAAATATTTTGAACTTTTGAAGCTATTTGTTGGTAACTCTTTGAAGAGAATAATGCCTTTGGAACCACTCAAAAATACCAAAATATGAGAAAGATATGCCCCTTTGAAGTCCAAAACCCTAGCCTCTAGATCAAGAGAATGCTTGGTGGAACTTTGCCAAGTTTGAACAAACTTTTTGTGCCAATATTCTTCCTTTGTGAATAGAATTTGTTGAGGATGATGATGTGGACTCATGGCCACCAAAACCACTTCCATACAAATCTTCAAAACAACTTCATTGGTGAGGTTTGAATCTCTCAAGCTTTGACTAGGGCATGGAAATAAACTCATGAACCCATGATGCAACTTGCTAAACCTCATTGCCTTCACCTACATTATTAGTAAGACAAACCAATATTGTATTTGTTAATTTAGAGCAAAATATCAAAGCCAAATATCCATGTTCACCAAAGAAAATAAGTCAAGGTGCTTGATAATTCCTCAGAAGAGAAAGGCTAAAGATCGGGAGAGGAACCAAAAGCCCTAATGTGATTTTGTGGTGATTGAAACAATATGGCATGATGAAGGGATCTTAGGGGGGGAAATTGGGGTACAACAGCTGCCCTTATTTAAGTTTCTTCTATCCGGAGATACGAAGGTTAGAAATCTTCGTGTCGACGTGATCAAAGATACTTAAATATAAAAAAAACCCTGTTTTTGGCCCTAAGATGCCATGCAAATATTTATGCATATGAATGGAACAAAAAGACGCAAAGTAGTATTTGGGATGCATCATGAAATGTAGCAACAGAAGAGCAATCCCACCAGGAAAATAAATCACTGGTAAACCACAAGAAAAGAATCAGAGAGGAGGATAACAAGCATCGACGTTCACTGCCAATGTACCACCAACATTCACTGAAGGTGTACTACCAACATTCACTGAAGGTAGAAAGAGAAAAATATCATATCACCGCCGTTCATTGACAATGAACTATCAACGTTCACTGAAGATAGAAAAAATAACAAACACCGACGTTCACTGAAGGTGTACTACCAACATTCACTGAAGGTAGAAAGAGAAAAATATCATATCACTGCCGTTCATTGATGATGAACTATCAACGTTCACTGAAGATAGCAAAAATAACGAACACCGACGTTCAGTGAAGGTGTACTACCAACATTCACTAAAGGTAGAAAGAGAAAAATATCACATCACCGCTGTTCACTGACGATGAACTATCAACATTCACTAAAGATAGAAAAAATATCAAACACCGACGTTCACTGAAGGTGTACTAGCAACATTCACTGAAGGTAGAAAGAGAAAAATATCATATCACCGCCGTTCACTGACGATGAACTATCAACGTTCACTGAAGATAGCAAAAATATCAAACACCAACGTTCACTGAAGGTGTACTACCAACATTCACTGAAGGTAGCAAAGATAACAAACACCGACGTTCACTGAAAGTGTACTACCAATGTTCACTGAAGGTAGAAAGAGAAAAATATCATATCACCACCGTTCACTGACGATGAACTATCAACGTTCACTGAAGATAGCAAAAATAACAAACACCGACGTTCACTGAAGGTGTACTACCAATGTTCACTGAAGGTAGCAAAGATAACAAACATCGACGTTCACTGAAGGTGTACTACCAACGTTCACTAAAGGTAGAAAGAGAAAAATATCATATCACCGCCATTCACTAACGATGAACTATCAACATTCACTGAAGATAGCAAAAATAACAAACACCGACGTTCACTGAAGGTGTACTACCAACGTTCACTGAAGGTAGAAAGAGAAAAATATCACATCTTTCCCAGAATTCTGGTGTTCTGCCAAGAACGGGTCTCAGCTTCTTTTTTAACCAAGGAAATATTCCTGGAAAGGGTAATACGTACTCTGTCTCAAATAAAGAGACTCCCGCTTATTGTCGAAGGGGGTTTACAGAGAGAAATGACTTTCTGGGGATAGCAATATGACTTCCCGGGGACATGCCACGATATTATTGCTGAGGAGATAAAGTCTTCCTGTGCAAAATAAATGCACAAACCAGAACTCAAAACTTTCAGAAATCCATAATAAATGATATCGTCATGTGACCACAAATCCAACTCAGAAATATACCGGAGCAAGACGGCCAAAGCAGGTACATCCTTTGGGAAATAAACTCAAGAGGGTCAACCAATATCAACTAAGCAAAGAGCAATGCAAAAAAAAGGTCAGAACACAATGCTAATGAACAATGGTTTTTTAGTTATGTGTGATGTATGTATGAATGTATGAGTGCTATCGTGCATATGCTGGTAAAAGGATACATAATCAGTTCAAATAAACAAAACTACCTCAGGTACTACAGCACCGGGCTAATCTTCAACCAGAAAGATCAAACCAAGAAAGGTAAAAGCAACTGCGGAAACCAAATCCATTGCCTATGTTAACTTTACTGAGGAGAAACATAATCCGAATGTAGCCAAATAAAACAGATATCGGGATAGAACATCTTTCTTCCGGTTTTATTGGAGAAAACAGCTTTTCAAAAGCAACATGCCTACTAGAGATTTCGAGACCAGCCTCAAATAAGGCAGACTGATGCAGACACAATCGAGCTTTATTGGGGAATTCAAGCCTAACTACCCGGAGAAAACTTTCATCACGAATGCTCACTCCGAACAAGAGATGCCCTGTGATAACCTTCCTGGGGAATCAAGAAGTGAATACTTTCATCATACGAGGGAAAACTTGATGGGGAAACTGGGAAGGAGGTTTCTGACCATGCAAACCCAAAAAGCGAACCAAGACTTGACTGGGGATAATGGGATCACAACCCAATATTGTACCTCGTACCCCCTGGTATTGTCTCTGACTATCTGAAAAACATACAAAGATTGCGCACACCAGCAAAATGTCTTGAGAAAACTTTCATGAAGGGAGTAAATCTTCTTAAAACAGCTGGAGTTTGTTCATTCTTGCGACCACCATTCTTTTTGTTATCGTTTCAACACAAATTCCAAAGTAAATTGAATTGTAAAGACCTCTCTTATTTTTGAAAAGTCAATTTTTCTTTTTAATCTCTTTGCTTTAACAGTTATTATCAATAATAAATGAAGTCTTTGCAAGCTAAATAAAAGTAAGAACACAAAGAATTGGGCAAAAGCTCGAATTTCATTCATAGAATGGTAATCTGCGAATGGCGAGACTCCATGGATGATTACAAAGTTTGGGAAATGGTAATACATAATGGAAAAGATACATTGAGATACAATGACCACTATTCCCCCTAACAACTTTTGAAGTCCTGAGCAGCAGCTTTTGTTGAAGTATGGTGAGGATTCGAGAAGATTTTTGCTTCAACGATCAAGTCTTGTTTGACGCAATTACTTTCCAAGAAAGTCCCTAACTTTTTCCTAAGCTGCACTTGCGGGTTTTCAACTTAGTGGGAAATTTATTCTGCTTATGTCTCTAATTTTTGCCTAGACCGCCCTTTCGGGTTTTCGGCCTACCAAGACGCTTCTTTTTGCCTAAGCCGCCTGTGATACGGTGGGAGAACTGACTTGAGGTTTTTGCGTTTGTGTTCGCACTTGTTCGGTTTAGCAAGAGTCGCCACCGACTTTTTATTTTATCCTAAGGAAAGGTCAAAAAGCACAGGAAAGACCTTTGAGATGTTTTCGTGGGTTCGGGGGGTAGGTTATGAAAAGGGAAGGTTCTAGCACCCTTTTCATCCATGGTTATCCATGGGCTCTTAGTTACTTGTTTTAGATCACTTGCCTTTGCTTTTCAATTGTTTGAAATGGTGCTTTGTGTGTGTGGTTTTGAAAATGTTTTGAAAAAGATGCCTTGTCTAGGCAACCTTTGTAATGACTCTTGTTTGAGTATATACAAAGGTGTGTGTCTTTTTGAAAAGTTGTTTCAATGTTTTTGAAAGTTTGTTTGGAAATTGTGTTGTGATGTGTGTTTGAAAAATGGCAAGGATGTTTTTTGCAAGTTTAATCAAGTAACTAAGAGTTGTCTACCCTAATTTTACTCAAAGATTTTCTTATGTTTTTAACCCTTTTAACAGTGTTGTTTCACCATTGTGTTTGATGAACAACCTTGCGTTAGGATGTTAAACGGGACAGACACGGGTCATCGTATACAACCATTGAAGGCAACTTGTGAGACGCTCTAGAAATTTTGTAAGGGACGAGATCGTTTTATCGAAGTCAACATCGAGGGACTAACTGTTGTACCCCAAAATTTGCCCTCCCATATTCTTCAAGATTTGGCAAGATCATGGTTCAAAATCTCTCAAGGGTTGCACAGTCCAATTGCCTCCTAACACAGTCAAAATTAGGGTTTTGGTTCTTGCAAAGAAATTGAGGTTTTCAAGGGTCCAATCAAGTCCCATATGCCTATACACATTGTCAAGCATCCATATGTCAAGTTTCAAGACTTACAACATCAAATTGCACAGTCAAAAGCCCTAATTGCTCCACAGTTAACTGCAGGGGCAAAATGGTCATTTGACAGTCAAAAGTCAATTTTTTATCAACATCTTATTTTTGAAGCCACAATCATCATTTGATCAATTCTTGATCATGATTCCACAAGCATGGCTCAAAAAGTCTCAAGATGCAAAAGTTTCTATTTTTGGACAGCTGAAAAGTCAACTGCAAATGGACCAGGGCATAACGTCTTCATGGTTTATCAGAAAAATCCCATCCAATGCTCATTTTGAAGGGGATGACATTTCCTACAACTCATCTTCACACTCCAAGTCCAAGAAATGCTCCCACAAGAAGTTATCAATTTCAACATTATAGGTCATTTTCAAAAGTCAACAAAAAGGCACTTTAAGTCAAAGACCATAACTTGAGATTGGTAAACCAAAATTACAGGGACCAAAGGCATTGGTTAGAGGACTTCAAAACCTTTCCAAAATGTCCAAGAACATGTTTATAGCTTCAAAATTGAGCAAGATATGCATTGGAGAAGTTGGGAAATTTTGGGAACTTTCAAAAGTCAACTTTGCCTAAAAAGCTTCAATTTTGCTAATGGGCCTCAAATTCTTTCTTGAATCATTACCCAAAGCCTATACATGACCCATTGAGCTCAAAATAATTTATTTTCTTATTTTTAATTAATTAATTGAATTTTTATTATTATTAATTCATTTAATTGATTTTAATTATAGGAAAATTAAAAAGATATGTTTTTGGATCTTTTGGTGAAGCAAATCAAATCAGGGCAAGCTGACAAACTCGTTTCTCAATCAAAAAGGGAAGATCATCCATAATTGGCAAGGTTTTCATTGAAAAAGATTGAAAATTACATGATTGAAAATCAAAGATTGCAAACTTAATTTCATGGACTTTTGGGCCAATGTTTTAACCTAATTCACATCACATACATATGTGAGGCCAACCCTAGTGTAGAACACACGAAAAAGCTACCATAGAACTCCATAACAAAGTTGCAAAAATTGAGAAAAAGTGTGAAACTGATTTCCTATTTGCAGCACAATTCAAAGCTTCTCTTTGATTCAAACATATTGCTTGAGTCTCCAGGAAGCCATTGCCATCAAAAAACAATCCTAACATGCGAAGAATCCAAGAACACGAGTCATTCGGTTTGTCTTGTTTTTCAAATATGCATAACATGATTCATGCGTTTTTAATCCATTTTCTTGTTTGATTTATGTTAATAGGGACCTTCTGAAGTGATTGGTACAATCCAATTGAGTTATAACTGCCTGAATCAAAATCCACCATGAACGAAATTTAGGGTTTCTGAAGCTTGCAATTAGGGCTTTAAGCATAAGGAAAAATTGGACCTTGAGACAAGCATGGTTGATTTCGTCAAGGCCAGACGAATTCAACCAGACCCTCGCGCCCTTTTTATGTGACCCATAGCTCTAATCGCTATTATTGGGACTTGTGTTTTGTGGGGGTTTAAAACCCCCGCTATCTTGTTCATGTTTGCAGGAAAAACGAAGAAGAAGGGTGAGCTGTCCAAACGCTAGTGGATGATTCAAACGAGTGGCGCGCGTTTTCGTTATGTGGCATAATCACGTGATTCCTTAATATAATATTTCTTTGTTATTATGTTTACAAACAAACGCAAATGGCTGGATGGTGGGAGACGTGGCTGGTAAGTACTGGGACCTGGGTTCGATTCCCAGGTCCCCCCGTATAATTGTTGATTTTTGTTTTAATGTGTTCCAGTGCAGCATGGGATCCAACGTTCCACCATACGTCTTCACGCCTAAGCCTGCCAAGTGCCCCTGATGAACAATCTGATGGCCAAGAGAGGGAGCCCATGGTATGCTCTAGTCAAACAACGTGCACACAATCCTGAAAGTCAACCAGGCTTGGATTTCACTTGGGCCTGAATTCCAGCATTTCACCTCCACTTTGGGCCTGACACCCCCCTTGGTTTGCATTGTTTTCTTTTCTTTTCTAATTCTTTTAATTGCTTTAATTATTTTTATTAATTCACCATAAAATAGTTTTTCCTAATAAAAATCAGAAATTCTAAAATTGTAAAATATTTTAATTTCTTAATTTCACCATTAACCTATTTTTGTAAATAAAAAATAACAATTAACTTAGCTTAATTTAGGTTTATATTTTAATCTTTTTCCTTAACAAATAAAAAATCACATAGAATTAGGTTTTGATATTTTTTAATCATATTTTATTAATCATTATTATTACCATTATTAATTATTATTATTTTGTACATAAACATGTAAATTAATTAATTAGTAAATTAGGTCAACTTTGACATTTTCTTTAATAATTAAAATAATCTAGAATTAGGGTTGTTTACTAACTTTTAAATTCTTTTCTTTATTTCCATAATAAATACAAAAAACATAAAAAACACTTTCTTTTCTTTAATTAAATAAATATTAGGTATTAATTTAATTTAATTTCAAGCAAAGAGTCAAAACCCTCGGACGTCCCAAGTTAATTTATTCGCGCTCTATTTTCTTATTGATTATTATGTAACTGTTCAAGGATGTAATAGTAATTAGGTTTATCGCTTTTTTACTTTCCGCATCTTTATCAAAAACGGGTCTTTGTATTTTGGCGATGTATAGACCCGCGCCTTGTAATAGTGTAGCTTTTACCTTTCTATATTTAATTTTCCGCACTCCTAACTGCTAATTGCATGAAAGAATGTATGGTAATTAAAAACAATGCGTAGCTCACAATACCATGATCAAAGATAAAACATAACATGAAAACAACACACAATGCACACGCCACTTCTAGGGTACGCCTCATTCATTGCCTTCGAAACGTGGTCGTCAAGTATAGGATGTTTTAGCGGTCGCTCTGATGTCTAAGATCCAGTTGCCTTGAAACGGTTGCCTCAGATTAAAAAAAGGATCTAGGACATTAGGGTTACTTCTAAGGTGTCCTACTATTGCTTCGGTGACCACATTGTCCCTACAATCGAATTGACCCGAACACCTCCAACGACGGTGCTACCTACTTCTCAATAGTGGGATAACACTGTTTAAAGGACTCTTACACAGCCTAATTCCTTAGAGTAGGTAGATCTCATGGGTACTTGCTCTTTTCAAAACAAACAAAAACAATCTTTTCGCACTTACACTTTCAAAAGGTTTTCAAACAAATTTTTCATACACTCTTGAGGACAGATACAAGAGTTACTTAGAAATTTTTCAAACGAAACTTTTTCAAAACCCACATACACTTGAAAAGCAAACAATTTTTGAAAACATAAGAGCAAGTACCTAAGAGCCCGTGGATAACCACGGATAGAAAGGGTGCTAACACCTTCCCTTTCTATAAATCTACCTCCCGAACCGAGAAACAATCTCATAAGGAATTTTGCTGTGCTTTTGTCCTTTCCATGTTGGAGAAAATAAAATACGGTGGCGACTCTTGCTTACCGCGACATTTCGCGAAACCAGCTAAAAACAGTCAGTTCTATTTCCACCGATCACAGAACTGGCGACTCTGCTGGGACACTTAAAGTGAGGTGTACCTTAGGATAGATCATACTTGTGTTTTCAATTGCTTTGTTTTGTTTGCTTTATTATTGTGGGCATTGTTTTGGGAGTTCTATAGATCCTAACCCGGATCTGGGGGATACCTCTTAGAAAGTAGCAACAAGACTGTGAGGGAACTGTGCGGGGTATACCGACACGGTTGAAGCAGTCTGCTACGTTGATGTGGCACTTTGGTGAGTACCGGTAACCCTTGAGTCAAGTCAAGGAGAGTACGGGGCCACCGCGTGGTGTCGTGAAGCATCAACTAACCTTAGGAACCTTAATTGAACCATCCTGGCCTCTTTAGGGGTAGTGAGATAACTGACTTTGGTGCAGTCCGAAGTTGGTTGATACTCGATACTACACTCATTGAGGGTTGTTTTCTTGGAATATTTTGATCGCCAGTTCAGTGGCTAAATCGAAACAATGAACACAAAACAATCCAATGATATTGAGATCCTTAGAACCCGGTTACTTTTGATAGGACAGGTTTTTGAGCCCACCAACTTCAAGAGGGTAGTACCCCAGACCCCATGCTGGCCTAAACTCTAAGGGCTATAGTGTAACTTGTGTGCCTTATCATGTTTGCTTTTGTGGATACTTGTGGTGTGTTTTTATCATAACATCATAACATCATACAACATCATATGCATCCACTAACCATTTCAGGGGTTCGAATCTTCATCTTTGTTCTTGTTTTGTAGGACATGGAAACTATCCGCAGAAAGACAATTCAGATTAACCTTGTAAGGATCCCTTCTCAGCTTAAGGAGCTTACATCTAGGATTCCCGAGAGCTCTTATTTCAGTGAGAAACATGGAAGACTCATCAGCTTGGTCAACACCAACATTGAGGAAGATATGATAAAGGTCCTCTTCCAGTTCTTTGACCCGTTGCATCACTGCTTTACGTTCCCAGATTATCAACTGGTGCCTACCTTGGAAGAGTTCTCCCAGCTTCTGAAGATCCCTATCCTTGGTCAACTACCCTACAACGGTACGGAAAGGGAACCCAAACTTGAAGAGGTTGCTAAAGCATTACGCCTGCAACCATCTGACATCAAGGGACATTGGGAAGTTAGAAGTGGTATCAAAGGGTTCTTGGCCAAGTTTCTGTTTGAGAAGGCACAAGAATGTTGGAATTCCCTTGACCTACAAGCCTTTGAAGAAATTGTGGCTCTCCTTGTCTATGGGTTGGTGTTGTTCCCGAATCCCGATCAGCTTATAGATATCAATGCTGTCAAGATCTTCATGTCCAGGAATCCTATACCTACGTTGCTTGGGGACATCCTTCACTCATGTTACACTCGAACCATGAGAAAAAGAGGTGTTCTTATGTGCTGAACTCCTCTCCTGGGAAGGTGGTTTATTTCGCACCTTCCACAATCAGTTTTGAAGAACGAGCGGGGTTTGAGATGGTCACAACGATTGATGAATCTTACACATGCTGATATACATTGGTGTTCTCGGTCCAGAGAGAATGTCACTATCATTGATCGTTGCGGGGAGTTCCATAATGTTCCTTTACTTGGAATCAGAGGAGGTATTACTTACAACCCGTGTTTGGCTTTGAGACAATTTGGTTATGCTCGGAGGGATGGCCCTCACGACATGTTGATTCCTGACATAGTTTTTGACTTCGACAACGATGCACAAGGGCTTCGCCAGAGATTTATCAGATCTTGGAGGATGCCCAACAAGGTAGATAGCAAGACACTGGGGCACAGGAACTCCATCCCGTTGGAGCCTTATCTCAAGTGGGTACGAGCCCGCTCCCAGAAGTTAGTAATGCCATATCCTCATGTTCTCCCTGTGATCAAAGAGGCAGTGTTGGAAGGAGAGGTCTCATACACTATTCAACATCCTGACATGCCTACATCCTGGGAAGAAATGCAGAAGAGCTGGATCCAGCTTAAGGAAGAACGGAATTCTCTTGAAGCCAGTCTACATGCTAGTGAGAAGAAGGTCTTGGAGCTCACCCGCCTACTGCACGAGGAAAAGACTCTTAACACTTACATCGCTCCAAAGAGGATGCGCAGTGTCTTTTGGGATTAATTTACTTTGTAATGTTTTGCCCATGAGGCCTTGATGTACTGAACAATTATTTCTTAATGATAACGTGTGTTCCTTTTTGTCTACAAAAAATTTGAACTTTCGAACCCTTGAATGCATTGCATAAACAGCATATCATGCATCATGTGCATAGCAGGTACTCTTTTTTACAAGTGGTTTAATCTTCTTTGCTGTTTATTTCAGCTCGTCTCATCATGAATCCTGAATCATCTACTGAGCAATCCATCAAGGCCTTCCAGGCCCAAAACGCCCAGTTCCAAGAGTTGATCATGAGTTTAGCCCAAGGTCAAGAGGAATTGAAGGCTCTGCTGGTCAAGAAGAAGAAGAAGAGAACTGTACTATTCAACACTGGCCGGAGGTTTGGAAACACACTGCAAAATGAGGCTGACCAAGCTGGTTCTTCTGTAGGGAAAGGCAGTCCCCAAGGGGGAAGGGTTCCTAGTCCTGTGGTCTCTGACAACGAGACCGATTTCAATGAAGAGCAGTACCCTCTCGCTGAAGACAGGTACAAGCAGTTAGAGGATCGTCTGAATGCCATGGAAATTCAACAAGTTCCTGGGTTGGATTTTGGAGATCTGGGTCTATCTTCTGGTGTGATAATCCCACATAAGTTCAAGGCACCATCTTTCGCAAAGTATGACGGGGAGTCCTGCCCTAAGTTACATCTCAGATCTTATGTGTGGAACATCCAACCATATACTGTGGACAAGAACTTATGGATCCATTTCTTCCAGGAGAGTCTTTCAGGGACTCATCTCGAATGGTTCTATCAGCTGGATGGAACCAAGGTTCGTAACTGGGAGGACTTGGCTACTGCTTTTTACAAGCAGTATCAGTACAATGCCGACCTCGCTCCTACACGTACCCAACTCCAGGGTATGTCGCTAGGATCGGGAGAAGGTTTTAAAGAGTACACGCAGAAGTGGAGGGACCTAGCTGGCAGGGTGCAGCCGCCGTTAACCGACCGCGAACTCGTGGACATGTTCTTGGGGACCCTATCTGGGCCATTCTTCAACCATCTCATTGGTAATTCTTCTGCAGGGTTTACAGATCTCATTCTGACGGGAGAGAGGATAGAAGCTGGTATGAGATCAGGGAAGATACAGAAAGGTGCGTCCTCAAGTTCTGAGAAGAAGCCTTTCAAGAAGGAAGCCAGTGCCGTGTATGGCCCCAGGAGGCAAAACAAACCGGAACGCCGCCAAGCTGTCAACGTGGTGGTAATTGCAAAGCCTGCTGCCGCTCCTCGGCAACCTAACCAACAAAGGGGTGAGAGACCCAGAAGAGAATATACTCGGCTTAGTATGACCTTGTCGCAGATCTTGCCGCAACTGCTATCAACCAACTTGGTAATTGTCAGAGAAGCTCCGAAGGTGGTAAACACAACCTCTCCGAAGTACAATCCCAACGCCCGCTGTACTTATCACTCTGATAGCCCGGGGCATTCTACTGATGATTGCTGGGCCCTGAGGAATAAGGTCCAGGACCTTATCGATGCCAAGGAAATACAGTTTGAGGCGCCCGAAAGGCCCAACGTTGTGACTGCTCCTATGCCCAAGCATGGAGTAAATGCTATTGAGGAAGATCTGTATGTAGCTTCTGTGGATGATGTTGCTACCCCTTTATTGACCTTCAAAAGGAACCTGTTGCTGGCTGGTTTATTTCTGGGTTGTAGCAAGGGTTGCCTTCTATGTGTTGTTTCACCTGCTGGTTGTCCGTTGCTGAAGTCAGGCGTCCAAAACCTGATGGATAGCAAAGAGATCCTGTTCAAGAAGACTGTTGTCCCTATTGTTCCTACTAAAGAGGTATCTGTTGTCACCATTTTCAACAATCCTACCAAGGCTCCCCCGAGGAAGCCAGTCAAAATCATGTCTGTTGCACCCATCATCATTATTGTTCCGGGGCCCCTCCCCCATAAATCTGACAAGGCTGTCCCATGGCACTATGGGGCAGATGTGTATGTGCTCGGAGTAAAGCAGGAGTTCAACACTAGTACCGGTATCAGTAACATCACTGGTCCCGCTAAAGTTACTCGCAGTGGCAGGCTCTTCTCGCCTGACATTGCGCCACCAGTCATCCGAAGACCTATTATCATCACGCCTACAAGTGTACCTGTTTCCCCTCCTGATCAAGCTTCTACCCCTGCTGTCGAGTAATTTGACACTTGGGGCAAGGGGATTGTTACTGATATGCCTTCCCGGATGGAGGCACCAAAGACTGTTAATGTTGAAGCCTCCCAGCAAGAGATGGAGGAAATTCTCAAGATCATCAAGAAGAGTGATTTCAACATCGTTGAACAGCTGGGGCATACCCCTTCTAAAATCTCTATGCTATCACTGTTGTTGTGCTCGGAGGCCCATGCCAAGGCCCTGATTTCATTCCTAAATACGGCCCATGTGCCACAAGAGACGTCGGCTGATCAATTTACTGATTGTGTGGCCAACTTGACCGCTGACAATGGGTTGAGTTTCTCTGATGCTGATTTGACCGCTAAGGGAAAGAACCATAATGATGCCCTGCATGTCTCCATTGAATGCAGGGGAACTACTCTTGCACACGTGTTGGTAGACACCGGTTCTTCACTGAACGTACTGCCCAAGAAGGCCTTAGACAGGTTGGATTGTGAAGGTTTGGAGTTGAAGCCCAGTAATATCGTGGTCCGAGCCTTTGACGGGTCGAAGAGGATGGTACATGGTGAAATCGATATTCCGATCCGGGTTGGTTCCCAAGTCTTTGATTCAACGTTCTATGTGATGGACATTCGTCCATCCTATTCTTGTTTGCTGGGTCGTCCTTGGATCCACAAGGCTGGGGCTGTGACCTCCACTCTACACCAGAAGCTTAAATACCCTGTCAGAGGGAAGATTGTTACAGTGCAGGGGGAGGAAGAATACATGGTTAGTCATCTTAACTCGTTTCGGTACATAGAGATGGACGGGGAGTTCATTGAAACCCCCTTTCAACATTTTGAAGAGGTGCCTCCAACATTGGCGTCAGCGGAGACAGTAACCGAAGAAGACTTTCCTTTGAAGATGCCTTCCTTGAAGGACGCCCGGGCTGTGATTGAAAAAGGTGAATGTGCAAACTGGGGCAGGCTCCCTGATTTTACTCCAAAGACTGACAAGTTTGGGCTGGGTTTCACTGCAGAGGCTCAGAGGGCTGTACGCAAAGCAAGGATCGGAAGACCTCCCGTGTTCATCACCAACCCGGGAGTGAATGCAATTGAAGGCGATGCGGAGGAATCTGAGTTCAACAGCTGGATCTACCCAACGGCCGACGGTGGACTGGACAATTGGACTGCTAAAGATTTCATACCTGTTACTTTTGTTACTCAGTAATGAACTCTTTTGTTTTTAAATTTGTAACGAACAATGATTTGAAACTTTATGGCCCGGTGTCTTACCCGGGGAACCGTGGTTTCGTTTGTAAGGGCTTATTACTTGTCATTTCCATATATCATGAATAAAACATTGGACGTTTTTCGCACTTCAAATCTTGTGCTCCTTTTCTTTCTTTCTTTATTGCAAAACAGCTATATTTACACACACTCACCTATACAGGTTTCAATCCACTATGGATCTCACTGGTAACGACTCTTCTACTGCCAGTTATAACTTCGAAAATCCGATCAACTTAGCCGAAGACGAAGGTGAAGATGATTGTGAAGTGCCTGGCGAGCTTGCAAGATTGTTACTCCAGGAAGAGAGGGCCATTCAGCCACATGAAGAGCCAGTGGAAACGGTAAATCTGGGTACGGAGACAGACAGAAAGGAAGTCAAGATTGGTTCCAATCTAGAGCTCAGCGTGAAACAACGGTTGATTCAGATGTTGCATGATTATGTGGAAATCTTTGCCTGGTCCTACGAAGACATGCCTGGGTTGGATACCGACATTGTGGTCCATCACCTGCCTACCAAGGAAGAATGCCCTCCGGTTAAACAAAAGGTCCACCGTATGCGTCCAGAAATGTCCGAGAAGATTAAAGCTGAGGTTATGAAACAATTTGATGCTGGGTTTCTAGCAGTGACTTCTTACCCTCAGTGGGTTGCCAACGTGGTTCCAGTGCCGAAGAAGGATGGTAAGGTCCAAATGTGTGTTGATTACAGGTATTTGAACAGGGCCAGCCCTAAAGATGATTTCCCTCTGCCTCATATCGACGTTCTGGTTGACAATACTGCTCAGCACAAGGTGTTCTCCTTCATGGACGACTTTTCAGGTTATAATCAGATCAAGATGGCTCCTGAAGATATGGAAAATACTACCTTTGTTACTCAGTGGGGCACCTTCTGTTACAAGGTCATGCCTTTTGGGTTGAAAAATGCTGGGGAAACCTACCAACGTGCCATGGTTGCTTTATTTCATGACATGATCCATCATGAGATTGAGGTATACGTCGATGATATGATTGCAAGGTCCCAAACTGAGGAGGAACACCTTGACCATCTGCAGAAACTGTTTGACCGTCTGAAGTTGTACAAGCTGAGGTTGAACCCAAACAAATGCACATTTGGGGTAAGATCTGGAAAGTTGCTAGGCTTCGTCGTGAGCGACAAAGGTATTCAAGTGGACGCTGCCAAAGTGAAAGCCATACAAGAGATGCCAGTTCCCAAGACAGAGAAAGAAGTCAGAGTCTTTCTAGGACGGCTAAACTACATTGCCCGATTCATCTCACATCTAACTGCTACCTGTGAACCAATCTTCAAGCTGCTGAAGAAAGATCAAGTAGTACGTTGGAACGATGAATGTTAGGCCGCTTTCGACATAATCAAAGAGTATCTCCAAGAACCACCCATTCTTATGCCACCAGTTGAAGGGAGACCTCTAATACTATACCTGACAGTACTTGACAGCTCAATGGGGTGTGTGCTGGGGCAGCATGACGAGTCTGGCCGAAAAGAGCACGCCATTTATTACCTTAGCAAAAAGTTTACCGACTGTGAGACCCGATACTCACTGCTCGAGAAAACTTGTTGCGCTTTGGTATGGGCTGCTCGCCGGCTGAGACAGTATATGTTGACTCACACTACTCTGTTGATTTTAAAAATGGATCCGATAAACTACATATTCGAAAAGCCTGCTCTGTCTGGAAGAATAGCAAGATGGCAGATGATCTTGACAGAATACGACATCCAGTACACGACTCAGAAAGCAATCAAAGGAAGTGTATTGGCAGACCATTTGGCACACCAGGCAGTAGACGACTACCAGTCAATGAACTTTGAATTTCCTGACGAGAACATCATGGTAGTGACTGATTGTGGAGTACCTGAACCGGATGAAGGACCTGAGGAAGGATCCCGATGGTCTATGCACTTTGACGGAGCCTCCAACGCTTTGGGTAACGGTATTGGTGCTGTGATCATATCCCCGAAAGGCACTCATACTCCACTTACTGCCCGACTATGTTTCAACTGCACCAACAACATGGCAGAGTATGAGGCGTGTATCATGGGTCTTCAAGATGCAATTGACCTAAGGATCAAGTTTCTGAGTGTCTTCGAAGATTCCGCTCTCGTGATCAATCAGATCAAAGGCGAGTGGGATACGAAACACCCAAACCTTATTCCTTACAAAGAATGTGTGTTGACATTGATCCCGCACTTCACAGAGATAACTTTTGAACACTTCCCAAGAGAGGAGAATCAGTTGGCGGACGCGTTGGCTACGATGTCTTCTATGTTCAAAGTCAAATGGGATAACGAGGCTCCCCGGATTATTATTTGGAAATTGGACGAACCTGCATATTGTTGTGATCTTGAGGCTGAGGTGGTAACTGAAAAACCTTGGTATCATGAAGTGAAGAGGTACTTGGAAGCTCAAGAATACCCCAAAGGCGCCTCCATCAATGACAAGAAATTTTGAGAAGGTTCGCTGCAAAGTTCTTCCTCAGCAACGGCATTCTATACAAGCGAAACCATGATTCAACCTTACTGCGTTGTATGGATAAGACTGAAGCGGAAAGAATCATGGCAGAACTGCATGAAGGTACCTTCGGAACACACTCCAGTGGACACACCATGGCAAAGAAAATCCTTTGGGCAGGATATTTATGGTCCACAATGGAAGCCGACTGTTACCAACATTCTCGGACATGTCATAAGTGCCAGATATATGCTGATAAGGTGCACGTTCCTCCAGTCCCTCTGAATGTCTTGACTGCACCTTGGCCTTTTGCAATGTGGGGCATTGATATGATCGGCGAGATTAAACCTACAGCATCCAACGGGCATCGCTTCATCCTGGTGGCGATCGATTACTTTACAAAGTGGGTTGAAGCAGCTTCTTACGCTACCGTAACCAAGAACGTCGTGGCACGGTTCATTCGGCATAACCTGATTTGTCGATACGGTGTACCGGAAAGGATCATTATGGACAATGGTACCAACCTTAATAACAAGATGATCACTGAGCTCTGCGAACAATTCAAAATACAGCACCACAACTCTTCTCCCTACCAGCCGAAGATGAACGGGGCTGTAGAAGCAGCTAATAAGAACATCAAAAAGATTGTGCAGAAGATGACAGTGACCTACAAAGATTGGCACGAGATGTTACCGTTTGCTCTTCACGGGTATCGTACCTCAACAAGAACGTCAACCGGGGCAACCCCCTTTTCCTTGGTCTACGGCATGGAGGCAGTCTTGCCGATTGAAGTCCAGATACCCTCTCTCCGGATAATGAAGGATGCAGGTTTGAGCGAAGATGACTGGATCCAGACTCGACTTGATCAGTTAAACCTAATTGACGAGAAGAGACTCACTGCTATTTGTCATAGTCAAACGTATCAAAAACGGATGATCATGGCATTTAACAAGAAAGTCAGACCACAAGAGTATCAAGTTGGGGACCTGGTAATCAAGCGCATCATTCTTCCTCAAAGTGATCCCAGGGGCAAATGGACCCCCACATACGAAGGGCCATTTGTGGTTAAACATGTGTTCTCAGGAGGAGCCATGATTCTAACCAACATGGATGGTGACGACCTTCCTCACCCCGCCAATGCAGACATAGTAAAAAGATACTACGCATGATAAAAGACCCGCTAGGTTGACATACCTAGGCAAAAATTAGGGCTTCCCGGCGAACCAAAAGGGTTCGGGCAAAAATAAGGGATGAAATGAAAAAAATCTGTACACCCGGCAAGTCGAAAACCTGAAAGGGCGGCTTGGGCGAAAATGGGTATCCCGGTGGACTGAAAACCCGAAAGGGCGGTCCAGGCAAAAGTTAGGGATTAAAGCGTAATACTATGTCTCATTGAATCACCTTGCATCCAGAATCCGGTATCAAACATCAGGTTCAAACGGCATCGATCAATCAACTTCATCTTCAACTAAGCAGCCAAGTGATGAGACGCTCGAAGATATAAAGGCGATAGCAGAGTTGGAACCCAGTGGGAATATCTTTCCACATAGCTGTTTTGTTTTCTTTTTTCACAAATCATATAAACTCTGTTTGTTCGGCGGCGTTCTCTTACTAGGACGTCAGTCTCTTGTACATAAACGCCTATTTACAGGCAAATTCAAAAATCAATACAAATTCACTTTTCAGATAAATTGCCAATTATTTTTCCTTTTTCTGTTTTGTCTTGCAAAGAACGTCCAATGTTCAATTGTGATATATGCATTTGACACTAATTGCTAACTCATAAATATTTGCATGCGAAACAAAGGATTAATTACAGGTGACATCAGAAACAGGGGCAATAATGAGTTGTCTAAGCGATCTAATAGCTCTGTCCACCAAGGTACTGAGGTAAGTTCGGCTGAACAATGTAACCCAGATACCTTCACTCCCCGCCGAGTAAGACAAGATTTAACAATTCTCCCAAGAAGTTAGTCTCCCATCAGCCCTAAAAAGGCACAGTATCTCCAACAAGTCAGCAACATTCTCCCCGAGCAGAGTTATCCTCAGTCATCCTCAAGGAAGTTGAATGATCCCCCGAAGATCTCAATATTCCCTAACAGAGTACACAAACATTCCTAGCAAGCATCCCCGGCAATCTTGATCTAAGATTGTTCCCCGGCGGAATACAGAACATTCGGTGGAGCCATTCCCCAGTCCAATCTGAAAAGTTTCCCCAGGAGAGTTCAATCAATCTCCCTAGTAGATTCAGGAAGCTTATCCCCAGTAGATTCTTGAAGCCTACCCCTGCAGAGTACGAGCGTGTCTCCCCAGCTTTATTCAAAGGTTGTTCCTCAGCAGGATATAACTAGGTTATCCTCAGCTAATTACAACGGAAAGATCATCCCCGGCGAAGTCTTCCTATCCTCAGCGGAGTTCATCAAATCTTCCAACAGAGCTCAACAATGCTATCCCCCAGCGGAGTTATCATCAAAATCTCAGCGAAGTATCTCTTCCCACAGAGTAATTTCCCACAGAGTAATCTCTCCAACAAGTTTATTCCTCAACGAAGTCATCTTATCCTATGAGTTTATACTTGCAACCGTCATCCCCAGCGGAAATGAAGAACCCTCTTCAAACATCAGCCCAGGATTCAACAAACTCCCAGCATTCGTCAAGGATTAATTTTCTTAGACAAAAATACATTCATAAACATCACATCTTCATACATTATAGCATGCACATACGCATCATGAAGATACAATCTCATTTATTTTGAGAACATCACGCATTTCATACATCATGACATCGCATAAAACTGATGTTTCGCCTTTTCAGGAAAAAGGTCAATACAAAGATGATTACTATCAACTGTCGCAATTCCAGATTCGATACCTGTATCTAGCCAGGGTATATCTGTGAGCGATTGATTGTGGATTCGATTCCTGTATCTAGCCAGGGCATATCTACATGAAGAAATTCCAGACTCGATTCCTGTATCCAGCCAGGGCACGTCTGAAGAGTTTGAAGATTCGATTCCTGTATCCAGCCAGGGTATATCTGTTGACGACTATTCCAGACTTGATTCCTGTATCCAGCCAGGGCACGTCTGAAGAGTTTGAAGATTCGATTCCTGTAACCAGCCAGGGCATATCTGTTGACGACTATTCCGGACTCGATTCCTGTATCCAGCCAGGGCACGTCTGAAGAGTTTGAAGATTCGATTCCTGTATCCAGCCAGGGCATATCTGTTGACGACTAATTCCAGATTCGATTCCTGTATCTATCCAGGGCACATCTGTGAGTAACTGATTCCGGACTCGATTCCTGTATCCAGCCAGGGCACGTCTGAAGAGTTTGAAGATTTGATTCCTGTAACCAGCCAGGGCATATCTGTTGACGACTATTCCGGACTCGATTCCTGTATCCAGCCAGGGCACGTCTGAAGAGTTTGAAGATTCGATTCCTGTATCCAGCCAGGGCATATCTGTTGACGACTAATTCCAGATTCGATTCCTGTATCTAGCCAGGGCACATCTGTGAGTAACTGATTCCGGACTCGATTCCTGTATCCAGCCAGGGCACGTCTGAAGAGTTTGAAGATTCGATTCCTGTATCCAGCCAGGGCATACCTGTTGACGACTAATTCCAGATTTGATTCCTGTATCTAGCCAGGGCACATCTGTGAGTAACTGATTGTAGACTCGATATTTGTATCTAGCCAGGGCACATCTGTGAGTAACTGATTGTAGACTCGATACTTGTATCCAGCCAGGGCATGTCTGCATAAAGAGTTTAGAGATTCGATACCTGTATCCAGCCAGGGCACATCTACATAAAGAGTTCGAAGATCAATCCCTGTAACAGGCTAGGTAATTATCTTTCTTTCTCAGGTACGCAAGTTCTCGCTAAGGAATCTCTTACGCGATCGACACCTAGATGGCATCTATAAGCCCATCCACATACCAACAGTCCCTAGATGGCATCTATAAGCCCATCCTCTTATCCATCATCTCTCCAAATGGCATCTGTAAGCCCATTCCCTACATCACACTACTGATATTCTACTATGCGAGTGCAAATTTCTGGGCACTTTAGTGTTCAATCATCTTCCACCCTCGGATTACGAAAGGCACGCCAACCAATCTACATCCTCAGGTCTAAGAAGATTGAATAGGGGCAACTGTTGTACCCCAAAATTTGCCCTCCCATATTCTTCAAGATTTGGCAAGATCATGGTTCAAAATCTCTCAAGGGTTGCACGGTCCAATTGCCTCCTAACACAGTCAAAATTAGGGTTTTGGTTCTTGCAAACAAATTGAGGTTTTCAAGGGTCCAATCAAGTCCCATATGCCTATACACATTGTCAAGCATCCATATGTCAAGTTTCAAGACTTACAACATCAAATTGCACAGTCAAAAGCCCTAATTGCTCCACAGTCAACTGCAGGGGCAAAATGGTCATTTGACAGTCAAAAGTCAAAAGTTTTGATCAACATCTTATTTTTGAAGCCACAATCATCATTTGATCAATTCTTGATCATGATTCCACAAGCATGGCTCAAAAAGTCTCAAGATGCAAAAGTTTCTATTTTTGGACAGCTGAAAAGTCAACTGCAAATGGACCAGGGCATAACTTCTTCATGGTTTATCAAAAAATCCCATCCAATGCTCATTTTGAAGGGGATGACATTTCCTACAACTCATCTTCACACTCCAAGTCCAAGAAATGCTCCCACAAGAAGTTATCAATTTCAACATTATAGGTCATTTTCAAAAGTCAACAAAAAGGCACTTTAAGTCAAAGAACATAACTTGAGATTGGTAAATCAAAATTACATGGGACCAAAGGCATTGGTTAGAGGACTTCAAAACCTTTCCAAAATGTCTAAGAACATGTTCATAGCTTTAAAATTGAGCAAGATATGCATTGGAGAAGTTGGGAAATTTTTGGGAACTTTCAAAAGTCAACTTTGCCTAAAAAGCTTCAATTTTGCTAATGGGCCTCAAATTCTTTCTTGAATCATTACCCAAAGCCTATGCACGACCCATTGAGCTCAAAATAATTTATTTTCTTATTTTTAATTTATTAATTGAATTTTTATTATTATTAATTCATTTAATTGATTTTAATTATAGGAAAATTAAAAAGATATGTTTTTGGATCTTTTGGTGAAGCAAATCAAATCAGGGCAAGCTGGAAAACTCGTTTCTCAATCAAAAAGGGAAGATCATCCATAATTGGCAAGGTCTTCATTGAAAAAGATTGAAAATTACATGATTGAAAATCAAAGATTGCAAACTTAATTTCATGGACTTTTGGGCCAAAGTTTTAACCTAATTCACATCACATACATATGCTGAGACCAACCCTAGTGTAGAACACACGAAAAAGCTGCCATAGAACTCCATAACAAAGTTGCAAAAATTGAGAAAAAGTGTGAAACTGATTTCCTATTTGCAGCACAATTCAAAGCTTCTCTTTGATTATAACACATTGCTTGAGTCTCCAGGAAGCCATTGCCATCAAAAAACAATCCTAACACGCGAAGAATCCAAGAACATGAGTCATTCGGTTTGTCTTGTTTTTCAAAATTGCATAACATGATTCATGCGTTTTTAATCCATTATCTTGTTTGATTTATGTTAATAGGGACCTTCTGAAGCGATTGGTATAATCCAATTGAGTTATAGCTGCCTGAATCAAAATCCACCATGAACGAAATTTAGGGTTTCTGAAGCTTGCAATTAGGGCTTTAGGCATAAGGGAAAATTGGACCTTGAGACAAGCATGGTTGATTTCGTCAAGGCCAGACGAATTCAACCAGACCCTCGTGCCCTTTTTATGTGACCCATAGCTCTAATCGCTATTATTGGGACTTGTGTTTTGTGGGGGTTTAAAACCCCCGCTATCTTGTTCATGTTTGCAGGAAAAACGAAGAAGAAGGGTGAGCTGTCTAAACGCTAGTGGATGATTCAAACGAGTGGCGCGCGTTTTCGTTCTGTGGCATAATCACGTGATTCCTTAATATAATATTTCTTTGTTATTATGTTTACAAACAAACGCAAATGGCTGGATGGTGGGAGACGTGGCTGGTAAGTACTGGGACCTGGGTTCGATTCCCAGGTCCCCCCATATAATTGTTGATTTTTGTTTTAATGTGTTCCAGTGCAGCATGGGATCCAACGTTCCACCATACGTCTTCACGCCTAAGCCTGCCAAGTGCCCCTGATGAACAATCTGAAGGCAAAGAGAGGGAGCCCATGGTATGCTCTAGTCAACCAACGTGCACACAATCCTGAAAGTCAACCAGGCTTGGATTTCACTTGGGCCTGAATTCCAGCATTTCACCTCCACTTTGGGCCTGACACCCCCCTTGGTTTGCATTGTTTTCTTTTATTTTCTAATTCTTTTAATTGCTTTAATTATTTTTATTAATTCACCATAAAATAGTTTTTCCTAATAAAAATCAGAAATTCAAAAATTGTAAAATATTTTAATTTCTTAATTTCACCATTAACCTATTTTTGTAAATAAAAAATAACAATTAACTTAGCTTAATTTAGGTTTATATTTTAATCTTTTTCCTTAACAAATAAAAAATCACATAGAATCAGGTTTTGATATTTTTTAATCATATTTTATTAATCATTATTATTACCATTATTAATTATTATTATTATTTTGTACATAAACATGTAAATTAATTAATTAGTAAATTAGGTCAACTTTGACATTTTGTTTAATAATTAAAATAATCTAGAATTAGGGTTGTTTACTAACTTTTAAATTCTTTTCTTTATTTCCATAATAAATACAAAAAACATAAAAAAAAAACACTTTCTTTTCTTTAATTAAATAATTATTAGGTATTAATTTAATTTAATTTCAAGCAAAGGGTCAAAACCCTCGGACGTCCCAATTTAATTTATTCGCGCTCTATTTTCTTATTGATTATTATGTAACTGTTCAAGGATGTAATAGTAATTAGGTTTATCGCTTTTTTACTTTCCGCATCTTTATCAAAAACGGGTCTTTGTATTTTGGCGATGTATAGACCCGCGCCTTGTAATAGCGTAGCTTTTACCTTTCTGTATTTAATTTTCCGCACTCCTAACTGCTAATTGCATGAAAGAATGTATGGTAATTAAAAACAACGCGTAGCTCACAATACCATGATCAAAGATAAAACATAACATGAAAACAACACACAATGCGCACACCACTTCTAGGGTACGCCTCATTCGTTGCCTTCGAAACGTGGTCGTCAAGTATAGGATGTTTTAGTGGTCGCTCTGATGTATAAGATCCAGTCGCCTCGAAACGGTTGCCTCGGATTAAAAAAAGGATCTAGGACATTAGGGTTACTTCTAAGGTGTCCTACTATTGCTTTGGTGACCACATTGTCCCTACAATAGAATTGACCCGAAAACCTCCAACGACGGTGCTACCTACTTCTCAATAGTGGGATAACACTGTTTAAAGGACTCTTACATAGCCTAATTCCTTAGAGTAGGTAGATCTCATGGGTACTTGCTCTTTTCAAAACAAACAAAAATAATCTTTTCGCACTTACACTTTCAAAAGGTTTTCAAACAAATTTTTCATACACTCTTGAGGACAGATACAAGAGTTACTTAGAAATTTTTCAAACGAAACTTTTTCAAAACCCACATACACTTGAAAAGCAAACAATTTTTGAAAACATAAGAGCAAGTACCTAAGAGCCCGTGGATAACCACGGATAGAAAGGGTGCTAACACCTTCCCTTTCTATAAATCTACCTCCCGAACCGAGAAACAATCTCATAAGGAATTTTGCTGTGCTTTTGTCCTTTCCATGTTGGAGAAAATAAAAGACGGTGGCGACTCTTGCTTACCGCGACATTTCTCAAAACCAGCTAAAAACAGTCAGTTCTATTTCCACCGATCACACTAACGATCTTTGTTTATCGAAGGGACGTTTGCTAGAGTGTCTCATACTCGAGGGACATGATTGCATTTTCCGAGGCAACAAGTGAGGTTACCCTAGAGGTGCAAGTGTGAATGGTGTATTGATTTTGATGCATTTATCTTGTATTAGGTTATCTAGCGGTTGATTTTGAATCTTCGCATACAAACCCTAATTACTATACAATATATGGAAAGTGATAAATTGCGGGAATTTAAAGTCTAATTTATTACAAATAAGTATTCGGGGATGGGGGTACAAATGTTTACAAATGGGGATGAGTCTTATCAGAATAGTAATGTCCAAATATTATGTTACAACCAAATCGAATCGTCGCATTCTCAATGTAAAAATATAATAAGGTATGAGAATCAAAGAAAATCAAAAGTATTGTATGATGCACATGGTTATTTAAAAATGATCAAATGAAAATTAAGTGTTCATTATTATTTTTGTGTTTTTGTTAATTATATATAAACAAAAAGGGTTTTAAAGAGAAAATTATTTAACTTAATAAAAAGTTAATGTATTATTTTTTACTTAATAAAAATAGGTTATGAAGATATGGTAATATAAAAAAATGTTTTCAAAACATAAAAAAAAGGGTAAGTGGGCTTTAAGGATGTTTCTTGGCCCAAAAAAAAGATAAGATAAGAAAAAGGGGGGTGCAGGCGCCAGTTTGTAATTTGGGCTTAGGGGTTTGATGGGGCAGAAGCCCAAACGCATTTGACAAGTTTTGTTAGGGTTTCAGTTTGTTTGGCTCAGAGTTAGGTTTCACAGTTTGAAACGGCGCCGCTCCCTTCTCATCTTCTTAGCCTCTTCACCATTCTCAAACAGGACCATTGATGCCCTCTATGTCTGGCTACTGGAGCGATGCCTCCACTCTCCTCTCTCCACGGTTGCTCAAGGCGATGAAAAAAGGTACCAATTTCCTTCTAAACGTTTTTAGGGTTTTGGATTCGTGCATGTCATTAATCTTTGATTGTTTTATGTTTATGTGAGGTGTAAAACAGTAAGAAGGGGAATCAATACCTTGGGGTTTTGTTGTTGGAGAAGAGACGGAGGGTTGGACGGCGGTGCTCTCAGGTGGCCGGATGAGGGAGCGATATGATGATGCTGGCTTTTCTGGTATTTGCACCTTTCACTTCGTTTTGTGATGAAAACAATTCTGAAAATGCTATGATATTCGTTTCACTTCTGGACCTCTTCATATCTGAATGCTTGCTTCTATGATGCTTTTGATGTGCTCTTCTTTCTGAATATTTTGTTGGCTTGAGTTGATTCTGTGAGGACTTTGTTCTGAGAATGCTTGTTGTTATTGTTGTGGACTTAATTGATTGTCAATGATGAGCTTCATTCTGAGATGCTTTTGATATGTTTCTGACTCTCTTCCTCTCTTGAATTTTGTTGGTATTGATGTTGATGAACCTTGAAGTTGTTTGCTGCTAGCTTTTACAATCTTCCTCTCTCTTTTTGTCAATGATGATATTCTTCTGAGATGCTTGTTTGCTTCTGACTTTTCCTCTCTTTGGATTTTGTTGACTTTTTCTGATGTTGATGGTTTTGCCTATGATGAACTTGGTTCTGAGGCGCTTGTTAGTGTTATTGGTGGATTTGGTGTTTGGATTTGTATGAGTTTTGGTTTGGATTGAAGGCAAGTTTGCTTGAAATTTTAGGAAGGCAGGTTTATTGGTATTTGTAGTTTGAAATGGGTTTTCTGTTGAAGGTTATGCAGGCTTGATGTTATAGGCAGGTTTGAGGTAGGTTTGGAGGAAACAGGTTTGTTGGAAACAGGCCTTAAGGCTTATTGTTGTTTTGAAATTTTGATGCAGGTTACTGAGTTTGTTCAGTTTGAAACAGGTTTGTTGTGTAGGCTTGAAGGTTTCTGGTTTGTTTGGAGATTTTATGCAGGTTTTGAAAAAGGTTTCTGGTACAGGCAGGCTGTGTTATGCAGGCTTGCTTGTGTTTTCTTTTTGTTTGGAGATTTTATGCAGGTTTTGAAAAAAGGTTTCTGGTACAGGCAGGCTGTGTTATGCAGGTTTGCTTATGGTTTGTGTTTGAACACAGGTTTGTTGTGTTTACAAGCAGTTTGCAGGTTTTGCCACTTGCAGGTTTTGCTTGCAGTTCCCTTTGTGGTTCTCTCTCTGTGTTCTCTTTTTGAACTGCCCCCCCAATAGTGCTTTGTTCTTGTTATATTTATCTATCTTCTTAGCCTGCCAAACTGCAAACCTTTTTTACTCTTTCTTTCTCTCTCTCTCCATAAAAAAGCATATTTTATTGCTTAATATCTCTTTTTCTGAAAAGTTGTTGGCCTGGGAAATGATGAAAATGTTTTGACAATATTGCTTGCTTGCAATTCGTTTTTCCTCTGCATTTTGTACTTCCATCTTTCCTGCATTGACAGTTTTGATAGCTTGTAGGCAGTTTGTTGACAGCTTGGTTGTGCAACTTGGCTTGCCTAGTTTGAACTTGTGACTTAGTTTGTTCAGTTTGAACTTATGCAGCTTTGTGCAACTTGGTTTGCCATTGCAACTTGTTCCTTCTTGTCCCTTGCAAAATATGCAGCCTTGTGCCTTCTTTTTAATTGATTTATATGCTTGCAACAATTAATTTTACTTTTCCTCTTTGTGAACCAAGAAGATAAATCTTCTTGTGATTTGCAAAGAGGACGAGTAAAACATGATGAAATAAATAATCAACAAACGTTGTAGTCTCACAACCTTGCATTAACCACAAAACGCCTGGCATTCCAGTTAACCATATGCATTGCACAGTTAAACAAACAAACATCCATACACCCTTACTGATCAAACTAAAGCTTCAAACTTTCAATCAGAAACCTCAGCTTCTATCCCAGATGTTTAGGCTTTGAGAAACAAACAGAAATCTTGAACAAGCGTCAAAATAATGTGATAGTCAATTGAAATACTGTGGATTCAAATTCTTTCGAGAATGCGTGTGCAAACCCTAATTTTGGATTTACTGTCAAAGAAACTTTTGCTTGATCAAACCCTGAGCCAAACTGAAAAATCAGGGAAAACCCGAAGCTGTGATTTCTTGTGAAAAAAGAGGAGGGCAAATTTTGGGGTACAACAGTTGCCCCTGTTTAATCTTCTTACACCTGAAGAGTTAGATTGGCAAATCTGCCATTTGTAAATTGAAGGTGAAAGATGATTGAACACTAGAGTGCCCAGAAATTTGCACTCGGTGATGTGATGGTAGAGGGAATGGGCTTAAAGATGCCATTTAGAGAGGTGACAGGATCTTGTCGGGGGATGGGCTTAAAGATGCCATCTGAAATGTGTGTTGTAGGTGAAAGAAATGAGTATCAGAAAGGTGTCCATGTTTTGGAACATCTCTGAACTGGGGGTCTGAACAAGCAATAGATTGACATCCGTATCTGGAGAACCCGTAAACTGTTTTCAGAGGTCTTGAAGTTGAATAAGCATGAGTTGGTCGAGTAGATATTTGTTCTGTCTGGTTTCAGGTATTAATCTCTGACCTGAGAAAGAAAGATAGTTTCATGGCTTGTTACAGGTGTTAATCTTCAATCTCTTCATGTAGATAGTTTTCCTGGCTTGCTACAGGTATTGTGATGTCGGGAATGGGCTTACAGATGCCATTTGGAGATATGATAGATAGTTGATGGAGATGGGCTTAAAGATGCCATCTAGAAATGATTGTTGAATTGTTTGAGTTGGTCGAGTAGATAGTTGTCCTGGCTGGTTTCAGGTATTTAATCTCTGACCTGAGAAAGAAAGATAGTTTTCCTGGCTTGTTACAGGTATTGATCTTCAATCCCTCGTCCACAGATGGTTTTCCTGGCTTGCTACAGGTATTAATCTGGAACTTGAAAAGGTTGGTCGATGAGATAGTTGTCCTGGCTGGTTTCAGGTATTAATCTCTGACCTGAGAAAGAAAGATGGTTTTCTTGGCTTGCTACAGGTATTAATCTGGAACTTGAAAAGGTTGGTCGATGAGATAATTGTCCTGGCTGGTTTCAGGTATTAATTTCTGACCTGAGAAAGAAAGATGGTTTTCCTGGCTTGTTACAGGTATTGATCTTCAATCCCTCGTCCCCAGATGGTTTTCCTGGCTTGTTACAGGTATTAATCTGGAACTTGAAAAGGTTGATGGTAGCCATCTGTTGATTGACCTTTTTTTTCTGAAAGAGGTAAAACGTTAGTTGTATGCAATGTCATGATGTATGAAATGCGAAATGTTAATGAATGTACTTTTGTCTGGAAAATAAATCCTTGACAAGTGTTGGGGAGTCGTTAAACCCTAGACTACCGTTGAAGAGTATGTGTATCTTCAAACTTTGCCTAGAATGTTTCCACCGGGGATTCCTACTTTGTTGTTTGAGGATAACTCCGCTGGGGGATATTGAAAACTTTGTGGGGAGAATGTTTATTCTGCTTGGGAAAAGAGTTTAGGAGTCTTAGTCGTCTGTTGCTCTACTAGGGAGTCGAAGTTGAACTGATATCTGGTCGGGTCCAGGTTTCGCAGTAACTTGCTGGGGATTGTAGAGTAGTCTACTGGAGAAGAGGAGTTGTGGTCCTTTGATTTGTAGTAGTCGGAGAGGCAAACTCAAGCTGGGGAATCCGGGTGTTGTTGGGGAAAATAAATCCTTGACTGCCGCTGGGGATTGAAAATCCTTTGATCCTTGAGAAGTCCTGGAACCACTGTTGGGGAAATCAGGAGTTTGGGTTGTATGCCAATCTACTGGATTTCAAGGATGAGAATCTTTATTCTTTGAGAGAAACAGATTTTTAGGAGCTTCAGTTGTCCGTTATTCTGTTGGTGGCTGTAATTTCAACAGGTGACGAAGGAATTTTTGACGAATGCTATTCCAAAAGGTGATGAAGGAATCTTTGACGATTACTACTCCAAAAGGTGATGAAGGAATCTTTGACGATTACTACTCCAAAAAGGTGATGAAGGAATCTTTGACGATTACTACTCCAAAAGGTGATGAAGGAACCTTTGACGACTACTACTCCAAAAAGGTGATGAAGGAATCTTTGATGATTACTACTCCAAAAAAGGTGATGAAGGAATCTTTGACGATTACTACTCCAAAAGGTGATGAAGGAATCTTTGACGACTACTACTCCAAAAAGGTGATGAAGGAATCTTTGACGACTACTACTCCAAAAAGGTGATGAAGGAATCTTTGATGATTACTACTCCAAAAGGTGATGAAGGAATCTTTGACGATTACTACTTCAAAAAGGTGATGAAGGAATCTTTGACGATTACTACTCCAAAAGGTGATGAAGGAGTCTTTGACGATTACTACTCCAAAAGGTGATGAAGGAATCTTTGACGACTACTACTCCAAAAAGGTGATGAAGGAATCTTTGACGAATACTACTCCAAAAAGGTGATGAAGGAATCTTTGATTATTACTACTCCAAAAGGTGATGAAGTAATCTTTGACGATTACTACTCCAAAAGGTGATGAAGGAATCTTTGACGATTACTACTCCAAAAAGGTGATGAACCTTTACCTGCTGATCAATCTGCATATGTTAAGGACGTTGTTGAAATGTAATTTTGTTTTGGAGAATAAATCCTTGACAAGTGTTGGGGAAATAAACCCATGACCGTTGGTCTGCTAGAGAGGTGATGAACTTCTCGAGGATTCTTGAATTTCTTTTCAGAAGGATCTTGGAGAGATTAGTCATTTCCCCTAGTATCAAATGTTTGTGGCACTGCCAGGAAATTTGGACTGTACGTAACCCTTTGATGAGATTGACGTTTTAATGCCCCAAGTGACGGAGATGGAGACCTGCCCCTGGTTACTCTGCACTTCTTTGAGAAATTTCCTGGAATCTTGACTGGACTGCCCCAGGTGTGCTGGATAGTGACATGTCATGCCCCTTGTTGATAGGAGATTCGTCAATGGAAGTTTCATCCTTTTTGAAGTGATTTTGTTCACTGAGAGAGCTTTCGTTCATCGGATATTCGTTGTGTGAATTTCTCCGCTGTCAAACAAATAGCCAAATGCAAACAATGATATTCAAGTAATGCAAAGGTTATGTTTGTCTTGAAGTTTTGAAAAAATGCGCTTTTTAGCAGAAAACTTTTTATAAGACAAATTCAACACAAGATTTAGGGCAAAGCCTTACAGGAGTCAGGATACCTTTTGTAACAGTATGCTTTCGAACTAACCCATGCTTCAATTAGGACTTTTGAAGGGTTGTAACGTGGCTTGGTTCACGGTTTAAGAAACAAAGGATAAAGGCTCAAAGTATATTTGTACCCACCTGCTCTTCGTGATGTTCTTCAATCCTAAACTCAGTTAATTGTGCATTTGAACTCCAAATGAGTCTGGAACGACTTTTTGGTGATGGTTCACACCAGTTGAATTTGTTGGAAGACAGTCATCATTTTTGCAACATTTGAAGATTTATAATGACCTCTTTCTTTTGATTCGTTATCCCTAAATTTTGCCTGACTGTTCCTGTTTTCGAGACTACAGTCAGTGGGATGCCTCAAATTTCTTAAGCCTCCTTTGTAGGTTTTGGCTTAGTGGGCTTTCCCTCTCCTTTTTTTTTGAGAGATAATGACTACCTATGAGATAAGGAACCACCATGGTCTTTTTATTCCAGAGGAATGCTTTTGATGTCGTTCGTTGTATTGCGAACTGAGAGTTTGCGACTTTAATGCACATCTTTTTTTTTAATTAACTGAGAGACTACCCTGCCCCAGGTTTAATCAAAGGTTTCAATTTGTGTTTAAAACAGAAAACTCCTACTTCTTTGGCTCGAAAGGGTTGACTATGGATTATCTTCCTTATAACTCCTGTGTTTAGGATTTGAAAGAAATGCCTGTACATCGTCAGCAAGATCTGTTCAAAAGCATACTGTATGAGATTATGGCATTGTTTCGTCATCCTCCCTCTAAAGGCTTGTAGATTTTTATCAAGAGTTAAATATCATAAAGAAAGTAGAAAGCATAGTTTAAGAATAATGAAAACGAATGGATGAATTCAAGACAAACATATCCAATGCATTAATGAAACAGAGTTTGACATCAACAGCTAATTGTTTGAATAACAAAAGAAATTACAACTTGAAAATTTCAAATGAAACAAAGACATTCTCAATGATTTTGTATAGGAGCAGTGATCACATTTGGGGTCTCCGGAGGGTCAAACTTGATCTCCTTGGCATCAATCAAGTCTTGAATATTGTTCTTCAAAGTCCAACAGCCGTCGGTGTCATGTCCAGGACTGTCAGAATGGTAGGCACATCTCACACTCGGGTTATACTTAGAAGAGGAAGTATCAGGATTTTGAGGAGGATCCTTTAGCGTGATTATCTTCAACTTCAGCAAATGTTGTAACGCTTGAGACAAAGGCATGTTGATGTTAGTATACTTCCTTTCTTGATATCTTACCCTACGCCTATTGCTCTGTCTTTGTTGAACATGTGTGGGATCAGAGATCAGGATTGCCCCTACATGTTGATCATGACGACTCTTTTGACCAGTCACTGCATTGGTCTCTTTCTTCCTATTAAAAGGATTTTTCTGATCATCAGAAGGTGTTTCTTCTTGAATCTTCCCACTTCTGATGCCAGCTTCGACCCTTTCGTCGGTCAGTATTAGCTCGGTGAACCCGGATGAAGAGTTTCCGATCAAGTGTTTGAAGAAAGGCCCTGTCAAAGTTCCCATGAAGATGACAATTAGCTCCCTGTCAATTAAAGGAGGTTGTACCCTACCAGCCATATCTCTCCACTTTTGAGCGTATCCCTTGAAGTTCTCGTTGGAACCCATGGTCATGTTCTGCAATTGCACACGAGTTGGTGCAAGATCAGCATTGTACTGATACTGTTTGTAAAAATCTGCAGCTAAATCCTCCCAAGTGTGGATGTGAGAACTCTCCAATTGATAAAACCACTCGAGTTGAGTCCCTACCAGGCTTTCTTGGAAGAAATGGATCCAAAGCTTTGGATCAGGTGTGTACGGTTGAATCTTGCGGACATAAGACTTTAAGTGCATCTTAGGGCAAGAGACTCCATCGTATAGGGCAAAGATAGGGACTTTGAACTTTGGCGGGATGACTAACCCAGAAACTAAACCCATGTCTCCTAAATCCAAGCCAGGTATTCGTTGAATCTCCATAGCACTGAGGCGATCCTCCAACTGTTTGTACTTGTCATCAGCGGGAGGGTATTGTTCTTCGGAGTAGTCAGCTTCAACATCATTGATCTCCAAATTATTGTCTTCTTCAAGACTATTCTCTATGTTTGGTGGAGTTGAAAGATATAGGGCTTTAGGTCTTCTTCCCAAGTTCAGGATGCCTGCTGCCTTCTTGGGCTTCTTCTTCTTGTCTTTGAGAAGGAGAGCTTTCAGATCCTCTTGCCCTTTTCCCATAGCCAGAAGCATTTGTTGGAATTGAGCGTTTTGAGCTTGGAGATCTTTCACTGTTTGTTCCATATCCATCTTACTGAAATAAACAGTAGGAGAATAAGGAAACCTGAAAAGGAAAACCTGTTATGATTCAATGCATGATATGTGGATGCATGTTTTCAAGGATCTCGCGGGATAAACACAAAAAATGTTAGAGGTTGAACTTCGATCAATATCTTTGATTGGAGAACCTTGTAATGGTGGATGTCTTTCCACGAGAATTAAGCTCACCATGTCGAGTGGGTCATAGCCCCTGATTCAAGTTGTTGCACTTGATCTTTGACGGTGTTTGTTCAGAGGAAAACCCTCTTGCCCTTTGGTAGACGTCTGGTTCAACGTGACCCTGCATCAAAAGACCCTCGAGATCCTTGAAATGGTTATTGAAAAAAATGCTATGGTATGATATCATGATGTTATGTACATGTATGCAAAAGTAATCAAGTGTATATACAGACAGTCATATTCACACAAAGCAAACAAGTCCTTAAGTTTAGGCTTGCATGGGGTTTGTAGGTAAATACCCTCTTGAAGTTAGTTGGCTCAACCTGTCCTAAAATAGAAACCGGGTTCTAAAGAGCTCAATATCACTGGATTATTTTCTATGTTCATTGTTTTGGTTTAGCCACTTAACTGGCGACCAAAATATTCCAAGAAAATAATCCTCAATGAGTGTAGTATCGAGTATCTACCAACTTTGGACTGCACCAAAGTCGGTCATCTCACTACCCCTAAAAGGCCAAGATGGTCAAGTAAGGTTCTAAGAGTTCGTTAGTGCTTCATGACATCGCTCAACGGCCCCGTATTCTCCTTGACTACTCAAGGGCTACCGGTACCCACAAATATGTCACACTAACATAGCTACTGCTTCAACCATGTCGATATACCCCGCACAGTTCCCTCACAGTTTATTGATATTTACCTAAAAAGGTGCCCCCAAATCCGGGTGTAGGATTTACAACAAACCCAAACAAGGACCCAAAAAGTAAAGCAATCAAAGCAATCAAAGCAAGCATGTATAGGTGATCTAAAACCCTAAGGTAACCCCACTTTTAGAAATAATCCCCAGCAGAGTCGCCAGTTCTGTGATACGGTGGGAGAACTGACTTGAGGTTTTTGCGTTTGTGTTCGCACTTGTTTGGTTTAGCAAGAGTCGCCACCGACTTTTTATTTTATCCTAAGGAAAGGTCAAAAATAACAGAAATACCTTTGAGATGTTTTTGTGGGTTCGGGGGGTAGGTTATGAAAAGGGAAGGTGCTAGCACCCTTTTCATCCATGGTTATCCATGGGCTCTTAGTTACTTGTTTTAGATCACTTGCCTTTGCTTTTCAATTGTTTGAAATGGTGCTTTGTGTGTGTGGTTTTGAAAATGTTTTGAAAAAGATGCCTTGTCTAGGCAACCTTTGTAATGACTCTTATTTGAGTATATACAAAGGTGTGTGTCTTTTTGAAAAGATGTTTCAATGTTTTTGAAAGTTTGTTTGGAAATTGTGTTGTGATGTGTGTTTGAAAAATGGCAAGGATGTTTTTTGCAAGTTTAATCAAGTAACTAAGAGTTGTCTACCCTAATTTTACTCAAAGATTTTCTTATGTTTTTAACCTTTTTAACAGTGTTGTTTCACCATTGTGTTTGATGAACAACCTTGCGTTAGGATGTTAGACGGGACAGACGCGGGTCATCGTATACAATCATTGAAGGCAACTTGTGAGACGCTCTAGAAATTTTGTAAGGGACGAGATCGTTTTATCGAAGGCAACATCGAGGGACTAACGATCTTTGTTTATCGAAGGGACGTTTGATAGAGTGTCTCATACTCGAGGGACATGATTGCATTTTTCGAGGCAACAAGCGAGGTTACCCTAGAGGCGGAAGTGTGAATGGTGTATTGATTTTCATGCATTTATCTTGTATTAGGTTATCTAGCGGTTGATTTTGAATCTTCGCATACAAACCCTAATTACTATACAGTATATGGAAAGTGATAAATTGCGGGAATTTAAAGTCTAATTTATTACAAATAAGTATTCGGGGATGGGGGTACAAATGTTTACAAATGGGGATGAGTCTTATCAGAATAGTAATGTCCAAATATTATGTTACAACCAAATCGAATGGTCGCATTCTCAATGTAAAAATATAATAAGGTATGAGAATCAAAGAAAATCAAAAGTATTGTATGATGCACATGGTTATTTACAAATGATCAAATGAAAATTAAGTGTTCATTATTATTTTTGTGTTTTTGTTAATTATATATAAACAAAAAGGGTTTTAAAGAGAAAATTATTCAACTTAATAAAAAGTTAATGTATTATTTTTTACTTAACAAAAATAGGTTATGAAGATATGGTAATATAAAAAAAATGTTTTCAAAACATAAAAAAAAAGGGTAAGTGGGCTTTAAGGATGTTTCTTGGCCCAAAAAAAAAGATAAGATAAGAAAAAGGGGGGTGCAAGCGCCAGTTTGTAATTTGGGCTTAGGGGTTTGATGGGGCAGAAGCCTAAACGCATTTGACAAGTTTTGTTAGGGTTTCATTTTGTTTGGCTCAGAATTAGGTTTTACAGTTTGAAACGGCGCCGCTCCCTTCTAATCTTCTTCGCCTCTTCACCATTCTCAAACAGGACCATTGATGCCCTCTATGTCTGGCTACTGGAGCGATGCCTCCACTCTCCTCTCTCCACGGTTGCTCAGGGCGATGAAAAAAGGTACTGATTTCCTTCTAAACGTTTTTAGGGTTTTGGATTCGTGCATGTCATTAATCTTTGATTGTTTTATGTTTATGTGAGGTGTAAAACAGTAAGAAGGGGAATCAATACCTTGGGGTTTTGTTGTTGGAGAAGAGACGGAGGGTTGGACGGTGGCGCTCTCAGGTGGCCGGGTGAGGGAGCGATATGATGATGCTGGCTTTTCTGGTATTTGCACCTTTCACTTTATTTTGTGATGAAAACAATTCTGAAAATGCTATGATATTCGTTTCACTTCTGGACCTCTTCATATCTGAATGCTTGCTTCTGTGATGCTTTTGATGTGCTCTTCTTTCTGAATATTTTATTGGCTTGAGTTGATTCTGTGAGGATTTTGTTCTGAGAATGCTTGTTGTTATTGTTGTGGACTTGATTTATTGTCAATGATGAGCTTCATTCTGAGATGCTTTTGATATGTTTCAGACTCTCTTCCTCTCTTGAATTTTGTTGGTATTGATGTTGATGAACCTTGAAGTTGTTTGCTGCTAGCTTTTACAATCTTCCTCTCTCTTTTTGTCAATGATGATATTCTTTTGAGATGCTTGTTTGCTTCTGACTTTTCCTCTCTTTGGATTTTGTTGACTTTTTCTGATGTTGATGGTTTTGCCTATGATGAACTTGGTTCTGAGGCGCTTGTTAGTGTTATTGGTGGATTTGGTGTTTGGATTTGTATGAGTTTTGGTTTGGATTGAAGGCAAGTTTGCTTGAAATTTTAGGAAGGCAGGTTTATTGGTATTTGTAGTTTGAACTGGGTTTTCTGTTGAAGGTTATGCAGGCTTGATGTTATAGGCAGGTTTAAGGTAGGTTTGGAGGAAACAGGTTTGTTGGAAACAGGCCTCAAGGCTTGTTATTGTTTTCAAATTTTGATGCAGGTTACTGAGTTTGTTCAGTTTGAAACAGGTTTGTTGTGTAGGCTTGAAGGTTTCTGGTTTGTTTGGAGATTTTATGCAGGTTTTGAAAAAGGTTTCTGGTACAGGCAGGCTGTGTTATGCAGGCTTGCTTGTGTTTTCTTTTTGTTTGGAGATTTTATGCAGGTTTTGAAAAAAGGTTTCTGGTACAGGAAGGTTATGTTATGCAGGTTTGCTTGTGGTTTGTGTTTGAACACAGGTTTGTTGTGTTTACAAGCAGTTTGCAGGTTTTGCCACTTGCAGGTTTTGCTTGCAGTTCCCTTTGTGGTTCTCTCTTTGTGTTCTCTTTTTGAACTGCCCCCCCAACAGTGCTTTGTTCTTGTTATATTTATCTATCTTCTTAGCCTGCCAAACTGCAAACCTTTTTTACTCTTTCTTTCTCTCTCTCCATAAAAAAGCATATTTTATTGCTTAATATCTCTTTTTCTGAAAAGTTGTTGGCCTGGGAAATGATGAAAATGTTTTGACAATATTGCTTGCTTGCAATTAGGTTTTCCTCTGCATTCTGTACTTCCATCTTTCCTGCATTGACAGTTTTGATAGCTTGTAGGAAGTTTGTTGACAGCTTGGTTGTGCAACTTGGCTTGCCTAGTTTGAACTTGTGACTTAGTTTGTTCAGTTTGAACTTATGCAGCTTTGTGAAACTTGGTTTGCCATTGCAACTTGTGCCTTCTTGTCCCTTGCAAAATATGCAGCCTTGTGCCTTCTTTTTAATTGATTTATATGCTTGCAACAATTAATTTTACTTTTCCTCTTTGTGAACCAAGAAGATAAATCTTCTTGTGATTTGCAAAGAGGACGAGTAAAACATGATGAAAACCAAAAATCTGATTCCGGCCAACAATCTTTAATGATGAGTTTTTAATTTATCTGCCTGAAAATGCCTTTTTAATTCATCCGCACTGATTTCTTTTTCTGTCTTTGTAGGTAAATACCAGTTGAGGTAAGGGAAGCAGCAGTAGAAGATGAAGACTTCAAGAGACTTAGAATAGATTTATTTTCTTTCCAATTATTGTAATAAATATCATTGTAAATATTGTACATAAATTTACAGTATTCCAAATAACATTTGTAACAATAATTTAAAATAAATAAAAATCTTTTGTCAGATATTTCATTCTTTCTTTTACACTGTTTATTTAATTATTTAAATCTTCTTGAATAAAAATGACTGGAAATGCATCCCAATTATTTTAACTTAGATAAAATAAATAATCAACAAACGTTGTAGTCTCACAACCTTGCATTAACCACAAAACGCCCGGCATTCCAGTTAACCATATGCATTGCACAGTTAAACAAACAAACATCCAAACACCCTTACTGATCAAACTAAAGCTTCAAACTTTCAATCAGAAACCTCAGCTTCTATCCCGGATGTTTAGGCTTTGAGAAACAAACAGAAATCTTGAACAAGCGTCAAAACAACGTGACAGTCAATTGAAATACTGTGGATTCAAATTCTTTCGAGAATGCGTGTGCAAACCCTAATTTTGGATTTACTGTCAAAGAAACGTTTGCTTGATCAAACCCTGAGCCAAACTGAAAAATCAGGGAAAACCCGAAGCTGTGATTTCTTGTGAAAAAAGAGGAGGGCAAATTTTAGGGTACAACACCGCCCTTTCAGGTTTTCAACTTAGCGAGTTATTCTTTTATTTCTTTAGGCAATGTATTTCTTAACTGCATCAGCATTCATGGGACGTGGGAACTCCTCGCCATCCATGGTTTCAAGAATTAATGCACCACCAGAGAAGGCTTTCTTGATAACATACGTGCCTTCAAAATTGGGAGTCCACTTGCCCCTAGAATCAGCGTTGAAAGACATGATCTTCCTGAGCACGAGGTCTCCTTCTCTGAATTCACGAGGTTTGACCTTTTTGTCAAATTCTTTCTTCATCCTTTTCTGATATAACTGCCCATGACACAAAGCTGTCATTCTCTTCTCTTCAATTAAATTCAATTGGTCAAACCTATTCTGAACCCATTCAGCCTCTGTCAATTTGGCTTCCATTATCACACGCAACGAGGGAATCTCTACCTCGACAGGGAGTACAACTTCCATTCCATACACTAGAGAAAACGGGGTTGCTCATGTTTAAGTGCGGACATATGTTCGATATCCATGTAGGGAAAAACGGAGCATTTCATGCCAATCCTTATAAGTGACAACCATTTTCTGGATGATCTTCTTGATATTCTTATTAGCAGCTTCAACAGCCCCATTCATCTTAGGCCTGTATGGAGATGAATTGTGATGGACAATCTTGAATTCTTCGCACAGTTATGTCATCATCTTGTTGTTCAAATTCGAGCCATTGTCGGTGATGATTCTGCTTGGCAAACCATACTGACATATAAGGTTATTCTTAATGAAGCGCATAACCACCTGCTTAGTAACATTGGCATAAGAAGCAGCCTCCACCCACTTGGTGAAGTAATCAATTGCTACTAAGATAAAACGGTGCTCATTCGAAGCTTTGGGTTCTATCATCCCAATCATGTCAATACGCCACATAGAGAAAGGCCATGGGGAGGAAATCACATTGAGGAGTGTCGGAGGTACATGGATCTTATCTGCGTAAATCTGGCATTTATGACACTTCTTTACAAATTTGTAACAATCAGATTCCATTGTCAACCAATAATAACCTGCCCTTAGCATCCTTTTAGCCATTGAATATCCATTAGCATGAGTTCCAAATTATCCTTCATGGATCTCATGCATCAACATGTCTGCTTCTTGTCTATCTACACATCTGAGCAAGACCATGTCAAAATTCCTCTTGTATAGCACATTTTCACTGAGGAAGAAACTACCTGCCAACCTTTTCAGTGTCCTTCTATCCTTCTTTGACGCACCAAGCGGGTATTCCTGAGTCTGAAGAAAATGCTTGATATCATAGTACCAAGGTTTTTCATCTGCTACCTCCTCTGTCGCAAACACATGAGCGGGCCTATCGAGCCGTCAAACTGTAATTCGGGGTATATCATTCCAAGAATTTACTTGGTACATGGAAGCCAGAGTCGCCAGAGAATCTGCCATTTGATTTTCATCCCTGGGAATGTGATGGAATTCAACTTTATTGAAGAAGGATAGTAATCTTCTAGCATAATATTTGTAAGGGATCAAGCCAGGGTGACGAGTGTCCCATTCCCCTTTAATATAATTTATTACCAATGTTGAATCACCGTACACATCTAAAATCTTGATTCTGAGATCAATAGCTTCTTCAAGACCCATGATGCAAGCCTCATATTCTTCCATATTATTAGTGCAATCAAATGTTAACCTTGCAGTAAAAGGAATATGTGATCCATGAGGAGTAACAATCACAACACCAATTCCTTTACCATAAGCATTCACAGCTCCATCAAATACCATACTCCAACGAGATTCAGGGTCGAAACCCTCCTCGCGCGATGGTTCATCACAATCTTTCACTTTCAAGAACATCACATCCTCATCGGGGAATTCATATTCTACAGACTGATGATCTTCCACCGGCTGGTGAGCAAGGTAATCTGCCAACACACTACTTTTGATAGCTTTTTGAGTGCGATATTCGATATCATATTCAGACAATAACATCTGCCAGCAGGCAATTCTCCCAGTAAGAGCAGGCTTTTCAAAAATATACTTGATTGGATCCATTTTGGAGATCAACCAAGTGGTATGATTCAACATATATTGCCGCAAACGCTTTGCCACCCAGGCCAGAGCACAACATGTTTTTTCTAGCATGGAATACCGTGTTAGAACATAGTTTGATTCTACAACCTTTGATTAGAGTTTTGATGATAACAAATACAAAGAATAAATAAATACAAAGAATATATACAAAAAACAAATATGCACCTTAAAAATATGTTTTATGTATGCAGAAGTTCTGATGGGATCAGCATCAGAAGATAAGCTTTAAAGTATTACATGCTGAAGCAATCAGATTATACGCTGAAGATTGGTGACCAGAACCTGCGCTTAATTACAACAAACTCTGATTCTGAACTAAGACACATCAACCAAGTCATCAATATTCTGAAGCGTCATCGGCAATTAAGGATAGAAAACTTTGAAGCGTTACTGATCATTCAAGGGAGAATTAATGCCAACGGCTTTCTTCAGACAAGATCTTCTACAAAAGGAACGTGTGTTATTAACATTAAATGTGCTTTATGGAAAACGTCTTTGCCTTGCCTATATAAACTAGTCTGCTTGCAAAAAGAAGTACGTACGTACGCACACATCAATTTGCAGAGAATTCCAAACCAAGCATATTCAAGCTCTAGCAAATTTATTCTATTCTAAGCTTAACCTGTGTAATTTATCACAGTTGTGATAAACTGTTTTGTTAGAAAACAACAACACATTCTTGTTTAATTATTTGTAAAATATTTCCTTGAGATTAACCGGATTGTGGTTGTACTCAAGAAGACTTTAACAGTTGTTAAAGTAGCTGTTTAATCTTTTGAGATTAGTGGATTAAGACCTCGTTGGAGAGAGGCGAAATCACCTTGACGGGTGGGCTGGAGTAGTTTGAGATCAAACGAACCAGGATAAAAATACTGTGTCATTAAGTTGTTTTTTATCCAAGTTTTTCAATTCACCCCCCCCCCTTCTTGTGTTTTTCACATCTTTAATTGGTATCAGAGCGCCTGGTTCTGAGCTTAAACACTTAACCGTGTCAGTACAAGATCCAGCGTCATAAAAACACTATGGCAGGACCAAGTCTAACATCAACAATGACAACAATGAAGACATGGACAGATTCAGTGGCAAACCTCCAGTCTTTGATGGAGAGAAATTCGATTACTGGAAAGACAGAATTGAGAGTTTCTTTCTGGCCCATGATGTTGATTTGTGGGACATGGTGACTGATGGATACACGCATCCAGTGGATGGATGTGGTCAGAAGATAGAAAGGAAAATGATGTCTGATCAGCAAAAGCGTGAATTCAGAAACCACCACAATGCCAGAACAATTCTCCTCAGTGTCATCTCATACTCAGAATATGAAAAAATATCAAACAGAGAAACTGCCAAGAATATGTTTGATTCTGAGAATGACGCATGAAGGCAACATTCAAGTCAAAGAAACCAAAGCCCTTGCTCTCATTCAGAAGTATGAGACATTTAAGATGGAAGATAGTGAATCAATAGAAACTATGTTTTCAAGATTTCAAATTCTTGTTGATGGTCTAAAAGTTCTTGACAAAGGGTATTCCACTGCTGATCATGTTAAGAAGATCATCAGAAGCTTGCCAAAATAGTGGAGGCCAATGGTCACAACACTTAAACTAGCCAAAGATCTCAAAAAAATCTCTCTGGAGGAGCTTGTTAGCTCCCTCAGAAGTCACGAGATAGAGCTAGAAGCAGATGAACCTCAAAAGCAAGGTAAGCCATTAGCTTTAAAATCTAACAGAAAATCTGACTCCAAAGTTTTGCAGGCTGTAGAAGAAACCTCTGATGGATCCTCATCAGAAGAAGATGAACTATCTCTCCTCTCCAAAAGGGTGAACCAACTATGGAAGCAGAGGCAAAGGAAGTTCAGGAATCTCAGAAGATCAGAAAATCAGAATGAATCTTCCTCCAAATACAGAAGGTCAGAATCCTCCTCTGGACACAGAATATCTGAAGGTTCTTCAGGATATAGAAAGCCAAACAACAAAGACATCATTTGCTATGAATGTAACAAGCAAGGGCACTACAAAAGTGACTGCCCAAAGCTTCATAAGGAGAAGCCCAAAAAGAAGTTTATCAAGGAAAAGAAGAAAAGCCTCATGGCTACATGGGATGATTCTGACACATCTGAAGCTGACTCAGAATCAGATGATGAAAGAGAAAACATAGCTCTCATGGCAAACGTATCTGAAGACAGTGAAGCTTCTGGTTCAGATTCAGAATCAGACACTGAAGAGGTATTCCCTGACTTTACTATAAACTTTACTAAGGCTGAACTTGCTGAAAGCCTTAATGAAATTCTGGAAAGATATCAGCAGATCAGAGTCAAATTCAGAAACTTGAAAAGGAATCTTGCCTCTGACTCTGATAAGACTGAGAGTCTCATATTGGAGAATGTTGAGTTAAAAGAAAAAATTTCAAAATTAGAAAACCAGTTGAAAAACTCTCAGAAGGAAACAATCCTTGAAACTCCCAGCAATGCTGATGAGATCATCAAAGAGTATGATCACAGCTTTCAGAAGTTTCTAGCTAAAAACATAGACATAAGCAAGATGGCTTCAATGATCTATGGATTTAGCAGAAATGGAAGAAAAGGGATAGGATATCAAGGTAAGGTACCTACACCAAAAAATGCCATGGACTTAGTTATAAAACGCACTCCACTTGATTCACACTTTATATATGGGCACACACATGACTTAAAATACACGAGTAGTGATTATTCTGTCAAACCAAAATTCAACCAGAATTTTGGTAAAACTAACAAATCAGGACCCAAGAAAATGTGGGTACCTAAGGATAAAATCATACATGTCGCAGATATCTTTAGCAGCAAAGCAAATACACCAATCATGGTACCCGGACTCTGGCTGCTCACGACACATGACGGGAAGAAGGCATATGTTCCAAAGCCTAGAACTTAAGCCTGGAGGCCACGTGGGCTTTAGAGGCAATCAGAGAAGAAAGATCATTGGCTCTGGAACAGTAGGTAATGGAAATCTTCCCTCTATAAGTAATGTTTTATTAGTTGATGGATTAATGCATAACCTGTTATCCATAAGTCAATTAAGTGATAATGGTCATGATATAATCTTCAATAAAAATTCATGCAAAGTTGTTAGTCAGAAAGATGGGACTATCCTATTTAATGGAAAGAGGAAAAACAACATTTATAAAATCAAACTTTCTGAACTAAAAAGTCAGAATGTAAAATGCTTATTGTTTGTTAACAACGAGCAATGGATCTGGCACAGAAGATTGGGACATGTTAGTATGAGAAGAATATCTCAGATTAACAAACTCAATCTGGTCAGAGGAATTCCTAACTTGAATTCAATTCAGATGCTCTGTGTGAAGCATGTCAGAAAGGCAAGTTTGCAAAACCTGCTTTCAAATCCAAAAATGTTGTTTCCACCTCTAAGCCATTAGAACTTCTGCACATTGACTTATTTGGACCAGTAAAAACTACTTCAGTCAGTGGCAAGAAGTATGGGTTAGTAATCGAAGATGACTATAGCAGATGGACATGGGTAAAGTTCTTAAGACACAAGGACGAGTCACACTCTGTGTTTGTTACCTTCTGCAACCAAAATCAGAATGAAAAGGATCTTAGAATCGTCAAAGTCAGAAGTGATCATGGTGGAGAATTTGAAAATAAAGATTTTGAATTATTTTTTAATGAAAAAGGAATTCTGCATGATTTCTCTTGTCCTAGAACTCCCCAGCAAAATGGAGTTGTAGAACGAAAGAATAGAACATTGCAAGAAATGGCCAGAACCATGATCAATGAGACTAACGTTGTTAAGATCTTCTGGGCAGAGGCAATAAACACAGCGTATTACATTCAGAATAGAATCTCCATAAGACCTATTCTGGAAAAGACTCCATATGAATTGTGGAAGAACAGAAAGCCCAACATTTCTTATTTTCATCCATTTGGATGTACATGTTTTATTTTGAATACAAAAAATTATTTGAATAAGTTTGACTCTAAAGCACAAAAGTGTATTATGTTAGGATACTCTGAACGCTCAAGTGGGTCCAGAGTATAGAATACAGAAACACAGATTGTTGAAGAGTCAATCAGTGTTCGGTTTGATGATAAGCTTGACTCTCAAAGGTCAAAGCAGAATGAATTCCTTGTGGGTATGGAAGTTGAATTCACAGGTACTGAAGACAACTCATCAGAAGCTCTCAATAGAGACGCTCCCTCAACAGCAGAAAGAGTTACTACAAGAAATCCAACACCTTCTGTTGATCAACTCCAGAAAATACCATCCAGAAGCAGCATTGATCACCCAGAAGATACAATTTTGGGAAGGAAGGAAGATCCAATCAGAACAAGATCCACTTTCAGAAACTCTAAAGAATCCCTCATGGGACTGGTTTCTCTGATTGAACCAACAACAATTGATGAAGCACTTCTGGACAATGATTGGATTCTGGCAATGCAAGAGGAGCTAAATCAATTCACCAGAAATGACGTATGGGATTTGGTTCCCAAACCAAAAGGATTCAACGTCATTGGTACAAAATGGGTGTTCAAAAACAAACTGAACGAACAAGGTGAAGTCATCAGAAACAAAGCACGATCGGTAGCACAAGGTTATAGTCAGCAAGATGGGATAGACTATACAGAAACCTTTGCTCCAGTCGCCAGGTTAGAATCTATCAGACTCTTAATATCATTTGCTGTCAATAAAGGCATCACTCTGTATCAAATGGATGTCAAAAGTGCATTCTTAAATGGCTATATAGAAGAAGAGGTATATGTGCACTAACCCCCTGGTTTTGAAAGTTCCAGAAATCCAGAATATGTTTTCGAACTAAAGAAGTCACTCTACGGTCTGAAACAAGCTCCTAGAGCTTGGTATGAAAGACTAAGTAACTTCCTGTTAGAAAAGGAATTCACCAGAGGGAAAGTGGACACAACCTTATTCTGTAAGACAATTAAGAATGACATTTTAGTATGTCAGATTTATGTTGATGACATCATATTTGGATCCAATAAACCCTCTCTGGGAAGAGAGTTTGCTAAATGTATGCAGGAAGAATTTGAGATGAGCCTAATGGGGGAACTAAAATTCTTTTTGGGCATTCAGATAAATCAAACTCCAGAAGGAACTTACATTCACCAGAGCAAATATGTCATAGAACTTCTGAATAAATTTGATCTCTCAGAATGTAAGCTCTCAAGAATTCCAATTCATCCCACGTGCATTCTGGAAAAAGAAGAGGTAAGTAAAAAGGTAGAACAGAATGTCTATAGAGGTATGATTGGTTCTCTTCTATATTTGACGGCTTCAAGGCCTGACATTCTATTCAGTGTTTGCATTTGTGCTAGATTCCAATCAGATCTTAGAGAATCTCACTTAATAGCAGTTAAGCAAATTTTTAAGTATCTGAAAGGTACTCCTAATCTGGGTTTGTTTTATAGAAAATCAAATGATTACAGCTTAGTAGGATAATGTGATGCTAACTTTGTTGGAGACGGAGTAGAACGTAAAAGCACTTTTGGAAGCTGCCAGTTTCTGGGAGAAAATCTGATCTCATGGTCCAGCAAAAGACAATCCACAATAGCTCTATCAACAGCAGAAGCTGAATACATAGCAGCAGCTGGATGTAGTACGCAAATGCTCTGGATGAAAAGTCAACTTGAGGACTTCAATATATTTGAGAGTAACATCCTTGTCCTCTGTGACAATACTTCTGCTATTTGTCTTAGTAAAAATCCTATTTTTAATTCTAAGGCTAAGCATATAGAAATAAAACATCATTTTATTAGGGACTATATTCAGAAAGGGATTCTTAATTTAAAATTCATTGACACGGACCATCAATGGGCTGATGTCTTTACAAAACCTCTTTCTGAAGATAGGTTTAAATTCATTCTGAAACACCTCAGCATGAAGCATTGCCCAGAATAAATTGTTTTATTTACATATCTTAACCTTCAAAATTTTAGTTATTTTCTGTGAACTACTGATCAACCTGCCTTCAGAATTTTAGAAGTACAGATTATATCAGAGTCTATCCATGAAGATCTGAGCGTTTCATTTCAAGGATAGAAGTGTGTTGTTCACGTAAGCAAACAGTTGCCATCCATTCATAAGCTACCTTTTGAGGCTGAACACGCATTCACTTTTATGAAAGGTCAAAAGCGCTGATTGGGTGCATTGAGACACATGTCATGGGTAATCGTTCCAATATCTTTCTGAATCCCCTAAAATCAGCTGTCATTGATACTTATAATCATTACTAATTATTTCTCTCTCTTACAGTTTATGCTTTCAAAAATCTATTTAAACACAAGTTTCACTATTTACACTCTTTCACTTTTACTCTCTCAATTCATTCAAATTGTTTTCTGTTCGTACCTTCAAAACCCTTTCATCTTTCTCAAAATTTTCTTGTGTGAACATGGCTTCCTCAAGCGTCCCAAACACCAGTTCTCAGAGAAATGATTCTATGGAACAGTACGAAGAACCATTCAGAACTCTACTCACGCCCATTGACAGCCTGGAAGTTCTTTCAGAACTGATTGTGGATTTTGAAAGTCTTCAAGAAAATGGATTCAATCTCTCTGAAGAGGTCAATGCTCAAGGATGGAACAGGTATTTTGACTGTCCTCTAGGTCCAACGTTTCCAATTCTTGTGAAAGAATTCTGGATTCATGCTTCATCCTCCAACCATCAAGTCACTTCGTATGTCATGGGGAAGAAGATATTCATTACTAAAGACCTAATTGCAAGACTGATAGGTTACAATGGTGGTGGCGTAAGGTGTATAGACATGGCTGAAAGATGTTATGATGTTGCTTCAATTGCAAGAGAAATTTTCACATTGGGTCTTCCCTCAAGCAAGATAAGGGAAATGAAGAATCATCACAGAATCTGGGCGAAAATAATTCTGGGATGCATTAACCACAGGAAGCTAACCAGCTCTCCTGATTACAATTGATCAACAGTTTCTGATATACTTTATCTCCAAGAAGACCAAGGTAAATCTTGCTCACTTGTTATTCAATCATCGGAGGACCAGTGTTAAAGAGACAAGAGAAGATGAGCGTACCAAAAGGGACTGGATACCCCTTGGAAGACTCATATCAGATATTCTGATAGAGAATAGGCTGATAGAGCATCTGACTGAAGCACAAGAAATTAGCTCTCTAGAGGCAACTGCTGGGAAGCCACTGAATGCAAAGAATCTGAAAAAGATGAAAAATATTGAGAACATCAAGAAGGAACCCAACATTACTTCATTTGCAACCATCACCTCCAAAAGAATTCCTCTGGATGATTTTCCTATGTTCTCTGAGATTGACTCCAAGCCTGAGATAATCGTCAGATATTTGGATGCATGTAAGGCAGATGACACTGCACCAGAGTTAAATATCCAAGACTTGCAACAGGCGGCTCCAGAAGTTGTTTTGAAGAAGAACAAGAAAAGGAAGGCAGCAGCAGAAGGATCATCCCAGCAGACTCCAAAAGCTGCTAAAAAGAAAGGTAATCCTTCTTCTGTTGATGTTTTAGAATCATTTACTATATCAACATCTAAACCCATACCTACCCAATCAAAAATTCCTACCCCACAAACTTTTGATGATTTTGACATAGGGTTTGACCCCTCAGAAACTCTAAGTCTTAGAGAAACTCACTCCCTTCCTATCAATCCAAATACTGAATCAACTCAACCAGAACTTGCAAAAGTTCTTTCAGATATTGAATCTTTTGACCAAGATATTTCAGCTCCCACACCAGAAAATCCAAATCCTCTAATCCCAAATAATCCAAACTCCGAAAACACAACAAAAGCTCCACAACCAGAAATTCCACTACCTCCATCTCCTCAACCAAATATCCCTCATCCTCCATCTCCTCAACCTGAACAACCCCAACTAGAAGTTTAAACTTCTGAGAACCAACCATCTGAGACTTGTGAACCAGAACCTCACATTCCTCAATCCAACCAATCTGAAGAACCTACTTCAGATTCAGATACAATTCCTATTCCAGGAATCACTGAACCTCTGGCCATCCGTATGCCCATTACCATCCTGGACATTCCACAAATTCCTTCTTCTCTCGAATTAACACCACCAAATTCCCCAACAAGTCTAATAATTATACCAGACTCTCCCACTCCCTCACCAAAGAGCAATCCAAATGACAACGTAAGACTTGTCATTGATCCAACTGTTTTTGAACGCTTAGCTTCTATATCCAACAAAACCAAAACTGTCATTCCAAAACCAACACCATCTGAAACCAACCCAGATGTTGGTACTAGTTTGTTGATGCTTGAAACAGAAAAGCAGAAATGGATAACCTCCTTGAAGCAAGCTAGTCTAGAGATGATTAACCCTGCTGCTTCAGATTATCTTTGGACAAGTTTCAGAAAATGGCAAAGTTCTGAAACACATAAGCTACAAGAGCAGAGCTATGAACAAGTTCAACAGAATTTCAGTAATCTGCTCAAGGTATTTGAAGACCAAGTTCTGAGCCAACTACTCAAGGAAGAGATTCTCCCTATGGATAATGCTCCCTGGTCAGAACATCGTCCATCAGACAAAGTTCAACAAGAGTCAGAAGGTCTCACTTTGACTGCTGCTCCAGATGAGATGATTTCTGCAGAGGAATTGGTTCAAAATGATCAAGTTGCAGAATGCTCTGAGAAGCATCCAGAAACTGAAGATTCTCCAACTCCCTCCTATGAAAGGCAAACTCTGGAAGAACTAAAGAGGGCAAATGTTGTTATCCAGGAAAGGTTGGATAAACAGGATGACACAAACAAAGAAATCAAGAGCATTTTGAGCAAGCAAGAGGAAACCAACACCCAGATCAAGGGCTTGCTGGAAGCTTTGTTCACACGCCTTCCTCCTCCCTCTTAGATTTTATTTTGTTTTTAAAATCTGTTTATCTGTAATATTTGTTCTACATTGATGTTGTTCTGAACTTTGTATCATTGCTTCTTATCTTTAATATAAATCCTTTTTTAGCTCTGATTATATGTTCTTTTTTATAACTGACAAAAAGGGGGAGAAAGAATAAGATATTTTCAATAACCGTTTACTGAGACAGAAGTCTCAAACATTCTGAACTACTTAACTTCTTTCTTCTGAAAATCTTAAACAGGTATAAAACTCTGATGAAAGACGCAGTTAAATTCTGATGCTCAAAGAATCAAGGAATTAAAGGGAAGTAATCAACTCAGGGGGAGTCTTTCTTCTTAATTATATATTTTTTATTCTTTATTCTTAATTGAAAAATCTGGTTTTTTGTTATCATCAAAAAGGGGGAGATTATTAGAACATAGTTTGATTCTACAACCCTTGATTAGAGTTTTGATGATAACAAATACAAAGAATAAATAAATACAAAGAATATATACAAAAAACCAATATGCACCTTAAAAATATGTTTTATGTATGCAGAAGTTCTGATGGGATCAGTGTGATCGGTGGAAATAGAACTGACTGTTTTGGAATGTTGGTTCGCGTTTGCGTTTCGCAAAATGTCGCGGTAAGCAAGAGTCGCCACCGTCTTTTATTTTCTCCAACAAGGAAAGGACAAAAGCACATCAAAATTCCTTTTCGAGAAGTTTCTCGGGTTCGGGAGGTAGATTATAGAAAGGGAAGGTGTTAGCACCCTTTCTATCTGTGGTTATCCACGGGCTCTTAGGTACTTGCTCACTATGTTTTCAAAATGTTTTGCTTTTCTTGTGTTTGTGGGTTTTAAAAAGGTTTGTTTTGAAAACTTCGATTTAACTCTTGTATCTGTCCTCAAGAGTGTATGAAGTGTTGTTTGAAAACTTTTGTCAGAAAAGTGTAGGTGCGAAAAGTATTTTTGTTTTGAAAGAGCAAGTATCTGAGAACCTATACCTACTCAAAAGAAATTAAGATGTGTAAATGTCCTTTAGACAGTACTATCCCACTATTGAGAAGTAGGTAGCACCGTCGTTGGAGTTTATCGGGTCAATTCGATTATAGGGACATGTGGTCACTAAAGCAATGGTAGGACGCCTTAGCGGTAATCCTAATATCCTAGATCATTTTTTTGTCGAGGCAACTTTGATCTTTTAGACAGGAGGGCGACCTCTAAAACACCATATACTCAATGACCACATTGAGGCAACCAAGTGAGGCGTACCCTAAGAGTGGCATGTGCGACTGTGTCAGGTTTCAGTTATGTTATCTTTGTACATGTTATGGTGAGTTACGATTGATTTTATTTTAAGGATAAGTCTTGTCATGCATATCCTAATTAGCACACATCTAGCAGTTAATAGTTGCGGAAAATAAAGCTAAACTATTACAAGGCGTCGGGTATTTACATCGGCAAAAACAAATCCTTGAAAAGTAAATGCGGGAAATTAAATAAAAGCGATAAAAAGTCCTAATTAAAGCTATTACATCCTCGGAGCAAATACATAATCGAATAAAAATATGAATAAAATAAACATACGCGCGAGAAAAATTGTCTCGGAGAAGTTCTTAGGGTTTTGACCCTTTTTTGAGAAAGAAAGAGATTTTTGTTATTTTGCATTTAATTAAATTAAACCTAGACTAATTAATTAATTAAATAAAAGAAAGATATTTTTTGAGTTTTTATGTTTTTTAGGAAAAAATAAAAAAAAAGAGTCAAAAGTTATTGCAAACCCTAATTCTACACTAATTTTATTTATTGTGAAAATATTAAAATTAACCTAATTAAAAACTAAATTAATTATGTTAGTATTTATTTACAAAAATAACTAATTAAATTTAATAAATAAAAATATTATATTTTTTATGTTTTCTGAATTTATTAAAAAAAAAGTTAATTGTTTTTAGTTAGTAGTTAATTAAAAATTAAATTAAAACAAATTAAATAAAAAAAATAAAAAGAGAAGAGGAAATAAACCCAGGGGGTGCTGGCCCAAATCAGGAGGTGTGTTCTGCAATTTTCAGGCCCAACAATATTCCAGCCACGTTGACTATGGCCATCCCATGCATAGGCGTTGACTGGAGACTATGGTGAGGACTCCACTCTGGCCATTGGATTTGAATTTGAAGACATCTAGCGCTTGGAGGTTAGAGGTGCATGGTAATCTTCATACCTGGAAGTCTATTGGAATATGCACAAGAAAATAATAATAAGAATTTTGGGGGACCTGGGATTCGAACCCAGGTCCCAATAGCCTTTCCATCCACCTACTTGCCAACCCAACTAGCGCGCTTCTTTGTTATTAAAATAAAAGGCAATAATTATATATGAAAACAAACAATATGTTGTACTAAAAATTAAACGCGCGCTTTTTCAAACCCACAAACCAAATGTCCACACGTCATCGTCTTCAACCTTTTTCCTATGTAACTAATATCAAATAGCAGGGGTTTTTAACCCCCACTAACTCCTACAAGGAAAAATAGCTATTAGAAGCACAGTGCATATAAATGTTTCGCGAGGTATGGGTCTTGATCGTCTTGGTCTCACGATCTCAACCATATGTCTCACTGGTCCCAATTTTCCCTGGTTCAGAAAGCCCTAATTTAAAGCTTGGAAACCCTAGAGATTCAGTCATGGCATCTCACGATTCAAGGCATTATAATTCAATTCAACCATTCCATTAGCTTTGTCTGGCCTTTAGCAATGCAAAATAATCATAAAAACATGTTAAATGCGCATGAATTAAGAAATACGATTTTGAATAAAAGGTGCAAACCGTGAAACTGTATTCCTTGATTTCTTGAGCTTTGATACTTGGATTTAATTGCAAATCACTCCTGACACTTCCTACAATGTGTTTGAATGAATAAAGCGCCTTGAATTGGCCTGGAATGCAAGAATAGGTTTTCACTTTTCTTGGAAATTCTTGAAATTGGACAGGGTTGTTTCTGCAGTTTTTTCCCGTGTACTAGGTTAGGGTTTGCTTGCTTGCATATAAGGGAAACAAATTAGGTCAAAAAATTGGATCCAACCCATGTGCATTGATGTTTAAATCTTTGATTGGAAATCAAATATTTTTTATTCTTCATGATTGAACAAGGTTGCCAAAATTGGATTTTTTTTGTATCTTTGGCTTGTGCACGAATTTGCCACAGCATGTTTAGGTCGTATTTGCTTCACAAAAAGATTTAAAAATCAAATCTTGTATTTTCTTATAATTTAAATTAATTAAATGGATTAATATTAATTAAAAATCCAATTAATCAATAAAAAATAAGAAAATAAATCCAATTAATCTTGATGGGTCGTGCATAGGTCATGGGTGAAGTTTCAAGAAGATATTTGAGGCCCATTAGCAAAAAGAAGGTGTTTTGAGCAAAGTTGACTTTTGCAAATTCATAAAAATTTCCCAACTTCTCCAATGCACAACTTGCTCAATTTTAATCATATGACCATGTTCTTGGACATTTTGGAAAGCTCTTGAAATCCTCTAACCAGTGCTTTTGGTCCCATGTCATTTGGATTTACCAATCTCAAGTTATGGCCTTTGACTCAAAGTGTACTTTTGTTGACTTTTGAAATTGACCTATAATGTAAAAATTGGTAACTTCTTGTGAGAGCATTTCTTGAACTTGGAGTGTGAAGATGGATTGTAGGAAATTGCATCCCCTTCAAAATGAGCCTTGGATGGAATTTTTCTGACAAACCATGAAAAAGTTATGCCTTGGTCAAGATACAGTTGACTTTTCTACTGTCCAAAAATAGTAACTTCTTGCATCTTGATGATTTTTGAGCTATTCTTGTGGAATCATGATCAAGACTTGATAAAATGATGATTGTGAGCTCAAAATGAGATGTTGACCAAAAATTCTGACTTTTGACTGCAAAATGACCATTTTGCCCTTGTAGTTGACTGTAGATCAAATGGAGCTTTTGACTGTGCAAGCTGGCACTGTGAGTCTTGAAACTTGGCATGTAGGTGCTTGAGAATGTATATGGGCCTATGAGACTTGATTGAACCATTGAAAACCCCAAATTCCTTGAAAGAACCAAAACCCTAATTTCAGTTGTCCTAGGAGATGGTTTGATTGTCTACCTTTGAGCCTTTTTGAGCAGTTTGAAGATGATTCTTGACAAATCTTGAGGAATATGGGAGGGAAAATTTTGGGGTACAACAGTTTCCCCTGTTCAATCTTCTTATATATGAGGATATAGATTGGCTTGTGTGCCTTTCGTGATCCGAAGGTGGAGGATGATTGAACACTAAAGTGCCCAGAAATTTGCACTCGCATGGTGTAGTATCAGTAATGTGATGTCGGGAATGGGCTTACCGATGCCATTTGGAGAGATGATGGGTAGGAGGATGGGCTTATAGACGCCACCTGTAGATTGTTGGTTGGTAGTTTTGTCTTCGTTGACGGGTTGTCTTTATTGACAGGTTGTCTTCATTGACGGGTTGTCTTCATTGACGAGTTGTCTCTATTGACGGGTTGTCTTCATTGACAGGTTGTCTTCATTGACAGGTTGTCTTCATTGACGGGTTGTCTTCATTGACGGGTTTGCATCAGAAAAACCTTTAGGAATCAACTTAGCTGATTTTGTCTCCATTGACTGCGTTCGGATCAGAAAAATCTTTAGGAATCGACTTAGTTGATTTTGTCTCCATTGATTGGATCTGCCTCAGAAAAATCTTTAGGAATTGATTTAACTGGTTTTGTCTCCATTGACTACGTTCGGATCAGAAAAATCTTTAGGAATCGACTTAGCTGATTTTGTCTCCATTTACTGGCTCTGCCTCAGAAAAATCTTTAGGAATCGATTTAACTGGTTTTGTCTCCATTGACTGGCTTCAGAAAAATCTTTAAGAATCGATTTAACTGGTTTTGTCTCCATTGACTGTCTTCAGAAAAATCTTTAGGAATCGATTTAACTAGTTTTGTCTCCATTGACTGGCTTCAGAAAAATCTTTAGGAATCGATTTAACTGGTCTTGTCTCCATTGACTGGCTTTGCCTCAGAAAAATCTTTAGGAATCGATTTAACTTATTTTGTCTCCATTGACTGGCTTTGCCTCAGAAAAATCTTTAGGAATCGATTTAACTGATTTTGTCTTTATTGACTGAATCGTCTTCTTTGACTGGATTGTCTCTTTTGACTGGATTGTCTCTTTTGACTGGATTGTCTCTTTTGACTGGATTTGTCTCCTTTGACTGGATTAGCATCAGAAAAATCTTTAGGAATCGATTTATCTGGTTTTGTCTCCTTTGACATAGCTGAGCATTTAACTGCATCTTTCCTGAAAGGTAAAGGTCAGTCGTATGCAATGCATGATATGGATCAAGCAATGATGTTCTCAACATAAATGAGATTGTATGATATGACGCGTATATGCATGTATCATGATGTATGAAAATGTGATGTTTTAGCTGGGGAAAATAAATCTCGGATAGCTGCTGGAGAATGGAGTTGAATTCTTCGTTTCCGCTGGGGATGATGAACGAAGATGATTGTGTGAATAAACCTGTAGGAGAAGATGACTCTGTTGGGGAATAATCTTGATGAAGAGATTACTCTGCGGGGAATTGCTCTGTGGGGAAGAGATGTTCTGCTGAGATTTTAACGATAACTCCGCTGGGGATTCCGTTGATAAGCTCTATTGGGGATTTTGATGATGAACTTCGCTGGGGATAGAAAGAACTCCGTTGGGGATAGAAAGAACTTTGCTGAGGATGACCCAGTTAGACTCTTGTGGGGATAATCTCTGAATATGGCTGGGGAGATACATTTGCGCTCTGCAGGGGACAAGCTTCCAGAATCTACTGGGTAAGATGATTCAACTCCGGCGGGGAAGCTTTTTAGACTGCGCTAGGAAAAGGCTCCACTGGGGGTATCCTGTATTCCGCCGGGGAACATTCTTATATTTCGTTGACGAATATTAAGACTGCCGGGGATGCTTGCTGAGGAATATCTGTATACTCCGCTGGGGAATATTAAGGCCTACTGGGGATACCCAACTTTTTGGGACTGATGGTAGACCAACTCTGCTTGGGGAGAGTATTGTTGATTTGTTCATAGTGGCAAGTCTCAGTGGGGAGAGCTATCTTTACTGTCTTAACCTGCGGGGAGTGAAGGTATCTTGATCATATTCTTCAGCCGAACCTACCTTGGTATCTTGGTGGACAGAGCAACTAGATCGCTTAGACAATTCTTATTTCCCCTACTTCTGATATCACCCGTAATTAGTCCTTTGTTTCGTATGCAAATATTTATGAACAGCAATTAATGTCAAATGCATATATCAAAAATGAACATTGGACGTTCTTTGCAAGACAAAACAGATAAAGGAAAAACAATTTGCAATTTGTCTGAAAAAAATGAGACTTGTATTGATTTTGAAGTTTGCCCGTAAATAGGCGTTTTGTACAAGAGGCTGATGTCCTAGTAAGAGAATGCCGCCGAGCAAATATGGATTTATACAATTTGTAGAAAGAAAACAAAACAGCTATGTGAAAAATCCCACTGGGTTCCAACTCTGATATCGCCTTTATGTCTTCAAGCGTCTCATCACTTTGCTGCTTAGTTGAAGAGGAATTTGATTGATTGGTGCCTTCCGAGCCTGATGGTCGATACCGAAGTCTGGATGCAAGGTGATCCAATGAGACATAGTATTACGCTTATCCCTAATTTTTTCCTGGACCGCCCTTTCGGATTTTCAGTCCACCGGGATACCCATTTTTGCCCAAGCCGCCTTTTCAGGTTTTCGACTTGCTGGGTGTACAAATTTTTTTATTTTCATCCCTTATTTTTGCCCGAACCCTTTTGGTTCGCCGGGAAGCCCTTATTTTTTCCTAGGCCAGTCAACCTAGCGGGTCTTTAATCATGCGTAGTATCTTTTTACTATGTCTGCATTGGCGGGGTGAGGAAGGTCGTCACCATCCATGGTGGTTAGAATCATTGCTCCTCCTGAGAAGATGTTCTTAACCACAAATGGCCCTTCGTACGTAGGGGTCCATTTTCCCCTGGGATCACTTTGAGGTAGAATAATGCGCTTGATTACCAGGTCCCCGACTTGATACTCTTGTCGTCTGACTTTCTTGTTAAATTCCTTGATCATCCGTTTTTGGTACGCCTGACCATGACAAATAGCAGTGAGTCTCTTTTCGTCGATTAGGTTTAGTTGATCAAGCCGGGTCTGGATCCAATCATCTTCTCTTAAACCTACATCCTTCATTATCCGAAGAGAGGGTATCTGAACTACAATGGGCAGGACTGCCTCCATGCCGTATACCAAGGAGTAGGGTGTTGCCCCTGTTGACGTCCGTGCTGAGGTACGGTATCCATGAAGAGAAAATGGTAATATCTCGTGCCAATCTTTGTAGGTCACTGTCATCTTCTGCACAATCTTCTTAATGTTCTTATTAGCCGCTTCTACAGCCCCATTCATCTTCGGCCGGTAGGGAGAAGAGTTATGGTGTTGTATCTTGAATTGCTCGCAGAGCTCAGTGATCATCTTATTGTTAAGATTGGTACCATTATCCATAATGATCCTCTCTGGTACACCGTATCGACAGATCAGGTTGTGCCGAATGAACTGTGCCACGACGTTCTTGGTTATGTTGGCAAAGGAAGTTGCTTCAACCCACTTCATAAAGTAATCAATCGCTACCAGGATGAATCGATTCCCGTTGGATGCCGTAGGTCTGATCTCGCCGATCATATCAATGCCCCACATTGCAAAAGGCCAAGGTGATGTCAAGACGTTCAAAGGAACTGGAGGAATGTGCACCTTATCAGCATAGATCTGGCACTTGTGACATGTCCGAGAATGCTGATAACAGTCGGCTTCCATTGTGGACCAGTAATATCCTGCCCGAAGGATTTTCTTTGCCATGGTATGTCCACTGGAGTGAGTTCCGAAGGTACCTTCATGCAGCTCTGCCATGATCCTTTCTGCTTCAATCTTATCCATACAACGCAGTAAGGTTGAATCATGGTTTCGTTTGTAAAGAATGTCATTACTGAGGAAGAACTTTGCCGCGAACCTTCTCAAAAACTTCTTGTCATTAACAGATGCACCCTCGAGGTATTCTTGAGCTTCAAGGTACCTCTTTACTTCATGATACCAGGGTTTTTCTGTTACCTCTTCGGCCTCAAGATCACAGCAATGTGCAGGTTCATCCAATTTCCAAATAATGATCCGGGGAGCCTCGTTGTCCCATTTGACTTTGAACATAGAAGACATCGTAGCTAGCGCGTCCGCCAACTGATTTTCCTCTCTTGGGAAGTGTTCAAAGGTTATTTCCTCGAAGTGGGGAAGCAACGTCAATACATACTCCTTGTAAGGAATAAGATTTGGGTGTTTCGTATCCCACTCGCCTTTGATCTGACTGATCACGAGAGCGGAATCTCCGAAGACACTCAGAAACTTGATCCTAAGGTCAATTGCAGCTCGAAGACCCATGATGCATGCTTCATACTCCGCCATGTTGTTGGTGCAGTTGAAACATAGTTGAGCGGTAAGTGGAGTATGAGAGCCTTTAGGAGATATGATCACAGCGCCAATACTGTTACCCAAAGCATTTGAGGCTCCGTCAAAGTGCATAGACCATCGGGATCCTTGCTCAGGTCCTTCATCCGGCCCAGGTATTTCGTAATCAGTCACTACCATGATATTATCGTCTGGAAATTCAAAGTTCATAGACTGGTAGTCATCCACTGCCTGATGTGCCAAATGGTCTGCCAATACACTTCCCTTGATTGCTTTTTGAGTCGTGTACTGGATGTCATATTCAGTCAAGATCATCTGCCATCTTGCTATTCTTCCGGACAAGGCAGGATTTTCGAAGATATACTTGATTGGGTCCATTTTTGAAATCAACAGAGTAGTGTGAGTCAACATATACTGTCTCAGCCGGCGAGCAGCCCATACCAAAGCGCAGCAAGTTTTCTCGAGCAGTGAGTATCGGGTCTCACAGTCGGTAAACTTTTTGCTAAGGTAATAAACAGCGTGCTCTTTTCGGCCAGACTCGTCATGCTGACCTAGCACACACCCCATTGAGTTGTCCAGTACTGTCAAGTATAAGATTAGAGGTCTCCCTTTAACCGGTGGCATAAGAATGGGTGGCTCTTGGAGATACTCTTTGATTCTTTCGAAAGCAGCCTGACATTCATCGTTCCAACGTACTACTTGATCTTTCTTCAGTAGCTTGAAGATTAGTTCACAAGTAGCAGTTAGGTGTGAGATGAATCGGGCAATGTAGTTCAATCGTCCTAGAAAGCCTCTGACTTCCTTCTCTGTCTTGGGAACTGGCATCTCTTGTATGGCTTTCACTTTGGCAGGGTCCACTTGAATACCTTTATCGCTTACGATGAAACCTAGTAGTTTTCCAGATCTCACCCCGAAGGTGCACTTGTTCGGGTTTAGTCTCAGCTTGTACAACTTCAACCGGTCAAACAGCTTATGTAGATGGTCAAGGTGTTCTTCCTCAGTTTGGGACCTTGCAATCACATCGTCGACGTATACTTCAATCTCATGATGGATCATGTCATGAAACAAAGCAACCATGGCACGCTGATATGTTGCCCCAGCATATTTCAACCCAAAAGGCATGACCTTGTAACAAAAGGTGCCCCACTGAGTAACAAAGGTGGTCTTCTCCATGTCTTCAGGAGCCATCTTTATCTGATTATAACCGGAGAAACCGTCCATGAAGGAGAATACCTTATGCTGAGCAGTGTTGTCAACCAGAACGTCGATGTGAGGCAGAGGGAAGTCATCCTTAGGGCTTTCCCTGTTCAAATCCATGTAGTCAACACACATTCGGACCTTACCATCTTTCTTCGGCACTGGAACCACATTGGCAACCCACTGAGGGTAAGAAGTTACTGCTAGAAAACCGGCATCAAATTGTTTCATAACCTCAGCTTTGATTTTCTCGGACATCTCGGGGCGCATACGGAGAACCTTCTGTTTTACCGGAGGGCATTCTTCCTTGGTAGGCAGATGATGAACCACAATGTCAGTATCCAGCCCAGGCATATCTTCGTAGGACCAGGCAAAGATTTCCACGTAGTCATGCAGCATCTGAGTCAACTGTTGTTTCACACTAAGCTCCAGATTGGCACCAATCTTGACTTCTTTTCTGTCTGTCTCAGTACCCAGATTTACTGTTTCCACCGACTCTTCATGTGGCTTAATGGCCCTCTCTTCCTGGATTAACAGTCTTGAAAGCTCACCAGGCACTTCACAATCATCTTCACCTTCGTCTTCGGCTAAGTTGATCGGATTTTCGAAGTTATAACTGGCAGTAGCAGAGTCGTTACCAGTGAGATCCAGAGTGGATTGGGACCTGTATATGTGAGTGTGTGTAAATAGCTGTTTTGCAATATATAATAAAGAAAGACAAGGAGAGCAAGATTTGAAATGCAAAAAAACATCCAATACTTTTATTAATGATATATAAAAATGGCACACAAAAGCCCTCACAAATGAAGCCACGGTGCCCCGGGTAAGACATCGGGCCATAAAGTTTCACAATATTGTCTGTTACAAATTCAAAACAAAGGAGTTCATTACTGAGTAACAAAAGTAATCGGGACGAAGTCTTTCGCTGTCTAGTTGTTTGGTTCACCGTTGGTCGTAGGGTAGATCTAGCTGTCGAATTCAAACTCCTCCACATCATCTTCGATGGCATTTACTCCATGCTTGGGCATGGGGGCTGTTACAACATTAGGCCTCTCGGGCGCCTCGAACTCAACCTCCTTTGAATCGATCAGGTCCTAAACCTTATTCTTCAAGGTCCAGCAATCATCCATATTATGCTCCGGGCTATCAGAGTGATAAGCGCAGTGGGCGTTAAGATTGTACTTTGGGGATGTAGTATTCGGATTCTTTGGGGCTTCCCTTAGAGTTACCAAATTGGTTGTCAGTAACTGTGGCAATATCTGGGACAAGGTCATACTGAGTCGAGTGAACTGCCTCCTAGGTCTCTCACCCCTTTGTTGGTTGTGATGCTGAGGAGAACTGGCAGGTTTTGAAATAACCACCGCGTTGACAGCTTGGCGGTGTTCAGATCTATTTGGTCTCCTTGAACCATAGACAGCACTAGATTCTTTCTTGAACGTCTTCTTTTCAGCGCTCGAGGAGGCACCTTTCTGTATCTTCCCAGACTTGATACCAGCTTCAATTCTCTCCCCAATCAAGATAAGGTCTGTAAACCCGGCTGAAGAGTTTCCAATCAAATGGTTGAAGAACGGACCAGACAGGGTCCCCAAAAACATATCAACAAGTTCACTGTCAGTTAGAGGTGGCTGCACCCTTCCAGCCAGGTCTCTCCATTTTTGAGCATATTCCTTAAATACTTCGCCCATCCCTATTGACATACACTGGAGTTGGGTACGCGTAGGAGCGAGGTCAGAATTATATTGATACTTCTTATAGAACGCAGTAGCCAAATCTTCCCAGTTACGAATACTGGCTCCATCCAGCTGATAGAACCACTCGAGTTGAGTCCCTGAAAGACTGTCCTGGAAGAAATGGATCCACAAATTCTTGTCAGCAGTGTAAGGTTGGATCTTCCTTACATATGACCGGAGGTGCAGCTTTGGGCAGGAGGCTCCTTCATATTTGGCAAAGGCAGGTGCCTTGAATTTATGGGGAATCACCACCCCAGAGGATAAGCCTAGGTCTCCGAAGTCCAACCCGGGCACATTCTGTATCTCCATGGCGCTCAAGTGGTCCTCCAACTGTTTATACCTATCCTCAGCAGGAGGATACTGTTCTTCATCATAATCCGTCTCGTTGTCGGAGACTACGGGACTAGGAACCCTTCTCTCTTGGGGGTTGTCTTTCCCTACAGAGGAGGTGGTCAGATCAACCTCATTCTGTAGTCCATTCCCAAACCTGCGTCCAGTGTTGAACAAGACGGTCCTCTTCTTCTTCTTCTTCCTCTCTTTCAGAATCAGAGTCTTCAAATCCTGTTGACCCTGGGCTAGGCTCATAACCAACTCTTGGAACTGGGCATTCTGGGCCTGGAGGGCCTTGATAGCTTGTTCAGTGGAAGGTTCAGTGGACATGATGATTGCTGAAATAAACAGCGAAGAAGATAAGTGACCTGTAAAAGGGTACCTGTTATGCATATGATGAAATGAAATGCGTATGATTTATGTTTTCAAAGACAATCGGGATTCAAATTTGTAGAAAAAAAGGGAACACACTTTATTAGATTTAAACTTCGGAATTTAAATTGTTCAACGAATTGCCTTTAGGCGTTACAGGAATGAAAATACTGAAAAGTAAATAAAAGCTGTAAAAGAAACATCAAAGGTCCATCAATGCTCCCATGGCCTCTTCTTCTCAGTGCGGATATAGTCATTCAGGATCCGCTCGTTCTCCAATTGCTTCGTCAGCTTTTCGATCTTCTGTTCCTGTTCATTGAACCTTTCCCGATAAGAATCCCGTTCTTCCTGTAGTTGCGTCCAAGACCTCTTTAGTGTGCCAACATCAGTGGGTGTATAAGGATGAAGAATAGTTAGGGGAACCCCGTCTTTATCAGCAATTTCAAGAGTAATAGGCATGACAGCTTCGTAGGGCATACCTAACTTATGGGCACTGATGTGGACCCATCTGAAATATGACTCCATTGGCAGAGAAGTTTTTGGTCCCAACTCATGTGGGTCAGCTTTGTGAACTCTATCCCAAGCCCTGATGAATCTACGACGCAGCTCGTCGCTATCTACCTGAAAATCAAAGACGATATGAGGTATCAACATCTCATGAGGCCCTTCTCTTCTGGCTCTTCCAAACTGACAGAGAGCTAAGCATGGGTTATAAGAGATTCCACCACGGGTTTCGAGCAATGGAACATTAGGATACTCTCCACAACAATCAATGACGGCCACCTCATCTAAGCCTCTGAGAGTCCAAATAATGTATTTATCAGTAAGAGACATTATCATATGAGCCCAGCCCCTTCCTTCTTTGTTCTTCAGCACGAACTTAGGGAGGTGCGAAGTAAACCACCTCGCCAATAAAGGAGCACAACACATCAAAGTTCCCCGTCTTCGGGCAGTACGAGTATAGAGCTGATAAAGGATATCACCCAAGAGAGTGGGCACAGGATTCCGAGAGATGAAGATCCTTATGGCATTAACATCAACAAAGGTGTCAGGATTTGGAAACAATACCAGACCATAGATTAAAAGAGCCAGAATGTCCTCGTACGCTTGAAAGTCTAAGTTATTCCAGAAACCATTAGCTTTGCCAACCAGAAATTTAGCCAAAAAGCCCTTAACTCCACTTCTAGTCTCCCAGTTAGCCATTACCTCCCCTTTGGTTAAGTGAAGGGCTGCAGCAATCTCTTCAGGCCTGAGAGCCTTTTCCCAACCAGTAAATGGAGTATGTTCCAAGATAGAGATACCAAGCAATTCAGAGAATTCTTCCAGGGTAGGGACCAGCTGGAAGTCTTGAAAGGTGAAGCAATGGTATAGCGGATCATAAAACTGGACCAGGACACTCATCAACTGTTGGTCCCACTTTGAGGTGACTAAACCGAGAAGAGAACCATGCCTCCTGATGAAGGAAGTAGTGTTTAGAATCCTGTCAACCAATTCTTTAAGCAAAGTAGGTGGTTGAACAAAGTTGAGTCGGATAGTATTCCTACGCATGGGCATCATGATGTCCTACAAAACAAAGCAAAGATGAAACCCTTTTGTCTTTGAAATGGGTTAGTCCTTATGCAGGATGTATGCAATGTTATGATGTTATGATGTCATGATAAAGGCACACCACAAGTATTCACAAAAGGCAAACATGGTAAAGGCACACAAGTCACACAAGACAGCCCTTAGAGTTCAGGCTGGCATGAAGTTTAGGTACTACCCTCTTTCAGTTTCAGTTGGTTAAGACCTGTCCTAAGAATAGTAGTCGGGTTCTAGAGGATCTCAATATCATTGACTACCCTCGATTGGTCATAATTCCAGTTTGGCAACCTTTTCTTGTAGCCGGAACCATCGCGAGAGTTTAGCCTCAATGAGTGTAGCATATTGCTACTGTTCTATGGCCAAGTTGGTCGATTTAAGGTTCTAAGGTCAGTTGGTGCTTAATGACTCCTCAGAAGACCCATGTTCTCCTCGTTCCAACACAAGGGATATCGGTACAGACCAAGGTGTCACACCAACGTAGCTACTGCTTCACCCGTGTTGGTCTACGTCGGACAGGTCCCTCACAGTTTATTGCTACTTACCTAAAAAGGGGTACCCCAGATCCGGGTTAGGATCTATAAAACTCCGATACAAACCCACTAAATTAAAGTATACAAGGCATACAATTGAAAACATAGTGGTCTAATCCTAAGGTACACCTCACTTATAAAATTCCCCAGCAGAGTCGCCAGTTCTGTGATCGGTGGAAATAGAACTGACTGTTTTGGAATGCTGGTTCGCGTTTGTGTTTCGCAAAATGTCGCGGTAAGCAAGAGTCGCCACCGTCTTTTATTTTCTCCAACAAGGAAAGGACAAAAGCACAGCAAAATTCCTTTTCGAGATGTTTCTCGGGTTCGGGAGGTAGATTATAGAAAGGGAAGGTGTTAGAACCCTTTCTATCTGTGGTTATCCATGGGCTCTTAGGTACTTGCTCACTATGTTTTCAAAATGTTTTTCTTTTCTTGTGTTTGTGGGTTTTAAAAAGTTTTGTTTTGAAAACTTCGATTTAACTCTTGTATTTGTCCTCAAGAGTGTATGAAGTGTTGTTTGAAAACTTTTGTCAGAAAAGTGTAGGTGCGAAAAGTATTTTTGTTTTGAAAGAGCAAGTATCTGAGAACCTCTACCTACTCAAAATAAATTAAGCTGTGTAAATGTCCTTTAGACAGTACTATCCCACTATTGAGAAGTAGGTAGCACCATCGTTGGAGTTTGTCGGGTCAATTCGATTATAGGGACATGTGGTCACTAAAGCAATGGTAGGACGCCTTAGCGGTAACTCTAATGTCCTAGATCATTTTTTTGTCGAGGCAACCGTTTCGAGGCAACTTTGATCTTTTAGACAGGAGGGTGACCTCTAAAACACCATATACTCAAAGACCACGTCGAGGCAACCAAGTGAGGCGTACCCTAAGAGTGGCATGTGTGAGTGTGTCAGGATTCAGTTATGTTATCTTTGTACATGTTATGGTGAGTTACGATTGATTTTATTTTAAGGATAAGTCTTGTCATGCATAGCCTAATTAGCACACATCTAGCAGTTAATAGTTGTGGAAAATAAAGCTAAACTATTACAAGGCGTCGGGTATTTACATCGCCAAAAACAAACCCTTAAAAAGTAAATGCGGGAAATTAAATAGAAGCAATAAAAAGTCCTAATTAAAGCTATTACATCCTCGGAGCAAATACATAATCGAATAAAAATATGAATAAAATAAACATACGCGCGAGAAAAATTGGCTCGGAGAAGTTCTTAGGGTTTTGACCCTTTTTTGAGAAAGAAATAGATTTTTGTTATTTTGCATTTATTTAAATTAAACCTAGACTAATTAATTAATTAAATAAAAGAAAGATATTTTTTTGAGTTTTTATGTTTTTTAGGAAAAAATAAAAAAAGAGTCAAAAGTTATTGCAAACCCTAATTCTACACTAATTTTATTTATTGTGAAAATATTAAAATTAACCTAATTAAAAACTAAATTAATTATGTTAGTATTTATTTACAAAAATAACTAATTAAATTTAATAAATAAAAATATTATATTTTTTATGTTTTCTGAATTTATTAAAAAAAATGTTAATTGTTTTTAGTTAGTAGTTAATTAAAAATTAAATTAAAATAAATTAAATAAAAAAAATAAAAAGAGAAGAGGAAATAAACCCAGGGGGTGCTGGCCCAAATCAGGAGGTGTGTTCTGCAATTTTCAGGCCCAACAATATTCCAGCCACGTTGACTATGGCCATCCCATGCATAGGCGTTGACTGGAGACTATGGTGAGGACTCCACTCTGGCCATTGGATTTGAATTTGAAGACATCTGGCGCTTGGAGGTTAGAGGTGCATGGTAATCTTCATACCTGGCAGTCTATTGGAATATGCACAAGAAAATAATAATAAGAATTTTGGGGGACCTGGGATTCGAACCCAGGTCCCAATAGCATTTCCATCCACCTGCTTGCCAACCCAACTAGCGCGCTTCTTTGTTATTAAAATAAAAGGCAATAATTATATATGAAAACAAACAATATGTTGTACTAAAAATAAAACGCGCGCTTTTTCAAACCCACGAACCAAATGTCCACATGTCATCGTCTTCAACCTTTTTCCTGTGTAACTAATATCAAATAGCGGGGGGTTTTAACCCCCACTAAATCCTGCAAGGAAAAATAGCGATTAGAAGCACAGTGCATATAAATGTTTCGCGAGGTATGGGTCTTGATCGTCTTGGTCTCACGATCTCAACCATATGTCTCACTGGTCCCAATTTTCCCTGGTTCAGAAAGCCCTAATTTAAAGCTTGGAAACCCTAGAGATTCAGTCATGGCATCTCACGATTCAAGGCGTTATAATTCAATTCAACCATTCCATTAGCTTTGTCTGGCCTTTAGCAATGCAAAACAATCATAAAAACATGTTAAATGTGCATGAATTAAGAAATATGATTTTGAATAAAAGGTGCAAACCGTGAAACTGTATTCTTTGATTTCTTGAGCTTTGATGCCTGGATTTAATTGCAAATCACTCCTGACACTTCCTGCAATGTGTTTGAATGAATAAAGCGCCTTGAATTGGCCTGGAATGCAAGAATAGGTTTTCACTTTTCTTGGAAATTCTTGAAATTGGACAGGGTGGTTTCTGCAGTTTTTTCCCGTGTACTAGGTCAGGGTTTGTTTGCTTGCATATAAGGGAAACAAATTAGGTCAAAAAATTGGATCCAACCCATGTGCGTTGATGTTTAAATCTTTGATTGGAAATCAAATATTTTTTATTCTTCATGATTGAACAAGGTTGCCAAAATTGGATTTTTTTTGTATCTTTGGCTTGTGCACGAATTTTCCAGCATGTTTAGGTCATATTTGCTTCACAAAAAGATTTAAAAATCAAATCTTATATTTTCTTATAATTTAAATTAATTAAATGGATTAATATTAATTAAAAATCCAATTAATCAATAAAAAATAAGAAAATAAATCCAATTAATCTTGATGGGTCGTGCATAGGTCATGGGTGAAGTTTCAAGAAGAGATTTGAGGCCCATTAGCAAAAAGAAGGTGTTTTGAGCAAAGTTGACTTTTGCAAATTCATAAAAATTTCCCAACTTCTCCAATGCACAACTTGCTCAATTATAATCATGTGACCATGTTCTTGGACATTTTGTAAAGCTCTTGAAGTCCTCTAACCAGTGCCTTTGGTCCCATGTCATTTGTATTTACCAATCTCAAGTTATGGCCTTTGACTCAAAGTGTACTTTTGTTGACTTTTGAAATTGACCTATAATGTAAAAATTGGTAACTTCTTGTGAGAGCATTTCTTGAACTTGGAGTGTGAAGATGGATTGTAGTAAATTGCATCCCCTTCAAAATGAGCCTTGGATGGAATTTTTCTGACAAACCATAAAAAAGTTATGCCCTGGTCAAGATACAATTGACTTTTCTACTGTCCAAAAATAGTAATTTCTTGCATCTTGATGATTTTTGAGCTATTCTTGTGGAATCATGATCAAGACTTGATCAAATGATGATTGTGAGCTCAAAATGAGATGTTGACCAAAAATTCTGACTTTTGACTACAAAATGACCATTTTGCCCTTGCAGTTGACTGTAGATCAAATGGAGCTTTTGACTGTGCAAGCTGGCACTGTGAATCTTGAAACTTGGCATGTAGGTGCTTGAGAATGTATATGGGCCTATGAGACTTGATTGAACCATTGAAAACTCCAAATTCCTTGAAAGAACCAAAACCCTAATTTCAGTTGTCCTAGGAGATGGTTTGACTGTCTACCTTTGAGCCATTTTGAGCAGTTTGAAGATGATTCTTGACAAATCTTGAGGAATATGGGAGGGAAAATTTTGGGGTACAACAATCAGCATTAGAAGATAAGCTTTAAAGTATTACATGCTGAAGCAATCAGATTGTACGCTGAAGATTGGTGACCAGAACATGCGCTTAATTACAACAAACTCTGATTCTAAACTAAGACACATCAACCAAGTCATCAATATTCTGAAGCGTCATCGGCAATTAAGGGTAGAAGACTCTGAAGCGTTACTGATCATTCAAGGAAGAATTAATGCCAACGGCTTTTTCAGACAAGATCTTCTACAAAAGGAAAGTGTGTTATTAACGTTAAACGTGTTTTATGGACAACGTCTTTGCCTTGCCTATATAAACTAGTCTGCTTGCAAAAAGAAGTACGTACGTACGCATACATCAATTTACAGAGAATTCCAAACCACGCATATTCAAGCTCTAGCAAATTTATTTTATTCTAAGCTTAACCTGTGTAATTTATCACAGTTGTGATAAACTGTTTTGTTAGAAAACAACAACACATTCTTGTTCAATTATTTGTAAAAGCTTTTCTTGAGATTAACCGGATTGTGGTTGTACTCAAGAAGACTTTAACAGTTGTTAAAGTAGCTATTGTAATCTTTTGAGATTAGTGGATTAAGACCTCGTTGGAGAGAGGCGAAATCACCTTGACGGGTGGACTGGAGTAGTTTGAGATCAAACGAACCAGGATAAAAATACTGTGTCATTAAGCTGATTTTGATCCAAGTTTTTCAATTAAACCCCCCTTCTTGTGTTTTTCACATCTTCATACCGCGACTCACAATCAGTGAACTTTAATCTGAGGTAATAAATGGTGAACTCTTTCTTTCCCGTTTCATCCTGTTGTCCCAAAATACAACCCATGGATTTATCCAACACGGTTAGATACATAATCAACGGTCTTCCATCTACGGAAGGGTGCAAAATAGGAGGTTCAAGCAGATACTCTTTAATACTTTTGAATGCCTTTTGGAAGTCATTCGTCCACACACAACCCTGATCTTTCTTTAACAACTTAAAGATCGGTTCATACGTTGCGGTCATGTGGGAAATAAATCTGGAGATATAATTCAAACGCCCGAGGAAACCCCTGACTTGCTTTTTAGTTCTTGGTGCTGGAATCTCTTGAATTGCTTTGACTTTGTCAGGGTCAACTTAAATTCCTTTCTTGCTAACAATAAAACCCAACAATTTCCCGGATCTGACTTCGAAGGTGCATTTATTTGGATTCAAGCGGAGACGATACTTCCTCGAACGCTGAAACAACTTTAACAAATCCTCTATATGCCCTTCTTCAGTCTGGGATTTGGAAATCATATCATCAACATATACTTCGATTTCTTTGTGCATCAGATCATGGAATAGGGTTGTCATAGCCCTCTGGTACGTTGCACCAGCATTCCTCAACCCGAAGGGCATCACTCTGTAACAGAATGTTCCCCAGGGTGTGATAAACGTTGTTTTTTCCATGTCCTCTGGAGCCATTCTTATTTGATTATACCCGGAAAATCCGTCCATGAAAGAGAATACCTTGAATTTTGTTGTGCTATCCACTAACATATCAATGTGAGGCAATGGAAAATCATCTTTTAGACTAGCTTTATTAAGATCTTTGTATTCTACGCACATGCGGACTTTTCCGTCTTTTTTCGGCACTGGGACAATATTGGCAATCCATTGAGGATACACTGACGTCACAAGAAAACCAACATTAATCTGCTTTAGGACCTCCTCTTTGATCTTTACTTCCATATCCGGGTGGGTTCTTCTCAACTTTTGTTTAACTGGCAAACACTCTGGCCTCAACAGCAAACGATGCTCGACAACGTCTGTATCTAGACCAGGCATATCTTGATAAGACCAAGAAAAAATATCCACGTATTCTTTCAACAGCTCAATCAACCCGTTCTTTACATCATGATGCAACAGTGCTCCAATCTTGACCTCCTTCAGATCTTCTTCTGAACCCAAATTAACTACTTCCAAAGGCTCTTTGTATGGTTGAATGGTATTTTCCTCGTGCTCAAGCAACCGTGAGACCTCTTCTGGAATCTCATCATAATCTTCTTCTTCAGCCCCAAACACAGGACATTCAAAGTTGGGAGAGGGTGCAGTGTCATTGTATTCAACGGGTTTTTTAATTAATCTGCACATGTGATTTATGATTGCTTTTAGAAACTGACACATATAACAAGTGATCATGCAGACTAATTTTCAGTTATTATTTATTTTGAAAGGTTTTTTTTTATTATTACCATTTCCCAAGAAAAAGGCAAAAAATAAAAGACATAATTTGGAAGCAAAGACAACTTTTATTAATGATCTTGACATTTATAGCAAACAGGTAAGCCCTACAACATCGATACTTCCACCTTGGGCAGAGTGAAAGTTTTTCAAAAGAAAGAAACAGATTAACAAAACAAATTACTTTGAAATATGTATGCAAGAAGGAACATCAATGGTGACCCAGTTCTGAACTCGGACTCCATGCGTCACGTAATTCGGTGCTTCCTGCTCTGCTTCATCCTCTTCAACGACATTAATTCCAGAACCAAACGGATGGAGGTAGCCTCCGCTGCGGAAAACGTCATGATAATTATTCGCAGAAGACCTCAACTTCAGACTTTCGCCTTTGCCATTCTTTGAAGAGAAACCCAAACCAGCTCTGTTTTTGTTCACGGGTGGATCCACAAGTCGTCCCCAAACTGCATTATGACCATTGCGCACAACCTACTGCGCATCTTTCAGCGAAACCACGGAATTCTCATTCTTCCTTATGTTGCCAATGGATAGGGCATGGAACTGGGTTCCAACAACATCCTCATCCGCTTCTATAATACTGAAAGAGGGTAGATGGGATATTAACAACGCCTGCTCCCCATTTACGATTACTACTTTCCCTTCAAGCACAAACTTTAGCTTCCGATGCAGAGTTGAAGTGACAACCCCTGCTTCGTGTATCCATGGCCGTCCTAGCAAACAACTATATGTGGGGATGATGTCCATTACCTGGAAAGTTATCAAGAACAAGTGTGGTCCTATATGGATGGGTAAGTCCACTTCACCGATGACAGATTTCCTCGACCCATCAAAAGCCTTCACAATGATGCCACTCGGGCGCATAGGTGTTCCCTGATACTTTAACTTCATAAGAGTACTTCTTGGTATAACATTCAACGCGGATCCTTTATCAATTAGCACATTGGACAGCGAATCATTCTTGCAATTCATAGATATATGGAGGGCCAGGTTGTGATTCCTCCCTTCATCTGGTCACTCATCATCACAAAAACTCAAGTTGTTACACGACGTAATGTTTCCAATCACGTTGCTGAATTGATACAACGACATGTCATTCTCTACAAAAGCTTGGTCTAGTACTCTCATCAGTGATTCTCTATGAGCGAAGGAATTCATCAATAAAGCTAGGATGGATATCTTTGAAGGAGTCTGCAATAGATGATCTATAATTTTGTAGTCACTCATTTTAATTATTTTCAAGATATCATCCACTTCTTTCTCCAATGTAGCTCCACTAGTCTCTCCTGCAACCTTCTTAGGCTCATCATTCTCAGCAATTTTCTTTCCAGCAACAACATCTTTTCAAATAACTGGTGCAAACACACGACCATTATGGGTCACCCTACTATTATCAGCTATATTTCCAACATCTGGCATCGGCTGGATGGGACATCTTCCAAGATTGTAGTGTTGTATTTGTATGGCACAACCTTGTCTGATTTATAGGGAACAGGTCCTGGCAGACTAGTTACCAATGGGGTAATAACTGGTTTGCTATGGTACTCCACCTCAAGGTGCGCGGGTGCACTAAAACAAGGTACGGTGACATTTACACCTTCCTCGACACAATAAGCTTTCAATAGATCACTTCCGGTAAACAAATCTTCGTCTGAAGAGAAATACTCATCCGTGGAGGCATATTCTTCCTTTGACTTTTCTCCCATCAAACAAACTTCGACCATATCAACCTCGTGATAATCATCTCTCTGACCTGTGATCTTGATAGTCCCATTGTCTAATAGAAATTGAACACCCTCTCTTACAACAGAACATCCTCGGGGGTCTCGGCAGCAAACTATGCAAGATCCATATTGGTGTTCCACCTATCCAACAGTATGGCAGAAAGTGGCATGCAACTGTACGAGATCTTCATTCAAATGTTCCACATCAAAAATTCTGAATTCACCAGGACATCCAGAAACCATATTCAATTCCTCTTCATACTCTGCCCTAGGCCTGATTATATGGATTAAACCTTCATCCATCATCTCCTGCAAATCAGCCTTTATCTTCTCGCAACCGTGGATGTTTGTACTACAAACAGCACAATCGACGTGGTCATGCGTATAATAACTGAATTCACAGAGGTCTGCGTGCATCTTCACTAAATCTCCTCTAACCAGATTAATGTCAAAAATCTGGAAGTCACCTGGACAACCGTCCACCATATTCACAGCATTCACTCCCCCGTGTTTGGGCAGAGGATTATCTTTCACATTAGGTCCCATGTCTTTGAAGGATAGAATTCCATACTTCACCAACCTTTGCATTTCGGTCTTCAAAGGATAACAATTTTCAACACTATGCCCTAGTGCTCCCTGATGAAAGGCACACGTCTGGTCCGTTTTGTAATACCAAGGCAATGGTGAAGGTACTGTTGGAGGTGGTCGTGTCTGGACCAACTTCTTTTGAATCAATGCTGGTAGTAGCTCTGCATAGCTCATGGGAATAGGGTCATGGTTCTCCCTTCTCTGATTATTCCCCTGGTTCCCCTGCTGGGACTGTCTTTGATAAGCAACGGTAGTTGGAGCGGCATTTTTAACAGGAGTCACTGAAGCAACTTGTTGGTGACGCTGATAATTCCTTCTAGGAGCATTTACCCTTCTCTCTTGTATAACAGCATTGGCATCCCCTTCTTTCTTCGTTGTAAACCCATAAGCTGGCTTCTTCACACTTCCGGATCCTTCACCCTTTGTTAAACGGCCTTCTCTTACTGCATCTTCTAAGCGGACGCCCATTCCTACCATTTCTGTAAAATCACTCGGGGCACTTGCTACCATTCTTTCGTAGTAGAAAGCGCTTAACGTCTTCAGAAAAATTTTAGTCATTTCCTTCTCCTCCATAGGGGGAACCACTTGTGCATCCACTTCGCGCCATCTCTGCACGTACTCTTTGAACGATTCTCTGTCTTTCTGAACCATGGCCTTAAGCTGGTCACGATCAGGCGCCATGTCCACATTGTACTTGTATTGTTTTATAAATGCTTCTCCCAAATCATTAAAGGTATGGATGTTGGCGCTGTCTAAACTCATGTACCATTTCAACATTGCGGCAGTCAGACTATCCTAGAAAAAGTGAATCAGCAGACGCTGATCATCGGTGTGGGTAGACATTCTCCTTACATACATCACCAAGTGAGCACGAGGGCAAGTGTTGCCCTTGTACTTCTCAAACTCCGGGACCTTGAACTTAGCAGGCACTTTAACATTCGGGACCAAACACAACTCATTCACATTATGCCCAAATAACTCTTTTCCCCTAAGAGCCTTCATCTCTCTTTGCATTCTATCAAACTGATCTTGGAAATCATCTATTCTGTCATAAAGACCCAAGTCTTCACTCGGCGGACGGAAAGGACGACACACATCTTCATTAACAAACGGAACCAGATTCACCGAAGGAGGTGCAGCAGGAACAATATACACCACAGGAGGTGATGGAGTAACAACATTTGGAACCACTGGAGCATCTTGGGGGCCCAAATTGAAACTTTCAGCTACAAAATTCTTTGGCATTCCCCACGGATAACCCTGAGGCATGCGGTTTTGAACAACAGTCGGAGTAGCGGATACAGGAACAGTAGGAACTTCAGCATTTGCCCTTGTTGGTTGAGGTTGAACACTCGGTGGCTGATTCTGAGCAACCACCAGAGCTTCCATCAGAGTAGTCAAATTGGCCAAGCCAGCCTTCAAAGCAGAAACTTCTTCGCGCAGCTCGCGATTCTCCTGTTCTAAGTTGTCCATCTTCTTTTTGAAATTAGCTCGAGTGTTGTAGTGATGAGTCAACTTGCTGAATGAAGTAAAGAAGTTGGGTAAGGCACCTGGATATGCATAGTAAATGCAAGAGATATGTGCAACATGATGCATGACATGCAATGCACATGATTATTTTTACTTTATCATTTAATATTTCAAGGGATTTATCGTTTATAGACATATTGCAAACATCAACATAAGAACGCATTTGAAATACTGAAAACTTTTATTATAATAACTTCAAAATGGGTTACAAGTTTCAATGATCCCAAGTAAAAGATGAAAATACAATCTAAAATCCTGAGAAAAGGAACTGATAAAAATCAATCTGTACGCTGGCGCTTCCCTGTGAGCCTGGCAATCTGAGCTCTCAACCTCTGGTTTTCTTCCACATGTCTGATGGCAGCCTCCTTCCAATCATCTGAATCAGGAAGTGAACAAACCACACCTATTTGGGGCTTAGGAGAAAATAAATCCCCTTGCCTCTCCATAGACTCCACCGCTCGGCTTTCAAGGATCTCGATCAAATCATCTTTCTCCTTCAAGTCTGCTCTATAAGAACTCTCTAAAGTCTGGAACTTATTCTTCCAAGCATCCCTTTCCTGTTGCATCCTAACCAAAGCGAATTGCAGCTCTTCTAGATCATCTAATAAGGGAGGAGTGGTCTTCACAAATAGATCAGGCATGGGTGTCTCCCGAGCATACGGCATCTTTAACTGAATGGCTCTCGATCAGACCCACTGAAGATATGGCTCCAAAGAAACAACACCCTTAGGTCCCAAATCCTTCCTACTCTTCTTATGAATGTGACGCCAGGCCTTTGCAATCTTCTCTGTAGCTTTCCTGTGTTCTTCTCCTTCCTTCATAAAGAAACTACTCAAATGAATACTGTTTGGTTTATCCCTCATCGGGTAACCAAGCTGTCATCGTGCAAGAACAGGGTTATAGTTAATTCCTCCCTTTGTACCAAGAAGAGGTACATTGGGGTAACTATCACAACTGTCAATAATCTCCACATCCTGATAAGCTCGATAATACCAATCAATATTCGAGTGAGTAAGTGCCATGATCTTAGGAGCCCAACGAGGTTCCTTCTTGACATCCCAAAATGCGTCAGACTGAGGCATATGAGAGATGAACCACTGGTACAACAAAGGCGTGCAACAGATAATCATTCCCCCATGATAAGAATTCCGAAGATGAACAGAGTAATAAGCATCACCCAAAAGTGTAGGAACTGGGTTTCCAATCATGAAAATCCTGATAGCGTTAATGTCGACAAACTTGTCCACATTAGGGAATAAGAATAATCCATAAGCAAGTAAAGCAAAGATGGCATCAAAAGCAACTGTACTCTTCATTATGGCAAAGTAACAAGCTTTCTCCAATAAGAACTGAGCTAGTAATCCTATAATCCCTCCTTTAGTAGTCATATGGGCTTCCACCTCAGACTTCTCCAGATGAATCAAAGCAGCAATGTCATGTGGTTTTGGCTCACCCTCCAAACCAGTAAAAGGAACACGATCAGTAACAGGCAAATCCAATAGATAGGAATACTCCTCCAGTGTAGGCATCAACTGATAATCGGGAAAAGTAAAGCAGTGATACACCGGATCATAGAACTTGACCAAGGTTGAGAGAATACCCTCCTTCATCTTCAGCTTCATGAGAGGAATAATGGATCCATACTTCTTCCGAAAGTCTGCAGAACACTCGATCTCTGGAATTAGACTGATCAACTCATCTATCTTAGGATCCTTGAAACTGTATTTCCCGGTCTTTCTCTTTCCAAAATCCATGGTTAACAGTACCTGAGATGTTCACAAATAGTCAACCTTTAAATCCCTTGAAATATTGTTTTTTTTCAAAAGATGCTTATGAGTGCATGGATGCATGATGCAGCAATCACACACAAAATCACACATATAGGGTTCATAGGTTTCAACGTCACGTGCATGAGGTCGAAGGTACAACCCATAAGGTGTTGGTCTAAAAAGTTATAACCTACCGAACAAGATTCTAAAGGTTCCCAGAGTCTACATCCTTCCTTCGGATATTACCAACTTCTTGATTAATTCGGTAATTAGTAATATTCTCAAGAAAAACTCGTCCAAGCGTAGTATCGCGTGACAAGTATTTCCGGATTACTCCGTCATAGCTTCCGCACTACACCTAAAAGGCCAAGATGGGTTTGGTATTCTACGGTCCTCAGTTTCAGCAGGCTTCCAGGTCGAAAGTAGTACGTCTTCCCGATTACTCGGTAAACGACACTACAGTCAAAGGGGCCTCCACTGAGTGGGGGATCTCATGCCTCCTTTTTTGGGATTACTCCCTCAAAGTTAACATGACTATACCGCCCGTCCTATCTTAAAGTTTGCCCAAGTCTGGGTGTATGACTTATGAGTAACCACCAAGCATCCTGAAAACCAGGAAAATCCAAACAAACATATATACAAAAATATAACACATAAACAACAATAACACATATACAGAAATAAATAAAGATAGGCTTAACCCACTTAGGGATGGACCAGCAAGAGGTCAATCTTTCCCCAGTGAAGTCTCCATTTTTCTATAGCGGTAGAAATGTTCAAGACTAAGCCATTGGATTGACTAGACTTTATACAAATCAAAATAAAAATCGCCACCGCGCTTTATTGTTTCCAAAGGAATGGGAAAAGAGCGAATAACCCAAAAAAGGGGGAAAGATTCAAGGTAAGGGGGTTGGTTATGCAAAGGGAAGGTATTAGCACCCTAAACATCTACGTTACTCCGCAGGAGCCTCTTTAAAAAAATCTGTATATTTTGGCTATATAAAATGTGTTATATATAAAATGGATGGTGGAGGTGAGAAAAGAAATAGATTTATTTTTATGATTTTTGCACCCGCCGCGGTTGCGAACCTTTAGTGCCTACGTATCACCTTTCGTGCAATAGGGGATCAGGGTACACATAGTTCCTCTTTTAAAAATTTGAAACACAAGTGTGTTGGTTAATTTTAAGAGATAAGACATCATTGTCATTGTCCGTGTGGAAAACATACTTACTACCCACAATCATGAGAAAGGAGAATTTGCATCAACTCAAAGTGGAGGATAATGGCCTGGATTTTAAAATCAACAATGCCTCACTCAACACCTAAGTGGAAAATATCTTACTTCACTACATATTGTAGAAGTATAGTTGTTTGCATCACTACAAGGATTGACAAGAGTCTAACCTTTTGAGAAAAGTTTAAAGATAAAAAGCCAAAGTGGAAAAATGGTTTGAAATGAGATTGATTGACTTTTAGTCTTCTCACAAAAAGTGTCAAAGTATTATTAGATTGATTGAAGTTTATTTATGAAAATGTTTTGAAAATGCATGGACATAGGTCCAAATTTATTATGAAAGCAGTCTAAGCTTCAAAACAAGAAGAGTTTTCAAATGAGGGAGAAGATTTTTGAAATTAAAGAAAATGGGAGGAGTAGAAGAGGCTATCCTAAAGCATAAGGTAAAAGCTAAGGATAAGGACCATCTAACCAACAAGAAGCCAAAGCTTGACATTAAGATCCAAGATAAAATTCTCATTCTTTGGATTGAAACCAAGCAAGAAAAAATACTAGACCTCTTCAGGTGTACTAAGTCTTCATAAAAATTGGGCAGAGTAACGGCTGTATACGGGTGAGTTCCAGATTACAAACAGGGGATGTAATGACAAAAACCTGCACACAAAAACAAACAAGCAACCCAATGTATTGAGGTAAACCTCAAGAGCTCCAGACAAAATAATCAGATAAGATCACAAGGTATCCAAGATAGGCCAAGGTTTCTAATCCTAAGTCCAAGAAAAGTCCACTGCTCAACCATGCCAAGGATAGTAACCAAGTAGTCTAAGTGCCATTAAGAGTTTTTTAGGGTTTAAGTTGGTTATTAAGTATCTTAGAAAAAAGAAAAAGAAAAATCTCAAGTGAGCAAAGTAAAAATGACAAGAAAATAAATGCTCAAATGAGCAAAGATGAAAATGGCATGAAATGTAAATGCTAAAAGCAAATAGTACATAAAGCATAAAAAAAAGAATAAAAGCATAAGGTAAAATAAGTCAACAATTAGTTGTTAGTTGGATGACCATCTTGAAACTTGCATTTGAAACTCATTAGAGGATTGGTAGAACCAAAGCCTCCGCACAACAAGTTGCATTTGCTTTTTGTCAACTATATCGTCCATTTGGAATTCTCATAAGTACAATTTAATGATCAACGATGTTTAAGTGATCCGCGTTGACCAAAAGTGTTGTAGATCCATTATAGGATTGGTAGAAACAAAGCCTCCATACAATGAATCTCAAGGTTATTGGATCACAGATATCAAATTAACATACTTGGGCTTACAATCATAAGTTTGGGCCACGAATGATCATTTATTTGAATCAGGACAAAATTTAGCGCTATGTTAAGCAATCGTAAGTGGACTTATATAGAAGTCGCACCTATTTTGAGGCCGGTCAATAGCAATCTATGCACCATTTTTTTGAGACATGATATAGAGATCATGCTCTAGCAACATTTAGTGCAATTAGAAAGGGAAAAGATGAAGAGGAATTAGGGTAAATAGAAAAAACCACATTTGAATTAATATTTAATCAAACTATTATTAAAATCATTCATCCATTTTTTGTGGAGTTAAACTCAACACCATGGATCCAATGATGTTAATAAAGCCATGACCAAAAAATCAACCCAAGACAGCCAGAAAATATTCACAAAATGATATAATATTTAATATATGTATTAAAGGATGAAAAATATTAAAATAAACTAAAAAATAATGTGGAAAATATCAATGATATTTAAATTAATCAAGAAATGAAAAATAAAACCATAGAAAAATCAAAAATGGGTCCAAATATTTTTATAAAAATTTTGGGAATTTTTAAAAGTCAGAAACTATTTTTAAAAATTAAAATAAGTGGGTAGAATAAACAAAAATGGTAAAAAATAGTAAAGTCAGAAACAAAAATAAAATAAAGTCACCAATATTTGTCACAATGTCATTGGATCATTCCATAATTTTTTCAGAATTTAAAAATGTGTAAAAATATTTTTAATCATTTTAAACAAATCAAATAAATGTAAAATTCATAAAAAATACCAAAACACAAAAATAAATTATGAAAAAATAAAAACCAGAAAGAGAATAATCAAAAATATTTTTCATAATTTTTTCATATTTTTTGGACTAAAAATGAATTTTATATGATTTTTTGAAATTTAAAACAATTAAAATATAAAAATCAGTAAAAGAAAATAAAAGAAAAAGATGTGGACCATTGGATGAGAGTCAAAACGCGTTAGTAATCAAATGCAAAGGATCTGGTGCGCTGTGCATATCATGGTCTTTACTGAATAAAGCACTGAATCAAATATAAAATCAGAAATTCAAAAAAAAACAAATGGCACGCTTTCATTGGTTAGAAGGTGACACATTGGTCATCTTCAACCTCCAGCCTCACGAATTGCAGGTCTCTCAAACTGTAAAATCAGAAGCTCATACCTATGCCATTCGCTTCAACTCTTCAAGACGAAGACAACCATACCCTCGCGCCATATTTATATAAACTGTAACTCAAGAAATTTGGAGAGAAAGTTTTGAAAGGGGATTTGAAAATTCATGGTCAAAACGTGCTTCCAGATAAAAGTAAGTGTTGCGACTAGAACCAGGGCAATGAGAGAAACACAATGATACCAAAGTTTTGAAGAATTGATGAAGGAATCTACCTATTGAAGTTGAGTTGCAGAGCTCTTAAACTGGACTTCTATGGAGCAATGTAGGGCACGATTCTTGAATGTAATTATATGGTTAGGTTCAGGGAAGATCAAGGAAGGTGAATTGATGGAAAAAATGGATTGAAAAAGGCTTGAGGATAGGATTCGAAGTAGCTGAATTCTGAGTTGTGAAGCAAGTTTGGTAGGATGATTCTGGCTATCAAAGCTTGGGAAATTGAATGGGGGATGACCCTCTATTTATAGGGAATCCAATGGGATGCTCAAGCGTGTGGAATGATGTAAATTGGAGGGAAATCGTGTGAACCCGATACACGAGTAAAGTGTGATCTAATTTGCATCAAAACTCATCAAATCCTTGCGTTTAAAGGCTCTAATCCACTTTGGCAACTTGGTTAAACATGTTTAGATCACAAACGCGTGCTAATTTGATGTTTAAAGGCCAAAACATGGATTTTAAATTCTGACTTATGGTGAAACTTCAATTTCAAGTTACCAAGTTCATTCCAATGGCATTTCCACCTCAAGGAGTCTTAGGGAAAAATTATTGATGCTTTGGAAAGATGAGGTAACAAGCTTTGCAATGGAAAAAGAGTGGAATCAAATGGAGGCTTGAGCTGAAAATTAAATGGAGTCAAAGTTGAAGAAAAAGAGTTGACTTTCCATACTTAGAAATATTTCAAATTCTTCATTAAAAATGACCCATAATATCTTGTACCCAAACATGGCCTTGCACTTAGAATTTTCTATTTACCAAAAAAGATGGAATGAATTAGACCTCTTGAATGACATTTTTCAATTTTAACCACTCAAAATATCCAAAAATTGAGCAAGTTATGACTTGTTGAAGTTGGCCAAAAATCATGAAATGACCTATATATTTTGCATTCTTAAGGCAACTTCCATCCATTTTCTCACTTTGAACATAAAAGAAGGCATGAAGTACACATCTTTAGGATCATCATGAAAAAATAATGGGCTCAAGGTGATAGAAATTGACCAAGTTATGATCATTTGAAGTCACATATGGAAAAATGGGGGTTCATCTGGGTGACTTGTAACCTTTCTTCTTCATTAAGTTCCTTCCACATGAAAACTATTTGGGACTTTTGAAGTGATTTGTTGTTAACTCTTTAAAGAGAAGAATTCCTTTGGAACCACTCAAAAATACCAAAAGATGAGCAAGATATGCCCCTTTGAAGTCCAAAACCCTAGCCTCTAGATCAAGAGAATGCTTGGTGGAACTTTGCCAAGTTTGAACAAACTTTTTATGCCAATATTCTTCATTTGTGAATAGAATTTGTTGAGGATGATGATGAGGACTCATGGCAACCAAAACCACTTTCATTCCAATCTTCAAAACAACTTCATTGGTGAGGTTTGAATCTCTCAAGCTTTGACTAGGGCATGGAAATAAACTCATGAACCCATGATGCAACTTTCTAAACCTCATTGCCTTCACCTACATTATTAGTAAGACAAACCAATATTGTATTTGTTAATTTAGAGCAAAATATCAAAGCCAAATATCCATGTTCACCAAAGAAAATAAGTCAAGGTGCTTGGTAATTCCTCAGAAGAGCAAGGCTAAAGATGGGGAGAGGAACCAAAAGCCCTAATGTGATTTTGTGGTCATTGAAACAATATGGCATGATGAAGGAATCTTAGGGGCAAAAATTGGGGTACAACAACAGAAACCATCTATTTCTTTCCGATGAAAGGTTTCTTTAAGCTGCAGAAGAAGATGCATCTTTATGAATCTTTCCACTTTTTATACCGGCTTCTACCCTTTCTCCGGTCAGTATTAGTTCGGTAAAGCATGCAGATGAACTTCCAATTAGGTGATTGAAGAAGGGACCATACAAGGTGCCCAAGAACATGTCTACCAATTCCCTTTCAGATAGAGGGGGTTGAACTCTTCCATCCAAGTCTCTCCATTTTTGCACATAGTCCTTGAAACCTTCATTAGAAACCATGGCCATACTCTAGAGTTGAGTACGGGTAGGCGCAAAATCAACATTGTATTGATATTGTTTGTAGAAGGCTGCAGCAAGGTCTTCCCAATTGTGAACGTTGGCTCTTTCTAGTTGGTAAAACCAGTCAAGTTGAGTTCCAGACAGACTGTCTTGGAAGAAATGTACCCATAAGTCTTTGTCAGCGGTATGGGGTTGGATTTTTCTCACATATGACCGGAGATGCATTTTATGGCATGAGACTCCGTCATACTTGGAGACCGCATGTGCTTTAAATTTTGGAGGAATGACAATCCCCGATACTAACCCCAATTCCTCAAAGTCCAAACCATGCACTTTTTGGATTTCCATCGCCCTCAACCGCTCTTCGAGATGTTTATACTTGTCATTAGCCGGAGGGTATTGTTCTTCAGAATAGTCTTCTTCTTCCTCTTCCTCTTCTGATTCTGACGAGACAACTGTTTCCTTGCCTTTCTCAACTTGGTTGTCTCTTTCACCGGATGTTGTTGCAAAGTCTAAGGTCCTTCTTGTCTGCCCATGAAATCTTCTTCCCATGTTTAGGACTCCGGTTACCTTTTTTGTTTTCTTTTTCCTCTCCTCAGCTAGCAATGTCTTCAACTCTTCTTGTCCCTTGGCTAGGGTCAAGAGCACCTATTGAAATTGTGTATTCTGAGCTTGGAGGTCCTTCACTGTTTACTCGAGATCCATCTTACTGAAATAAACAGTAGAGAGATGAGGAGACTTGTTGCAAAAGACTTGCTTATGTTATGATGAATGGTATATGCATATGTAATGATTTCAAGGATTTTAAAATTCAAATTTGTTTTTCGACAAAAAGGAAACGCACGTTATATTAATAAATTAAAGTTTGGGTACATCAATGCCCCTTGGGGTTATAAGGAAATATAAAAGCTCTAAGATAAAAAGGTAGTGTGCATCCTCTTTGGCGTGATGTAGGAATTGAGAGTTTGTTCCTCATGAAGTAGCCTAGTGAGTTCCAAAACCTTCTTCTCGCTTGCGTAGAATTGGGCTTCGAAAGTATCTCGCTCCCCCTTGAGTTGTATCTAATCTCTTTGTAGGTCTTCAAGATAGGTGGGCATTTCAGGATGTAGGATAGTGTATAGAACATCTCCCTCCATGATAGGCTCAATGATTACCGGGATAATTGAGGGTTAAGGCATCATAAGACTCTGAGCACGAGTTCGTACCCATTTGAGGTAAGGCTCAAGAGGGATGGAATTTTTATGCCCCAAAGTCTTGCTATCCACCTTGTTTAACATCCTCCAAGCTCGGATAAATCTCTGGCGAAGACCTTGATCATCTTTGTCGTAGTCAAATACCAAACCTTGAATCAGCATCTCGTACAGGCCATCCCTTCGGGCGTAACCAAACTGTCTTAAGGCTAAACATGGGTTGTAGGTGATACCTCCCCTAATTCCAAGTAAAGGGACATTAGGGAATTCTCCATAACAGTCGACAATGATAACATTCTCCTTGAATCGGGAGCACCAATGAATGTCTGAATGTTTGAGCGTCATCAACCTTTGTGACCACCTTGAACCTTGCTCATTCTTTAATACAAATTGGGGAAGATGCGAAATAAACCATCTTTCCAAGAGAGGAATGCAACACATAAGGACACCTCTTTTCCTCATTGTGCGAGTGTGAAAAGAGTGTAGGATATCTCCTAGCAATGTAGGCACCGGGTTGCGGGATATGATGATTTTAACGATGTTGACATCTATGAGTTGGTCAGGATTTGGGAACAAAACCATCCCATAGATGAGGAGAGCCACAATTTCCTCAAAGGCTTGCAATTCCAAGGAATTCCAACAGCTTTGGGCTTTCTCAAACATGAATTTTTCCAGGAAACCTTTGACACCACTCCTTGTTTCCCAATGAGTTGTGATATTAGATGAGTGCAAGTGTAAAGCTTGAGAAATCTCTTCTGGCTTTGGATCTCTTTCCGTACCGTTGAAAGGTAGTTGATTGAGAATGGGAATCCTCAAGAGTTGGGAGAATTCTTCCAAAGTAGGCATAATTTGATAGTCGGGAAATGTGAAGCAATGGTGTAAAGGATCAAAGAACTGAAAAAGCACTTTCATCATATCCTCATCTGTGTTGGAGGTGACAAAGTTGAGTAGGCGACCATGTCTCTCGGTGAATGGAGAGTTTTCAGGAATCCTTGAAGCTAACTCCTTGAGTTATGGAGGGATCCTTACAAGGTTGACTTGAATAGTTTTCCTGCGAAGTGAACCCATATCCTACAAAACAAGAACATAGATGAATCCCAAAATCCTTGAAATGGTTAGTGGATGTATATGATGTTCATGATGTTCATGATGTTATGTACAAGTATGCATATACAAATAAAGCAAAAAAGTCCTTAGGTTTAGGCTTGCATGGGGTTTTATCGGTAAGTACCATCTTGAAGTTTAGTTGGCTTAAACCTGTCCTAGTAATAGTAACCGGGTTCTAAGGAGCTCAATATCACTGGTTTGTTTCCTTGGTCATTGTTTCAGCACAAGCCTCTTTAATGGCTATCGAAATATCCCAAGAAACCAAACCTCAATGAGTGTAGTATCGAGTATCTACCAACTTCGGACTGCACCAAAGTCGGTCATCTCACTACATCCTAAAGGCCAAGTTGGTCAAGTAATGGTTCTAAAAGTTCATTAGTGCTTCATGACATCACTCAGCGGCCCCGTATTCTCTTTGATTAACTCAAAGTCTACCGGCACCCACAAATATGTCGCACTAACATAGCTATTTCTTAGACCATGTCGGTATACCCTGCATAGTTTCCATAACATATTGCTACTTACCTATAATGTATCCCAAATCCGGGTAGATGATTCAAACCCAAACAAAGAACCATAATGTAAAGCATACAAATCAAACAATGTAAGCAAGTAAATGTGATCTAACCCTAAGTTAACCCCACTTTAAGATTGTCCCCATCAGATTCTCCAGTTCTGTGATGCGCTGGGAGAAATGACTTGAGGGTTTTGCGTTCGATCGCAAATGTTGCGGTTAGCAAGAGTCGCCACCGACTTTTCTTTTATCCAAAAGGAAAGATGAAAAAGCACAGGAAAGACCTTTGAGATTATTTCTTGAGTTCGGGGGGTAGATTATGAAAAGGGAATGTATTAGCACCCTTTTCCTCCATGGTTTTCCATGGGCTCTTAGTTACTTGATAGATCACTTGCTTTTGTTTGAAATCGTGCTTTGTGTGGTTTTTGAAAGTATTTTGTAAAGAGGCCTTTGTTTAGGCAATCTTTGTAATGATTCTTGTTCGTAAGAATGTATACAAAGATGTTGATCTTTTGAAAATGTTTTCGAGTTTTTGTAAGATGTTTTGAAAGTGTATGTGTTTGTTTTTGAAAATAGCAAGGATGTTTTATTTGAAATGGAGCAGGTAATTAGGAGCAATCTACCTACTCAAATGTCTTTCTTGTTCATTGTCTTTTCCTTTGACAATGTTGTCTTACCATTAATTTGGTAAGCAACTCTATCTTTGGATGTAAACGGGACGGACGTGGGTCATCGTATAGCCATGATTAGCAATGTTGCAAGATATCTTAGCATTCTTTTTTAGGGACTAAGATCATTTGTAAGGCAACTTAGATAGCGTCATCGAGGGACTATGATCTTGTATTTGTTTGTTTTTGCTAAGATACCTTACATGCGTGATATGGCCATTTTGTATAAGGCAACCAAGTGGGATAATCCTAGGGGTGCTTGTGTGCAAGTGTATTATTTTTATGCTTGATTTTGTCTTGAATTAGGGTTTGCTATTTGGTTAGTTTTAATCTTTCCATACAAAACCTAATTACTAGCATTGTATATATGAAAGCGATAAATTGCGAAATTTAAAATTACTACGCTATTACAATACTTGTGGGAGGGGGTTATACAATTTATGAATGGGGATTGCAATAATATAAACCTAATTAATCTATTACAACCAAATTGAATATGTACAAAATATTACATAAATGTAAAGTATAATGATGGATAAATGTATAAGGATAAAAAGTGTAAAGAAGATGAATTTTGTTTGATTTTCATAAATAAAGAATTTTTTGTCTTAACCTAATTTAAATAAAGAAAAATAATTAATTAAGTTTGAATTTATTAAGAAAAATATTTTTTAAAAGAAAACCCTAATTCTATTAATTAACCAAAAGAAAATAATTTTTAAAGTATTTTTGGCATTTTTTTTTTTGAAAATATTTATAGCTTTAAAAATATTGTCTTTTTTTGGTATTTAAATAATATATTTTTAAATGGTATGAAGAAAATAAATAATGTAACATTAATTAGATTTATAAAAAAAATAAAGTATAGTAAATAAAATATTTTTGTTCGTGAGAAAATAAAATAAAATAAGTCAAAATATAAAATATATCATTTTTTGTATTTTTCATGATTTTTTAGTATTTTAGAAAATATATTTAAAAGGAAAACTGAAATAAATAAGTAAATAAAAATAAATGGGCCAGGGGGTCCCAAAAGTAGGCAGGGAGGCGAGTTAGCAAATAAAAAAAATGTCAGGCCCAAAGGGCCCAGCGCCTGCAGAAAAAAAGTTAGAAAGTCAAAAAATAAAAAAAAATACAAAAGGGGGGTTCACATTGGTTCGAACCCTCGCCCTTTAGGTAAGAAGTGACTTAGTACGCGCGCGCTTGCCACTGGGGTGGCTGTTTCATCCGGTCATATAAACAAAACCATAAATATATAAGGCAAATCAAGTCCTGATGACTTCATCTTCAACCTCTAGCCGGTGTACTTGTAACTTCTTCATTTCTCCACAAAAATGGAAAGTTCAAACATGAAAGTTGTGATGTTTCTTCCCACGAATCCAACCATATAACTTATGTAAGCTAAAAGTCAAAGATGAAAACTAATTTTGCTGGCCCTAAATTGAAACCTAATTTTCTCAGAAATTTTAAATCCAAAATTCTCTATACACAGTCAATATAAATGGGAACTATAGACATGGTCAGCTTTAGAGCAAAGATATCTACATTTTGTCTTCACAAATCAGGATCAAATGATGCTTGTATGAAGAGATAGAAGTTTGAAAACTTACCCCTTGCAGCTAGAGTCGTGAATGGAGTTTGAGCAACTTTTGAGATGGCCTGAGGATCTGTTTAGCTTTCCTGGACCTCCTTGAGTGTATTCCAACTCCTACTTTGCCTTGAAAGTTCCTGAATCTCTCTACTCAAGTCAACCTGCAAGCTTGATGTTTGAAAATGGTGGATAGTGATGGAGGAGTTACAGTCTTGAACAGGGGTCTGGATTGCTTTGGTATGATGTATAGAAGGTGTTTGAATGATTAGTTTTCAAAACGCACGAGTGGAAATGAAGATGATGAGTTTTGGTTCAAAACTGTGTATCAATGGTGTTTTTGAGCAGATTTATGGTTTTTGAGTGTTTGAGATAGTTTTAGGGCACTAGAATTTGTGTGTCATCTTGAAAATAGTGTATGTACTTATAGGCAAGAGGTTTTGAGGCTTGAAACAATTCAGAAATTGAAAATCCATGTTATGGCTTGGTTACTTGTTTTTGAAGCAAAGTTGACAAACATGGTTTCAATGTGAAGTACAAGGATTTGAAGGGTGGTTAGCAGGTTGTAGATATGTTGCTTCTTTCTTTTAAATGTTTTTGAGTCATAAACAATAATGTATGGGCTCAAGAAGAGTTGACATTGTGATTAAAGTCACTTTTCCAAAATGGAAATGGTGACTTTCTTCCCAAAATGGAAATGCAACTTGGATAATGGCTCAAATGCTTGGGAAATGGCTCTATAAGTTGTGTAAACATTAAATTATTGAGTGATTAGTAATTTTGAATCCTGCAAATTAATATTTGTACAGCATGCTTGAAGATTGGATCAAGTGTTCTTCACAAAATGGCTTGTAATTCAAGTTTGAAAACCCTAACTTCTTGCCTTCGATTCTCCTTGCTCAAGAATGTTCTCAAGGAGTTCTTGGACATTTTGGAAATCTTGAAATGTGGTTTACAACCCATCTTGGAATTGACTTTGAAGATTCCCCTTGGAACTATGTGAAAAATTGCCATGAAGTTAGGTCAAAAATCTGCCTAACTAGGGCAAAATTTCACTAAGTCTTTTTTAGTTCATGAGCATGTATTCACAAAATTATAACTTGAGATCCAAGCACTTTTAGGAGAAGTTGTGTGAATAAAAGTTGTAGATTTCATGGAGATATACAACTTTCATGTTGTAATTTTCATTTGTATCATCTTGTATCATAATGAAAAGATTGCTCAAAGTTATGAAAAAATAAGAAATTTTCAACACTTAGAAAAATTTCTAAGTTTAGAAATTTTGACTTTTCAAAATGAAATCTTGATTTCTTGATGAATAAGTTTCCTATTTTGACATGTTTTGATGAATTGTGATCTTTGGCACTTGAATTTGACCAAAAAGTTAAAGTTTGACTTTTCAGTATACAGTTGATTTTTGATCAGTTGACTGCAAAATTCATCTGTCAATCCAAAGGATTTGCAATGTATTGAATCATTCCATTAGGTCAAAATGATGCAATTGGAATCTTGAGATCATGCCTTAAACCAATTGACCATTTGCTAGGTCAAAAACCAAAAATTGCCCTTTCCCAGTCAAACCCCTAATTTTGACCATTTTGCCCTTTTGGAGATTTGATTAAATTTCTTGAGGAGTTGTGGTCCAAACTTGATCAAATGATTAATATGAGTCAAAAATGTTGATATGGATAAAAAATTATGAAGTTTGACTGTAAATTGGCCACAGTTAACTTTTTCCCCAATACAGTTGATTTTTAGGTCAACTGCTCAATTTACTGAGCAAAAATGTGATCCAAGGCTTGAAACTTGACATGAGTAATCTTGGGCGTCCATGATGATCCATTAAAGTAATATTAAGAATTGATAGTTCAAAAATCCTTATGCAAACTCAAACCCTAATTTTGGTCATCAGTGCCTAAGGAGGTGTCTTGTGCTGATCAAACCCTAGTGCAGTCTTGAGCCCAAGGAGATCTTGTGAGAAAATTCTAGACAAATAAGAGAGAAAATTTTGGGGTACAACACATATCATAAAACAAAGCTACCATGGCACGCTGATAGGTTTCCCCAACGTTCTTTAACCCAAATGGCATAACTTTGTAGCAGAAAGTGCCCCACTGCGTGACGAAGGTTGTTTTCTTCATGTCCTCAGGTGCCATTTTGATCTGATTGTACCCGGAGAAACCATCCATGAAAGAGAATACCTTGTGTTGTGTGGTGTTGTCAACTATAACATCAATATGGGGAAGCGGAAAGTCATCCTTGGGGCTCTCCCTATTCAGGTCTTTGTAATCCACACACATACGTACCTTACCGTCCTTCTTAGGTACTGGAACGATGTTAGCAACCCATTATTGATAAGAAGTAACAGCTAAGAAACTGGTGTTGAACTGCTTTATGACTTTAGCCTTGATCTTTTCTGACATCGTTGGCCGCATACGACGAACCTTATGTTTCACTGGAGGGCAGTATTCTTTTGTCGGCAGACGATGAACCATGATATCAGTGTCGAGTCATTGGCATGTCTTCGTATGACTAGGAAAAGACCTCAACATAGTCATACGTAGTTTCTGAATCAACCGCTCCTTGACACTATGCTTCAGATTTGCACCTATCTTGACTTCCTTCTTGTCTTCTTCAGTACCCAAGTTTACTTTCTCAACTGGCTCTTCATGGGATTGTATTGCCCTTTCTTCCTGTTGTAACAATATGGAAAGATCTCCTGATACTTCACAATCTTCCTCACCTTCATCCTCGGCTTGGTAGATCGTATTTTCAAAGTCATAATTGGAAATAGCAGAACCGTTATTAATGGGATTCAGAGTGGATGTGGATCTATATTTTGATATGTGAGTGTGTGTAAGAGCATAACTATTTTTGATAAAGTAAAAAGTAGAAAAGAAAAATAAGGAGCGTAAAATTTGCATGCAAAAAGTCCAATGATTTATTAATGACATATGAAGATGAAGTGATAACCCTCACAGATAGACCATTGTGCCTTGGGTAAGACACAAGGTTTTAGAGTTTCAATTATTTAAATATTACATATCCAAAAACTAAAAGACAATTACTCTTGAATAAAAGCAATAGGAACAAAATCTTGTGCCTCCCAATTATTGAGTCCACCGCTGATAGTTGGGAAGATTCACTTGTCCATGTCACAGTCACTATCACTGTCCTCCAACACATTGACTCCATGGTTGCTGATACGCAGTGGTGGTTCCTTGGTGCGAGCACGACGAACAGCTCTTTGGGCCTCTAAAGTAAAACCTAAACCAAATTTGTCAGCTTTATAGGGAATATCCGGAAGTTGGCCCCAAATGGTACATCCACCTTCTTTAACTACTGCTTTGGCATCCTTCAGAGAAGCCATCTATAACAGAGGTATGGTAATCTTCGGGACATTGGTAACAGTCTTGGTTGTAGCAACTGTATGTGGAACCTCCTCAAAGTTCTGACAGGGGGTCTCAATGAACTCTCCGTCCATCTCAACATACCTGGAAGAGTTCAGGTGGCTCACCATGTATTCTTCCTCGCCATGGACCATAATAATCTTTCTGTTAATCGGGTACTTCAATATTTGATGCAGAGTAGAAGTAACAGCACCGACCCCATGGATCCACAGGCGACCCAATAAATAGGATTAAGATGGGCGGATGTCCATCACGTAGAAAGTGGAGTCGAAATTTTGAGTATCAACTTTGATAGGGATGTCCACCTCCTCATGCACCATTCTCTTGGAACCATCAAAGGCCCTCACCATAATATTACTGGGCTTCAATGTGAGTCCTTCACAATCCAATATGTCCAACGCATTCTTGGGTAAGACATTCAACGACGAACCTGTATCTACCAGCACGTGATCTAGGGTAGTGTCCTTGCACTCAATGGAGACATGCAGAGCATCATTATGCTTTCTTACCTTGGATGTTAAATCTACATCAGAGAAACCAAGTCCATTATCATCTATCAAACTAGAAACGTAATTCTCAAATTGATCTACGGAGATCTCTTGAGGCACATGGGCAAACTTCAAGAATTTTACCAAGGCCTTAGCATGGGCTTCAGAGTATAATAGTAGGGCCATCATTGAGATTTTCGAAGGGGTCTGCCCCAACTTCTCCACAATGTTGTAATCACTTTTCCTTATGATCTTTAGTATTCCTTCCATTTCCTTTTTAGAAGCCTCGGGAATGACTTCTTTGTGTGCCTTCGTCTGGACAGGCTCAACCAGTACCTCTTTGCCCCGAGTCTTGGCTGACTCAATAGCAGGGATAACATCAGGGATAATAGTAGGAGTAGCAATGGGAGTACTAACAGGAGTAGCAGCAGGAATAATCAAAGGAGTAGAAACAGTCTTCGAAGAGATTTCGGGAGAGAAAACCCTTTCGCTTCTCATAATTTTATTGGTCCCGATGATGTTGTCGATGTCAGGATCAGTATCTTTGGCAACTTTATCTTTAACAGCCAATAGGTCTTGCTTAACGCCATGGTAGTAGACGTCAGCCCCATAATTCTAGGGAATAACTTTATCATAGGAATATGGTATCGGTCCAGGAAGAGTGATAATCAAAGGAGAAAACTTAGAAACAGATGTAATCCTGACGGGTCTTTTGGTGGAGACCTTGGGAGGATTATTGGAAACGGTAATTATTAAGACATCTTCACACAAATTTCTTGCAAGGGGAACTTTCTCAAATGGAATTTATTTTTTAATCATCAAGCGTTGGATACCCATCTTTAACAACAAACAACCATCTGGTAGAGACATACATAAGTGGCAACCTTCACCATAACCCGGAAATAAACTGTCTCGCAACAGATTCTCTTTAACAATTAGAAGAGGAGTAGCTAATTCATCCACGGAGGAAACAAACAGGTCGTCATTAACAGCATTGACACCCTGGCTATGTTTGGGCATTGGCGCAGTTATTACATTAGGTGTCTCTGGAAGGTAAAACTCAATCTCCTTGATAAGATCCTACACCTTATTTTTCAGAGCCCGACAATTGTTTGTATCATGCCCCGGTCTCTCGGAATGGTAGGCACATCGAGCGTTTAGGTTGTAGCGGGGAGATGCAATATTGGGATTCTTGGGAGCTTCCTTTAGAGTCACCAGATTAGACTTCAACAGGTGTGGTAATACTTGTGATAAGGTCATGTTGATCCGGGTGAACTGTCTTTTGGGCGCCTCTGGCCTGCGTTTATTGTTTCATTGTTAATTTGATATAGGATTGGAGATAATAACAGCCTCTACCGTCGGACGATGTTCAATTTTGTTTTGATTTCTTGGGCCATAAGCAACACTGACCTCCCTCTTTCCAGTGAAGGGTTTCTTCATTGTACTTGAGGATGCATCCCTCTGAATCTTACCACTTTTAATACCAGTTTTTACCTGCTCACCAGTCAAGATCAGCTCAGTAAACCCGGCTGAAGAGCTTCCAATCAGATGGTTAAAGAATGGACCAGGCAACGTGCCCAAGAACATATCCACCAGCTCTCTATCAAATAGAGAAGGCTAGACTCTTCCCGCAAGATCCCTCCATTTCTGGGCATAATCTTTGAAACCTTCGCTAGAACCCATAGACATACTTTGCAGTTGTGTACGAGTTGGAGCGAGGTTAGCATTATATTGGTACTGCTTGTAAAAAACAGCAGGAAGATCTTCCCAGTTGCAAATGTTGGTTCCTTCCAGCTGATAGAACCAATCCAACTGTGTCCCTGACAAACTTTCCTGGAAGAAATGTACCCATAGGTTCCTATCAGCAGTATGGGGTTGAATCTTCCTGACATACGACCTTAAATACAGCTTAGGACAGGAGACACTATCATATTTAGCGAATGTGGTGACTTTGAACTTTGGTGGAATTACCACCCCAAGAACCAAACCTAGTTCTTCGAAATCCAGACCAGGTACTCTCCTAATTTCAATGGCATTGAGGCAATCCTCCAACTGTTTAAATTTGTTATCAGCAGGAGGATATTGTTCTTCAGCATAGTCAGTCTCCTCTTCATCAGACCCTAGACTATGATCTCCTTCTTTTGCCTTCTCTTCCTGATTGTCTCCTTCAATTGAAGGAGTTGCTAATTCTAGAGCTCGCTTTGCTGGTTCTCTGAACCTCCTTCCCATATTTAGGACACCCGCCATTTTATTTGTCTTTTCTTCTTGTCTTTGATCATGAGAGCCTTCAGGTCCTCTTGTCCTTTAGCCAGATCCAGGAACATCTGTTGGAATTGAGCATTTTGTGCTTGAAGATCCTTCACCGTTTGTTTGATATCCATCTTACTGAAATACACAGTAGAAAGATAAGGAAACCTGTTATGAAAAACTTGTTTGTGTTGTGATGCATGAACATGCGTATGCAAATGATTTCAAGGACCCAGAAGATTTTTAGACAAAAAGAACAAAAATCAATTTCTTTAATAAGTTCAAAATTAAGTACAAACATGCCTCTTAGGCTTACAACGGAGGAAATAAATACAAAATAAAACTCCTAAGACAAAAAGATCGAACACATCCTCTTCAGCGCAATGTAGGCATTCAAATTTCACTCTTCATGAAGTTGTTTGGTGAGCTCCAGCACCTTCTTCTCAATGGCATATAATTGGTTCTCAAAGGTATCTCGTTCTTCCTTGAGCTGGATCCAAGAATTTTGTAATTATTTGAAGTTAGTTGGCATATCAAGATGGAAAATGATGTGAGACTCGTCCTCTTGAATAACAGACTCTGAAATCACTGGTAGGATAGCAGCGTATGGCATCATAAGACTTTGAGCGCGAGCTCGCACCTATTTGAGGTATGGCTCCAAAGGGATGGAGTTCTTGCGCCCTAAGGTGCTACTATCAGTCTTTTTCACCATGCCCCAGGCACGGATAAACCTTTGGTGATAATCTTGCAGATCATTTGAATAGTTGAACATAATACCCTGGATGAGCATATCGTGGGAACCATCCCTCTAGGCGTAACAAAACTGACGTAGGGCTAAAGAGGGGTTGTAGGTGATGCCTCCTCTAATTCCAAGGAGTGTCACATTAGGAAATTCTCTGCAATGATCAATAAAAGAGATATCTTCTTGAGAGCAAGGGCACAAATAAATATTAGAGTGAGAAAAAGACATTAACCTTTGATTCCTCCTTAAGCCTAACTCATTCTTCATTACCGACCGAGGAAGGTGCGAAATGAACCACCTATAGATCAAAGGCGTACAACACATAAGAGTTCCTCATTTCCTCATAGTACGAGTGTGGATTGAATGCAGGATATCTTCGAGCAATGTAGGAACTGGATTGCGAGCAAGGAAGATGTTGACGGCACTGACATCTATAAAATGGTCTGAATTGGGGAACAGAACCAACTCGTAGATCAAGAGGTCTAAGACATCTTCAAAGGCGTGGTAACTCATAGCCTCTAAGAACATCTGAGCTTTCTTCATTAGAAAATTTTCAAGGAGGCCCTCAACTCCACTTCTTCTTTCCCAATTGGACTCAATGTCAGATGGTTTGAAATGTAAAGCTACAGCAACACTTTCAGAAACTGGATCTTGTTCAAAACCAGTGAAAGGTACTTGCTCCAATATAGGCGAACCAAGTATTTTGGAGAATTCTTCCAGCGTGGGCACCAATTGATAGTCTGGAAATGTGAAGCAATGGTGCTTAGGGTCGAAGAACTAGAACAGGACACTCATTAGACCTTTTTCAAAACCGGTAGTAACCAAACTGAGCAAGTGACCATATCTCTTGTTGAATGATGAGCTCTCAGGAACTTTTAAGACCATTTCCTTGAGTTTGGGAGGGACCTCTACAAAATTGATTCTGATGGTTTTTCTGCGAGTTGAATCCACGCCCTATAAAAAAGATAGATCCACAGGCCCTTGAAAGGGTTAGTGTACATGTTATGATGTTATGATTATGCTTTAAAATCATAAATATGTCAAACAAGTCATACAAAGACCTTAGGTTTAAAGGCTTGCATGAGTTTTAAAGGTAAGTACCCTCCTGAAGTTTAGTTGGCTCAACTTGTCCTAGTAATAGTAACCAGGTTCTAGGGAGTCTCATATCACTGACCTTTCTTTTAGGCATTGTTCTAGCTCAAGCACCAAAGTATTGCGGAAAGAATATCCCAAAAGTCCAATCTCAATGAGTGTAGCATCGAGTATCAACTAATCTTCAGTCGGAACCAAAGTCGGCCATCTCACTACTTTCTAGTGGCTTAGGATGAGTCAATTTAAAGGTTCTAAAGGTCAGTTAGCACTTAATGACACTATAAGGAAGCCTAATGTTATCCTTGACTGACTCAAGGAACATTAGTACAAGCCAGAGTATCACGCTAATGTAGCTATCACTTTGTCCATATCGGTCTATGTCGTACAGCCTCCGTGACTTATTTCTACTTACCTAAAAAGGTTCCCCAGATCCGGGTGTAGGATCTATAACAATAACCCAAGCAAGGACCCAAAAAAATGTATAGCAAGCAAGTCAAACAAGGAAAGCAAGTAAAGGTGATCTAGCCCTAAGGTAACCCCACTTTTAAGATTATTTCCCTAGCAGATTCGGCAGTTCTATAATACGGTGGGAGAACTGACTTGGTTGTTTTGTATTTGATTGCAATTGTCGCGGATAGCAAGAGTCGCCGCCGAATTTTCTTTTATCTAAAAAAGGAAAGAGTGAAAAGAACAGGAAAGACCTTTAGAGATGTTTTCTTGAGTTCGGGGGGTAGGTTATGAAAAGGGAAGGTATTATCACCCTTTTCATCCGTAGTTATCTACGGGCTCTTAGTTTCTTGCTAGATCACTTGCTTTTGTTTTAAAATGTGCTTGTGGTGTGGGTTTTGAAAGTATTTTGAAAACGTATTTGTAATGATTCTCGTCTCTATAAGAATGCGTACAAAGTGTTGGTTTTGAAAATATTTCAAAGATATGTTTGTTATGGAAGATGTTTTTTGAAAGTGATTTTGAAAAGTGCCTTTGTAATGATTCTCGTCTCTATAAGAATGCGTACAAAGTATTTTGACTTTTGAAAAAATTTCAATTGAAGGTGTTGGTGTAAAAATGGTTTTTTAGTTGTGAGCAAGCAAGCAACTATGAGCGTCCTACCTACTCAAAAGGTCTAATGTTCTTTTCCTCCTCCTTTAGATGTTGTTATCTTACCATCAATTTGGTAAGAAGCCCCGTCGTTGGATGTGAAGGGACGGGTGTGGGTCATTTGTATAGTCATAGAAGGCAACCTATGGGACGTTTTAGCAATTTCGTTAGGGACTAGATTGTTTACCAACGGCAACATCGAGGGACGTCGAGGGACTACGATCTTTTATCGAGGGTCTTTGCTAAAACGCCCATATTCGAGGGACATGACTATTTTCCAAGGCAACAAGTGAGATTACCCTAGAGGTGCATGTGTATGAATAGTGTATTTGATTTCATGCATTTAGTCTTTGATTAGGGTGGTCTATTTGTTGGTTTTATCTTGCCATACACCCTAATTACTAACGTTTATGAAAGCAATAAAAATGAGGAAAATAAAGGTCATACGCTATTACATGTTTTTTGGGGGATGGGGATACAAGTTTACAAGTGGAGATTACAAGAAATTAAATCCTAATTAATTATTACAAACATATTAAAGGTGAATAAATGTACAAGAATTAAAATAATATACAAGATATGAATAAAAGAAAATGTAGTTGTCTTAATTTTGTTAAAGAAAGGTTTTGGTTAATAATTATGAAAATAAAATATTTTTTGTAATATTTTTATATATTCATAAAATAAAACTTGTAAATAAGTAGTTTGTAAAAAATCAACTCAAAAGGAGTTGTTTTTATTGGTTGGAAAATGTTTGAAATTTGTTAAAAATAGAAAGGAAACAAACAAATGGTAAAAATTGTTCTGGTCCTGCCAAGGTTTGAACTCAGGACCCTACACAGAAATGCCTTTCGCGCGCACTATTTGTACCATTGGGGTGGTTTGTTTCATCCGTTCATAAGGCAACTTCAATTGGGTACAAGATGAACTTGTTCCTGAATGTTTGACATGCCCAGATTCCTCCTTCGATTGCAGTAGTGTAAGACTCCCAAATTGAGATTCGAAAGGCTTCAATCCTCAGCCAATCGAAAGATACACACAACCTGCCTAAAGTTCAATTGGGTACAAGATAAACTCGCTCTTGAATGTTTTACATGCCTAGTTTCCTCCTTAGATTGCGGTAGTGCAAGACTCCCAAGTTGAGATTTGAAAGGGTTGAATCCTCAGCCAATCGAAAGATACACACAACCTGCCTAAAGTTTGAAAATGAATCTAACAATGTAACTTTCGAAGCTACAGGCCAGGGGTTAGTACAAGCTTGTTTAGAACCAACATCAAAGGATAACTAGTCAGGGTTGAGATTCTCAACATACAGGCAGTGATAATCAAATCTAAAAGCAGGGTCAACTTCTTAGATATGATATCTACATTTTTTTCTTTTATTTATATGTACAAATGATATTTAAATGGAAAGTTCCAAGTTTAGAGGAAACTTACCTCTTTAAGTGCCAATCGAAGGACCTCTATATGACTCAGACTTGATGATGGATTGAGCTTCGCTGGATCCTTCCTCAAGCTAATGTGACCACTTCTCTGCTTGAACTGATAGGTTGGTACGTGGTATTTATAAGGAAATCGAAGGTTGGGTGTGATAATGGTGAGTGAATCGAAGGTTGTTTATATAAGAGTCTAGGGAGTGAATCAAAAGACTGTTATGTTGTTGCTAGGGAATGAATCGAAGGTTGGTTATCTAGAAGTTGGGGAGTGAATTGAAGGGTTCATTAACGCATGAAGGGATATGAGATTTTTGTGATATTTTTAGAGTTTGAATGTTTGAGAGTGTTTGAGAGTTTGAGAGTTTGATGATTTTCCCATACAATAAAAGTTTCTTCAGCTACTCAAAAATCCACCCTATGATGTGTGGTGGAACCTCTTATTTGTAGATGAAACTGGATGAGGTTTGGGGGGGGGGGGGGGGGGGGGACAGATGAGATTTGAAAAAATTGGGTATGTTATTTTTGTAGCCTTTGAGGTGCAGTTACTGTATGCCAATTTGGTGCGAATATGGGAGCAGCGTAGCAGGACTTCTTTGTAGCAGTTTTGAAGTGTTGTGACCAGTGCAGCAGGTAGCACATAGGACTCTGGCCAGCAAGCATCTTTGAATACTTCGACCTTTTATTTTGGTCTTTGACCATACTCCTCTTCAGACAACTATATTTGTTCCCAAACAATATGTGTTCTTCGAATGGGCCATTAGCAATTTTTCGAATGGGCCAGTTGTTTGTCTTTCGAATGGGAGACCTAGGTATGTCCTTCAAATCCAACAATGCATGACCTTCTAATGGGCCACCAACTATGTGTGTTAAAGGTTTTCAAAGGTGGAATCGAAGCTAGTTTATTTCAAAGGGAGATATTTTCTAGTCGAAACTAGTGTGAACATAGCCAATGCCCTGTAGGTGTTAGCATGAGGGAAGTTCCTTCCTTGTGAATTGAAGCAAGCAAGAAGGAGGCCCTTGTTTCCTAAATCGAAACAAACACTATAAGAGGCCATTGCTTTGTGAATCAAAGCAGGCATATAAGGGATCTTTGCTCAATCAAAGCTTGCATGCAGTAGACCACTTGCTTTGTGGGCGCTAGCATGAAGGGAAGCCACCGCCTTGTGTATTGATGGCAAGCACAGGGGATTCCATTTGTCTTGTGGATCGAAATAAGTCATGAAGGATGTATTACTTGGGAATCGGAACAAGCATGCAGGAGGCTAATGCTTGTGAATCGAAACAAACATGCAGAAGGCTAATGCTTATGAATCGAATAATGCATTTAGGAGGTTGATGCTGGTGAATCTTGCATGCAGGTAGCCATTAAGACCAACCTATAGGAGGTCCTTGCTCAATCGAATCTTTCATGCAGGTAGCCATTGCATTGTGAATCAAACAAACACGTTAGGCCAATGGTGAAATCAAAGCTTGCATGCAGAAGGTCCCTTCTTTGAATCAAAGGAAGCCTTCAGAAGGTAAATGCCTTCTGAATTGAAGGAAGCTTTCAGAAGGTCATTGCCTTCTTAATCGAAAGAATCATGTAGGAAGCCAATAACTTTTTAATCAAAGGACACCAACAAGAGGCCCTTGTCCTCTGGATCGAAGGAAGCTTGCTTTTCTTCAAAAAATCAAATTTATCTACTTTGTTCTTTCAACAGTTTTCCTCTTTGACTTGATGCTTGTAAATCCAATATGATCCATGGCAACTTGAGTTGATCAAGCCTTGTGCAGTTTTGGCCCAATGAAATCTTGTGAGAAAATTCTTGAGAAATGAGAGGGAGAATTTTGGGGTACAACACACACAAAGCACAAGGTATTTCAAAATGAGTTAAGCATCTAAGAGCCCATAGATAACTACGGATGGAAAGGGTGTTAACACCTTCCCTTTCCATAATCTACCCCCCTTACTCAGAAAACTCTCGAAAGGTCTTTTTCTATTCTTTTCACCCTTTCCTTTGTTGGATAAAAGAAAAGTCGGTGGCGACTCTTGCTTACCGCAACATTTGCAAACACAAACGCAAAACCAGTACAATAGTCGGTTTTTCCACTGTATTACAGAACTGGCGACTCTGTTGGGGAATCATATAAAAGTGGGGTTGCCTTAGATCTTATTTCATTTTAAATTGCTTTCATTGTGTGTTTTGTATGCTTTACTTTTGAGGGCTTGTTTGCGTTGTTACTAAAGATCTTACACCCGGATTTGGGGCACCTTTTTTTAGGTAAGCAGTAATAGATCATGGAGACTGTACAGCGTAAAACGATATAGTTAAAGCGATAGCTACGTTAGTGTGACACATTTGTTGGTATTTGTATCCCTTGTGTTAAATCTAGGAGAATACGGGGCCGCTGTGTGGTGTCATAAAGCACTAACGGACCTTAGAACCTTAGTTGAACAAACTTGGCCATTAGAAAGTAGTGAGATAGTCGGCCTTAGTATAAAGCTAAGGATTGGTTGATACTCGATGATACACTCATTGAGATCGGACTTTCGGGATTTTTCGGCCACGAGAAAAGATCGCCTGAGCTGAAATAATGCTTGATAAAGAAAGATCAGTGATATTGAGACTCCTTAGAACCCGGTTACTTTTTTAAGACAAGTTGAACCAACTAAACTTCAAGAAGGTACTTACCTTTAAATATCATGCAAGCCTTTGAACCTAAGGCTACATGTGTGACTTGTTTGCGTTCATTATCTAACAGTTTGAACTCCTTGTAGGGTTTGTTTATTATCTAATGATGTAAGTTCCTTGCAGGACTTGTTTGTAGTCATTATCCAATAACCTAGTCTTCTTGCAAGACTCGCTTGTCTTCATCACCTTACACTTTTGCTTAGTGCATGGCATACACATCATGACATCATACTATAGCATTTCCTTAACCATTTCATGGATCTCACGGGCATGTGGTGCAGGTTATGATAAATTAGACGTCTAGCAAGGGGCAAGGGGATTTATTCTTGTCTAGCCAATGTCATCAAAAGACCAAAGCGTGATAACTTGATTCAGAGGCTATGACCCACTCGACATGGTGAGCTTGATTCTCGTAGAAGGACATTCATTGAGACGAAGTTCTTCAATCAAAGCTGCAGTCGGATTCTAACATTTTCTCGTGTTTACCCCATGAGATCCTTGAAAACATTGCATGCATGTCATTACAGAACTAGTCTTCCAATACAGGTTTCTCATGTTCTCGCTGTTTATTTCAGCAAGGAAAATGACTCTCGAACAGAACAACAGAGATCTCCAAACTCAAGATTCTCAGTTCAAGGAAATGTTCCTAAATCTATCCAAGGGGCAAGAAGAATTGAAAGCACTCCTCGCTAGGAATATGGCCGAGAAAGATCCTGAATACAACAAGGATGACCAGTTGGAACAACTGGAAACCAAGATGGAAAGGATGAGAATCCGAATGGGTAGTCAGATGGTTCTTATCCAAAATTTAGCTCAGGTACAAGAAAAGTTGCGAGTTCTCATAAGCAAGCTTCATCAAGACAGATACGACCGTTTGAGGCAAACTGCTAGAGCTTGGGGCCTAATCAATGATCAATCCATCTTGGCAGATAGGGAATTGGGTGACATGTTCATGTGGGAGAAGTTGAAAATAAACTCAGGAGAGATGAAATTCAGAGGACTGCATCTTCAAGTACAGTGAAGAAACCCTTCACTGGCAAGAAAGAGGTTAGTGCTGCTTTTGACCAGAGAAACCATGGTAAGACTGAACATCGTCCAACGATGGGAGCAGTGTTAGTTTCTAATCCTACACTTGTTCAACAACAACGGGGTAATAGGCGTGGGACAAAGTTTCAGGGAATGCAGTTTACTAAGATTAATATGCCTTTATCTCAGGCGCTGCAACACTTGCTGAAATCTGAACTCATCTCTCTGCATGATCCTCCTACGAATCCCAACACTGCCACTCTAAAGTACAATCCTAATGCGAGGTGTGCTTATCATTCGAACAGTCTAGGGCACGACATTAACGACTGCTGGTCTCTGAAGAACAAGATTCAAGACCTGATTGACGAAGGAGTGCTGGAGTTCACACAAGATGGCTAGACTGAATTCTTCTGCCATCCCTCAAAGGCACACCATCGGAAGTGACAAGTTCAGATTGAGAGGCTTTTTGTTCAATAGAATTTTCAAATTGTAACTTCTTTTGATTGTTCGAACACTTATTTCATGTCAAACTTTGTTATTTCATTAATGCATTGCATATGTTTGTCTTGAATTAATCCATTCATTATCACTATACTGAAACTATGCTTTTACTTCCTTTTTGTGATATTCAACTCTCGTTAAAAGTTATAAGCCTTTAGAGGGAAGATGATGAAAATGATACCACAATCCCATACAATGTGCTTTTGAACAGACCTTGCTGATGATACAGACGTTGTTTCAAATCCTAAACAGTGGAGTTATAAGGAATATAATCCCTAGTCAACCCCATTAAGCCTAAGAAGTAGGAGTTTTCTTTTTCATGCAAATTGAAACCCTTAATCATAACCTGGGACAGGGTAGTTTCTCAATTAATTCAATGGTGTATTCAATCACAAGCTTTCCCCTTGTACACGACAAGTAGTGTCAGAGGTATCATTCCAAAAAAAAAAAAGATGGTGATGGTTCCGCATAAATCATTAAATTAGGTTGTCATTATCCCTCAAAAGAAAAGCTCGCTAAGTCAAAACCTGTGAAAGAGACTTAAGAAAAAAAGTTGGGGCATCCCGCTGACTGTAGTCACAAAATAGACACTTCAGGCAAAAGGTAGGGATAATAAAATCAAAAAAGAGGTCGCTACAAATCCTCAACAAAAAGAAAAGGTTACAAAAATGACTACCTTCTCAACTAAACTTTCAGTATCTGAACCATCACCGGAATATCATGGCCAAGATTCCAGACTCAATTGGAATTTAGACACACAATTAACTGAGTATAGGGTTGAAGAACATCACGAAGAATGGGTGGGTACAAATAAATTTCGAGCCTTTATCCTTTGTTTCTTAAACCGTGAACCAGGCCACGTTACAACCCTTAAAAGCCCTAACTGAAGCATGGGTTAGTTCGAAAGCATATTGTTACAAAAAGGTATCCTGACTCCTGTAAGACTTGCTATAAATCCTGAGTTGATATCACATTCTTGAAAATTTTGTTTTACTAAAAAATGCATTTTCAAAAACTTCAAGACAGATATAAACTTTGTATTTTTTAAATACCATTGTTTGCATATGACTAATTGTTCGACGATAAAAAAACTCGCACGACGGATATTCAATGAACAGAAATCCTCTCAATGAACATAATCACCTCAGATGGAATGACATCTCCAGTAACAAGCCTTTCATAATCAAGAGACATGACATGGTGTCTAAACTGATCTTGGGGAAGTTGATTCAAGATTCAAGGAATCCCTCAAAAGCGTTGAATAGCCAGAGGCAGACCTTCATCTGAATCACTTGGGGCATTGAACAGGAAGTATAATGTACGATCGAGCAAACATTTTTCTGGAAGTGCTGCAACACTTATTACTATGGACAGTGATGATTCTCCGCACCCGATGAACATGGACATAGTCGGAAAATACTATGCATGAAAAATACCTGCTAGGTTGACTGGCCTAGGCAAAAATAAGGGCATCCCGGCGAACCAAAAGAGTTCAGGAAAAAATTAGGGACATGTGATTAAAATTGTACACCCTTCAAGTCAAAAACCTGAAAAGGCAGCTTGGGCAAAAAAGGGTATCTCGGTGGACTAAAAATCTGAAAGGACAATCCAGGAAAAAGTTAGTGATTAAAGTGTACGATTATGTCCCGTCATCTCGTCACTTGTCTATCAGTAGAAGAATTATCGCCCTGATTAGAATTTACCAAGGGCTCTAGAAGTTGAGGTATGTTCAAGTCTCCACAGACCCCCACAGAGCCAATTCCATGAGATTATCTCCACAAAGTAATCTTCACGAAGTCATACATTCCCCGCAATTCCCCTAGAAGATCGCTCTTGCGGATAAAGCAGTGTGATCTTCTTCCTGGCATTATCAACAACCTATGGAGTTTTAATCAGTATAGTTCATGGAGTTTTCTTCCCCAACAGAGTTTATTTCTCTAACAACGGAAATCCATCTCCCAGCATTTCAACTTCAACAAAATTTGAAGACTTACATTCTTCATACCCAGCAATAATCAAGGATTTATTTTTCCCAGCTCAACAACACTGCAATAGAACAACTGATACGTTCATATATTGCATTCATACATCATTTTACAAACATCATAGCATATATATATAACTAAAACGCATATAACATTCTCATTTATTTTGAGAAGCATCATGCAATTCATACATCTTGACATCGCATGAAACTGACTTTACCTTTTCAGATTAAATTTGCATACATACAAATACTATCAACTTATACATAGTAGGTTAAAGATTAATGCCCGAAACTAGACGGGGAAACTATCTACACGACCAAGTGGTATGAACTCTCCGAGCAGGACGGTTTTACTAATAAATACAGCAGGCCACAAATTAATACCTAAAACCAGACAGGGAAACTATCTATGTGACTAGCCAAAAACAGTTTCATATTAATTCCTGAAACAAGACAGGGCAACTATCTATGAACAATTGATTGTAGATCAATTCCCGAAACAAGACGGGGAGACTATCTACAAGACCAGGTTAGAGATTAATTCCTGAAACCAGACATGGGAACTAACTCAATAACCAGAAAGATAAGTTCCAGGTTAATTCCTGAAACCAGACAGGGCAACTATCTGTGAACAACTGATTATAGATCAATTTCTGAAACAAGACGGGGCGACTATCTACAAGTCTAGGTTAGAGATTAATTCCTGAAACTAGACAGGGCAACTATCTAAACAACCAGAAAGAGAAGTTCCAAATTAGGTCCTAAAACAAGACATGGCAACTATCTGTGAACAATTGATTGTAGATCAATTCCTGAAACAAGACGGGGCGACTATTACAAGGCCAGGTTAGAGATTAATTCCTGAAACCAGACAGGGCAACTATCTCAACAACCAGAAAGAGAAGTTCTAGATTAATTCTTGAAACCAGATAGGGCAACTATCTGTGAACAACTCATTGTAGATCAATTCCCGAAACAATACGGGGCGACTATCTACAAGACTAGGTTAGAGATTAATTCTTGAAACCAAACAGAGCAACTATCTCAACGACCAACAAAAGCAAGTTCCAAATTAATTCCTGAAACCAGACATGGCAACAATCTGTGAACAATTGATTGTAGATCAATTCCCGAAACAAGACGGGGCGAATATCTGCAAGACTAGGTTAGAGATTAATTCCTGAAACTAGACAGGGCAACTATCTCAACAACCAGAAAGAGAAGTTCTAGATTAATTCCTGAAACCAGATAGAGAAACTATCTGTGAACAACTGATTGTAGATCAATTCTCGAAACAAGACGGGGCGACTATCTACAAGACCAGGTTAGAGATTAATTCCTGAAACCAGATAGGGAAGCTATCTCAACGACTAATAAAATCAAGTTCCAGATTAATTCCTGAAACCAGACAGGGCAACTATTTGTGAACAACTGATTGTAGATAAATTCCCGAAACAAGATGGGGAGACTATCTACAAGACCAAGTTAGAGATTAATTCCTGAAACCAGACAGGGAAACTATCTCAACAACCAACAAAAGCAAGTTCCAGATTAATTCATGAAACCAGACAGGGTAACGATCTATAAATAATCGACTGTGGATTAATTCTTGAAACAAGACAAGATGACTATCTACACGACCAAATGAAGCATCCCTACACGGGTTTCTTCTAAAAATCTCCAGATGCAGCTTTACACAGGCTAATCCTGAAGAAATCTTACATGGATTCCTTCTCCTCCTGAGATGCAGCCTCACATGGGCTCATCCTGAAGCAATCTTACACGGGTTTCTTCTAAAAATCTCCAGATGCAGCTTTACACATGCTCATCCTGAAGCAATCTTACACGGATTCCTTCTCCTCCTGAGATGCATCCTCACACGGGCTCATCCTGAAGCAATCTTACACGGGTTCCTTCTCGTAATCTCCATATGAAGCTTTATACAGGCTCATCCTGAAGCAATCTTACACGGATTCCTTCTCCTCCTAAGATGAGGCCTTACACGGGCTCATTCTGAAGCAATCTTACACGGATTCCTTCTCATCCTGAAATGCAGCTTTGCACGGGCTCATCCTTAAGCAATCTTACACGGATTCCTTCTCATCCCCAAGCAGCCCTACACAGGCTCATTCTCATATATCTCCAGATAACAGTTAATTTCATTTTCCCCAGTAAGTCACTGTGAAGCCTGGAATACGACTAGATGATAGCCAACTTTATTACCCTTAGCAAGTTAGTGTGAAGCCTAGAGTTCGACTAGAAAATAGCTAACTTTCATCTCTCCTGTCCAGGGATAACTCCTCAGTAGATCCATGGACAAGTAAAGCAACTAGACTATATTCGCCAGAGATTTTTCCTCAAGTAAAAGAATAGAAATCAACATTCCCCAGCGGAGTCCTTCTCAAACAACAGGAACAGGAATCCCCACAAATAGACCTCTTATGAAGTCAGCATCTACTTTGGATGGCATATTTAAGCCCATCTCCAACAACCCTCAGTCATCTTCTCTAAATGGCATCTGTAAGCCCATTCCTGATATCATCAACCAAAGGCGTTACTTCATGCGAGTGCAAATTTCTTGGCACTCTAGTGTCCAATCATCTTCCACCTTTAGGTCACGAAAGGCAGACAAGCCAATCTAAATCTACGGGTTTAAGAAGATTGAACAAGGGCAGTTGTTGTACCCCAAAATTTGCCCTTCCATTCTACTCGAAACATGCTCATTGAGGTCCCCAATTGCTCAAGGTTGACCAAACAAATTCTCCTCCTAAGCAATGGATTCCCATCGAGGGTTTTCCTTTCCCATAAATAATTTTGGTTTGCAGAAGCTTCAAATGATTTCCATGGCACCCTATACGCCTCAGTATAATAGCATAGTTGAAAGAAAGAAAAGAAGTGTACTGAACTTGATGAGATGTAAGTTTAAAGCTGAAAATACGCCTAAGAGCTTTTGGGTCAAAGTAGCTTCGACAGCAGTATGCAGTCTAGTTTGATGCCCAACGAAGCAGATGATCGAAGAAAGAATAATTCGAAAGAAAGTGTGAGGAGGCTTTTATGAAGTCTTCGATTGATGAAGAGCTAGCAAAAAGCTTCGAAGGTTTAATGTTCGAACTATTGAAATAAAGGCCATTTGAAGCATTACAAGGAAAAATATTTTGATTGCCACATTGATTTGAATTGACGCTTCGAAAGGAAGAAGACTTTGAATTCGAAAGCTTTGAAGAAACATGTGGAGGTCTAATGGTTCGAAGGACATGCAACCTTAGAACATGGGGTGATTTCATAGAAAGACTTAGGGTCGAATTAGCCAAATATAAGTCCTCTTAAAGTTTTTGGACCAATGTATTTCAGGCATGTACCTGAACGGGAAAGGAAGAAGTTGGATGAACAAAGTGAAGTCTTGGTGCTCATAGGTTACCATTCGATTGGTGCATAAAAGTTGTATTCACCAATCGAAGATAATCTAGTTGGTCTTGTACACGAAAGGCAAAGGTTGGGATTGGAGTCGAAGTTCAGTTTGACAAGGATCAAACACCTGCACAACTTTGTTTGAAAAGGAGATCAAAAAGAACAAGAATTGTTCAATTAGGCTGATGATCCCAGATTACACAATCGAAGCAGATGTGGACTTAATCGAAGAAGCCATGATGATGAAGCCTTGAGAAATTATAATTGGAACTCAGAGCCATCGAAAAGAACAATGTTGGGGAGCTGGTCGAAAGAACCAATTGATGTGAAATAGAGATGCAAGTTGAAACACTAACCATAACATGTCTAGGTTCATTATGCTTCAAGAATAGAAATAAAATTATCAAAAGGGCAACTTTTCAAATATTTCGATTCTGCTTCCAAAGCCATGATTGATGGCTGATTCATTCCATATTTTCTCACCATCATGCCTCTATAAGTACAAGACTAAATCAGAAGCAACAGACACAAAAAATTGGCCTCAAAGAGTCACACGAAAACACTGCCTCAAAAAAATTCTCAAAAATCTCATAAGTTGTCAGAATACAAAAAACAGCTTTGCAAACTCCCTCAGTTCAAATGAATACCAGATTCATTCTCTTGAGACTTCTAGGCAGCCATCCCACGCTCAGAACTATAGATCGAAGCACCTTCGTTTGGTAAAGAAAATTTCCAATCTCAAACTCATTTGATCTCTGATTTAAACCCATTTTGATTGCATATTCATGTTATTATTTTTTGTGTGAATGATTTAACATAATACATGTAAGTTGCAGTGTCCAAATGCTAGGATACCATTGTTAGGGCCTTCGAAGCTGATTGCTTTCGAAACTCATGATGTAGGCCATTTCAGGCCAAAACAACCCTGATTCGGACTCAGGGGGTTTCGAATCAAAGGGAAGATACATGGCTTCGATACCTAGGTCGTGCGTTTTCATTTCTCAAACAATTGTCTTGCATATCCATTGCTTACAGGTTCCACGCGTGCACCATACGTCCTCTGATTCTCACCATGAGATCCCAACGCATCCTCTTGACTCCCTTTGATTTGGGCCTATGTGTGTTTCAAATCCATACCCCCCCCCCCCTCTCTTTTACTTTTGTTGCATGGCCCATTTGTACTTGTTTACTTTGTTTTTTTTGTTTGTTTTTTTTAATCAACATAAAAATCAGGAGAAAAAATATAAGTAACTTAGAATTAGGTTTTATTTTACTTTTTTTTAATAATTTAATTTAGTTAATTATTTTAACTCATTTTCCTCAATTTTAAAACCAGTAGATTTAGGATTTATTTGAATTCAATTTTTTTCATAAACTAAAAAATGCAAAAAACATTAGGTCTGTTTTAGAGTTAATTTTAATCAATAATTTTAATTAATTAGATTTGACTTAATTGAACATTTAGAATTTTCTAAACGAAATAAAACACAAAAATATTTCCTTTCATTTATGTTTTAGAAGTATTTTCATTTCGCACGCGTTATTTCCTTTCACTTTTTTTCATATTATTGTACCTACTTCCTAGTTGTAATGGTTTAAATTAGGACTTTTTATTTTACTGTTTTCTTTATCCCCCCCTCCCCCTCCAAGTTTTGGACATTTAAATAATCCCCTCTCCGAAGCCTTGTAATAGCTAGATTTACGTTTCCTCACTTTTTATTACTGTAAATTATTAACTGTTTAGATGCATGCTAACTAGGATTATATGGCAAGAATAACAAACAAACGCTAGCAAACCTAATGCAAAGACTAAAATAACTGAAAACAATACAATTGCATATATACACCTCAAGGGTATCCCACTTTGGTTGCCTTCAAAAAAACAGTCACAACTTTCGAAACATGAGAGATTTTAGTGGCTACCCTCCGGTTTAAAGATCATATGTCCCTCGATGACCCTCTTGATGTTGCCTCAGTAAAATGATCTTAAAACTCTAGGGTAGTTACTAAGGTTTCTTGCCCAGTTGCCTTTGTGACTGTATAAATGTCCCTCAAACATCCAACGACTAGGGCTACCTACTCACTAATAGTAGGATAGCATTGTCTAAAGGAAAAGAGGAAAAGAACGACCCTTTTGAGTAAAAGTAGATAGTTCCTGAATGTTATGCTCAAGCCAATTTTACACGTACACAAAACGCTTTCAAAAACATTTTTTCAAAATGCTTTATCAACACTCTTGAGGACTGATACAACAGTATCATAAAGCAAGTTTCCTTACTATTGGCATTAAAAAATATTTTTTAAAAAAACACATAAAGCACAAGGTATTTCAAAATTAGCTAAGCATCTAAGAGCCCGTAGATAACTACGGATGGAAAGGGTGCTAACACCTTCCCTTTCCATAATCTACCCCCCTTACTCAGAAAACTCTCGAAAGGTCTTTTTCTGTTCTTTTCACCCTTTCCTTTGTTGGATAAAAGAAAAGTCGGTGGCGACTCTTGCTTACCGCAACATTTGCAAACACAAACACAAAACAAGTACAACAGTCGGTTCTGTAACCGTATTACATCACCATAGTTGGAATTCCAACCATGGTTAAAAGTGGCTTAAAATAAGTTTAAAAAATGTTGGTGTTGGGATTTGAACCGTGGCCTAACACCACTTATCACCACGGTTGGAATTCCAACCATGCTTAAAACTGACGCCTTCCTACCTTTCACCAAGTTGTTATTAAGGATCGCAGTGAAAAGTCTTTTTATTAAAAAAAATACAGCCGCCTAAATATCACCTATCACTTCGGTTGATTTAATAGGCATGATAATAACATGTTACAAAGGGTATATTTTGTAGTTGTGTGTGATTGAATGAAAGTATTTTTCTTCTAATTTATTAGTTTAGTTCGGTTTGTATAATTCAAAAACACGACAATGCATTATTTTAGATAATAGGAACCGAAAAACCCTCCAAACATGCATTCAAATTCTATAATTCAATGATATTTTATTATCAAATGATTTTATAATTTGTATTTTTGTTTGTAATGGATGAGAATAATATGTTAAGGACCCACACCAGAAGAAAGACAGACTCATATTTCCTCTGTTAGGTAGGAGCATGTGTGTAAGATATACACATATAGAGTTGGATCAACTAAGCCACAACTTCAACCTCAGCCGCTTGAGGTATAAGAGTCTAAGGTGGAGTTTCTTTAGGTGCGTGTTCCTAAAGTGTAAGAGGTCTAGGTAAATCCATGAGGCTCGTATTACAGATGTATATTGTGTTTTGTGTTGGTTTTTGAGTGCGCCTAAGACAGGGCTGAATAAAGTGAATTGCAGATTTTTATTCTTTTATGTGATGATGTTCTTATTTTCTGGTTTATGTATGAATATGAAAGTGGTAAATGTAGAAAAATAAATAACACTGGATATATCCTAGTTCCCCTCACAGTCTGAGAGTACTCCAGTCCCCTTTCAACACAAAAGAGATTTCACTATAGTTAGAATTATTGTACAACCTATCCATACTAAGTGTAATGCTTACTATCTAACCTATAGGGAAATCAAAGGCTCTTAAGACCTTTAAGATCTAAACATTAAGTGCAAGAAGAACAATCCTCTTCAATGCACACTTGTTTCCAACAATTCTGAAAACAAGGTAACCAATACAAAGTAAAAAGAGAATAATCTTCCCTTAATACTCTCTTGCTTCCAACAATCCTGGACAACAAGGTCACACCGCAATCACTTTGGAAAAATTATTAGAAACAAATTCTTGAAGTAGATATGAAAGTTTATAATCAATGTCAATACCAAGTATTAATCTATTCTCTTTCAAGACAACAATTCAATAAATATATTACACAAGTGCTCAATGCATATGATAAAACTTTTCTAATGATGTATTTGAAAATGTAAGAGTAAAAGTTTCATGCAAGATCAGAATATTAATCAATGCAATTGTTTGAAAATAAAATAAAAAACATTGTATTGTTTGTTGTGATTGTTGTTGTTGTCTTAATTTGCATCATAAATGAAAATTAAATTTATACATGTAATGTACCCTTTCAAAAGGTTCTAAATGCATGGAAGAGTGCAATGGTTCATGCCCAAAAGTTTCAATCCAACAGCCATCATAATAGAATTATTTTTCAAAAATGTTTCAGCGGTAGTCGGTTATAGGTATGCAGTAACCCGTTACCCAGTCTTTGTAACGTTCAGAAATTTAAAAAACATGAAGTTGTAGCCGGTTACCAGAAGACACTAATCGGTTACCACTGTGTGAAAATTGTTTTCCAGAAATATTTTAAAGCATGTAGCCGGTTACCCATAACAGTAACTGGTTACCACTATTATGAAAAGTGAGAAAAAAACATTTCAAAAGAATTGGAAATGCAATGTTAGTGATCTTAAAGCCATGAAATGTGTATGCAAAATATTTAGACATAATTTGAGCACTATAGTAACATACTGTTGTACCCCAAAATTTGTCCTCTCAATTTCTTAAAGATTCTCTCACAAGATCTCCATTGATTCAAGACTGTACAAGGATTGATCAGCTCAAGATACATCCCCAAACACTGATAACTCAAAATTAGGGTTTGAGTTTGTATAAGGACAATTGGACCTTTAATGCTCCCAAGATTGCTCATATCAAGTTTCAGGCTTTGGATCACATTTTTGCTCAGTCAAATGATCAGTTGTCTTAAAATCAACTATATTGGGCAAAAGGTCAACTGTGGTCAATTCACAGTTAAACTTCATAACTTTTGATTCATATCAAAATTTTGAACTCATATATGTCAATTGGCCAAGTTTGGATCATAATTCCTCAAGAAATTTGATCAAATCACAAAAAGGGCAAAATGGTCAAAATTAGGGTTTTGATTGAGAAGGGTTGATTTTTGACTTTCAAACCAAATACATGACTTGTTGGTTTAAGACATGAATCAAGAATCCAAATGCGTCATTTTGACCTAATGGCATGGTCCAAAACATTTCTCAAGATCAATTGATTGATAATTGAAATTTGGTCAACTGATGGGAAAAGTCAATTGTACACTAAAAAGTCAAACTTTGACTTTTGGATCAAAAATCATATTTCATCAAGACATGTCAAAGTATGATGATTGTTCATTAAGAAATCAAAATTCAAGATTACTTTGAAAAAAGTCAAAATTCTAAACACTTAGAAATTTTTCTAAGTGTTAAGAAAAATATGATAATTTCATAACTTTGTGCCAGATTTTCACCATGATGCAAGATGATTCAAGAAAAACATCCAACATGGAAGTTGTAGATCTCAATGATATCAGAAACATTGTAGGGCAGAACTCCTTCTAGAAATTCTTGGATCTCAAGTTATAAATTCATGAAGACGTGTCTATGAAATTAAAACACTTAGTAAAATTCTGAGCATTTTAAGTCAAAATTTTGACAAAACTTCTGGACCAAGTTTCACACTGTTACAATGGGAGTTCGCAAAAGCGATTCAAAGAGGGATTGCAGAGCATGTTACAAGCTTTCTAAAAAGTAAAAGAACTCTTTCAGATCATGCTGGAGCAGGGAGAATCGGAGATCATAAGTTGGACATTCATTCTTAAATGATAAGTCAGTTTCATGATGAACATCTGATCCAATTCCAAGCAATGTTGCATAATCCCACTTTTAAGGCCTTCTAAAGTGTGTATCTATCCTTAATAATAAGATTACACAATCTTTTGAGCTATTAACCACTTGATTTAAGCTTTACCCAATACACCTTGCCATTTAAGGAAGAAAGTTCACACTTTCATTCTGGAAAAGTGACTTTAATCACAAATTCCACTCTCCTTGAGCTTTGTGTTTGTTATTTCTGCACAAGAATTCCCTACAAATTCAGAGCAGGCGTGTTTAAAGTTTCTAGCCACCCTACCTTGCCTTGAAATCATGTTTGTCTAAGCTTGCTTTAAAAACAAGTCAAAAATCCACAACATGTGATTTTGTACTTCTGACTTCTCCAAGCTTCCAAACCCTTTGCCCATAAATTAAACCTTCATTTGCAAGATGAAGAGGATTTTTTTTGGACAAGCCCTGAAACTCACTAAAACTCCCAAGAACCAGAAACTGCAACACAAGCACAAAAAACTTGTCATTTCTGATTTTTGAATCCAATCTCCAAATCCTTTTATGCGTTTCTTGGCCAAATCATCCACAAAGCTTCTAATACACATATAAAAGCTACTCCAACCTCTCTTTTCAAACTGTAACATCATCTTCACCAAACTCCATTTTCAAAAACAGAGCATTACATCCTAACTTCTCTTGAACATTCCAGTCATCCATAGCTCAAGCTAATCATTGCATTAGCTTTCTGGGAACTTGGGGAAGCTAATCATCATCATAGCAACTTGAATCAGGCTCTAACTAAAAACTCAATCTCCAGCTGCAAGGTGAGTTTTTCTGACTTTTCATCACATTATTTAAGCATTGTTAGGCTTGCATTTTCAAAGACAAAATGTAGATATCATTTCCCAGAAACTGTACATATTTATAGATTTCATTTATATGGCCTGAGTATAGAGAATTTTCGATCAGAACTTCCTGGAAAAATTAGGGTTCAGATTAGAGCTAGAAAAATTCATGTTTGTTTCTGATTTATAGTTTTAATGCTTTATAGTTATGGAACCATGATGAAATTTGCCATAACTTTCATGTTTACATTTTCCATTTTGGTTGAGAAATGATTGAGTTGCAGATGCTCTGGCTGGTGCGAGGAAGAAGATGAAGTTCATCATTAGAAATGATTTTGTAATATGTATTTGTGGTTTTGTTTATAATATCGGATGAATAGCCACCCCAGTGGTAGAGAGCGCGTGCATAAGGCATTAATGTTAAGGGTCCTAGGTTCTAGCCCCAGGAGCACCTTTTGTTTTTTATTTCTTAATATTTTACCCTATTTACCTGTTAACAGCACATCTGGGCCAGAACTTCTAGGCCTTCTCATTCTTGATTCCAGTATCCCCCCCCCCCCTCATTTACCTGTTAATAACATGCCTGGGCCAAAACTTCTAGGCCTTCTCATTCTTGCTTCCAGCACCCCCCCCCCCCCATTTACTTTTTAGCAGCGCGCCTGGGACAGAACTTCTAGGCTTTCTCATTTTTGCTTCTAGTATCACCCCCTCCTTGTACTTGTTAGCAACATGCATGGGCCAGAACTTCTAGGCTTTCTCATTCTTGCTTCTAGCATCACCCCCCATATACTTGTTAGCAGCGCTTCTGGGCCAGAATTTCTGGGTTTTCTCATTTTTGCTTCCAGCAACACCCCCCATCCCCAAATGATGTAATAGCGTAGGATATTTACTTTCCACAATTTACCTCTTTCATATAAATGCTAGCAATTTAGGGTTTATATGGAAAGATAAAATCAATGCTTATAATACCTTAATCCAAGATAAACCAAGCATGAAATACAAACACTCGCACACTTTACACCTCTAGGGTTAACTCCACTTTGTTGCCTTAAAAATGGTCATGTTATGCATATCAGACGCCTTAGTAAAGAACAATAAAAAATACAAGATCATAGTCCCTCGATGACACTACGAATGTTGCCTTACAAATACTCTTAGACCCTTAAGAAATATGCTAAGGTATCTCGCAACATTGCATCCTATGACTATACGATGATCCACGCCCGTCCCTTCACATCCCAAGATAGAGCTTCTACCAATCAATGGTAAGATAACAATGTCAAAGGAAGAGAGAAATGAACAAAAGACTTTTGAGTAGGTAGGACGTTGTTAGTTTCTTTCTCACAATCCATCTTCAAAAAAAATCTTTCAAAACACACTAAACACTTTCCAAAACATGAAATATTTTCAAAAAGACCAACACTTTGTATGCATTCTTATAAAGACGAGAACCATTAAAAGGTTTGCCTAAACGAAAGCGCTTTTCAAAAATACTTTCAAAATCCACCACAAACACATTTCAAACAAAGCAATTTTTAAAAGTGATCTAGCAAGCAACTAAGAGCCCGTAGATAAATACGGTTGAAAATGGTGCTAACACATTCCCTTTTCATAACCTATCCCTTGAACTCAAGAAAATATCTCAAAGGTATTTCCTGTTCTTTTCACCCTTTCCTTTATTGGATAAAAGAAAATTCGGTGGAGACTCTTGCTATCCGCAACAATTACGATAAAACATAAAACAACCAAGTCAGTTCCCCCATCGTATTACACATACTATATTGAATTGGAGTCTTGTACCATATTGAAGATCAAATACCAAAGTCTTCTTTAGAAGTAACTTAACATGCAAGCCAAAACTCCATTTTGAGTAGATACTTTTTTTCTTCTTTTTGATAATTTCTTTTGCCTTGATCATGATGTTTGTAATCATCAAAATGTGAACTTGAGTAAGCATGACTCTACATTCTTCCGATTTTTGATGATGATTGTTGTACCCCAATTTTTACCCTTAAGATTCCCCTATTATATCATATTAATTCGATCATAACAAGATCACATTAGGGTTGGTTCTTCCTCTTTTTCTATCTCCTATCTTTAAGTTTTCTCTTGAGGAATCTCCAAGCACCTTAGTTGTGTATTTTGTATATGTGTTGTCGACTAACTTCTAATCAAAATACAAAAAAATATTTGTCTTTGAATATTTGTGTTTTGTAGGTACCGAGTCAAAGCACCTGACAAATAGGGTTTTCCGGTATTATTTCCCTAAAATCTCTATTTGCAAAGAAAAAAATAATATAAAAAAAAAGAAGTTATTTTTCACTGTACAATTGATTGCTCTTAGAGTGCAATCGATTGCACAGAGTGCATTTTGCGCCATTTTTGAAAAAATACACTGATACAATCGATTGAGCCTAGAGTGCAATCGATTGCACAGAGTGAAAATTTGAAGAAAAAAATCAACAATTTCAAGCTTGTCAATTTTGGCTCTAATTTTTCTTCATTTTTTAAATATATATCATTAATTCAAATTTTGGTGCCAATTTTTTATTTTTTGAAATATATATCATTAACTCAAATTTTGGTGCCAATTTTTTATTTTTTGAAAGATATATCATTAATTCAAATTTTGGCTCCAATTTTTAATTTTTTGAAAGATATATCATTAATTCAAATTTTGGATCCAAGAATTAATTACCAAATCACCACTAATCTCAAGCCTAAACTCTATAAATAGAGCCCTCATTTCATTCAAATCTCAAGCTTTTGATAGCCAAACTCGTTTTGCTAAGAAATCTCTCAATTCTCTCCATCTACCAAATTCACTTAAAGCTCCATCTTCAAAAAAAGTTAGTAAGCTTTGTATTGAAGCTTACTAATCTTTGAGCTAAACCTTCATACAAACACTTTTTTCTTCATCAATTCTCCACATCCAAGCTTGGGCAATTGATTCTTGGGGTTGAATTGAAGCAAATTCTTGAAGTTGTTTTGATAATTCTCTAGATCTACCTTTGGTAAGTTGGATTTTTCATCTTTCACAATATGATCTATTGTTGATCTTTGGGTGTGATTCATTGAGTATTATTTTGTGATTCCATTGGTGATATTTTCTCATAATTTGATGGAATTTTCCTGCTCAATTGAATCCATGATCATAAGGTGTTTGATGGAAAGTTTGAACAAGAATTTGGCCTTTAGAAATGCTATTTTTCTGATTTTAACAAGGTGCAATTGATTGTTGTAATAGTTCAATCGATTGTCACAGCAAAATTTTGCGTTTTTTTTAAAATGCACTGATCCAATTGATTTATGTATGAGCGCAATCGATTGTAATAGTGCCAAAATGCTTTTTCTGCCTTGTTTTGAGGTTGTTTTGATCCATATATATTTTTCTACTCACTCCTTTTGATTGTTGATTTACATTGCAATTTTAAATGTCCAACTTCTATTTAAATTCAATGGACTTTGGGTGTAGATGAAGTTGGATAAATGTTCATTAATTCAAATCTATCAAAGAGTGAATTATTCAATTCATTTTTGGTGCTTTGGATTAATGATATGTTTAGTACTTTAATCCATCTAGATGAGTGGTTGAATTTAAAGATGAAAAGAAATTTGAGGTAGTGATCTAAATAGATTATCATTCTCCTCTCTCTTTATCTTATCCCTTTCTTTTTTTATTTGTGCTATATGTTATGGGATGATGATCTCTATATCAATTATCCAAACATGAAGTACATAGATTTCTATTGACCGGCCTCAAATAGGTTCGACTTGTAACACCCTAATTCTACCCGACAATATAAATGTAAATCAGAGTTATAAAAATTATACAACTGAATCAGAATGCCACAAATTCAACTTAAAAACCATTACATTCAACATGGATACATAACACTTTAAAACTTTGGATGAACCAACATCAAAATAACATATTCATCCAACATTAAAGCAACTTCTAAATAACAAGTACTTAACAACAATCAACTTAAAGTTCAAAAACTGAAATAACAAATACTAAAGCAACTAGCGTGCATCCCCCCAAGTGTTACATATCAGAGCAATGACACTGACTCGAACTACCGAAGGTAAACCGCCTTCACTCTGGATTACCTACACGTTACCAACATCGGGGTAACATTCAAACAGAAGGGGTGAGATATCAAACACTATAATAGAACGTAAGATAAGTATTATATTAGAATCAGTTCAAGCAAAATCACCACTTCACGACTTATCAACAACAATAATCACAATAGGATATCAAAAAAATACAACCATTTTTATTAATGCAACAGCTCAATTATACAACTTGGAATGCGACTCAATAATATACGAATGCATGTGGTACCATTGGAGCAGAACTCCCATCTTAAAATATGCCAGTAAATAGAGGCATAAACAAGGCATAAGCCTTCTTTGCAGTTTGCCAATCCAGGCCATCACAAAGTATGCAAATGTATATGAATGCACTATCACATACTCATAAAAATCATCATCCATCGTAAGGAATAAGCCCACATCACCATTATTACCAGTAAATAGAGGTAATTCATCATCATGTAAAACTCCCTGCAACTTCGCATTATCAACAACAATTCACAACAGCTATCACAACAACACAACATCTTAACATAAATCGACATTGGCCATAAGCTTATCACATCAATCAACGATTTAATCATTAACATAATTAAAAGCAACTTAACATAATTCACATAGCACGGTTAACGACCAAAAACACAGCATGCACGGGAAAAAGGGATAGGGAATTATGTGCTCCTCTACATGCATAGAAACAAAGAAAGCCTAATTAATAATCCATACTCCTCGACACGCACAGGGGGGAAAACAGGGTAACGACCAACCTATGCTCCTCGACACATCCTGCAACCTAATTCTGCTCGAAAATCCAATGCATCATTCCCTGACATGCCTCGCAGCCTAAAATGTCGCTCGGTACCTACTACTTCAGTATCCTCCCCGACCACTAATTCGGTCAACAACACAGTCACGATACAACGTCTTAACGACCACACCACTATAATTCATAACTTCTGGCTAACCGCTCGGAATAACATAGTAACGGAAAACTATATTTCCTATCAACAGATTCATCAACATATAAGACAGTCACGCAGAACCTCCCTAAAACGACCACTTCAACAATTACCAATTTTCCCGCCAATCGCTCGGAATAACCTAACGTCCTAATGACCATTACGACTTAACCTACACATCAATTAAACCGGCAGTCACACCACTCAAAATGTCCACAACATAACAGAACGGGCATCTTCCATTAACAAGTTCAGCAACATCACGGGAAACAATCACAATTACGACCAATTCTCTATAACAAACACAATAAATCCCATTATAAGGTCAGAACCCCACCCTTACCTGGATTGATGGTCGCTCAACCAAAAACTCTAGCCGACGGCTTTGCTTCATTCTACTCGTCACCGGGAAGCTTGCTTCTCTCTCCGTGAAACTCTTCCAGGCAACGTACAGAGCTTCTTATTCTCCAACTAAAACAATTCCTTATGCCAGCTTAGCCTTATATAACAATCCTCTTGGGCCTAACCTACACCCCCACTTTACTACTTCCAACCAATAGCTTAAGCCCAACATTATATATATATATATATATATATATATATATATATATATATATATATATATATATATATATATATATATATATATATATATATATATATATATATATATATATATATATATATATATATATATATATATATATATATATATATATATTATTAATCAACTAATTAATTAATTAGTAATAATCCAACAATTCATTCCAATAATTCTTAACGTCTCGCAACTTCACAAATAATCCAAAAATAATTTAATTAAATAAATAATTAATTAAATTACGGGCGTTACACGACCTCTACATAAGTCCACTTACGATTGCTTAATATAGCGCTAAATTTTGTCCCGATTCGAGTAAATGATCATTTGTGGCCTAAACCTATGTTTGCAAGCCCAAGTATGTTAATTTGAACCCTTTGATCCAATAACCTTGAGATTAATTGTTAGGAGGCTTTGGTTCTACCAATCCTCCAATGGATCTTCATCAATTTTGGTCAACGCGGATCACTTAAACATCGTTGATCATTAAATGTTGCCTTGAGGAGTCCCAAAATGGATGACATACTTGACAAAAAGAAAATGCAACTTGTTGAGATGCTTTGGTTCTACCAATCCTCTAATGAGTTCCAAATGCAAGTGTGATCGGTGGAAATAGAACTGACTGTTTTTAAGCTGGTTCGCGAAATGTCGCGGTAAGCAAGAGTCTCCACCGCCTTTTATGTTCTCCAACATGGGAAGGACAAAAGCACAGCAAAATTCCTTTTCGAGATGTTTCTCGGTTCGGGAGGTAGATTATAGAAAGGGAAGGTGTTAGCACCCTTTCTATCTGTGGTTATCCACGGGCTCTTAGGTACTTGCTCACTATGTTTTCAAAATTTGTTTGCTTTTCAAGTGTGTGTGGGTTTTGAAAAAGTTTAGTTTGAAAAACTTCTAGGTAACTCTTGTATCAGTCCTCAAGAGTGTATGAAGTATTTGTTTGAAAACTTTTTGAAAGTGTGAGTGCGAAAAGATGTTTTTGTTTTTTGAAAGAGCAAGTACCCAGGAGAAATCTACCCACTCTAAGGAATTAGGATGTGTAAGAGTCCTTTAGACAGTACTATCCCACTATTGAGAAGTAGGTGGCACCGTCGTTGGAGTTATTCGGGTCAATTCGATTATAGGGACATGTGTGGTCACCGAAGCAATAGTAGGACGCCTTAGCGGTAACCCTAACGTCCTAGATCCTTTTTATCCGAGGCAACCATTTCGAGGAAACTGGATCTCTAGACAGGAGGGCGGCCTCTAAAACACCCTATACTTGATGACCACGTAGAGGCAACCAGTGAGGCGTACCCTAAGAGTGGCATGTGCATGTGTGTCAAATTCAGTTAAGATTATCTTGTACATGTTATTTGTGAGCTACGGGTTGATTTTATTTGTCATACAAGTCTTGCAGGCATAATTAACAGTTTAATAGTTTGCGGGAAATAAAGTGCGGAAAGGTAAATCTACGCTATTACAAGGCGCGGGTCTATATATCGCCAAAAACAAAACCCGTTTGGAAGATAAATGCGAGAAAAGTAAAGAAAGCGGTAAAAGACCTAATTAACTATTACATCCTCGGAAACAGTTACATCAATATAATCAAAAGGAATTAAAGCGCGAAAGAAATTAAATCGGGAACGTCTTAGGGTTTTGACCCTTTTTGAGAAAAGAATTGAATTTTGTCCTTTTTTGCAATTAATTAAAAAATTAAACCTAATAACTAATTAATTAAATAATTAAAGAAAAAAATGTTTTTTGTGTTTTTTATGTTTTTAATGAAAATAAAAATAAGAAATTAAAAGTCAAAAGAAAAACCCTATTTCTAAATTTGTTTTATTTATTGTAAAAAAAGATTAAAGTTAACATAATTTAACTAAATTAATTAATTTACATTTATTTACAAAAATAATTATTAATAGTGAAAATAATAAATAATAAAAATAAACAATATTTTAAGTTTCTGATTTTTATTATGAAAAATAATTTATGAATTAATTAGATAATAGTAATAATAATTATTAAAGAAAATAAAAAGAAAAGAAAAATAAAAAAAAGATAGTAAACCAGGGGGGGTTGATGGACCCATTGGAGGTGAATTAGTAATCTGAGCCCATTTAGAATCAAGCCTTTGTTGACTTTCTTGAATGGTCCACGCTGGCTTTGACCTGAGAACATGGTGTTCATCACCTTCTGGCCTTTGGATTTATGATCATGGCCACATGGCGCCTGGGATGTGGGAGTGCATGGTGGGGCGTTGTTGGATAGCCTGCACGTAATTATGTTATGCAAAATAGAAACAAATATGGGGTGGACCTGGGAATCGAACCTAGGTCCCAAGGCACTTTGCACGTTTCCCTTAACCATTCCAACTGCACGCTTCAATCGTTATTAAGATAGAGGGAAAATATTATATTAGAAAACAAAATGTTGAGCTATAAAACAACAAAACGCGCGCACCCTTTTTAAATCGTCCAATGGCATGACCCCACGTACTCATCTTCTTCGCTGTAACCTGCAAAAAATAAATCAAATAGCGGGGGTTTTTAACCCCCACAATATGGCCTGAGGAAAAATAACGATTAGGCGTACGTTAAACATAAATTGTTCGCGACATGTCCATTGAATTCGTCTGGTCTCAACGAGTTTAACCATGGGTCTTATAAGGCTTGATTTTTCCTATGCTGAAAAGCTCTAATTCGAAAGCTTGGAAACCCTATAATCCTTCAATGGCAGTTTCTGTTTCAGGGCGTTTTAATGCAATTAAATCACACCAATAGCTTCGTATGAGTCCTATTAACACAAAACAACCACAAGAATATGTCAAATATGCATGAATCAATATATACAATTATGGAAAAAAGCTTCAATCCGTGAAACTGTAATGGGCGATTCCTTGAGTACTAGCACGTGATTTTGATCCCTACATGTTCCTGGGAACCTATGCAATGTATTAGAATCCAGAAAATGCCTTGAACCGGCCTGGAAGATTGCAAACAGATTTCAAGTTTTCTTTGATTTTTCAATATTGGCTATGGTGTTTCTGCAGCAATTTGCACGTGAACAGCATTAGGGTTGGCTTGCTTGCATATATGGGAATAGAATTAGGTTAAGTCTTGGCCCAAAGATCCATTGAATTCATGTTTTCAATATTTGATTTTCAATCAAATATTTTTCAATCTTTTTGATTGAGAAAACTTGCCAAAATTGGATATTCTTGTCTCTTTGATTGGCACACGAAATCTGCAGCTCATATTGGTCAGATTTGCTTCATGAAAAGATTTGAAAACCATATCTTCATATTTTCCTACATTTTAAATCAATTAAATGAATTAATATTAATAAAAAATTCAATTAATTAATTAAAAATAAGAAAATAAATCAATTTAAGCTCAATGGGTCGTGCATAAGCTTTGGACAAAGTTTCAAGAAGAAATTTGAGGCCCATTAGCAAAAATGATGTGTTTTGAGCAAAGTTGACTTTTGCAAATTCACAATCATTTCCCAACTTCTCCAATGCATATCTTGCTCAAATTTAATCATATGAACATGTTCTTGGACATTTTGGAAAGGTATTGAAGTCCTCTAACCAATTCCTTTGGTCCCATGTCATTTGGATTTACCAATCTCAAGTTATGGTCTTTGACTTAAAGTGCATTTTTGTTGACTTTTGAAATTGACCTATAATGTAGAAATTGATAACTTTTTGTGAGAGCATTTCTTGGACTTGGAATGTGAAGATGAGTTGTAGGAAATGTCATCCCCTTAAAAATGAGCATTGGATGGGATTTTTCTGATGAACCATGAAAAAGTTATGCCTTGGTCAAGTTACAGTTGACTTTTCTACTGTCCAAAAATAGTAACTTTTGCATCTTTGATGATTTTTGAGCCATGCTTGTGGAATCATGATCAAGACTTGATCAAATGATGATTGTGAGCTCAAAATAAGATGTTGACCAAAAATTCTGACTTTTGACTGCAAAATGACCATTTTACCCCTGCAGTTGATTGTGGAGCAAATGGAACTTTTGACTGTGCAATTTGCCACTATGAGTCTTGAAACTTGGCATGTAGATGCTTGGCAACATATATAGGCCTATGGGACTTGATTGAGCCACTGAGAACCCCAAATTCCTTGGAAGAAACAAAACCCTAATTTTGACTGGCTTAGGAGGATGTTTGACTGTGCAACCCCTTGAGAAATCTTGAACCATTTGAAGATGATTCTTGGTAAACCTTGAAGAATATGGGAGGGAAAATTTTGGGGTACAACAGTTGCCCCTGTTCAATCTTCTTAAACCTGAGGATGTAGATTGGCTTGCGTGCCTTTCGTCATCCGAAGGTGGAAGATGATTGAACACTAAAGTGCCTAGAAATTTGCACTCGCATAGGGTGGTATTAGCAGTGTGATGTCGGGAATGGGCTTACAGATGCCATTTGGAAAGATGATGGATAGGAGGATGGGCTTATAGATGCCATCTGGAGATGTGACAGAATCTTATCGGGAATGGGCTTATAGATGCCATTTGGAAATGTAATGGATAGTTGTGGAGATGGGCTTAAAGATGCCATCCGGGGGTGTCGATCGCGTAAGAGATTCCTTAGCGAGAACTTGCATACCTGAGAAAGAAAGGTAATTTCCTGGCCTGTTATAGGGGTTGATCTTCAAACTCTTCATGCAGATATGCCCTGGCTAGATACAGGTATCGAATCTACAATCAATTGCTCACAGACATGCTCTGGCTAGATACAGGAATCGAATCTGGAACTGGTCGTTTACAGATATGCCCTGGTTGGATACAGGTATCGAATCTGGAACTTCAAACTCTTCATGCAGATATGCCCTGGCTAGATACAGGTATCGAATCCACAATCGATCGCTCACAGACATGCCCTGGTTAGATACAGGTATCGAATCTGGAACTGGTCGTCTACAGATATGCCCTGGCTGGATACAGGTATTGAATCTCTAAACTCTTCATGCAGATATGCCCTGGCTAGATACAGGTGTCGAATCCACAATCAATCGCTCACAGATATGCCCTGGCTAGATACAGGTATCGAATCTGGAACTGGTCGTCTACAGATATGCCCTGGCTGGATACAGGTATCGAATCTCTAAACTCTTCATGAAGATATGCCCTGGCTAGATACAGGTATCGAATCCATAATCAATCGCTCACAGATATGCCCTGGCTAGATACAGGTATCGAGTCTGGAACTAGGTCGTCTACAGATATGCCCTGGCTGGATACAGGTATCGAATCTCTAAACTCTTCATGCAGATATGCCCTGGCTGGATACAGGTATCGAATCTACAATCAATCACTCACAGATATGCCCTGGCTGGATACAGGTATCCAATCTGGAATTAGTCGTCTACAGATATACCCTGGCTGGATACAGGTATCGAATCTCTAAACTCTTCATGCAGATATGCCCTGGCTAGATACAGGTATCGAATCTACAATCAGCCACTCACAGATATGCCCTGGCTAGATACAGGTATCGAATCTGGAATTAGTCGTCTACAGATATGCCCTGGCTGGATACAGGTATCGAATCTCTAAACTCTTCATGCAGATATGCCCTGGCTGGATACAGGTATCGAATCTATAATCAATCACTCACAGATATTCCCTGGCTAGATACAGGTATCGAATCTGGAACTAGGTCGTCTACAGATATGCCCTGGCTAGATACAGGTATCGAATCTCTAAACTCTTCATGCAGATATGCCCTGGCTAGATACAGGTGTCGAATCTGGAATTAGGTCGTCTACAGATATGCCCTGGCTGGATACAGGTATCGAATCTCTAAACTCTTCATGCAGACATGCCCTGGCTGGATACAGGTATCGAATCCACAATCAATCACTCACAGATATGCCCTGGCTGGATACAGGTATCGAATCTGGAATTAGTCGTCTACAGATATGCCCTGGCTGGATACATGTATCGAATCTCTAAACTCTTCATGTAGATATGCCCTGGCTAGATACAGGTATCGAATCCACAATCAATCACTCACAGATATGCCCTGGCTGGATACAGGTATCGAATCTGGAATTAGTCGTCTACAGATATGCCCTGACTGGATACAGGTATCGAATCTCTAAACTCTTCATATAGATATGCCCTGGCTAGATACAGGTGTCGAATCCACAATCAATTACTCACAGATATGCCCTGGCTAGATACAGGTATCGAATCTGGAATTAGTCGTCTACAGATATGCCCTGGCTGGATACAGGTATCGAATCTCTAAACTATATATGCAGATATGCCCTGGCTAGATACAGGTATCGAATCTACAATCAGTCACTCACAGATATGCCCTGGCTAGATACAGGTATCGAATCTGGAATTAGTCGTCTACAGATATGCCCTGGCTGGATACAGGTATCGAATCTCTAAACTCTTCATGCAGATATGCCCTGGCTAGATACAGGTGTCGAATCCACAATCAATTACTCACAGATATGCCCTGGCTAGATACAGGTATCGAATCTGGAATTAGTCGTCTACAGATATGCCCTGGCTGGATACAAGTATCGAATCTCTAAACTCTTCATGCAGATATACCCTGGCTGGATACAGGTATCGAATCTACAATCAATCAATCACAGATATGCCCTGGCTAGATACAGGTATCGAATATGGAATTAGTGACAGTTGATAGTAATCATCTTTGGATTGACCTTTTTCCTGAAAAGGCAAAACATCTGTTGTATGCAATGTCATGATGTATGAAGTGCATGATGTCATGATGTTCGAAATGAGATAGTGTCGTATGCACTTTATCATGTATGTAAGCAGGATGTATGAAATGTGAAATGTCCATGAATGTATTTCGTTTGGGAAAATAAATCCTTGACGTATGCCGGGAAGTTTGTTGAATCTTGGGCTGATGTTGAAGAGTAGAGTTCTTCACTTCCGTTGGGGATGATGATTGCAAGAATAAACCGGTAGGAGAAGATGACTCCGTTGGGGAATAAACTTTGTGGAGAGATTACTCTGCAGGGAGTTACTCTGTGGGAAGAGATGCTTCGCTGAGATTTTAATGATAACTCCGCTGGGGATTCCATTGATAAGTTATGTTGAGGATTTTGATGAACTCCGTTGGGGATAGGAAGAAACTTCGCCGAGGACGATCTTTCCGTGGTAATTAGCTGAGGATAACCCAGTTATAAGCTCTGGTGGGGAATAACCTTTGAAAATGGTCGGGGAGAGATGCGTTTGTACTCTGCAGGTGATAAGCTTCCAGAATCTACTGGGGATAAGCTTCCAGAATCTACTGGGGGTAAGCTTCCAGAATCTACTGGGGATAAGCTTCCAGAATCTACTGGGGATAAGCTTCCAGAATCTACTGGGGGTAAGCTTCCGGAATCTACTTGGGAGGATGATTCAACTCTCCTGGGGAAACTTTTTTGGGCTGTACTGGGGAAGTGGCTCCACTGGGGTGTCTGGTATTCCGCTGGGGAACAATCTTATATTAAGACTGCCGGGGATGCTTGCTTAGGAACATCTGTATGCTCCGCTGGGGAATATTGAGATTTTCTGGGGATACCCAACTTCCTTAAGGTTGACAGTAGACTAACTTTGATTGGGGAGAGTATCACTGACTTGCTGGGGATATTGTGCCTTTTCAGGGCTGACGGGAGACCAACTCTGCTTTGGGAGAGTATTGTTAAATTGTGTCTTACTCTGCGGGGAGTGGAGGTAACTTGGTCATGTTCTTCAGCTGAACTTACCTTGATACCTGGGTGGACAGAGCGATTGTATAGCTCGGACAATTCTTATTGCCCCAGCTTCTGTGGGAGAAGGTACCTGTGGAGGCCTTGGTAATTGTCGATTGACAAATCTTCTTCTGGTAGGCAAGTGACAAGATGACAGGACATAGTCGTACGCTTTGATCCCTAACTTTTTCCTGGACCGCCCTTTCAGGTTTTTAGTCCACCGGGATACCCATTTTTGCCCAAGCTGCCTTTTCAGGTTTTCGACTTGCCGGGTGTACAGATTTTTCATTTTTCATCCCTTATTTTCGCCCGAACCCTTTTGGTTCGCCGGGAAGCCCTTATTTTTGCCTAGGTGTGTCAACCTAGCGGGTCTTTGATTGTGCGTAGTATTTTTCCCGACTATGTCCATGCTCTCAGAGTGCAGGGAGTTGTCACTGTCAGTAGTGTTGCCATGTTACCAGAAGATCTTCGTTTGATCATGCAGGATTCGTAGTTGGAATTCATGTCCAATGCCCCAAGTGACTCGGGTGGAGATTTGCCCCTGGCTGTTTGGCATTTGAGAGATTCTCCGAATCTTGACTGAACTGCCCCAGATGACGGACCATGATCATGTCTGCCCCTTGGTTGGAAGTGTTTTTCCACTTGAGGTGATCCTTGAGAAGATTTTTGTTCACTAGATATTCGTCGTGCGAATTTCTCTGTTGTTGAACAAATAGTCATATGCAAACAATATTATTTCAAGAATGCAACGTTTATGTCTGTCTTGAAGTTTTTGAAAATGTATTTTTCAATAAAACAAGTGAATTTTTATAAAATGTGATGTCAACTCAGGATTTTACAACAAGCCTTACAGGAGTCAGGATACCTTTGGTAACAGTATGCTTTTGAACTAACCCATGCTTCAGCTAGGACTTTTAAGGGTTATAACGTGGCCTGGTTCACGGTTTAAGAAACAAAGGATAAAGGCTCAAATTATATTTGTACCCACCCGCTCTTCATGATGTTCTTCAAACCTAAACTCAGCTGATCGTGCGTTAGACCTTGTTTGAGTCTTTTGCTCTGATATACCAGTGATGGTTCGGATATTGAAAGTTTATTTTAAATAGGCAGTCATTTTCTTTTTTTTGTTGAGGGTTTATAGGACCTCTTTCTTTTTTTTTATTATCCCTGTTTTTTGCTGAACTGTTTCTTTTTACAGTCAGCGGGATGCCCCAGTTTTGTAAGTCTCCTTCATAGGTTTTGACTTAATGGGCTTTTATTTTGAGAAATGATGACTGCCTGTCTTTATGATTATTCGGAACCATCATTGTCTTTTGTTTTGTAAGGACTTCTTTGATGCCATTCATTGTGCACCTGGATCAACTGAGAGAACTACCCTGCCCCAGGTTATGATTAAGGGTTTTAATTTTTTGTGAAAAGAAAAAAAACACCTGCTTCTTTGGCTCGAAGGAGTTGACGAGGGATTACCTTCCTTATAACTCCAGTGTTTAGGAATTGAAACAATGCATGTACCTCATCAGCGGGGTCTGTTCAAAAGAATACTGTAAAGATCGTGGTATCGTTTTCGTCATCCTCCCTCAAAAGGCTTAGAATTTAATCGAGAGTTGACATCAAAAAATGAAAGCAGTTTGAATATAGAGGATGCGAATATATTGATTCAAAACAGACATATGCGATGCATTGATAAAGTAATAAAGTTTTCTATGACAAAAATTGTTTGAACAATCAAAGAAAAATACAAATTGAACATTCGAATGAACAAAAGTTTTTTTTTCAATCCTAGGACTTGTCACTTCAAATGGTGAATCTTGCAGGGATAGTAGAAGAACTCAGCCTGGCCATCTTGGGTGAATTCCACTGCTCCTTCATCAATCAGATCCTGGATCTTGTTCTTCAGAGACCAGCAGTCGTTTGTGTCATGTCCCGGACCATCAGAGTGGTATGCACATCTTCTATTGGGATGATAAGTAGGAGCAGAGATGTTGGGATTCCGGGGAGGAGCCCTTAGAGTTACCAAATTCAACCTCAACAGGTGTTGTAAAGCTTGAGACAGCGACGTGTTGAGCTTGGTAAATTACCTTCGGGGCTTACTCTGATCAACCCGTTGCTCTAGGCGAGGTTGTGGTTGGACCTGTGAAGTGGTAGCAATTTGGAGAGGTCTATTCTTCACCATACCAGACTCTTGTCCTCTTGGAAGCTGATCAATGACCTGGTCCCTGACTTGGACTATTTGCTTCATGTTGTATCTCTCTTGGTGAAGCTGGTTGACCATGGTTCTCAACTCTTCTTGCTCCCGAGCTAAGCCTTGGATGAGGGCCATCTGTCCCACCATCTGAGTCCTCATTGCTTCTACCTCAGCTTGTAGATGTTTCAGCCGTTATTCCTTGTCGTCTTCAAGACTCTTCCTGACCAAATTCCCCATGAGGAGTGTCCTCAACTCTTCCTTCCCCTTGGATAGGTTTAGGAAGATTTCCCTGAACTGAGTCTCTTGAGCATGAAGACCCTGGTTGTTTTGTTGGGAAGCCATTGCTGAAATAAACAGCGAAGAAGGTAAGTGACCTGTAACAAGGATACCTGTTATGCACTGATGTGTATGTATGCATGCGATGTTTTCAAGGATCTCGCGGGGTAAACCAAGAAAATTGTTAGAATTTGAATCTTGTAGCTTGATGGAAGGAAGTTCATGTTGTTGAGAGTCCTTCTTCAAGAGTCAAAGCTCACCATATCGAGTGGGTCATAGCCCCTGACTCAAGTCATCATGTTTTGATCTCCAACAACCTTGGCTAGAGGAAAATAAATCCCCTTTGCCCCTTTCTAGACAGTTTGATTCATCATGACCTGCGTCACAGACCCTTGAGATCCTTGAAATGGGTTAGTCCTTATGTAGGATGTATGCAATGGTATGATGGTATGATGTTATGTACGTGGATGCAAGGGTGTGAGGTGTAAATAAGCCCTGTAATAAGCCCAGATTAAGGACTGTAAACAAAACCTACAAGGAACTCATGTGTCAGATAACAAGAACATGCAAGTAGTCAGGTTTGAAGGCACACAAGTCACACAATAGCCCTTAAATTTCAGGCTGGCATGGATTTTAGGTATTACCCTCCTCCAGTTTATTTGGCTCAAACCTGTCCTAGAAAATAGTAATCGGGTTCTAGAGGATCTCAATATCACTGACTACCCTCAATCGGTCATAACTCCAGCGTCGCAATCTTTTCTTGCGGCCAGAACCATCGCGAGAGTTTAGCCTCAATGAGTGTAGCATACTGCTACTGTTCTATGGCCAAGTTGGGTCAATTTAGGGTTCTAAGGTCGGTTGGTGCTTAATGACTCCTCAGAAGACCCATATTCTCCTCGTTCCAACATAATGGATATCGGTACAGACCAAGGTGTCACACCAATGTAGCCACTGCTTCACCCGTGTCGGTCTACGCCGGACAGGTCCCTCACAGCTTATGCTACCTAAAGGGTATTCCCCAGATCCGGGTTAGGATCTATGAAACTCCGATGCAAGCCCACAATATTAAAGCAAACAAGGCATACAATTGAAAACATAGAATGATCTAATCCTAAGGTACACCTCACTTTTTAATTCTCCCCAGCAGAGTCGCCAGTTCTGTGATCGGTGGAAATAGAACTGGCTGTTTTTAAGTTGGTTCGCGAAATGTCGCGGTAAGCAAGAGTCGCCACCGTCTTTTATGTTATCCAACATGGAAAGGACAAAAGCACAGCAAAATTCCTTTTTGAGATGTTTCTCGGTTCGGGAGGTAAATTATAGAAAGGGAACGTGTTAGCACCCTTTCTATCCGTGGTTATCCACGGGCTCTTAGGTACTTGCTCACTATGTTTTCAAAATTTCTTTGCTTTTCAAGTGTGTGTGGGTTTTGAAAAAGTTTAGTTTGAAAAACTTCTAGGTAACTCTTGTATCAGTCCTCAAGAGTGTATGAAGTATTTGTTTGAAAACTTTTTGAAAGTGTGAGTGCGAAAAGATGTTTTTGTTTTTTGAAAGAGCAAGTACCCAGGAGAAATCTACCTACTCTACGGAATTAGGCTGTGTAAGAGTCCTTTAGACAGTACTATCCCACTATTGAGAAGTAGGTGGCACCTTCGTTGGAGTTATTCGGGTCAATTCGATTATAGGGACATGTGTGGTCACCGAAGCAATAGTAGGACGCCTTAGCGGTAACCCTAACGTCCTAGATACTTTTTATCCGAGGCAACCGTTTCGAGGCAACTGGATCTTTAGACAGGAGGGAGACCTCTAAAACACCCTATACTTGATGACCACATTGAGGCAACCAGTGAAGCGTACCCTAAGAGTGGCATGTGCATGTGTGTCAAATTCAGTTAAGATTATCTTGTACATGTTATTTGTGAGCTACGGGTTGATTTTATTTGTCATACAAGTCTTGCAGGCATAATTAACAGTTTAATAGTTTGCGGGAAATAAAGTGCGGAAAGGTAAATCTACGCTATTACAAGGCGCGGGTCTATACATCGCCAAAAACAAAACCCGTTTGGAAAATAAATGCGAGAAAAGTAAAGAAAGTGGTAAAATACCTAATTAACCATTACATCCTCGGAAACAGTTACATCAATATAATCAAAAGGAATTAAAGCGCGAAAGAAATTAAATCGGGAACGTCTTAGGGTTTTGACCCTTTTTGAGAAAAGAATTGAATTTTGTCCTTTTTTGCAATTAATTAAAAAATTAAACCTAATAACTAATTAATTAAATAATTAAAGAAAAAATGTTTTTTGTGTTTTTTATGTTTTTAATGAAAATAAAAATAAGAAATTAAAAGTCAAAAGAAAAACCCTATTTCTAAATTTGTTTTATTTATTGTAAAAAAAGATTAAAGTTAACATAATTTAACTAAATTAATTAATTTACATTTATTTACAAAAATAATTATTAATAGTGAAAATAATAAATAATAAAAGTAAAACAATATTTTAAGTTTCTGATTTTTATTATGAAAAATAATTTATGAATTAATTAGATAATAGTAATAATAATTATTAAAGAAAAGAAAAAGAAAAGAAAAATAAAAAAAAGATAGTAAACCAGGGGGGTTGATGGACCCATTGGAGGTGAATTAGTAATCTGAGCCCATTAAGAATCAAGCCTTTGTTGACTTTCTTGAATGGTCCACGCTGGCTTTGACCTGAGAACATGGTGTTCATCACCTTCTGGCCTTTGGATTTATGATCATGGCCACATGGCGCCTGGGATGTGGGAGTGCATGGTGGGGCGTTGTTGGATAGCCTGCACGTAATTATGTTATGCAAAATAGAAACAAATATGGGGTGGACCTGGGAATTGAACCCAGGTCCCAAGGCACTTTGCACGTTTCCCTTAACCATTCCAACTGCACGCTTCAATCGTTATTAAGATAGAGGGAAAATATTATATTAGAAAACAAAACGCTGAGCTGTAAAACAACAAAACGTGCGCGCCCTTTTTGAATCGTCCAATGGCATGACCCCACGTACTCATCTTCTTCGCTGTAACCTGTAAAAAATAAATCAAATAGCAGGGGTTTTTAACCCCCACAATATGGCCTGAGGAAAAATAACGATTAGGCGTATGTTAAACATAAATTGTTCGCGACATGTCCATTGAATTCGTCTGGTCTCAACGAGTTTAACCATGGGTCTTATAAGGCTTGATTTTTCCTATGCTGAAAAGCCCTAATTCGAAAGCTTGGAAACCCTAGAATCCTTCAATGGCAGTTTCTGTTTCAGGGCGTTTTAATGCAATTAAATCACACCAATAGCTTCGTATGAGTCCTATTAACACAAAACAACCACAAGAATATGTCAAATATGCATGAATCAATATATACAATTATGGAAAAAAGCTTCAAACCGTGAAACTGTAATGGGCGATTCCTTGAGTTCTAGCACGTGATTTTGATCCCTACACGTTCCTGGGAACCTATGCAATGTATTAGAATCCAGAAAATGCCTTGAACCGGCCTGGAAGATTGCAAACAGATTTCAAGTTTTCTTTGATTTTTCAATATTGGCTATGGTGTTTCTGCAACAATTTGCACGTGAACAGCATTAGGGTTGTCTCTTTGATTGTCACACGAAATCTCCAGCTCATATTGGTCATATTTGCTTCATGAAAAGATTTGAAAACCATATCTTCATATTTTCCTACATTTTAAATCAATTAAATGAATTAATATTAATAAAAAATTCAATTAATTAATTAAAAATAATAAAATAAATCAATTTAAGCTCAATGGGTCGTGCATAAGCTTTGGACAAAGTTTCAAGAAGAAATTTGAGGCCCATTAGCAAAAATGATGTGTTTTGAGCAAAGTTGACTTTTGCAAATTCACAAAAAATTTCCAACTTCTCCAATGCATATCTTGCTTAAATTTAATCATATGAACATGTTCTTGGACATTTTGGAAAGGTCTTGAAGTCCTCTAACCAATTCCTTTGGTCCCATGTCATTTGGATTTACCAATCTCAATTTATGGTCTTTGACTTAAAGTGCATTTTTGTTGACTTTTGAAATTGACCTATAATGTAGAAATTGATAACTTTTTGTGAGAGCATTTATTGGACTTGGAATGTGAAGATGAGTTGTAGGAAATGTCATCCCCTTCAAAATGAGAATTGGATGGGATTTTTTTGATGAACCATGAAAAAGTTATGCCTTGGTCAAGTTACAGTTGACTTTTCTACTGTCCAAAAATAGTAACTTTTGCATCTTTGATGATTTTTGAGTCATGCTTGTGGAATCATGATCAAGACTTGATCAAATGATGATTGTGAGCTCAAAATAAGATGTTGACCAAAAATTCTGACTTTTGACTGCAAAATGACCATTTTACCCCTGCAGTTGATTGTGGAGCAAATGGAACTTTTGACTGTGCAATTTGCCACTATGAGTCTTGAAACTTGGCATGTAGATGCTTGGCAACGTATATGGGCCTATGGGACTTGATTGAGCCACTGAGAACCCCAAATTCCTTGGAAGAAACAAAACCCTAATTTTGACTGGCTTAGGAGGATGTTTGACTGTGCAACCCCTTGAGAAATCTTGAACCATTTGAAGATGATTCTTGGTAAACCTTGAAGAATATGGGAGGGAAAATTTTGGGGTACAACAGCAAGTTTCAAGATGGTCATCCAACTAACTATTAACTTCTAACAATTGACTTTATTTTATGCTTTCATTTTATGCCTTTACTTTATGTACCATTTTACTTTAGCATTTACATTTCATGATATTTTCATCTTTGCCCACTTGAGAATTTACTTTTATGTCATTTTTATTTTGCTCACTTGATCTTTTCTTTTTTTTTAAAGATACTTAATAATCAACATGAACCATAAAAAACTTTAATGATACTTGGACTATTTGGTTATTATCCTTGGCATTATGGAGTCTTGGACTTCTTGAACTTAGGATTAGAGACCTTGGCATATGTTAGAGACCTTGTGACCTTAATTAATATTTTGTCTGGAGTTCTTGGGGTTTACCTTAAGACATTAGGTTATTTATTTGTTTTGTGTGCATGTTATTGTGATTGCATACTCTATCTATAATCTAGAATTCACCCGTATACAGCCGTTACTCTACCCAATTTTTGTGAAGACTCAATACATTTGAAGTTTGGTCTTCTCAAGAGGTCTAGTATCTTTACTTGCTTGGTTTCAATCCAAAGAATGAGAATTCTATCTTGACTCATAATGTCAAGTATTGGCTTCTTGTTGGTTAGATGGTTCTTCTCTTTATCTTTTACCTTATTCTTTAGGATAATCCCTTCTTCTCCTCCCATCTTCTTTATTTTCAAAAAATTTCTCCCTCCTTTTGAAAACACTTCTTGTTTCTAAACTTGAACCACTTTCATAATAAACTTGGACTTAGGTCCATGCATTTTCAAAACATTTTCATAAACAAACTTAAATCAAATTAACAATACCTTGACATTTTTGTGAGAAGACTAAAATTCAATCAATCTCATTCAAACCATTTTTGCCATTTTGCCTTTTACTTTAAAAATTTTCTCAAAATATTAGACTCTTGTCAATCCTTGTAGTGATGCAAACAACTATACTTCTACAATATATAGTGAAGTGAGATATTTTCTACTTGGGTGTTGAGTGAGGCATTATTGATTTTAAAATCCAATCCATATCCACTTTTAGATGATGTAAATTCTCCTTTCTCATGATTGTGGGTAGTAAGTTTGTTTTCCACATGGACAATGACGATGATTTCTTATCTCATAAAATTAACCAACACATTTGTTTTAAAATTTTTAAAGGTGAACTACGTGTACTCTGATCCCCTATTGCATGAAAGATAGTACATAGGCACTAAAGGTTCGCAACCGCAGTGGGTACAAAAATCATAAAAAATACTTCTTTTCTCATCTCCACAATCTATTTTCAGACAACATTTTATAGCCAAAAAATACAGATTTTACAAAGAGGTTCCTGTGGAGTACCGTAGATGTTTAAGGTGCTAATACCATACCTTTGCATAACCAACCCCCTTACCTTGAATCTTTTCCCTCTTTTTGGGTTATTCGCTATTTTCCCATTTCTTTGGAAACAATAAAGCGCGGTGACGATTTTTATTTTGATCTGTACAAGTCTAGTCAATCCAATGACTTAGTCTTAAACATTTCTACCGCTACAATGACAAATACTTGTTATGTGAAATGCTTTGGATCGCTTGAAAATGAAATATGCTCCCCCTATCAATGATAACTCCTCCTTGATCAATGCTTCTCTTTGATCAATAAAGAATGTTGACAATTTCTGCAAGAGATAGAGACAAAGCATGCACATATATCTTCTCCCCATTTTTCATTAGCAAAAACAAAGGGAAAAAAGAAACAAAATAATATCATAATCAAAATAGAAGAATAGCATGATATTAGTTGACTTATACTTTAGAAGACTTATCTTAATCCTTCATCATTAAGTACTTCTTCATTGGATACAAATTTAATGCTTATCTTTTCTTTGCCAAGAATCTTTCATTTGATGTTGTCCTCATATGTGACACATCCCTTGGCCTATTAGATTTGAAATTTTGCTTATACCTCCCATCATATGCTTGGATCAACCACTTATTAAGATATCAAAGATTTTGAAGTGGTCTTCAATCAAACCTACAAAACAAGTTAAGTTTTGCTAGGTACCCAATGTGATTTGGGTCCTTCATAGTTAGTTCCTTTTTTGACCCACACATAACTCTCACTAATAACATTAAAATTTCTTGCATGACATGTATTATGTGTGTGACCAATAATACTACAACATAAAGAAGTAGGAATAAAGTTGTTTGTAACAAGAGTTTTCATTTTAGAAACACTTTTCTTAGAATAAAAATTAGTAACCTTTTCTTCCTCCTCACCATCAGAATGTTATAATTCCATAAACGCAAGATTTGCATATTCGTTGCTATCCGAATCGGATGAAGAATTTGTGTTAATTTCTTCAATGTAAAACTTTTTGGATTTTGAGAATTTTCTTCCCTTGTAAGCATTTTTCTTGGACAAATTCGGGCATATTATCTTTGTGTTTCCCCTTTTTTCCATATTGATAGCATTTGACATTGTGTAGGGACAAAGAGCCTTCTTTCTTTCTGAAAAGTTTTTCGCTTTTTGCAAAGATGAAAGATTTATCATTATTGGTGAAGAACTTACCAACCTCTTTTACAAGATGCATGAACTCTTTTGAATTATCTTCATCAAGTTCTTCCATTGAGTTATTTTTCAATGCAAAGCCTTTGGAATCCTCATCTTGAATCTCATTTTGTTCTAGCTTTCCAAGTTCGATTTCATGTTCTTGAAGTTTTCCAAATTATTATGCAGATGTCATTTTTGAAAGTCGTTTATTTTCCAATATAGTCGTAACAATTGGTTGTCATTCCCTGTAAAATGATCTAAGCACTTTAAGATTTAATGCATCGTTAGTAAAAAGTCTTATCGAGTGTTATCAAATGGTTTGTCAGATGAACGAATCTATTTTAGAAGTCGAGAATTGTCTCTCGGGGCTGCATTCTGAAAAGTTCATACTCTTGGCTTAAAGTATTCAATCTTGACCTTTTAAATTAAGTGGTTCCTTCATGAGTTTCTACCAAGGTAACCCATATTTTTTTGTCGTTGTACATACCGAAACACGAAAGAATTCATCCATGCTAAGTGCACCTAGAAGAAGATTGATTGCCTTTTTATCAGAGGACCTTTTTCTTTTCATCTTCATCCCATGAACCTTTAGGCTTTGATGTACGAACACCGTTGACAACACTTGTAGGAACAAATGAACCATTTTGGACAACATCCCATATTTCTTCTCCTTATTCTTCTAAATGAGCCTTTATGCAAATTTTCAAAAATTCAAAGTATTCACCATAAAACAATGGAGGCTTGTTATTACTACCACCGTCTATAACAACTGGATTTTGATTTGCGGAAGTCATTCTGGTTCTTTAGGAACAAATTGCCTATAACCTGCTCTGATGTCAAATATTGGTTTTTGAGTGCGCCTAAAATGGGACTGAATAAAGTGAATTACAGATTTTTATTCTTTTATGTGATGATGTTCTTATTTTCTGGTTTATGTATGAATATGAAAGCGGTAAATGCAGAAAAATAAATAACACCAGATACATCCTGGTTCCACTCACAGTCCGAGAGTACTCCAGTCCCCTTTCAACACGAAAGAGATTTCAATATATTTAGAGTTATTGTACAGCCTATCCACACTAAGTATGATGCTTACTGTCTAACCTATAGGGATATCAAAGGCTCTTAAAACCTTTAAGATCTAAACACTAAGTGCAAGAAGAACAATCTTCTTCAATGCACACAGTTGTTTCTAACAATCCCGAAAATAAGGTAACCAATACAAAGTAAAAAGAGAACAATCCTCCCTTAATACTCTCTTGCTTCCAACAATCCCGGACAGCAAGGTTACATCATAATAACTTTGGAAAAAAATTAGAAACAAATTCTTGAAGTAGATATGAAAGTTTATAATCAATGTCAATACCAAGTATTGATCTATTCTCTTTCAAGACAACAATTCAATTGAATATATTACACAAGTGCTCAATGATTATGATGAAATTTTTCTAATGATGTATTTAAAAATGTAAAAGTAAAAGTTTCAGGCAAGATTAGAATATTAATCAATGCACTTGTTTGAAAATGAGATACAAAACATTTTATTGTATATAGTGATTGTTGTTGTTGTCTTAATTTGTATCAGAAATAAAAAATAAAATTTATACATGTAATACACCCTTTCAAAAGGTTCTAAATGCATGGAAGAGTGCAATGATTCATAACCAAAAGTTTGAATCCAACAACAATCATAATAGAATTATTTATAAAAAATATTTCAACGATAGCCGATTACATGTATGTAGTAACCGGTAACCGAGTCTTTGTAACATTCAGAAATTTCAAAAATGTGAAGTTGTAGCCAGTTACAAGAAGACACTAACTGGTTGCCACTGAGCAAAAACTGTTTTCTAGAAATATTTTAAAGCATGTAGCCGGTTACCCATAACTAGTAACTGGTTACCACTGTTACGGAAAGTGAAAAAAAAACATTTCCAAAGACTTGGAAATGTAATGTTAGTGATCTTAAAGCCATGAAACATGTATGCAAAATGTTTAGACATATTTTGAGCACTATAGTATCATACTATATTGAATTGGAGTCTTGTACCAAATTGAAGATCAAACACCAAAGTCTTCTTTAGTAGTAACTTAACATACAAGCCAAAACTCCACTTTGAGTATATTCTTTTTCTTCTTCTTTTTTATAATGCATTTTTCCTTGATCATGATGTTTGTAATCATCAAACATAAAATTGCTAAAGCATGACTCTATATTCTCCCCTTTTTTGATGATGACAAACACTTATTGTATGAAATGCTTTGTATCACTTGAAAATGAAATATGCTCACTCTATTAATGATAATTCCCCCTTGATCAATTCTTCTCTTTGATAAATAAAGAATGTTGAAAATTCCTGCAAGATATAGAGACAAAGCATACACATATATCTTATCCTCTTTTTTCATTAGCAAAAAGGAAGGAAAAAAGAAACAACATAATATCATAATCAAAATAGAAGAATAAAATGATATTAGTTGACTTATCCTTTAGAAGATTTTGTCTTAATCCTTCATCATGAAGTACTTATTAATTGGATATGAAAGTTAGGGCTTATCTTTTCCTTTCCAAGAATCTTTCATTTGATATTATCCTCATATGTGACACATCCCTTGGCCTATTAGATTTGAAAATTTGCTTATACCTCCCATCATATGCTTGGATCAACCACTTATTAAGATATCAAAGATTTTGAAGGGGTCTTCAAGTAAACCTATAAAACAAGTTAAGTTTTGCTAGGTATCCAATGTGATTTGGGTCCTTCATGGTTAGTTCCTTTATTGACCCACACATAATTCTCACTAGTAACATTAAAATTTCTTGCATGACAAGCATTATGTGTGTGACCAATAATACCACAATATAAACAAGTAGGAAGAAAGTTGTTTGTAACAAGAGTTTTGTTTTTATCAACTCTTTTCTTAGAATAAAAATTAGTAACCTTTTCTTCCTCCTCGCCCTTGGAATGTTGTAATGCCATAAACGCAATATTTGCATATTCGTTGCTATCCGAATCAGATGAAGAACTTGTATTAATTTCTTTAATGTAATACTTTTTGGATTTTGAGAATTTTCTTCCCCTGTAAGCATTTTTCTTGGACAGATTTGGGCATATCATCTTTTTGTTTCACCTTTTTCCATATTCATAGCATTTGACATTGTGTAGGGACAAAGAGCCTTCTTTCTTTCTGAAAAGTTTCTTGCTTTTTGCAAAGTTGAAAGATTTATCCTTATTGGCGAAAAACTTACCAAGTCTTTTTACAAGATGCATGAACTCCTCTGAATCATCTTCGTCAAGTTCTTACCTTGAGTAATTTTCAACGAAACGCCTTTGGAATCCTCATCTTGAATCTCATGTTGTTCTAGCTTTCCAAGTTTGATTTCATGTTCTTGAATTTTGCCGAACAATTCTGCGGATGTCATTTTTGAAAGTCTTTTCATTTCCAATATAGCTGTAACTTTTGGTTGCCATTCCCTGGAAAATGATCTAAGCACTTTAAAATTTAATTCATTGTTAGTAAAAGTCTTACCGAGTGCTACCAAATGGTTCGTCAGATGAACGAATCTCTTTTGAAAGTCGAGAATTGTCTCTCGGGGCTGCATTCTGAAAAGTTCATACTCTTGGCTTAAAGTATTCAATGTTGATCTTTTAACTTCAGCGGTTCCTTCATGAGTTTCTACCAAGGTATCCCATATTTCTTTTATCGTTATACATGCTGAAACATGAAAGAATTCATCCATGCTAATTAAACCTTAAAGAAGATTGACTGCCTTTTTGTCATAGAGGAACTTTTTCTTATCATCTTCATCCCATAAACCTTTAGGCTTTGACGTACCAACACCGTTGACAACACTAATAGGAACAAATGGACCATTTTGGACAACATCCCATATTTCTTCTCCTTATGCTTCTAAATGAGCCTTTATGCGAATTTTCCAAAGGTCAAAGTATTCACCACAAAACAATTGAGGCTTGGTATTACTAGCACCATCTCTAACAACTGGATTTTGATTTGCAGAAGCCATTCTGGTTCTTTAGGAACAGGTTACCTATAACCTGCTCTGATTCCAAATAGTGGTTTTTGAGTGCGTCTAAGACGGGGCTGAATAAAGTGAATTGCATATTTTTATTCTTTTATGCGATGATGTTCCTTTTTTTTGTGTATGAATATGAAAGGGATAAATGCAGAAAAAATAAATAACACTGGATATATCCTGGTTTCCCTTACAGTCCAAGAGTACTTCAGTCCCCTTTCAACATAAAAGAGATTTCACAGTTAGAATTATTGTACAGCCTATCCGCACTAAGTGTGATACTTACTATCTAACCTATAGGGAGATCAAAGGCTCTTAAAACCTTTAAGATCTAAATACTAAGTGCGAGAAGAAGAATCTTCTCCAATGCACACACTTGTTTCTAACAATTCTGAAAACAAGGTAACCAATACAAAGTAAAAAGAGAACAATCCTCCCTTAATACTCTCTTACTTCCAACAATCCTGGACAGCAAGGTTACACCACAATCATTTGGAAAAATAAATAGAAACAAATTCTTGAAGTAGATATGAAAGTTTATAATCAATGTCAATACCAAGTATTGATCCATTCTCTTTCAAGACAACAATTAAATAAATATATTACACAAGTGCTCAATGCTTATGATGAAACTTTTTCTAATGACGTATTTAAAAATGTATGAGTAAAAAGTTCATGCAAGATTAAAATATTAATTAATTCACTTGTTTGAAAATGAGATACAAAACACTGTATTGTATGTTGTGACTGTTGTTGTTGTCTTAATTTGCATCAGAAATAAAAATAAAATTTATACATGTAATGCACCCTTTCAAAAAGTTCTAAATGCATGGAAGAATACAATGGTTCATGCCCAAAAGTTTCAATCCAACACCAATCATAATAGAATTATTTTTTTTAAAATGTTTCAGTTGTAGCCGGTTACAGGTATGCAGTAACCGGTTACCCAGTCTTTGTAACATTAGGAAATTTTAAAAATGTGAAGTTGTAGCCAGTTACCAGAAGTGGGTAACCGGTTACCATTGAACGAAAATTGTTTTCCAGAAATATTTTAAATCCTCTAGCTGGTTGGTTACCCATTACCAGTAACTGGTTGCCATTGTTATAGAAAGTGAAAAAAAACATTTCAAAAGACTTGTAAATACAATGTTAGTGATCCTAAAGCCATGAAACATGTACGCAAAATGTTTAGACATATTTTGAGTACTATAGTAACATACTATATTGAATTGGAATCTTGTATCATATTGAAGATCAAATACCAAAGTCTTATTTGGGAGTAACTTAACATAAAAGCCAAAAATCCACTTTGAGTAGATACTTTTTTTCTTCTTTTTGATAATACCTTTATCCTTGATCATGATGTTTGTAATTACCAAAACATAAATTTGTTGAAGTGTGACTCTACATTATCCCCCTTTTTGATAATGACCAACACTTGTTATATGAAACATTTTGGATCCCTTGAAAATGCAATATGCTCCCCTATCAATGATAATTCCCCCTTGATCAATTCTTCTCTTTGATCAATAAAGAATGTTGATAATTTCTACAAGAGATAGAGATAAAGCATACACATATATCGTATCCCCCTTTGTCATTAGCAAAAAGAAAGGGAAAAAGAAACAAAATAATATCATAATCAAAATAGAAGAATGTCATGATATTAGTTGAATTCTCCTTTAGAAGATTTTGTCTTAATCCTTCATCATGAAGTACTTCTTGATTGGATATGAAAGTTAGTGCTTATCTTTTCCTTGCCAAGAATCTTTCATTTGATATTATCCTCATATGTGACACGTCCCTTGGCCTATTAGATTTAAAAAATTTATTATACCTCCCATCATATGCATGGATCAACCACTTATTAAGATATCAAAGATTTTGAAATGGTCTTCAAGCAAACCTACAAAATAAGTTAAGTTTTGCTAGGTACCCAATGTGATTTGGGTCCTTCATGGTTAGTTCCTTTCTTGAACGACACATAATTCTCACTAGTAACATTAAAATTTCTTGCATGACAAGCATTGTGTGTGTGACCAATAATACTATAATATAAACAAGTAGGAAGAAAGTTGTTTGTAACAAGAGTTTTCTTTTTATCAACTCTTTTCTTAGAATAAAAATTAGTAACCTTTTCTTCCTCCTCACCATCTGTTGTACCCCAATTTTTTCCCCTAAGATCCCTTTATCATACCATGTTGATTAATTCACAATAATATCACACTAGGATTCTTGGTTCCCCTCCCTATATTTAGCTTTGCCCTTTTGGAGGAATCACCAAGCACCTTGACTTATGTTCTTTTGTGATCATGAATATTGTTTTTGTCTTGATTTCTTCTTTCAACTAATAAAATGTAATGATGGTTTTTCTTGCTTGTTACCCATGTAGGTAAAGGCAATAAGACTTAACAAGTTACCCCATGGGTTCATGAGTTTATTTCCATGCCCTAGTCAATAAAGCTGGAGAAGTTCAAATCTCACTATTGGATTGGTTTTGGATGAATTGGCATGGCAAGGCCTTGTTCCTATTGGTAACAAGAGCATATATCCCTCAATTATCAATACATGGAAGTGGTTTTTGTGGCTAATAGTTCTCATTATCATCCTCAACAACTTATATTCACAAAGCAAGAATGTTGGTACAAGAAGTTTTTTCAAGCTTGTCAAAGTTCCTCAAAGCATTCTCTTGATCTAAGGAGCTAGGGTTTTGAACTTTAAAGAAATACATCTTGTTCATATTTTGTTATTTTTGAGTGATTCCAAAGACATCCTTCTCTTCAAAGGGTTATCAACAAATCACTTCAAAAGTTCCAAGGAGTTTTCATGAGGAAGAGACTTGGTGAGGAAGAAAGTTTACAAGTCCTCCAGATGAATCCCCAATTTCCCATGTGTGACTTCAAATGATCATAACTTGGTCAATTTTTATCACCTTGAGTCCATTATTTTTCCATAATGATCTTGAAGGTGTGAAATTTAGTCTTATTTTATGTGCAAAGTGAGAAAATGGATGGAAGTTGCCTCAGAGATGCAAAAGATTATAGGTCACTTCATGAAATTTTGCCAACTTCAACAAGTCATAACTTTCTCAATTTTTGGATATTTTGAATGGTTCAAGTTTCAAAATGTCATTCAAGAGATCTACTTCATTCCATCTTTTTTTGTCAAGAGCAAATTCCAAGTGGAAGGCCATGTTTGGATGCAAGACATTATAGGTCATTTTTGAAGAAGAATTTGAAATATTTCTAAGTATGGAAAGTTAACCCTTTTTCTTCAACTTTGACTCAATACAACTTTCAGCTCAAGCATCCATTTAACTCCATTCCTTTCCATTCCAAAGCTTATAACCTCATCTTTCTAAAGCATCAAGAATCGTGCCTTAAGACCCCTTGAGCTGAGAATGCCATGGTTTCAAAAGTGGTAACTTGGAATTGAAGTTTCCTTGCAAGTCAGAATTTGAATTTCATGTTACAACCTCTAAACCTCAAATTAACATGCGTTTTGGGTCTAAACATGATTAGCTAACTTTCCCAAGTGGATTAGTGCATCAAAACGTAAGAATTGGATGAGTTTTGGTGAAGTTTAGATCACACTTCACTCGTGCATCAGGTTTGCACGAATTCCCTCCAAAACGCATCATTCACTCTTCCTTTTGATCTCATTTGCTTCTCCTATAAATACATGTACTATCCCATTCATTTTCCCAAGCTTGGATAGCCAGAATCACCCTGCCAAACTTGTTCCATAACTCAGAATTCAGTAACTTCAAACTCCATTCTCGAGCCTTTTTCATTCCAATTTTTCCATCAATTCACCTTCCTTGATCTTCCCTGAAGCTAACCATATAATTACATTCAAGAATCGTGCCCTATACAGCTCCATAGAAGTCCAGTTTCAGAGCTATGCAACTCAACTTCAATAGGTAGATTCCTTTATCAATTCTTCAAAACTCTGATATCATTGTGTTGCTCTCATTGCCTTGGTTCTAGTCGCAACACTTACCTTTTACTGGAAACACGTTTTGACCATAAAATTTCAAATCCCTTTTCAAAACTTTCCTTCCAAATTACTTGAGCTTCAGTTTATATAAATTTGGCGCGAGGGTGTGGTTGTCTTCGTCTTGAAGAGACGAAGCGAATGGCATAGGTTTGAGCTTCTGATTTTACAGTTTAAGAGACCTGCAATTCGTGATGGCTGGAGGTTGAAGATGACCAACGTGTCATCTTCAAACCAATGAAGGCGCGCCATCTGTTTTTTTCAAATTCTGATGTAATTAATGATTTTGTACATTATTTACTAATGACCATGATATGCACAGCGCGCCAGATCCCTTAGATTTGATTACTAACGCATTTTGACTTTCATCCAATGGTCCACATATTTTACTTTTATTTTCTTTTTCTGATTTTTATATTTTAATTGTTTTAAATTTCAAAAAATCATAGAAAATTCATTTTTAGTCCAAAAAATCTGAAAAAATTATGAAAAATATTTTTGATTATTCTCTTTCTGATTTTTATTTTTTCACAATTTAATTTTATGTTTTGATATTTTTTATAAATTTTTTACTTTATTTGATTTGTTTAAAATGTTAAAAATACTTTTATACATTTTTATATTCTGAAAAAATTATGAAATGACCCAATAATATTGTGACAAATATTAGTGACCTTATTTTATTTTTGTTTTTGACTTTACTATTTTTTATCAGTTTTTATTTATTTTACCCATTTATTTTAATTTTAAAAATAGTTTTGGACTTTAAAAAATTACCAAAAAATTTGTAAAATTATTTGAGCCTTTTTTTTATTTTTCTATGGTTTCACTTTTCATTTCTTGATTAATTTGAACATAGTTGATATTTTTATCTTTATTTTCTATTTTTAAACATTATTTTTAAACCCTTTTGTGTATATTAAAATGTGGTATTATTTTGTGACTATTTTCTGGCTGATCTTGGGTTAGATTTTGGATCATGAACTTTATTAACATCATTGGATCTATGGTGTTGAGTTTAACTCCACAAAAATGGATGAATGATTTTAATAATAGTTTGATTAAAATTTAATTCAAATGTGGTTTGTATATTTTTTTCCCATCCCTCTTCATCTCATCCCTTTCTTATTGCACTAGATGTTGTTGGAGCATGATCTCTATATCATGTCTCAAAACAAATGGTGTATAGATTGCTAATGACCGGCCTCAAAATAGGTGCGACTTCTATATAAGTCCACTTATAATTGCTTAACATAGCGCTAAATTTTGTCCCGATTCCAATAAATGATCATTCGTGGCCCAAACTTATGATTGCAAGCCCAAGTATGTTAATTTGATCTATTTGATCCAATAACCTTGAGATTCATTGTGTGGAGGCTTTGGTTCTACCAATCCTCTAATGGATCTACAATATCTTTGGTCAACGTGGATCACTTAAACATGTTGATCATTAAATGGAACTTGTGAGATTTCCAAATGGATGATATACTTGACAAAAAGAAAATGAAACTTGTTGTGTGGAGGCTTTGGTTCTACCAATCCTCTAATGAGTTCCAAATTCAAGCTTCAATATGGTCATCCAACTAACCACTAATTATTGACTTGTCTTACTTTATGTTTTTATTCTTTTTTTTATGCTTTATGTACCATTTACTTTTAGCATTTACATTTCATGCCATTTTCATCTTTGCTCATTTGAGCATTTACTTTCTTGCCATTTTTACTTTGCTCATTTGAGCTTTCCTTTTTCTTTCTTAAGATACTTAATAATCAACATAAACCCTAAAAAAATCTTTAATGATACTTGGACTATTTGGTTACTATCCTTGGCATTATAGAGCATGGGACTTTTCTTGGACTTAGGATTAGAAACCTTGGCCTATCTTGGAGACCTTGTGATCTTATCTGATTATTCTGTCTGAAGTTCTTGAGATTTACCTTAATACATTGGGTTGATTGTTTGTTTTTGTGTGCAGGTTTTTGTGATTACACCCCTTGTTTGTAATCTGGAATTTACCCGCATACAACCGTTACTCTGCCCAATTTTTGTGAAGACTTAATATACTTGAAGTTTGGTTCTCTCAAGAGGTCTAGTATTTTTTTGCTTGATTGGTTCCAATCCAAGGAATAGGAATTCTATCTTGGCTCATAATGTCAAGTATTGGCTTCTTGTTGGTTAGATGGTTCTTATCCCTAGCTTTTACCTTATGCTTTAGGATAGTCCCTTCTTCTCCTCCCATCTTCTTTAATTTCAAAAATCTTCTTCCCCTTTTTGAAAACTCTTCTTGTTTTTGAACTTGAACAACTTTTATAATAAACTTGGACTTATGTCCATGCATTTTTAAAACATTTTTCATAAATAAACTCCAATCAAATTAATAATACCTTGACATTTTTTGTGAGAAGACTAAAAGTCAATCAATCTCATTTAAAACCATTTTGCCACTTTGGCTTTTATCTTTAAACTTTTATCAAAAAAAGGTTGAACTCTTGTCAATCCTTGTAGTGATGCAAACAACTATAATTCTACAATATGTAGTGAAGAGAGATATTTCCCACTTGGGTGTTGAGTGAGGCATTGTTGATTTTAAAATCCAAGCCATATCTTCCACTTTGAGATGATGCAAATTCTCTTTTCTCATGATTGTGGGTAGTAGGCATGTTTTCCACACGGACAATGACGATGATGTTTTATCTCATAAAATTAACCAACAGATTTGTGTTTTAAAATTTTTGAAAGAGGAACTACGTGTACCCTGATACCCTATTGCACAAAAAGGCGGTACGTAGGCATTAAAGGTTCGCAACCACGGCGGGTGCAAAAATTATAAAAAATAAATATATTTCTTTCCTCACCTCCACCATCCACTTTTTATATACAACATTTTTTTATATAGCCAAAATATACAGATTTTACAAAGAGGCTCATGCGGAGTACCATAGATGTTTAGGGTGTTAATACCTTCCCTTTGCATAACCAACCCCCTTACCTTGAATTTTTACCCTTCTTTTTGGGTTATTCTCTCTTTTCTCATTCCTTTGGAAACAATAAAGCGCGGTGGCGATTTTTATTTTGATTTGTATAAAGTCTAGTCAATCCAATGGCTTAGACTTAAACATTTCTACCGCTACAACATCGAAATGTTGTAATGGCATAAACGCAATACTTGCATATTCGTTGCTATCCGAATCAGATGAAGAACTTGTATTAATTTCTTTAATGTAATCCTTTTTGGATTTTGAAAATTTTCTTCCCTTGTAAGCATTTTTCTTTGACAAATTTTGGCATATCATCTTTGTGTTTCTCCTTTTTAAATATTCATAGCATTTGACATTGTGTAGGGACAAAGAGCCTTCTTTCTTTCTGAAAAGTTTCTCGCTTTTTACAAAGTTGAAAGATTTATCATTATTGGCGAAAAACTTACCAAGCCTTTTTACAAGATGCATGAACTCCTCTGAATCATTTTCGTCAAGTTCTTCCCTTGAGTTAATTTTCAATGCAACGCCTTTGGAATCCTCATCTTGAATCTCATGTTGTTTTAGCTTTCCAAGTTCGATTTCATGTTCTTGAAGTTTGCCGAACAATTCTGCGAATGCCATTTTTGAAAGTCTTTTCTTTTCCAATATAGCCATAAATTTTGGTTGCCATTCCTTGGAAAATGATCTAAGCAATTTAAGATGTAATTCATCGTTAGTAAAAGTCTTACTGAGTGCTATCAAATGGTTCATCAGATAAACGAATCTTTTTTGCAAGTCGAGAATTGTCTCTCGGGGCTGTATTCTGAAAAGTTCATACTTTTGGCTTAAAGTATTCAAGCTTGACCTTTTAACTTCAGCGGTTCCTTCATCAATTTCTACCAAGGTATCCCATACTTCTTTTTCTGTTGTGCATGCCGAAACACGAAAGAATTCATCCATGCTAAGTGCTTATTAAAGAAGATTGATTGCCTTTTTGTCATAGAAGACCTTTTTCTTATCATCTTCATCCCATTAACTTTAAGGCTTTGACATACCAACACTGTTGACAATACTTATAGGAACAAATGGATCATTTTGGACAGCATCCCATATTTCTTCTCCCTGTGCATCTAAATGAGCCTTTATGCAAATTTTCCAAAAGTCAAAGTATTCACCACAAAACAATTGAGGCTTGTTATTACTACCACCGTCTCTAACAACTGGATTTTGATTTGTGGAAGCTATTCTGGTTCTTTAGGAATAGGTTACCTATAACCTGCTCTGATGCCAAATATTGGTTTTTGAGTGCGCCTAAGACGGGACTGAATAAAGTGAATTGCAGATTTTTATTATTTTATGCGATGATGTTCTTATTTTCTGGTTTGTGTATGAATATGAAAGCAGTAAATGCAAAAAAATAAGTAACACCGGATAAATCCTGGTTCCCTCACAGTTCGAGAGTACTCCAGTCCCCTTTCAACATGAAAGAGATTTTACTATAGTTAGAATTATTGTACAGCCTATCCATACTAAGTGTGATGCTTAGTATCTAACCTATAGGGAGATCAAAGGCTCTTAAAACCTTTAAGATCTAAACACTAAGTGCAAGAAAAACATTCCTCTTCAATGCACACACTTATTTTCAACAATCCTAAAAACAAGGTAACTAATACAAAGTAAAAAGAGAATAATTCTCCCTTAATACTCTCTTGCTTCCAACAATCCTGGACAACAAGGTTAAACCACAATCAATTTGGAAAAATGATTAACAACAAATTCTTGAAGTAGATATGAAAGTTTATAATTAATGTTAATACCAAGTATTAATCTATTCTCTTTCAAGGCAACAATTCAATAAATATATTACACAAGTGCTCAATGCTTATGATGAAACTTTTCAAATGACGTATTTAAAAATGTAAGAGTAAAAAACTCATGCAAGATTAGAATATTAATCAATTCACTTGTTTGAAAATGAGATGCAAAACATTGTATTTGTATGTTGTGATTGTTGTTGTTGTTGTCTTAATTTGCACCAAAAATGAAAATAAAATATATACATGTAATGCACCCTTTCAAAAGGTTCTAAATGCATGGAAGAGTGCAATGGTTCATGCCCAAAATTTTCAATCCAACAGCAATGATAATAGAATTATTTTTCAAAAATGTTCCAACGGTAGCCAGTTACAGGTATGCAGTAAACGGTTACCTAGTCTTTGTAACATTCAGAAATTTCAAAAACGTTAAGTTGTAGCCGGTTCCCAGAAGACAGTAACTGGTTACCACTGAACGAAAATTGTTTTCCAGAAATATTTTAAAACCAGTAACTATTACCACTATTATGGAAAGTGAAAAAAATATTTCAAAAGACTTGGAAATATAATGTTAGTGATCTTAAAGCCATGAAACATGTATGCAAAATGTTTAGACATATTTTGAGCACTAGAGTAACATACTATATTAAATTGGAGTCTTGTACCATATTGAAGATCAAATACCAAAGTCTTCTTTAGGAGTAACTTAACATGCAAGTCAAAACTCTATTTTGAGTAGATACTTTTTCTTCTTCTTTTTGATAATGCATTTTCCTTGATCATAATGTTTGTAATCATCAAAACATAAACTTGTTGAAGCATGACTCTACATTCTCCCCCTTTTTGATGATGACAAACACTTGTTATATGAAACGTTTTGGATCCCTTGAAAATGCAATATACTCCCTCCTATCAATGATAATTCCCTCTTGATCAATGCTTCACTTTGATCAATAAAGAATGTTGACAATTTCTACAAGAGATAGAGACAAAACATACACATATATCTTATCCCCTTTGTCATTAACAAAAAAAAAAAAAAAGATACAAAATAATAGACACTTAAATTATTATTAAGATAATAGACACCAATGTTATAATATACAGTTTCAAATTATAGAATTTGAAACCATTTTGAGAGGTTCCACTTGGATTTAGATTCTATAATATGAACCCAGTCACTGGGGGTTTGTATGTTGTAGATTCTATAATATGTTAATCAATGCATTGAATTCTATTGTGTGGTATAAGGATCCGTATGTTTTAGATTTTTCAAAAAATGATTTTTATAGTGTAACGTAATTTTATGTGAAAAATATTTATAAAAAAATATTTCATGAAATCTTTAAATGAGATTTGATTTGAATCGTTATTATTAAAAAATAATTTAGATATTTTATTGCAAATTTATTGAAAAAAAATTTTGAATATTAAAAATTCACTTTATTTTAAATTTATTTTAAATAATTTTTCATAAAAATTATTTTTAAAATATAATTTTTTTTTAAAGTTACGTTTTCGACAATATTTCGATATTTAATAATACATATTTATAATATAATAAAATTAATCTTTTAACTTAAAAAAATATAAAAATACTTATAATATTTTAAAAATATAAAAAAAAAATATTTTATTCTCTGTCTTTACATATTTTGAATTCATTTTTCCTTGAAGTACTTATTATGTGCGTCAATATCATTATAGAATAAAGTCTAACTTTCATCTTTCTTCTGGAAAGGAAGTTTCTGCATCATTATTGCATTCCAAAACAGGTATGGCCACAGGTAGATGCACACTTGATGATGATGGCGCAACAACAAAGACTTAAGCATGTATGGAAATTTTTCTCCATGCTTCATCATGATTATGACTTATAACGAGCTTCTAGTTAGGCAGAAAACAACAAAATTTCTAAATCAAGATTTTAGCATAATTGTTTTATTTGTGCTTACGTTGAAAAGTATCAATTTGAGTTTTGTTTTGATTAAGTGGTGTAAGAATGATTTAACATGACACCCTTCATTTATGTATGATACTCTCTCAAAAAGTATAAAAAGATTAAACTATCTCAATTAAAATATTTTTCAAAAATTTCAAATTTTTAATACCACATCGTATTTTTCACAGGACGATATCAGAAATTTCAAGACAATATCAAAGATTTTATCAAATAGGACGCAATTTACGATATTTTTGCAAAATCTCCGATATTTTGTATCGGAAATTTCTAAATTTCTGGTATTTCATAACCGGAAATTATGAAATTTCCGATTAATGTGTTACATGTTATACCATAAATTTTGAAAATTTTCAGAGGTTTACTTCATGTACCGGAAATTTCGAAATTTCCGGAGGTTTACTTCTTGTACCGAAAATTTTGAAATTTCCGATACTTTAAATTTTTTTGAAAAATATCAGAAATTTCAAAATTTTCGGTAGTTCATTTTTTTCTATTTTTTTCTCCCTTTATTCTTTGATTCGATGAGGACCAATGACAAAGACAATTCCATTGTGTAACACTCAATTTCTCCGTCGGTAAATTATATAAAAATCAGAGTAAATTAATTTCTAAGATACAACATCAAAATAGGATGCCACATGCTTCATACGTTATACATGCTCATTAAATAATATACGCAACACAATTCATATGTTCAAAAGTCTTAAACTTCCTTTCATTTATTCGCAACGGAAAACATCAAAAAAAAAGTCATCTCAATTCTCCAATCGGAGTTATAATTATCATCTTTCAAAATTCAGCATAGTCATAAATTAAACTCAAACAATGGAGTGGCGCAAATTTCACTCCCAATGAAATAAAACAGACACCAAACCCCCAAGTGTTATGTATCAGAGCAGACACCAACTCAATCTACGTAAAACTGAAGGAACTCTTCAGCTAACCTCGACCTCAAGTTACTTCAGATCATCTGCACGTTACCCACGTAGAGGCAACATTCAAACAGAAAGGCTGAAATATCATAACAATATAAGAGGAAGCACAATAATGGGCAGATAGCAATTCAAGTACACATCATTTACATCTTTACCTCATACCTTTTTGTCGGTCATCATACTACAACGTACATCAATATAATTAAACACATGAACAACACAACATTCGTCATAACAAAATTAGAGACTCACTCAATGTCCAGACGGTCAATCATTAACAACCATATAATGCAGTGAAACTGACACTGACTCAATGCATGTGGTGCTAATAGGACAAGACCCTCATCTTAATAATGCCAACTTGGGCAACAACGCTAATAGAGGCCATCTTTCGCCAATACATGCCATCTTTCGCCAATACATGCCATCTTTAATGAATACATATGACACTGATATACAACAACACAATTTTACATTGATTACTTTTACTTATCAATACCATACTAATACAGGCCATCATCATCATTATCACGCATATCATGTCACACAATTAAAATATTCGTACAATGTCATCTTAATCATTCACAACATAATTTAGAGCATATTACTAAGGAATACAATCGGATAGATATCAATGTCGGTGAAATAATTAGCTACTGAGTTATAATTTATTTTTAGAAAATAGAAAATGATTTTTTCTTTCCAACAGTCCAAACAGCGAGTCAAACGGACACCCGAGGCGAAAGTTATGGAGATTTCAATTTTTCAAAATTTTGTCCAACACAGTGGTAACCGGTTACTTCCATACTAGTATCCGATTACTAAAAGAAACAGTAGTGAACTACGCAAAATCCTTCAGTGGTAACCGGTTACTGCATTACGGTAACTGGTTACTGCACAAGTCAGTAGCTCTGTTTTTTAAAAATATGTTAGCGGTAACCAGTTACTACATTACGGTAATCGGTTACTGCGTAACACGGTAGCCTCTGTTATTTAATTTTTTACGTGGTAGTCGGTTACCAGTAGATCAGAAACCGGTTACCACTGTTGTAGAATAGAAAAATCTACAACTTTTTAAAATGCAATTTTTGACATTTCAACACCAAAATTTCTAATTTTTCTCATCAAATTTCATCTTTCAATCATCCTAATTATTCACCAACACTTGTCTATCATTTCTAACCAAAACACATCATCAAATTCATAATCAATCACACAAAAATGTATCAAAACTCAACAATGGGAGAAAAACCCCAAGAACACCACTTATTGTTGAGACCGTACCTGTGAGGATCGAGGATTGTGAAATGAAGAAGTTGAGAGGCAAAGATTATCCTGCACAGTAAGATTATCCCACACTTGTACATCATCTATCAGAATTACATGCGACGAATCTGAAATTTACTTTCGGAGTTGCGACACATGGAACATGTGATGCGGTGGGAGAACTGACTTGAGGTTTTGCGTTTGTGTTCGCAAATGTTGCGGTTTATCAAGAGTCGCCACCGACTTTTATTTTATCCAAAAGGAAAGGTAAAAAAGCACAGGAAAGACTTTTGAGATTGTTTTTTAGTTCGGGGGGTAGATTATGAAAAGGGAAGGTTCTAGCATCCTTTTTATCCATGGTTTTCCATGGGCTCTTAGTTACTTGTTTTAGATCACTTGCTTTGCTTTGACAATTGTTTGAAATGGTGCTTTGTGTGGTTTTGAAAGTATTTTTGAAAAGAGGCCATCGTTTAGGCAATCTTTGTAATGATTCTTGTTTGTAAGAATGTATACAAAGATGTTTGTCTTTTGAAAAAAGTTTCAATGTTTTGAAAGTTGTTTGGAAAAATGTTTTGAAATGTGTGTGTTTGTTTGAAAATAGCAAGGATTGTTTGCAAATGATCAAGTAACTAGAAGCATCTACCTACTCAAAAGTCTTTCTTGTACATTTTTATTCCTTTGACATTGTTGATTTACCATTGTTTTGGTAAACAACCCTATCTTTGGATATTAAACGGGACGGGCGTGGGTCATCGTATGACCATGATAGCAATGGTGCCAAGTATCTTAGCAAGTTTGAGGGACTAAGATCATTTGTTTTTAGGCAACCTTTTGATAGCGTCATCGAGGGACTATGATCTTTTGTTTTGTTTGATTTTGCCAAGATACCTAGCATGCATACCATGGCCATTTTTTTTAGACAACCAAGTGGGTGAAACCCTAGGGGTGTTGTGTGCAATGTGTTGTCATTTTTCATGCATTTTTGTCTTGCATTAGGTCATGCTATTTTGTTTGATTTTTGTCTTATCATACAAACCCTAATTTACTAAACATGTATATAATGTGATAAATTGCGTAAAGTAAATCTAAGCTATTACAACAATATTATGGGAGGGGGATACAAGTTTTGAATGGGTATATTTGCACAAAATAAAACCCTAATTCACTATTACAACCCAATTGAATTTATTGTATAATAAATAAATAAACAATTATTTAAATATGCAATAAAATGTAAATATGCAAAAAAAAGGTTTTGTAATTGTTTTATGTACGAGAAAATAAGATTATCTAAGTCCTAAAAATAAGAAAAAATATTATTATTATTTTTGAAAGGGGAAACCCTAATTTTGTTTTAAAAGAAAATATGTTTTCTATCATTACTTTATTTATTTTGTTCAAGAAAAATAATAATAATATTATATAAAAATATTAAAAATTAAATATGTATAAAAAATATATATTTCATGTGTATAAAATATGAAATAAAATATTAAGTATTTTATTATTATGTACAAGTTTATTTAAGAAAATAAATTCTATAAACCTAATGAACTTTTTTTATGTCAAAAAAAATAATAAAAAATAATAAAATAAAATGCAAAAAATTAACAAAATATTTTTGGGATTTTTTAATGTTCAGAAAAAAATAATAAAGTCAATAAACACAAAAATACAAAGAAAATATGAAAAATATCAAAATATGCAAAGGGGGATGCAAATAGGAAACGGGGGGTGCGAAAAGTAGCAGGCCCAAGGCGCCAGGCCCAGACAGCCTTCGTTACTGACCTCCAGCACTCTCCTGCGTGCGTTTCTGAGCCAAACTTGTATCTTGCTCTAGCTTGCATGAAATCAAAAACTCATAACATAAAAAGTGTAGCTTGTAAACTCACGATTCCAATGATATAAAGTTTGTGACCTAACACTCAAAGATCAAGGAGAATTTTATCACCCCTAATTTCTGACCTAAAATTTTCATGAACTTCAAACTTCAAATTCTCACTACTCAATTAATATAAACAAAAACTATGCATATGTACAGCTTAAGCAAGTTAAGGACTAAATCTTTGCTTCACAAATCTAAGCTTAAGGATGCCTAAATAAGGAGATACAGATTTGAAAAATACCTTGTTCAGCTGAGTTTGGATATGGCAATGTGGGGACTTTGAGTGAGGCCTGAAGGTCGTGTGAGCTTCCTTGAAGTTCCCTCAAGCTTTTCCAATGCTTAGCTGGCCTTGTAGATGCTTGAATCTCCCTGCACGAGTCAACCTGCAACCTTGCAAAATGAAAATGGTGAAGTGTGAAACTGAGCTCACAGTTGCAAGATGAATGCTTGGATAGCTTGGATGTGATGTAGGGAAGATGTTTCAAGGGTTGAAATGCAAAACGCACGAGCAAGTTTCAAGTTGGTAAGTGTTCTGCAGATGATGCCCTGTTTTGGCAGAAAAGTGTGATTTTCGTGTTTTAGAGTGTTTGGGATGTTAGGAAATCGTGTATTGGCTTGTTACAAGGTTCTGAAGTTATTTCAAATGATGCTAAGGCTTCTCTTTAACAGATACACAAGTTGTATTGACTTTTGCAAGTTTGCTTGCTTTTGAAGAAAGTTTGAGGTGACAATGCCAAAGTCTTGTACAGGCTACTTATGGACTGCATAGAGTTGGTACAAGTTTCCTGGTGTTTGTGGATCTTGTTTGCAACAAAAGATCAGGTCCATAGCTCAAGAAATGTAAAGTTGGAAAAAGCAAGCTTTATCAAAGTAGTATTGTGAACTTTATGCCATTTTTGGATTAATTCATTGTGCAATGCTTCAAAAGTCAGAACAAGACCATTATCCATTGAGTTTGCATTTAATTATGGAGTGTAGAAGGGATTAGGACATGTAATGTAAGGTACAAGCATGCTTGAAACTGATTTGCAACTTGTAACATTGTGAAACATGGCTTGAATAAAAGTGACAAATTGTCATTTTCTCTTCTTCGATTCTCCCTAACCACAAATGATCTTGGAGAGTTCTTGGAAATTTTAGAAAGATTGCAACATGCTCTACAATCCATCTTTGAAATGAATTTTGAGATACCTCTTGAAACTAGTTTTAAAATGCCCATGAAGTTAGGTCAAAAATCTGCCTAAGCTAGGGCAAAATTTCACTAAGTTAAAAAGTTTATGGACCCCTATTCACAAAATCATAACTTGAGATCCAAGCATATTTTGGGAAAACTTTGTGAATAAAAGTTGTAGATTTCATGGAGGAATACAACTTTCATGTTGGAAGTTTTCTTTGAATCCAATTTCATCATGGTGAAAAAGTTGTGGAAAGTTGGGAAAAAATAAGAAATTTTCCATACTTAGAAAAATTCTAAGTTATGAAAAATTTCAAATCAAAACCCTAATTTGCAATTTTAGGTTTCTTGGTCAACAAGTTTCACATTTTGACATATCTTGATGAATTATGACTTTTGGCACTTGATTTTGACCAAAAAGTCAAAGTTTGACTTTTCAGTGTACAGTTGATTTTTGATCAGTTGACTGGAAAATTTATCTGTCAATCCTATGCATTCGAGGTCTTTTGAACCATGTGATTAGGTAAAGATGATGCTATTGAGTCCTTGAAATCATGCTTGAACCCAATTGGTCATTGGCTAGGTTAAAAATCAGAAATTGCCCTTTCTCAGTCAAAACCCTAATTTTGACCATTTTGCCCTTTTGATGATTTGATCAAATTTCTTGAGGAGTTGTGGTCCAAACTTGATCAAATGGTACATAGGAGAATATAATGTTGTTGTGGATCAAAAATTATGAAGTTTGACTGTAAATTGGCCATGGTTGACTTTTTCCCCAATACAACTGATTTTTAGGTCAACTGTCCAATTGACTGGCCAAAAATGTGATTCAAGGCTTAAAATTTGGTATGAGCAATCTTAGGGGTCCAAGATGGTGTATGAAAGTCACATGAAGCATTGATGGTCCAAAAATCCTTGTGCAAACTCAAACCCTAATTTCAGACTATCAGTGCAAGAGGAGGTCTTGAGCTGAGCAAACCCTAATCCTGTCTTGAGTCCAAGAAGTCTTGTGAGGAAAATCTTGATAATATGATAGGGAAAATTTTAGGGTACAACAGAACACACCATGCAAATTTGACAGCTTGGGTGGCAAGGCCAATCTATATGCTACACTTCCCACCTTCTCTAAAATCTGATACGGACTAATAAACCTAGAATTCAACTTCTTTGACTTTAGAGAACAACTTACACCGGTTATCGGTGATACTCTCAAGAATACATGGTCTCCATCTTGAAACTCAAGATCCTTCCTCCTCTTATCATGGTAACTCTTTTGCCTACTTTGCGAAGCTTTCATCCTCTCTTGGATTACCTTTACCTTCTTTGTAGTCTCGCTCACCATCTCAGGTCTGAGCACCACACACTCACCCGATTCATACCAATACAAAGGTGTTCTGCACCTTCGACCATACAGTGCCTCGAAAGGTTCCATACCAATACTAGCATGGTAACTATTGTTATAGGTGAACTCAATCAAAGGAAGACAACTATATCATGTACCTCTTTGCTCAAGAACATAAGCCCTCAACAAATCCTCTAGAGACAGAATAGTCCTCTATGTTTGACCATCTGTCTGTAGATGATATGTAGAACTCAATTTCAGCTTCGACCTTAATGCATCCTGCAAACTCTTCCAAAAAGAAGAAGTAAATATCGGATCTCTATCTGACACAATGCTGGATGAAACACTGTGTAGCTTTATGATCATGCGGAGATAAATCTCTTTCAACTTCGCTATAGGAAAATTGATATTAATTGGAATGAAATGAGCTAATTTTGTTAGCCTATCAACAATCACCCAAATCATATTGTGCCCTCTTGGAGTACTTGGCAGCCCCGTCACAAAGTTTATTGATATAGTATCCCACTTCCATACCGGAATATCTAAAGGTTTTAACAACCCTGCAGGTTTCTGATGTTCAACTTTTGATTTCTGACAAGTCAAACATGCATACATAAATTGTGCCACACCTCATTTCAACCCGGACCACCAAAACAACTTCTTCAAGTCGTGGTACATCTTGGTAGCTTCCGGATGAATACTCAAACTACTCCTATAACCTTCTTCCAGAATCATCTTTCTCATTCCCGCATTATCAGGAATACAAATTATGTCGCAAAATCTCAACACACCTTGGGCATCCACTTTAAAGTCATTGTCTTCAGATTTGTCATTCGCAACCATTAAGTCTACCAACTTCACATCTAGTTTTTGAGCTTCTTTAATATCATCCAAGAAATCATTGTTAATTTTCAACATTCCCAACATAACATTGCGCGGTGTCACTTTATAGACTAAACTCATGTCTCTGAATTGTTCAACTAACTCCAGTTACCTAACCATCATAGCATACATATGTGAAGTTTTTCGGCTCAAAGCATCGGCTACAACATTAGCTTTACCTGGGTGATAATTTAAGCCAAAGTCATAGTCCTTCAATAATTCCAACCACCTTTTATGTCTCATATTCAGCTCTTTCTGATCAAATAAGTACTTTAGCCTTTTATGATCACTAAGTACTTCAAATTGGGATCCATAGAGATAATGCTTTCAAATCTTTAGCACAAACACTACTGCAGCTAATTCTAGATCATGAGTAGGATAGTATCTTTCATGAATCCTCAATTGCCTCGACGCGTAAGCAATCACTTTATCATTCTGCGTAAGCACACCTCCTAAACCCAATTTAGAAGTACCGCAATATACAACAAATGGTTCTCCAGGATTAGGAAATATCAGGATCGGATCCGTCGTCAACCTCTTCTTTAACTCAACAAAACTCTCTTCACATTGAGAATCCCACACAAATGATTTGCATTTATATGTCAACTGAGTAAGAGGAATTGCTAACTTAGAAAATCCTTCGATAAACCTCCTATAATAACCAGTCGGACCCAAAAAGCTTCTAATTTCTATGACTGATTTTGGAGCTTCCCACTGCAACACTGCATCTACTTTAGATGGGTCTACAACAATACCATCACTTGAAATAACATGACCAAGAAAACTGACTTCTGTTAACCAAAATTCACATTTTGACAACTTCGCATACAACTTCTTCTCTTTCAACACTTGTAGTACAATACGCAAATGTTCAACATGCTCTTCTTCGGATTTGGAATAAATCAAGATATCATCGATGAACACTACGATAAACCGATCCAAATAAGTGTTAAAAATATGGTTCGTATATTCCACAAACACTCCTGACACATTGGTAACATCGAAAGGCATCACTGAATATTCGTAATGTCTATACCAAGTTCTGAAAGTCGTGTTCTGAATGTCTTCATCCTTTACTAGAATTTGGTGATATCCTGACCACAAGTCAATCTTGATAAACACATGTGCACCCACCAATTGATCTATCAAGTCGTCTATTCTCAAAAGTGGATACCTTTTTTTGATTGTCACTTTATTCAACTATCAATAATCAATACAGTCTTATACTACCATATTTCTTCTTCACAAGTAACATTGGAGTTCCCCAAGGCGATAAAATTGGTCTCACAAATTTATTTTCAAGCAGGTCTTCCAATTGCTTCTTCAATTCTGATAATTCGGACGTCGACATCCTGTACGGTGCCATAGAAATAGGTCTGGTACCAGGTAAAAGATCAATCGAAAGTTTTACTTCTCTTTCTGGAGGCACGTCTGGAATATCATCAGGAAAAACTTCAGGAAAGTTGCACATAACCCGCAGGTCATCAATTGCAAATTGATTCTCAATGGATAAAGACGATATCAAAGAAAAAAAATTGAGCTTCATCTTTCATTAGCTCATTTAACTGCCTAGCAGAAAAGAATCCATCGTCCTCTTCCTCGTCAGGAGTAGAAAACCACACCGACTTATTATAACAACTAATATGAACGTAGTTATATTCCAACCACTCATACCCAAAATCACATCCAGACCAGTCAACGGTAAACATACTAAATCAACAAGGAAGTCTCTATCATATATGAACAAATGATACTTCAAGCATACTATCTCTTCAGTGTAGTGAGGATAAAAGTTCACCAACTCCACGAATCTAGAAGCACACTTAGTCACCGATAAATCCCCTTATTTCAGCTCCAAATATTCAATCTCCTTCTTCCCACGAACATCCTTTGGGTAATACTTCACCAGGAATTCCTTGCGAGACACAACCCAAGTAATAGCCTCACATGTGCCTTCTAGTCTTTGGTGAGTAGCAATCCACTAGTCACCAGCCTCTATTGCTAGCATATGCGTACCAAAATGCACTTTCTGTGCATCAGAATTGTCCATGACTCGAAAGATCCTCTCAATATCCTTGAGTCACTCCTGTGCTCCTTCAGGATCATGCTTCCCTTTGAACATAGGCGGATGGTTCCTTTGGAAAGTTTCCAAAGCACGAGTTCCATCGTTCCCACCAGTATATAGGAAATTTTAGTATATCTCAAATTTTTTGTATTGTCTGGTAAATTTGAAATTTTCGGAATACCAAAAATTTAAAATACACTACCAGAAATTTAAACTAACCGCAAATTTTGAAAGGGTCTACCTAAAATTTTCCCAGTACCGAAAATTATTTGTATCTCACCAGGGATAATTCTGGAATAATGAAAATTGAGGGGTGAGATGCTAAATTCTCTAGTGTAAGTCGGGGTATATTTTTCTCTGAAGTCCACATTGATGTTGTAGTTGGTTGAAAATATACATGTTGAAAAAGTCTCCCATCGGTTAGTTTTGTGAAGGAAGAGGTAATTCAAGGCTATATATAGGATTAAAGTTCTTCTAAGTTCTACACTCTTAAGAGAGAATCCAAGGTTATATATAGGATTCAAGTTTTCCTTACAGGATGTATCAGTCAAAAGCACTTTAAGTTTGTTTTTGACTTTTTATATTTTAGCTTATACTCTTGTTTTAGAGTGTTGTGAGGGATAGTTAAATATTTGGTTTGGAGAGTGCAGGTGTATTGGGGTCTTGGGGTGGTTGAGGGTACTCAATGTGTTGTAATAATTTTCACATAGTGATATTCTTTGGTTGTTGTCGAAACTGACAAAAAATACGAGAGTTGCCACCATTAATTTTTATCCTAAAGACGGAAGAATAATGGATAACCCTAAATGTATAGATTCTAAGTTCGCGAGTTGATTAGACGAAGGGAAGGTGTTAGGCACTCTTCATCCCCCTTGTTCTCAAGGGGCTCCTCTTTTAGGTCGTAAGATAAATCGAGAATTTCTATTTAAAAGTTGTTGTTTCCATATGTTTAAGAAAAAGGTTTAATTTTTTAATAGCGGGACTCGCCTTGGTTTTGACCGCGTACTTACTTATCTCCTTGGTCTTGGGTTTGATTATTTTTTATAAGATTGTGCAAATTCTTTTGAACGATCCTTTGAAATTCGCCTGTGTTTGAAAATTGTGTAGTTGTAGATGTAGTTTGATGTTTAATTTGAAAGTAGATCCAAAATCCTCTTTTTGAAAATAATATTGATTTTGAATTAAATTAGTAAAAACAATTTCAAGTTGGTAGCTGTCTTAATTAGATTAAGTTTGAGTTTTAAGGAGTTAATCTTCCTTTGAATTAGATCGTGTTGGGCGAAAAAATGATTTTCATAAGGAGTTGATCTTTAATAGAAATAGATCGCGTGGGGCGAAGAAATTCATTTGATTAGTTGATGATTTTTAGATATTTTAGTTTGAATAATTAATTGATAAGACGTTAAATCAACTATTTAATTACTCAAGGATGTGAAATACTATTATTTATAAAAAACATTGAAGTTGATTTAATTAATAAAAGTGTTTGAATATATTTAAAATATGTAATTATTTTTATTTACATGTCGTAGAATACATATAAGAGTAATGGTTAACTAAAAAAATTTACACAAACTAAACATAGAATGGAGAGACAATTAGTACAATAATATGTGAGAAGTTATCAAAGAAAATGAGTTTCAACCCAAAATACAAAATCCTAGTTAGATTAACAAAATATATACAAAATAAATAAATATACTATATGTTTTGTGAAATGATCTGTTCCGTTTTTCCTCTCTTTGTTCTGAAATTTGTTACAACCTGCATTCTTGTCAATATTGTGTATTATTATAATTCATTTGTGAATAAACATACTATATGTTTTGTGATGGTAATCTGAAAAGTCTTTTAATGAAATTGTGTTGTTGGAATTTCATGGTCTGGTATGTTTGGATCTTATTTGGTGGTTCTATTTTTAAAAACAAGTATTGTGAAAATAATGTTGAGTTACAGGTTGCAATGATTTTACATGTTTAGAACAAGTTTGATAGTTAAAAGGGACAAGTTTGAAAATAATGTCTCCTCTAAAAAACAAAATTGTTAGTTAAAAATAAAAATCATTAGATACTCATCATGTGATTGAATGGAACAAATAAATTAAAAATAAAGAGCGGTCTTATATTTAAATTATCGGCCAAAATGTTTGAAAATAACATAGTGAACAGGTTTGAAAAAATTGTAAGTATTTAAGAAATTGCAAGTTGTGAGAGATTGTGTGCGTGTGTGAAATCGTAGAATTCGTGGGTGTCCTTCAAGTGTAAAGTTGAGGGCTATTTATAAATGAGAAAATTAAGTCAAATGTCTAGAAAAGAAAATTATCCAAACAAAACAAAGCCCAAAATTTTATGATTCTATCTTAGTAAGTAAGATTAAGAATCTGAACCTATTTGTGTCCATGTGCAAGATATGGTTTGAAAAAGATTTGACCTAAAAAGATTTTATTTATTTTTAAGGTTTTTGGACTATTTTTTAAATAAAATAATAATTTTAATAAAAAATAATATTTTAAAATATAATAAATAAAGAAAAACGAAAATAGTAATTAAATAATAAAAAATGTGATTTTTGTGATTTTAAAAATAGAAACAAAGTTAGTAACAAATGAAAGAAAAAAATATTTAAAAAATATAGCAAGTGAGATTCAAACTCATGAGTCGATACTTGCAAGCATTACCTTTTTATCAATTATATTGTCTAATTTATTTGAAATAATAAAGCACTTGAAATCATATGAAGGTCCAACAAATATTTGTTATTTTAAAAAATACAAATAATTTAAAATAAAATATTATATATTTTTAAATAAGCAAAAATAAATTGAAAATATACATTTATAAAACCCAAAATATTAGTGCAAATAAACCAAAGAAATTTATTAAATTCAATTTTGAAAATTATTTGACGGTAGAAATAGGGCGGACAAATTTGGGGTATGACAGCTGTCCTTATTTAGATTCTCTTTGATTGAAGCGTGCGAGTATACAAAGTTTTCGTACGTTCAGATCGGAGGATTATTAAATAATGAAAGACCCCAAATTTAACCAAAAACTGTTGAAAGATAAACCATACAATAAATCAGAAAAGTAAATAGACGAGGATGGCGCGGTTAACTCACCAATGCTTAGAGCATGAGCATAAATGACCTGGATATGATGACGCAGGTAACTCGTACATATCATAGATAACCAAGAGAAGATGACACTGGTAACTTGTCAACACCTGGAAAAAGTAATCGCTGATTTCGTGTATTTACCTCAATCTAGGGGGTAAATAATGCGAACTTGAAAATAGATAACTTATTACTGCTTTGAGACCAACGCAACAAGTTATATCGCAGTTATTCATGACCTAGGGGGTAAATAACACAAGTTTGATAACTCATTGTCGCTTCGAGACTAACACAATGAATTATATCGTAGATTATCATACATCTACCACAGACTAGGGGGTAGATAATATGAGTTTTGAAAAAATAACTTACTAACGCTCCGGGACTAACATAGTAAGCTACATCGTAGATTTTCAACAGTTATCATAACCTAGGGGATAAAAGATGTGGATTTTAAAAATAGATAACTTATATCGCCGATTTTGCACATCTACCACAACCTAGGGGGTAGATAATGCGAGTTGAAAATAGCAAAGCAAGTAACAATAATCATAGATTTCGTGTATCTACCACAACCTAGGGAGAAAATAACGAGTTTAAATAAATAACTTATTGCTGCCTTGAGACTAATGTAACAAGCCATATCGCGGTTATTGCATATTTACTACAGCCTAGGGGATAAATAATGCAGAGTTTTGAAAATAAATAACTTATTGTTGCTTCGAGACTAATACAACAAGCTATATCGCATATTTCACATATTTCGCATATTTATCACAACCTAGGGGATAAATAATGCAGGTTTGATAACTCATTGTTGCTTCGAGACTAACACAATGAATTATACCGTAGATTTTGTACATCCACCACAACCTAGGGGGTAGATAATACGAGTTTTGAAAAATAACTTACTAAACCTTCGGGACTAACATAGTAAGCTATATCGCAGATTTTGCATATTTATCACAACCTAGGGGATAAATAATGCAGATTCGAAGTTTGAATTTGAAATTTGGAATGTTGAAAACGAATAAATAGGTCATGGGTATGATTAGTGTAATTTTTGGTTCGCAGTACCTCTAAATGTTGTGTCTGTTTCCAACCAATGTATTTTGTAATTTGCTAAGATTCAAATGTTCAATTCGTACAGGTAACTTGTCTGATGATAGGCCTTAAGATATTTCATAGTAGTCTTAGCATATGAAGCATGAAATGCAATGTATAATTGATATGTATATGCATGAGGCCTAATAGAAATATTATTGATATGCTTATGATGCCCAAAGTTATTGACATGTGTTTCGTGTGTAAATGCACCAAATGTTTATGAATGTTATTTTACAATTCTCTCCTTTTAGACCATTAAGTTCTTTGAGCCACTGACTTCTCAATGTTGCCTGTTGTCAGTTGCGGTATCTCCAAGTTGATTTGTATTTTGATATATTGCAGTGAACTGTGTCAATGTGATGTTGATAATTGTATCGTGGGTGTAGGCGGGGATTTCTTTTGACATTTTTCTCACCAAAGTGCTTTTCGATATGATTTTTGTATGCTAGATGTAATTATGATAATGTTATGAACGAGATACGTAAGGCTGCTTATGCTTAAATGCTAGTTGGAAATGTATGAGACAATTTACACTTGGATGAAATATTTATGGAACCGCATGAGGATGCTCGTAGGGTTTCCTATGAATGAATTGATGATGACATGCATGAGGTTACTCATGCTCGTAGGGTTGCCTGTGATGAAATGTTGGTGCGAAAGCGTGGGGGTGGTCACGTCTTTATGAAATGTATGCGGTGCATGAGGCTGCTCATGCTTCGTAAGGCTGCTTATGAATGAATTGATATATGAAGTTATGTGAGGCTGCTCACGTCTTGGATTGATGATATGCATAGGTAGGGTTACAAGAAGACGACAATCAAGCGATTGGAAAAATGAACAAACAGTAAGGTTACTGGCAGTAGTAGGGTTACCGAAAAACATCAATTAGGTGATTGGAAAATGAGCATCAGTAAGGTTACTAGCATCGGTAAGGTTATCGCAAAACATTAATCAGGTGATTTGAAAAGTGAACAACAGTAAGGTTATTGGCATCGATAAGGTTACCGAAAAACATCAATCAGGTGATTGGAAAAATGAGCATCTGTAAGGTTACTAGCATCAGTAAGGTTACCGGAAAACATCAATCAGGTGATTGGAAAAATGAACATCGACAAGGTTACTGGCATCGGTAAGGTTACCAGAAAACATCAATTAGGTGATTGGAAAATGATTTATGCTTATCTTGATGTATATTTTGATTGATGCATTAAATGTAATGATTTATTGATGCATGTAATGAGTGACTTTGATATGTATCAATAAATGTTGTATTTTGAAACGTCGATGAATGATTGATACTGTGGGGAAAATTCCAAGTGAGGTTGGGTTTTTTGAGATTAGATTCATGTTGTTGGAATATGCCAGATGGATGAGATGATATGTATGGCTTGGTGCTAGATCAAAGCGACGTGATTAATATATGACGATGATTTATGCAATGACTTGAATGTATGAACAAGGGATGCCCCTGTGAAGGGTCGTGGACTATTAAGGCTTAGAGAAGATTCTTATGTAATAAGGCTGCTTGTCACACGATGGTATGGTGTTATGCCAACATGATTTCCTAATACTCATTTCAAATTCTGGATTTGATTGTAATTCTTTGTGAGAAACTTCTGATGCAATGTCTTCAGTACCTGTAAATTATACTTCTATATCTGCAAAAGATTTATATTTCTTTGACTTTTGAGAGCCAAGCTTATCATCAAATTTGACACTGATTGACTCTTCTACAATTCGTATTTCTGTGTTGTATACTCTATAGCCTCTTGAGTGTTCAGAGTATCCTAACATAATACACTTTTTTGCTTTAGATTCAAACTTGTTTAGATGTTCTTTAGTGTTCAGAATAAAACAAGTACATCCAAATGGATGGAAGTACAAGATGTTGGGCTTTTTGTTCTTCCACAGTTCATATGGAGTCTTATCCAGAACGAAAGAACAGAACTTTATAAGAAATTTCCAGAAGCAATATTGAATAAAAGTGTACAAGAATGTTTTCTAATAAAACAGTATCACAAGTGATGTTTTACACAATTTGAATTTTGAACGTTTTTGGATGAAAAAGATAGCTTCGTTACTGTGCGTGAAAAATCGTAAACGATTTATCCTTCAAACTTTGTTTAAATAGGCGAAGCATGTAGGAGATTTTAGAATATTAATTAAAGAGATTTCCAAAAATAAAGATCCTTGTTCCCTTCCAACCATTGATTTTGAAATGGTAATAATTAATTTGTAATGCTTCAGAACATGCTTGCTTCAGAAGATGAAAGTATATGTTGCTTCTTTCCAGAGCTTTGTAGATCAGAAACACGGAGTCATGTTTGCAGCGTTAGAACTTCTTTAAGAGAGGTTTAGAATCAGAGTTGAAATATATTTTTAATTCATCTTATGATCTTCTTCCATCAGAACTTCTCTGCAAAATAAAATATAAATTTAGGGAGCATAATTGTTATGTGTTTGTTATCACCAAAACTCTTATAAGAGTTGTAAAATCAAACTATATTATAACAATCCAATCTATTGTGCCTATGCAAAATTTAAAATTTCCTCATTTTTTTAAAGAGTGTCATGAATGAAAAAGTATTTTAAATGTTATAAAAACCTTAAAGAAAGTTTGAGATAAAGTGAGATACTTGAGCACTTAATGTATAACTAGTAAATTAAATTATCATAAGTACTTTGATCAAAAGAATACTTTCTTGAATTCCATGACTTAACATATGAACATATGATTCAAATATTTTTCTTCTTTGATCTCTCTTCTATGATAATCTTTTGTCTTCATCAAAACCAATACTTTCAAAGTCAATGAACATCTTCTTCATAACACTCATATATAATATACATATAGAATAATACTACACATGATGTTAATTGGTACTAATACAACATAAGTGCCTAATGGAATCATTTATGATCTAGACTGAGCCAGCGCTTACCCCATTGTTGGAGAGACCTAATCCAACACTCTTGCATAAGGCCCAAAGACAAGCTGTCCAAGTTGGGGATCATTGGGAAACTCTCTACGTGTCTGTTGGGGAACATGACCCACGTGTCTGTATCATTGTCTTCATAACTGTCCTCTGGGAATCACAGGACCAGCACTTATTCTCTCGGAACAGTTGGCCAGGGAGGAGGCCACGTGCTAGACTCCATACGCACGTAAGCCCTGACAGTCTTTGTTGTTGGGCCTCATCGTGGCCCAACATTGAAGACCTTGACCCAACGCTGGGGGCTATAAATACCCTCTCACTTGAGAGGGTCAGGTATTGAATCATTATATCCCACTCACTCATACTTTCTTACATCATTATGAATCTTACTTTGCCATCAGAGTGTCTTGCAGGTACCCCCCCCCCCCCCCCTCCCATTCATCTCATCTATAATTATCATCCAACTCGAAGCACGTGAGCTTTAACAATCTATTCTGGTCAGATACGATCAATTTATATACACAAGTCCAAAATATATTATACATCATATGGCACATGATATATATATATATAAGTGCCTAATCAAAATGCTAAGATATATACATATAAACAACGGAAACTACTCAAAATATCATAAAATCATTGAATGTTTTGAGTTACCTATAATACAACAATATAAATGGAGTGAGATAATAATCCACCTCAATCAGTTGTCTATCTCGATCACTACTTTACATAAGATTCAAACTCGGGATAAGAAAAAAAGAGTTATTCCCGAATACATGATCACTCTTAACAATCATTATGTGATTATACTCATCAATCACCACATGATTATACTCATCAATCACATTATCATTTAATATTTCCATACGAAGCCCATTAACTCACAACTAGTTTGTCGCTCGCCATCCATACTATTCGAGAACTCTTGTAGATGGAATAATTCATATCAAGTGACTACTCGCTCATGGGTACACATCAAGGTACCTTTCATAATTGAGCATCACAAACTAAGTTATTCATCATAATCTAAGTTTATCTTTACTAATCATTCTCACCTAACTATGATCTTAGGTTTAAACTTATTGATTATCATAGAAGTTGGTCAATTGTTGTTCATTCAATGGATACAGATCATAGTATAAGTTATAGTGCATCTATGATAGCTTAGAACCTTTAAACAAGTGAAATTTGGCATAAAACAAGAGAAACAATTGATTGTCATGGGGAACAGTCGATTGTTCTAAGCATTTCGTCTCAGAATTTTTCACTCGAAGCAACATGAAAATTGATTGTGTCAGGGTGACAATCGATTGTCACTTGGAAAATATCCAGATGTCTTCATACATTGATGAAGGAAATCAATTGGTTCTTCAAGGCAATCAATTATTCTCTATATTTCTTCCAAAAATGTCACTTTTAAACATATCTCCTTCAATATTTAACCATTCTAAACCATACTTAATCATAGTCTAACATATCCAACCATTTCATGCAATGAATTCAATATCATATAAGAATATATAGACAACTATACTTTCATCACTTCTCAACCTCATAACTCTCTAACCATAACAACACAACGCATTCAATCAACATGTCATAGCATCATACAACAACAACCACAACATAAATTCAACACAACATCATTAAACAACAACACAACAACACAACATAACATACAACACCAACACAACATAATATCATGGATAAGAAACAATAACACAAGACATAGGAAAAATCATGTTCCAATTAACAACTTCACAAATAAGCAAGAATTCATCAAAATCTTAAACCCAATTTCATGCAAAATTTCTCCAAAAACTATATTAAGAACCCGCCTTAATAAAAACTTGAATTGAGTTTCAAGAGATGAAGTTGATGATGATGATAATTCTCTCATCTCTTTCAAGTGCTTCCTCCGTGAGTTTCTTCTTCTTTCTCTTTCTCTTCTTCTTTTCATTTCTATCTTCTCTTTTTTTCTTTACAAACTTTGCAAAAAATAAGAAAAATGAATGAAAAAGAGAGTGGATAATGATATGTAGTAATCTTCTTTGTCTTTTAGTTTATCCAATTTGAGCAATTACCATTTTACCCTTGTCAAATCCTTCGAATCTCCAAAATGTCACTCTACTAATTGTAAGGATTAAGAATTTGATTAAGGTCTAATATCTTCTTAATATACTAATTACTCAATTTATCTCACAATAAACATTTAAAAGGATATGTGGTATTACATTCAAACTATATAAATAAATTTTATCATGTAATTTACTCTCTTTAAAGTTCATTCAAACGAAGTATACTGTTTTAGTTTTAAAAAAAAGGATTTGATGAAAATGCTATATGCTAAGAATTCTTGATTGTTTTAGGGTTCATTCAAACGAAGTAATTTATTCATTTTAACCATGTAATAATGTTTTTATTTGTATACCTATGTGATAATTTGAAAAGGAATCACAAACAGTTGTGGATGAAATTGTAGAGATGAAGTGAATGTGATTAAATTGGTATATGAAAATAAAACTGTTCAAGGTGGAAATGATTTTTCACCTAAGTCTAAGAACACCAAAACTTTTAATGTTGATGATTGGAAAGTGTTTACTAAAATAGGAAAGGATAAAGATGAGATTGCTAGGACTAAGTGTATTGGTTGTTTAAAGATTTTAAAGGTTGGCGATAAAAATTATAGTACCACAGGTTTGAATCATCAAATGAACAAATACATTAAAATCAAATTTGTTGATGTAGCTCAAATGATAGTGACTTATAAAATAGACTTAAGAATCTTAGAGCATCCCAATGGTGTTATTCATATTTGAGTTTTTTGTGGGACTCATTAAGCCACATCATATTGAAGTAATTCACTTCATTTTTCACTCCAATTGTGCAATTTTAAAGAACTTATATTGGATCCCACAATTTTACTTTGTATATTAATATTTTATTCATACTAAATTTTATTTGATTTTAAAATAATAATTTAAATTATTTAAATTTAAGTTAATATAAAATAAATAAAATTAAAATTAAACAAAAAATTTAAAATGATAATTAAAATTAATCTCAAATACATGACATATAATTAAAAAAAATAAAAATAAATTACATAACATAATTACTCAAATTTAATTTCCATCGTCCTCATGTCCAAAACGTTCCCAAATATGCTTGACTAGATCTCCTTGAAGTTGGCGATGAACTTGTTTTTCACGAAGAGTTGCTCTTCTTTGTAGTCTTGTTGCAAGATTCGGATGAGGACCGTTAAATGTTTCAGTCGTTGAGTTGTTGTTACCGACATTATCGTAAGAGTAATCAAAATCACCTCCATATGTGTGTCGTTCGTCTTCGACAATCATGTTGTGCAATATGATGCAAGCATATATGGTATGTTTGAGGGTTTCCATGTGCCAAGCACGCGCTGGACCACGTATTATTGCAAAACGAGATTGAAGCACTCTAAATGCCCGTTCCACATCCTTTCTAGCTGATTCTTGGTGTTGTGCAAATAGTTTTCTCTTTTCTCCTTGTGGCATCGAAATAGTTTTGACAAATGTAGCCCACTCAGGATATATTTCACCCGCTAAATAATACCCCATATTATAAGGAGTTTCATTGATTGTATATTGCACATTAGCAGCACGTCCTTCCAAAATATCGTTAAACACATTGGATTGGTTTAACACATTAATGTCATTGTTTGAACCTGCAATACCAAAAAATGCATGCGAAATCCACAAGTCTTGTGATGCCACTGCTTCAAGCATGATCGTGGGTTTACCATGATCACCTCGACAAAACTGTCCTTTCCATGCAACAGGACAATTCTTCCATTCCCAGTGCATACAATCAATGGAATCCAACATACCTGGAAAGCCACGTGACTCACCCATTTGTAAAAGATGTTCAATATCAGTGTTGTTAGGCTTTCTCAAATACTCAGCCCCAAATACAACATTCACGCCCTTAACGAATCTTTCTAAGCACTCAATTGAGGTACTTTCACCGATTCGAACATATTCGTCTACAATGTCAGCGGGAGACCCATATGCCAATATACGAATAGCAGATGTGCATTTCTGCAATGGTGAAAGACCCATCTTACCAGTTGCATCGACCCTCATTTGGAAATATTCACCATGATTGCCGAGGGCATCTACAATTCGAAGAAACACATGCATATGCATTATGAACCTTCTTCGGAATTGTACATCTGTGTATACTGGATTTTCTGAGAAGCAGTCATTGAATAACCGATTGTGCCCTTCTTCACGACCTCGATCTACCGTAGTTCTTCTCTTTAGCCTAGAGGAACTTCCAAATTGACATTCATTTTGAAGATGTTGTTCTTCATCACTATCGTCCATAAATTCTTCTTCAACTAACTCCCAAAATTCTTGATCGTAATTATCTGAATTGTCTGAATCCATTTTAGTGAGGAATAAGAAGAGAATGAGAAAACAATGACATAAGTGGTAGTATATATAATGGTTTGAATAAAGGCTAGTTATTCATAACGGCTAGTTTGAATAACGGCTAGTTTGAACAACATAATATTTATTATGATTTAAAGTGGTACTAATGACTATTTTACATAAGATTTGATAAATTAAAGTGGTACTAATGACCATTTTACATATAATTTAAAGTGGTACTAACTACAGTCCATATTTTTTTTTCATTTTATTACAATATTTTTCATGAATATCTCGTTGACTTTCGTTCATAGTAGAAGTGTCTTTCATCATGATTTGCATTACCTTTAATTCTATCTCGTCCTCCTTACTTTGCGCAAGTCTTTCCATTGTTTCTGCTCTTTTATTCCTTTCATCTTCGTTGCATTGAAATTTCCTTTGCCTTACCCTTCCTTTTTGTTGTTTTTTGTCCCATTGGACGCTCCATTGATGATGATGAGTTAAACTCATAACTTGAAGGTGTATCAGGGATCTCCGATGATGCCCCACTAGCAGAAGTCTGTGTCATTTTTGAAGAATTTTCAATCGATTCTCCGATGATGCCCCATTTAGCTTCATCTTTTAACAATCGCCATGCATACTCAAGATTGAATGTTGTACCTTGATCTTGAGCATAAAAAGCATGTGCAGCAGCCATGATATCGTTCTCCGATGTCCCACTTTTCTTTCCATTGACAGCTTGTCTATAACACCCAATAAATTTTTGAACCGACGCATTTATTCGATGCCATCGACATTTTAATTGACCACTTAACTTTTCTCGCAATTGCCCGCGATACTGGTTATAATTTGCAGCGATTCTATGCCAAAAACTCTCAGCTTTTTGATCAACTCCCACAATTTGATCCTTTGAAATATTGAGCCATGATTGGATAAGACATATATCCTCATCCCTTGTAAATTGCTCTCGAGATTTTTTTTAACGAGAACCCTTTCTTCTTTTTCAACACCAACTTGAGTAGAAAATTGTGGAACTTGAAAATTTTGAGAATTAGGATTTTGATACATATTTGGATTGTTTGGTGACGGAAAAAATATGGCGGGGTTTGGTGGTACTGATGGAATTTGAGAATTTTGAGAATTAAGATTTTGATAATTTTGCATGAAATTGAACATAGCTTGTTGATAATGAAAATGATTAGGATCCATTTGGCCTAAACAAATGTAATTTGAAATAAAAAGATGAAAATTTGAAATAAAATGATAATGAGAAGAAATTGTTGGAAAAAAATTAAAAATTTATGAATAAAATGATGAAATTGTGAGAGAAAAATTTAAAATTAAAGAGTAAATAAAAGTGAGAGAAAATAGGATTGGTATACAATTTTCCAACAAATCTATATTTATAATAAATAAAAAAAGTTTTAAAAAAAAATAAAAAAATAAAGTCGTTGCACAACGGCTAATTGATTATTTTAATAATAAAAAAATATGAAGAGCAGTTGCTTATATTTGTACCGTTCACCAGCTGGAACAACTTTTTTGTTGACAATTTCAATATAAGCTGGCAAATCAATCTGAAAAACCACCGTTGGAGGTGGTCTTATAAAATAATGTGACAGATCTAACAAGCACGGACATTTCTGATTGCGTTTTCTTGATAATATAAGTATTTTCCTAATGATATTATAAAATAATAATAGAAACAAGACAATAAAGTTTTTGTTGAGGGAGGAGTAACATATCCACCACAAACATTCAAATTTTGTGGCACAAGAAACTTGATTGAGCACACCTATAGCTAACTACACGTAAATATGGCCAAATACGTTAAGGTCTTGTTTGCTTAAACTTATTTTCATTCTCAAAACTTAAAACATCACTCACTATGCATTCCGCAGCTATTAATCCCTTACGCTATCTATAGCTTTAACTATACTACATAACAATATTAACTAACTCTATGATTCATTCAATGTACTCTCTATCCCTTAATGTTGTACTTGTGTTTTGGCACACATTCAAGTTTCATTAATGATATTTTAAAGGTGAATTTCTCCTTAAGTTAACTAAACCCTTTTAGTTAATCAAAGTAATCGGCTCATCACATGTATGTTGATTTTCTATCACCTTATTTTGTGAAAATCATTTTATTTATCTCAAAGCAATTACATGAGATACATTCATCTTTTGACTTTGTGGCTAATAACTCAAATAATTTGCATGATTGACTTTTAATATATTTAAGCAAAAATTAAATTAAACAATTATCCAACACTATATATATAGTTGCAACATTCTAACCGTTTCAACTACCAATTAACAAAGCACAAAAACCATAATTCACTACTAAAAAACCGAAAAACCGACTTTTTTTTTACGGAAATTTTCGAACATCATAGGTTTGAAATACACTGTAATGGATTGTTTCCTAGGTACTAAGACTATCTTGGTAATTTTATGTATCTTATGCATTACATTGATAGGTTCATCAAATGCAGCTTCAACTACTACTTACAATGTAGTTAAATTTGGAGCAAAACCAGATGGAAAAAGTGATTCAACTGAGGCATTTGTAAATGCTTGGAAATCAGCTTGTTCTAGCTTAGTTCCTGCAACAATTTATGTTCCAAAAGGGAGGTACTTGTTGAACACCATTAACTTTCGAGGGCCATGTAAGAGGAAGGTGACATTTCTCAATGGTGGAACACTTGTGGCTCCCGAAGATTATAATGCAATTGGAGATTCAGGGTTTTGGATTTTGTTTAATCATGTTGATAATCTCGTTGTTTCTGGAGGGAAATTGGATGCTAAAGGAGTCGGGTTTTGGAATTGTAGAAGATCCGGGAAGAATTGCCCCGTTGGAGCTAGGGTATGTTAATTCAATATTATTCTGTCGTGTATGAAAGAAAGTTTATTTTTTAGATTTATTGAATAATCAAAATATTTAATCTATTATAGTCTAGATATATTGATTATTTAACGAATCTAAAATGTTATAGAAAACACTTTTCGAACACATACACTATGATTTAAGAAATGCATGAGCAAAATTTTAAACAAGTTATAATATATAATTGCAGACAGTGACATTCAATTGGGTGAATAACTTGGTGGTTAGTGGCATTACTTCAATTAACAGCCAACTAAGTCACCTAGTAATCAACACATGCAACAATGTTGTTGTGAAAAATGTGAAACTTATTGCACCAGACAAGAGCCCAAACACTGATGGAATTCATGTTGAAAAATCAAATGGGGTTACTATAAATGGTTGTACAATGCAAACAGGTGATGACTGCATATCAATTGGTGATGCCACTTACAATCTCTTCATGTCAAATATTAAATGTGGCCCTGGTCATGGTGTAAGGTTAGTCTCAATATCCTTAATCATTATCAAGTATACAGTTCAGTCAAAAAATAAAATCGAATTGAATTAAAGGTCAAAAACTGAACTGTTTTAATTTACTCAAAATCGAATTGAACCGTGTCAAACATTACCGTACCAAACATAATAGTTTTGTTGTTTTAACTTTAGTTTGATTCAGTTCTAGATTCAATTCAACAATTATTTTCACAGTCCTAATCATTATTACCTAGGTCAATTTGTAGCATATTGACACTTTGTTAAAATGTGTGTTTGATATAGCATTGGAAGTTTGGGGCAAAAAGTGGATGAAAAAGGAGTTGAAAATGTGACATTAATAAATGCAATCTTCTTTGGATCTGATAATGGGGTTAGGATAAAATCTTGGGCCAGGCCCAGTAACGGTTTTGTTAGGAATGTTTTGTTTCAAAACATCATAATGAAGAATGTTGAGAATCCCATCATCATTGATCAGAATTACTGTCCCAACAATCAAGGTTGTCCTGGCCAGGTAATCATCAATAGTCCAACTTACCATGATCATATTCTCTATACTTCTTATACACTTTAATTATTAACTAAACTACCCACAAGAATTGGCCTGATGGTGAAGACTTGAATCATGAGAGTACGATCTCATATTCAAATCTCGTTAGGTCCTAACAATCTCTATGTTTGACCAGTCCCTACAGAGTGTTCTGAACTATTGACAAATATGTTAATTTATTATTTAACAGACTTCAGGAATTAAGATTAGTGAAGTTACTTATAAAAACATTCAAGGAAGCTCAGCAACTGCAGAAGCAGTAACATTTGATTGCAGCCCAAGTACTCCATGCCAAGGGATCAAATTGGAAGATATAAACTTGAATTACAAAAACAAAGCTGCAACTTCATCCTGTAACAACATTGGTGGGACAAGCAATGGAACACTGGTTCCAGAGAGTTGTCTATTAAATTAATAAAAAGCAATCATGCATAATTAATGTGTTTTCGTCATATACATGTATATCTATACAAGTATGTATATAAATTTAGATTACCTATATATGCTTTAAGTTGAAGCAAAATTTGAGTAGGTATGCAAACTACATGTATAGCTGGTATTATATTTATTTAAATCATATTTTAAAAGATTTAAAATCTGCATGTTGTAGTCATTTGATTAAAGATTTGAATCATGTTCTAAATTGCAGTCCACAACTGCAATTACAGCCGTAGTATTAGTATTGCCTCTGCAACCGCATTGGACCGCAATTGCGGTGTGAATTAAAACCATTCGTCCGAGTGCCATTACAAATCACATCAGGCAATTTCACTCATGTTTCTTCAAGTATTTTAATCAAACTCAAAATTTTTCTTAACCCAGTGAAAAATCTTAACAATTTTAACACCTCCCAATTAAAACTCACGCCGCAAACACCTCCCAATTAAAACTCACACCACAACGGCCATAATGCACATCACAGCAGCTCCAATGACCGCAATTTAAAACTATGGTACAAATTGCTTGACTTCAAAAAATTTCATATATAGAAAATCCAAATCTGGCAAAAGCTACTAAAAGTTTTTCCTGAATTTGGCAAATCAAATAACAAGGTTCTCAAATGGAAATTTCCTCAACATGTCTAGTGTCTGTAACTCAAAAGAACAACTATCTATTATGTTGATACAAATTTCTAGAAGCATAAGGTGCCGATAATAATACAAATAAACAGTTTTAGCTGCTCACTCACATTATTTTAGGGCAGTTTCTGGAGATTGCTTTGGTCATGTCCTCTTCAAAAAGTATCCCAAAATGAAGCCAATCACAGCAACAAGAACAACATACATAAATGATATTCCACCGCGATTTCTACTGACTTGGCGCCTCAAGAGCTCCTGCGTGCAAAAGATTCAACACCCATACATCATATTTCATGAGAAACATAAATTTTATAACTATTTACAGTGTGATTCTAACACTTTAATGTTATTATTCTTCCAAAGAAAAGTTCTTTTATAATTAGAAAATACATTTTTTTTAAATCATAATATCTATTTTAAAAAAGTAGAAACCTAAACCGTGTTGAGTTATGGTTTTTCCTACAATTAAAACAGTACTTTCTAACACAATAGGTTCAAGCAAGAAATGGAGAAGAGAGACCAAATATGTGGAGAAGAGATGCCAAAATAAAGCTTACAAATCCCTGGCAATCATTACGAACTAGTTTTATAGAATGAGTTAGGTCTAAAAATCTAATATGATATCAGAATCTAACAACATACAAACCTAGACAAAAAAGGTGAAAAAAAGAGCTTTGCCACTGTAAGAAAAGGAGGAAGAACAATAATGCAACATAAAATCGAGAACAAACAAGGACACGGACTTTGTCAATGATGAAATACATAGGCATGACAAATAAACCCGACCCCGCCGGGTCCCACCCGCCCCCTCCCCGAAATTAGCGGGGGAAACCCGGTTTAACCGGGTGCGGGGAAAACCCGATTTTTATTTACGGGTGCAGGGGCGGGTGATGTTAGTACCCGCCCTGCACCCGCCAACTAAATTTAATTTATTTAATTTATTTTTAATAATTTTATTACTCATTTACACTTTTTAATGTTATAATATCATGTTTATTAGAATTATTATTTATTTTTTTGAAAATACAATTTAAATAAAAATATCAAACATAAAAAATGCTTTTAAAATAATCAATTATTTAGTTTAATTATTGATTTTTATTTTTATTGGGGGCGGCAGCGGAGGAACAAATATTAGCTCGACCGATACCGTTATCATTGTTTTCTATATTGAAGAACAAATTATTGTTAATTCACACCGCGACGACTACAATACACATATACCGACCGAAATCACGAAAACCTTTATGCGACCGCGACCGTTTTTTAAAACCTTGACTATAAGTAGCGCTGGTACGGCAAGAACTTAGGAAGTCTACAATATCTGTGTTATATAATGTAGGAGCTGATTTTTTATACGTTGAATGATTCATTTTAAACAAAGAAAAGTTTAAATTGTGATGCTTAGAAAAATGGATCTACCGTAATTCTATGGCTATCCTTTATGAAAAAACGCCTTTATTGTTAGTCTCTAAGGCTTTGTTTGGGAGTTTGAAGGGGAGGGAATGTGATAGAAACCACGTGACAGAGGATGAGACAAATGAGGTTATGATTTATCATCAGCCCAATGGGCCCAAGGTATGGAGAGTATATTCTAGAAGGGGCAAAAAGGGGAAAGAGCAATAATTCTGTTAGAGTGAGCAGTGGGAGAATGATTGTACGGTACCACTACATAAGGAATGGATGAGAGGTTGAGAGGATTACCTTAGAAAATATTATGTTTGTTTAGTCATGAGTAGGAGGCTCTAGCCACCTATAGGAGCTTGCTCTGTGTCAGATCTAGGATCATTTCCCTTTCTGTAATTCCACTTTTTATCAATTAATCAAACAATCAATCTATTCGGTGTTGGATACCTTTCTTTTCTCTTATTATTTTCTGTCTGTGCTTGTTGGGTTCCCAACAAATTGGTCCGACCTACCGGATATTTCGACGATAGAGCCAGTGAATGCCACCTAAGAAGGTGACGTTTCCAGCATTCACCAAGATGGAAGCTAGGGTTGGTGTTCTAGAGAGCGAGATTTCGGAGGTACGTTCTGCTCTCGAGGGGGTGCAGAATACGGTGACAACAAACCACTCTAATTTGATGGCAATGTTGGAAAAATGCTTGGGTAGGACGTTGACGGTGGATGACGGAGACACGAGTTGCTCTGTTAAAGGTACGCCGGTAGTGACAAAAAAGGGTGAACCACAGAGTACAGTTGTCAACAATCTTCGTGGAGATGCTTTGACGGAGTTTCGTCAGTCCGTTAAGAAAGTTGAACTTCCGATGTTTGACGGTGAGGATCCGGCGGGATGGATCTCACGAGCAGAGGTCTATTTTAGGGTGCAAGACACCTCACCGGAGGTAAAGGTGAACTTGGCACAACTGTGTATGGAGGGTCCAACTATTCATTTCTTCAATTCTCTCCTGGATGAAGATGATGTTTTAACATGGGAAGTGTTGAAGAGTGCGCTCTTGGAACGATATGGTGGAAACGGGGATGGTGACGTTTACGAACAACTTTCGGAACTACGTCAGAAGGGGACGGTTGAGGAATACATCACAAATTTCGAGTATTTAATGGCTCAGATCCCAAAATTATCTGACAAACAATTCCAAGGATACTTTTTACATGGCTTGAAGAGTGAAATCCGTGGAAAGGTACGAAGCTTGATGACGGTGGGTGGTATGACACGAGGAAAGCTTTTCCAAGTTTCACGCGCCGTAGAGAAAGAGGTTAAGGGAGAGATGGGTTTGAGCTATAACCGGGGATCCAAATCATATGGGTCGGGTTATAAGTCCAACAATAATGGAGCGGGTCGTCAAAGAGGGTCAGATTGGGTTTTTGTAAAAGGAGCCCAAGAACGTGGAACAGGTAACAATGACAAAAACCATGTTGGACCAAAGAGGGATAGGATGAGCCCTAATGAAGTAAAGAGACCTGGGCCACGAGACAGAGGTTTCTCACATCTTACATACCCCCAGTTATTGGAAAGAAAACAAAAAGGTTTATGCTTTAAATGTGGTGGGCCTTTTCACCCTATGCATCAATGCCCAGACAAGCAGTTGAGGGTGTTAATAGTAGAAGAGGAAGAAGATCCAAGAGAAGGAAATATTTTGGCGGTGGAAGTAAATGAAAAAGAAGATGTCGAAACTGATGGAGAGATGAGTGTTATGAGCCTGAATACCTTCATCACATCCAGCAGCGAGCAACCTCAAACAATCAAGTTCCAAGGGAAGATTCAAGGCATGCCGGTTTTGATTTTAATTGATAGTGGAGCGACGCATAATTTTATTGATCAAAGACTGGTGCGGAGAATGGGTTGGGAGATTGTGGACACACCCGACATGTCAGTTAAATTAGGAGATGGTTTCCAAATCACGACTAAAGAGCGTTGTAAGAAAGTAGAAGTAGAGATGGGAGAAGTTAAGATTGAATGCACTCCACATTTGTTTGAATTAGGGGGTCCTGATTTAATCTTAGGAATTGAATGGTTGAAAACTCTTGGAGACACTATTGTAAACTGGAACAAACAAACTATGAATTTTTGGAGTAGAGGAAGGTGGATTACATTACAGGGACTGAGGAGCAAGATTGATAAGGAGGAAGCTTTACAAGGTTTGTTGAGCAGGAGTAGAGTCAAGAATGAAGGAGTGTTGTGGACCATTCACAAGACCCAAAAAGATGTGATAGAAGCCCACTTGTCTGTAGATCAACAACAGGAGCTACAAAAGGTGTTGAATAATTATGTAAGGGTGTTTGAAGAGGTGGTCGGGTTACCTCCTAGCCGGAGGAGGGAACATGCAATTAACATTCGTGAAGGAGCAGGTCCTGTCAATGTAAGGCCTTATCGTTACCCCCACCTTCATAAAAATGAAATAGAGAGACAAGTTCAAGAGATGCTGGAAACCGGAATCATTAGGCACAGCTCAAGTGCATATTCCAGTCCTGTCATACTTGTGAGAAAGAAGGATCACACATGGCGTATGTGTGTGGACTATCGTGCTCTTAACAAGGTGACAATCCCGGATAAATTCCCAATTCCGGTGATTGAAGAATTGCTAGATGAGTTGCATGGTGCACGGTATTTCTCCAAATTGGATTTAAAATCCGGATACCATCAAGTTAGAGTAAAGTGTGAGGATGTGCACAAAACGGCGTTCCGGACACATGAGGGGCATTATGAATTTTTGGTTATGCCATTTGGATTGATGAATGCTCCATCAACTTTTCAAGGATTAATGAATGAAGTGTTTCGATCAATGTTGAGAAAAGGGGTGTTGGTGTTTTTTGATGACATCTTAATATATAGTAAAGACTGGCAGGAGCATATGAATCAATTGGGCCAAGTATTTCACATCCTGCAAACACATGGGTTGAAGGCTAATAGGAAGAAATGCCAATTTGGGCAAAGCAAGATCGAATATTTGGGGCATATGATTTCGGAAGAAGGAGTTGCTGTGGATTCCAACAAGTACAGTAGCGTGGTGCAGTGGCCGGTACCAAAGAATGTAAAGGGCGTGAGAGGATTTTTGGGATTAACCGGCTATTACAGAAAATTCATTCGTGATTATGGAAAAATTGCCAAGCCCCTAACTGAGTTGACCAAGAAGGATGCGTTTGGTTGGGGACGAGAGGCACAACGGGCTTTTGAAGTGTTGAAGAAGAAATTAATAGAGGCACCGGTACTTGCTTTGCCTGATTTTGAGAAAGAATTTGTTATTGAGTGTGATGCATTGGGAACTGGCGTTGGGGCTATTTTGCGACAAGGAAAAAATCCTATTGCTTACTTTAGTATTGCTTACTTTAGTAAGGCTTTGGGTGTGAGGAACTTGGCAAAATCTGCATATGAGAAGGAATTGATGGCTTGTGTTCTAGCGATCCAACATTGGAGGCCCTATCTATTAGGAAGGAAATTTGTGGTGTTGACTGATCAAAGAAGTCTTAAGGATTTGTTACAACAAAAAATCATAACTGGTGAGCAACAAAATTGGGTAGCTAAGTTGTTGGGTTTCAATTTTGACATACGTTATAAGCCTGGGAAATTGAATCAAGGTGCAGATGCTCTATCACGAATTCAAGAGGAAGGTGAATTCAATAATTTTGTGTCGTATCCAGTTTGGGAAGAGTTTCAACAGGTGCAGCAGGAGATACAGGCTGATGAGAAGATTAAGAAAATTTGGCAGGACTTATCAGTGGATCCGACAACACATCCTGAGTTCAGTATACAACATGGCACGTTGCTATACAAAGGGAGGTTAGTTATGTCATCACAGTCCGCGTTGATTCCGAGAATGTTGAAGGAATTTCATAGTTCACCGCAGGGAGGGCATTCAGGTTTCTTGAGAACCTACAGAAGAATAGCGGCTAATGTATATTGGCCGGGAATGAAGAATACTGTTCAAGAATTTGTAAAAGGGTGTGATACTTGCCAGAGACATAAGTATGTAGCAGCATCTCCAGGAGGTCTGCTTCAACCTCTACCTATCCCAATGAAGGTGTGGGAAGACTTATCAATGGATTTCATAACAGGGCTGCCTAAATCCAAAGGTTATGAAGCGGTGATGGTTGTAGTGGATAGACTATCGAAATACTCTCATTTTGTGCCCCTCAAACATCCTTATACAGCCAAGAGTCTTGCCGAGATATTTGTCAAAGAAATCATTAGGTTGCACGGCATCCCTATGTCAATTGTGAGTGATCGGGACCCTATATTCATGAGTCATTTCTGGAGAGAACTATTCAAATTACAGGGAACACATTTGAAGTTTAGTTCAGCTTACCATCCCGAGTCCGATGGACAAACCGAGGTAGTTAATCGTTGTCTCGAAACCTATCTCCGTTGCTTTGCTGCCGATCAACCCAAGGTGTGGATGAATTGGATTTCCTGGGCAGAATTCTGGTTCAATACTACTTACCATTCTGCAACCCAACAGACCCCTTTTGAGGTTGTATATGGAAGGAAAGCACCTGTTTTGGTACGTTGGGGAATTGGCGAGACACTTGTGGAGGCTGTTTCAAGGGAGTTACAGGACAGAGATGAGGCTTTGCGGCAATTGCGAGATCAGTTGCTAAGGGCGCAAAGCAGAATGAAAGCGCAGGCAGATGCTAACAGAGTCGAGAAATCCTTCGAGATTGGGGAATGGGTGTTTGTTAAACTGAGGGCACATCGACAACAATCTGTGGTTTCTCGTATTCATGCCAAGTTAGCAGCACGGTATTTTGGTCCATATCCGGTGATTGACAGAGTTGGTGCCGTGGCGTATAAGTTAAAGCTGCCTGAAGGGTCAAAAATCCACCCCGTTTTTCATGTATCTTTGCTGAAGAAAGCTGTAGGAAATTATCAGGATGAAAAGGACTTGCCTGATCAGTTGGAAGGTGAAGAGCCAGTTATGCCAGAACCTAACAAGGTGTTGGTGTCTAGGAAGGTTACGAAACAAGGTGAAGAAGTGCAACAGTGGTTAGTGCAGTGGAAGGGTCAGACCGTAGAGGAAGCAACCTGGGAAGATGTTGTGACAATTAAAAGTCAATTTCCGACATTTCACCTTAAGGACAAGGTTGAAGTTTCAGAAGGGAGTATTGATAGAAACCACGTGACAGAGGATGAGACAAATGAGGTTATGATTTATCATCAGCCCAACGGGCCCAAGGTATGGAGAGTATATTCTAGAAGGGGCAAAAAGGGGAAAGAGCAATAATTCTGTTAGAGTGAGCAGTGGGAGAATGATTGTACGGTACCACTACATAAGGAATGGATGAGAGGTTGAGAGGATTACCTTAGAAAATATTTTGTTTGTTTAGTCATGAGTAGGAGGCTCTAGCCACCTATAGGAGCTTGCTCTGTGTCAGATCTAGGGTCATTTCCCTTTCTGTAATTCCACTTTTTATCAATTAATCAAACAATCACTCTATTCGGTGTTGGATACCTTTTTTTTCTCTTATTATTTTCTGTCTGTGCTTGTTGGGTTCCCAACAGAATGAGAGGGCTTAAGAAGAAGGAGATTTGAACAAAAAATAGAAAAAATTTAACATTTTTTTAAAGAGTGATTTTGTTTAGAAAGAAAAATGAATGTTTATCATTGATATATTTTTTACTTTCAGAATAATATAACAAAATAGATTATAATTTAAGAATTTATCTAAGACCTCAAAAACCTTCCAAACCCCTCGAATACAATTTGAGTTTCCCCAAATTAGGGGATTTTTGTATTATAAATAAAATAAAACCCTCCAAAACCCTCTTCGCCTAAATCCCCCAATTATTTTTACTTCATCTTTCCCTTATTTCAAAATCCTCTCATCTCCTCTCCATACTCCTAAACAAAGCCTAATAGAAAGGGTGAAGGCTAGGGTCCTGATTCATACTTTTCTTACCTAACTTTTACCTTGAGGAGGGGGGAACAAACCAGTTAGTTAGGCGCTATAAGATGACAGGCTATAAATAATAGGAGAGATTAGAGAGACTATCTTTGTTTCCGTAGGGGATTAAAAGAGAGATCCAACTATAATTAGCGAAAGAAGAAGAAAATGCTGACGAAAAGGTAAAAGGAAAGTATGCGTATATAGACAGTTTGAAGGCTGAACCAAGCTTGTTCCTAGACCAAACATTGAACCATAAAATGTCGCCCTAACCCACCCCCATTGCTTTGTGGAATGGGCCAAGCCCGGAGTTTAAGAGTTTGGGCTAGGTTGGATCACCGAGACAGGCCAGGTCTCGAATACCCCTAGTTATTTTCAATCAATAAATGACATTCTCTTCAATATTTTGATCTAGCTTCTGTTAAAATACACTTGATTCATGTGAACTTTTCTTGAATGTAGCTCAACAACAATTTTAGTATTGAATCCAGGCTATACCAACGTCGGTGTAGCTTCAAATAATAACATATTGGAAAGGTGGGAAGCAATTACCATTCTACCTTTAACTACAGAGTGCAATTTTTTAAAATAAGCAGAAATGCCATAATTAACCATCGAGAGCATCAATGAAAATTTTAAGGATAGCTAACTATAAGTTTGTCAGCAAGCTTTAAAGATGTATATTTGTATTTATATCCATTACATACCAGTTCTTGCTGAAGCCTTCTCTGTTGGTCAATAGCCAAATTTCTCTCCTCGGTCACCTTTGAAACAAGAGTTGTTGTCTGAAATATTCAGAAATCAAAATAAGAACAATTTTTCTCATAAATACACAGAATAAATACAAGAATAATTCCATAGGTAGAGACAACAACTACAAGCAATAGAGTCTAAAAGCAACTTTCTTACAACAACACATTTATCAATGTAAAAAACAAATGAAACAAATCAATCCAATTCAGAAATTTTCTTCAGACTACATCAATAATAAATGAGATGCTCAGTAATACAGTGCAGCAGTGTTGTCGATTGCGGAGAGCCAAAATCCTGCCATACCAGGCGCTTTGCAGCCCCTTTATAGCGGATTTTGACGGAAAAAAACCCGCAATATCGGCCAATATTTACCATTGTGGCGAGCCCAAAAATCGTCATGTATATCAGCCATAGTGCTGCCATGGCGGATATTTGATAACAATGCAGTGCATTTAGCTAGAAATTACAAATTTATGTGTTCCTGAGACATTTCATACAAGATGAGTCAAATCAAAAGAAAAATATTTCAAAGGAGTTCTGAACTTCCGAAAAGAATGATCTAAGATATTGTTAGACCCTAACCAAAATTTAATGTGGCTTTTCTATTATGTCAAGTATCAATTACAGGCATAGGAGCAAGTTATAAAAGTTATCTGTAGCAGTTACAAAGTCTAAGAGCAGACATTAGTATTATTAGAGTAACAATTATTACTAATAGGAGTTACAAAACTTAGGCAGAATAAGAAGGGAAACAGAATAATGTTCTGATCATCCTGGAAAATTAGAAAGAGCCTCAAAAGCATGGTACTTCTAAAATGGTGAAGTATTGGTACCGGGTACACATACCATACTCATGGTACTTAATTTTTTTTCATTCTTTGATTTTGAGTTAAATTTGTGATTTTCTCAAATATCAATATAGTATATTTATGTATTTTAATTTATTTATTATTGTATCTTAACATTATTTTTTATCTTTTAAAACTTTTATAGTGATATTTTGTTATGAATCTAACAAATCAGTTCTCTATTCATACATTTTAGAAAAAACTTTTTTATTATTAACGTACCCATACCTTGATTATTTTTAAAATGCCTTATTTCGTACCGGTACCCGCACCTAGTAACGTAGCCGTACCTATGCGTCATAGGAAAGAGGTCATATTTGGGAGGCAAAGACCAAGCTCTCGAATTCTTGGAAGGGAGAGAACCAAAACTCTCGAATTTCTTGGAAACCCATTGTAATTACTATTAAATTTTATTGTTTGGTATCGGTTTCTATCAGATATCTATCATGTTCTTGACCTTAACTAGTAGAAACTTGTAAAGGCATAATCAATGCCATCTTGTTTGCAGTATTGTTGATGTAGTTTTTCTCAAATCAAGAACAAATTTGTAAAGCATGAACTATTTTTTATATCCTTTTACAGAGTTTTTTATTGAGGTGAGACAGTACGTAAGAGAGGGATAGGAACATGAAACATTATCAACTACAGTTGTTTGTCATAAGTTTAATGAATAATTGATTCATTAGCTACCTGATCAGTAACTAAACAAATTAACAGCTCTAGTAAACGGAGAGAAATCATTAACAATACAAGCAATATATCAGTCAAATTTCAAAATGTCGTGAACTTTTGGCATCAAGCAACCATTGTATTTGTTGAGATACGGTGTTGATTGATATTTGATTTATATTTGTTGAGATGTTCTCTCCTTTATTTCTTGTATGAAAACATTATTTATTTCCGTGTATAATATTTTGATTGTGATGCTTTTTTTTTAAAACTCGGTATCCAACCATGAGACCGACTAATCCAAGGAGATCAATCCCACATTCCACTAGCGGGTCTAAAAGATATCCAACCGCTATTGTGAATAAGCTCAGGAATGATTTAAACAGAGCAAGCTTCTTCTTAAGGTTGGACATGAAATTTGGCATCATGTTCATATTAGAGAGTTGTTGTGAAAAAACACTGTTAATTGTAATGACTCGTGAGACACACTACAGGTTTCTGGTCAAGCTATTTTCCAAAACAGCATGAACCTGATTTTCAGATCCTTCCTTAGGTTTGTGCTTTCTTTTATAACATCAAAAAGCATCTCCAATTCTTCATCGCAAGTGCACGTGGCATCACATATTTCTTAAAATTATGTGACGTTCACTAAACAAGCCACAGTTCCAAAGCAATAAAAAATGAAAGAGAAATGGAGGGGGGAAATGTATGAGATGAGATACAAACTTCCAAACAATTTGCTTATGCACAAACACAGAATATAAACATTTGCTTATGCACACATAATCATTAAAACCTTGATCAGCATGTGGCACATTGAATTTCACAAACAAGAACCAAGTAACAAAAGCAAGAATGTAATTTAAACGCATTACCTCGAACGTAGCACCCACAGGTTCATCCCGCCCATTGAAATTTCTTGAAGCCTGCAATACAATGTGTGGTAAGTACAACAACTAAAATAACAAGGTAGGGATTTATTTATCCTTTGAAAACACAACAAAATCACTAATTACTCACAGCTGTAAATTCAGTAACATTTGAATGCCCGTTTTCCGATGCAGAATCGGGTGAAGAGTCTTCATCAGATCCTTCTCGAACTGGAGAAGGAGGTCCAGGAGGAGCAACATAAAGAACCCTCAACTTGCACTCTTCAACATTGTGGCCTGCCTCTCTACTGAACTGCATGCATAGAAACAGATAACAGTCACATGCAAAGTTATTAACTCCGTCAACAAACATTATCGTTATTTTCAGAGTAAATACCATTTCTGGATTAATATCTTTTGTGGTAGTTCCAAGACTTGCAATCACGCTTTGAAGGAGAAACTTATCTTTGCATTGCATGTCAGAAGGTGCCTCCTTTTGCGCTTGCATTGTTACTAATGAATGAACAAGACATTGACAGAGTTGATAAATAAGCAAAGAGCAGTGAAGGTAATAAAGCTAGAAAAGTGCAGAGAGAAAGAAACCTATAACATCACATGTCGACCTCGGCAACACAACCCCGCTGTTAGGCCTAACACAGTACTTCTTCGGATTTGTAGTCTTAACCTGCACCTCCCCATCAAAATCAAATACCAATCACAAAAAGAACCAAAACCATATTCAAATCTCCCTTCACCGAAAAATAAAACCTTAAGGGTATTTTTGTAGGGAGGAAAGGACTTATTTTTCTTTTCTAAACTAAGGAAGTTATACAACAACAACAACAACCAAGACTTATCCCACTAAGTGGGGTCGGCTACATGAATCAACTATAATGTTCTATCTAGAACCATGCTTCTAGCCAAATCGTTAATCTCGAGAAAATTAAGGAAGCTATAAATTTAGAAAAAATTAGGTGTGATTGAAATGTTATGGTATATGATCAGTTGTCAAATAATTAGTCATTTTGGTCATTGACTGCGTCGGACATTATAGCTATAGTCCCATAAGTCGCCCAAGGTTACAAAAACATACTTGAACATGTCTCTCATTAACTATGAAGCATGGCCTCAGACATGGACATCAAACACAACACAGACACTGATACATCGACACCGATATTAATTTTTTTTAAAATAAAAACTGAACGTAATCACAGGCATTAGTGTCGTGTCAATGTGGGTGTCTGACATGAACACAAACACACCTTTTCCAGAGGTGTCAGCGCTACATTGCTCATTAGACAATTTGGTCCTCAAATGTATTTTACTTTAAATAATTTGATTCTTTAAACATATCTTTCTTTGTCAATTAGGTACATCAAATTACTAACAAAAGACACACTAAATAATATTCTTGTAATTTTGATACATTCAAAGACTACTACGAAGCACGGACACCCTAAACACGATCCCGGCATTGACACGGCGACCCAGATAATAATTTGAAATATGAATAAATTCAGCGTAATCACAAATGTCAATGCAGATGTCTGATACCGATATTAACATGGATGCACCTTTTTTCAAAAGTGTCGGCGCTACGTATAAAGACTATAATTTAAAGACTAAATGACACCCCTCACACATTTAGAAATCAATATGATTTCTTACTCTCTTTATCATCTTATTCTATCAATTTCAAGAAAAAATCTCGAATATATACCAAAACATACACTAAATTAAAAACAAACGAATCAAATTTGAAGCAGAATTTCAACAAAGGGTAAAAAAAAACGAAACCTTGAAAGCAACATAGTTGTCGGTCTTGTTAGACAACAGTAAAGAACACGAGATCTGTTTCCTCAATTCAACTAATTCAACAAACAAAACCAGAAGAAAAAAAACAAAAATCGTCAAAAAAAAACAGAATAAAAAATTGCATGTTAAATTAACGAAACTTGTTTTCATCAAATCGAGTGCAGTTTATGACATACAAGGAAACTGCAGTTCTTCCGGTTGAATATCGAGGAGCTCGCCGGTACTCATGGTGGAGGGATCGGCGGGAAAGGAAAAACAATCTCCGTTACGGGAGAGGGAAATCCGGAGAGAGTTTCCGAGAAGAGAGATTCGTAATTACTGAATGAGCTGTGTGCGATGCTTGTTGTGAGTTTTGATCTTCGGGAAATTCGAAATTCACCTGAGGTAAGGGTAGTGTGGTCTTTTGAGTTAATAAATTTGTTTTATGAATTTATGAATTTATGAATTGCTTATGGAAACCCATAAATACTAGATTTGGCAATCAATTCTCAATACTTATATTATACTAGGGGTTATCTTTGAGATTTTTAAACTTTTAAAGATAATAATTAAAATTATATTGATTTTAATGATAAAATAAATTTCATTTATAATAATAAATAGTGGAATAATTATATGAATTAAAATATCGCAATGATAAATACAATAAATATCACAATGATATTCTAAAGCAATAAATAATTTGAGACAAATAAAAATATATATATTTATTATGAGACACATGAATTATTAACTAGTGGATATCTATGCATTTGTAGGGGAAACGTATGTTATGTGGATTTGTTTCTAAAATGCAATAAAAATAAATAAATAAAAAAGAAAAACAAAGTTGTTTAACCAAAATAATTTATTGTTTTTAAAAGAAAGATATATTTTTATTTATATTTGATACATAAATATAATTTGTTCATAAAAATATTTGTGTTCTGGACTGGGTCTGCCCTTGACCCAACTCCCAGTGAGGCCCAATCCAAGTGTGACAACCTGCACCACTGACCAATACTACCCTCGAACGCGACAGGAAACTACTAACCTTTTCCCGCGAGGGGGACAACCTCACCATGCGGGGACAATTCCCGAATAGACTGAGGACGCTCACACCCCCTGTAACACCCCAATTCTAACCCTCGTAATTAATAATGAAATCAGAATTTCAAAATCTTATCCAAACATAAATTGAGGTATCACATATTCGTGTTTTTCATCACTTTGCATTATAATGCACATCACAAAATCAAAAGTCGGATATACTGATTCATAACATAAATCATCATATAAACATATGACTAATCACAGCATAGAGGATGTGTTCATAAAATGTACGTATCATCATGTTATCATCAATACATAAGGTCATAAGATAGTATACATAAACTATTCTATCAAAATAATAACGTCACCCAAATCCCGAGTGTTACTACTATCAGAGCAGAGCGACTCAAAATAAAGAGACTCGAGTTAATCCTCATCATCCTCGCGGATCACCTGCACGTTACCAATATAAAGGCAATGGCGAAACAAGTAAAGGGTGAGATACTCCAAAACATATAATTAAAAGCATGATAAAATATATAAATAGGTTTGGAATCATAAATGATATAGGTTAATAAGAATATGTCAACAAACATCAAATCTCACATACTTTAAAATCATCATTTAGTGTATAAGATCAACATTTTAATATCATCACATAATCACCATAATCATGTCAAAACAAGACATAAACTCCATCGCCATAAACTCATATAGTCTCTTTACCGTCATGTTATATTCATCGCGTAATTTTTATGAAATTATCACATCATAATCACTTTATGTTCAACACAAAAATCATCAAAAAATAAGGTATCATATAACATCGCAATTCATTATAAGCCATCAAATAAAACTCAACGCCAAAAGACTCAAAAATAAACATAACTGACTCCATGAGACACGACTATGTTATGCATGTGGTACCCGTCGCTTTGTCCATAATTAGGGACATTCGGCATAAAAGTCCATCGTCGCTTTGGCATAAAATCCCTCGTCGCTTGGCATAAAAGCCATCGTCGCCAATGCAATGTATGTGACTCGACAACACGACATCACAAACACGACACAACAAAACATCATCATTGCACATCAAAATTGGTATAAAACCCACATCGCCATATTCATCCACATCAAGATAAACATATCATCGCATCGCATATCATCAAGTATTCATTATAAATAAACCGTCGCAAACATTATATTTAATCACACCACATCATTATCAAATAATTCACTAAATTTCAAACACGGAAAAATAGTCAAACATCAATAATCATCGCAAAAGTCATTCACAATAATCAGCATCAATTATAATCATTAACATCGCAATCAGATTGTCCATACGCGACTTAAACCGACTAAAATGCAACCCGGTTCAACTTAACCGTAAATTGACTTATTTCGGGTTGCTCCGTTAAAAACTCGTAATCTCTAAAAACTAACCTCACCACGACGTTTTACACGTCAAAATTAGCTAGCACGTCAATTTTCGTTAAATTCGGAGCAACTTGCTCCATCGCCGAAATTGCCGAAATCGGAAAATCGGAATATAATCGGGTTCCAAATTAAATCGGATAACTTATGTCATATTTGTATTTAATTAATATAAATATTTAATATATTAAATTAAGAAAATAAAAACAAAACATAAATTAATTAATTTTCTAAACTTAATTTCAATTCAATTAATATACCGCTAATGCCGTTAGTACGTTAGTTTTCTATACTGTTAGTTTAGTAGTTTTCCTTAATTCATGTAATATATGCTGTACATTTTTGTTTTTTTTTTCAAACTATACAGCTAGTTTATTAGTTTTCCTAAACATACTGCTAGTTCTTTTTGTTTGCTCTAAACCATATTACTATTTTAAAAATTAAACTTAATTAATATAATTTAGTTTTTCTAATTTAATTTCTATTAACATAACAATAATTCCACAACACTAACACTTAAATTAACTCTCCTAATTTATCTCAACAAATCTCAAGAACCCTAACATCAATTTTATCCCAAATCAAAATATACCAAATCAAACCCTAACTATAAGCATTGGAAAATCAAACCCCTTACCTTAGATGTTTGAAATGATTCTTGATGTTCCAACCAACCCAAAACCCAAGCTTTGTTCTTGCTCCTCTTCTTCTCTTCCAAGACCTCTAGCTATCTCTAACTCTCTCAAAGTGTGTTTTGTGTTATGATACTTCTATCTCTCATAAAACAACAACTAATGTCTTTGTTTGGATTTTGGTCTTAAGACATCATGAAAATACCATACTATCCTCCACTAGTCTTACTAACCCAAAATATAATTCAAAAGGTTACTTAATCAAAATAACTCCAAATAATTAAAATAACTCCGAATAATTAAATATTGGTCTGAATAATATTTTATCGAACCGAACAAAATAAATATCGGACCGAATAAAATAATTACCGGTCCCTTAAAATAAATATCGGACCGAATAAAATAATTACCGGTCTGAATAAAACGTCGCTGAATATATTAACAGATATAACGGTTAATTTAAATATTCTCGTCGCAAAAATAAACGTCAAACGGTAACTCGAAAATATTAATATAATATAATATTTAAATAAAACGGGGCGTTACAACTCTCCCCCACTTAAAAAAAGTTTCGTCCTCGAAATTACCTGACTCGAAAAGCTCGGGATAGGAATCCTGTATCTTGCTTTCTAACTCCCACGTCGCACTTTCACCAGCTGCTCCTATCCAAACAACTTTAACCAAGGAGATCTCTTTGCCACGAAGAGACTTCATCTCACGATCTTCGATCCTTAATGGCATCATCTCCACCGTAAGATTGTCTCGCACTTGGATATCATCCATCTCAATCACATATGAAGGATCCGGAACATACTTCCGAAGTTGCGACACATGGAACACATCATACAAGTTCGAAAGATTTGGCGGTAACGCCACTCTATAAGCCACTTTTCCCACTTTACTAGTAATTTGGTAAGGACCAATAAAGCGAGGAGTTAGCTTCTTCGACTTCAATGCTCGCCCAACGCCGGTTGTAGGAGTAACTCGCAAAAATACATGATCACCATCTTGAAATTCCAAGTATTTTCTCCTTTTATCACGATAACTCTTTTGTCGACTTTGAGAAATTCTCATCTATTCTCTAATCATCTTCACCGTCTCAGTAGTCTCTCTAACCAATTATGGTCCAAGCACCACACTTTCACCTGACTCATGCCAACACAAAGGAGTTCTACACCTCCGACCATATAAAGCCTCGAACGGTGCCATTCCAATACTAGCATGAAAACTATTGTTATAAGTAAACTCAATCAAAGGAAGATATGTATCCCATGAACCACCATGTTCAAGAATACAAGCACGTAATAAGTCTTCCAACGATTGAATCGTCCTTTCCGTCTGACCATCAGTTTGAGGATGATAAGACGAACTCAACCTCAACTTTAAATCCAAAGCCTCTTGCAAGCTTTTCCAAAATTCAGAAGTAAACCTCGGATCTCTATCTGAAACAATACACAAAGGAATACCATGTAACCTCACAATCACATGCGTATAAATTTCCGCCAACTTCGATACGGGATAAGTGGTGTTAATAGGAATAAAGTGAGTCGACTTTGTAAGCCTATCAACAATCACCCAAATCGCATCGTGTCCTCTTGGTGTATTCGGTAACCCCGTTACGAAATCCATATAAATGCTATCCCATTTCCATTCTGGAATCTCTAACGGTTGCATCAACCCTGCAGGTTTATGATGCTCCACTTTAGACTTCTGACAAGTCAAACAAGCATAAACAAACTGAGCCACCTCTCTCTTCATGCCCGACCACCAAAATAGTTTCTTTAAATATTGATACATTTTGGTCGCTCCGAGATGAATACTCAAATTGCTTCTATGACTTTCTTCCAAGATCATTCTCTTCAAATCCACATCATTGGGAATACAAATCCTATCTCGGAACCTCAATACACCCTGAGCATCCAACTTGAAATCTTCATTTTCAGTTTGTCCAATACCAACCAACAAATCAACAAGTTTCACATCAAGATTCTGAGCTTCTCTAACACTATCAAGGAAATCATTATTGATCTTTAACATTCCCAAGATAACACTCTTCGGCGTCACGTCTACTACAAGACTCATATCTCTAAATCACTCAATCAATTCCAACTCTTTCACCATCAAAAGTGACATATGCAAAGTGTTTCGACTTAAAGCATCGGCCACCACATTAGCTTTACCAGGATGGTAATTCAACCCAAAATCATAATCTTTCAACAATTCAAGCCACCGTCTTTGTCTCATATTAAGCTCTTTCTGATCGAACAAGTACTTCAAACTTTTGTGGTCACTAAATACTTCAAATCTAGAACCATAAAGATAATGCCTCCAAATCTTAAGTACAAAAACAACTGTCGCAAGCTCCAAATCGTGCGTAGGATAATTCTTCTCACGAATCTTAAATTGCCTAGAAGCATAAGCAACCACTTTTCCATTTTTCATAAGCACACCACTTAAACCCATCTTAGAAGCATCACAATAAACAACAAACGGTTCTTCAGGATTAAGTAGAATCAATATCGGAGCCGTTGTCAACCTTTTCTTCAATTCAACAAAACTTTCTTCACACTTGACATCCCACACAAATGCAACTCCTTTACAAGTCAACTTCGTCAAAGGGAGCGCCAACTTAGAAAAACATTCAATGAACCTTCTATAGTAACCATCCAATCCTAAGAAACTTCTAATCTCAGTAACCAACTTAGGAGTTTCCCATCTCAACACAGCATCAAATTTAGAAGGATCAACTGCAATGCCATCACCAGAAATGACATGCCCCAAAAAGCTCACTTCACTTAACCAGAACTCGCACTTTGACAACTTAGCATAAAGCTTCTTCTCTTTCAGAACTTCCAACACGATGCACAAATGTTTTGCATGCTCTTCTTCCGATTTAGAATAAACCAGAATATCATCAATGAAAACAACCACGAAACAATCCAAGTAAGGTTGGAAAATATGATTCATGTACTCTGTTGTACCCCAAAATTTGCTCTCCCATATTCTTCAAGATTTGTCAAGATTCATCTTCAAATGGTTCAAGATTTCTCAAGGGTTGCACAGTCCAAATACCTCATAAGCCAGTCAAAATTAGGGTTTTGGTTCTCTCAGGGAATTTGAGGTTTTCAATGGTCCAATCAAGTCTCATAGGCCTATAAACATTCTCAAGCATATACATGTCAAGTTGCAAGACTCACAGTCCCAAGTTGCACAGTCAAAAGCTTCATTTGCTTCACAGTCAACTGCAGGGGCAAAATGGTCATTTTGCAGTCAAAAGTCAGATTTTTTGGTCAACATCTTATTTTGAGGCCACAATCATCATTTGATCAAGTCTTGATCATGATTCCACAAGCATGGCTCAAAAATCATCAAGGATGCAAAAGTTACTATTTTTGGACAGTAGAAAAGTCAACTGTATCTTGACCAGGGCATAACTTTTTCATGGTTCATCAGAAAAATCCCATACAATGCTCATTTTGAAGGGGATGACATTTCCTACAACTCATGTTCACAATCCAAGTCTAATAAATGCTCTCACAAAAAGTTATCAATTTCTACATTATAGGTCAATTTCAAAAGTCAACAAAAATGCACTTTAAGTCAAAGACCATAACTTGAGATTGGTAAATCCAAATGACATGGGACCAAAGGCATTGGTTAGAGGACTTCAATACCTTTCCAAAATGTCCAAGAACATGTTCATATGATCAAAATTGAGCAAGATATGCATTGGAGAAGTTAGGAAATTTTTGTGAATTTGCAAAAGTCAACTTTGCTCAAAACACTTTGTTTTTGCTAATGGGCCTCAAATTTCTTCTTGAAACTTTATCCAAGGCCTATTCACGACCCATTAAGCTTAAATTGATTTATTTTCTTATTTTTTATTAATTAACTGGATTTTTAATTGATTTTAATTCATTTAATTAATTTAAAATGTAGGAAATTCAAAGATATGATTTTTCAATCTTTTGGTGAAGCAAAGATGACCAATATATGCTGGAGATTTCGTGTGCCAATCAAGGATATCAAAAACTCCAAATTTAGCAAGTTTTTCCAATCAAAAAGATCCAAAATTATTTGATTTTCAATCAAATATTGAATCATCAATTTCATAGATTTCCTTGCAAGATTGTAACCTAATTCCCTTCTACTATAAGTACACAAGCCAACCCTAATGCATTGGAGGTGAATTTGCTGCAGAAGAGGCCATAAGCATATTGAAAAAAATCAAAGAAAAGTGAAAACTGTTTTCCATAATTTAGCACGATTCAAATACTTTGGTGGTTTCTAATACGTTGCAGGGATTCCCAGAGACAGATTGCAATCAAAACCAAGTTCTAAAGATCAAGAAATCGTCGTTTACAGTCACACGGTTTGCATACTTTTCTCATAATCGAAACTCATGATTCATAAGCTTTTAACATGATTTATGGTTTGTTTTGCATTGCTTGAGTTCATATAAAGCTAATGGTATTGGTTAATTAGATTATAGTGTACAGAATCCTGAGTTGCCATTGGAGAATTCTAGGGTTCTTGAGTTCTCAAATTAGGGATTTACTGCCTAGGAAAAATTAGAACCTCTAATGCATATGGTTGGAATCGTCAAGGCCAGACGAACACAGTGATATACTCGCGAAATATTTCTGTTAAGCAGGGAGCTAATCGCTATTTTTCGTTGATGTAGGTTGTGGGAGTTAAAAACCCCCACTATCTAATTTGTTTTTGCAGGCATAAGGAAGAAGAAGAATACGTGTTATCACATGATTAGCCAATTCAAAAAATAGCGCGCGTTTTATTTACTTTCCAGCATAATTATTGTTTTATATATTAATTTCATTGTTTATTATATTAACAAAGCGTGCAAGATGGCTCAGTGGATGGTGTGCTGGCTGTGTATCATTGGGACCTGGGTTCGATTCCCAGGTCCACCCAAATAATTGTTTCTATTTTTTCTTAACGTGATCTCATGCAGGCTTAAAAAGGTAGTCTATCATACATCCCAGGCATCTAAGTGCCAAGTGGCCACGGCCACAAATCCAATGGCCATGAGATGTTGACGATGGTGTTCCCAGTCAACCAGCGTCCTGGACGATCCAGAAAGTCAGAAGGGCTTGAATGCTATTGGGCTTGAAGATTGCAAACAAACCTCCTAATGGGCCAACACACCCCCCTGGTTTCTTTATTCTTGTTTTTTTCTATTCTAATTTCCATTTAATTTTTTTTTTAATTCTTATTATTATTATTTAATTAACTTAACTATTATTTTCATAATAAATTCAGACAATTAAAAAATGTAAATATTTTTATTATTATTATTATTTAGTAATTTCACAATTAATTATTTTTTGTAAATAAATTCTAAAAAATTAATTTAGTATAATTAGGTTTAATCTTGACTTTTCCACAATAAATAAAAAGCATGTAGAATTAGGGTTTTTCTTTTGACAACTTTTAATTTCTTTTATCTTATTTTTATTAAAATATAAAAAACATAAAAAATATTTTTTCTTTTAATTATTTAATTAATTAGTTTTAGGTTAAATATTAATTAAGTGCAAAAAAGGACCAAAATTTCATTCTTTTCTCAAAAAGGGTCAAAACCCTAAGGACTTTCCAATTCAATTTCTTTTCGCGCATATTTATTTTTGATCATATTTATGTAACTGTTTCGAGGATGTAATAGATAATTAGGACTTTTATCGCTTTCTTTATTTTCTCGCATTTATTTTCAAGGGTTATGTTTTTGGCAATGTAAATACCCGACGCCTTGTAATAGCGTAGATTTACTTTCCGCAATTTACTTTCCGCAAAATATTAACTGTTAATTATGCATGCAAGACTTGCCTGAAAAATAAAATCAACCCGTAGCTCACCATATAAATATGCAAAGATAATCTTAACATGAGTCCTGACACACTCGCACATGCCACTCCTAGGGTACGCCTCACTTGGTTGCCTCGAGGTGGTCATTGAGTATAGGGTGTTTTAGAGGTCGCCCTCCTGTCTAAAGATCCAGTTGCCTCGAAACGGTTGCCTCGGATAAAAAGGATCTAGGACATTAGGGTTACCACTAAGGCGTCCTACTATTGCTTTGGTGACCACATGTCCCTATAATCGAATTGACCCGAAACTCCAACGACGGTGCTACCTACTTCTCAATAGTGGGATAGTACCGTCTAAAGGACATTTACACAGCTTAATTCCTTAGAGTAGGTGGATTTCTCCTGGTTACTTGCTCTTTCAAAACAAAAAAAAACAACTTTTCGCACCTACACTTTCAAAAAGTTTTCAAACAAACACTTCATACACTCTTGAGGACTGATACAAGAGTTACCTAGAAGTTTTCAAAACAAACTTTTTCAAAACCCACAAACACAAGAAAAGCAAAACATTTTTGAAAACATAGTGAGCAAGTACCTAAGAGCCCGTGGATAACCACGGATAGAAAGGGTGCTAACACCTTCCCTTTCTATAATCTACCTCCCGAACCGAGAAACATCTCGAAAATGAATTTTGGTGTGCTTTTGTCCTTTCCTTGTTGGAGAACATAAAAGACGGTGGCGACTCTTGCTTACCGTGACATTTCGCGAACCAGCATTCCAAAACAGTCAGTTCTATTGCCACCGATCACAGAACTGGCGACTCTGTTGGGGATCTTTTATAAGTGAGGTGTACCTTAGGATTAGATCACTATGTTTTCAATTGTATGCCTTGAATGCTTTAATATTGTGGGCTTGCATCGGAGTTTTATAGATCCTAACCCGGATCTGGGGAATACCCTTTAGGTAGCAACAAACTGTGAGGGAACTGTGCGGGGTATACCGACACGGTTGAAGCAGTTGCTACGTTGATGTGGCACTTTGGTGAGTATCGGTAACCCTTGAGTCAAGTCAAGGAGAGTACGGGGCCGCCACGTGGTGTCTTAAAGCATCAACTGACCTTAGAACCTTACTTGACCATCCTGGCCTCTTTAGGGGTAGTGAGATGACCAACTTTGGTGCAGTCCGAAGTTGGTAGATACTCGATACTACACTCATTGAGGGTTGTTTTCTTGGAATATTTTGGTCGCCAGTTCAGTGGCTAAATCAAAACAATGAACATAGAAAATAATCCAATGATATTGAGCTCCTTAGAACCCGGTTACTATTCATAGGACATGTTTTGAGCCAACTAACTTCAAGAGGGTAGTACCTAAACTTCATGCTGGCCTGAAATCTAAGGGCTCTTTTGTGTGGCTTGTGTGCCTTCAAACTTGAACTACTTGCATATTCTTGTTATCTGACAACATGAGTTCCTTGCAGGTTTTGTTTACAGTCCTTAATCTTGACTTATTACAGGGCTTACTTACACCACTTCACGCATGGCATACACATCATAACATTGCATACATCCTGCATAAGGACTAACCCATTTCAAGGATCTTAAGGGTCTGTGATGCAGGTCATGATGAACCAACTGTCTAGCAAGGGGCAAAGGGGATTTATTTTCCTCTAGTCAAGGTTGTTCGGAGATCAAAACATAATAACTTGAGTCAGGCGCTATAACCCACTCGATATAGTGAGCCTTGACTCTTGAAGAAGGACTCTCAACAACATGAAGTTCCTTCCATCAAGCTACCAGATTTTCTTGTCTACCCCGCGAGATCCTTGAAAACATTGCATACATATATCATACATATCATTGCATAACAGGTCATCTGATACAAGTCTCTCATGTTCTCGCTGTTTATTTCAGCAATGGCTTTCCAACCAGACAACCAGGATCTTCATACTCAAGAGACTCAGTTCAGGGAAGTCCTCCTAAACCTATCCAAGGGGCAGGAAGAATTGAGAACACTCCTCATGGGGACCTTGGTCAAGAACAGTCCTGAGGACGGTAAGGACGAACAGCTGAAACATCTACAAGCTAAGGTAGAAGCAATAAGGACCCAGATGTTAGGACAGATATCTCTCATCCAAGGCTTAGCTCGGGAACAAGAAGAGCTGAGAACCATTGTCAACCAGCTTTATCAAGGCAAATATAATAGTATGAAGCAAACGGTCAAGGCTGGGGATCAAACCAGTAATCAGCCTCCAAGAAGACAAGAGTTTAGTGTGGTGAAGAATGGACCTCTCCAAGTTGCTACTACCTCAAGGGTTCGACAACAACCTCACCAAGAACAACAGGTTGATCAGAGCAAGCCAAACAAGCCCAGGAGGCAATTTACCAAGATCAACATGTCACCAACTCAAGCGCTACAACACATGTTGAAGACCGGGCTGATTACATTAAAGGCTCCTCCCCGGAACCCAAATACCTCTGCTCCTACCTATCATCCCTATGAAAGGTGTGCATACCACTCTGACGGTCTGGGACATGACACCGACAACTGTTGGACTCTGAAGAACAAGATCCAAGACTTGATTGACGGGAGGGTGCTGGAGTTCATGCCGGATGGTGAGATGAAAATCTTCCGCTGAGAATTCTCCATCTGAGATGACTAGTTCAAACTAAGAAACTTTTGTTCATTCGAATGTTCAAGTTTTATTTTTCTTTGCTTATTCAAACAGTTATTGTCATGGCAAACTTTTTTATTTCATTAATGCATCGCATATGTCTGTTTTGAATCAATCCATTCGTATTCACTATATTCAAATTGCTTTCATTTTTGTGATGTTCAACTCTCGATTAAAAATTCTAAACCTTTTGAGGGAGGATGACGAAAACGATACCACGATCTTTACAATATGCTTTTGAATAGACCCCGCTGATGAGGTACATGCATTGTTTCAAATCCTAAACAGTGGAGTTATAAGGAGGATAATCCCTAGTCAACCCCTTTGAGCCAAAGAAGTTAGAGTTTTTCTTTTCAAAAATTAAAACCCTTAATCATAACCTGGGGCAGGGTAGTTTTCTCAGCTGATCTAGGTGCACAATGAATGACATCAAAGAAGTCTTTCCGAAACAAGAGACAATGATGGTTCCCTATAATCGTCAGAACAGGCAGTCATTATCTCCCAAAATAAAAGCCCAATAATTCAAAACCTATGAAGGAGACTTACAAATCTGGGGCATCCCGCTGACTGTAATCACAAAAGAAACAGTTCAGGCAAAAAACAGGGATATCGAAATCAAAAAGAAAGAGGTCCTACAGACTCTCAACAAAAAAATCGACTGCCTATTCAAACCGTCATCGGAATATCAGAGCAAGGATTCAAACAAGATCTAATGCATGATTAGCTGAGTTTAGGATTGAAGAACATCACGAAGAGCGGGTGGGTAGAAATAAAATTTGAGCCTTTATCCTTTGTTTCTTAAACCGTGAACCAGGCCACGTTATAACCCTTAAAAGTCCTAGCTGAAGCATGGGTTAGTTCGAAAGCATACTGTTACAAAAGGTATCCTTACTCCTGTAGGGCTCATTGTAAAATCTTGAGTTGACATCACATTTTACAAAAATTCACTTGTTTTATTGAAAACTGCATTTTCAAAAAACTTCAAGACAGACATAAGCTTTGCATTCTTAAAATAACATTGTTTGCATATGGCTATTTGTTCGAACAACAGAGAAATTCGCACGACGAATATCTAGTGAACATAAATCTTCTCAAGGATCACATCAAGTGGAAAAACACTTCTAATCCAGGGGCACGGCATGAACATTGTCCATCATCTGGGGCAGTTAAGTCAAGATTCAAGGAATCTCTCAAAATGCCAAATAGCCAGGGGAAAATCTCCGCCTGAGTCACTTAGGGCGTTGGACATGAGTTCCAGCAACGAACCTTGCATGATCAAACAAAGATCTTCTGGTAGTATGGCAACACAACACTACTGACAGTGGCAACTCCCTACACTCTGAGAACGTGGACATAGTCAAAAAATACTACGCACAATCAAAGACCCGCTAGGTCGACTGGCCTAGGAAAAAATAAGGGCTTCCCGGCGAACCAAAAGGGTTCGGGCAAAAATAAGGGATGAAAAATGAAAAATTTGTACACTCGGCAAGTCGAAAACCTGAAAAGGCGGCTTGGGCAAAAATGGGTATCCCGGCGAACTGAAAACCTGAAAGGGCGGTCCGGGCAAAAGTTAGGGATCAAAAGCGTACGACTATGTCCCGTCATCTCATCACTTGTCTACCAGAAGAAGATTGGTCAATCGGCAGTTGTCAAAAACCTCCACATGCTTTCTTCTCCCGCAGAAACTGGGGCAATAAGAGTTGTCCAAACTGTACAGCTGCTTTGCTCACCAGGTACAAAGGTAGATTCAGCTGAAGAATTTGACCAGGATACCTTTATTCCCCGCAGAGTAAGGCAAGAGTCAGCAATACTCTCCCCAAGCAGAGTTGGTCTCCCATCAGCCCCGAAAAGGCACAGTATACCTAGCAAGTCAGCAACACTCTCCCCAAGCAGAGTTAGGCTACTGTCAGCCCTAAGGAAGTTGGGTATCCCCAAAAGATCTCAATATTCCCTAGCAGAGTATACAGATATTCCTCAGCAAGCATCCCCGGCAGTCTTAATATTCCTCGACAGAAATATAAGATTGTTCCCCAGCGGAATACCAGACACCCCAGTGGAGCCAGTCCCCAGTGCAGTCCAAAAAGTTTCCTCAGGAGAGTTGAACCATCTCCCCAGTAAACTATGGAAGCTTGTCCCCTGCAGAGTACAAATATCTCTCCCCGACCATATTCAAAGGTTGTTCCCCACCAGAGTCTAACTGGGTTATCCTCAGCAGATTACAACGGAAAGATCGTCCTCGGCGAAGTTCTTCCTGCCCCCAGCAGAGTTCATCAAATCCCTCAACAGAGCTTATCAACGGTATCCCCAGCGGAGTTATCGTTAAATTCTCAGCGAAGTATCTCTTCCCCACAGAGTAATTCCCCGCAGAATAATCTCTCCATCAGGTTTATTCCCCAACGGAGTCATCTTCTCCTACCGGTTTATTCTTGCAATAATCTTCGTTCATCATCCCCAGCGGAAACGGAGAACTCCACTCTTCAACATCAGCCCAGGGTTCAAACAACTTCCCGATATTCGTCAAGGATTTATTTTCCCAGACGAAAATACATTCATAAACATATCACATCTCATACCTCCTATTCATATACATGATAAAGTGCATACGACACGATCTCATTTATTCCTGAAACATCATGATATCATGCATTTCATACATCATGACATTGCATACAACTAATGTTTTCCTTTTCAGGAAAAGGTCAATCAAAGATGATTACCATCAACATCTTGAGGTTCCGGATTCGATACCTGTATCTAGCCAGGGCATATCTGTGAGCGACTGATTAGAGGTCTACGCCTGTATCCAGCCAGGAAAGCCATCTCGATCAACCTTTTGAAGTTCCAGATTCGATACCTGTATCTAGCCAGGGCATATCTGTGAGCGACTGATTAGAGGTCTACACCTGTATCTAGCCAGGAAAGTATCTGCATGAAGAGATTGAAGATCAACACCTGTAACAGGCCAGAAAATTATCTTTCATTCTCAGGTTAGAGGTCTACACCTGTATCCAGCCAGGAAAGCTATCTCGACCAACCATTTTGAAGTCCCAGATTCGGTACCTGTATCTAGCCAGGGCATATCTATGAGCGATTAATTGTATATCTATACCTGTATCTAGCCAGGAAAGTATCTGCATGAAGAGTTTGAAGATCAACACCTGTATCTAGTCAGGAAATTATCTTTCATTCTCAGGTCAGAGATCTACACCTGTATCCAGCCAGGAAAGCTATCTCGACCAACCTCTTGAAGTTCCAGATTCGATACCTGTATCTAGCCAGGGCATATCTGTGAACGATTGATTGTAGATCTATACCCGTATCCAGCCAGGAAAGTTATCTACATGAAGAGTTTAAAGATCAACACCTATAACAGGCCAGGAAATTATCTTTCTTTCTCAGGTACGCAAGTTCTCGCTAAGGAATCTCTTACGCGATCGACACCCCTAGATGGCATCTTTAAGCCCATCTCCGCAACTATCCATTACATTTCCAAATGGCATCTCTAAGCCCATTCCCGACAAGATTCTGTCACACCTCCAGATGGCATCTATAAGCCCATCCTCTTATCCATCATATCTCCAAATGGCATCTGTAAGCCTATTCCCGACATCACATTGTTGATACTCCACTATGCGAGTGCAAATTTCTGGGCACTCTAGTGTTCAATCATCTTCCACCTTCGGATCACGAAAGGCACGCAAGCCAATCTATATCCTCAGGTCTAAGAAGATTGAACAGGGGCAACTGTTGTACCCCAAAATTTTCCCTCCCATATTCTTCAAGATTTGTCAAGATTCATCTTCAAATGGTTCAAGATTTCTCAAGGGTTGCACAGTCCAAATACCTCCTAAGCCAGTCAAAATTAGGGTTTTGGTTCTCTCAAGGAATTTGAGGTTTTCAATGGTCCAATCAAGTCTCATAGGCCTATAAACATTCTCAAGCATCTACATGTCAAGTTGCAAGACTCACAGTCCCAAGTTGCACAGTCAAAAGCTTCATTTGCTTCACAGTCAACTATAGGGGCAAAATGGTCATTTTGCAGTCAAAAGTCATATTTTTTGGTCAACATCTTATTTTGAGACCACAATCATCATTTGATCAAGTCTTGATCATGATTCCACAAGCATGGCTCAAAAATCATCAAGGATGCAAAAGTTACTATTTTTGGACAGTAGAAAAGTCAACTGTATCTTGACCAGGGCATAACTTTTTCATGGTTCATCATAAAAATCCCATACAATGCTCATTTTGAAGGGCATGACATTTCCTACAACTCATCTTCACAATCCAAGTCCAAGAAATGCTCTCACAAAAAGTTATCAATTTCTACATTATAGGTCAATTTCAAAAGTCAACAAAAATGCACTTTAAGTCAAAGACCATAACTTGAGATTGGTAAATCCAAATGACATGGGACCAAAGGCATTGGTTAGAGGACTTCAGACCTTTCCAAAATGTCCAAGAACATGTTCATATGATCAAAATTGAGCAAGATATGCATTGGAGAAGTTGGGAAATTTTTGTGAATTTGCAAAAGTCAACTTTGCTCAAAACACTTTGTTTTTGCTAATGGGCCTCAAATTTCTTCTTGAAACTTTATCCAAGGCCTATGCACGACCCATTAAGCTTAAATTGATTTATTTTCTTATTTTTTATTAATTAATTGGATTTTTAATTGATTTTAATTCATTTAATTAATTTAAAATGTAGGAAATTCAAAGATATGATTTTTCAATCTTTTGGTGAAGCAAAGATGACCAATATATGCTGGAGATTTCGAGTGCCAATCAAGGATATCAAAAACTCTAAATTTAGCAAGTTTTTCCAATCAAAAAGATCCAAAATTATTTGATTTTCAATCAAATATTGAATCATCAATTTCATGGATTTCCTTGCAAGATTGTAACCTAATTCCCTTCTACTATAAGTACACAAGCCAACCCTAATGCATTGGAGGTGAATTTGCTACAGAAGAGGCCATAAGCATATTGAAAAAAATCAAAGAAAAGTGAAAACTATTTTCTATAATTTAGCACGATTCAAAGTCTTTGGTGGTTTCTAATACGTTGCAGGGATTCCCAGAGACAGATTGCAATCAAAACCAAGTGCTAAAGATCAAGAAATCGTCGTTTACAGTCACACGGTTTGCATACTTTTCTCATAATCGAAACTCATGATTCATAAGCTTTTAACATGATTTATGGCTTGTTTTGCATTGCTTGAGTTCATATAAAGCTAATGGTATTGGTTAATTGGATTATAGTGTACAGAATCGTGAGTTGCCATTGGAGAATTCTAGGGTTCTTGAGTTCTCAAATTAGGGCTTTACTGTCCAGGAAAAATTAGAACCTCTAATGCATATGGTTGGAATCGTCAAGGCCAGACGAACACAGTGATATACTTGCGAAATATTTATGTTAAGCATGGAGCTAATCGTTATTTTTCGTTGATGTAGGTTGTGGGGGTTAAAAACCCCCGCTATCTAATTTGTTTTTGCAGGCATAAGGAAGAAGACGAATACGTGTTATCACATGATTAGCCAATTCAAAAAATAGCGCGCGTTTTATTTACTTTCCAGCATAATTATTGTTTTATATATTAATTTCATTGTTTATTATATTAACAAAGCGTGCAAGATGGCTCAGTGGATGGTGTGCTGGCTGTGTATCATTGGGACCTGGGTTCGATTCCCAGGTCCACCCAAATAATTGTTTCTATTTTTTCTTAACGTGATCTCATGCAGGCTTAAAAAGGTAGTCTATCATACATCCCAGGCATCTAAGCGCCAAGTGTCCACGGCCACAAATCCAATGGCCATGAGATGTTGACTATGGTGTTCCCAGTCAACCAGCGTCCTGGACGATCCAGAAAGTCAGAAGGGCTTGAATGCTATTGGGCTTGAAGATTGCAAACAAACCTCCTAATGGGCCAACACACCCCCCTGGTTTCTTTATTCTTGTTTTTTTCTATTCTAATTTCCATTTAATTTTTTTTAATTCTTATTATTATTATTTAATTAACTTAACTATTATTTTCATAATAAATTCAGACAATTAAAAAATGTAAATATTTTTATTATTATTATTATTTAGTAATTTCACTATTAATTATTTTTTGTAAATAAATTCTAAAAAATTAATTTAGTATAATTAGGTTTAATCTTGACTTTTCCACAATAAATAAAAAGCATGTAGAATTAGGGTTTTTCTTTTGACAACTTTTAATTTCTTTTATCTTATTTTTATTAAAATATAAAAAACATAAAAAATACTTTTTCTTTTAATTATTTAATTAATTAGTTTTAGGTTAAATATTAATTAAGTGCAAAAAAGGACCAAAATTTCATTCTTTTCTCAAAAAGGGTCAAAACCCTAAGGACTTTCCAATTCAATTTCTTTTCGCGCATATTTATTTTTGATCATATTTATGTAACTGTTTCGAGGATGTAATAGATAATTAGGACTTTTATCGCTTTCTTTATTTTCTCGCATTTATTTTCAAGGGTTATGTTTTTGGCGATGTAAATACCCGACGCCTTGTAATAGCGTAGATTTACTTTCCGCAATTTACTTTCCGCAAAATATTAACTGTTAATTATGCATGCAAGACTTGCCTGAAAAATAAAATCAACCCGTAGCTCACCATATAAATATGCAAAGATAATCTTAACATGAGTCCTGACACACTCGCACATGCCACTCCTAGGGTACGCCTCACTTGGTTGCCTCGAGGTGGTCATTGAGTATAGGGTGTTTTAGAGGTCGCCCTCCTGTCTAAAGATCCAGTTGCCTCGAAACAGTTGCCTCGGATAAAAAGGATCTAGGACATTAGGGTTACCATTAAGGCGTCCTACTATTGCTTTGGTGACCACATGTCCCTATAATCGAATTGACCCGAAACTCCAACGACGGTGCTACCTACTTCTCAATAGTGGGATAGTACCGTCTAAAGGACATTTACACAGCTTAATTCCTTAGAGTAAGTGGATTTCTCCTGGTTACTTGCTCTTTCAAAACAAACAAAAAACAACTTTTCGCACCTACACTTTCAAAAAGTTTTCAAACAAACACTTCATACACTCTTGAGGACTGATACAAGAGTTACCTAGAAGTTTTCAAAACAAACTTTTTCAAAACCCACAAACACAAGAAAAGCAAAACATTTTTGAAAACATAGTGAGCAAGTACCTAAGAGCCCGTGGATAACCACAGATAGAAAGGGTGCTAACACCTTCCCTTTCTATAATCTACCTCCCGAACCGAGAAACATCTCGAAAATGAGTTTTGCTGTGCTTTTGTCCTTTCCTTATTGGAGAACATAAAAGACGGTGGCGACTCTTGCTTACCGCGACATTTTGCGAACCAGCATTCCAAAACAGTCAGTTCTATTTCCACCGATCACATACTCCATGAATACTCCTAGTGCATTAATGACACCGAAAGGCATCACCGAATATTCGTAATGTCCATACCTCATCCTGAAAGCAGTTTTCTGAACATCTTCTTCTTTCACCCTTATTTGATGGTAACCCGATCTCAAATCAATCTTACTAAACATGCGAGCGCCAACCAATCGGTCCATCAAATCATCAATTCTAGGAAGTGGATACCTATTCTTGATAGTCACTTTATTCAACTGATAATAATTAATACAAAGTCTCATGCTACGGTCTTTCTTCTTCACCAATAACACAGGAGCTCCCCACGGAGACACACTAGGTCTAACAAACTTCTTCTCGAGCAAATATTTTAATTGGCTCTTCAATTCTGCTAACTCAGATGCGGACATCCTGTATGGTTCCATAGAGATAGGTCTGGTACCAGGGACAAGATCCACAGAAAATTCAACTTCTCTTTCTGGAGGTGCACTAGGAATCTCATCAGGGAATACTTCGGGAAAATTGCACATCACCGGAAAGTTTGCTACCACAGCTTGACTCTCCACAGAAAGAGTCGCCATCAACAAGAAAACCAACACCTCATCCTTCATGAACTCATTCAACTGCTTCATCAACACCAACATATATTGTTCTTCTTCTACTAAGGAAGAAAACCTCACAGTGTTGTCATAGCAATTGATATGGACATAATTAGCTTTTAACCACTCCATACCTAAAACCACGTCCAACCCGACAAGTGGTAAACAAACAAGATCAACCACAAAGTCTCTATCAAAGATTGATAAAGGGCAACCTGCACACACAAAAGAAGTAGTAACCGTTCCCTTAGTCGGAACTTCTACCACCATATCTATATCCAGAGACGACAAAGTGAGACCCAATCTCTTTACACAATCAACAGCAATAAAATAGTGAGTAGCACCAGTATCAATAATAGTAATAAGAGGAAAGCTATTAATGAAACTAGTACCTCGAACAAGACCATCCTCGTTTGTCGTCGGAGCACCCGACAAAGCAAACACCTTTCCTGCTCCTTGAGTCCTCTTAGGCTTCTTACATTAAGCACTAATGTGACCTCCCTCGCCACAATTAAAATATACCACATCCTTATGTCTACAATCGCGAGTCATATGGCCCACTTCTCCACATCGGAAACATCTCACCTCATTCTCCTTAGCTCTAACATCACTTCGAAAAACATTACTTTTATGGCCAGGTTTCCCACACTTGTAACAAACAATACTAGCAGGAGTATCTCCCCCACTAGTTCTTCGCCCTTGAAACGCTTTCTGTTTCCCTTTACCAGCTGGAGCATCATACGATTTTCCACGAATTTGCTGACCTTTGTTTCTCTTATCAGACATAATCTTATAATGAGCATTACTGTCCTCCTCAAAGATCCTACAACTATCAATCAAACCCGAAAAGACACGGATTTTCTGATAACCAACAACTTTCTTAATCTCAGGATGCAAACCATTTTCAAACTTGATGCATTTAGAGAACTCGCCATTCGGCCCATCATAATGCGGATAGAACTTGGCCAACATAGTGAACCTTGCAGCATAATCAGTGATAGACATGCTTCCTTGCTTTAATTCAAGGAACTCTATCTCCTTCTTTCCTCGAACATCTTCCGGGTAATACTTCCTCATGAATTCCCTTCGGAAAACTTCCCATGTCACTTCCTCACCAGCAATCTCAAGCCTCTGACGGGTTTCAACCCACCAGTCATCCGCTTCAGCACTTAGCTTATGAGTACCATAACGGATCCTTTGCACAAGAGTGCAATCCATCACACAGAAGATTCTTTCAATCTCCTTCAGCCACGCCAAAGCACCTTCGGGATCATACTTTCCTTGGAAAGTAGGAGGATTCTCTCTTTGGAAGGTTACCAAACTACGAGACCCAACGTTCTCGTCAGCATTCAACGGGTTTTGGAATGCCTGAGCCATTGCCTGCATAGCAGCAGCAAGAGCCTCATCATTCCTACCAGTGTTCCTTCCAGCCATAACAACTTCTGCTCACAACAAAATAAGGATTAGAATCAACAAATAACAATACTTGATTGTTAGACAACAACAAATTCAATAACTTGGCCGGATAGACCGACCTGCTCTGATACCACTAATGTAAGACCCCAATTCTACCCCTCGTAATTAATAATGAAATATGAGTTTCAAAATCTCATCCAAACATAAATTGAGGTATCACATATTCGTGTTTTTCATCACTTTGCATTATAATGCACATCCCAAAATCAAAGGTCGGATATACCGATTCATAACATAAATCATCATATAAACATATGACTAATCACAACACAGCGGATGTGTTCACAAAATGTACGTATCATCATTTTATCATCAATACATAAGGTCATAAGATAGTATACATAAATTATCCTATCAAAATAATAACGTCGCCCAAATCCCGAGTGTTACTACTATCAGAGCAGAGCGACTCAAAATAAAGAGACTTGAGCTAATCCTCATCATCCTCACGGATTACCTGCACGTTACCAATATAAAGGCAACGACGAAACAAGTAAAGGGTGAGATACTCCAAAACATATAATTAAAGGCATGATAAAATATATAAATAGGTTTGGAATCATAAATGATATAGGTTAATAAGAATATGTCAACAAACATCAAATCTCACATACTTTAAAATCATCATTTAGTGTATAAGATCAACACTTTAATATCATCACATAATTACCATAATCATGTCAAAACAAGACATAAACTCCATCGCCATAAACTCATATCGTCGCTTTACCATCATGTTATATCCATCGCATAATTTTCATGAAATTATCACATCATAATCACTTTATGTTCAACACAAAAATCATCACAAAACAAGGTATCATATAACATCGCAATTCATTATAAGCCATCAAATAAAACTCAACGCCAAAAGACTCAAAAATAAACATAACCGACTCCATGAGACACGACTATGTTATGCATATGGTACCCGTCGCTTTGTCCATAATTAGGGACATTCGACATAAAAGCCCATCGCCGCTTTGGCATAAAAGCCCTCGTCGCTTGGCATAAAAGCCCTCGTCGCCAATGCAATGTATGTGACTTGACAACACGACATCACAAACACGACACAACAAAACATCATCATCGCACATCAAAATTGGTATAAAACCCATGTCGCCATATTCATCCACATCAAGATAAACATATCATCGCATCGTATATCATCAAGTATTCATTATAAATAAACCGTCGCAAACATCATATTTAATCACACCACATCATTATCAAATAATTCACTAAATTTCAAACACGGAAAAATAGTCAAACATCAATAATCATCGCAAAAGTCATTCACAATAATCAGCATCAATTATAATCATTAACGTCGCAATCAGATTGTCCACACGCGACTTAAACCGACTAAAATGCAACCCGGTTCAACTTAACCGTAAATTGACTTATTTCGGGTTGCTCCGTTAAAAACTCGTAATCTCTAAAAACTAACCTCACCACGATGTTCTACACGTCAAAATTAGCTAGCACGTCAATTTTTGTTAAATTCGGAGCAACTTGCTCCATCGCCGAAATTGCCGAAATCGGGAAATTGGAACATAATCGGGTTCCAAATTAAATCGGATAACTTATGTCATATTTGTATTTAATTAATATAAATATTTAATATATTAAATTAATAAAATAAAAACAAAACATAAATTAATTAATGTTCTAAACTTAATTTCAATTCAATTAATATACCGCTAATGCCGCTAGTACGTTAGTTTTCTATACTGTTAGTTTAGTAGTTTTCCTTAATTCATGTAATATATACTGTACGTTTTTTTTTTCAAACTATACAGCTAGTTTATTAGTTTTCCTAAACATACTGCTAGTTCTTTTTGTTTGCTCTAAACCATACTGCTATTTTAAAAACTAAACTTAATTAATATAATTTAGTTTTTCTAATTTAATTTCTATTAACATAACAATAATCCCACAACACTAACACCTAAATTAACTATCCTAATTTATCTCAACAAATCTCAAGAACCCTAACATCAATTTTATCCCAAATCAAAATATACCAAATCAAACCCTAACTATAAGCATTGGAAAATCAAACCCCTTACCTTAGATGTTTGAAATGATTCTTGATGTTCCAACCAACCCAAAAACCAAGCTTTGTTCTTGCTCCTATTCTTATCTTCCAAGAACTCTAGTGTTGCACCCCAAAATTTGCCCTCTCATGTTTCTCAAGACATTGCAAGAAAAATCTCCAAGTTGCTCAAGTTTGCTCAAGAGTTGGACAAACAAGCTATCTCTTAAGACAGTCAACCCCAAATTAGGGTTTTGTGTTGCATCAAGATATTTTGATCCAAATGACCTAAAGTTCTCCCTAATATCCTAATATGTTCTCAAGGTCATCCATGTCAATTTTCAAGCCTTGTAGAGGAAGTTTGCTCAGTCAATTGCTCAAGGGTACAAAAACCGACTGTGCTAGGGCAAAAGTCAACTATGACCCAAATACAGTCAAACTTCAAGATTTTTTGTCAACATTTTCATTTTGAAGGATATTTCATAATTTGATCAAGGGTTGATCATGATTCATCAAGGATTGCTCAAAATTCATCAAGACTCAAAAGTTGCTAAATTAGGGTTTTGTAGGAAAAGTCAACTCAACTTTGACCAAGCATAACTTTCCCATACTTTATGAGAAATGACCCATCCAAAGCTCATTTTTAATAGGATGCAATTTCCTACAATCCATCTTCATACCCAAAGATAAAAAAATGCACTCACACGAAGTTATAAATTTGGACATTATAGGTAATTTTTGAAAGTCATGAAAAACACCTTTTTTGCCAAAGCTTGTAACTTGAGAATGGAATATCAAAATGAGATGAGACCAAAAGGGTTGGTTATAGGACATCTCAATCTTTCTACAAAGTCCAAGAAAACATCCAAAAGTTCAAAATTGAAGAAGTTATGCATTGTTGAAGTTGGACATTTTTGCAAAATTGCCAAAATGCAAATATCCCCAAAACTTCAAATTTTGTCAAATGGGCCCATTCTTTTCCACTTGATTTGAGCTTGCATCATTGTCCACGTGTCTTAGCTTCAGCCATGAGCTCATATTTCATTTTTATTATTATATTTGATTTTTTATTGAATTTATTCAATTTTAATCAAATAAAATCATATAAAATCCAAAACTTTGATTACATAAGATTTTTTGGCTGTTTCAGGTTTTAATTATCATCATTATCATCATCAAACTCGAATCAAACCAAATCATGCGCAAAAAAGATTGAGATTTGGCAAAATTGGCAAGTTTGTAAAAGGTGAATCAAATCAAATTGGCAAGCATTGATGGGAGAAGATTCGAGCCAAGTTTGTTACCCTAACACACTATATAATACATAAGGAAGCCAAAGCAATCGAGATAAGGGTTGGAAGCTGCAGGCAGAGGCAAGACAAAAGTTGAAAAATTCACTAAAAAGCTTGGAATCGAATTCATATCTAGAGACATTTTCAGAAGCTGAGACCTGTCTCAATCTCTTCCTGGGTGTTAATTCAATCTACCTGAATCAAAAGCAAGCTCGATCAGACCCCATAGCACGCTGTAAGTGTCACAATAAACACCCTTGTTCTTGAAATCGTAACTCTCCATTCTTGCATCATTTGAACAAACTATTGGCATATTTGTAATCCTCATAACATTTCCAAGCTATTTGTATCATTCAATTTTGTTTATCTAACCTGTAATGTAAAATGCCATAGTTAGGGTTCTTGGAAGCGTTTTTGGGGTTTTTCTTTTCAGGTGAAATTAGGCTACAAGATGGACATGGTTGTGACCGGGAGGGAAGGACGAGTACAACCATGCCCTTAGAACTCATTTTTGTGGCCTGGAATGGATTTTGGAACAAGCCTGCGCATTTAGCTGCGGATTCAAATCCGCAGGTATTTTTACAGGTTTTGAAGGACAGGGATGAACCCGTGTCATCCACCTGTTGGCCCTTTCAAAACCACGCGCGCATTTTTATAATTTTCTGGCCATTGACTTGTTTTATTTTATTATATATTCTTTGTATATCATTAACAAACAAAACAGTTCAGCGTAGTGGCAAGGCAAGCGTTCCAATCAATTTCAGGACTTGGGTTCGAATCCCAGGTCCCCCCACTTTCTCTATATTTTTCCTCTTCAGGTACTCCTATGCATGCTTGAGCCCGCAGAACACCATGGTCCATCAATCCTCCAATTGCCAGATGGCTAAAGGCCAAATCTGATGGTCAAATACTGGGGGTCTACATGGAGCCAAGTCAGCGCACAAACACCTGATCTCAAAAGTCAGCAAAGGGCCAGCACTAATGGGCCTTCCCATTGCTATCAACACTCCCAATTCAGGCCCATACCCCTCCTCTCTTCTCTTTATTTATTTTATTTTTATTAATTGTTTTATTTTTTGTTTAATTAACTAACCAATCAAGAATTCTTTTCTTTATCAAATAAAATCCACAAAAAATATTTTTATTCAATCAAATTTTTATTTTTTATTAATAAACACTAATTAATTAATTTAGGTTTTAATTAGAATAACTTTAACCTATTTTTTGTAAGAAATTAAAATTAAATTAGATTTAATTAGGTTTTAATTACTAACATTAATTATTTTATTCTTCTTTCTTAAAATAACAAAAACCCAAAAATAATTTTTTTTAATTAATTAATTTATTAATTCAATTTAGTAATTAATTTAGGATTTATTTCCTTCTTAAAATAAAAACAACAAAAAGATGTCTTCTTTAAAGGGTCAAAACCCTAATTTGCGCTCGATTTAATTTCCCGCACGCGTTGTTTATTTTTATCCAATAATGTACTTGCTCCCGGTTTGTAATAGTTAATGAGACTTTTATTTATTTTTTATCGCTTTATTTATTTTTAAAGGGTTTATCTTTGGCGATGTAAATACCCGACACCTTGTAATTTAAATTCCGCATTTTATTTCCGCAAATTATAACTGTTAGATATTTGATAATAGGATGGCATGACAAGACTGAATGTTTTAACCTAAAATCAACTTAGATCACCCTTAACATGTACAAAGATAAAAATAACTGAAAACGACACACTCGCACATGTGCACTCTTAGGGTACACCTCACTTGGTTGCCTTCGTACGCGGTCATTAAGTATAGGTCACTTTAGAGGTCGCCCTCTTGTCTAAAAGATCATAGTCGTCTCGAAATGGTTTCCTCGGATATTGTTGCCTCAAACAAATGATCTAAGACATTAGGGTTACCACTAAGGCGTCCTAACATTGCTTTAGTGACCGTAAGTCCCTTATTCGAATTGACCCTCAAACTCCAACGACGATGCTACCTACTCATTAATAGTGGGATAGCATTGTCTAAAGGACATTAACATATAACGATTCCTTTTTCGAGTAGGTAGATGGTTCTTAAATACTTGCTCTTTCAAAAACAAAAACTTTTCACATTTATACTTTTTCGAACAAAGTTTTCAAAAAAACACTTCATACACTCTTGAGGACAGAAGCAAGAGTTAAATCGAAGTTTTCAAAAAAAACTTTTTCAAACCCACAAGTACAAAGAAATCAATTTTTGAAAACAATTGAGCAAGTACCTAAGAGCCCGTGGATAACCACGGATAGAAAGGGTGCTAATACCTTCCCTTTCTATAATTTACCCCCCGAACCCGAGAAAAATCTCGAAAAAGGATTTTTTCTGTGTTTTTTCCTTTCCTTGTTGGATAAAATAAAAGTCGGTGGCGACTCTTGCTTACCGCGACATTTTGCGAAAACAAACGCAAAATGCAAACCAACATTCTAAAAAGAGTCAGTTCTTCCCACCGTATCACAGAACTGGCGACTCTGCTGGGGACGCTTATAAGTGGGGTGTACCTTAGGAATAGTTCATATTGTTTTCAATTGCTTGACTTGTATGATTTATCTTTGTGGGATTGAATTGGAGTTACTATAGATCCTAACCCGGATCTGGGGGATACCCTTTAGGTAAGTAGCAATAAACTGTGAGGGAACTGTACGGCGTAGACCGATATGGTTGAAGCAGTAGCTACGTTAGTGTGGCACTTTAGTATGTACCGATATCCCTTGTGGCACAATGAGGAGAATATGGGTCTGCTAAGGGGTCATTAAGTACCAACTGACCTTAGAACCTTTAAATTGATCAACTTGGCCATAGAACAATAGCAGTATGCTACACTCATTGAGACTAAACTCTCGCGATGATTCTGGCCGCAAGAAAAGGTTGCTAAACTGGAATTATGACCGATCGAGGGTATTCAGTGATATTGAGATCCTCTAGAACCCGGTTACTATTTTCAGGACAGGTTTGAACCAACTGAACTAAAAGAGGGTAGTACCTAGACTCCTTGCCAGCCTGAAATCTAATGGCTCTCTGTGTAACTTGTGTGCCTTTACCATGTTTGCTATTTGTTGATACTTGTGGTGTGTTTTCTATTATGACATTATGACATCATGACATTGCATGCATATTGCATTGGACTAACCTATTTCAAAGACAGGAAGGATTCATCTTTGTTCTGTTTTGTAGGTCATGGCACCCATGCGTAGAAACACCATTCGAATCAACTTTGTCCAGATTCCCACTCAGCTCAAGGAATTGGTTGCAAAGATTTCAGATACTACCTCCTTTATCAGAAGACATGGCCACCTTCTTGGTTTGGTCACCTCCAAATTGGACGAGCATATGATGAGTGTCCTAGTCCAGTTATTTGATCCGTTGTACCATTGCTTTACTTTTCAGGACTACCAGTTGGTCCCCACCTTGGAAGAGTTCTCTGATCTGCTTGGTATCTCTATTCTGGAGCAGACCCCGTTCACAGGTTGGGAGAAAGTTCTTAGACCGGAAGAGATTGCTTCAGCCCTCTATCTGACAAAGGATGAGGTAACGTCTAATTGGGAAACTCGCAATGGAGCAAAGGGCTTCTTGACTAAATTCTTGGTTGGTAAGGCTAATCATTTCTGGGACAGTCTAGACTTCCAGGCATTTGAATAAATTCTGGCTCTTCTCATATATGGTTTGGTGTTGTTTCCTAATTCGGATTCCTTCTTCGACGTGAATGCAGTGAAGATTTTCATATCCGGTAATCCAGTACCCACTCTCTTGGGTGACATTCTTCATTCTCTTTATGCTCGTATTGCTCAGAGGCGGGGAACCCTTATGTGTTGTGCTCCATTGTTGGTGAGGTGGTTTATTTCTGACCTCCCCAAATCAATTTTGAAGAGCAAGGAAGGCATGGGCTGGGCCTATAGGATTATGTCTCTCTCTCATAATGATATCATTTGGACTATTAAGGGTATGGAAGACATGGCTATTATTGATCGATGTAGGGAATACCCCAATGTTCCACTGATAGGAACCAATGGAGGGATCACTTATAATCCGTGCTTGGACTTACGTCAGTTTGGGAGAGCTAGAAGGGAAGGACCTCATGAGTTTCTAATGCCTAGTATTGTCTTTGACTTCCAAGGGGATAGTGACGAGCAACGCCGCAGATTCATAAGAGCTTGGGATAGAGTACACAGGTCTAATCCGCACGAGCTGGGTGCAAAGACTTCTCTTCCAATGGAGCCATATCTCCGATGGGTTCGAATCCGTTCCCAAAAGCTGGGAATTCCGTACGAAGCCGTCTTGCCTATAATTGTTAAAGTTGCTGATGAAGAAGGGGTTCCTCCTACCATCCTCCACCCGTACATGCCAACTGACATTGGGGCATTAAAAAGATCGTGGATGCAGCTGAGAGAAGAGCGGGATACTTACAGAGAAAAGTATCACGAGCAAGAGCAGAAGATTCAGAAGTTGACAAGGCAGCTGGAGAACGAACGGATCCTTAATGACTATGTCCGCACCGACAAGAAACGACCATGGGAGCACTGATTGTCTTTTTGATTATTTCTAGTTTTAATTTACTTTTCAGTTTTTCTTTCTTGTAACACCTTAAAGGAATCTGTTGAACAATTGATTTCAAATTTATCTAATAAAAGTGTTTTTCATTTCTTGGTTTACGAATTTGAATCTCTCGACGTCTTTGAAATCATATCATGCGCATTTCATTCCATGCACCTCATAACAGGTACCCTTACAGGTTTTCTCATCTTCTTCGCTGTTTATTTCAGCACCATGTCTTCTGAAACATCAACTGAATAAGAAATCAAGGCTCTACAGGCTCAAAATGCCCAGTTCCAGGAATTGTTCATGAGTTTGGCTAAGGGTCGGCAAGATCTGAAGACCCTTATCCTGAAAGAGAAGAAGAAGAAGAAGAAGAAGACGGTCCTATTTAATATGGGTCGCAGATTCAGAAACGATTTGCGGGAAGAAGTTGATTTGACCCACTCATCTAGAGGGGGAGATAATCAAGAAGAAAGGAGGGCTCCTAGCCTTGTGGTTTTAGACAACGAGACTGACTTCGACGAAGACTAATATCCTCTGACTGAGGATAGGTACAAACAACTGGAAGACCGGTTGAGTGCGATGGAAGTTCAGAAGGTGCCTGGTATGGACTTTGGTGATATGGGTCTGTCATCTGGGGTGGTGATCCCCCACAAGTTCAAAGCACCAGCCTTTGCCAAGTACGACGAAGTTTCTTGCCCAAAACTGCACCTCCGTTTGTATGTTAGGAAGATTCACCCGTACACCGCTGACAAGAACCTACATATCCACTTCTTTCAAGACAGTCTTTCAGGGACTCAACTTGAATGGTTTTACTAGCTAGAAGGAGCCAGTATCCGTAATTGGGAAGATTTGGCCGCTGCTTTCTACAAACAGTACCAATACAATTCCGACCTTGCTGCCACGCGTACCCAACTCCAGGGTATGTCTATGGGTGCGGGTGAAGGTTTAAAAGATTATGCTCAAAAATGGAGGGACCTTGCTGGAAGAGTGCAACCACCCTTGGCTGATAGGGAGCTAGTAGATATGTTTCTGGGGACCTTGTCTAGTTCATATTTCAACCATCTGATTGGAAGTTCTTCGTCCGGGTTTACAGAGCTGATCATGACCGGGGAAAGAATTGAGGCTGGTATCAAATCTGGTAAAATACAGAAGGGTGATTCTTCAAGCACCGAGAAGAAGCCTTTTAAGAAGGAGTCCAGTGCTGTTTACAGTTTAAAAAGTCAGAATAGACCTGAACGCTGCCAAGCTGTTAATGCGGTGGTTATATCAAGACCTGTTGGTGCTCCTCAGCGCAACAATCAATCAAGGGCCGAAAGGCCACGAAGATAATTCACTCAGCTCAACATGACTTTATCTCAAATTCTACCACAGTTATTGAAAACCAACTTGGTGATTCTGAAGGAGGCCCCGAAGACCCCTAACACAACATCACCGATGTACGATCCGAATTCCCGCTGTGCTTTTCACTCTAATAGCCCGGGGCATGACACAGATAACTTTTGGGTCTTGAAGAACAAGGTACAAGACTTAATTGATGCTAAGGAGATTGAATTTGAAGCACCAGAAAGGCCTAATGTTGTGACTGCTCCTATGCCCAAGCATGAAGTGAATGCTATAGATAAAGACTTGTTTGTGGTTTCTGTGAAAGACATTGTTACTCCATTGATGACTGTGAAGAAGAACCTGTTGTTAGCCGGTTTATTTCCGGGTTGTGACGAAGGTTGCCATATGTGTTTTGTCCTACCTACCGGTTGCCATCTTTTGAAGTCAGGGGTCCAATGCCTGATGGATAATAAAGAAATTATGTTTGAAAAGACTCTTGTTCCTTTGGTTCCTACTGAAGAAGTTGCTATAATCACCATTTTCGACAATTCTTCCAAGGCTTCCACGAGAAAGCCTGTTAGAATTACATCTGTTCCAAGAATCGCACCATTGATCATCACTGTTCCTGGGCCTATCCCCTATACATCCAATAAAGCTGTCCCGTGGCATTATGGGGCTTACATGTATTATCATGGAGTTAAACAAGATTTAGATGTTGATACTGACGTCAGCAATATTGTGGGATCTAGTAAAGTCACCCGTAGCGGAAGACTTTTCTCCCCTGAGATCTCTCCACCAACTGTCCGGAAGCCTGTTGTTATTACACCTGCCAGTGCACCTGCTACTGTTCCTATTCAAGTTCCCATTCTTACCCCTATTGCGGAGTCATCTGATGCTCGGGGCAAAGGGACCACCGGTGAGCCTGCCCAGACGGAGGCACCGAAGATGATTATTGTTGAAGCCTCTAGACAAGAGATGGAGGAAATTTTGAAGATCATCAAAAAGAGCGACTACAATGTAGGCGAGCAGCTGGGGCAAACCCCTTCCAAAATATCTATGTTATCTTTGTTGCTATGCTCAGAGGCCCATGCCAAGGCTCTGATTGCTTTCCTGAAGACTGCACACGTACCGCAAGAAATATCAACTGATCAGTTTAAAGATTGCGTGGCTAGTCTGACTGCTGATAATGGGTTGGGTTTCTCCGACGCTGACTTGACTGTTAAGGGGAAGAATCACAATGATGCCCTGCATGTCTCCATTGAATGCAGGGGCACTACTCTTGCTCACGTATTGGTGGATACTGGGTCATCACTGAATGTGTTACCCAAGAAGGCACTGGACCGGTTAGACTGTGAAGGGTTGGAGTTGAAGCCGAGTAACATTATAGTTAGGGCTTTTGATGGGTCCAAGAGAATGGTACACGGAGAAGTGGATATTCCGATTAAGTTCGGTTCTCATGTTTTCGCATCTACATTCTATGTGATGGATATTCGGCCATCTTATTCTTGTTTGCTGGGTCGCCCGTGGATCCACAAAGCTGGGGCAGTAACCTCAACGCTCCACCAGAAGCTAAAGTACCCAGTGAAAGGGAAAATTATGACAATACAAGGAGAGGAGGAGTACATGGTGAGCCACCTCAACTCTTTCCGATATGTAGAGATGGATGGGGAGTTCATTGAGACCCCATTTCAACATTTTGAAGAGGTTCCCCAGACGCTGGCATCAACTGAGACTGTTGTTGAAAATCCTCCAATGAAGATGGCTTCCTTCAAGGATGCCCGGGCTGTTGCTGAGAAAAGTGGGTGTGCAAATTGGGGCCAACTCCCTGATTTTGCACATAAGACTAACAAGTTTGGTTTGGGTTTCACTGCAGAAGCTCAAAAGGCTGTTCGGAGTGCACGGATCGGAAGACCTCCCCTGTTCATCAGCAATTCAGGAGTGAATGTCATTGAAGACGATGTTGAAGAGTCTGAGTTTGACAGTTGGATCTACCCGACTGCCGATGGTGGATTAAGCAATTGGACGGTAAAGGACTTCGTCCCAATTTCTTTTGTTACCCAGTAATGAGACTTTTTGTTTTGATTTTGTAATAGACAATGTTTTAAACTTTACGGCCCGATGTCTTACCCGGGGCACCATGGCTTCATTTGTGAGGGATTTACGTGTGTCATCTACATATATCATTAATAAAAACGTTGGACATTTATTTCAAATTTTGCGCTCCTTGTTTTTCTTTTATTATATATTGCAAAACAGTTATTTTACACACACTCACATATACAGGTCTTCATCCACTCTGGATCATACTGGTAACAACTCTGCTACTGCCAGTTATGACTTTGAAAGTACGATCAACTTAGCCGAAGACGAAGGTGAAGAAGATTGCGAAGTGCCTGGTGAACTTGCAAGACTGCTACTCCAGGAAGAGAGGGCTATTCAGCCACATGAAGAGCCTGTGGAAACAATAAATTTGGGTACAGAGGCAGACAAGAGAGAGGTCAAGATCGGTGCAAATCTGGAGCTCAGTGTGAAGCAACGGTTGATTCAGATGCTGCGTGACTATGTTGAGATCTTTGCCTGGTCTTATGAAGATATGCCTGGGTTGGATACCGATATTGTGGTTCACCGCTTGCCTACCAAGGAAGACTGTCCTCCAGTGAAACAGAAGGTTCGCCAAATGCGCCCGGATATGTCTGAGAAAATCAAGGCTGAAGTTATGAAACAGTTTGACGCCAGTTTTCTAGCAGTTACTTCTTACCCATAGTGGGTGGCCAACGTGGTTCCTGTGTCGAAGAAGGATGGTAAAGTTCGAATGTGTGTTGACTATAGGGATCTGAACAGGGCGAGCCCCAAGGATGATTTCCCTCTACCTCATATTGATGTTCTAGTTGACAACACCACACATCATAAGGTCTTCTCCTTTATGGATGGTTTCTCCGGTTATAATTAGATTAAAATGGCTCCCGAAGACATGGAGAAGACAACCTTTGTTACTCAACGGGGTACCTTTTGCTACAAGGTCATGCCTTTTGGATTGAAGAATGCTGGGGCAACGTATCAGTGCGCCATGGTCGCTTTGTTCCATGACATGATCCATCATGAGATTGAGGTATACGTCGATGACATGATTGCCAGATCCCAGACTGAGGAAGAACACCTTGACCATCTTGAGAAATTATTTGACAGGTTGAAGTTGTACAAGCTAAGGTTAAACCCGAACAAGTGCACCTTCGGGGTGAGATCTGGTAAACTGCTAGGTTTCGTCGTAAGTGATAAAGGTATTCAGGTGGATCCTACAAAGGTGAAGGCTATACAGGAGATGCCAACTCCCCGAACAGAAAAAGAAGTCAGAGGCTTCCTGGGACGTCTGAACTACATTTCCCGATTCATCTCGCACCTGACTGCTACTTGTGAGCCAATCTTCAAGTTACTAAAGAAAGATCAAGTGGTAAGATGGAATGATGAATGTCAGGCCGCTTTCGAAAGGATCAAAAAGTATCTCCAAGAGCCACCTATTGTGATGCCACCAGTTGAAGGGAGACCTCTGATCTTATACTTGACAGTACTCGACAGTTCAATGGGGTGTGTACTGGGGCAGCATGACGAGTCTGGCCAAAAAGAGCATGCTATTTATTACCTTAGCAAAAATTTTACCGACTGCGAGACCCGATACTCGTTGCTCGAGAAAACTTGTTGCACTTTGGCATGGGCTGCTCGCCGGCTGAGATAGTATATGCTGACTCACACTACTCTATTGATATCAAAGATGGATCCAATCAAGTATATCTTCGAGAAGCCTGCTTTTGTACCCCAAAATTTGCCCTCCCGTATTCCTCAAGACATGTCAAGAATAATCTTCAAGTTGCTCAAGTTGGCTCAAGGGTTGGACAATCAAATCACCTCCTAAGGCAGTCAATTCAAAATTAGGGTTTTGTGTTGCATCAAGGTCCTCACATCCAAATGACCTCAAGTTCTCCCCAATGTCCTAATATGTTCTTAAGTTCATCCATATCAAATTTCAAGCCTTGCAGACGAAGTTTGGTCAGTCAATTGCTCAAGAGACCCAAAAGTCGACTATGCTAGGGGAAAAGTCAACTGTGTCCTAAATACAGTCAAACCTAAAGATTTTTTTGTCAACATTATCATTTTGAAGGTTAATTCATCATTTGATCAAGGGTTGATCATGATTCATCAAGGATTGCTCAAGATTCATCAAGATTCAAAAGTTGCTAAATCAGGGTTTTGTAGGAAAAGTCAACTCAACTTTGAACAAGCATAACTTTCTCATACTTTATAAGAAATGACCCATCCAAAGCTCATTTTGAAGAGGATGCAATTTCCTACAATCCATCTTCACACCCCAAGATCAATAAATGCTCTCACAAAAAGTTACAAATTTGGACATTATAGGTCATTTTGGAAAGTCAACAAAAACACCTTTTTTTCCAAAGCTTATAACTTGAGCATGGAATATCAAAATGAGATGATACCAAAAGGGTTGATTATAGGACATCTCAAGGTTTCTAAAAAGTCCAAGAACACCTCCAAAAGTTCAAAATTTAAGAAGTTATGCATTGTTGAAGTTGGGCATTTTTCCAAATTTGCCAAAAGTCAACTATCCTCAAAACTCCAATTTTTGACAAAAGGGCCCACTTTTTTCCACTTGATTTGGTCTTGTCATGTCACACACGTGTCCCATATTTAATTTCATGGCCATTCATTTATTTTTCTATTTTATTTTATTTTTATTGATTTAATTCATTTTAAATCAATATTAAATCAAATAAAATCTAAAAATTGATGTAAAGGGATCTTTGTGATTTGTACAACTTGCAATTATCATTATTCACCAAATCAAACTCGTTCCAAGTCAATTCAAGCACAAAATCTCAGATTTGATGCAAATTTGGAAACATGTTAATGATGATCAAAATCCAATCTTCCATCTTCAATGCATAAGGATTATAGCCCATATTTTAACCTAAACACGTTCCATTATATGCACATAAGGAGGCCAGACCTAGAACAGGCAGAAAACACTGAAGAAACGGCCAGAACGAGTTTGTAAAAAAGCTTGAAAAGTGAGAGATCAAAAACAACATTGGAGTTGGATTCAGACCAAAATCACAACGTAGCTCTCTTCCTTGACATCCAGTGGAGCTATACCAATCAAAACCAGGTCTTTTCATTGCCTAGAACTCACTGTAAGTCTCCACGAACATTGCTCTGGACACAAAATTGTAAATCATTTTCTTTGCATCTTTTTGCCAATTTGATTGCATAATCTTGGTCCTTATCAAGTTTCTAACAAGTCTGCATCATTTAATTTTGTTTTCATGGCATGTAATTGTGTACCCGAATCTAGGGTTCATATGTGTTGTTTTTAGGCATTTTGTGTACAGGCAAAATCAAGGCGAATAGTGGTTACAGGGATGACCAGGAGGAAGAGACGAGTATGTTGGTACTCTTGGATTTCATTTACATGGCCTAGGGAGGATTTTTGAGACATCCCACAAAACTTCATGCAGATAAAAATCTGCAGGTAAATAACCAAGGTTGCGTTGAAGAAGGCGATGGCGTGTCCTTGTGCCATTGGTTTATTCGAATCGGTGGCGCGCTTTTTTTATTTTTCAGGCTTAGTGCGTTGTTTCACATATTATATTTACTCTTTATTCCATTAACAATAATGCAGTGTAGTTGGATTGGTGAGCGTGCGTTGCAAAACCCTTTGGGACCTGGGTTCGAATCCCAGGTCCCCCAAAACCTTATTGCAATTTTATTTCAGGCGTTCACATGCAGCACTTCAAGCAAGGAGTACCATATACCTCCAGATCTCAAAGGCTACATGGCTACCAAGGCAGATCCAATGGCTCAGGATGGAGACTCATCATAATCCCTGGTCAACAAGCACACATTGAATTTCAAAAGTCAAACAAGGCTGGATGAATTTGGGCTTGATCTTTGCCATTCAAACACATTCTTCAGGCCCAACACCCCCCTGAGTTTGTTTATATTTTATTTCTTTTCATTATTTTTCTATTTCTATTTTATTATTATTATTGTTTTTAACCAATTAACCAATTAACTTTCACTTCATAAAAAAATCAGAAACACAAAAAATATTTTTTATTAATTCCATTAATTTTATTTTTGTAAATAAACAATTAATTAATTAATTTAGTTTAAATAGGTTTAATTCTAATATCTTTTGCATTAAATTAAAATTAATTTAGAATTAGGATTTTTATTAACTTTTAATCATTTTCATTTTATCTCCTTAAATAGTAAAAAAAAAAATTCATTTAATTTAGACTTTTGTTTTAATTCAAAAAAATAACAAAATATGCTTTATTTAATAAAGGGTCAAAACCCTAGGATACTCCGATTCATTTTTTCTCGCGCGAATTATTTTTGATCAATATTGTAACTGTTTCGAGAATGTAATAGTTTTTAACTTAGGACTTTATTTATTTATTTATCGCTTTTATTTACTTTTCGCAATTTAATTTTCAAGGGTTTGTTTTTGGCGATGTAAATACCCGACACCTTGTAATAGTTTAGATTTATTTTCCGCAACCATTAACTGTTAGATGTTTGAATAATAGGCAATGCATGACAAGATCAACTTTTAACCTAAAATAAACAGTAGCTCACCATAACATGTACAAAGATAATATAACTGAAAAACAATACACTCGCACATGCACACTCTTAGGGTACACCTCACTTGGTTGCCTCGAACGTGGTCATTGAGTATAGGAAGTTTTAGAGGTCGCCCTCTTGTCCAAAGATCAAAGTTGCCTCGAAACGGTTACCTCAGATAAAAATGATCTAAGACATTAGGGTTACCACTAAGGCGTCCTAACATTGCTTTAGTGACCACACGTCCCTTAATCGAATTGACCCGAAAACTCCAACGATGATGCTACCTACTCCTCAATAGTGGGACAACATTGTCTAAAGGACATTTGCACAATTTAATTCCTTTTTGAGTAGGTAGATGTTCTTAAGTACTTGCTCTTTTTGAAAACAAAAAACAAAACTTTTCGCACTTACACCCATTTCAAAACAAAAACTCTTTTCAAACCTACGATCACAAAGAAAAGCAACTTTTGAAAACACAATGAGCAAGTACCTAAGAGCCCGTGGATAACCACTGATAGAAAGGGTGCTAACACATTCCCTTTATATAATCTACCTCCTGAACCCGAGAAACATCTCGAAAAAGGAATTTTTCTGTGCTTTTGTCCTTTCCTTGTTGGATAAAATAAAAGACAGTGGCGACTCTTGCTTACCGCGACATTTTTAAAAAACAAACGCAAACGCGAACCAACATTCCAAAACAGTCAGTTCTATTCTCACCAATCACAGAACTGGCGACTCTGCTGGGGAAAATTAATAAGTGAGGTGTACCTTAGGATTAGATCACTATATTTTCAATTGTATGACTTGTATGCTTTATCTTTGTGGGTTGTATCGGAGTTTTATAGATCCTAACCCGGATCTGGGGATACCCTTTAGGTAAGTAGCAATAAACTATGAGGGATCTGTACAGCATAGACCGATACAGATGAAGCAGTAGCTACATTAGTGTGGCACCTTGGTCTGTACCGATATCCCTTGTGTTGGAACGAGGAGAATATGGGTCTTCTAAGGAGTCATTAAGCACCAACTGACCTTAGAACCTTAAATTGACCAACTTGGACATAGAACAGTAGCAGTATGCTACACTCGTTGAGACTAAACTCTCGCGATGATTTCGGCCGCAAGAAAAGGTTGCTAAACTGGAATTATGACCGATTGAGGGTAGTCATAGATATTGAGATCCTCTAGAACCCGGTTACTATTTTTTAGGACAGGTCTTAACCAACTGAAACTGAAAGAGGGTAGTACCTAAGCTTCATGCCAGCCTGAAATCTAAGGGCTCTCAGTGTGACTTGTGTGCATTTACCATGTTTGCTTTTTGTGGATACTTGTGGTGTGCCTTTATCATGACATCATGACATCATAACATTACATACATTTTGCATAAGGACTAACCTATTTCAAAGACAAGAGGGTTTCATCTTTGATCTGTTTTGTAGGTCATCATGATGCCTATGCGTAGGAATACTATCTGGATCAACTTTGTCCAAGTACCTGCCCTGCTTAAAGATTTGGTTGTCAGGATTCTAGACACTACTTCCTTCATCAGAAGGCATGGTTCTCTTCTCAGTTTGGTCACCTTAAAATTAGACGAGCAAATGATGAGTGTCCTGGTCCAGTTTTATGATCCTCTATACCATTGCTTCACCTTTCAAGACTTCCAGCTGGTTCCTACCCTGGAAGAGTTCTCTGAGCTGCTTGGTATCTCTATTTTGGAGCAGACTCCATTTACTGGTTGGGAAAAGACTCTTAAGCCCGAAGAAATTGCTGCAGCCCTTCACTTGACCAAAGAAGAGGTAATGGCTAATTGGGAGACTAGAAGTCGAGCTAAGGGTTTTCTGACTATGTTTTTGGTCGACAAAGCTAATTACTTCTGGGACAGCTTAGACTTCAAGGCGTACGAGGACATTCTGGCTCTCTTGATTTATGGTCTGGCATTATTTCCGAATCCTGACACTTTTGTTGGTATTAATGCCATAAAGATTTTCATCTCTCAAAATCTGATACCCACTCTCTTGGGTGATATACTTCATCAGCTCTATGCTCGCACTGCCCGAAAGCGGGGAACTTTGATGTGTTATGTTCCTTTATTGTCGAGGTGGTTTATTTCGCACCTCCCTAAGTCCGTGCTGAAAAACAAAGAAGGAATGGGCTGGGCTTATAGGGTGATGTCTCTTTCTAATGATGACATTATCTGGACTCTCAAAGGTATGGATGAGGTGACTGTCATTGATCGCCGTGGAGAGTATCCTAATGTTCCATTGATCGGACTCCACGGAGGGATTTCTTACAACCCATGGTTAGCTCTACGTCAGTTTGGAAGAGCCAAAAGAGAAGGGCCTCATGAGATGTTGATGCCTCATATCATCTGATTTTCAGGGAGATAGCGACGAGCTGCGTCATAGATTCATAAGGGCTTGGGACAAAGTTCACCAATCTGACCCACATGAGTTGGGACCAAAGACTTCCCTGCCAATGGAGCCATATCTCAGATGGGTCCGCATCCGTGCCCAGAAGCTAGGTATGCCATATGAAGTTGTCAGGCCTATTACTCTTGAAGTTGCTGATAAGGAGGGGGTTCTTCCAACTATTCTCCACCCTTATATGCCCACTGATATTGGGACACTGAAGAGGTCTTGGATGCAGTTGAGGGATGAACGAGATTCCTACCGAGAGAGGTTCAATGAACAAGAGCAGAAGATCTAGAAGCTGACTAGGAAACTGGAGAATGAGCGGATCCTGAATGATTATGTCCGCACTGAGAAGAAGAGACCATGGGAGCATTGATGGACCTTTGATGATTTCTTTTACAGTTTTTATTTACTTTTCAGTATTTCCATTCTTGTAACGCCTAAGGGCAGTTTGTTGAACAACTTAAATTTTGAAGTTTAAATCTAATAAAGTGTGTTTCCTTTCTTGTTTACAAATTTGAATCTCGATTGTCTTTGAAATCATAAATCATACGCATTTCATCCCATGCACTCCATAAACATGTACCCTTTTTACAGGTCTCTTATCTTCTTCGCTGTTTATTCCAGCAATCACCATGTCTACTGAACCTTCAACTGAGCAAGCTATCAAGGCCCTACAGGCCCAGAATGCCCAGTTTCAAGAGTTGTTCATGAATCTAGCTAAGGTTCAGCAGGACCTGAAGACCTTGATTCTAAAAGAGAAGAAGAAGAAGAAGAAGAGGACCATCCTGTTCAATACTAGACGCGGGTTTGGAAACGGGCTGCATAATGAAGTTGATCTGACCACCTCATCTGGAGGGAAGGATAGTCCATAAGAAAGGAGGGCTCCTGGCCCTATGGTCTCCTACAACAAGACGGACTATGATGAAGAATAGTATCCTCCTGCTGAGGATAAGTACGAACAGCTGGAAGACCGTTTGAGCACTATGGAAATATAGAAGGTGCCCGGTCTGGACTTCGGAGATCTAGGTCTATCCTATGGGGTGGTGATTCCCCATAAATTCAAGGCACCTGCCTTTTCCAAGTATGACGGAGTTTCCTGTCCGAAGCTGCACCTTCGGTCATATGTGAGGAAGATCCAGCCTTACACTGTTGATAAGAACTTGTGGATGCATTTCTTTCAAGACAGTCTCTTAGGGACTCACCTTGAGTGGTTCTATCAGTTGGACGGAGCCATTATCCACAGGTGGGAAGATTTGACTACTGCATTCTATAGGCAGTATTAGTACAACTCCGACCTTGCTCCTACGCGTACCCAACTCCAGGGTATGTCAATAGGAACGGGTGAAAGATTTAAAGAGTATGCGCAAAAGTGGAGAGACCTTGCCGGAAGGGTGCAACCACCTTTGGCTGATCGTGAACTTGTTGACATCTTTTTGGGGACCCTGTCTGGTCCATTCTTTAATCATCTGATTGGAAGCTCTTCAGCTGGGTTTACAGATCTTATTTTGACTAGTGAGAGTATTGAAGCTCGTATTAAGGCTGGGAAGATACAGAAGGGTGCCTCATCGAGCACCGAGAAGAAGCCGTTTAAGAAAGAGTCTAGTGTTGTCTACAGTTCGAGAAGACAGAACAGACCTGAACACCGCCAAGCTGTCAATGCGGTTGTTATCTCAAAACCTGTTGGTGCTCCTCAACATCACAATCAACAAAAGGACGAGAGACCTTGAAGGCAATTCACTCGTCTCAGCATGACTTTGTCTCAGATTCTGCCACAGTTGCTGAAGACCAATCTGGTGACTCTAAAAGAAGCTCCGAATAATCCAAGTACCACATCACCAAAGTACAACCCTAATGCCTGCTGCGCTTTTCACTCTGATAGCCCGGGGCATAATACAGATGATTGTTGGGTTTTGAGGAACAGGGTGCAAGACCTAATTGATGTGAAGGAGATTGAGTTTGAGGCGCCCGAGAGGCCTAATGTTGTGACTGCTCCCATGCCCAAACATAGAGTAAATGCTGTAGAGGAAAACTTGTTTGTAGTTTCCGTGGATGATATTGTTACCCCTCTGATGACCGTCAAGAAGAACCTGTTGCTAGCCGGTTTATTTTCGGGTTGTGGCGAAGGTTGCCATATGTGTTCTGTTTTACCTACTGGTTGTCCATTTATGAAGTCAGGTATCCAAAACCTGATGGATAATAAGGATATCCTGTTTGAGAAGATTGCTGTTCCTTCCATTCCTACTGAAGAAGTTGCCATCATTACCATTTTCGACAATTCTTCTAAGGCTCCCTCGAGGAAGCCTGTTAGAATTACATCTGTTCCGAAGATCGCACCTGTAATCATCATTGTTCTGGGGCCCATCCCCTACACCTATGACAAAGCTGTCCCTTGGCACTATGGGGCAGATGTTTATGTTCTAGGAGTTAAGCAAGAGTTGGATGCTGATACCGGCGTCAACAACATTACCAGACCTGCTAAAGTCACCCGCAGCGGTAGACTTTTCTCACCTGATATTGCTCCACCAACTGCCCGAAGACCTGTTGTCATTACACCTGCAAGTGTGCCTAATGCCATTCCTGATCAAGTTCTTAGTCCTACCCCTATCGCCGAGTCATCTAACGCTCGGGGCAAAGGGATCACCACTAATGTGGCTGCCCAGACGGAGGCACCGAAGACCATTACTGTTGAAGCTTCCAAACAAGAGATGGAAGAGATTCTGAAGATTATTAAGAAGAGTGATTATAACGTAGTTGAGCAGCTGGGGCAAACCCCATCCAAGATTTCTATGTTGTCACTGCTGCTGTGTTCAGAGGCCCACGCTAAGGCTCTGATTACCTTCCTGAAAACTACCCATGTGCCACAAGAGACATCAGCTGATCAGTTTACCAACTGTGTGGCCAATTTGACTGCTGATAATGGTTTGGGTTTCTCCGACGCTGATTTGACTACTAAAGGGAAGAACCATAACGATGCCCTGCATGTCTCCATTGAATGCAGGGGCACTACTCTTGCATATGTATTGGTTGACACTGGTTCCTCATTGAACGTCTTGCCCAAAAAAGCTCTGGACCGGTTGGATTGTGAAGGGTTAGAGCTAAAGCCAAGTAACATCATTGTTAGGGCCTTTGAAGGGTCTAAAAGGATGGTGCATGGTGAAGTTGATTTTCCAATTAAAGTTGGTTCTCAGGTCTTCAATTCTACATTCTACTTGATGGACATTCGGCCATCCTATTCTTGTTTGTTGGGTCGTCCATGGATCCACAAAGCTGGAGTTGTGACCTCAACGCTCCACCAGAAGATGAAGTACCCGGTCAAAGGGAAGATTGTGACAGTTCAAGGGGAGGAAAAGTACATGGTCAGCCACCTCAACTCGTTCAGATACATAGAGATGGATGGGGAGTTCATTGAGACCCCATTTCAGCACTTTGAAGAGGTTCCTCAGACACTGGCATCAACTGAGACTGTGGTTGAAGATTCTCCTATGAAGATGGCTTCCTTAAAGGATTCCCGGTCTGTTATTGAGAAGGGCGAGTGTGCAAATTGGGGCTGACTTCCTGATTTCACTCAGAATACTAACAAGTTTGGTTTGGGTTTCACTGTAGAAGCTCAAAGGGCTGTTCATAGTGCAAGGATTGGAAGACCTCCTGTGTTCATCAATAACTCGGGGGTAAATTCCGTTGAAGATGATGGGGAAGAGTCTGAATTCGACAGCTGGATCTATCCTACGACCAACGGTGGACCAAGCAACTGGACAGCAAAGGACTTCATCCCTATTACTTTTGTTACCCAGTAATGAACTCTTTGTTTTGAACTTGTAACAGACAATGTTTTGAAACTTTATGGCCCGGTGTCTTACCCGGGGCACCGTGGCTTCATTTGTGAGGGCTTTTGTGTGTCATTTTCATATATCATTAATAAAAGCATTGGACGTTTCTTGCATTTCAAATTTTGCGCTCCTTGTTTTCTTTATCATATATTTCAAAAACAGCTATTTTACACACACTCACATATACAGGTCCACATCCACTCTGGATCTCACTGGTAACGACTCTGCTACTGCCAGTTACGACTTTGAAAATCCAATCAACTTAGCCAAAGACGAAGGTGAAGATGATTGCGAAGTGCCTGGTGAACTTGCAAGACTACTACTCCAGGAAGAGAGGGCCATTCAGCCACATGAAGAGCCGGTGGAAACGGTGAATCTGGGTACTGAAATAGACAAGAAGGAAGTCAAGATCGGTGCAAACTTGGAGCTTAGTGTGAAACAGCGGTTGATTCAGATGCTGCGTGATTATGTTGAGATCTTTGCCTGGTCTTACAAAGATATGCCTGGTTTAGATACTGACATTGTGGTTCATCGCCTGCCTACCAAGGAAGACTGCCCTCCGGTAAAACAGAAGGTTTGCCGTATGCGCCCAGAGATGTCCGAGAAAATCAAGGCTGAAGTTATGAAACAGTTTGATGCCGATTTCCTAGCAGTGACTTCTTACCCTCAGTGGGTTGCCAATGTGGTTCTGGTACCAAAGAAGGACGGTAAGGTTCGAGTGTGTGTTGACTACAGGGATTTGAACAGGGCCAGCCCTAAAGATGACTTCCCTCTACCCCACATCGACGTTCTGGTTGACAATACTGCTCAACACAAGGTATTATCTTTCATGGACGGTTTCTCCGGTTATAATCAAATTAAGATGGCTCCCGAGGATATGGAAAAGACCACTTTTGTCACTCAGTGGGGTACCTTTTTCTACAAGGTCATGCCTTTTGGGTTGAAAAATGCTGGGGCAACATATCAGCGTGCCATGGTTGCTTTGTTTCATGACATGATCCACCATGAGATTGAAGTTTACGTCGACGACATGATTGCGAGGTCCCAGACTAAGGAGGGGCACCTTGACCATCTACAAAAGCTGTTTGACAGGTTGAAGTTGTACAAGCTGAGATTGAACCCGAACAAGTGCACCTTCAGGGTAAGGTCTGGTAAGCTACTAGGTTTCGTCGTGAGTGACAAAGGTATTCAAGTGGACCCTGCCAAGGTGAAAGCCATACAAGAGATGCCAGCTCCCAAGACAGAGAAGGAGGTCAGAGGCTTTCTGGGACGACTGAACTACATTGCCTGATTCATCTCGCACCTAACTGCTACTTGTGAGCCAATCTTTAAACTGTTGAATAAAGATCAAGTGGTACGCTGGAATGATGAATGTCAGGCCGCTTTCGAAAGAATCAAAGAGTATATCCAAGAGCCACCCATTATGATGCCACCAGTTGAAGGGAGACCTCTGATCTTATACTTGACAGTACTTGACAACTCAATGGGGTGTGTGCTGGGGCAGCATGACCAGTCTGGCCGAAAAGAGCATGCTATTTATTACCTTAGCAAAAAGTTTACCGACTGTGAGACTCGATACTCACTGCTTGAGAAAACTTGCCGCGCTTTGGCATGGGCTGCTCGCCGGCTGAGACAGTATATGCTGACTCACACTACTCTATTGATCTCAAAAATGGATCCAATCAAGTATATCTTCGAAAGGCCTGCCCTGTCCGAAAGAATAGCAAGATGGCAGATGATTTTGACTGAGTATGACATCCAGTACACGACTCAAAAAGCAATCAAGGGAAGTGTATTGGGAGACCATTTGGCACATCAGGCAGTGGACGATTACCAGTCTATGAACTTTGAATTTCCAGACGAGAATATCATGGTAGTGACTAATTGTGAGATACCTGGACCGGATGAAGGACCTGAGGAAGGATCCCGATGGTCTATGTACTTTGATGGAGCTTCGAACACTTTGGGTAATGGTATTAGCGCCGTGATCATATCTCCTAAAGGCTCTCATACTCTGTTTACCGCCCGACTATGTTTCAACTGAACCAACAACATGGAGGAATATGAAGCATGCATCATGGGTCTTCGAGCAACAATTGACCTAAGGATTAAGTTTCTGAGTGTCTTCGGAGATTCCGCTCTCGTGATCAGTCATATCAAAGGCAAGTGGGATACGAAACACCCAAATCTTATTCCTTACAAGGAGTATGTGTTGACATTGCTTCCCCATTTTGAGGAGATAACCTTTGAACACTTCCCTAGAGAGGAGAATCAGTTGGCGGACGCGCTGGCTACGATGTCCTCTATGTTCAAAGTCAATTGGGACAACGAGGCTCCCCGGATCATTATTGAAAGATTGGACGAACCTACACATTGCTTTGATCTTGAGACTGAAGAGGTAACAGAAAAGCCCTGGTGTGATACGGTGGGAGAACTGACTTGAGGTTTTGCGTTTATTTTCGCAAATGTTTCGGTTGAGCAAGAGTCGCCACCGACTTTTTATTTTATCCTAAGGAAAGGTTTAAAAAGCACAGCAAAAACCTTTGAGATTTTTTCTTGGGTTCGGGGAGTAGATTATAGAAATGGAAGGTATTAGCACCCTTTCTATCCATGGTTATCCATGGGCTCTTAGTTACTTGCTTAGATCACTTGCCTTTTGTTTTCAATTGTTTGAAATGGTGCTTGTGTGTGTGTGAGTTTGAAAATGTTTTGAAAAGAAACCAATGTGGTGGCAACCTTTGTAATGATCCATGTGGGGATGTATACAAAGGTGTATATTTTTTGAAAAGGTTTTCATTTGTTTTTGAAAGTTGTTTTGAAAGTGTAGTGGTGTGTGATTTAGAAAATAGGCAAGTGTTTTGTTTTGCAAGTTTGATTCAAGTAACTAAGAGGTTATCTACTCCTTAAATTTCTCAAAAGATTATTGCTATGCTTTAACCCTTTTAACAAGTTTGTTCCACCATTGTATTTGGTGGACAATCTCATGTTAGGATGTGAAAGGGACGGGCGCGGGTCATCGTTTAGACCATAATTGCAATGGTGCCAAATATCTTTGGGCATTTTCTTTAAGGGACTTGATCATTTGCTTTGGAAGTATTTTGAAAATGTTATCGAGGGACTATGATCATTCAATTTGTTTGTTTTGCCCAAAGAGACCTAACATGCAATATGGCCCATTTTGAAAGGCAACAAGTAGAGTACCCTAGGGGGTGCAAGTGTGATTTGTGTGTCCATTTTCATGCTTGTTTGTCTTGAGATTATGTCATAACTATTTTTGTCGTTTTTCGCATACAAACCCTAATTCTAACATGGCATAATTAGAAAGCAATAAAGCGCGAAAATAAATTTACTAGCTATTACAAAACCAAATATGGGAAGGGGGGTACAAATGTCCAAATGGGGATTTTGACAAGTAATGTAGACCTAAAACTATTACATCAATATTGAAATTATACAATTTAATTAATGTACAATAATTAAATAAAAATGGAATAAAATATGCAAGATGCAAAAATGTTTTGTATATGTATGAAAGAAAAGTAAGAAAATAAAAGGCATTATTTTTTGGAGTATTTTGAATTTAGGGCAAAACCCTAATTTTTATTAAATGAAATGTATTATTATTTAATTTAATACAAATATTTATTTATTAGGTACAAAAATAAAAATAAAATGAAGTATATTATAAAAAGTATTTTTATATCAAATATTAATAAAAATGAAAAAATATAGATATTTTTGTATTCTAACCTAAATATATTAATAAATATATACATATATATATTAAGTTCTAAATATGCATTATATATAAAAATAATATATATTTAATATTTAATAAAAAAGTATTTTTTTTATGTGAAATATTTTCAGAAGGTAAACAAAAATAAAAATGTATATAAATGCATTTACACAATTTTTAGTATTTTAAACAAAATATATATATTTATTTATTTGTGTATAAACTAAAAGAAAACTATATAAATGCCTAATAAAATAAAAAATGGTGAGAAAAAATATTTTTATATTTTTTAATGTCATGAGAAAAAATAAATAAGTCAACCAAAAAAGAAAAAAATCAAAAAGTCAAAGAAATAAACAAAATGGGCTCAGGGGGTTCAAAAGTAATTATGTGGTGCAAAAAGAAAAGTCAACACAGGCCCAGCCCATGAAGACCTTTCTTCAACCTCCAGCCTTCTGTTTGAACAAAAACGCGCGCCACTTTCCTCCATTGCTAAGTCCTGATTCCTTGAGTTTTAGCAAAAACTTCCAACATCAAAACTGTTAAGCATCTTCCCACGAATTCACACATATAAAAAACATGTTTTAATTTTCAGAAATGAGAGAGAATTTCTTCTCTCCCAATTCTTAACCTAATTTTTGTTCAAAGTTCAGACATCAAATTCTTGCAACACACATAATATAAATAAAATCTAATTATATGGGCATGTTCAGGGCAATGATTATGACATCTTCTCTTCACAAACCTAAAGCTAACAATGCCTAATAAGAGAGATACGATTTCGAAAACTCACCTGTTCAGTTGAAGTTCTAACTGGAAATGTAGGAACTTTCAGTGCAAGGTGATGATTGGAAAAGCTTCCTTGAGGTCCAGGGATGCTATTCCAATGTTTACTTTGTCTTGAAAGCTTCTGAATCGAGCTAGAGAACCTCACCTGCAAGTCAGAAAATTAAAAATGGTGAAGTGGCTTGGAGGTGTTACAGATCGTGCTTCAAGGCATGGTTAGCTTGCATAAGTACTAGGGAATGTGTGTGAACTGGTTTTGGCAAAAGAACTTGAGGGAAATAGGAGTTGGCAATCAAACTGCAGAGACAACTCAGTTTTTGCAGTTTGATGGTGTTTTTTGGTTTGGTGATGTTTTGGAGGTCAATGGCTCGTGCAAAAGCTTGGTTATGATATGTGTAATGTGTTTGATAACTTTGTTCTTGTGTTTGTAAGTTGGTTTCTGAGTTGGTACAAGTTATGCACTTTTCTTGAATTTGAAGCAACAAAATGCAAGTTGGTGTTTTAGGTCAGTAGGGGACCTCTAATCCTGCTGCAAAGCTTCTCTTGATCAGAGTAATTTGTTCATAATCTTGTGCCAATCAGATTTGCAATGTACTTGTTGGATTTTCAATTTGACATAAAGTGAACTTTTGCAAAAACGGATAGTTTACTTTTTCCAAATTGGGATTAATCCTCTAGACAATGCTTGAACTCAAAGAACTTGGTCTTGGCACAAAGAATATGCATTAAATTTATGAGTGTAACTTGGTTTAAGGACCTGTAATCAAAGGCATGCTGGTTTTGAGAAGTTTGCATAACTTATGAACATGAAAAATGGCCAAATCAAAAGTGAGTTTTTGCTATATTGTGAAATTCGATTCTCCCTAACCATGAGGTTGTTTAATAAGTTCTTGGACATTTTGGAAAGCTTGGAATGTGTACTACAATCCATCTTTGAAATGCAAATTGAAATTCCAAGTGGAAGTGTATTAAAAATGGCCTTGAAGTGGGGTAGAAAAACTTGTCAAAATAGGTCAAAAATTCACTAAGTTAAGAATGGTTTAGTGCCCTTATTCAAAAATTTGTAACTTGAGATACAAGCTTCAAATGAGAAAACTTTGTGAATCAAAGTTGTAGATTATGCAACAAGCTACAACTTTCATGTTTTGACTTTTGTTTGAATCCAAATGAATCATGGTGGAAAAGTTGGGCAAAGTTGGGAAAAAATTAGGGTTTTTCATAACTTAGAAAAATTCTAAGTTATGAAAAATTCCATTTCAAACCCTAATTTGCAATTTGTGATTTCTTGGTGAACAAATTTCATGATTTGGCAAGTTTTGATGAAAAATGAATCTTGACTCTTGATTTTGACCAAAAAGTCAAAGTTTGACTTTTCAGTATACAGTCAAAATTGATCAATTGACTGGGAAATTCAACTGTCAATCTTGTGCATTTGGGATCTTTTGAGCTTGTTGATCATGTCAAGACAATTCCATGGGGTCCTTGAGTCCATATGTGAGCTTGGTTTGTCATTGGCTAGGTCAAACAGTCAAAAATTACCCTTGTGCAGTCAAAACCCTAAAAATGACCATTTTGCCCTTCTGGTGATCTGATCAAATTTCTTGTGGAATTGTGATCCAAATTTGATCAAATGGTCCATATGAGTTCATAATGCTGATGTGGGTCAATTTTCATGAGATTTGACTGTCAATTGGCCACAGTTGACTTTTTCCCCAATACAGCTGATTTCTTAGGTCATCTGTCCAATTGACTGGGCAAAACTTGGAATCAAGACTTGAAACTTAGTATGGATAAACTTGGGAGTCCAATATGAAGCATGAAAGTCATCTTAGGCATTTTAGGTCAAAACATCTTTGTTCAAACACAAACCCTAATTTGGGTTAACAGTGCAAGGAGAAGTCTTGAGCAGAGGAAACCCTAACTGGATCTTGATCTTCAAAGGTCTTGTGATGAGAAAATGTTGAGGAAATGGGAGGGAAAATTTTGGGGTACAACAGTTGCCCCTGTTCAATCTTCTTGGACCTGAAGAGTTAGATTGGCAAGTTTGCCTTTCGTGACTCGAGGGTAAAAGGAGATTGGACACTAGAGTGCCCGGAAATTTGCACTCGCATGTTGGAGTCTCAACAATGTGATGTCGGGAATGGGCTTACAGATGCCATTTGGAGAGATGGTGGATAGGGAGATGGGCTTATAGATTCCATCTGGAGATGTGACAGAACCTTGTCGGGAATGGGCTTATAGATGCCGTTTGGAAGTGTTGATCGCATAAGAAATTCCTTAGCGAGAACTTGTGTTTTTTGAGAAAGACAGATGTTTTCCTGGCTTGTTACAGGTGTTTGATCTTCAATCTTCTTATGCAGATATGCCCTGGCTAGATACAGGTATCGAATCTACAATCGGTTGCTCACAGATGTGCCCTGGCTGGATACAGGAGTCGAATCTGGAAATAGTCGTCAACAGATATGCCCTGGCTGGATACAGGAATCGAATCTTCGAACTCTTCAGACGTGCCCTGGCTAGATACAGGAATCGAGTCTGGAAATGTGGTCAACAGATATGCCCTGGCTGGATACAGGAATCGAATCTGGAAATGTTGTTAATAGATAGATGTGCCCTGGCTGGATACAGGAATCGAATCTGGAAATTTTGTTAACAGATAGATGTGCCCTGGCTGGATACAGGAATCGAATCTGGAAATGTTGTTAACAGATAGATGTGCCCTGGCTGGATACAGGAATCGAATCTGGAAATGTTGTTAACAGATAGATGTGCCCTGGCTGGATACAGGAATCGAATCTGGAAATGTTGTTAACAGATAGATGTGCCCTGGCTGGATACAGGAATCGAATCTTCGAACTCTTCAGACGTGCCCTGGCTAGATACAGGAATCGAGTCTGGAAACTGATCACTCTCAGATGTGCCCTGGCTAGATACAGGTATCGAATCTGGAATAGTGACAGTTGAAGGTAGTTGTCTTTGGGATTGTCTTTTCCCTGAAAAGGAAAAAACATAAGTTGTATGCAATGTCATGATGTATGATATGCATGATGTCATGATGTTCAACATGAGATAGTGTTGTATGCACTTTATCATGTATGTAAGCAAGATGTATGAAAATGTGAAATGTTTATAAATGTATTTTCGTCTTAGGAAAATAAATCCTTGACGACCGGCCGAGGAATTGCTCTGTGGAAGAGATACTTTGCCAAAGTTTTGATGAGAGGCCTGCTGAGGACTTCAATGATGAACTCCGCTGGGGATAATGATGATAAACTCCACTGGGGAAAGTACAGCTGAATCTTGTTTTACTTTGCGGGGAGTTGGGATGATTTGGTCACATTCTTCAGTCGAACCTACCTTGGCACCTTGGCAGGCAAAGCAACCAGACTGCATCAGACAACTTCATATTGCCCCTGTTTCTGATGTCACCTGTAATTAATCTTTCGTTTCATATGCAAATATTTATGAGTCAGCAATTTTAATGTCAAATGCATATATCAAAAATGAACATTGGACGTTTTTCGCAAAACAAAACAGAAAAAGGAAAAACAATGGCAATTTATATGGACAAGTGAATTTGTATTGATTTGAACTTTGCCTGTGAATAGGCGTTTTTTGTACAAGAGGCTGACATCCTAGTAAGAGGGCGCCACCAAATAACATAGAGTTTACAATTTTGAAAAGAAAACAAAACAGCTATGTGAACAATCCCACTGGGTTCCAACTCTGCTATCGCCTTTATGTCTCCAAGCGTCTCATCGCTTTGCTGCCTAGTTGAAGATGAAGCTAATTGGTCGATGCCGAAGTCTGAGCCAGATAGTTGATGCCGAATTCCGGATGCGAAGTGATCCAACGAGACATAGTGTTACGCTTTATCCCTAACTTTTGCCTGGACCGCCCTTTCGGGTTTTCAGTCCACCGGGATACCCATTTTTGCCCAAGCCGCCTTTTCAGGTTTTCGACTTGCCGGGTGTACAATTTTTATTCATTTCATCCCTTATTTTTGCCCGAACCCTTTTGGTTCGCCGGGAAGCCCTTATTTTTGCCTAGGTATGTCAACCTAGCGGGTCTTTTATTTATGCGTAGTATTTTTTCACTATGTCTGCATTGGCGGGGTGAGGAAGGTCGTCACCATCCATGGTGGTTAGGATCATGGCTCCTCCTGAGAACACATGCTTAACCACAAATGGCCCTTCGTATGTAGGGGTCCATTTGCCCCGGGGATCACTTTGAGGAAGGATGATGCGTTTGATTACCAGGTCCCCAACTTGATACTCTTGTGGTTTGACTTTCTTGTTAAATGCCCTGATCATCCGTTTTTGATATGTTTGACCATGACAGATAGCAGTGAGCCTCTTTTCGTCAATTAGATTTAATTGATCAAGTCGAGTCTGGATCCAGTCATCTTCACTCAAGTCTGCATCCTTCATTATCCGGAGAGAGGGTATCTGAACTTCAATTGGCAAGACTGCCTCCATGCCATAAACCAAAGAGAAAGGAGTTGCCCCGGTTGACGTCCTTGCTGAGGTACGGTACCCATGAAGAGCGAATGGTAACATCTCGTGCCAATCTTTATAGGTCACTGTCATCTTCTGCACAATTTTCTTGATATTTTTATTAGCTGCCTCTACAGCCCCATTCATCTTCGGCCGGTAGGGAGAAGAATTGTGGTGCTGTATCTTGAATTGTTCATAGAGTTTAGTGATCATCTTGTTATTGAGATTGGTACCATTGTCCGTAATGATTCTTTCCGGGACACCGTACCGATAGATCAGATTATGCCGGATGAAACGTGCCACGACGCTCTTGGTTACTGTGGCGTAGGAAGCTGCCTCAACCCACTTCGTGAAATAATCGATGGCCACCAAGATGAAGCGATGCCCATTGGATGCCGTTGGTCGGATCTCACCGATCATATCAATGCCCCACATTGCAAAAGGCCAAGGTGTCGTCAGGATGTTCAGAGGAACCGGCGGAATGTGCACCTTGTCAGCATAGATCTGGCACTTGTGACAAGTTCGAGAGTGTTGGTAACAATCAGCTTCCATTGTGGACCAGAAATATCCTGCCCGAAGGATTTTCTTAGCCATGGTGTGCCCACTGGAATGCGTTCCGAATGTACCTTCATGCAGTTCTATCATGATTTTCTCTGCTTCAACCTCATCCACACAACGTAGTAGAGTCGAATCATGATTCCGTTTGTAGAGAATGCCGTTGCTGAGGAAGAATTTTGCCGCAAACCTCCTCATGAACTTCTTGTCATTGACAGATGCACCTTCAGGGTATTCCTGAGCTTCCAAGTACCTCTTCACCTCATGATACCAAGGTTTTTCAGTCACCTTCTCGGCCTCGAGATCGCAGCAGTATGCCGGTTCATCCAACTTCCAGATAATGATCCGGGGAGCCTCATTGTCCCATTTAACTTTGAACATTGAAGACATCGTAGCTAGTGCGTCCGCTAGCTGATTCTCCTCTCTTGGGAAGTGCTCAAAAGTTATCTCCTCAAAGTGGGGAAGCAAAGTCAACACATACTCCTTGTAAGGAATAAGATTTGGGTGTTTCGTATCCCACTCGCCTTTGATCTGATTGATCACGAGAGCGGAATCTCCGAAGACACTTAGAAACTTGATCCTTAAGTCAATTGCAGCTTGAAGACCCACGATACATGCTTCATACTCCGCCATGTTGTTGGTGCAGTTGAAACATAATCGGGCGGTGAGTGGAGTATGAGTTCCTTTGGGGGATATGATTACAGCGCCGACGCCGTTACCCAAAGCATTGGAGGCTCCGTCAAAATGCATAGACCATCGGGATCCTTCCTCAGGTCCTTCATCCGGTCCAGGTACTTCACAGTCAGTTACCACCATGATCTCTTCGTCCGGAAAGTCAAAGTTCAATGATTGGTAATCATCCACAGGTTGGTGTGCCAAATGATCTGCCAGTACACTTCCCTTAATAGCTTTCTGAGTTGTATACTGGATATCATACTCTGTCAAGATCATTTGCCATCTCGCTATTCTCCCAGACAGGGCAGGCTTTTCAAATATGTACTTGATGGGATCCACCTTTGAAATCAACAAGGTAGTGTGAGTCAGCATATACTGTCTCAGCCGGCGAGCAGCCCATACAAGAGCGCAACAAGTTTTCTCAAGCAGTGAGTAACGAGACTCACAGTCAGTAAACTTTTTGCTCAAGTAATAAATAGCGTGCTCTTTTCGGCCAGACTCGTCATGCTGCCCCAGCACACACCCCATTGAGTTGTCAAGTACTGTCAAGTATAGTATCAGAGGTCTTCCTTCCACCGGTGGCATAAGAATGGGTGGCTCTTGGAGATATTCCTTTATCTTTTCAAAGGCGGCCTGACATTCATCGTTCCAGCGTACTACTTGATCTTTCTTCAGTAATTTGAAGATTGGCTCACAAGTAGCAGTCAGATGTGAGATGAAACGGGCAATGTAATTCAGTCGTCCCAGGAAGCCTCTGACTTCTTTCTCTGTCTTTGGAGTCGGCATCTCTTGAATGGCTTTAACCTTGGCAGGGTCCACCTGGATACCTTTATCACTTACAATGAAACCTAGCAATTTTCCGGACCTCACCCCAAAGGTGCATTTGTTGGGATTCAACCTCAGCTTGTATAACTTGAGTCGGTCAAACAACTTCCTCAGATGGTCAAGGTGCTCCTCCTCAGTTTGAGACCTCGCAATCATGTCATCAACGTATACCTCAATCTCATGATGGATCATATCATGAAATAAAGCCACCATGGCACGTTGATAGGTTGCCCCAACATTTTTCAATCCGAACGGCATGACCTTATAACAGAAGGTGCCCCACTGAGTCACAAAGGTAGTCTTCTCCATATCCTCTGGAGCCATCTTGATCTGATTATACCCTGAAAAACCATCCATGAAGGAGAAAACCTTGTGTTGAGCGGTGTTGTCAACAAGAACGTCGATGTGAGGTAAGGGGAAATCATCCTTGGGGCTTGCCCTATTCAAATCCCTATAGTCGACACACATTCTGACTTTACCATCCTTCTTTGGCACTGGCACCACATTGGCAACCCACTGCGGGTAAGAAGTCACTGCGAGAAATCCGGCATCGAATTGCTTCATAACTTCGGCTTTGATCTTTTCAGACATCTCTGGGCGCATACGTCGGACCTTTTGCTTTACCGGAGGGCAATCTTCCTTGGTTGGCAGGTGATGAACTACAATGTCGGCATCCAAACCAGGCATGTCTTCATAGGACCAAGCAAATATCTCCATGTAATCCTGTAGCATCTGGATCAATCGTTGCTTCACGCTGAGCTCTAGATTAGCCCCAATCTTGACCTCTTTCCTATCTGTCTCAGTACCCAGGTTGATCGTTTCTACCGGCTCTTCATGTGGTTGAATAGCCCTCTCTTCCTGGAGTAGCAGTCTTGCGAGCTCACCAGGCACTTCGCAATCATCTTCACCTTCGTCTTCGGCCAAGTTGATCGGATTCTTGAAGTCATAACTGGCGGTAGCAGAGCTGTTACCAGTGAGATCCAGAGTGGATTGAAACCTGTATAAGTGAGTGTGTGTAAATATAGCTGTTTTGCAATATATGTATAACACAGAAAGAAAAAGAGCACAAAATTTGAAATGCAACAAACGTCCAATGTTTTGATTGATGATATATGGAAATGTCATACAAAAAGCCCTCACAAATGGAGCTACGATGCCCCGGGTAGGACACCGAGCCAACAAAGTTTTAACATATTGTTTGTTACAAATTGGAAATCAAAAGAATTAATTACTGCGTGACAAATGTGATAGGCGTAAAATCCTTTGCCGTCCAGTTGCTTGGTCCGTTGCTGGTAGTCGGGTAGATCCAACTGTCAAACTCTGCTTCCTCTACATCCTCCTCAATAGCGTTCACCCTTGGGTTGGAGATAAACACTGGAGCCTTTCTGATGTTGTCCTTGTGCACAGCCCTCTGAGCCTCTGCAGTAAAGCCCAGTCCAAATTTGTCAGTTTTCTGTGTAAAGTCAGGAAGCCTGCCCCAGTTAGTACATTCACCTCTCTGAACCACAGCCCGGGCATCCTTTAGGGAAGCCATCTTCAAAGGAACATTCTCTTCGACTGCTGTTTCTGCTGCTACTGAAATTGGAAGCACCTCCTCGAAATGCTGAAAGGGGGTTTCAATAAACTCCCCGTCCATCTCAATGTATCTGAAGGAATTCAAATGGCTCACCATATACTCCTCTTCTCCTTGCACAGTGACGATCTTCCCTCTGACAGGGTACTTCAGCTTCTGGTGCAAGGTAGAGGTCACTGCCCCAGCTTTATGGATCCAAGGTCGACCCAGTAGACAAGAGTACGATGGACGTATATCCATCACATAAAAAGTAGAGTCAAACACCTGAGAGCCCACACGAATAGGGATGTCAACCTCTCCATGAACCATCCTTTTTGAACCGTCAAAGGCCCTGACGATGATATTGCTGGGCTTCAGTTCCAGGCCTTCACAATCTAAACGGTCTAAAGCCTTTTTTGGTAGAACATTCAAAGAAGAACCAGTATCCACCAATACATGCGCCAGAGTAGTGCCCCTGCATTCGATAGAGACATGCAGGGCATCATTGTGGTCTCTTCCCTTCGCAGTCAGGTCAGCATCTGAGAAACCCAAGCCATTGTCTGCTGTCAGATTTGCTACGCAATCAGTGAACTGGACTGCAGATGTCTCCTGTGGCACATGGGCAGTCTTGAGAAATGAGATCAAGGCCTTAGCATGGTCCTCGGAGCATAGCAATAAGGAGAGCATGGAGATCTTGGAGGGCGTATGCCCCAGCTGCTCGACAACATTGAAATCACTCTTCTTTATTATTTTCAGGATTTCCTCCATTTCTTGTTGGGAGGCCTCAGCATTTATAGGTATTGGTGCCTCCATCCGGGCAGGCTCCTCTTCAATCCCTTTGCCCCGAGCATTAGATGACTCGGCAGCAGGGGAAACAACTTGATCAGCAACAGGACCAGGTACACTTGTAGGTGTTATAAGGAGGGGTCTTCGAGTAGCGGGCGGTGCAATGTCAGGCGAGAAGAGCCTGCCACTGCGGGTGACCTTGGCGGGACCAGTGATATTGCAGATACTGGCGCTAGTGTTGAATTCTTGTTTGATTCCATTCACATATACGTCTTCCCCATAATGCCAGGGGACAACTTTATCAGACACGTAGGGGAGAGGCCCCAGAACAGTAATAATCACAGGTACAACAGTCATGATTTGAACAGGCTTCTTCGGGAGAGCCTTGATTGGATTATTGAAGATGGTAACCACAGAAACTTCTTTTACCGGAACCAACTGAACAACAGACTTCTTAAACAGAATCTCCTTGCTATCCATTAGGCTTTGGATGCCTAACTTCAGCAAGGGACAACCAGATAGGGAAACAGCACAGAACAGGCAACCTTCACTGCAACCCGGAAATAAACCGGCCAGCAGTAGGTTCTTCTTGACAGTCTTCAGAGGGGTAGCTAGATCATCCACAGAAACAGCGTAAACATCTTCATCAACCGCATTTACTCCATGCTGGGGCATAGGAGCAGTTACAACATTCGGCCTCTCAGGCGCTTCAAACTGTATCTCTTTTGCGTCAATAAGGTCTTGCACCTTATTCCTTAATGCCCAACAGTCATCAGTGGAATGCCCCGGGCTATCAGAATGGTACGCACAGCGGGCATTTGGGTTGTATTTAGGAGATGCAGTGTTGACGACCTTAGGAGCTTCTTTGAGGGTCACCAAGTTGGTTGATAACAGTTGGGGTAAAATTTGAGATAAGGTCATACTCAGCCGAGTATACTGCCTCTTGGGTCTTTCACTTCTTTGTTGATTGTACTGCTGAGGAGCAGCAACAGGTTTTGAGATGACCAAAGCGTTGACGGCTTGGCGATTTTCGGGCTTGACTTGTCTTCTAGGACCATAGACGGCACTTGCTTCTTTCTTAAACGGCCTCTTCTCAGTACTTGTAGAGGCAGCCTTTTGTATCCTGCCTGACCTGATGCCAGCTTCAATTCTTTCTCCCGTTAGAATCAAATCCGTAAACCCAGCGGAGGAGTTACCAACCAAATGATTGAAAAATGGACCAGATAAAGTCCCTAGGAACATATCAACCAGCTCACGATCAGTTAATGGAGGCTGCACCCTGCCAGCCAAATCTCTCCATTTTTGTGCGTACTCTTTGAACCCTTCACCCGTTCCTAGAGACATACCCTGAAGTTGGGTACGCGTAGGAGCGAGATCAGAATTGTATTGGTATTGTCTGTAGAATGTGGTTGCCAAATCTTCCCAGTGTCGGATACTAGTTCCATCTAATTGGTAGAACCATTCAAGCTGTGACCCCGAGAGGCTATCTTGGAAGAAGTGAATCCAGAGGTTCTTATCCGCCGTGTAAGGTTGGATCTTCCTTACGTACGACCTCAGATGCAGCTTTGGGCAGGAGACCCCATCATACTTGGCGAAGGCAGGCGCCTTAAACTTGTGTGGAATTACTACTCCAGAAGATAACCCCAGATCTCCGAAATCCAGTCCCGGCACATTCTGAATTTCCATGGCGCTCAAGCGGTCCTCCAATTGCTTGTATCTGTCAGCAGCAGGTGGGTATTGTTCGTCATTGTAGTCCGTCTCGTTGTCGGAGACTGCGGGACTAGGAGCTCCTCCCCCTTGGGGACTGTTTTTCTCAGCAGAGGAAGTAGTTGGTTCAGCTTCATTATGGAGTGTGTTCCCAAATCTGCGTCCGGTGTTGAACAACGCAGTCCTCTTTTTCTTCTTCTTCTTCAGGAGTAAAGTCTTCAACTCTTGCTGACCTTGGGCTAGGCTTAGGACCATCTCTTGAAACTGGGCACTTTGGGCCTGTAGGGCTTTGATTGCTTGCTCACTGGAGGAGTCTGGATTCATGATGACTGTTCAAAATAAACAGCGAAGGAGATTAAGCAACCTGTGAAATAGGGTACCTGCTATGCATATGGTGCAATGGAATGCGTATGTTTTATGTTTTCAAAGACAAACAAGATTCAACTTTGTAGACAAAAAGGAAACACACTTCATTAGATTAAAATTTTCAATTTGTTCAACAATTTGACCTTAGGCATTACAGGAATGAAAAATACTGGAAAGGAAATAAAACTATAAAAGGAAATATCCAAAGCTCATCAATGCTCCCATGGCCTCCTCTTCTCAGTGCTGATGTAGTTGTTCAGGACCCGCTCTTCCTCCAATTGCTTAGTCAGCTTCTGGATATTCCGTTCTTGTTCGTTGAACTTCTCCCGATAGAAATCCCGCTCTTCCTTTAGCTGCGCCCAAGATCTTTTCATTGTGTCAAAATCAGTAGGTATCTGAGGAGGGAGGACAGTTGGAGGAATCCCATCTTCATCAGGAGATTCAAGAATGAGAGGTCTAACAGCTTCGTACGGCATACCTAACCTCTGAGCACGGATGCGGACCCACTTGCAATAGGGTTCCATTGGTAGAGAAGTCTTTGGTCCCAACTCATGTGGGTCAGCTTTGTGAATTCTGTCCCAAGCTCTAATGAATCCATGGCGTAGTTTGTTACTGTCTGCCTGAAACTCAAAATGGAAGTGAGGAACCAGCATTTCATGAGGCCCATCTCTTCTGGCTCTTCCAAACTGACGGAGAGCTAAGCATGGATTGTAAGAGATTCCTCCTTGGATACCAATCAACGGGACATTAGGGTATTCTCCGCAACGGTCAATAACAGCTACCTCATCCAAACCTCTGAGAGTCCAGGTGATGTCATCATTAGTGAGAGACATTAACCTCCGAGCCCAACCTTTTCCTTCTTCATTCTTCAGCACGAACTTAGGAAGGTGCGAAATAAACCACCTTACTAGCAAAGGAGCACAACACCACGGAGTTCCCCGTTTTCGAGCAGTACGAGCATAGAGTTGTTGTAGAATATCACCCAAAAGAGTGGGTACCGGATTCCGAGACATGAATATCCTTATGACATGGATACTGATAAAGGTGTCAGGATTGGGAAACAATACCAGACCATAGATCAAAAGAGCCAGAATATCCTCGTACGCCTTGAAGTCCAAGTCATTCCAGAAATCATTAGCCTTGCCAACCAGAAATTTGACCAAAAAGCCCTTTACCCCATTTCTAGTTTCCCAGTTTGCTAATACCTCTTCTTTGGTCAAGGGGAGAATTGCAGCAATCTCTTCAGGCCTAGGAGTCTTTTCCAAACCAGTGAATGGAGTTTGTTCCGAAACAGGGATCCCAAGCAAATAAGATAATTCTTCCAGGGTAGGAACCAGCTGGAAGTCTTGAAAGGTGAAACAATGATATAGAGGGTCATAAAACTGGGTCAGAACACTTATCAGTTGTTGGTCCCAGTTTGCAGTGACCAAGCCAAGGAGAGAACCATGTCTGTTGATGAAGGAAGAAGTGTTTGGAATCCTCCCAACCAAATCCTTGAGTAAAACTGGTGGTTGAACAAAGTTGAGCCGGACAGTATTCCTACGCACGGGCATCATGATGTCCTACAAAACAGAGCAAAGATGAAACTCTTTTGTCTTTGAAATGGGTTAGTCCTTTATACAGGATGCATGCAATGGTATGATGGCATGATGCTATGATGAAACACACCACAAGTATTCACACAGGCAAAAATGATAAGGCACACAAGTCACACAAGACACCCTTAGGTTTCAGGCCAACATGAGTTTCAGGTATTACCCTCTTTTGGTTTTGTTGGTTAAAACCTGTCCTATCAAAAGTAACCGGGTTCTAGAGGATCTCAAATCATTGGCTACCCTCAATCGGTCATAACTCCAGCATCGCAATCTTTTCTCGCAGCCAGAACCATCTCGAGAGTTTAGCCTCAATGAGTGTAGCATACTGCTACTGTCCTAATAGCCAAGTTGGTCAATTTAGGGTTCTAAGGTTGGTTAGTGTTTAATGACTCCTTAGAAGACCTATATTCTCCCCGTTGCAAAACAGGGGATATAGGTACAGACTAAGATGCCACACCAACATAGCCACTGCTTCACCCATGTCGGTCTACGCCGGACAGGTCCCTCGCAGATTATGCTACCTAAAAAGGGTATTTCCCAGATCCAGGTTAGGATCTATGAAACTCCGATGCAAAGCCCACAAATATAAAAGCAAACAAAGCAAACAATTGAAAACAAAGGTGATCTAATCCCTAAGGTTAATCCACTTTTAAGATAAGTCCCCAGCAGAGTCGCCAATTCTGTGATACGGTGGGAGAACTGACTTGAGGTTTTGCGTTTATTTTCGCAAATGTTTCGGTTGAGCAAGAGTCGCCACCGACTTTTTATTTTATCCTAAGGAAAGGTTTAAAAAGCACAGCAAAAACCTTTGAGATTTTTTCTTGGGTTCGGGGAGTAGATTATAGAAAGGGAAGGTATTAGCACCCTTTCTATCCATGGTTATCCATGGGCTCTTAGTTACTTGCTTAGATCACTTGCCTTTTGTTTTCAATTGTTTGAAATGGTGCTTGTGTGTGTGTGGGTTTGAAAATGTTTTGAAAAGAAACCAATGTGGTGGAAACCTTTGTAATGATCCATGTGGGGATGTATACAAAGGTGTATATTTTTTGAAAAGGTTTTCATTTGTTTTTGAAAGTTGTTTTGAAAGTGTAGTGGTGTGTGATTTAGAAAATAGGCAAGTGTTTTGTTTAGCAAGTTTGATTCAAGTAACTAAGAGGTTATCTACTCCTTAAATTTCTCAAAAGATTATTGCTATGCTTTAACCCTTTTAACAAGTTTGTTCCACCATTGTATTTGGTGGACAATCTCATGTTAGGATGTGAAAGGGACGGGCGCGGGTTATCGTTTAGACCATAATTGCAATGGTGCCAAATATCTTTGGGCATTTTCTTTAAGGGACTTGATCATTTGCTTTGGAAGTATTTTGAAAATGTTATCGAGGGACTATGATCATTCAATTTGTTTGTTTTGCCCAAAGAGACCTAACATGCAATATGGCCCATTTTGAAAGGCAACAAGTAGAGTACCCTAGGGGGTGCAAGTGTGATTTGTGTGTCCATTTTCATGCTTGTTTGTCTTGAGATTAGGTCATAACTATTTTTGTCGTTTTTCGCATACAAACCCTAATTCTAACATGGCATAATTAGAAAGCAATAAAGCGCGAAAATAAATTTACTAGCTATTACAAAACCAAATATGGGAAGGGGGGTACAAATGTCCAAATGGGGATTTTGACAAGTAATGTAGACCTAAAACTATTACATCAATATTGAAATTATACAATTTAATTAATGTACAATAATTAAATAAAAATGGAATAAAATATACAAGATGCAAAAATGTTTTGTATATGTATGAAAGAAAAGTAAGAAAATAAAAGGCATTATTTTTTGGAGTATTTTGAATTTAGGGCAAAACCCTAATTTTTATTAAATGAAATGTATTATTATTTAATTTAATACAAATATTTATTTATTAGGTACAAAAATAAAAATAAAATGAAGTATATTATAAAAAGTATTTTTATATCAAATATTAATAAAAATGAAAAAATATAGATATTTTTGTATTCTAACCTAAATATATTAATAAATATATACATATATATATTAAGTTCTAAATATGCATTATATATAAAAATAATATATATTTAATATTTAATAAAAAAGTATTTTTTTTATGTGAAATATTTTCAGAAGGTAAACAAAAATAAAAATGTATATAAATGCATTTACACTATTTTTAGTATTTTAAACAAAATATATATATTTATTTATTTGTGTATAAACTAAAAGAAAACTATATAAATGCCTAATAAAATCAAAAATGGTGAGAAAAAATATTTTTATATTTTTTAATGTCATGAGAAAAAATAAATAAGTCAACCAAAAAAGAAAAAAAATCAAAAAGTCAAAGAAATAAACAAAATGGGCTCAGGGGGTTCAAAAGTAATTATGTGGTGCAAAAAGAAAAGTCAACACAGGCCCAGCCCATGAAGACCTTTCTTCAACCTCCAGCCTTCTGTTTGAACAAAAACGCGCGCCACTTTCCTCCATTGCTAAGTCCTGATTCCTTGAGTTTTAGCAAAAACTTCCAACATCAAAACTGTTAAGCATCTTCCCACGAATTCACACATATAAAAAACATGTTTTAATTTTCAGAAATGAGAGAGAATTTCTTCTCTCCCAATTCTTAACCTAATTTTTGTTCAAAGTTCAGACATCAAATTCTTGCAACACACATAATATAAATAAAATCTAATTATATGGGCATGTTCAGGGCAATGATTATGACATCTTCTCTTCACAAACCTAAAGCTAACAATGCCTAATAAGAGAGATACGATTTCGAAAACTCACCTGTTCAGTTGAAGTTCTAACTGGAAATGTAGGAACTTTCAGTGCAAGGTGATGATTGGAAAAGCTTCCTTGAGGTCCAGGGATGCTATTCCAATGTTTACTTTGTCTTGAAAGCTTCTGAATCGAGCTAGAGAACCTCACCTGCAAGTCAGAAAATTAAAAATGGTGAAGTGGCTTAGAGGTGTTACAGATCGTGCTTCAAGGCATGGTTAGCTTGCATAAGTACTAGGGAATGTGTGTGAACTGGTTTTGGCAAAAGAACTTGAGGGAAATAGGAGTTGGCAATCAAACTGCAGAGACAACTCTGTTTTTGCAGTTTGATGGTGTTTTTTGGTTTGGTGATGTTTTGGAGGTCAATGGCTCGTGCAAAAGCTTGGTTATGATATGTGTAATGTGTTTGATAACTTTGTTCTTGTGTTTGTAAGCTGGTTTTTGAGTTGGTACAAGTTATGCACTTTTCTTGAATTTGAAGCAACAAAATGCAAGTTGGTGTTTTAGGTCAGTAGGGGACCTCTAATCCTGCTGCAAAGCTTCTCTTGATCAGAGTAATTTGTTCATAATCTTGTGCCAATCAGATTTGCAATGTACTTGTTGGATTTTCAATTTGACATAAAGTGAACTTTTGCAAAAACGGATAGTTTACATTTTCCAAATTGGGATTAATCCTCTAGACAATGCTTGAACTCAAAGAACTTGGTCTTGGCACAAAGAATATGCATTAAATTTATGAGTGTAACTTGGTTTAAGGACCTGTAATCAAAGGCATGCTGGTTTTGAGAAGTTTGCATAACTTATGAACATGAAAAATGGCCAAATCAAAAGTGAGTTTTTGCTATATTGTGAAATTCGATTCTCCCTAACCATGAGGTTGTTTGATGAGTTCTTGGACATTTTGGAAAGCTTGGAATGTGTACTACAATCCATCTTTGAAATGCAAATTGAAATTCCAAGTGGAAGTGTATTAAAAATGGCCTTGAAGTGGGGTAGAAAAACTTGTCAAAATAGGTCAAAAATTCACTAAGTTAAGAATGGTTTAGTGCCCTTATTCAAAAATTTGTAACTTGAGATACAAGCTTCAAATGAGAAAACTTTGTGGATAAAAGTTGTAGATTATGCAACAAGCTACAACTTTCATGTTTTGACTTTTGTTTGAATCCAAATGAATCATGGTGGAAAAGTGGGGCAAAGTTGGGAAAAAATTAGGGTTTTTCATAACTTAGAAAAATTCTAAGTTATGAAAAATTCCATTTCAAACCCTAATTTGCAATTTGTGATTTCTTGGTGAACAAATTTCATGATTTGGCAAGTTTTGATGAAAAATGAATCTTGACTCTTGATTTTGACCAAAAAGTCAAAGTTTGACTTTTCAGTATACAGTCAAAATTGATCAATTGACTGGGAAATTCAACTGTCAATCTTGTGCATTTGGGATCTTTTGAGCTTGTTGATCATGTCAAGACAATTCCATGGTGTCCTTGAGTCCATATGTGAGCTTGGTTTGTCATTGGCTAGGTCAAACAGTCAAAAATTACCCTTGTGCAGTCAAAACCCTAAAAATGACCATTTTGCCCTTTTGGTGATCTGATCAAATTTCTTGTGGAATTGTGATCCAAATTTGATCAAATGGTCCATATGAGTTCATAATGCTGATGTGGGTCAATTTTCATGAGATTTGACTGTCAATTGGCCACAGTTGACTTTTTCCCCAATACAGCTGATTTCTTAGGTCATCTGTCCAATTGACTAGGCAAAACTTGGAATCAAGACTTGAAACTTGGTATGGATAAACTTGGGAGTCCAATATGAAGCATGAAAGTCATCTTAGGCATTTTAGGTCAAAACATCTTTGTTCAAACACAAACCCTAATTTGGGTTAACAGTGCAAGGAGAAGTCTTGAGCAGAGGAAACCCTAACTGGATCTTGATCTTCAAAGGTCTTGTGATGAGAAAATGTTGAGGAAATGGGAGGGCAAATTTTGGGGTACAACACCTGGTATCATGAAGTGAAGAGGTATCTTGAAGCTTAGGAGTACCCCAAGGGTGCATCTGTTAATGACAAGAAGTTTCTGAGGAGATTCCCGACGAAGTTCTTCATCAGCAATGACATTCTTTACAAGCGTAACCATGATTCAACCTTACTGCGTTGTGTGGATAAGAATGAAGCAGAAAGGATCATGATAGAGCTGCATGAAGGTACCTTCGAAACTCATTCCAGTGGACATACCATGGCAAAGAAAATCCTTCGGGCAGGATATTACTGGTCCACAATGGAAGCTAACTGTTATCAGCATTCTCGGACATGTCACAAGTGCCAGGTCTATGCTGATAAGGTGCACATTCCTCCAGTTCCTCTGAATGTTCTGACAGCACCTTGGCCTTTTGCAATGTGGGGCATTGATATGATCGGTGAGATCAGACCTACGGCATCCAATGGACATCGTTTCATCCTGGTAACGATTGATTACTTTACGAAGTGGGTTGAACCAGCTTCCTTTGCTACGGTAACCAAGAACATGGTGGCACGGTTCATTTGGCACAATCTGATTTGTCGATATGGTGTACCCGAGAGGATCATTACGGACAATGGTACTAATCTCAACAACAAAATGATCACTGAGCTCTACGAGCAATTCAAGATACAGCATCATAACTCTTCTCCCTACCGGCCGAAGATGAATGGGGCTGTAGAAGCAGCAAATAAGAACATTAAGAAGATCATGCAGAAGATAACAGTGACATACAAAGACTAGCACGAGATGTTACCGTTTGCTCTTCATGGGTACCGTACCTCAACGCGGACGTCAACAGGGGCAACACCCTATTCGTTGGTTTATGGCATGGAGGCAGTCTTTCCCATCGAAGTTCAAATACCCTCTCTTCGGATCATGAAGGATGCAGGTTTGGGCGAAGATGACTGGATTCAGACCCGACTTGATCAATTGAATCTAATTGACGAAAAGAGACTTACTGCTGTTTGTCATGGTCAGACGTACCAAAAACGGATGATCAAGGCATTTAACAAGAAAGTCAGACGACAAGAGTATCGAGTTGGGGACCTGGTAATCAAGCGTATTATTCTACCTCAAGGTGATCCCAGGGGAAAATGGACCCCTACTTACGAAGGGCCATTTGTGGTTAAGAACATCTTCTCAGGAGGAGCTATGATTCTAACCACCATGAATGGTGACGACCTTCCTCACCCCGTCAATGCAAACATAGTGAAAAGATACTACGCATAATCAAAGACCTGCTAGGTTGACTGGCCTAGGCAAAAATAAGGGCTTCCCGGCAAACCAAAAGGGTTCGGGCAAAAATAAGGGACGAAAATAAAAAAATCTGTACACCCGGCAAGTCGAAAACCTGAAAAGGTGGCTTGGGCAAAAATGGGTATCCCGGTGGACTGAAACCCCGAAAGGGCGGTCCAGGCAAAAGTTAGGGATCAAAGCGTAATACTATGTCTCATTGGATCACCTCGCATCCAGACTTCGGTATCAACTATCAGGCTCGGACGACACCAATCAATCAAATTCATCTTCAACTAAGCAGCAAAGTGATAAGACGCTTGAAGATATAAGGGCAATAGCAGAGTTGGAACCCAGTGGGATTATTCACATAGCTGTTTTATTTCCTTTTCACAAATTGTATAAATTCTATTTGTTCGGCAGCATTCTCTTACTAGGACGTCGGCCTCTTGTACAAAAACGCCTATTTTCAGGCAAACTTCAAAATCAATACAAATTCATTTGCAGACAAATTTCAAATTATTTTTCCTTTATCTGTTTTATTTTGCAAAGAACGTCCAATGTTCATTTTTGATATATGCATTTGACATTAATTGCTGCTCATAAATACTTACATGCGAAACAAAGGACGAATTACGGGTAGTATCAGAAACAAGGGCAATAAGAATTTTCCGAGCAGTGTAGTTGCTCTGTCCACCAAGGTACCAAGGTAGGTTCAGCTGAAGAATATGACCAAGATACCATCACTGCCCGCAGAGTAAAACAGTAATGGTAGCTCTCCCTACTGAGATTTATAACTATGAACGAATCAGCAACACTCTCCCCAAGAAGAGTTAATCTACCATCAGCCCCGAAAAGGTTGGGTATCCCCAGAAATTCTTAATATTCCCCAGTGGAGTACAAAGATATTCCCCAGCAAGTATAAGAGAATCCTCGACAGTCTTAATATTCCTCAACGGAATATAAGAATGTTTCCTGGAAGAATACAAGATACCCCAGTGGAGTCATCTCCTCAGCGCAGTCTAAAAAGGCTTCCCCACCAGAGTTGAATCACCTTCCCCAGTAGACTCTGGAAGCTTATCCCCTGCAGAGTACAAATACATCTCCCCAGCCAAATTCAGAAGGTTATCCTCCCAAGAGTCTAACTGGTTTATCCTCAGCAAGTTGCAACTGAAAGACTATCCCCAGTGAAGTTCTTTCTACCCCCAGCGGAGTTCACCATTAAAATCCTCAACAGAGCTTATCAACAGAATCCCCAGCGAAGTCATCATTAAAATCTTCAGCAGAACGTCTCCTCCCCACAGAGTAACTCCCCTCGGAGTAATCTCTTCATCAGTTCATCCCCCAACGGATTTCTTCTCTCCTACAGGTTTATCATCTTCGTTCACCATCCCCAGCGGAAACGAAGAACTCAACTCTATTCTCCAGCAGCGCCAGGATTTATTTTCCCCAGCTAAAACATCACATTTCCATACATCATGATACATGCATATACGCATCATACCGTACAATCTCATTTATGTTGAGAACATCATTGCTTGATCCATCTCATGCATTCCATATGACTGACCTTTACCTTTCAGGAAAGATGCAGTTAAGTTCTCAACTTCGTCGAAGACCTGACCGGTTCTTAAAATCTCAATTGAATTATCCTCAGTTGAATTTCAGATAAGATTCTCAATCTCGGTAGTTTTCCTCCGTCATAGTGTGGACAAGTTCTATAACCTCAACGGTATACTCCATTGAGCACGAGACAGTTCCTAGATCTTGATGAAGATGTTTCCCTACGTCATAGTGTGGACAAGTACTATAACCTCAACAGTATACTCCATTGAGCACGAGTCAGTTCCTAGATCTTGATGTTTTCCTCCGTCATAGTGTGGACAAGTTCTATAACCTCAACGGTATACTCCATTGAGCACGAGACAGTTCCTAGATCTTGATGAAGATGTTTCCCTACGTCATAGTGTGGACAAGTACTATAACCTCAACAGTATACTCCATTGAGCACAAGTCAGTTCCTAGATCTTGATGTTCTCCTCCGTCATAGTGTGGACAAGTTCTATAACCTCAACGGTATACTCCATTGAGCACGAGACAGTTCCTAGATCTTGATGAAGATGTTTCCCTACGTCATAGTGTGGACAATTACTATAACCTCAACGGTATACTCCATTGAGCATGAGTCAATTCCTAGATCTTGATGTTTTCCTCCGTCATAGTGTGGACAAGTTCTATAACCTCAATGGTATACTCCATTGAGCACGAGACAGTTCCTGGATCTTGATGAAGATGTTTCCCTGCGTCATAGTGTGGACGAGTACTATAACCTCAACGGTATACTCCATTGAGCATGAGTCAGTTCCTAGATCTTGATGAAGATGTTTCCCTACGTCATAGTGTGGACAAGTTCTATAACCTCAACAGTATACTCCATTAAGCACGAGACAATTCCTAGATCTTGATGAAGATGTTTCCCCCCCAGTTGAATTATGGACAGGTTCTTAAGACTCAGCCGAGGCATTCTCTCAGTTGAAGTACAAGCAAGTTCCTCAATCTCAACAAAAGTTAGACTTCCCCAATGGAATCTTTTACAACCACAGGTATGCAAGTTCTCGCTAAGGAATCTCTTATGCGATCGAAATTCCTGCAGATGGCATCTGTAAGCCCATCCTCCTACCAACAATCTCCAAATGGCATTTGTAAGCCCATTCCCGACATCACAATGCTGATACTACACCATGCGAGTGCAAATTTCTGGGCACTCTAGTGTTCAATTATCTTCCACCTTCGGATCACGAAAGGCTCGAAAGCCAATCTATATCCTCCGGTTTAAGAAAATTGAACAGGGGCAACTGTTGTACCCTAAAATTTTCCCTCCCATATTCCTCAAGACATGTCAAGAATAATCTTCAAGTTGCTCAAGTTGGCTCAAGGGTTGGACAATCAAATCACCTCCTAAGACAGTCAATTCAAAATTAGGGTTTTGTGTTGTATCAAGGTCCTCACATCCAAATGACCTAAATTTCTCCCAAATGTCCTAATATGTTCTTAAGTTCATCCATGTCAAATTTCAAGCCTTGCAGAGCAAGTTTGGTCAGTCAATTGCTCAAGAGACCCAAAAGTCGACTGTGCTAGGGGGAAAGTCAACTGTGTCCTAAATACAGTCAAACCTCAAGATTTTTTGTCAACATTCTAATTTTGAAGGTTAATTCATCATTTTATCAAGGGTTGATCATGATTCATCAAGGATTGCTCAAGATTCATCAAGATTCAAAAGTTGCTAAATTAGGGTTTTGCAAGAAAAGTCAACTCAACTTTGACCAAGCATAACTTTCTCATACTTTATGATAAATGACCCATACAAAGCTCATTTTGAAGAGGATGAAATTTCCTACAATCCATCTTCACACCCCAAGATCAATAAATGCTCTCACAAAACGTTACAAATTTGGACATTATAGGTCATTTTGGAAAGTCAACAAAAACACATTTTTTGCCAAAGCTTATAACTTTAGCATGGTACATCAAAATGAGATGAGACCAAAAGCGTTGATTAGAGGACATCTCAAGGTTTCTAAAAAGTCCAAGAACACCTCCAAAAGTTCAAAATTGAAGAAGTTATGCATTGTTGAAGTTGGGAATTTTTCCAAATTTGCCAAAAGTCAACTATCCTTAAAACTCCAATTTTTGACAAAAGGGCCCACTTTTTTCCACTTTATTTGGTCTTGTCATGCCACACACGTCTCCCATATTTAATTTCATGGCCATTCATTTATTTTTCTATTTTATTTTATTTTTATTGATTTAATTCATTTTAAATCAATATTAAATCAAATAAAATCTAAAAATTGATGTAAAGGGATCTTTGTGATTTGTACAACTTGCAATTATCATTATTCACCAAATCAAACTCGTGCCAAGTCAATTCAAGCACAAAATCTCAGATTTGATGCAAATTTGGAAACATGTTAATGATGATCAAAATCCAATCTTCCATCTTCAATGCATAAGGATTATAGCCCATATTTTAACCTAAACACGTTCCATTATATGCACATAAGGAGGCCAGACCTAGAACAGGAAGAGAACTCTGCAGAAACGGCCAGAACGAGTTTGTAAAAAAGCTTGAAAAGTGAGAGATCAAAAACAACATTGGAGTTGGATTCAGACCAAAATCACAACGTAGCTCTCTTCCTTGACATCCAGTGGAGCTATACCAATCAAAACCAGGTCTTTTCATTGCCTAGAACTCACTGTAAGTCTCCACGAACATTGCTCTAGACACAAAATCATAAGTCATTTTCTTTGCATCTTTTTGCCAATTTGATTGCATAATCTTGGTCCTTATCAAGTTTCTAACAAGTCTGCATCATTTAATTTTGTTTTCATGGCCTGTAAACGTGTACCCGGATCTAGGGTTCATATGTGTTGTTTTTAGGCATTTTGTGTACAGGCAAAATCAAGGCGAATAGTGGTTACAGGGATGACCAGGAGGAAGAGACGAGTACGTTGGTACTCTTGGATTTCATTTACATGGCCTAGGGAGGATTTTTGAGACATCCCACGAAACTTCCTGTGGATAAAAATCCGCAGGTAAATAACCAGGGTTGCATTGAAGAAGACGATGGCGTGTCCTTGTGCCATTGGTTCATTCGAATCGGTGGCGCGCTTTTTTTATTTTTCAGGCTTAGTGCATTGTTTCACATATTATATTTACTCTTTATTCCATTAACAATAATGCAGTGTAGTTGGATTGGTGAGCGTGCGTTGCAAAACCCTTTGGGACCTGGGTTCGAATCCCAAGTCCCCCAAAACCTTATTGTAATTTTATTTCAGGCGTTCACATGCAGCACTTCAAGCAAGGAGTACCATATACCTCCAGATTTCAAAGGCTACGTGGCTACCAAGGCAAATCCAATGGCTCAGGATGGAGACTCATCATACTCCCTGGTCAACAAGCACACATTGAATTTCAAAAGTCAAACAAGGCTGGATGAATTTGGGCTTGATCTTTGCCATTCAAACACCTTCTTCAGGCCCAACACCCCCCCTGAGTTTGTTTATATTTTATTTCTTTTCATTATTTTTCTATTTCTATTTTATTATTATTATTGTTTTTAACCAATTAACCAATTAACTTTTATTTCATAAAAAAATCAGAAACACAAAAAATATTTTTTATTAATTCCATTAATTTTATTTTTGTAAATAAACAATGAATTAATTTATTTAGTTTAAATAGGTTTAATTTCCAATGTCTTTTGCATTAAATTAAAATTAATTTAGAATTAGGATTTTTATTAACTTTTAATCATTTTCATTTTATCTCCTTAAATAATAAAAAAATAAAAAAATCTTTTTATTTAATTTAGACTTAATTTTTAATTCAAAAAAAAACAAAATATGCTTTATTTAATAAAAAGGGTCAAAACCCTAGGATACTCCAATTCATTTTTTCTCGCGCGAATTATTTTTGATCAATATTGTAACTGTTTCGAGAATGTAATAGTTTTTAACTTAGGACTTTATTTATTTATTTATCGCTTTTATTTACTTTTCGTAATTTAATTTTCAAGGGTTTGTTTTTGGCGATGTAAATACCCGACGCCTTGTAATAGTTTAGATTTATTTTCCGCAATTTAATTTCCGCAACCATTAACTGTTAGATGTTTGAATAATAGGCAATGCATGACAAGATCAACTTTTAACCTAAAATCAATAGTAGCTCACCATAACATGTACAAAGATAATATAACTGAAAAACAATACACTCGCACATGCGCACTCTTAGGGTACACCTCACTTGGTTGCCTCGAACGTGGTCATTGAGTATAGGAAGTTTTAGAGGTTGCCCTCTTATCCAAAGATCAAAGTTGCCTCGAAACGGTTACCTCGGATAAAAATGATCTTTGACATTAGGGTTACCACTAAGGCGTCCTAACATTGCTTTAGTGACCACACGTCCCTTAATCGAATTGACCCGAAAACTCCAACGATGATGCTACCTACTCCTCAATAGTGGGACAACATTGTCTAAAGGACATTTGCATAATTTAATTCCTTTTTGAGTAGGTAGATGTTCTTAAGTACTTGCTCTTTTTGAAAACAAAAAACAAAACTTTTCGCACTTACACCTCTTTCAAAATAAAAACTCTTTTCAAACCTACGATCACAAAGAAAAGCAACTTTTGAAAACACAATGAGCAAGTACCTAAGAACCCGTGGATAACCACGGATAGAAAGGGTGCTAACACCTTCCCTTTCTATAATCTACCTCTCGAACCCGAGAAACATCTCGAAAAAGGAATTTTTCTGTGTTTTTGTCCTTTCCTTGTTGGATAAAATAAAAGACAATGGCGACTCTTGCTTACCGCGACATTTTGAGAAAACAAACGCAAACGCGAACCAGTATTCCAAAACAGTCAGTTCTATTCCCGCCGATAACACCTGCCTTATCCGGAAGAATAGCAAGATGGCAGATGATCTTGACTGAGTATGACATCCAATACACGACCCAAAAGGAAATCAAGGGAAGTGTGTTGGTAGACCATTTGGCACATCAGGCAGTGGATGATTACCAGTCTATGAACTTTGAATTTCCGGATGAGAATATCATGATAGTGACTGACTGCGAAGAACCTGGACCGGATGAAGGACCTGAGGAAGGATCCCGATGGTCTATGTACTTTGATGGAGCTTCGAACGCTTTGGCTAATGGCATTGGAGCCGTGATCATATCTCCCAAAGGCTCTCATACTCCGTTCACCGCCCGACTATGTTTCAACTGCACCAACAATATGGCGGAGTATGAAGCATGCATCATGGGTCTTCGAGCAGCAATTGACCTAAGGATTAAGTTCTTGAGTGTATTTGGAGATTCCGCTCTCGTGATCAGTCAAATCAAAGGCGAGTGGGATACGAAACACCCAAATAATATCCCTTACAAAGAGTATGTGTTGAAGTTACTTCCCCATTTTGAGGAGATAACCTTTGAACACTTCCCTAGAGAGGAGAATCAGTTGGCGGACGCGCTAGCTACGATGTCTTCTATGTTCAAAGTCAATTGGGACAATGAAGCTCCCCGGATTATCATTGAAAGGATGGACGAACCTGCACATTGTTGCGACATTGAGACTGAAGAAGTAACAGAAAAGCCCTGGTTTTATGAGGTGAAGAGGTATCTGGAAGCTCAGGAGTACCCCGAGGGTGCATCTGTTAATGCTAAGAAGTTTCTGAGGAGGTTCGCAATAAAGTTCTTCATCAGCAATGGTATCCTTTACTAGCGCAACCATGATTCAACCTTACTGCGATGTGTGGATAAGAACGAAGCAGAAAGGATCATGGTAGAGTTGCATGAAGGTACTTTCAGAACTCATTCCAGTGGACACACCATGGTAAAGAAAATCCTACGGGCAGGATATTATTGGTCCACGATGGAAGCCGACTGTTATCAGCATTTTCGGACTTGTCACAAGTGCCAAGTTTATGCTGATAAGGTGCACATACCTCCAGTTCCTCTGAACGTCTTGACAACTCCTTGGCCTTTTGCAATGTGGGGCATCGATATGATCAGCGAGATGAGACCTACGGCATCCAACGGGCATCATTTCATCCTGGTAGCTATTGATTACTTTACGAAGTGGGTTAAAGCAGCTTCCTTTGCTACTATAACCAAGAACGTCGTGGCACGGTTTATCCGACACAATCTGATTTGTCGATACGGTGTACCAAAAAGGATCATTATGGACAATGGTACCAATCTCAACAATAAGATGATCACCGAACTCTACGAGCAATTCAAGATACAACATCATAACTCTTCTCCCTACCGGTCGAAGATGAATGGGGCTGTAGAAGCAACTAATAAGAACATTAAGAAGATTGTGCAGAAGATGATAGTGACATATAAAGACTGGCACGAGATGTTATCATTTTCTCTTCATGGGTACCGTACCTCAGCGCGGACGTCAACAGGGGCAACACCCTATTCCTTGGTATATGGCATGGAGGCATTCTTGCCCATTGAAGTTCAGATACCCTCTCTTTGGATTATGAAGGATGCAGGTTTGAGCAAAGATGACTGGATCCAGACCCGACTTGATCAACTAAATTTAATCGACGAAAAGAGACTCACTGCTACTTGTCATGGTCAGACGTACCAAAAACGGATGATCAAGGCATTTAACAAGAAAGTTAGACGACAAGAGTATCAAGTTGGGGATCTGGTGATCAAGCGCATCATACTACCTCAAGGTGATCCCAGGGGCAAATGGACCCCTACCTACGAAGGGCCATTTGTGGTTAAGAATATTTTCTCAGGAGGAGCTATGATTCTAACCACCATGGATGGTGACGACCTTCCTCACCCCGTCAATGCAGACATAGTGAAAAAATACTACACATAATCAAAAACCCGCTAGGTCGACTGGCCTAGGCAAAAGTAAGGGCTTCCCGGCGAACCAAAAGGGTTCGGGCAAAAATAAAGGATGAAAATGAAAAAAAACTGTACACCCGGCAAGTCGAAAACCTGAAAAGGCGGCTTGGAAAAAAAAGGGTATCCCGGTGGACTAAAAACCCGAAAGGGCGGTCCAGGCAAAAATTAGGGATCAAAGCGTAACACTATATCTCATTGGATCACCTTGCAACCAGACTTCGGTATCGACTATCAAGCTCAGACGACACTAATCAATCTGATCTACCTTCAACCAAGTAGTAAAGTGATGAGATGCTCGAGGATATAAAGGCAATAGCAGAGTTGGAACCCAGTTAGGATTATTCACATAGCTGTTTTGTGTAGTTTTTCACAAATTGTGTAAATTCTATTATTCGGCGGCGTTCTTTTACTAGGACGTCAGCCTCTTGTACAAAAACGCCTATTTACAGGCCAAACTTCAAAATCAATACAATTGATTTTCAGAGAAAATTCAAACTGTTTTTCCTTTTTCTGTTTTGTTTTGCAAAGAACGTCCAATGTTCATTTTTTATATATGCATTTGACATTAATTGCTGCTCATAAATATTTACATACGAAACAAAAGACAATTACTGGTAATATCATAAACAGGGGGCAATAAAATTGTCCAAACTGTACAGTTGCTCTGTCCACCAGGTACCAAGGTAGATCCAGCTGAAGAATATGGCCCAGGTGCATTCACTCCCCGCAGAGTAAGACAGTAATGATAACTCTCCCCAGCTGAGTTGCAACTGTAAATGAATCAGTAATATTCTCCCCAAGCAGAGTTTATCTACCATCAACACTGAAAAGGCTTAATATCCCCGACAGTCTTAATATTCCCCAACGGAGTATAAGAATATTCCCCAGCAGAATACAAAATATCCCTAATGGAGTTTGAAATTTTTTCCCAGCGCAGTCTGAAAAAGCTTCCCTAGTGGAATTTGGAGAGTCATCCCCGGTAGACTTTGGAAGATTGTCCTCAGCAGAGCTCAAAGGATTATCGCCATAGGAGTCTAAAAGGTTATCCCCAGTGAAGTCGCGACTGAAAGATCATCACCAACGGAGTTCTTTCCCTTCACAAATAAGAAGTCAATCCCCAATAGGATTCAGTATCACCAGCGACGATAATTCATCCCCAGTGGAATTTATCGGTGGAATCCTCAGCAGAGCATCTCTTCCCCACAGAGTAGTCTCCTCATCAAGTTTATTCCCCAACAAAGTTATCCTCTCTTGCCGGTTTATTCTCATCAATCATCTTCATTCGCCATCCCCAGCAGAAACGAAGAATTCAATTCTTTCTCCAGCAGCTATCCAGGATTTATTTTCCCCAGCTAAAACATTACATTTCCATACATCATGATACATGCATATACACATCATACAACACAAACTCATTTATTTTGAGAACATCATTGCTTGATATATATCATGCATTGCATACGACTGACCTTTACCTTTCAGGAAGGATGCAGTTAAGTTCACAGCTATGTCGAACTACTGACCGGTTCTTAAATCTCAACTAAATTATTCTCGGTTGAATTACATATAAGGTTCTAAATCTCGACAATTTTCCTCCGTCGAAGTGTGGACGAGTTCTTAAATCTCAACAGAATTATCCTCGGTTGAATTACAAATAAGTCCTAGATCTTGATGAAGATGTTTCACCTAGTCGAAGTACTGACCGGTTCTTAAATCTCAGCTGAATTATTCTCGGTTGAATTACAGATAAGGTTCTAAATCTCGGCAATTTTCCTCCGTCGAAGTGTGGACGAGTTCTTAAATCTCAACAGAATTATCCTCGGTTGAATTACAGACAAGTCCTAGATCTCAATGAAGATGTTTCACCCAGTCGAAGTACTGAACGGTTCTTAAATCTCAACTGAATTATTCTCGGTTGAATTACAGATAAGGTTCTAAATCTCGACAATTTTCCTCAGTTGAAGTACTGACCGGTTCTTAAATCTCAACTGAATTAGTCTCGGTTGAATTACAGATAAGGTTCTAAATCTCAGCAATTTTCCTCCATCGAAGTGTGGACGAGTTCTTAAATCTCAACAGAATTATCCTCGGTTGAATTACAGACAAGTCCTAGATCTCGATGAAGATGTTTCACCCAGTCGAAGTACTGACCGGTTCTTAAATCTCAACTGAATTATTCTCGGTTGAATTACATATAAGGTTCTAAATCTCGGCAATTTCCCTCCGTCGAAGTGTGGACGAGTTCTTAAATCTCAACAGAATTATCCTCGGTTGAATTACAGACAAGTCTTAGATCTCGATGAAGATGTTTCCCTCAGTCGAAGTACTGACCGGTTCTTAAATCTCAACTAAATTATTCTCGGTTGAATTACAGATAAGGTTCTAAATCTCAGCAATCCTCCTCAGTCGAAGTACTGACCGGTTCTTAAATCTCAACTGAATTATCCTCAGTTGAATTACAGATAAGGTTCTAAGTCTCGAAAGATTTCCCCCAGTTGAATTATGGACAAGTTCTTAAAACTCAGCAGAGATGTTCTCTCAGCTAAGGTACATGCAAGCTCCTAAATCTCAACAAAGATCATGCTTCCCCAGCGGAATCTTCCACAACAACAGGTATGCAAGTGCTCGCTAAGGAATCTCTTATGCGATCGACACTCATGAAGATGGCATATTTAAGCCTATCCTCCCATCATCAACCTCCAAATGGCATCTGTAAGCCCATTCCCGACATCACAAGGCTGATACCACTTCATGCGAGTGCAAATTTCTGGGCACTCTAGTGTTCAATCATCTTCCACCTTCGGATCACGAAAGGCATGAAAGTCAATCTACATCCTCAGGTTTAAGAAGATTGAACAGGGGCAGCTGTTGCACCCCAAAATTTTCCCTCTCATGTTTCTCAAGACATTGCAAGAAAAATCTCCAAGTTGCTCAAGTTTGCTCAAGAGTTGGACAGACAAGCTATCTCCTAAGACAGTCAACCCCAAATTAGGGTTTTGTGTTGCATCAATATCTTTGGATCCAAATGACCTCAAGTTCTCCCTAATATCCTAATATGTTCTCAAGGTCATCCATGTCAAGTTTCAAGCCTTGCAGAGGAAGTTTGCTCAGTCAATTGCTCAAGGGTACAAAAATCGGCTGTGCTAGGGCAAAAGTCAACTATGACCCAAATACAGTCAAACTTCAAGATTTTTTGTAAACATTATCATTTTGAAGGATATTTCATCATTTTATCAAGGGTTGATCATGATTCATCAAGGATTGCTCAAAATTCATCAAGACTCAAAAGTTGCTAAATTAGGGTTTTGTAGGAAAAGTCAACTCAACTTTGACCAAGCATAACTTTATCATACTTTATTATAAATGACCCATACAAAGCTCATTTTGAATAGGATGAAATTTCCTACAATCCATCTTCATACCCCAAGATCAAAAAATGCACTCACAAGAAGTTATAAATTTGGACATTATAGGTCATTTTTGAAAGTCAACAAAAACACATTGTTTTTCCAAAGCTTGTAACTTGAGCATGGAATATCAAAACAAGATGAGACCAAAAGGGCTGGTTAGAGGACATCCAAATATTTCTAAAAAGTCCAAGAACACCTCCAAAAGTTTAAAATTGAAGAAGTTATGCATTGTTGAAGTTGGACATTTTTGCAAAATTGCCAAAAGTCAACTATCCCCAAAACTTCAAATTTTGTCAAATGGGTCCATTATTTTCCACTTAATTTGAGCTTGCATCATTTCCCACGTGTCCTAGCTTCAACCATGAGCTCATATTTCATTTTTATTATTTTATTTTATTTTTTATTGAATTTATTCATTTTTAATCAAATAAAATCATATAAAATCCAAAACTTTGATTACATAAGATTTTTTGGCTGTTTCAGGTTTTAATTATCATCATTATCATCATCAAACTCGAATCAAACCAAATCATGTGCAAAAAAGATTGAGATTTGGCAAAATTGGCAAGTTTGTAAAAGGTGAATCAAATCAAATTGGCAAGCATTGATGGGAGAAGATTCGAGCCAAGTTTGTTACCCTAACACACTATACAATACATAAGGAAGCCAAAGCAATCAAGATAAGGGTTGGAAGCTGCAGGCAGAGGCAAGACAAAAGTTGAAAAATTCACTAAAAAGCTTGGAATCGAATTCATAGCTAGAGGCATTTTCAGAAGCTGAGACCTGTCCCAATCTCTTCCTGGGGTTTCATTCAATCTACCTGGATCAAAAGCAAGCTCGATCAGACCCCATAGCGCGCTGTAAGTGTCACGATAAACACCCCTATTCTTGAAATCGTAACTCTCCATTCTTGCATCATTTGAACAAACTAGTGGCATATTTGTAATCCTCACAACATTTCCAAGCTATTTGCATCATTCAATTTTGTTTATCTAACCTGTAATGTAAAACGCCATAGCTACGGTTCTTGGAAGCGTTTTTGGGGTTTTTCTTTTCAGGTGAAATTAGGCTACAAGATGGACATGGTTGTGACCGGGAGGGAAGGACGAGTACAACCATGCCCTTAGAACTCATTTTTGTGGCCTGGAATGGATTTTGGAACAATCCTGCGCATTTAGCCGTGGATTTAAATCCGAAGGTATTTTTACAGGTTTTGAAGGACATGGATGAACCCGTGTCATCCACCTGTTGGCCCTTTCAAAACCACGCGCGCATTTTTATAATTTTTCTGGCCATTGACTTGTTTTATTTTATTATATATTCTTTGTATATCATTAACAAACAAAACAATTCAGCGTAGTGGCAAGGCAAGCGTTCCAATCACTTTCAGGACCTGGGTTCGAATCCCAGGTCCCCCACTTTCTCTATATTTTTCCTCTTCAGGTACTCCTATGCATGCTTGAGCCTGTAGAACACCATGGTCCATCAATCCTCCAATTGCCAGATGGCCAAAGGCCAAATCTGATGGTCAAATACTAGGGGTCTACATGGAGCCAAGTCAGCGCACAAACACCTGATCTCAAAAGTCAGCAAAGGGCCAACACTAATGGGCCTTCCCATTGCTATCAACACTCCCAATTCAGGCTCATACCCCTCCTCTCTTCTCTTTATTTATTTTATTTTTATTAATTGTTTTATTTTTTGTTTAATTAACTAACCAATCAAAAATTCTTTTCTTTATCAAATAAAAACCACAAAAAATATTTTTATTCAATCAAATTTTTATTTTTTACTAATAAACACTAATTAATTAATTTAGGTTTTAATTAGAATAACTTTAACCTATTTTTTGTAAGAAATTAAAATTAAATTAGATTTAATTAGGTTTTAATTACTAACATTAATTATTTTATTCTTCTTTCTTAAAATAACAAAAACCCAAAATAATTTTTTTTAATTTATTAATTTATTAATTCAATTTAGTAATTAATTTAGGATTTATTTCCTTCTTAAAATAAAAACAACAAAAAGATGTCTTCTTTAAAGGGTAAACCCTAATTTGCGCTCGATTTAATTCCCCGCACGCGTTGTTTATTTTTATCCAATAATGTACTTGCTCCCGGTTTGTAATAGTTAATAGGACTTTTATTTATTTTTTATCGCTTTATTTATTTTTAAAGGGTTTGTCTTTGGCGATGTAAATACCCGACGCCTTGTAATTTAAATTCCGCATTTTATTTCCGCAAATTATAACTGTTAGATGTTTGATAATAGGATGACATGACAAGACTGAATGTTTTAACCTAAAATCAACTTAGATCACCCTTAACATGTACAAAGATAAAAATAACTGAAAATGACACACTCGCACATGCACACTCTTAGGGTACACCTCACTTGGTTGCCTTCGTACGCGGTCATTAAGTATAGGTCACTTTAGAGGTCGCCCTCTTGTCTAAAAGATCATAGTCGCCTCGAAATGGTTGCCTCGGATATTGTTGCCTCAAACAAATGATCTAAGACATTAGGGTTACCGCTAAGGCGTCCTAACATTGCTTTAGTGACCGTAAGTCCCTTATTTGAATTGACCCTCAAACTCCAACGACGATGCTACCTACTCATTAATAGTGGGATAGCATTGTCTAAAGGACATTAGCATAGAACGATTCCTTTTTCGAGTAGGTAGATGGTTCTTAGATACTTGCTCTTTCAAAAACAAAAACTTTTCACACTTACACTTTTTCGAACAAAGTTTTCAAAAAAACACTTCATACACTCTTGAGGACAAAAGCAAGAGTTAAATCGAAGTTTTCAAACAAAAACTTTTTCAAACCCACAAGCACAAAGAAAGCAATTTTTGAAAACAATTGAGCAAGTACCTAAGAGCCCGTGGATAACCACAAATAGAAAGGGTGCTAATACATTCCCTTTCTAAAATCTACCCCCCGAACCCGAGAAAAATCTCGAAAAAGGAATTTTTCTGTGCTTTTTTCCTTTCCTTGTTGGATAAAATAAAAGTCGGTGGCGACTCTTGCTTACCGCGACATTTTGCGAAAACAAACGCAAAACACAAACCAGCATTCCAAAAACAGTCAGTTCTTCCCACCGTATCACATCTAGCTATCTCTAACTCTCTCAAGTGTGTTTTGTATTATGATACTTCTATCTCTCATAAAATAACAACTAATGCATTTGTTTGGATTTTGGTCTTAAGACAACATGAAAATACCATACTACCCTCCACTAGTCTTACTAACCCAAAATATAATTCAAAAGGCCACTTAATCAAAATAACTCCAAATAATTAAAATAACTCCGAATAATTAAATATCGGTCTGAATAATATTTTATCGAACCGAATGAAATAAATACCGGACCGAATAAAATAATTACCGGTCCCTTAAAATAAATATCAGACCGTATAAAATAATTATCGGTCCTGTTGTACCCCAAAATTTGCCCTCCCATTTCCTCAACATTTTCTCATCACAAGACCTTTGAAGATCAAGATCCAGTTAGGGTTTCCTCTGCTCAAGACTTCTCCTTGCACTGTGGACCCAAATTAGGGTTTGTGTTTGCACCAAGATGTTTTGACCTAAAATGCCTAAAATGACTTTCATGCTTCATGTTGGACTCCCAAGTTTATCCATACCAAGTTTCAAGTCTTGATTCCAAGTTTTGCCCAGTCAATTGGACAAATGACCTAGAAATCAGTTGTATTGGGGAAAAAGTCAACTGTGGCCAATTGATAGTCAAACCTCATGATTTTGACCCACATCAACATTATGAACTCATATGGACCATTTGATCAAGTTTGGATCACAATTCCACAAGAAATTTGATCAGATCATCAAAAGGGCAAAATGGTCATTTTTAGGGTTTTGACTGCACAAAGGCAATTTTTGACTGTTTGACCTAGCCAATGGCAAACCAGGCTCACATATGGACTCAAGAACCCCATGGAATTGTCTTGACATGTTCAACAAACTCAAAAGATCCCAAGTACACAAGATTGACAGTTGAATTTCCCAGTCAATTGATCAATTTTGACTGTATACTAAAAAGTCAAACTTTGACTTTTTGGTCAAAATCAAGAGTCAAGATTCATTTTTCATCAAAACATGCCAAATCATGAAACTTGTTCACCAAGAAACCAAGAAATGCAAATTAGGGTTTGAAATGGAATTTTTCATAACTTAGAATTTTTCTAAGTTATGGAAAACCCTAATTTTTCCCCAACTTTGCCCCACTTTCTCACCAAGATTCATTTGGATTCAAACAAAAGTCAAAACATGAAAGTTGTAGCTTGTTGCATAATCTACAACTTTGATTCACAAAGTTTTCCCAAATGAGGCTTGTATCTCAAGTTACAAATTTTTGAATAAGGGCACTAAACCATTCATAACTTAGTGAAAATTTGACCTTTTTGACAAGGTTTTCTACCTAACTTCAAGGCCATTTTCCATACACTTCCACTTGGAATTTCAATTTGAATTTCAAAGATGGATTGTAGTACACATTCCAAGCTTTCCAAAATGTCCAAGAACTTCTCAAACAACCTCATGGTTAGGGAGAATCGAATTTTGCAAAATGGGCAAAAGTCACTTTGATTCATGGCCATGTACATGTTCATACACTTTGCAATTTTTCAAATCAGCATGGGCAAGCTAGTTACAGGTCTCTAATCCTTTTCTTACTCAATAATTAAATGCCAATCCATTGTTTTTTAGCTTTGTTTTGTTCGTATAGTCATTACACAAGGAATTAAGCCTTAATTGGAAAAACGTGATTTATCCATTTTTGCAAAGTAGAACTTTATGTCAAGTTTGAAAATCAAGAGGTACAATGCATATATTTGGACACAAGATTCATGGACATAACACACTGATCAAGACAAAAAGATGCAACACATTTTGAGGGGCCTGTACAAGCCTAGAAAAAAGTTGGCATTTCCTTGCTTCACATAGAAGAAACATGGCATAACTTGTACCAACTTGGATATCAGCTTAGACACACTTAGACAAACTTATCAAACACATTCCAAAGATCATAACCAAGCTATTGCACGACCCTAACACCTCTCATCCCTCCCAAAACTCAGAATCACCTTGAAACTGCTCAAACAGAGCAACCTCTGCAGATTGAGTTCCAACTCTCAATCCTTTCAAGCATTCTTGCCCAAACCAGTTCACATACCTTCCTTACCATCTATACAAGCTATCCCAAAGCTAAAACACGATCTGTAACACCTCCAAGCCACTTCACCATTTTTATTTTTCTGTTTTGCAGTTGAAGTTCTCTAGCACGATTCAGGGAGTTTCAAGACAAAGTAGAACTTGGAATAGCATCCTCACACTTCAAGGAAGCTATACAAATCATCACCTTGCTCTGAAAACTCCTCCATTGCAAAGCACGATTCCAACTGAACATGTATATTCATGAAGTTCTATCTCTCAGTATAGGCATTGTTAGCTTTAGGTTTGTGAAGGAAACATGTCACAATCATAGCCCTGAACATGCCCATATGATTAGATTTCATTTATATTATGTATGCTTAGAGAATTTTGGTTCTGAACATTGATGAAAAACTAGGTCAGAAATTGGGGGAGAAGAAATTCTCCCTCATCTTAGAGAGTTAAGTCAAGTTCTTTATATCCCTGAATTCGTCTCTTAATGCTCTACACTTTTCATGTTATGAGTTTTGCTTGAAAGTCCAGGAATTGGAAGATAGAAAACGCGTGTTCATTGTTGTTCATACAGTCTGGAGGTTGAAGAAGGAGTTTTCTGGGCTGGGCCTGTTTGGTTATTTCTTTTCACACCACTTTTCTTGTTTTACACCCCCTGAGCCCATTTCATTTATTTTTAATGATTTCTGACTTTTTCTTTTTTTGATTGACTTATTTATTTTTTCTCATGTCATTAAAAATATAAAAATATTTTTTCTCACCATTTTTGATTTTATTAGGCATTTATTTAGTTTTCTTTTAGTTTATACATAAATAGATAAATACATATATTTTGTTTAAAATACTAAAAAAATAGTACAAATACATTTCTATACATTTTTATTTTTGTTTTACTTTCTGAAAATATTTTATAGAAAAATACTTTTTTTATTCAAATATTAAAAATTATTATTATTTATATATATATATATAGCACACATTTAAAATAATACATATATACATATATTTATTAATATATTTAGGGTAAATACAAAATATATACACTTTTGTTTTTTTTTATTATTATTAATATTTAATATAAAAATACATTTTTGACAAATACTTCACTTTATTTTATTTTGTACATAATAAATAAATACTTGTATTAAGTTAAAAGATAATACATTTTATTTAATAGAATTAGGGTTTTGCCCTAAATTTGAAAATACTCCAAAAAAATAATACCTTTTTATTTTCTTTTTTATTTTACATAAATAATTCTTTTTTCATACATATAAAAATTCTTTTTGCATTCTTGCATATTTGTTTTATTTTATTTAATCTATGTAAATTAATCATCTTGTAAAACATTTCAATATTGATGTAATAGTTTTAGGTTTAAATTCCTTGTCAAAATCCCCATTTGAACATTTGTACCCCCCTTCCCATATTTGGTTTTGTAATAGCTTAGTAAATTTATTTTCGCACTTTATTGCTTTCTAATTATACCATGTTAGAATTAGGGTTTGTATGCGAAAAAACGACAAAATAGTTATGACCTAATCTCAAGACAAACAAGCATGAAAATGGACACACAAATCACACTTGCACCCCCTAGGGTATTCCACTTGTTGCCTTTCAAAATTGGGCCATGTTGTATGTTGGGTCTCTTTGGGCAAAACAAACAAATTGAATGATCATAGTCCCTCGATAACACTTTCAAAATATTGCCAAAACAAATGATCAAGTCCCTTAAAGAAAATGCCCAAAGATACTTGGCACCATTGCAACTATGGCCTAAACGATGACCCGCGCCTGTCCCTTTCACATCCTAACATGAGATTGTCCACCAAATACAATGGTGGAACAAACTTATTAAAAGGGTTAAAACATAGTATTAAACTTTGAGAAATTTAGGAGTAGATAACCTCTTAGTTACTTGAATCAATCTTGCAAACTAAAACACTTGCCTATTTCAAAAACCACACATCACTACACTTTCAAAACAACTTTCAAAAACAAATGAAAACCTTTTCAAAAGACATACATCTTTGTATACATCCCCACATGGATCATTACAAAGGTTGCCACCACATTGGCTTCTTTTCAAAACATTTTCAAACCCACACACACACAAGCACCATTTAAAACAATTGAAAACAAAAGGCAAGTGATCTAAGCAAGTAACTAAGAGCCCATGGATAACCATGGATAGAAAGGGTGCTAATACCTTCCCTTTCTATAATCTACTCCCCGAACCCAAGAAAACATCTCAAAGGTTTTTTGCTGTGCTTTTTAACCTTTCCTTAGGATAAAATAAAAAGTCGGTGGCGACTCTTGCTCAACCGAAACATTTGCGAAAACAAACGCAAAACCATAGTCAGTTCTCCCACCGTACCACAGAACTGGCGACTCTGCTGGGGATATAACTTATAAAGTGGAGTAACCTTAGGGCCCAGATCACCTTTGTTTTCAATTGTTTGCTTTGTTTGCTTTTATATTTTTGGGCTTTGCATCGGAGTTTCATAGATCATAACCCGGATCTGGGAAATACCCTTTTTAGGTAGCATAATCTGTGAGGGACCTGTCCGGCGTAGACCGACATGGGTGAAGCAGTGGCTACGTTGGTGTGGCATCTTGGTCTGTACCTATATCTCTTGTGTTGCAACGGGGAGAATATAGGTCTTCTAAGGAGTCATTAAACACCAACCAACCTTAGAACCCTAAATTGACCAACTTGGCTATTAGGACAGTAGCAGTATGCTACACTCATTGAGGCTAAACTCTCGAGATGGTTCTGGCCGCGAGAAAAGATTGCGATGCTGGAGTTATGACCGATTGAGGGTAGCCAATGATTTGAGATCCTCTAGAACCCGGTTACTTTTGATAGGACAGGTTTTAACCAACAAAACCAAAAGAGGGTAATACCTGAAATTCATGCTGGCCTGAAACCTAAGGGTGTCTTGTGTGACTTGTGTGCCTTATCATGTTTGCCTGTGTGAATACTTGTGGTGTGCTTCATCATAACATCATGCCATCATACCATTGCATGCATCCTGTATAAAGGACTAACCCATTTCAAAGACAAAAAGTTTCATCTTTGCTCTGTTTTGTAGGACATCATGATGCCCGTGCGTAGGAATACTGTCCGGCTCAACTTTGTTCAACCACTAACTTTGCTCAAGGATTTGGTTGGTAGGATTCCAAACACTTCTTCCTTCATCAACAAACATGGTTCTCTCCTTGGCTTGATCACGGAAAAATGGGACCAACAACTGATAAGTGTTCTGACCCAGTTTTATGACCCTCTGTATCATTGTTTCACCTTTCAAGACTTCCAGCTGGTTCCTACCCTGGAAGAATTCTCTTATTTGCTTGGGATCCCTGTCTTGGAACAAACTCCATTCACTGGTTTGGAAAAGACTCCTAGGCCTGAAGAGATTGCTGCAATTCTCCCTTTGACCAAAGAAGAGGTATTGTCCAACTGGGAAACTAGAAATGGGGTCAAGGGCTTTTTGGTCAAATTTCTAGTTAGCAAGGCTAATGATTTCTGGAATGACTTGGACTTCAAGGCGTACGAGGATATTCTGGCTCTTTTGATCTACGGTCTGGTATTGTTTCCCAACCCTGACACCTTTATCAGTATCCATGTCATAAGGATCTTCATGTCTCGGAATCCGGTACCCACTCTTTTGGGTGATATTCTACAACAACTCTATGCTCGTACTGCTCGAAAACGGGGAACTCCGTGGTGTTGTGCTCCTTTTCTAGTAAGGTGGTTTATTTCGCACCTTCCTAAGTTCGTGCTGAAGAATGAAGAAGGAAAAGGTTGGGCTCGGAGGTTAATGTCTCTCACTGATAACGACATCACCTGGACTCTCAGAGGTTTGGATGAGGTAGCTGTTATTGACCGTTGCGGAGAATACCCCAATGTTCCGTTGATTGGTATCCAAGGAGGAATCTCTTACAATCCATGCTTGGCTCTCCGTCAGTTTGGAAGAGCCAGAGGAGATGGGCCTCATGAAATGCTGGTTCCTCACTTCCATTTTGAGTTTCAGGCAGACAGTGACAAACTACGCCATGGATTCATTAGAGCTTGGGACAGAATTCACAAAGCTGACCCACATGAGTTGGGACCAAAGACTTCTCTACCATTGGAACCCTATTGTAAGTGGGTCCGCATCCGTGCTCAGAGGTTAGGTATGCCGTACGAAGCTTTTAGACCTCTCATTCTTGAATCTCCTGATGAAGATGGGGTTCCTCCAACTGTGCTCCCTCCTCAGATACCTACTGATTTTGACACAATGAAGAGATCTTGGGTGCAGCTAAAGGAAGAACGGGATTTCTATCGGGAGAAGTTCAACGAGCAGGAACGGAAGATCCAGAGGCTGACTAAGCAATTGGAGGAAGAACGGGTCCTGAACAACTACATCAGCACTGAGAAGAGGAGGCCATGGGAGCATTGATGAGATTTGGATATTTCCTTTTATATTTTTATTTCTTTTCCAGTATTTTTCATTCCTGTATTGCCTGAGGGCAAATTGTTGAACAATTGAAAATTTTAATCTAATGAAGTGTGTTTCCTTTTTGTCTACAAAGTTGAATCTTGATTGTCTTTGAAAACATAAAACATATGCATTCCATTGCACCATACGCATAGCAGGTACCCTATTTCACAGGTTGCTTAATCTCCTTCGCTGTTTATTTTGAACAGTCATCATGAATCCAGACTCATCCAGTGAGAAAGCCATCAAGGCCCTTCAGGCCCAAAGTGCACAATTTCAAGAGATGGTCCTAAGCCTGGCTCAAGGTCAGCAAGAGTTGAAGACTCTACTCCTGAAGAAGAAGAAGAAAAAGAGGACTGCATTGTTCAACACCGGACGCAGATTTGGGAACACACTCCATAATGAAGCTGAATAAACTACTTCTTCTGCTGAGAAAAACAGTCCCCAAGGGGGAGGAGCTCCTAGTCCCGCAGTCTCCGACAACGAGACGGACTATAATGACGAACAATACCCACCTGCTGCTGACAGATACAAGCAATTGGAGGACCGCTTGAGCGCCATGGAAATTCAGAATGTGCCGGGGCTGGATTTCGGAGATTTGGGGTTATCTTCTGGGGTAGTAATTCCACATAAGTTTAAGGCGCCTGCCTTCGCCAAGTATGATGGGGTCTCCTGCCCAAAGCTGCATCTAAGGTCGTACGTAAGGAAGATCCAACCTTACACGGCGGATAAGAACCTCTGGATTCACTTCTTCCAAGATAGCCTCTCAGGATCACAGCTTGAATGGTTCTACCAATTAGATGGAACTAGCATCCGACACTGGGAAGATTTGGCAACCGCATTCTACAGACAATATCAATACAATTCTGATCTCGCTCCTACGCGTACCCAACTTCAGGGTATGTCTCTAGGAACGGGTGAAGGGTTCAAAGAATATGCACAAAAATGGAGAGATTTGGCTGGCAGGGTGCAACCTCCATTGACTGATCGAGAGCTGGTTGATATGTTCCTAGGGACTTTGTCTGGTCCATTTTTCAATCATTCGGTTGGTAACTCCTCCGCTGGGTTTACGAATTTGATTCTAACGGGAGAAAGAATTGAAGCTGGCATCAGGTCAGGCAAGATACAAAAAGCTGCCTCCACAAGTACTGAGAAGAGGCCGTTTAAGAAAGAAGCAAGTGCCGTCTATGGTCCTAGAAGACAAGTCAAGCCCGAAAGTCGCCAAGCCGTCAATGCTTTGGTCATTTCAAAACCTGTTGCTGCTCCTCAGCAGTACAATCAACAAAGAAGTGAAAGGCCCAAGAGGCAGTATACTCGGCTGAGTATGACCTTATCCCAAATTTTACCCCAACTGTTATCAACCAACTTGGTGACCCTCAAAGAAGCTCCTAAGGTTGTCAACACTGCGTCTTCTAAGTATAACCCAAATGCCCGGTGTACTTATCATTCTGATAGTCCCGGGCACACTACTGATGATTGCTGGGCCTTGAGAAACAAAGTGCAAGATCTTATCGACGCAAAGGAAATTCAGTTTGAAGCGCCTGAGAGACCGAATGTTGTAACTGCCCCTATGCCCCAGCATAGAGTAAATGCCATTGAGGAAGAGTTGTATGCTGTTTCGGTAAATGAAGTTGTTACCCCTCTTTTGACTGTTAAGAGGAACTTACTACTAGCCGGTTTATTTCCGGGTTGTAGCAAGGGCTGCCTCCTGTGTGCTGTTATCCCTACCGGTTGTCCACTGCTGAAATCAGGCATCCAAAGCCTGATGGATAGCAAGGAAATTCTGTTCAAGAAAACTGCTGTTCCGTCTGTTTCCATTGAAGAAATATCTGTTGTCACAATTTACAATCCTACTAAAGCTCCCGTAAAGAAACCAGTCCAAATTGTGTCTGTTGCACCCATCACTATTACTGTCCCGGGGCCTCTCCCGTATGAGTCTGATAAAGCGGTCCCATGGCATTATGGAGCCGACGTGTATGTGCTTGGGGTGAAACAGGAGTTCAACACCAGTACCAGTATCAGTAACATCACTGGTCCCGCCAAGATTACCCGCAGTGGCAGGCTCTTCTCGCCTAACATTGCACCGCCGGTTATCCGAAAACCTCTCACCATCACACCCGCAAGTATGCATGTTCCAATTCAAGTTCCTGTGTCTACTACTGCCGCCGAGTCTTCTGATACTCGGGGCAAAGAAGTTGCTACCGATTTGCCTGCCAGGACGGAGGCACCAAATAAGACTGCTGTGGAAGCCTCCCAACAAGAAATGGAGGAAATCCTTAAAATTATCAAAAAGAGTGACTTTAATGTCGTTGAACAGTTGGGGCATACTCCCTCCAAAATCTCTATGCTATCATTGCTGCTATGCTCAGAGGCCCATGCAAAAGCCCTGATTTCATTTCTGAAAACGGCCCATGTGCCGCAAGAGACCTCCGCGGATCAATTCACTGACTGTGTGGCTAATTTGACAGCCGACAATGGCTTAGGGTTCTCGGATGCTGACCTTACCGCCAAAGGGAAAAATCACAATGATGCCCTGCATGTTTCCATAGAATGCAGGGGCACTACTCTCGCACACGTGTTAGTGGATACCGGCTCTTCCCTGAATGTTTTGCCCAAGAAAGCATTGGACCGCTTGGATTGTGAGGGCCTGGAGTTGAAACCTAGTAACATCATTGTTAGAGCCTTCGACGGTTCTAAGAGGATGGTGCACGGTGAAGTAGACATCCCCATTCGTGTGGGTTCCCAAGTTTTCAACTCAACGTTCTATGTGATGGATATTCGTCCATCTTACTCCTGCTTGCTGGGTCGACCCTGGATTCACAAAGCTGGGGCAGTAACTTCCACTCTACACCAAAAGCTCAAATACCCTGTCAAAGGGAAGATTGTTATTGTGCAGGGTGAGGAGGAATACATGGTTAGTCACTTGAATTCATTCCGGTATATCGAGATGGACGGGGAGTTTATTGAAACCCCCTTTCAGCATTTTGAGGAAGTACCTCCAGTGTTGGAATCAGCTGAGGCAGTGGTTGAAGAAGATTTTCCGTTGAAGATGGCGTCCTTGAAGGATGCCCGGGCTGTAATCGAGAAAGGCAATTGTGCAAACTGGGGTCAGCTTCCTGACTTCACTCAAAAGAACGACAAGTTTGGGCTGGGCTTTACTGCAGAGGCTCAGAGGGCTGTGCGCAAGGAAAGGATCAGAAAGGCTCCGATATTTATCTCCAACCCAAGGGTGAATGCTATTGAGGAGGATGTAGAGGAAGCAGAGTTTGACAGTTGGATCTACCCGACTACCAGCAACGGACCAAGCAACTGGACGGCAAAGGATTTTACACCTATCACATTTGTCACGTAGTAATTAATTTCTTTTGATTTCCAATTTGTAACAAACAATATGTTAAAACTTTGTTGGCTCGGTGTCCTACCCGGGGCATCGTAGCTCCATTTGTGAGGGCTTTTTGTATGACATTTCCATATATCATCAATCAAAACATTGGACGTTTGTTGCATTTCAAATCTTGTGCTCTTTTTTCTTTCTGTGTTATATATATTGCAAAACAGCTATATTTACACACACTCACTTATACAGGTTTCAATCCACTCTGGATCTCACTAGTAACAGCTCTGCTACCGCCAGTTATGACTTCGAGAATCTGATCAACTTGGCCGAAGACGAAGGTGAAGATGATTGTGAAGTGCCTGGTGAACTCGCAAGACTGCTACTCCAGGAAGAGAGGGCTATTCAACCACATGAAGAGCCGGTAGAAACGATTAACCTGGGTACTGAGACAGATAGGAAAGAGGTCAAGATTGGGGCTAATCTAGAGCTCAGCGTGAAGCAACGATTGATCCAGATGCTACGTGATTACATGGAGATATTTGCTTGGTCCTATGAAGACATGCCTGGTTTGGATGCCGACATTGTAGTTCACCACCTGCCAACCAAGGAAGATTGCCCTCCGGTAAAGCAAAAGGTCCGCCGTATGCGCCCAGAGATGTCTGAAAAGATCAAGGCTGAGGTTATGAAGCAATTCGATGCCGGGTTTCTAGCAGTAACTTCTTATCCTCAATGGGTCGCCAATGTGGTGCCAGTACCGAAGAAGGACGATAAAGTCAGAATGTGTGTCGACTACAGAGATTTGAACAGGGCAAGCCCCAAGGATGACTTCCCCTTACCTCACATCGACGTTCTTGTTGACAATACCGCTCAACACAAGGTTTTCTCCTTCATGGATGGTTTTTCAGGGTATAATCAGATCAAGATGGCTCCGGAGGATATGGAAAAGACTACCTTTGTGACTCAGTGGGGCACCTTCTGTTATAAGGTCATGCCATTCAGATTGAAGAATGCTGGGGCAACCTATCAACGTGCCATGGTTGCTTTATTTCATGATATGATCCATCATGAGATTGAGGTATACGTTGATGACATGATTGCAAGGTCTCAAACTGAGGAGGAGCACCTTGATCATCTGAGGAAATTGTTTGACCGACTCAAGTTATACAAGTTGAGGTTGAATCCCAACAAATGCACCTTTGGGGTAAGATCCGGAAAATTGCTAGGTTTCATTGTAAGTGATAAAGGTATTCAGGTGGACCCTGCCAAGGTAAAAGCCATACAAGAAATGCCGACTCCAAAGACAGAGAAGGAAGTCAGAGGTTTCCTAGGACGACTGAATTACATTGCCCGATTCATCTCACATCTGACTGCTACTTGTGAGCCAATCTTCAAATTACTGAAGAAAGATCAAGTAGTACGCTGGAACGATGAATGTCAGGCCGCCTTTGAAAAGATAAAGGAATATCTCCAAGAGCCACCCATTCTTATGCCACCAGTGGAAGGAAGACCTCTAACATTATACTTGACAGTACTTGATAATTCAATGGGGTGTGTGCTGGGGCAGCATGACGAGTCTGGCCGAAAAGAGCACGCTATTTATTACTTGAGCAAAAAGTTTACCGACTGTGAGTCTCGTTACTCACTGCTTGAGAAAACTTGCTGCGCTCTAGTATGGGCTGCTCGCCGGCTGAGACAGTATATGCTGACTCATACTACTCTATTGATTTCAAAGATGGATCCCATCAAGTACATATTTGAAAAGCCTGCTCTGTCTGGAAGAATAGCGAGATGGCAAATGATCTTAACAGAATATGACATCCAGTATACAACTCAGAAAGCAATTAAAGGAAGTGTACTGGCGGATCATTTGGCACACCAACCTGTGGACGATTACCAATCATTGAACTTTGATTTTCCGGACGAAGACATCATGGTGGTAACTGACTGTGAAGTACCTGGACCGGATGAAGGACCTGAGGAAGGATCCCGATGGTCTATGCATTTTGACGGAGCCTCCAATGCTTTGGGTAACGGCATCGGCGCTGTAATCATATCCCCCAAAGGAACTCATACTCCACTCACCGCCCGATTATGTTTCAGCTGCACCAACAACATGGCAGAATATGAGGCATGTATCATGGGTCTACAAACTGCAATCGACTTAAGGATCAAATTTCTGAGTGTCTTCGGAGATTCCGCTCTCGTGATCAATCAGATCAAAGGCGAGTGGGATACGAAGCACCCGAATCTTATTCCTTACAAGGAGTATGTGTCAACCCTGCTTCCCCACTTTGAAGAAATAACTTTTGAGCACTTCCCAAGAGAGGAAAATCAGCTAGCAGACGCACTAGCTACGATGTCTTCAATGTTCAAAGTTAAATGGGACAATGAGGCTCCCCGGATCATTATCTGGAAGTTGGATGAACCGGCATACTGCTGCGAGCTTGAGGCTGAGAAGGTGACTGAAAAACCCTGGTATCATGAGGTGAAGAGGTACTTGGAAGCTCAGGAATACCCTGAAGGCGCATCTGTCAATGACAAGAAGTTCATGAGGAGGTTTGCTGCAAAATTCTTCCTCAGCAACGGCATTCTCTATAAGCGGAATCATGATTCGACTCTACTACGTTGTGTGGATAAGGCTGAAGCAGAGAAGATCATGATAGAGCTGCATGAAGGCACATTTGGAACACATTCCAGTGGACACACCATGGCTAAGAAAATCCTTCGGGCAGGATATTTCTGGTCCACAATGGAAGCTGATTGTTACCAACACTCCCGAACTTGTCACAAATGCCAAATCTATGCTGACAAGGTGCATATTCCTCCAGTTCCTCTGAACGTCATGACGGCACCTTGGCCTTTTGCAATGTGGGGGATTGATATGATCGGTGAGATCCGACCGACAGCATCCAATGGGCATCGCTTCATCTTGGTGGCGATCGATTATTTCACGAAATGGGTTGAGGCAGCTTCCTACGCCACAGTAACCAAGAGCGTCGTGGCACGTTTCATCCGGCATAATCTGATCTGTCGGTACGGTGTCCCAGAAAGAATCATTACGGACAATGGTACCAATCTTAACAACAAGATGATCACTGAACTCTGTGAACAATTCAAGATACAGCATCACAATTCTTCTCCCTACCGGCCGAAGATGAATGGGGCTGTAGAGGCGGCTAATAAGAATATCAAGAAAATTGTGCAGAAGATGACAGTGACCTATAAAGATTGGCACGAGATGTTACCGTTCGCTCTTCATGGGTACCGTACCTCAGCAAGGACGTCAACCGGGGCAACTCCTTTCTCCTTGGTCTATGGCATGGAGGCAGTCTTGCCAATTGAAGTCCAGATACCCTCTCTCCGGATAATGAAGGATGCAGACTTGAGTGAAGATGACTGGATCCAGACTCGACTTGATCAATTAAATCTGATTGACGAAAAGAGGCTCACTGCTATCTGTCACGGTCAAACGTATCAAAAACGGATGATCAGGGCATTTAACAAGAAAGTCAGACCACAAGAGTATCAAGTTGGGGACCTGGTAATCAAACGCATCATCCTTCCTCAAAGTGATCCCCGGGGCAAATGGACCCCTACATACGAAGGGCCATTTGTGGTTAAGCATGTGTTCTCAGGAGGAGCCATGATCCTAACCACCATGGATGGTGACGACCTTCCTCACCCCGCCAATGCAGACATAGTGAAAAAATACTACGCATAAATAAAAGACCCGCTAGGTTGACATACCTAGGCAAAAATAAGGGCTTCCCGGCGAACCAAAAGGGTTCGGGCAAAAATAAGGGATGAAATGAATAAAAATCTGTACACCCGGCAAGTCGAAAACCTGAAAAGGCGGCTTGGGCAAAAATGGGTATCCCGGTGGACTGAAAACCCGAAAGGGCGGTCCAGGCAAAAGTTAGGGATAAAGCGTAACACTATGTCTCATTGGATCACTTCGCATCCGGAATTCGGCATCAACTATCTGGCTCAGACTTCGGCATCGACCAATCAGCTTCATCTTCAACTAGGCAGCAAAGCGATGAGACGCTCGGAGACATAAAGGCGATAGCAGAGTTGGAACCCAGTGGGATTGTTCACATAGTTGTTTTGTTTTCTTTTCAAAATTGTAAACTCTATGTTATTTGGCGGCGTCCTCTTACTAGGATGTCAGCCTCTTGTACAAAAAACGCCTATTCACAGGCAAAGATCAAATCAATACAAATTCACTTGTCCATACAAATTGCCATTATTTTCCCTTTTTCTGTTTTGTTTTGCGAAGAACGTCCAATGTTCATTTTTGATATATGCATTTGACATTAAATTGCTGATTCATAAATATTTGCATATAAAACAAAAGATTAATTACAGGTGACATCAGAGACAGGGGCAATGTGAAGTTGTCTGATGCAGTATGGTTGCTTTGTCCGCCAAGGTGCCCAGGTAGATTCGACTGAAGAATGTGACCAAATCATCTCAACACCCCGCAGAGTAAGACAAGATTCAGCAATACTTTCTCCAAGCGGAGTTGATTCCCCGTCGATCCTGAAAAGGCGCAAAATTCCCCGGCAGGTCTTAAAGCTCATCCCCGGTAGATTCTGGAAGCTCGTTCCCTACAGGATACAGACGTCTCTCCTGAGCTTTATTCAGAATTATCCCTCACAAGGGCTTATAACTGGGTTATCCTCAACTAATTGCCACGGAAGATCGCCCTCGGCAAAGTTCTTTCATTCCCCGACAAGAGTCTATCTTTGGTATTCCCCAGCAAAGTTTATCTTTGGTTATCCCCAGCGGAGTTTATCATCATTATCCCCAGCGGAATCCATCATTGAAGTCCTCAGCAGGCCTCTCGTCAAACTTCAGCAAAGTATCTCTGCCACAGAGCAACTCCCCGGCCGTTCGTCAAGGATTTATTTTCCTAAGACGAAATTACATTCATAAACATTTCACATTTCCATACATCTTGCTTACATACATGATAAAGTGCATACAACACTATCTCATGTTGAACATCGTGACATCATGCATATCATACATCATGACATTGCATACAACTTATGTTTTTGCCTTTTCAGAAAAAAAGACGATCCCAAAGACAACTGCCTTCAACTGTCACAATTCCAGATTTGATACATGTATCTAGCCAGGGCACATCTGAGAGTGATCAGTTTCCAGACTCGATTCCTGTATCTAGCCAGGGCATATCTATTGACGACTATTTCCAGATTCAACTCCTGTATCCAGCCAGGGCATATCTGTTGACCACATTTCCAGACTCGATTCTTGTATCTAGCCAGGGCACGTTTGAAGAGTTTGAAGATTCGATTCCTGTATCCAGCCAGGGCACATCTATCAACTACAACATTTCCAGATTCGACTCCTGTATCTAGACAGGGCATATCTGTCGACCACATTTCCAGACTCGATTCCTGTATCTAGCCAGGGCACGTTTGAAGAGTTCGAAGATTTGATTCCTGTATCCAGCCAGGGCATATCTGTTGACAACTATTTCCGGATTCGATTCCTGTATCCAGCCAGGGCACATCTGTGAGAAACCATTTGTAGACTCGACACCTGTATCTAGCCAGGGCATATCTGCAAAAAGAGATTGAAGATCAAACACCTGTAACAAGCCAGGAAAACATCTGTCTTTCTCAAATACACAAGTGCTCGCTAAGGAATCTCTTATGCGATCAACACTTCCAAATGGCATCTATAAGCCCATTCCCGACAAGGTTCTGTTACATCTCCAGATGGCATCTATAAGCCCATCTCCCTATCCACCATCTCTCCAAATGGCATCTGTAAGCCCATTCCCGACATCACATTGTTGAGACTCCAACATGCGAGTGCAAATTTCCGGGCACTCTAGTGTCCAATCTCCTTTTACCCTCGAGTCACGAAAGGCAAACTTGCCAATCTAACTCTTCAGGTTCAAGAAGATTGAACAGGGGCAACTGTTGTACCCCAAAATTTGCCCTCCCATTTCCTCAACATTTTCTCATCACAAGACCTTTGAAGATCAAGATCCAGTTAGGGTTTCCTCTGCTCAAGACTTCTCCTTGCACTGTGGACCCAAATTAGGGTTTGTGTTTGCACCAAGATGTTTTGACCTAAAACGCCTAAAATGACTTTCATGCTTCATGTTGTACTCCCAAGTTTATCCATACCAAGTTTCAAGTCTTGATTCCAAGTTTTGCCCAGTCAATTGGACAGATGACCTAGAAATCAGCTGTATTGGGGAAAAAGTCAATTGTGGCCAATTGATAGTAAAACCTCATGATTTTTGACCCACATCAACATTATGAACTCATATGGACCATTTGATCAAGTTTGGATCATAATTCCACAAGAAATTTGATCAGATCATCAAAAGGGCAAAATGGTCATTTTTAGGGTTTTGACTGCACAAAGGCAATTTTTGACTGTTTGACCTAGCCAATGGCAAACCAGGCTCACATATGGACTGAAGAACCCCATGGAATTGTCTTGACATGTTCAACAAACTCAAAAGATCCCAAGTACACAAGATTGACAGTTGAATTTCCCAGTCAATTGATCAATTTTGACTGTATACTGAAAAGTCAAACTTTGACTTTTTGGTCAAAATCAAGAGTCAAGATTCATTTTTCATCAAAACATGCCAAATCATGAAACTTGTTCACCAAGAAACCAAGAAATGCAAATTAGGGTTTGAAATGGAATTTTTCATAACTTAGAATTTTTCTAAGTTATGGAAAACCCTAATTTTTTCCCAACTTTGCCCCACTTTCTCACCAAGATTCATTTGGATTCAAACAAAAGTCAAAACATGAAAGTTGTAGCTTGTTGCATAATCTACAACTTTGATTCACAAAGTTTTCCCAAATGAGGCTTGTATCTCAAGTTACAAATTTTTGAATAAGGGCACTAAACCATTCATAACTTAGTGAAAATTTGACCTTTTTGACAAGGTTTTCTACCTAACTTCAAGGCCATTTTCCATACACTTCCACTTGGAATTTCAATTTGAATTTCAAATATGGATTGTAGTACACATTCCAAGCTTTCCAAAATGTCCAAGAACTTCTCAATCAACCTCATGGTTAGGGAGAATCGAATTTTGCAAAATGGGCAAAAGTCATTTTGATTCATGGCCATGTACATGTTCATACACTTTGCAATTTTTCAAATCATCATGGGCAAGCTAGTTACAGGCCTCTAATCCTTTTCTTACTCAATAATTAAATGTCAATCCATTGTGTTTTAGCTTTGTTTTGTTCATATAGTCATTACACAAGGAATTAAGCCTTAATTGGAAAAAGTGATTTATCCATTTTTGCAAAGTAGAACTTTATGTCAAGTTTGAAAATCAAGAGGTACAATGCATATATTTGGACACAAGATTCATGGACATAACACACTGATCAAGACAAAAAGATGCAGCACATTTTGAGGGGCCTGTACAAGCCTAGAAAAAAGTTGGCATTTCCTTGCTTCACATAGAAGAAACATGGCATAACTTGTACCAACTTGGATATCAGCTTAGACACACTTAGAAAAACTTATCAAACACATTCCAAAGATCATAACCAAGCTATTGCACGACCCTAAAACCTCTCATCCCTCCCAAAACTCAGAATCACCTTGAAACTGCTCAAACAGAGCAACCTCTGGAGATTGAGTTCCAACTCTCAATCCTTTCAAGCATTCTTGCCCAAACCAGTTCACATACCTTCCTTACCATCTATGCAAGCTATCCCAAAGCTAAAACACGATCTGTAACACCTCCAAGCCACTTCACCATTTTTATTTTTCTGTTTTGCAGTTGAAGTTCTCTAGCACGATTCAGGGAGTTTCAAGACAAAGTAGAACTTGGAATAGCATCCTCACACTTCAAGGAAGCTATACAAATCATCACCTTGCTCTGAAAACTCCTCCATTGCAAAGCACGATTCCAACTGAACAGGTATATTCATGAAGTTCTATCTCTCAGTATAGGCATTGTTAACTTTAGGTTTGTGAAGGAAACATGTCACAATCATAGCCCTGAACATGCCCATATGATTAGATTTCATTTATTTTATGTATGCTTAGAGAATTTTGGTTCTGAACATTGATGAAAAACTAGGTCAGAAATTGGGGGAGAAGAAATTCTCCCTCATCTTAGAGAGTTAAGTCAAGTTCTTTATATCCCTGAATTCGTCTCTTAATGCTCTACACTTTTCATGTTATGAGTTTTGCTTGAAAGTCCAAGAATTGGAAGATAGAAAACGCGTGTTCATTGTTGTTCATACAGTCTGGAGGTTGAAGAAGGAGTTTTCTGGGCTGGGCCTGTTTGGTTATTTCTTTTCACACCACTTTTCTTGTTTTACACCCCCTGAGCCCATTTCATTTATTTTTAATGATTTCTGACTTTTTCTTTTTTTGATTGACTTATTTATTTTTTCTCATGTCATTAAAAATATAAAAATATTTTTTCTCACCATTTTTGATTTTATTAGGCATTTATTTAGTTTTCTTTTAGTTTATACATAAATAGATAAATACATATATTTTGTTTAAAATACTAAAAAAATAGTACAAATACATTTCTATACATTTTTATTTTTGTTTTACTTTCTGAAAATATTTTATAGAAAAATACTTTTTTTATTCAAATATTAAAAATTATTATTATTTATATATATATAGCACACATTTAAAATAATACATATATACATATATTTATTAATATATTTAGGGTAAATACAAAATATATACACTTTTGTTTTTTTTTTATTATTATTAATATTTAATATAAAAATACATTTTTGACAAATACTTCACTTTATTTTATTTTGTACATAATAAATAAATACTTGTATTAAGTTAAAAGATAATACATTTTATTTAATAGAATTAGGGTTTTGCCCTAAATTTGAAAATACTCCAAAAAAATAATACCTTTTTATTTTCTTTTTTATTTTACATAAATAATTCTTTTTTCATACATATAAAAATTCTTTTTGCATTCTTGCATATTTGTTTTATTTTATTTAATCTATGTAAATTAATCATCTTGTAAAACATTTCAATATTGATGTAATAGTTTTAGGTTTAAATTCCTTGTCAAAATCCCCATTTGAACATTTGTACCCCCCTTCCCATATTTGGTTTTGTAATAGCTTAGTAAATTTATTTTCGCACTTTATTGCTTTCTAATTATACCATGTTAGAATTAGGGTTTGTATGCGAAAAAACGACAAAATAGTTATGACCTAATCTCAAGACAAACAAGCATGAAAATGGACACACAAATCACACTTGCACCCCCTAGAGTATTCCACTTGTTGCCTTTCAAAATTGGGCCATGTTGTATGTTGGGTCTCTTTGGGCAAAACAAACAAATTGAATGATCATAGTCCCTCGATAACACTTTCAAAATATTGCCAAAACAAATGATCAAGTCCCTTAAAGAAAATGCCCAAAGATACTTGGCACCATTGCAACTATGGCCTAAACGATGACCCGCGCCTGTCCCTTTCACATCCTAACATGAGATTGTCCACCAAATACAATGGTGGAACAAACTTATTAAAAGGGTTAAAACATAGTATTAAACTTTGAGAAATTTAGGAGTAGATAACCTCTTAGTTACTTGAATCAATCTTGCAAACTAAAACACTTGCCTATTTCAAAAACCACACATCACTACACTTTCAAAACAACTTTAAAAAACAAATGAAAACCTTTTCAAAAGACATACATCTTTGTATACATCCCCACATGGATCATTACAAAGGTTGCCACCACATTGGCTTCTTTTCAAAACATTTTCAAACCCACACACACACAAGCACCATTTAAAACAATTGAAAACAAAAGGCAAGTGATCTAAGCAAGTAACTAAGAGCCCATGGATAACCATGGATAGAAAGGGTGCTAATACCTTCCCTTTCTATAATCTACTCCCCGAACCCAAGAAAACATCTCAAAGGTTTTTTGCTGTGCTTTTTAACCTTTCCTTAGGATAAAATAAAAAGTCGGTGGCGACTCTTGCTCAACCGAAACATTTGCGAAAACAAACGCAAAACCATAGTCAGTTCTCCCACCGTACCACAGGTCCGAATAAAACATCGCCGAATATATTAACAGATATAACGGTTAATTTAAATATTCTCGTCGCAAAAATAAACGTCAAACGGTAACTCGAAAATATTAATATAATATAATATTTAAATAAAATGGGGCGTTACACCCCCGACGAAGAAGGCCTCGAGGAAGCCTCAACTAACTCGTCGACCAAGATCGGTGCCCTTTCGTGCTCGCGTCTGGCGGGGATCACCCCTGACGAGCACGCGCTCCTCTCAAGCATCTTCCTCGTAGGGCTGACTACCAACGTCTCCGGGTATTGCTGAGTCTTCATGGTCCCGGAAAGATCGCGTCCATATCCTTCTGACCTTGCAGAGGACGTCATCCAGGTAGGGAGTCACATGCGGGTCCCCACTACTCATGTAGAACCTAGCAGTCTCTACGTTGGGCCTACTTGATTAGCCCAATAAAGAGAGCATGGCCCAGCGCTGGGGGCTATAAATACCCTCTCTTCCGAGAGGGTTAGTGTGATCGGTGGATCTGGAACTGACTGTTTTAAAGCTGGTTCGCGAAATGTCGCGGAAGCAAGAGTCGCCACCGTCTTTTATTTTCTCCAAATGGAAAGGACAAAAGCACAGAAAAATTCCTTAAAGAGATTGCTCTCGGTTCGGGAGGTAGGTTATAGAAAGGGAAGGTGTTAGCACCCTTTCTATCCATGGTTATCCATGGGCTCTTAGGTACTTGCTCAATGTGTTTTCAAAATTGTTTGTTTGCTTTTCAATGTGGGTTTAAAAAGTTTCTTAGAAAAATTTCAGTTCGACTCGTACGTCAGAGTGTTTGAAAAGTTTGTTTTGGAAGCTTTTGAAAAGGTGTTGATGTGAAAAGTATGTTTTGATTTTGTTTTGAAGAGAGCAAGTATCCATGAGTCGTCTACCTACCCTAAGGAATTCGTCTGTGTAAATGTCCTTTAAAGTAATGCCATCCCACCATTGAGAGGTAGGTAGCACCACCGTTGGAGGTGTTCGGGTCAATTTGAGTTTGTAGGGACATAGTGATCACCAGAGCAATAGGAAGACACCTTAGAAGCTACCCTCATGCCAGGTTCCTGGATCATGAGGACTTACTAAGACATCCTCTACTCGACGATCACCTTTCGAGGTAAGGCAACAGTGAGGCGTACCCTAGGGGTGGTGTGTGCGATTCGTGTATCGTTTTCATTGATATTTGTCTTGTCATGTTCATTGGTGTTCTACGCTTGATTTTATTTTAAGTCCATACATTCTTTCATGCTTTTGTTAACAGTTAAAAGTTGCGGGAAAAGTAAATCTAAGACTATTACAAATGGCGCGGGTCCACATCGCCAAAATTAAACCGGACCCGATTTGACAAGAAAATAAAGAAATTAAATAAAAGTGCGAAAAGTATAATTGTTACAACGCTTTGGGAGAGATACATAATGAATTAAACGAACTAAAATAAATGTGCGAATAAATTACGAACATGGGCGTTGGACCCTTTTGCAAAATATTATTAATGAGGAATTAAAATTAAGAATTAAAAGAAAATGTTTTTTAGTATTTTTGTGTTTTTTGAGATTTAATAAAAAAAGAATTAATTAAAAAAACAAAATGAAATGTTAAACCTAGTTCTAATTATTTTTAAGTTTATTATGAAAGTATTAAAATTTAACCTAAATGCATCCCTAATTAGTGTTCAATTATAAAAATAAATAAATCACTAATATTATGGCAAAAAACAAGGAAAATTAAAAGGAATAAAAAGTCATTAACCTAATGCTATATTTTTGGATTTTTTTTATGGAAGAAAGAATTAAAGTTGCAACCTAAATTAATACTAAGTTAATTTACATACAATTTATTTATGAAAATAACTAAAATAAAAGAAATATTATATTGTTCTCTTTTTCTGATTTTTGTGTATTTTATAATTTGTAAAAATGTTGAATTAAATTAAAACAAGAAACAAATAAAAATAATAATTAAAAGAGATGAGAAAAAATGAAAATATTTGCAAACCAGGGTGGGGGTGTAGTCCCAATTTGTGAGGTTTTGATGGTAAAGCCTGGCCCATTAAGCTGTGGTCTTTTTGACTTTTTGCGTAGCATGTGGCAAGGTTGACCAGCATCTACCATATGCTTTGACTCTGAGCCCTTTGATGGATCTCCCAGGACACGTGGGCGCTGATCCCTGAGCGTGTATGATGATCCTTAGTGTGAGTGCTGCATAGGAGTTGCTAATGAAAAATAACATGGAAATTGCACAGACCTGGGAATCGAACCCAGGTCTTAAACATTAATAATCCCTTCACTTGCCAACTGAGCTACATCACGCGCGTTAACATATTATAGCAAATAAATAATAAAAGAAAAAAAAACAAACACGTTAGTGGAGGGCGCGCGAAAATTTGAACCAGCGAATCATGGCTTGCCACGATGTTGTCTTCTCCACCATCCCTGTAAACAAAGGCTTTAGGCAACGGCTTTGCAAACGTGGGTTTAGACAGGTTTTAAGAAAATAACGATTAGCCCCTCGACGCTCATAAATTGAGCGCGAGGGTGCCATCCTCTTCGTCTTCAAGCGCTGAATCCATTGGTGGTCATTTGGAGTTCTAATTTTGCCTTGTTATGAAAGCCCCAAATTTCAGTCCTGCAAACCCTAAAAATCGCGCATGGTATTTTCTCATATATAGCACAAAAACGCAATTGGATCACATGGTTAGTTTCAAAACTTGACAAGGAACATGAATGTATGATTAAAATGCAGTGAGGATGCCTAGAAATCAAAGCATGATTATGGATTTTTCTTGGTTCAGTTGGAATCCGCTTTACCAATTCTTTGGGTTTGAGTTGTTGTTTGTGATTGGAATGTGATCAGGAGAGTTTGAGGAAGCTATTAGAAAAAGAATCAAGCTTTGAATCCACCTCTAGAGTGCTTTTCAGTTTTGACTTTTTATGGCAAAAATTTCAAATTGGTACTAGCCTTTTCTGCGCAGCTGAGAGTGTGTTATGATTAGGGTTTGACTCAGTGCTTATGAGGGAAGGAAATTAGGTCATTAGTTGGCCTTTATCCATGCCCATGAGAGAATTGGTCTTAGGTCTTTTAGCATTAACAAACTTTTCCTTCTTTTAAGCAAGACCAAGACTTGGTGTATAATCTAACCCTAGCATGAGTTTGTGAGTTGGCACATGATATATGGAAGCTATCCCAATTCAAATGACACTATTTCATTGACTTTTGAATTTTATTTGAATTTTTAAAGATTTAAAATGAATTAAATTATCAAAAATTAAATAAAATAGAAAAATCAATATTTGGTCTTGAAATTAATCATGGGACACGTGTGTGGCATGACAAGGCTGAATCAAGTGGAAGAAAGTGGGCCCTTTTGTCAAAAATTGAAGTTTCAAGGATAGTTGACTTTTGCCATTTCACAAAAATTTCCCAACTTCTACAAGGCATAACTTGCTCAATTTTTAAGCTTTTCACATGTTCTTGGACATTTTGGAAAGGTCTTTGAGTCCTCTAACCAATGCCTTTGGTCCCATGTCATTTTGATTTACCAATCTCAAGTTATGGTCTTTGACTTAAAGTCCCTTTTTGTTGACTTTTGAAAATGACCTATAATGTTGAAATTGATAACTTTTTGTGAGAGCATTTTTTGGACTTGAAGTATGAAGATGAGTTGTAGGAAATGTCTTTCTCTTCAAAATGAGCTTTGGATGGAATTTTTCTGATAATCCATGTGAAAGTTATGCCCTGGTCAATTTCAGTTGACTTTTTCAGCTGTCCAAATATAGTAACTTTTGCATCTTTGATGATTTCTGAGCCAAATTTTGAGAATCATGATCAAGCATTGATCAAATGATGTTTGTGGCTTCAAAATGATATGTTGACCAAAAATTTGAACTTTTGACTGTCAAATGACCATTTTGCCCCTACAGTTGACTGTAGTGCAATTTAGGGTTTTGACTGTGCAATTTTGAGCTGAATGCCTTGAAACTTGATATGAGGATACTTGACCATCTTTGTAGGCATGTGAGACTTGATTGGGCTTTTGAACACTCCATTTTCTTGATCAGGACACAAACCCTAGTTTTGACTGTATAGGAGATTTTTGCACTGTGCAACTCTTGGGGAATTTTGTAGCTTGACTTGGCAGTTTATTGGAGAATATGGGAGGGCAAATTTTGGGGTACAACAGTTGCCCCTGTTCAATCTTCTTAGACCTGAGGATGCAGATTGGCTGGCGTGCCTTTCGTAATCCGAAGGTAGAAGATGATTGGACACTAGAGTGCCCAGAAATTTGCGCTCACATGGTAGCAGTGTGGTGGGAATGGGCTTATAGATGCCATTTAGAGATTGATGGGTAGGATGATGGGCTTATAGATGCCATCTGGATGTTGATCGCGTAAGAGATTCCTTAGCGAGAACCTGCATACCTGCAAAAGAAAATGAGTACCTGACACGTCGCAGGAGCTGGTTTTCAGATGCTTGGTATAGATGTGTCCTGACCGGTTACAGGAGCTGAGTCTGGAGCTTCAAACGGCGATGAATGAACCATAGATGGTTACTGCCTTAGCATGAATGGTAAGAGAACCTTGAGTGAATTTAACTTCAACAACGCTCGTTGAGAAAATCTTGATGGGAATTACCGTCTTCGCAGCATCGGGAAGAGGACCAAAGGAAATTATAGCCTGAAAGCTGGACCTAAAATGGAAGTCTCATGCACCGTCGGAGAGAAAACCAATAGGACATTATAATCTCAAAGGAAAACCTAAAATGGAAATCTCATGCACCGTCGGAGAGAGAACCAATAGGAAAATAAAATCTGAAAGAAAGACCTAAAATGGAAATCTCATGCACCGTCGGAGAGAGAACCAAAATGGAATTATAATCTTAAAGAAAACCTAAAATGGAAATCTCATGCACCGTCGGAGAGAGAACCAAAATGGAATTATAAAATCTGAAAGAAAGACCTAAAATGGAAATCTCATGCACCGTCGGAGAGAGAACCAAAATGGAATTATAATCTCAAAGAAAAACCTAAAATGGAAATCTCATGCACCGTCGGAGAGAGGACCAATAGGACATTATAACCTGATAACTTCTACTGAGTCTTCATCAGAAAAATCTGTTGGGAGTCGATTTAGCTGGACTAGAGAGGTTTTTTGATAAGGATGTGATGAAGGAATCTGAGACGATTGCTACTCCGAATATATGATGAAGGAATCTGGGACGATTACTACCTCAGCAGGACGATGAAGGAATCTGGGACGATTACTACCTCAGCATGACGATGAAGGAATCTGGGACGATTACTACCTCAGCAGAATGATGAAGGAATCTGGGACGATTACTACCTCAGAAGAATGATGAAGGAATCTGGGACGATTACTACCTCAGCAGGATGATGAAGGAATCTGGGACGATTACTACCTCAGCAGAATGATGAAGGAATCTGGGACGATTACTACCTCAGAAGAATGATGAAGGAATCTGGGACGATTACTACCTCAGCAGGATGATGAAGGAATCTGGGACGATTACTACTCCAAATATATGATGAAGGAATCTGGGACGATTACTACCTCAGCAGGATGATGAAGGAATCCGGGACGATTACTACCTCAGCAGGATGATGAAGGAATCTAGGACGATTACTACCTCAGATATATGATGAAGGAATCAGGAGCGATTACTACCTCAGAGGGATGATGAAGGAATCTGGAACGATTACTACCTCAGATATATGATGAAGGAATCTTGGACGATTACTACCTCAGCGGGGCTATGAAGGAATCAGGAGCGATTACTACCTCAGCAGGGCGATGAAGGAATCAGGAGCGATTACTACCTCAGCAGGGCGATGAAGGAATCAGGAGCGATTACTACCTCAGCAGGGCGATGAAGGAATCAGGAGCGATTACTACCTCAGCAGGGCGATGAAGGAATCAGGAGCGATTACTACCTCAGCAGGGCGATGAAGGAATCAGGGACGATTACTACCTCAGCGGAATGATGAAGGAATCTGGGACGATTACTACCTCAGCAGAATGATGAAGGAATCTGGGACGATTACTACCTCAGCGGGTGATGAAGGAATCTGGGACGATTACTACCTCAACGGGTGATGAAGGAATCTGGGACGATTACTACCTCAGCGGGATGATGAAGGAATCTGGGACGATTACTACCTCAACGGGTGATGAAGGAGTCTGGGACGATTACTACCTCAACGGGTGATGAAGGAATCTGGGACGATTACTACCTCAGCAGAATGATGAAGGAATCTGGGACGATTGCTACCTCAACGGGTAAAGACTTTTATCTGTTGATCGTTCTTTCCTGAAAAAGTAATGAATTAGTTGTATGCAATGTCATAATGCATGAATTGCCTGATTTTAAGATGTTCTCAAAAATAAATGAGATTGGGGTGATATGATGCGTCTATGCATGCTATAATGATGTATGTGACGTTTTATGAATGTGTTTTTCGTCTAGGAAAGTAAATCCTTGACGGGTGCCGAGAAGTCGTATCCTGGGCTGATGTTGAAGAATAGATTTTGCTTCCGCTGGGGATGATAGTTGCAAGAATACCGGTAGGAGAAGATGACTCCGTTGCGGAATGAACTTGGCGAATGGTAGATTCTGCGGGGAGAAAAATACTCTAGCGACCATGCTGGGAAGCAATACTCTGTGGGAAGAGGGATGCCTTGCTGAATTGTTGATGACTTGCTGAGGATACCCTTGTTGTTGTATTGGAAGTGTTGATAGACTTCGTTGGGGTAAGAAGACTTTGTCGAAGACGCTCTTTCCGTGGCTTTTGGCTGAGGATAACCCAGTTATATCCTGTTAAGGAAATAACTCTTTAAATCAAGTCGGACGACGCGTTCGTACTCTGTGAGGGGATAAGCTTCCAGAATCTACTAGGGATAAGCTTACTGCTTGGGGATATGAATTCCAATTTTCCTGGGGAAACTGGATTGGATTCTCTGGGGAAGTTTTGAACTGTATTGGTTATGTTCTTCCACGAAACCTACCCTGATACCTTGGAGGATAGAACAATCAGATTGCTTAGACCACTCTTTACTGCCCCTGTTTCTATGGGGGAGGCACTTGTGGGGTGCTGATAATTGTTGATGGACAAACCTTCTTCTGGTAGACAGATGACAAGATGACAGGACATAGTCGTACGCTTTGATCCCTAACTTTTGCCTGGACTGCCCTTTGGGGTTTTCAGTCCACCGGAATACCCATTTTTGCTCAAGCCGCCTTTTCAGGTTTTCGACTTGCCGGGTGTACAGATTTTTCATTTTCATCCCTTGTTTTTGCCCGAACCCTTTTGGTTCGCCGGGAAGCCCTTATTTTTGCCTAGGTGTGTTAACCTAGCGGGTCTTTGATTTTGCGTAGTATTTTTCAACTATGTCGAATGTAGGGAGATGCCCCTGTCAGTAGTATTGCGTTGCCGTACCACTAGAAGATGTCTGATCAGGCAAGATTCGTTGTCGGAATGCCCCAGGTGATCCAGATGGAGATTTGCCCCAGGCTGGTTGGCCTTTTGAGAGATTCTCCGAATCTTGACTGAACTTCCCCAGATGATTGGACCATGATCATGTTGTGCCCCTTGATTGGAAGTGCTTTTGTTCACTAGGTATTCATCGTGCGAATTTCCCTGCTGTTCAAACAAAAAGTCATATGCAAACAAAGTTATGTTAAAAATGCAAAGCTTATGTCTGTCTTGAAGATTTTGAAAATGCATTCTTTTTCATAAAACAAGTGAATGTTTGTAAAACGTGATGTCAACTCCGTATTTACCGTAAGCCTTAAGGAGTCAGGATACCTTTCGTAACAGTATACTTTCGGACTAACCCGTGCTTCAGCTAGGACTTTTGAGGGTTATAACGTGGCCTGGTTCACGGTTTAAGAAACAAAGGGTAAAGGCTCAAATTATTTGTACCCACCCGCTCTTCGTGATGTTCTCCAAACCTAAACTTAGTTGATCATACGTTAGACCTTGTTTGAGTCTTTGCTCTGATTTTCCGGTGATGGTTCCGATATTGATGATTTATTTTGAATGGGCAGTCATCTTTTTTTGCTGAGGGTTTATAGGACCTCTTCTTTTTTGTTATCCCTTTCTTTTTTTGCCTGAACTGTTTCCTTTTTGGAATTACAGTCAGCGGGATGCCCCAGTTTCATAAGTCCCCTTTGTAGGTTTAGACTTTTTGGGCTTTTTCGTTTATGAATTTTGATGATGACTGCCTGTCCTTTTGATTGTTCTGAACCATCACTGTCTTTGTTCATTTTGTAAAGATCTCTTCGGTGCTATTCGTCATGCACTTGGATCAACTGAGAGAACTACCCTGCCCCAGGTTATGATAAAGGGTTTTAAATTTCGAAAAGAAAAAAAACTCCTACTTCTTTGGCTCAGAGGGGTTGACGAGGGATTATCATCCTTATAACTCCAGTGTTTAGGGATTGAAACAATGCCTGTACCTCATCAGCGGGGTCTGTTCAAAAGCATACTGTAGATCGTGGTATCGTTTTCGTCATCCTCCCTCAAGAGGCTTAGAATTATTAACCAAGAGTTGATCATTAGAAAAATATGAAACAATTTGCATATAGTAAATGCGAATATATTGATTCAAAATAGACATAAGCGATGCATTAATGTGATAACAATGTTTAACATGAATAAATGTTTGAACAATCAAAGAACAATACAACTTGAACATTTGAATGAACAAAAGACATTCTCGACGATTTGGTGTAGGATCAGTGTTCAAACTCGACCTCCTTGGCGTCAATCAAATCCTGGATCTTGTTCTTCAAGGTCCAACAGTCGTCGGTGTCATGTCCAGGACTGTCAGAATGGTAGGCACATCTCACACCCGGGTTGTACTTGGGAGAGGAAGTGTCAGGATTTTGAGGAGGATCCTTAAGTGTGATCATTTTCGCCCTCAGCAATTGCTGTAATGCCTGAGACAAAGACATGTTGATGTCAGTATACTTCCTATCTTGATGCTTTATCCTACGCCTATTGCTCTTTCTTGGTTGAACGGGCGTGGGATCGGAAATCTGGATTGCCCCTACATCATGACGACCCTTTTTCACATGTATAACATTGGATTCTTTCTTCCCACTGTGGGGCTTTTTCTGAGCATCAGCAGATGCGGCTTCTTGAATCTTCCCCGACTTGATACCAGCTTCGATTCTCTCCCCAGTCAAGACAAGATCTGTAAACCCAGCAGCAGAATTCCCAATTAGGTGGTTGAAGAATGGGCCAGACAGGGTCCCCAAGAACATGTCGACGAGCTCGCGGTCCATCAGAGGTGGTTGTACCCTTCCAGCAAGGTCCCTCCATTTTTGAGCATACTCTTTGAAGCCTTCGCCTGTACCCATAGACATCCCCTGAAGCTGAGTACGCGTGGGAGCGAGGTCGGCATTATACTGGTAGTGTTTGTAAAATGCAGTGGCTAAGTCTTCCCAGGTACGGATGTTGGCTCCATTCAGTTGATAGAACCACTCGAGCTGAGTCCCTGAAAGACTCTCTTGGAAGAAATGGATCCATAAGTTTTTGTCAGCTGTATAGGGTTGGATCCTCCTTGCATAAGCCCTGAGATGCAACTTAGGACAGGATGCCCCGTCGTATTTAGCAAAGGCAGGTATCTTGAATTTGTGCGGGATCACCACTCCAGAAGACAGACCTAGATCCTCGAAGTCCAGACCAGGCACCTTATGTATCTCTATAGCACTTAACCGGTCTTCCAACTGTTTGTACTTATCCTCAGCCGGAGGGTACTGTTCGTCGTCGAAATCTGTCTCGTTGTCGGAGACCACTGGACTAGGCACCTCTCTCTCATGGTGACTGTTTTCCCTCACAGATGGGGTAGTCCTCTCAGTTTCAGTCTGCGGTGCATTCCCAGATCTGCGTCTAGGGCTGAACAAAACAGTCCTCTTCTTCTTCTTCTCCTTCTTCAGGAGCAGAGCCTTCAGATCTTGTTGCCCCTGGGTCAAATTCAGGATCAGCTCTTGGAACTGGGTGTTCTGAGCCTGGAGGTCCTTGATAGTCTGCTCGGATGATGATTCAGGATTCATGATGATTGGCTGAAATAAGCAGCGGAGAAGGGTAAGCAACCTGTCAAAGGGATACCTGCAATGCAATGAGATGTATGACATGCATGTGATGTTTTCAAGGATCTCGCAGGGTAAACAGAGAAACTTGTTAGAGTTGGAAACTAGCAACTTGATTGAAGGAACCTCCTGTTGTAGAGAGCCCTTCTTCAAGGGTCAAAGGCTCACCATATCCAGTGGGTCATAGCCCCTGACGACCTTAGCTAGAGGAAAATAAATCCTCTTTGCCCCTTGCTGGGCAGTTGGTTCATCATGACCTGCATCACAAGCCCTTGAGATCCTTGAAATGGGTTAGGATGTATGCAATGGTATGCAATGGTATGATGTCATGCTATGCATGGGGTGATGTAGGTAAACCCTGCTATGAGTCCCAATTAAGGACTATAAACAGACCCTGCAAGAAATTCAGTATACTTTGTTATGAGTCCCAATTAAGGACTATAAACAAAACCTGCAAGAAATTTGGTAAACCTTGTCATGAGTCCTAGCTAAGGACTATAAACAAAACCTGTAAGTAGTTCATGTGTCAGCTAACAAGCATGCAAGTAGGCAAGTACAAATGCACACAAGTCACACAAAAGAGCCCTTAGAGTTTAGGCCAGCATGAAGTTTGGGGTACTACCCTCTTGAAGTGGGTGGGTTCAACCTGTCCTAATCAAAGTAACCGGGTTCTAAGGTTCCCAATATCACGGGACTGCTTTCATTGTTCATCGTTTCGATTTAGCCACTGAACTGGCGACCGAAATATTCCAGGAAAGCAACCCTCAATTGAGTGTAGTATCGAGTATCAACCAACCTCGGACTGCACCAAAGTCAGTTATCTCACTACCCTAAAGAGGCCAAGATAGTTCAATTAAGGTTCCTAAGGTCTGTTGATGCTTCACGACACCACGCGGAGGCCCCGTACTCTCCTTGACTGAACTCAAGGGTTACCGGTACACACCAAAGTGCCACATCAACGTAGCAGACTGTTTCAACCATGTCGGTATACCCCGCACAGTTCCCTCACAGCCTTGTTGCTACTTTCTAAGAAGGTATCCCCAGATCCGGGTTAGGATCTATAGAACTCCCAAGCAACCCACAATTTAAAGCACACAAGGAAAACAATTGAAAACACAGTGATCTTAGTCCTAAGGTACACCTCACTTTAAGTTTATCCCCAGCAGAGTCGCCAGTTCTGTGATCGGTGGATCTGGAACTGACTGTTTTAAAGCTGGTTCGCGAAATGTCGCGGAAGCAAGAGTCGCCACCGTCTTTTATTTTCTCCAAATGGAAAGGACAAAAGCACAGAAAAATTCCTTAAAGAGATTGCTCTCGGTTCGGGAGGTAGGTTATAGAAAGGGAAGGTGTTAGCACCCTTTCTATCCATGGTTATCCATGGGCTCTTAGGTACTTGCTCAATGTGTTTTCAAAATTGTTTGTTTGCTTTTCAATGTGGGTTTAAAAAGTTTCTTAGAAAAATTTCAGTTCGACTCGTACGTCAGAGTGTTTGAAAAGTTTGTTTTGGAAGCTTTTGAAAAGGTGTTGGTGTGAAAAGTATGTTTTGATTTTGTTTTGAAGAGAGCAAGTATCCATGAGTCGTCTACCTACCCTAAGGAATTCGTCTGTGTAAATGTCCTTTAAAGTAATGCCATCCCACCATTGAGAGGTAGGTAGCACCACCGTTGGAGGTGTTCGGGTCAATTTGAGTTTGTAGGGACATAGTGATCACCAGAGCAATAGGAAGACACCTTAGAAGCTACCCTCATGCCAGGTTCCCGGATCATGAGGACTTACTAAGACATCCTCTACTCGACGATCACCTTTCGAGGTAAGGCAACAGTGAGGCGTACCCTAGGGGTGGTGTGTGCGATTCGTGTATCGTTTTCATTGATATTTGTCTTGTCATGTTCATTGGTGTTCTACGCTTGATTTTATTTTAAGTCCATACATTCTTTCATGCTTTTGTTAACAGTTAAAAGTTGCGGGAAAAGTAAATCTAAGACTATTACAAATGGCGCGGGTCCACATCGCCAAAATTAAACCGGACCCGATTTGACAAGAAAATAAAGAAATTAAATAAAAGTGCGAAAAGTATAATTGTTACAACGCTTTGGGAGAGATACATAATGAATTAAACGAACTAAAATAAATGTGCGAATAAATTACGAACATGGGCGTTGGACCCTTTTGCAAAATATTATTAATGAGGAATTAAAATTAAGAATTAAAAGAAAATGTTTTTTAGTATTTTTGTGTTTTTTGAGATTTAATAAAAAAAGAATTAATTAAAAAAACAAAATGAAATGTTAAACCTAGTTCTAATTATTTTTAAGTTTATTATGAAAGTATTAAAATTTAACCTAAATGCATCCCTAATTAGTGTTCAATTATGAAAATAAATAAATCACTAATATTATGGCAAAAAACAAGGAAAATTAAAAGGAATAAAAAGTCATTAACCTAATGCTATATTTTTAGATTTTTTTTATGGAAGAAAGAATTAAAGTTGCAACCTAAATTAATACTAAGTTAATTTACATACAATTTATTTATGAAAATAACTAAAATAAAAGAAATATTATATTGTTCTCTTTTTCTGATTTTTGTGTATTTTATAATTTGTAAAAATGTTGAATTAAATTAAAACAAGAAACAAATAAAAATAATAATTAAAAGAGATGAGAAAAAATGAAAATATTTGCAAACCAGGGTGGGGGTGTAGTCCCAATTTGTGAGGTTTTGATGGTAAAGCCTGGCCCATTAAGCTGTGGTCTTTTTGACTTTTTGCGTAGCATGTGGCAAGGTTGACCAGCATCTACCATATGCTTTGACTCTGAGCCCTTTGATGGATCTCCCAGGACACGTGGGCGCTGATCCCTGAGCGTGTATGATGATCCTTAGTGTGAGTGCTGCATAGGAGTTGCTAATGAAAAATAACATGGAAATTGCACAGACCTGGGAATCGAACCCAGGTCTTAAACATTAATAATCCCTTCACTTGCCAACTGAGCTACATCACGCGCGTTAACATATTATAGCAAATAAATAATAAAAGAAAAAAAAAACAAACACGTTAGTGGAGGGCGCGCGAAAATTTGAACCAGCGAATCATGGCTTGCCACGATGTTGTCTTCTCCACCATCCCTGTAAACAAAGGCTTTAGGCAACGGCTTTGCAAACGTGGGTTTAGACAGGTTTTAAGAAAATAACGATTAGCCCCTCGACGCTCATAAATTGAGCGCGAGGGTGCCATCCTCTTCGTCTTCAAGCGCTGAATCCATTGGTGGTCATTTGGAGTTCTAATTTTGCCTTGTTATGAAAGCCCCAAATTTCAGTCCTGCAAACCCTAAAAATCGCGCATGGTATTTTCTCATATATAGCACAAAAACGCAATTGGATCACATGGTTAGTTTCAAAACTTGACAAGGAACATGAATGTATGATTAAAATGCAGTGAGGATGCCTAGAAATCAAAGCATGATTATGGATTTTTCTTGGTTCAGTTGGAATCCGCTTTACCAATTCTTTGGGTTTGAGTTGTTGTTTGTGATTGGAATGTGATCAGGAGAGTTTGAGGAAGCTATTAGAAAAAGAATCAAGCTTTGAATCCACCTCTAGAGTGCTTTTCAGTTTTGACTTTTTATGGCAAAAATTTCAAATTGGTACTAGCCTTTTCTGCGCAGCTGAGAGTGTGTTATGATTAGGGTTTGACTCAGTGCTTATGAGGGAAGGAAATTAGGTCATTAGTTGGCCTTTATCCATGCCCATGAGAGAATTGGTCTTAGGTCTTTTAGCATTAACAAACTTTTCCTTCTTTTAAGCAAGACCAAGACTTGGTGTATAATCTAACCCTAGCATGAGTTTGTGAGTTGGCACATGATATATGGAAGCTATCCCAATTCAAATGACACTATTTCATTGACTTTTGAATTTTATTTGAATTTTTAAAGATTTAAAATGAATTAAATTATCAAAAATTAAATAAAATAGAAAAATCAATATTTGGTCTTGAAATTAATCATGGGACACGTGTGTGGCATGACAAGGCTGAATCAAGTGGAAGAAAGTGGGCCCTTTTGTCAAAAATTGAAGTTTCAAGGATAGTTGACTTTTGCCATTTCACAAAAATTTCCCAACTTCTACAAGGCATAACTTGCTCAATTTTTAAGCTTTTCACATGTTCTTGGACATTTTGGAAAGGTCTTTGAGTCCTATAACCAATTCCTTTGGTCCCATGTCATTTTGATTTACCAATCTCAAGTTATGGTCTTTGACTTAAAGTCCCTTTTTGTTGACTTTTGAAAATGACCTATAATGTTGAAATTGATAACTTTTTGTGAGAGCATTTTTTGGACTTGAAGTATGAAGATGAGTTGTAGGAAATGTCTTTCTCTTCAAAATGAGATTTGGATGGAATTTTTCTGATAATCCATGTGAAAGTTATGCCCTGGTCAATTTCAGTTGACTTTTTCAGCTGTCCAAATATAGTAACTTTTGCATCTTTGATGATTTCTGAGCCAAATTTTGAGAATCATGATCAAGCATTGATCAAATGATGTTTGTGGCTTCAAAATGATATGTGACCAAAAATTTGAACTTTTGACTGTCAAATGACCATTTTGCCCCTACAGTTGACTGTAGTGCAATTTAGGGTTTTGACTGTGCAATTTTGAGCTGAATGCCTTGAAACTTGATATGAGGATACTTGACCATCTTTGTAGGCATGTGAGACTTGATTGGGCTTTTGAACACTCCATTTTCTTGATCAGGACACAAACCCTAGTTTTGACTGTATAGGAGATTTTTGCACTGTGCAACTCTTGGGGAATTTTGTAGCTTGACTTGGCAGTTTATTGGAGAATATGGGAGGGCAAATTTTGGGGTACAACAGTTAGGTATTCAACATTTTCTCTGAACTCATACTTGCTTGCTCATTCCAAAACTCATTTTGGCATCAGAGTGTCTTGCAGGTACCCCCCCTAACTCACCCAGTTTCTACCCGAGCTAGCTGTAACGGTCCATTCTGATCAGGTACGATCAGTGGCACTGTTTGTGGGAACTTGCTTCCCCGTATTCCTTCCAATAAAGACAAAGCTAAATCACCGCAACTGTCATGGCTGATCAAACTGCAGAAAACATGAACGTCCGTATCAGCGACGACAACAACAACATCGCTGACAATAACACCAGCCTCGACAACACTGGTATTGCCGACTACAACACAGTCCCCGCCATTAATATGCCTAGGACTTCTGACTATAGAGACATAGAAACTGTCTCGTCATTGTCGATACCTCCACGACTCGAAGATGACCGGCCACCTCCCCAGAACTACCAACCCATTCAGTTCCATGAGGTCCTCGTTCTCACTGGAGCAGACGCCACGACCAGGGCACTATTTGCGGTGATAAATCAGACCAACTACCTGATCTTTTCTCAAGGAGAGACATTGAGGGCTCTCGAAGATGCTCGGAGAGCCCCCAGAAAACACAGGAGGCCCCAGTCTCCTCCTCATCACCAAGTAGAGGAACGTCCCCGATCTCCCCCGCAGAGACATAATCGGGACGTCTCTCAAAGTCCTTCTCCCCATCCAATTGAGCGATGCCTCACATTGGAAAGGGACCAGCCTGTTGATGTGGGGATACGCGATCACGCCCCCTCGCATCAAGAACGAAGACCCCCTGGAGACAAAAACGGGGGAAACAACGAGCGACCATATCGCCCAAGGAACGCTCCGCACAATCAGGGCCACCATCACCGCCACTACATCAGATCCCCTTCTCGCTCGCCCGACAGGAGTGACGAGGACGACCCCCACAGTCCCTTGTCACAAGCCATTATGGAGGCACCGATTCCCTCGGGCATGGAGAAGCCTCTCCACCTGAAGGAATACAACGGCATGGCTGACCCGGTCGACCATATAGACGAGTTCGAGGCTATGTTGCATTATCACAATGTCGGGGGACCAATCAAATGTCGGTTGTTCCCCATGACTTTAAGGAAAGATGCGATGGACTGGTACAAGAGTCTTGCCCTGGGGTCAATTACCTCCTAGGGAAATCTCAAGAACCAATTCATCAGTTCATTCACTGCTTCGCGACGCCATCCAAAAACTGAAGCAGCCCTCGAGGCTATCGTCCAGAGGCAAGATGAGACCCTAAGGGAATTTATTGATCGGTTCAACCGGGAGGCCATCTAGGTCCCTTGTACTGATCACATGAAGAGACACCTGCTCGAGAAGGGAGTCCTCCCGGGCACATAATTCAGAAAGGCCGTAGGCATCGAACCGCCCCGGATATTCGATGCCTTCCTCGAGAAATCCAGAGCCTACATGGACTACAAGGAGAGGAAATAGGCCAACAGATCCCGGGATCCCAGGAATCACGGATCTACCAGCCATCCACGACAAGACACCACCCCTCCTTGACAAACTGGAGAGAAGAGAAGGGACGACAAACCCCGAGACCCCCAAGAACAAAGAGAACCCTCGGGGAGGTTCACTGAGTACACTCTGCTAATGGCTTCCCGCGAGTGCATTTTAGCGGAGTGCGCAAACACAAATTTCAAGGACGGCGGTGTCAAGCGTCCTCGCCCTGCTCCTGCTAAATCTAGGGCAGATCGGAGCAAATATTGCCAGTATCACCAGAGCCATGGGCACTTGACTAAAGATTGTGTCCATCTCAAGGATGCTATCGAGACCCTCATAAAAGGGGGAAGACTCGAGCAATATTGGCGCGGCGATGCCCCCCGTCGAGATGCCTGTGAAACAAGGGAGATAGAGGAGGATGCCCGACCATCTGACGAGTCAGTCACCATCCAGACCGCATTCTCCGTTACGAGACCGAAGGACTTTTACGTCCCAGAACATACTCAAGAGCCTATGTCCATGCACAGCAGGTGGGAAAACTTCCCCTCCGCCATGGTCATAAATGGTGGAGGGTTTAATGACTTAACAATAAATTCAGCAAAAAGGAAGTTGGACGAGCTGGTCGACGTGGCTCCCCCGCAAACGGTGACCTTCAAGAGAGTTAAGGGCAGATCAGAGCCAATCGCCTTTTACCTCGACGAATTGCCCGGAGGAGTCCCCAAATCAGCCATCCCTCTTCTGATCAGGGCGATAATGGATAACTTTGATGTTCATCGTGTCCTGGTCGATGAGGGAAGTTCCGTCGACGTGATGAATAACCATCTTTTTAGAACCCTGCAACTCGACGACTCTCACCTCTCACCATATGTGGGATCATACTTGTAGGGCTTTAATGGCTCGACCTCCAAGCCATGGGGGTACGTGGAGCTTATGGTCACCTTCGGCGAAGATATTTCTACCAGGAAAGTCAAGGTGCGCTTCCTCGTCATCGACTGCCCATCCCTTTACAACTGCATCCTTGGGAGGCCGACACTGGAAGAGCTGACCGCGGTGCCCTCTATCTTCCATCTAAAGATGAAGTTCTACACAAAGAGGGCATGGGTCACTGTAACACCCAATTTTATTTAATATTATATTATATTAATATTTTCGAATTACCGTTTGACGTTTATTTTTGCGACGAGAATATTTAAATTAACTGGTATATCTGTTAATACATTCGACAATATTTTATTGGGACCGGTAACTATTTTATTCGGTCTGGTATTTGTTTTGAGGGACCGGTATTTATTTTATTCGGTCCGGTATTTATTTTGAGAGACCGGTAATTATTTTGTTCGGTCCGGTTTTTATTCCGTTCGGTTCGGTAAAATATTATTCGGACCGATATTTAATTATTTGGAGTTATTTTAATTATTTGGGTTAATAATATTATTTGATATTATTAGTGTTATAACTAGTAGTAAGACCAAGGGATTTTTAGTATTTTTGCTTGCTAGTGTCTTGTTCTAAGCAAACCAAACACTTGTTTTATGTCATAAAAACAAAAATACACTTAGAGACATAGAGAGCTAAAGAGAGTCTTGGAAGAGAAGAAGAGGAGCAAGAACAAAGCTTGAGTTTTGAGTTGGTTGAAATCATCAAGAATCATTCAAACATCTAAGGTAAGGGGTTTGATTTTCCAATGCTTATAGTTAGGGTTTGATTTAGTATATTTTGATTTGGGATAAAATTGATGTTAGGGTTCTTGAGATTTGTTGAGATAAATTAGGAGAGTTAATTTAGGTGTTAGTGTTGTGAGATATTTCTTTTGAGAAACTTTTGTTTTTGTTCTTTGCATGCATGACTATTTTGTTATGTTTGTTTATTAATTGATTGCTTTTTCTGTTACATTGATTTGTGAATTCGTTCTGCTTGATATTTTGTCTTGATATTGATAGTATTTATTTTGTTGGTTGATGCTTGCTAATCTGATTTAAACTTTTGTTTGTATTTTGTGTGTGATTTAAACCAAAATTTCAGCTGATTTGCACTTAATAAAGTATACTAATTATTTCCTCTAACCACTTATGCAGAGCAGTGTTGGTGATATTTTTATAGTAGATTCTTAAAATATGCTTTCCATGGAATTTTAAGAGTAGCCCTATTTTTTTTCCTTTGTGTTACTTGTTCTTGTGGAGCTTGTAGGGTTGAGGCTTGGACCTCTTGATTTCGTGTAATTGGATACTCTGTATTGGTTTTAAGTGTTATCGAAATGATATAATTATATTGTTTTTAATTAAAATGAAAAGAACAAAACGTATTAGCAGTATGCATATTCTTGAAATGAAGTATTGAAACTATAATAAAAGCTAGCAGTATGCTTTAGAAAATAAAAACGTAAACTAGCAATACTCATTATAGTATGTTACCTTTTCCTAAGACTAACAGTATGTTACATGAAGTTAAGGAAAAAAACTAAGTAAATTATGCAGTATAATTTAGAAAATAAAAACGCAAACTAGTTTATGCAGTATGTAATAGCAGTATAATAAACTTGCAGTATAATTATTGAAACTAAGTTTAGGAATTATTTAATTTATGTTTTGTTTTGTTTTATTTTCTTAATTTAATATGTTAAATATTTATATTAATTAAATACAAATATGACATAAGTTAGCCGATTTAATTTGGAACTCGATTATGTTCCGATTTCTCGATTTCAGCGACGGAGCAAGTTGCTCTGAATTTAACGAAAATTGACGTGCTAGCTAATTTTGACGTGTAGAACGTCGTGGTGAGGTTAGTTTTTCGAGATTACGAGTTTTTAACGGAGCAACCCGAAATAAGTTAATTTATGGTTAATTTGAAATGGGTTACGTTTTAGTCGGTTTAAGTCACGTATGGACAATCCGATTGCGACGTTAATGATTATAATTGATGCTGATTATTGTGAATGACTTTCACGACGATTATTGATGTTTGACTATTTTTCCGTGTTTGAAATTTAGTGAATTATTTGATAATGATGTGGTGTGATTAAATATGATGTTTGCGACTGTTTATTTATAATGAATACTTGATGATATACGATGCGATGATATGTTTATCTTGATGTGGATGAAATATGGCGACGTGAGTTTTATACCAATTTTGATGTGCGATGATGATGTTTTGTTGTGTCGTGTTTGTGATGTTGTGTTGTCGAGTCACATACATTGCATTGGCGACGAGGGCTTTTATGCCAAGCGACGAGGGCTTTTATGCCAAAGCGATGATGGGCTTTTATGCCGAATGTCCCTAATTATGGACAAAGCGACGGGTACCACATGCATAACATAGTCGTGTCTCATGGAGTCGGTTATGTTTATTTTTGAGTCTTTTGGCGTTGAGTTTTATTTGATGGCTTATAATGAATTACGATGATATATGATACTTTGTTTTGTGATGATTTTTGTGTTGAACATAAAGTGATTATGATGTGATAATTTCATGGAAATTATGCGATGGATATAACATGACGGTAAAGCGACGATATGAGTTTATGGCGATGGAGTTTATGTCTTGTTTTGACATGATTATGGTGATTATGTGATGATATTAAAGTGTTGATCTTATACACTAAATGATGATTTTAAAGTATGTGAGATTTGATATTTGTTGACATATTCTTATTAACCTATATCATTTATGATTCCAAAACTATTTATATATTTTATCATGCCTTTAATTATATGTTTTGGAGTATCTCACCCTTTACTTGTTTCATCGTTGCCTTTATATTGGTAACGTGCAGGTGATCCACGAGGATGATGAGGATTAACTCGAGTCTCTTTATTTTGAGTCGCTCTGCTCTTATAGGTAACACTCGGGATTTGGGCGAAGTTATTATTTTGATAGGATAGTTTATGTATACTATCTTATGACTTTATGTATTGATGATAACATGATGATATGTACATTTTGTGAACACATTCGCTGTGCTATGAATATTCATATATTTATATGATGATTTGTGATATGAATCGGTATATCCGACTTTTGATTTTGTGATGTGCATTATAATTCAAAGTGATGAAAAACACGAATATGTGATACCTCAATTTATGTTTGGATGAAATTTTGAAACTCTGATTTTATTATTAATTACGAGGGGTAGAATTGGGGTGTTACAGTCACCACCATCCAAGGCGACCTAGCAGCCTCTCGAAGATGCTTCAACGCGACGACCAAGGGAAGGTGTTAGCACCATTTCCATCTGTAGTTTTCTACGGGCTCTTAGATGCTTAACTCATTTTTGAAATACCTTGTGCTTTGTATTTTTGAAAAGTATTTGAAAATGCCTTAGTGCGGCGATTCGCTTTATGATAACTCTTGTATCAGTCCCCAAGAGTGTTGACAAAGCGAATGTTTTTGAAAGTGTTTTTGAAATGTGTAAGTGTAAAATTTTTGTTTTATTTGAGCAAGCATCTAACAACTATCCACTTATACTCTAAAGTTTGTTCTTTTCCTCCTATCCTTTAGACAGCGTTATCCTACTATTAGTGAGTAGGTAGCCCTATCGTTGCATGTTTGAGGGACAATCGAAGGGACGTTTTATAGTCACAAAGGCAACTGGGTAAGAAGATTTAGTAACTACCCTAGGTTTCTAAGATCATATTTTTACCGAGGCAACGTCGAGAGGGTCATCGAGGGACTTATGATCTTTTTGAACCAGAGGGTAACCACTAAAACCTCTCACGTTTCGAGAGTTATGACTATTTTCCGAAGGCAACCGAAGTGGGGTACCCTAAAGGTGTATATGTGCAATGTGTGTTATATTCAGTTATTTTTGTCTTTTTTTGTTACGTTTGCTAGCGTTTTGATTTTAATCTTTGTCATACAATCATATTAGTCATACATCTAGCAGTTAATGTGAAAGCAATAAAAAATATGGGAATTATAAATCCCACGCTATTACAATACTTTTGGGGATGAGGAATTTACATGTCCAAAAATGGGGAAAAATAAAGAAAGCGATAAAGTCGTAGTTAATTATCTATTACATTCCATCAGCAGATACAAAAATATGAAAAAATAAAAATAAAAAGGAAATATTAAACGCGTGCGAATTTAAAATAATGTCTAAGCCCTAAAAAAGGTTTCTAAATGAAAGAAATTTCTTTTTGGTTGTTTTTTATTAAGAAAAATAATTAAACTAAATCTAAATTTAATTAAGAAAATAAATATTAAATGAAATTAAACCTAAATCTAATATTTTTGTATTTTTGTTAAGAAAATATTTGAATCATAAGAACCTAGTTCTGATTATTTTTAAATTATAGAATAATGTCAAAATAACTAAATTAATTAATTTACAAAATTAAAATTAATTAGAAAATCCTATGTTTAATATTTCTTTATGGTTTTTTTTGTTGATTTTATGATTATAATTAAAAATATTAAAAAAGGAATAAACAAAAAAAACAAAAAAAAAACAGCATGTTGGGCCTGATGTTATAAGCAACTGGGGGTGCGCTTGGGATTTTTGTTAGGCCCAAAAGTCTGAGTTCAACGTCCCAAAAATAATCCAGTGGGCACCACCCTTGGAGCTGCAGGGTGAAAATGCGCCCTAGGATGGCCAAATCTCTTTGCCTCAATATCTAATGGTCCAAACATGAAAGTATATGGTGAGCGTTTAGGGGTGCAACGTACTGAATCCTGCAAGGAAGTGTTAGAAAAAATCAAAATGTTGGACCTGGGACTCGAACCCAGGTCCTTTCCCTTTGCACGCATACGCCTTTCCATCTGAGCTGCTTTACAATTCGTGTATCATAACCAACACATAATATTATATACAAAACCAAGTCAGATATATTAAAAAAATAAAAACGTGTGCGCTGGCTTCAATGGACCAATGAGAGTGTGACATCCAAGCTGCCAGAGTCAGCGACCGAAGTCAAACCTCCGATCACCTTCTCCGGCTAATCCAAAGCTTATTTCTGAAAATTACACAGTTTAAAGCAAAACCAAAAGTCTTATCCTACATAAAATCACGTCCTCATTTTGAATTTGGCCTTAGATTTGCCTAAAAGTGATTGTATTGCCCAGATCGAAGCTTAACAACTTCAAGACCCTATCAATGGAAAGTTGGCTTTTAAGCCTCAAAGCATCCATGCTTTACATCAAACATGTCCTATGGATCATCCTGAGCATGAAGCAAATATCAAAAGGCATTAATATATCACAAAACTAGAGATACGAATTTGAAAATTTTACCAAAATGAGTGGTTTCGGTTTGGCACTTCCGGGCGTGTTATAGCTTGAATGAGGAGTGGTATGTGCTCCTGGGAGTCCTGGGATGTTGATGGAGTGCTTGGAATAGACTGAGTATAGCTGGAATTGGCTGTTTGAATTTCACAACTTTGTTGGATTTTTGGCAATTTTTCGTGGCTCTCTAGGCAATGTGTATGTATGAGTTTGGCTTACAGAGAGATAGTATATAGAGAGGAGAGGGAGGGGACAAGGTTAGAAGGAAAGAAATCAAAGCATAAACATGTTGTTTAAAGCCATGATCACAATTTGAAAAATTACCAAAACTTGAGATTTCATGCCATTTTCATATTTGGATTAACCTAGGCATCTTTGCATGAATTTGTGGGCTTCTAGGCAAGACAAATCATCAGCCCAAATGCCAAAGCCCATCTCTATACATTTTTGTGTAATTTATTTTATATTTATTTGAAATAAATTAAAATAAATATGAACAAAATAGATAAAAATGGAAAGACAATGTAAAAATAAGATTAGAGGTCCCTTACAAGGTTAGGAAGACCTTTGAAGTCCAATAAGTTAGGCCATTGACCTAAAAGTTCAATTTTGTCTGATGCACAATTCTTGAAATTTCCAAACTTTTCCCAACTTGGGTAAGCTATAACTTGCTTAATTTTTATCTAATGATGATGATCTTGGACTTTTTGGAAAGCCCAAGATGTTTACTTCAATCCCTTTTTTTATAAAATTTTCATTTGAAGACTTTATCTTGATGTAAATGGTCTTGACAAAAAGTGCCTTTAGTTGACTTTCTGAAAATGACCTATAATGTATGAGCTTGTATCTTTCAAATGGTGCACCTATTGAACTTGAGGACAAAATAAAAGTTGTAGGGAATGAGATTATATTAAAAATGAGCTTTAGTTAGGGAAAAATGGATGAAGTATGTGAAAGTTATGCCTGGTCAAAGTCCAGTTGACTTTTCTTATAGAAACCCTAATTTAGCAATTTTTTACTTTTGATGGATTAGGAGCATTTCTTGAGGAATCATGATCAATCCTTGATAAAATTATGGATATCACTTCAAAATGTTAATGTTGACCAAAAATCTTGAAGTTTGATTGTATATAGGCCACAATTGACTTTTGACCTAGTACAGTTGATTTTCCAACACTTGAGCAATTGACTGAGCAAACTTGTAGTGTAAGGCATGAAATTTATCATGGATAATCTTGAAGGCATATTAGGGTCATGAAAAACATTTGAGACCTTTGGGGCTCACATATCTTGATAAAAAGTGAAACCCTAATTGGAGGTTCAATGCTTAAGAGGAGAATTTGTATGGTCAATTCTTGGTCAACCTTGAGCAATTGAGGACCTCTAGGAGCATGTCTTGATAAAAGTGGAAGGGAAAATTTTGGGGTACAACAAAAGGGATCTTTAGTAGCCTGTAACACTTGGACTTTTGCGGTTATTGAAATGAATGTGGGTACCTGCAAGATAATCTGATGCCAGAGTGTGGTTTAGATCAAAGTACAAATATGAAAAAGTGAGTAGAACAGTGCACCTAACCCTTTAGCGAAAGATGGTACTTATAGCTTCTAGCGCTGGATCAAGATCCCCATTTTGGGATGGATGCCCAGGCCCAAAATGGAGACTGCTAGGATTCTACGTGGGTATAGGAGACCAGTTCATGGTCTATATCTTGGTTCAACTGCTCTGTGATTCTCGGAGGGGAAGACCCGTTCTTTTCGTGACCAGGATGACTTAGTGATATTCGGAGGAGCGTTGGCTACACCCCTTCGTCGGGCACATGGGGGAGACGTCCCCGACGAACTTGTGGAAGAGGAGGTCTTCGACGGGCACGCGTAAGGGACGTTCACGAAATGCATGTGTTGAGGAGTAGGTCCTCGACGGACACGCGTAAGGGATATCCACGAAGTGCATGTGTTGAGGAGGAGGTCCTTGACGGGCACGTGTGAGAGACATTCCCCAACGGTCACAATAATGTGGACCACAATAATAGGCCTTCCTCGTAGCAGAGTTGGGTTGGACCTTGCCCGACGATAAATCAAGTGCAGACCCAATCCAAAACATGTTCAAAATCAATATCAAAGTTAATACATTTGTAATACTATAGATTGATCGTAAAAGATGAATTTTTATTGGAATCTTATCAACAACTTGTGGTGTAATAAATCACTCATAAAAATTATTTACACTTTTTCAAATTGAAAATATTAATTTTGATGTTACATATATATATATGAAAATTCATTATTACTATTTAAAAATATTATTTTTTAATTTATTTTATTTATCATTATTTAATATTTATTATATAATATTTAAAAATATAAAAATAATTTCAACCCATGCATCACTTACAATCTAGTTTATTTTAAATCTAATGTAACAAAAACATCAATTTGAAGTGTTTATGTTCTTTAGAGATAGGTTTACATGTACATACTACATACTACAAATATCACTTTTTTTCTTCTTGTTTTGCAATATTAAAGTTTAAGTGAGTAAGATAGGAGAATTCATCAATATTTGAGTAGGCCTCAAGTTACAAAATTCTAACATACATATATTATTTTTCATTCTTTATAGTGTTATTAAACTTTTCACCTAGCTTTAACCATTCATCTCTTATATTTGCTTGAGATTTCTTAGCCAATTCATGCTCATCTCTCAAACAATGCACTTGTTCCTTTAATTCATCTCTTTGAACTTTTAGAATCTTTGCTTTCTCAAAGATTTCTCTCTTGGTATGAGCAACCATGTTCTTGGCTTCTTGTGAAGCAGTTATATTAGCTCTAACACCATTTATTAGTTCTTCTAGCTCTTTCTTCCTTTCCTCCAAATATTCCAACTCATTGAACAACTCATTTTCCAAACACTTAACTTCTCTAAAAAGGCTTTTGTTAGCTTCAAGACCCTCTTCTAATTCATCCCTTTTTAACAATTTTGCTTTTGTAGACTCTATTTTCTTGCTTTCATTTGTGTAATCATAACTCCAACAAGTGAACTGTCTTGAAACTTCTATGACTAATGATCTTATTTCAACAGATATTCTTTCTTCTGTAGGTAAATTTGTGAGGTAATCTAAGGTGGATTTCATGGTGTTGTACTCATTAGGCCTTAAAAGAACTGAAAAATCTTTGGTGAGATAATCATGAAGTGTCTTCAAAACTTTCTTGGTTTCTTCACTTGGCTTTGTTCTGTTGGATGATTCACAAACCACTTTGTTATCACTATTCTCTGCATCAAGAATAGCATAAAATGCTTCCATGTCTTCATCATCTTTTGCTTCATGATCTGAATCTAAATCAACATCAGGATCTTTAAATATGATATCTTCCATGTTAGCTTCTTGTCTACATATATGTACTCCACACCAGCTTATATTCACATTTGGTGATTCATTTATTTTCACACAAGAAATCTCAATCTGATTCCAATCCTCAACAAGATACGACTCAAGATCGTGAAACTCGAATGATGGATGAGTCCTCAAATCAAACAGCCATACATGATCAGTCACCATTTCTGAAAAACTTCTTGGTATTTCCAATTCATAAACTTCTTCACCATTTATATAAAATCGGATTTCGCAACTGAAACTCTTCTTCATTTCACTCTCTATTGCAAGAGCAAAACATAAAATGATTGGTGGAAACTTTTCATGCACCAAAAAGGTCATATATTCTCCTTCGCGGATGTGATCAAACCATTCTGGAATTCTTGCTCCCGGAACCATAATTTGTAACTCACATGCCTCGAAAGTTTCCTGTTATAAATTATTGACAAGTTCATGGACCCGGTTACAAGTTTTTCAGTTCGGTGGCACAAACAAAGTTTAAGAATGAGACAAACCTGACTTAGTAACAAGTTTGATGACTCTGCAGTCAATGATTTGCAGTTTCTTGCATTAATATATCGCGAATTGGGAGGAATGCATGGAATTTCTCGGAGTTCTTTGCAGTCGTCTAAGTGAAGCATTTGCAACGAATCATATTCTTGTATGCATCTTGGAAGAGTAAGAAAATTATTTCCCGAAAGGACTAATGATGACAAATTTGGGAAACATTTGAAAACTATGGGAAGATCTTCATCGATAAGACCACAGTTTTCTAGATTCAATGATTGAACATTACCAAATGTAAGAGTAGATTTTCCTAATTCTCTCAATTTCGTCAAGAAGCTTCTCAATTGCGGACAACCTTCGATATCAAGGTTTCTAAGATTCTGCAACATATCAATGTTTTCAGGAAGTTCCTTGAGACGCAAGCAAGAGGTCATGCTTAATTCTTCAAGAGCAACAAGGTTTCCAATGGAAGGAGGCAATTCTTCAATACCAGTTCCTTCAATTGAAATAGATATGAGATTTTCCATTTTCGCCAAAATTGTTGGAAAAGTTTGAAGACTTGAGCACCAATTAAGAATTAGAGTTTTCAATGATGTCAATTTGATAGCTTGTGGAAAATCTTTAAGTTTTGTGCATCCATAAGCCCTTAACTCGGTAAGGTTCTCAAGAAATCCAAGAGAGTCATCAATTTTTTCTAGATTTGTACAATAGTCAAGATTTAGTTCCGTTAAATTTGGTACACTTGAAACGTCTGGTAGCTTCGTTAAGAATTCACAGTGACTCAAATCCATAGAAGTCAATGAATCGAAATGCTGCAAATCAGAAAACATAGATTAAGATAACTAAATTATTAGAATTTGCGTCGTGCATCAAATGATAACATGAAACCTTACCTTGAATGGTTCTTGCAATGTAAAGCGACTGCGCGACAAGTTGAGTGCAACAAGTTTCTTTGGCTGAAAAGTCGGTGGCAAAGACGATGAAGGATATTCCATCCAATCAAGCATCCTTAAATTGTTTGGAAGATGTTGAGGGCTTCCATAAAACTGTCCATTTCTAACTATAAGAATTTTGAGGTTTTTCATCTTTTTGAAGGAATCATCTTTCAAATGTACCATATATTGATCAGGGAGATCTACCATCATGCCTTGAATTCTGTAAGTCCCCTTTTAAACAAAAGAAAACATGAAAAGTCATAATTTGATGCAAACATTTATAAGATAAGTAGAATTGGATTAACATAGACATGATGGCGCTTACCGAACTTTCGGTTAGTACTTCAATAACATCCTCATGATTCCATAACCTACTCCGTTTTCCAGGCTCTAACGGCGAAACTTCTCTAACTACTTCCCTGCCCATGTCTTGAATCAAATCATGCATTCTCAATCGGTTATATTCATCAATACTTACAAGAGATCTATCAGTAAGTACACTGATACCAAATTTTGGGAAGAAACCACAAGCTTGAAGTGTTTTTTCGACATATTCAACAGTCTCACCCTTGAAGAAACAAGCTATATCCAAGAAAATCTCCTTTTCATTCTCTTCTAAGTTATCAAAAGTTACTCTAAGTACATTTTGAACTTCTTTATTAGGAATCTTTTCATATTTAGCCAATGCAGATTTCCATTCCTCAACTGTTTTACCAAACAAATTAGATCCCATTACTTTCAAAGCCAATGGAAGTCCTTCAGCATAAAGCACAACATTGTTGGAAATCTCCATATACTCCTTATCACTTGCTTTTCTTTTGAATGCATTCCATGTAAAGAGTTCAAAAGCTTCTTCATGATTCAATTTCTTCACTTCATATGTTTTATCAACTAGATGAGAAGCTAACAACTGTTTATCTCTTGTTGTTATGATTATTACACTTCCGAAACCGAACCAATCGCGGCCTCCTGCTAATGCTTGAAGCTGTTCCAATTTGTCAACATCATCCAGAATCAAAAGTACTTTTTTGCAACATAATCTCTTCTTTATAATTGGAATTCCTTTATAAACATTTCCTAGCTTAATGTTCTTTTCACCAACTGTTTCATACAGAAGTGTTTCTTGAAGTTGAACTAGGCCTTGTCTTTGAGTTGAGCTTTCTCTTATATCAGTAAGGAAACTTGTCACTTCAAATTCATTCGCAATTGAGTTGTATAATGCTCTTGCAATTGTTGTTTTTCCTATGCCTCCATGTCCATGAATTCCAAAGAAACAAACTTCTTCAACAGGCTTTTCAAATTGCAAAAGTGATTTTACTTCGGATATGCGAGTTTCTAGTCCAACCGGATGCTCAGAAATATGCAAAAGAGTGTTATTTAATTTGCTACAAACCTCATCAATGATCCTTAGGATAAGCTCATATTCATACCTACCAAGTTAAAAATTCAAACACAATTACTATCACCATTTTAAAAAAGATCCACCTCAAAAATTCAGGCCGCGACATCAAGGTTTTTGATGTCTGCACAAAATGATCTATGATTGTGTTCGCCTTGCAGTCGCGTAAAGGCTTTCACGATTTTGGTCAGTATATGTGTTACAATGCTGAACAAAAAAGAAGAATATATATGTTTATACATACCCCTGGCCATTTTTTAAGCTCCAACCCGATAAATTGGCTGCATCAAACAATGCTTTTTTCCACTTGTTCAACCTTTGAACATCACCCTTGAATGAGACTTCATGTTTAGCCATTGCAACTCCAAAGCTTCCTCTTTGATGCCTAATCCAAGAAGGGTCAACATAGTAGAAAACTGGAAAAACCAATTGTCCCTTTGTTTTCCAACACTCAAGAATCATGGCAAGCTCATCAAGACACCAAGTTGAGGAAGCATAGTTTTCAGAAAACACAATGATTGAAATCCTAGATTCTTCAATGGCTGTAATAAGAGATGGAGATATTTGTTCTCCTCTTCTAAGCTTCTCATCATCAATGAAAACATTGATACCCTTTTGGTGTAAGCCATGATAGAGAGAGCCTGTGAAACTTGTCCTTGTATCTTCACCTCTAAAACTGAGGAACACATCATAATTCCATCCATGTATCACCATGGTTATCACTACAAATATCAAACACAAAAGAAATTTTAGGCAGAGTCGCGGACTAGGTCGCAGATTGTTAATACCATTTTCATAAATGAAAACAAATATTTGACTTTGAGATGCTAACAAATGTTTCTCTTTCTTTTGAGATTTAACAACGAATTAATAATACTATGAGACATACTCAACTTACTATGAATACACTTATTGATTAGATATAACCAAAGTGTCCAAAAAGACAAGCAAGTTGGTTATGATTCTTATGAATGAATAAAGTTAAACATGTGCTATGCATCATGCATGATACCATCATACCACATGCATAGGTTCCTTTTTCTTTTGACTTATTGTGACACATATATTCTGAGGGTAGCTTCCAAATCAACCAATAAATAAATTGTGGGTCCACTCATTGAACCCAACTTGTTCCTTTATTAATATTTGTGGCTTAAATGGGAGATTGGTGAAGATATCTTACATATAGACCAAAAACAATTAATTTTAATGAATTAATATTATTCACCCAACAATAACAATTAATCTCTAGATCTATACTATAATGGACGGAAATATATATATATATATATATATATATATATATATATATATATATATATATATATATATATATATATATATATATATATATATATATATATATATATATATATATATATATATATATATATATATATATATATATATATATATATATATATATATATATATATATATATATATATATATATATATATATATATATATATATATATATATATATATATATATATATATATATATATATTAGGAGATGTTTTGTAAGGATGAAAATAGACTGAATCGAGTTAGATTTTATTAAATTTGAGTCTATTTTATTAAAAGTTTTAAAGTTTAAATCTAATTTGTAATTTATTATAGATTTATTTTTAAGTTTAAGTTTGGTCTTTTCGAATGTCTATTTAATCTATTGGTTTACATAAAAATTTATTTTATTTAAATATTTGTGAATAAAAAATTTAACTAATATCTAAAAAGACTAACAAATTAAAAGATCAACAAAATTAAATAATTATTTTATTGATTTATTCAAATTTACTTCTTAAAATAAATTATGTGATACGATTTGTGTGAAAGAACTTATGAAAATAACTAGAACTTATAAAAACAACTTATAACATTATTAATAAGATTTTTCAACTTATTTTTCACAGATTTTTCAATATAATTAAACTTTACTTTTATATTATTCAAAATATAAATAAAATATAATAATAATAACATTAAAGGTATTCATATTTATTAAAATAATTTTCCCTTTTTACTTTTGTTAAATTAAAAATCAAATAAAAATCCCAAAAAAACATTAGGTTAGTATTTTTTTAATTAAGTTAATTTAATTAAATTAATTAAATAATTATTTTAACCTTTTCTTTAAATTAAAATTAAGTAGACTTATGCTTTGCTTTCTTTTATAAATAAAAACAAACAAAAAGATTTCCTTTTCCTTACGATTTTTAGACGTTCTTTATTCAACTTGCACACATTTATTTATTTTCACACTTTTCATATTATTGTATCTGCTCACAGTCTGTAATAGCTTAATTTAGGATCTTTCCTTATTGTTGTTTTCCCCAAGTTTTGGACATGTAAATATCCTCCTCCCTGAAGCTTTGTAATGGTGTAGGATTTATATTCCCGCATTTTATTTCCTGTATATATTAACTGCTAGATGTATGACTAATAGGATTGTATGACAAAAATTAAAATCAAAACGCTAGCAAACCTAACAAAAAAGACAAAAATAACTGAATACAACACACTTGCACATATACACCTCTAGGGTACTCCTACTTTGGTTGCCTTCGAAAAACAAAACAGTCATATCCCTCGGAAATAGGGACGCTTTAGCAAAGACCCTTAAGTCAAAAAGATCATAGTCCATCGATGACCCTACAGTGTTGCCTTTCGGTAAATGATCTAGTCCCTTAAATAAAATTGCTAAAGCGTCTCTACACGTTGCCTTTATGACTGTACGATGACCCACGAACGTCCCTCATACATCCAACGATAGGGCTACTTACTCACTAATAGTAGGATAACATTGTCTAAAGGATAGGAGGAAAAGAACAAACCTTTTGAGTATAAGTAGATAGTTCTTAGATGCTTGCTCAAAACAAATTTTCACACTTACACGAAAACATTTCAAAACACTTTCAAAAATGCTTTATAAACACTCTTGAGGACTGATACAAGAGTTATCATAAAGCGAATCGCCGCACTAAGGCATTTCACAATACTTTTCAAAAACACACAAAAGCATAAGGTATTTTTCAAAAATGAACTAAGTATCTAAGAGCCCGTAGAAAACTACGGATGGAAAGGGTGCTAACACCTTCCCTTTCCATAATCTACCCCCCTTACTCAGAAATAATCTCGAAAGGTCTTTTTCTGTTCTTTTCACCCTTTCCTAAGTTGGATAAAAGAAAAATTGGTGGCAACTCTTGCTTACCACAACATTTGCAAACACAAACGCAAAACCAGTATAAATAGTCGGTTCTGCCACCGTATCACAGAACTGATGAATCTGCTGGGGAATTAAAATAAAGTGGGGTTACCTTAGAATTAGTTCTTTTTAAAATTTCTTTCCTTGTATGCTTTGTTTGCTTTATCTTTGAGGGTTTTGCTTGAGTTTACTTTTAAAGATCCTACACCCGGATCTGGGGCACCTTTTAAGTAAGTAGCAATAGATTATGGGGACTGTGCGGGATATATCGACATAGCTGAAGTGATAACTACATTGATGTGACACATTTATTGGTATCGGTAGCCCTTGAGTAGTCAAGGAGAATACGGGGCCGCTGTGTGGTGTCACGAAGCATCAACTGACCTTAGAACCTTTAATTGAATCAACTTGGCCATTAGGAAGTAGTGAGATAGTCGGCTTTGGTGCAGTCCGAAGTTGGTCGATACTCGATACTATACTCATTGAGATCTGACTTCCGGGATATTTCGGTCGCTAATAAAGAGGCTTGCGCTGAAACAATGCTCGGTGAAGAAAGATCAGTGATATTGAGATTCCTTAAAACCTGGTTACTATTAATAGGACAGGTTGAACCAACTAAACTTCAAGAGGGTACTTACCTATAAACCCCATGCAAGTCTGAACTTAAGGATGCTTGTGTGACTTGTTTGCCTTCATTATCTAACAACTTGAACTCATTTCAGGGCTTTTGTTTGTATTCCTTGCAGGACCTTTTTTGTATACATTATCCAATAAACTGGTTTTCTTGCAAGACATACTTGTCTTCACCACCATGCATTTCTGCTTGATGCATAGCATACACATCATAGCATCATACCATAGCCTTTCCTTAACCATTTCAAGGATCTCAAGGGCCTGTGGTGCAGGTTATGATGAACCAAACGTCTAGCAAGGGGCAAGGGGATTTATTTTCCTCTAGCTAACACCGTCAAAAGATCAAAACACAACAACTTGAGTCAGGGGCTATGACTCACTTGATATGGTGAGCTTGATTCTCGTAGAAGGACATTCAACGATACGAAGTTCTTCAATCAAAGCTGCAGTAAACTCCTAACATCTTATTGTGTTTACCCCGCGAGATCCTTGAAAACATCGCATAGGCATATCATACATGTCATTGTATAGAAGGTATTTCAAGACAAGTTTCTTATCTTTTCGCTGTTTATTTCAGCAAAAGAAATGGCTCTTGAACAGACAGTAAAAGACCTTCAAGCCCAAAAAGCTCAGTTCTAACAAATGTTCATGGCTCTGGCTAAGGGGCACGAAGAACTGAAAACTCTCGTCATCAAAGAGAAGAAGAAGAAGGCAAAGAAACCAGCTGGTGTTTTGAATTTGGGAAGAAGACTTAGAGGACCAACCAAGAGAGCTCTAGATATCTCAACTCCATCAAATGAGGGGGATAATCATGAAGATGATAACAACCCGGGGACTGGTGAAGATGAAGCTGATTACTCTGAAGAATAATATCCTTCTGCTGATGATAAATATAAACAGTTGGAGGATCGCCTAAATGCTATGGAGATTCAGCAGATACTTGGCTTGGACTTTGAAGAGTTAGGGGTGGTTTCTGGAGTGGTCATCCCACCAAAGTTTAAAGTCCATACATTTTCTAAATATGACGGGGTCTCTTGTCCTAAACTTCACTTGAGATCATATGTCAGAAAGATTCAACCTCACATTACTGATTGGAAGCTATGGGTCCATTTCTTCTAAGAAAGTTTGGCTGGCACTCAATTGGAGTGGTTCTATCAGTTAGAAGGAACCGACATCCATACCTGGAAGGATTTGGATGATGCTTTCTATAAGCAGTATCAATACAATGCTGACATGGAACTAACTCGAGTGCAATTGCAGAATATGTCCATGGGCTCAAGAGAAGGGTTCAAGGAATATGCACAGAAATGGAGAGATTTAACTGGCAGGGTGCAACCTCCTTTGACTGATCGGGAAATGGTAAACATGTTCATGGGCACTTTGGCAGGCCCATTCTTCAATTTACTGATTGGGAGTTCTTCATCCGGTTTTACAGAGATGGTTCTGACTGGGGAGAGGATCGAAAGTAGTATCAAGAGTGGGAAAATTTTGATGGCCGCATCTTCTAATGCTGAGAAGAGGCCATTTGGGGGTAAAAAAGAAACTAATGTTATCTATGGTCAATAGGGCCATAATAAAAAGGACCACCATCAATCTGTGGGAGCGGTGCTAATCTCTAATCCTACACCTGTTCAACAATGACAGAGCAATAGGCGTAGGGTAAAATACCAAGAAAGGCAATACGCTAAGATTAATATGCCATTGTCTCAAGCGTTACAACATTTGTTGAAAGCGAAGCTGATTTCACTAAGGGATCCTCCTCAAAACCCCGATACCTCCTCTCCTAAGTACAATCCAAATGTAAGATGTGCCTACCATTCTGATAGTCCTGGACACGACAGCGACAAATGTTGGACTTTGAAGAACAAGATTCAAGATTTGATCGACAACAAGGAGATCGAATTTGACCCGCCTAAGGCTCCCAATGTGATCACTGCTCCCATGCCAAATCATGGCCAAAATTGAGAGCGTTTATTTCATTTCAAATTGTCAGCTGTAACTTCTTTGTTTACTTAAAACATTTGTATTTATATCAGACTTTGGTTATTCATATTAATGCATTGCATATATTTGTCTTGAATGATTTCATTCGTATTCATTATATTCAAACTGTGTTTTTCACTTCCTTTTTGTAATATTCAACTCTCGATTAAAAGCTCTAAGCCTTTAGAGGAAGGATAACGAAAATGATACCATAATCTCTACAATATGCTTTTGAACAGACCCCGCTGACGATGTACATGCGTTATTTCAAATCCTAAACAGTGGAGTCATAAGGAAGATAATCCCTAGTCCACCCCTTTGAGCCTAATAAGTAGGAGTTTTTCTTTTCACACAAATTAAAACCCTTAATAATAACCTGGGGCAGGGTAGTTTTCTCAGTTAATTCAGAGGTGCATTCAGTCGCAAGCTCATCCTTCATACACGACAAATAGTGTAGAAGATACCTTCCAAAAGATGGTGATGGTTCCACATAATCGTCAAGATAAGCAGTCATTATCTCTCGGGAGAAAATCCCGCTAAGTCAAAAGCTAGGAAGGAGACTTAAGAAAAACTGGGGCATCCCGCTGACTGTAATCGCAAAAGAAACAGTTCAGGCAAAAAGTAGGGATAACAAAATCAAGAAAAGAGGTCCTACAAATCCTCAACAAAAAAAGAGAGGGTTACAAAAATGACTGCCTTCTCAAACAAATGTTCAATTTCTGAACCATCACCAAGTATCAGAGCCAATACTCTGGATTCAATTGGGATCTAAACACACAATTAACTGAGTATAGGATTGAAGAACATCACGAAGAATGGGTTGGGTACAAATAAAATTTGAGCCTTTATCCTCTATGTGATACGGTGGGAGAACTGACTTGGGTTTTGCGTTTGTTTTCGTAAATGTTTCGGTTGAGCAAGAGTCGCCACCGACTTTTTATTTTATCCTAAGGAAAGGTTAAAAAGCACAGCAAAAACCTTTGAGATGTTTTCTTGGGTTCGGGGAGTAAATTATAGAAAGGTAAGGTATTAGCACCCTTTCTATCCATGGTTATCCATGGGCTCTTAGTTACTTGCTTAGATCAAACTTGCCTTGATTTTCAATTATTTGAAATGGTGCTTTGTGTGTGGGTTTGAAAATGTTTTGAAAAGAGGCCAATGTGGTGGCAACCTTTGTAATGATCCATGTTGGGATGTATACAAAGGTGTATCTCTTTTGAAAAGTTTTTAATGTTTTTGAAAGTTGTTTTGAAAGTGTGTTTGTGATGTGTGGTTTTGACAAATAGGCAAGTGTTTTTGCTTTGCAAGTTGGCAAGTAACCAAGAGCTATCTACCCTAAATTTCTCAAAGATCTTTCCTATGTTTTAACCCTTTTAACAATTTTGTTCCACCATTGTATTTGGTGGACAATATTGTGTGAGGATGTGAACGGGACGGGCGCGGGTCATCGTTTAGACCATGATTGCAATGGTGTCAAGTGTCTTTGGGCAATTTTTCCTTTAAGGGACTTGATCATTTTTAAGCAACTTTCGAAAGCGTCATCGAGGGACTATGATCATTTGAATTGTTTTGTTTTGCCAAAGACACCTAACATGCAACATGGCCCATTATTGAAGGCAACAAGTGGAGTAACCCTAAGGGTGCAAGTGTGATTGGTGTTGTCCATTTTCATGCTTTTTATCTTTGAATTAGGTCAAGCTATTTGTTTGGTTGATTTTTGCATACAAAACCCTAAGTCTATCATGGCATATTTAGAAAGATTTAAAGTGCGAAAAATAAAAGTCCTAAATTATTACAACATAATTATGGGATGGGGGGTACAAATGTTCAAATGGGGATATTTAGCAAGAAATTTAAATCTAAACTATTACATCCAAATTGAATATACAAGTAAATTTAATTGTACAATAATTAAATAAAATACAATAAATATGCAAGATGCAAAAATGATTTTTATATGTATGTAAAAGTATTTTTTATGTGTCAAATAAACAAAAATAAAAAGGTTAATTTTTTGGGTATTTTTATGTTTTTAGTAGGGGTGTTCGCGGTGCGGTTTGGGCGGTTTTGAAGGAAAAAATCACCCGAACCGCAAGAGAAAAAAACACGCGGTTCGGTTTGGTTCGGTTGGATTTTAAAAATAAATCTGAACCAAACCAAACCAAACTAATGCGGTTTGGATTAGTTCGGTTTTTTATAAAAAAAATTATTAAGTCATACATACATTATAGAGGAAAATATAATTTTGTGTTTAATTGTTCATACATTACCATAAAAAAATTTATAATTGTCAAAATAAGTTTATAATTTGATACATAAAATTGCGTATTATAATTTTATCTAAATCTAAAGAATGATATAAACAATATTGCATTCTTAAATAAATATTATACAAAGAATACGATAAAATATATTTTGTGAAAATAATATTTATAAATGAATAATGTTTTATTTTTTTATGATTTGTAAATTAAAGTGAATATAATACAAAGTATGATAAAATATACACATAATACATGTTGATTTCTCTAAAGAATTAAAAAATATATATTGGTTAGTAAGATTTTATAACATAATGCGGTTTTGTTTGGTTTGGTTCGATTTGTAAAAGAAACAGTTCAGGAAAAAAGCAGGGATAACAAAATCAAGAAAAGAGGTCCTACAAATCCTCAACAAAAAAAGAGAGGGTTACAAAAATGACTGCCTTCTCAAACAAATGTTCAATTTCTGAACCATCACCAAGTATCAGAGGCAAGACTCTGGATTCAATTGGGATCTAAACACACAATTAACTGAGTATAGGATTGAAGAACATCACGAAGAATGGGTTGGATACAAATAAAATTGGAGCCTTTATCCTCTATTTCTTAAACCATGAACCAGACCACGTTACAACCCTTAAAAGTCCTAGCTGAAGCATGTGTTAGTTCGAAAGCATACTATTACAAAAGGTATCCTGACTCCTGTAGGGCTTGCTATAAATCTTGAGTTGATATCACACTCTTACAAAATTTGTTTGTTTTACTAAAAAATGAATTTTCAAAATTCAAGACAGACATAAGCTTTGCATTCTTCAAATACCACTGTTTGCATATAACTAATTGTTCAAACAATAGAGAAATCCGCACAACGGATATTCGACAAACAAAAATCCTCTCAATGAACAGAATCACCTCAAATGGAAAGACATTTCCAATAACAGGCCTTTCATAATCAAGAGACATGACATGGTGTCTAAACTGATCTGGGGGCAGTCGAGTCAAGGAACCCCTCAAAAGTGCCAAACAGCCAGGGGCAGATCTCCATCTGAATCACGTGGGGCATTGAACATGAATTCCAGCAACAAATCATGTACGATCAAACAAACATCTTCTGGAAGTGTGGCAACACTTACTACTATAGACAATGATAATCCTCTGTACCCGGTGAACATGGACATAGTCGGAAAATACTACGCATGAACAAAGACCCGCTAGATTGACTAGCCTAGGCAAAAATAAGGGCATCCCGACAAAGCAAAGGAGTTCGGGCAAAAATTAGGGATATACATATGAAAAAAATCTGTACACCCGGCAAATCGAAAACCTGAAAGGGCGGCTTGGGAAAAAGGGTAACCCGATGGACTGAAAAATCTAAAAAGACAGTCTAGGCAAAAGTTAGGGATCAAAGCGTATGACTGTGTCCCATCATCTCGTCACTTGTCTATCAGTAGAGTGTTTGCCACCCTGATCCGTATTCACCAAGGATTCCAGGAGTTAGGACAACAGTCGGGCCATCCATAAAATTCCCGCAGATATTCCCTCCAGCAGATACCTTCTCCGGCAGGTACAAAGGCAGAGACATCCTACGACAAGATCACCGCCATATTCTCAGTATGTAGCCTAATGGTGTCAGGTGTTCTCATATCCCCGGCGGAGAAAGAATCTACAAACTACTGCTCCTACATCTAAGAAAATTTCCCCAGTGAAGTCACCAAGCTTCTCAGGATTCCCCAACAGGATTTCAACAAAATCCCCAAGCAGTTCAGAGTTTTCCTTCCCCAGCAGAGTTTATTTCTCTAACAACGGAAATATATCTCCCAGCATTTAACTTCAACATACTTGAAGACCTGCATTCTTCATCCCCAGCTACAATCAGGGATTTATCTTCCCTAATTCAACAACATCGCAATAGAACAATTGACATGTTCATACATTGCATTCATACATCATTCCTACGAACATCATAGCATATGCAACACAAATGCATATATTACAATCTCCTTTATTTTGAGAGCATCATTTGCACTTCATGCATCATGACATTGCATACAAGTTACCCTTTATCTTTTCAGGTAAAATTCTATAAACAGATGAATATCATTAACTATTTACATGACCAAACAAATTTCTAGTATCTTGCTGAGGTAGTAATCGTCAAAGATTCTTTCATTATCTATTGAAGTAGTAATCATCAAAGATTCCTTCATTATCTGTTGAGGTAGTAATCATCCAAGATTCCTTCATTATCTATTGAGGTAGTAATCGTCCAAGATTCCTTTATTATCTATTGATGTAGTAATCGTCCAAGATTCCTTCATTATCTGTTGAGGTAGTAATCGTCCAAGATTCCTTCATTATCTGTTGAGGTAGTAATCAACCAATATTCCTTCATTATCTGTTGAGGTAGTAATCAACCAAGATTCCTTCATTATCTGTTGAGGTAGTAATCAACCAAGATTCCTTCATTATCTGTTGAGGTAGTAATCTTCCAAGATTACTTCATTATCTGTTGAGGTAGTAATCATCAAAGATTCCTTCATTATCTGTTGAGGTAGTAATCGTCCAAGATTCCTTCATTATCTGTTGAGGTAGTAATCGTCCAAGATTCTTTCATTATCTGTTGAGGTAGTAATATTCCAAGATTACCTTTGTTATCTGTTGAGGTAGTAATCATCCTAGATTCCTTCATTATCTGTTGAGGTAGTAATCATCCAAGATTCCTTCATTATCTGTTGAGGTAGTAATCATCCAAGATTCCTTCATTATCTGTTGAGGTAGTAATCGTCAAAGATTCCTTCATTATCTGTTGAGGTAGTAATTGTCAAAGATTCCTTCACTATCTGTTGAGGTAGTAATCAACTAAGATTCCTTCATTATACGTCACAGTCAAGCTTCATACTTATCCACAAAAGCAAGTTCCAGATTAATACCTGTAAAAAGCCAGGATAACTATCTGTAGACGACCGATGATAGATTAATACCTGAAACCAAATGGGGAATGAAATTCTGGTATATGCCAGTCTTCAGATGTTATACTCAATGTCTAGACATCTGATATGACATAATATATACACTGCAAGGTAGATACCCAAGTTTTGAGATTCAGTATAACAGAAGCATACAGGTTGCCATATCTGCAGTTCTCGAACAGATAGCTTTGGTTTGTAAACTATCTAGCCTGATGTCTCAACATTGGTTGCAACATCATCTATTACATACCATGAAGTAAACAAACCCCTTAGTTCGTTTTATCATGCACACAAACCAGCAGGATATCCATTCATCTCTTTTGACATCATCTGTAACATTCACATAGTTTTATCCAAGCTGTACCAGATACACTTTGAAGGTGCAGAGGATAGATCACACAAAGTACCTAGTTCTGTCCATGATCAACAGAGAGTAAGCAACCTTCACAGTTCTGTTTCTCCTGCACAGACATCAGCATGATGTCTTAACATGTTCTGAGACATCATCTGTTTCAACATTACAGCTTTACCTTGTTGTATAACAGACAGAATTATAAGGTATTGAAGGTAAAAACACAAATCAGTTGTTGACCCAGTTCGGTGTAATACACCTACTCTGGGGGCATACCAAGCCAGGAAGAAGATCCACTATTAGCAATATTAATTCAGGACTAAACTCCACAAGTTCCCATCCTTCACTTAATCATCTACCCAGTGCAACCTATACCTAGGAACTCCTAGATAGAAACCTACCAGTTTCCATTCCTATTGTCGCAACAACAGAAGTCTTACTCCTACTCAAGAAGCAGTGCCCTCCCACTTGGTTTCCTACATTACAATGAATATGAAGTAATGCAGAAATACTTAGACTTGCTTCATAGCTTCATCCAAGAACATTCAAACTCTTACCTACAGGTTTCGAGTTACATACATGGTAACCTTGCCACAGACCGACAGGTTTACCTAACAAAAACACCTTCTAATGTTACATTATATGTATGTCAAGCCCTAGGTTACAATCTGCTATTTATAACCTATTACCTAACTCAGCAAGTTTTTCTCCTTGCTGTTACAACTCAACAGCAAACTTCTCCTATAATCAAGGTCTTCAATCTTCTAGTTCCTAAAATATCTCCATATTTAGAAACAGTATTTTCTTCAAATATTCTGATTGATTCTTGATTGATCTTCAGATTCTCCACAAGAAACGCCTCATATATTCTCAGAGTATTTAAGTACCAGAACTGTAACTGAATTATCAATTCTGTTGTCGTGATGTCAAGTCAGATGTCATGACATTACATCTAACATATTTCCCTAGATGTTGAATTAGTTTCAGGCGCGATGTCACATGCTGATGTTGTGACATCTTACATAACATGTTGGTTCAGATGTTGAACTTCTTCAACACCACATATTAAAACAACAGAGGGGGTCTGGGTAAACTTGCTTTCTTATTTGTTTTACAAATGAAGCCAACTCTCCAGCCAGGGCACTTACAATCTCCCCCTTTGGCAAATTTTGGCTAAAACAAATAAGTGCAAGTTGTATTTTGAGACCAGGCCACAGCACAGTTGAGATGTTACAACATCTTGTCTAACATCTTCTTTTGTAGAGGCTGATGTCCTTTGAGCAAACAACAAGCCTCTGTCGTCAACTGTGAGCAACTCCACTCCATCGATGCCCCAAGAGGATTTCTTTTCTCCAGATTATTCCTTGTGATCATGTAACTCAGATCACAAGTTACAACTATCCTCTTAACTCAGAACACAAGACACAACTAAAGTTACTTGGGATCATGTTGCTTTCTCCTGAGTCTTGCTGGACATTGCCGTCTGTTGCTTTCACCTGAGTCTCGCCTGAGTCCCTATCCCTATCTTTCTCCCCCTTTTTGGCCAGAATTTGACAAAGACTGCCCATACAGATCCATACCCATGCACAATTTTCCCAGATGCTAACAAACTTCATATTGCTGAAACCCTCTGATGAAGAGAAGGAATAGAGAGAGTCTTCATAAATAATGCAACTTTGGCATAGATAGTAACGACCTTGGTATTTTACTCTGACAGTTTCAGTGCCCTAGGACTGGTTTTAATGCAGGTACCTACCCTTGGGTTTGACCCTTTGACCATGTCAGGATGCCCTTTTAAAGACAGACATTTGTCTTTTAGAACAGACTACTCCCTTGTCTTAGGATCCCCTTTCCAAGACACATCGTTGGTATATTACACTCTGCATTAGTTATATAATACCTTTATTAGATGACAAGTTATCACCTAAACATTCCAGCTCACTAAACTGTTTCATAATGAGACACAACAGCTCTGTTTTCTTAGCAGATGAAAACATGCTCAAATCCTATGTCGTCATACATTCTGCTATTTTCAGATTAGCAGCTTGAAGCCATTCCATTTTCTCAAAGAGGATGGTTACTCCCTCTGAGTCATACAACTGTACACACATGGATTTATTAGTAATAATCCATACTTCATCCAATTTTCCTCCTGTCTGTAGTTTTAGAGGAAATTATGAACAATGTCATTACCAATGTGATGACATTCGGTCAGACATAGTCTTCTTCAGTTTTGAACACATCATTCCAATAGTTATAAGGTGCCACACTTTATATCCTACGAGTTTGATGAAGACCTTTTGTACAAACCAATACTCCCCCTGTTAGGGACAATCACTTCTCCTCATGGAAACAAGTAGGACACATTCGATACTCAGTTGGACCTTCAATGCAGCTTCTGATTCAAAGTAAATATGACCCCTTAATGAATGGAAAACGTAAGACGCATCTTCATGTCTTCAAGAGCGCACCCTCTGTTCAACAATATTGATTGAACGCATTCATACTGTGAATCAAACTTTCTTGATAATAATCAGCTGTCATATATAGATTATCTTGATTCTCAGAATCCACTGCTGAGATAGACCAAATGCCACTTTCATGTTTATCAGACTTCTTCCAAAGATATTCTGATCTTCCAATTGAAATTTGAACTTCAGGCTACAAGTTATCACAAAAGGCTTAGATACACTGAGACAGAAACATGTAACAACTCCAAAGAGCTGCAAAGAGACAATCCTTTTGGAGGATCTAATCTTCAACTTCGTAGGTCATCCTATCTTAAGTTGATGAGCCACTTCACCAAGCAAGAATCTGATGATGAACCAAATGTTGCAGCATTATGTTATAACATCTAGTTGTTGAATTCATCTTCAGACTGATCCAAGTGAGCATCATCTAGATTATGCTGTCTTCTTCTTCTTGTGGTTTTAAGTCTGAACATGTCTCCAGGAAACCTTTTAAATGATTTTGCTGTCACCAAGGAGATAGCTCACAGGGTCTAGAAGAATGAATGTTCCTACTTTAGTTATCTTGAACACCAAGGATAATCAATTAAATACTAGTACTTGTCACAAATAGCAATTGATCATAAATCCTTCCCATTATCCAGTAAGATACTTCCACCATTTGAATACTTTGACATACTCTTCGTGTGTTAATATCTTCTTCTTGCAAGCTCTTTCTTTGAGAGACCAAAGAGTTGAGATATCTAGGTTGCCACCCTTGACTCAAGTGAATAGAATTTTCTTTGAACAAACTCTACTTACTTCAACCGACTTGAGACTCCTACCAGATCAGATTCATTATTAGGAATGAGAGAGATGAATCCTTCCTTGCAAATATGTCACACAACAACCAGAACCCATGTGACATAGGTCAACAGCCAGCTAAACACAAGGCTGAACTAATGTGAGGAGGTCAACCAAATCTCCCCCTCAAGCTATCAGTCATGGAAGCTCCACACAAAGTGTCCATGCATTGTACACAAATGTCTCGATATGACATATGACATCCCTACCAGATTTACATAACTCCAAGAGCTATACCTTAACCAAACTCTGAGTCTTCATATTCAAGACTCATGATCCCAATCTACTTCTATGAAGGAGCAATAGTGCTGCACCATCATTGGCTTTCATTAACAAGTGAGCTTGTCTTTCTTCACACCATAGTACTTCAGGGAACAATTGCTCAGCCCTGATCAATGTTACATCTCAACCAGCTTTACTTCTAGAGTTCTGACTCCTAAAGTAACCTTCGGGAGTACACAGACATAGTTGACTTTACCATTGTCAACTTTGCACACACAGATGTCTCCTCTTCCAGGTCAGGAGTAGGTTCCAAACAAAGGTATCCCTTTGTTTGACACCCAAAACATATGCTCTTCAACTAGTAGCTGCATCCTTGTTCCACCATCACATAGAACATCTGTTCCATCACCTTGGAACAAGGTCCTCCTTGAAATTCTTCAGACACTAATCCGTGGTTATGTGATTCTTACCAACCTGAACGAAGAACGTCTTCATGAGTGGACTTGAGAGGACTCAAGTATCTGTGACATCTTCAATAGTATATGTTGAATTCTTGAATACAATGGCCTTCAATTCACAAGAGGGGAAACACATCAGAGCTTGAGTTTTGCCAGGTATTACATAGCGGAAGAACATAATACAACCCAATCTTTGCACACACACTCCACCAGACTAGCCTTCAAAGAATAGACCAAGTTTGACTATGGTTCAAACCTCGCATGACTACTACACACAACTTCAGGCGAGCACACATCCTAGGTTTGAAAATAAATCAAACCTAGAGCAGCTACCACACAACCAGGTCAAATGCCAATCACCAAAGACATGTACACACAGTTCCTGTCAAGAACAGTTCATCCTCCCACTTCAAGGGACCATTCAGGGAAATAGCAAACCATTCCAGGTTACAATCTTCAGTACTAAAATTGACCTTGCAGATACCAGAAAGTATCACCCATGGATCTCATCCAGAAACAGAACAGGATGCCTGCTCTGATACCAATTGAAATTCTGGTATATGCCAGTCTTCAGATGTTATACTCAATGTCTAGACATCTGATATGACATAATATATACACTGCAAGGTAGATACCCAAGTTTTGAGATTCAGTATAACAGAAGCATACAGGTTGCCATATCTGCAGTTCTCGAACAGATAGCTTTGGTTTGTAAACTATCTAGCCTGATGTCTCAACATTGGTTGCAACATCATCTATTACATACCATGAAGTAAACAAACCCCTTAGTTCGTTTTATCATGCACACAAACCAGCAGGATATCCATTCATCTCTTTTGACATCATCTGTAACATTCACACAGTTTTATCCAAGCTGTACCAGATACACTTTGAAGGTGCAGAGGATAGATCACACGAAGTACCTAGTTCTGTCCATGATCAACAGAGAGTAAGCAACCTTCACAGTTCTGTTTCTCCTGCACAGACATCAGCATGATGTCTTAACATGTTCTGAGACATCATCTGTTTCAACATTACAGCTTTACCTTGTTGTATAATAGACAGAATTATAAGGTATTGAAGGTAAAAACACAAATCAGTTGTTGACCCAGTTCGGTGTAATACACCTACTCTGGGGGCATACCAAGCCAGGAAGAAGATCCACTATTAGCAATATTAATTCAGGACTAAACTCCACAAGTTCCCATCCTTCACTTAATCATCTACCCAGTGCAACCTATACCTAGGAACTCCTAGATAGAAACCTACCAGTTTCCATTCCTATTGTCGCAACAACAGAAGTCTTACTCCTACTCAAGAAGCAGTGCCCTCCCACTTGGTTTCCTACATTACAATGAATATGAAGTAATGCAGAAATACTTAGACTTGCTTCATAGCTTCATCCAAGAACATTCAAACTCTTACCTACAGGTTTTGAGTTACATACATGGTAACCTTGCCACAGACCGACAGGTTTACCTAACAAAAACACCTTCTAATGTTACATTATATGTATGTCAAGCCCTAGGTTACAATCTGCTATTTATAACCTATTACCTAACTCAGCAAGTTTTTCTCCTTGCTGTTACAACTCAGCAGCAAACTTCTCCTATAATCAAGGTCTTCAATCTTCTAGTTCCTAAAATATCTCCATATTTAGAAACAGTATTTTCTTCAAATATTCTGATTGATTCTTGATTGATCTTCAGATTCTCCACAAGAAACGCCTCATATATTCTCAGAGTATTTAAGTACCAGAACTGTAACTGAATTATCAATTCTGTTGTCGTGATGTCAAGTCAGATGTCATGACATTACATCTAACATATTTCCCTAGATGTTGAATTAGTTTCAGGCGCGATGTCACATGCTGATGTTGTGACATCTTACATAACATGTTGGTTCAGATGTTGAACTTCTTCAACACCACATATTAAAACAACAGAGGGGGTCTGGGTAAACTTGCTTTCTTATTTGTTTTACAAATGAAGCCAACTCTCCAGCCAGGGCACTTACAGGGAAACTGTCTTTCTTTCTAAGGTCAGAGATTAATACCTGAAACCAGAAAGGACAACTATCTCAACGACCCACAAAGGCATGTTCTGGATTAATACCTGAAACAAGACAGGACAACTATTGTGAACTACCGATTGTAGATTAATACATGAAACCAGACAGGAAAACTATCTACATGACCAGATGAAGCAATCTTATACGGGTTTCTTCTCATGATCTCCAGATGCAGTCTAACACTGACTCATCCTGAAGCAACCCTACACAGGCTCTTTCTAATACATTTCCAGGCAACAATTAATTTCATCCTCCCCAGCAAATTACTGTGAAGCCTGGATTTCAACCAGAAAACAACAAACTTTTCCAAAGATAATTCCTCAGTAGAGCCATGGACAACTGGAGTTCCTAGAATCTATCCCCCAGAGTTTTCCTCAAGCAGGAGAACAACAGAAATCAACCTTCCTCAGTGGGATCCTCCTCAGACAGCAGGAACAGGAATTCCCCATAAAGAGACCTCTTATGAAGTCAACATCTATTTTGGATGGCATCTGTAAGCCCATCTCTGACAACTCTCTAAATGGCATCTTTAAGCCCATTCCCTACACAATCAACCACTACATCATCGAGTGCAAATTTCTTGGCACTCTAGTGTTCAATCATCTTTCACCTTCAAGTCACGAATGGCGGACTCGCCAATCTAACTCTTTAGGTTTAAGAAGATTGAACAGGGACAACTGTTGTACCCAAAAATTTTCCCTCTCATTTCTCAAGATTTTTCTCACAAAATTCCTACTGGGTCAAGACTGCACAAGTACAATTGGGTCATATTGGATTTTTCAAGCACCAACTCAAAGAGAAAAGTATTGAAAGAGCAAAATAGATAAATTTGATTTTTTGACAAAATTAAAGAAAAATAAGTTTGTTTTGATTCATGCATAGCTTCGATTAAATTCTCTCCTACATTCTAGCTTCGACTGGGCTTTGTTTCCCTTTGAAACAACTTCCTTCGATTCAGAAGGCAGGGGCCTCCTTTTGGTTTCTTTCAATTTAGAAGGTAGTGGCTTCATGTTGGCTTCTTTCGATTCAGAAGACATTGACCTTCTGAAAGCGTCCTTCGATTCAGAAGGCAATGATCTTCTGAAAGATTTCTTTCGATTTACAAAGTAGGGACCTTCTGCATGCATCCTTCGTTTGGACATGTGGCCCCCTTTTTATGAAAGCTTTGGGTTACATCTTTCGTTTAGCCATGTGAACTATTGCAGGCAAGTCTAGATTGGACATTGGCTTTTCATGTAAACCTCCGTTTGGGCAGTGGCTTCTTGTATGCTTACTTGGAGTCACAAAACAGTGACCTCCTGCAGGAAAGTTTCGATTGGACAAGGATTACCTTTTCACAAAGCTTCGACTTCACCATTTACATGTTTTCCTTTTATTCACAAAACCAGGACTTCCTTCATTCCAGCAGGCACAAGACAATGGCCTCGTGCATCTCTCTTTCGATTCAGAAGCCATTAGCCTCCTGCTTGGTTTACTTTTAAATTCACAAGGCAGGAACTCCCTTCATGATTACTTCGATTCCACCCTTGAAAACCTCCAACACATATAGTTGGTGGCCCCTTCGAAGGACATGTACTGGTGGACTTAAAGGGCACACACAGGTGTCCCATTCCAAGGATATGCCTTACTATCCCATTCAAAGAACTGCATGTGATCCCTTCGAAGGATACACATAGTCTAATCGAAGGATACACATTTGGCCCTTTCAAAGGATACATAAAGGTCCCATTCGAAGGATACATATTGTTGTCTGAAGAGGGGTCTAGTCGAAGGATGAATCTAGTTGGTCAAAACAAAATAGAAATGTGCAAAGATGCTTTCTGGCCCAAAATCCAACATACTGCTAGGCTCAAGCCTCATGCACAAGCACATTGATGCCAAAGGAAGCTTCGATTGGCCAGAAAAAGATCTTTTGTTTGGGCTAGCTGAATAGGGCTCAATCGAAGAGGCCCCAATGATGAGAATTAGAGCCATTCGAAGGAGGTATCCCTGGGCCAATCGAAGAGCAAAACTTGAGGGCATTCGAAGGAGCCAAATGTGTCCAGGTTCACCCCAAAGCCCAAAGGGGTAAGAACTCACCAAAAAAGGAAATCCCTTAATGTGTCTGATTTGGCCTTCAAAGCATAGTTAATGGTTGTCCCTTGCTATTTCCATGCTATGACCCTCTCCCCATATCCTATAAATACATACAATTTCTACAAGCCAAATGGAACACACTAGATACATACGCCCAGGAACTACACAATATATTGTCTTACTCGCACACGCTGCCTTATAAGCCACACCAAAGTTACCAAAAATCTCATAAGTGATCCAAATTGAAGGAATCTTCAACAACGCTCCACTCACTCCTTGAAGTTTACAGGAGGCATTCCCAAGCACTTTGCAAGCCATCTCCATCCAAAACAAAGCATCCCATTGGTAACAAACCTTCGATCTTAAGTTAATTTTGATTGTTGCATGAAATATTAACATTTATAGTTTGATTTGTATTTAGTACTAAGGACCTGGGTTCGACACCCAGGTTTGTATTTGTTTTTTTCCTAACGCTTGTGTTGTACGCAAAAATTTTCCCTCTCATTTTACTCAACACATGCCCATTGAGGTCCTCAAGTTGCTCAAGGATGCCCAAGAGTTGACCAGACAAACTCTCTCCTAAGGCAATGTACCCCAATTTAGGGTTTCCATTTTCATCAGGGTGTGGGAGCTCCAAAGGTTCCAAATTCTTTCCATGGTCCTAATATGTTCTCAAGATCATCCATGTCAAGTTTTATGCCTTTCACAAGAGGTTTGCTCAGTCAACTGCTCAGATGCCTAAAAATCAACTATACTAGGTCAAAAGTCAACTGTGGCCCACATACAGTCAAACTTCAAGATTTTTGGTCAACATCAACATTTTGAAGTGATATTCATCATTTGATCAAGGGTTGATCATGATTCCCCAAGGAATTCCCCAAATTCATCAAAACCCAAAAGTTGCTAAATTAGGGTTTCTTAGGAAAAGTCAACCAAACTCTGACCAAGCATAACTTTCTCATACTTTATCAGAAATTTTCCATCCAAAGCTCATTTTTAAGAGGATGAAATTATCTACAACCCATATTCATTCCTAAAGTTCAAAATATGCACTCATCAAAAGATATGAATTTCTACATTATAGGTCTTTTTGAAAAGTCAACAAAAACACCTTTTGGGGTCAAAGCTTCTTACATAAACATGGAAGACCCAATTGAGATGAGACTAAAAGGGTTGTTTAGGGGACATCCTAATATTTCTAAAAAGTCCAAGAACACCTATCTAGGATTAAAATTGGAGGAGATATGCCTTGGCAAAGTTGACCATTTTTGCAAAATTGCCAAAACTCAAATATGCTCAAAAACACATTTTTTGTCAAGTGGGCTTAGTTTTTCATGATTGAATCTTGCTTGTGACATGGTCCACGACCCAAATCATCACTCACACATCATTTTATTCATTTATTTATTTTATTTTTATTTTTATCATTTAAAAGTCAAATTAAATCAAATAAATAGCAAAAAATATCAAAGATTTGTTTTGTGATCAGATTTTTGGTGGAATCAAATCCAATCAAGCTAGCATATCATATCCAAGTCGTGCAAGGGTTGATTGAATAAAAAATAGCATGATTTTGGTTGTTTTGGAAAGATATCATACAAAAACAAAATCAAATCAAATTTCTTTAATTCACCAAGATACCATGCAGTTTTGTTGACCTAATCAATTCCAGTACATATATAGGACACAACCAAGCCAGAAAAAAAAGGTGAGTGGTCGTAAAAGCTGCAAACAAAAACTGAAAAATTGTCAAAAAAGTGGTAGATCAATTTTCAGTTTAGAGGCCGATTCAAAGACTTTCAAAGCTACCAATCATTTCCTGGACCTTCCCAGAAGCTAACACGGTTGTTTGCATGCCTCAAAGCTCCAGGAATCATCACATAATCCACACGGTTTGCATCCTCTGGACTCAAATTTGTTTTCAGGGTTCTACGTACTTTCAATCCAATTTGCTTGCATAAATGTATTCATAATCATGTTTGTGATCTTTTGGATAGCCTGAATTTGATTTCTAGTGCAGGAACAAGCTTACACCATTATTAGGGTTTGGAAGCTTCATATTAGGGTTTCTCTGTAGAGGACAAATTAGGGTTGGTTAATGATACCAATGGACTCAGGGAAAGATTCTTAGTGGGTCTATGTCCTTAGTTCTAATTAATATTGCTTGTTGTGCATTTTGATATATTGCAGGTTTGTAGCTACAGACCAATACTGTCGCTATAGCATACAACGACGCATTTGACCGTAGGTAAAAGGTTGTTGTAAAAAACGACAGTCCTGGGGTAAGAGATAACGACGTGGCTGACCACCATTGGACAATTTAAATATTCGCCCGTTTTCTGAAGCTTGTGTCTAATTTGCATTATATTGTTTTTGTTTTAATATTATAACAAACAAGAACAGGTGGCCCAGTGGTGAAGTGTGTGTTTGGAAAGGTAGAGGACCTGAGTTCGATCCCAGGTCCCAACAATTTTATTTTCTAACTTTGTTTCAGCTGATCATGTGCATCATGCCTCCAAACATCCATTATGCAATCCAGGATCTCAACCACTGGATTCATCATCAATCCAGAACCAACGCCTGTCAATGAAAGACCATGGTATACCTTCCAAACTTGGCCAACACAGAATCAGGCACGCTAGCTGGGCTCAGCTCTTTGGGCCTAAAGAAAAATTCCTCATGGCACCCCCCCAATTGCTTAAACAGGCCCAGTTTCTATCTTTTCTATTTTAATTTCTTTTAATTATTTTCTAATCATTTTCTTTTTAAAATAACACCAAAAATTATTTTTATTATCATTTAATCAAAAGTCACAAAAACATCAAAAAAAATCTTTTTTCAAAAAATCTTTTGTTAATTAATTAGTTTAATTAAAATTAGGGAAAATTTAATTTCTTTTTCTATAATTTAAATTAATTAGAATGTAGAGTTTTAATTTGTACATAATTCGATCTTTTCTCAAAAATAACTAAAATACTTTTTCAATTGGATTTTTAGGTCTCTTAATTAATTCTCGCATTTTAATTCGCCACGTGCATTTTTTAATTTCCTTTTTATTATTATTGTAACTGCTCCGAGTTTGTAATAGTAATTAGGGTTTTAAATTTCGCTTTTATTTTACAGTCAAAAATAATTCCGTACATGCGAAAGCTATGTAATAGCTAGAACTTTAAACTTTCTGCACTTTAAATTCCTGCAAATTTTAACTGTCTAGATACATGGCTAATAGGATTGTATGGAAAGAATACTTGAAAATTAAAACGGTAGAAAACCCTAAATGTGCAAAGACAAATTAACTGAAAAAATTCACTGGCACATGCTCACTCCTAGGGTTTACTCCACTCCGGTTGCCTTCGGTTAAACGGTCATAAAGTATAAGGTTTGTTAGTGGTCGTCCTCTAGCCCCGAAAGATCTCAAATGACCCATTCGGATGTTGCCTCGGAAAAAGATCTTTAAGGCTTTAGGATGATTACTAACACCTCCTAACATTGCTTTTATGATCTTATTTGTCCCTTCAAATTTCCCTTAAAACTCCAACGACGGTGCTAACTATTCCTTAATAATAGGATAGCATTATCTAAAGGAAAACGAACAGACTTTTTTCGTGTAGGTAGATAACTGTTAGAACAAACAAACTTTTTCACACCAAACACTTTTCAGACAAAGTTTTCAAAAACAACTTCGTAACACTCTTGAGGATAGAAACAAGGGTTAAAATGAAGTAAAACAAAACTTTTCAAAAACACAAACACACAAGCAATTTTCAAAAATGAGCAAGTACCTAAGAGCCCAGGGAAAACCACGGATAGAAAGGGTGTTAACACCTTCCCTTTCTATAATCTATCTCTCGTACTCAGAATATTCTAGAAAAAAGGTTTTTTCTGTTCTTTTTCCTTTTCCTGATTGGATACAATAAAAGTTGGTGGCGACTCTTTCTTACCGCGACATTTGCGAATACAAAACGCAAACTAGTATTAACAGTCGGTTCTGCCACCGTATCACAGAACTGGCGACTCTGCTGAGGAATTAAAAATAAAGTGGGGTTTACCTTAGGATCAAGGTCATTTTAAAATTGCTTTCTTGTTTGTTTGCTTTGTTCTTAAAGGGTTTTGCTTGGGTTACTATAGATCTTACACCCGGATCTGGGAGCATTCTTAGGTAAACAGCAATAGATCGTGGAGACTGTACAGTGTAGACCGATATGGTTTAAGCGATGGCTGTGTTGATGTGGCACTTTGGTTGGTACCGGTATCCTTCATGGGGAAACGAGGAGAATACAGGGCCGCCGCGTGGTGTCGTGAAGCACTAACGGACCTTAGAACCTTAGTTGAACAAACTTGGCCATTAGAAAGTAGTGAGATAGCTGTCCTCGGTATAAAGTTGAGGATTGGTTGATACTCGATGCTACACTCATTAAGATCAGACTTTCGGGATATTTCGGCCGCAAGAAAATATTGCTTGAGCTTAAACAATTTATGATAAAGGATGGTCAGTGCTGTTGTACCCCAAAATTTGCCCTCCCATATTCTTCAAGATTTGCCAAGATCATGGTTCAAAATCTCTCAAGGGTTGCACAGTCCAATTGCCTCCTAACACAGTCAAAATTAGGGTTTTGGTTCTTGCAAAGAAATTGAGGTTTCCAAGGGTCCAATCAAGTCCCAAATGCCTACATACATTATCAAGCATCCATATGTCAAGTTTCAAGACTCACAGCATCAAGTTGCACAGTCAAAAACCCTAATTGCTTCACAGTCAACTGCAGGGGCAAAATGGTCATTTGACAGTCAAAAATCAAAATTTTTGGTCAACATCTTATTTTGAAGCCACAAACATCATTTGATCAATTCTTGATCATGATTTCTCAAAGCATGGCTCAAAAAGTCATCAAAATGCAAAAGTTTCTATTTTTGGACAGCTGAAAAGTCAACTGCAAATTGACCAAGGCATAACTTCTTCATGGTTTATCAGAAAAATCCCATCCAATGCTCATTTTGAAGAGAATGACATTTCCTACAACTCATCTTCACACTCCAAGTCCAAGAAATGCTCTCACAAAAAGTTATCAATTTCAACATTATAGGTCATTTTCAAAAGTCAACATAAAGGCACTTTAAGTCAAAGACCATAACTTGAGATTGGTAAATCAAAATGACATGGGAACAAAGGCATTGGTTAGAGGACTTCAATACCTTTCCAAAATGTCCAAGAACATGATCATAGCTTCAAAATTGAGCAAGATATGCCTTGTAGAAGTTGGGAAATTTTTGGGAATTTTGAAAAGTCAACTTTGCTTTAAAAGCTTCAAAAATGCTAATGGGCCTCAATTTCTTTCATGAATCATTGCCCAAAGCATATGCACGACCCATTAAGCTCAAAGGGAGTTATTTTCTTATTTTTGATTAATTATTTGAATTTTTATTATCATTAATTCATTTAATTAAATTTAAATATGAGAAAAATATCAAATCATGCATTTCAAATCTTTTTATGCAGCAAATATCTTCCACATATGCAAAAGATCTCGTGCACTATCTCAAGGGGACAAGATCATCCCTATTTGGCAAGTTTTCCATGGTAAAAAGATTGAAAAAAGATGTGAAAAAATCAAAGATTGGAAACATTATTACATGGACCATGGGCTTGGTTTTTTGACCTAATTTCACTCAAATACTTATACACAAGCTAACCCTATTCCATTGGACACGAGATATTGCTCAGAAGCTGCATAACAAAATTGAAAATTTTCACCAAAAAGTTGAAAACTGAATTCATAGTTACAGGACGATTCAAGGCTTGAAAAGCATCCTAATACATTCCTGACATTGCTAGGAATCGATTGCAATCAAAAACGAGTCTCCATACTCCAAGAATTGGTAGAACAGAATCGTCTTCTTCATGAACATGTCCATAATCATTTTTTAATTTACATGCATTATTCATGAGTTTTAATTGTTGATTCTTGCTAATATTGATGTTCTGAAGCTATTGGTAATATTTAATTATCCTAACAATGCTTGAAACGAGATTTGCCATTAACGTTTTCTAGGGTTTCAGAAGCTCTAAATTGGGGCTTTACACATATGGCAAAATCAGACCACCAAACCTATGCCAATGAATTCGTGACCTCAAGACAAGACCAACCAATACCTCGCGCCTTTTTTATATTGATCCAGATCTTATTCGCTATTTTTTACAGGTTTCACTTAGTGGGGGTTTAAAACTCCCGCTATATGTTTTCTATTTGCAGGCAAACGAAGAAGAAAGCTAGCGTGGCTGGATGTTACTGGACAATTCAAATTTGGCGCGTGGATTTGTTATTCTTACCACTAACGCTTGTTTTCTTATTATAATGATCACGTTCTATTATATTAACAAAGAAACTCAATGGCTCAATTGGTGGATGAGCTGTCCTGCAGGCATTGGGACCTGGGTTCGATTCCCAGGTCCCCCCACATATTTCATATTTTTCCCTTAACGTGTTTCTATGCAGCATCCCTTCAAAGGCCTACCACACATCCTCAAACGCTAGCCTGCCACGCGCCCATGAGTTTCTATCTGAAGGCTACAAAAGGAGTCTTACCATATGCCTCAGTCAATGGATGAACACTCAAGCTGGAAAAGTCCACGAAGGCTTTGTTTCATGGGCCTGAATTTCTCCAATTCACCTCCTAAATGGGCCAGACACCCCCAATGTCTGTATTCTTTTTTAATTTCCTTTTCTTTTCTTTTAATTGTTTAAATTGTTTTATTTAATTCACCAATAATTAATTTTCATAATAAAAAAATCAGAAACTAAAATATGTTAATTAATTTACTTATTAAATATTTTTTGTAAATAAATGTTAAATAATTAATTTAGTTAAATTAGGTTAAAACTTTAATCTTTTTCTTAATAAATTAAAATATGTAGAAATTAGGGTTTTTTAACATTCTCATCTTTTCTTAAATAAATAATTTTCTCATTATTATTATTATTAATTATTACTTTTGTAAATAAATATGTAAATTAACTAATTAGTGTAAATTAGGTTAACTTGTATGTTTTTTCATTAATAATTAAAAATATTTAGAACTAGGGTTCCTTCTAATTTTAATTCTTTTCTTATTTCATTAAATACCAAAAACATAAAAAACATTTCTTTCCTTTTATTAAATAATTAATTAGCTTTTTAGTTCAATTTAATTTCAAAAGGGTCCAACGCCCTCGAACGTTCAACTTTAATTCTTTCGCGCATTTATTCTTATTTTCCTTTTTCAATATTATGTAACTGTTCAAGCCATGTAATAGTAATTAGGAATTTATTTACTTTCCGCATTTTTATTCAAACGGGTCTTTGTAATTTGGCGATGTATAGACCCGCGCCTTGTAATAGCGTAGGATTTATCTTTCCGCATTTAAATTTCCGCACTTTTAACTTCTAAATTTTGCATGAAAGAATGTATGACCTAAAATAAAAACAAGCGTAGCTCACAACGATGCATGATCAAAGATAACTGTTAAACTGCAAATAACACACAAATTCACACACCACTCTTAGGGTACGCCTCACTGTTGCCTTACCTTCGAAACGTGGTCGTCGAGTATAGGACGTTTTAGTAAGTCCTTATGTCCATGATCCAGTTGCCTCGAAACGGTTGCCTCGGATTAAAAAAGGATCAAGGACATAAGGGTAGCTTCTAAGGTGTCCTACTGTTGCTCTGGTGACCACACTGTCCCTAAAAACGAATTGACCCGAACACCTCCAACGGTGGTGCTACCTACCTCTCAATGGTGGGATGGCACTACCTTAAGGACATTTACACAGCCTAATTCCTTAGGGTAGGTAGATGACTCATGGATACTTGCTCTATTCAAAAACAAATAAAAAAAAAACTCTTTTCACAGACACTTTCAAAAAGCTTTCAAAATAATTTTTCAAACACTCTTGAGGACAGATACAAGAGTTATTCAGAAATCTTTCAAAGAAACTTTTTCAAAACCCACTCACAATTGAAAAGCAAACATTTTGAAAACATAAGAGCAAGTATCTAAGAGCCCATGGATAACATGGATAGAAAGGGTGCTAACACCTTCCCTTTCTATAAATCTACCTCCCGAACCGAGAAACGATCTCATAAGGAATTTTGCTGTGCTTTTGTCCTTTCCATGTTGGAGAAAATAAAAGACGGTGGCGACTCTTGCTTCCGCGACATTTCGCGAAACCAGCTTTAAACAGTCAGTTCTAAATCCACCGATCACAGAACTGGCGACTCTGCTGGGGACAATACTTAAAGTGAGGTGTACCTTAGGATAGCTCAGACTTGTGTTTTCAATTGCTGTGTTTGTTTGCTTTATTATTTTGGGTGCTGTTTCGGAGTTACATGGATCCTAACCCGGATCTAGGGATACCCTGTTAGGTAGCATAAGCTGTGAGGGACCTGTTCGGCGTAGACCGACACGGGTGAAGCAGTGGCTACATTGGTGTGGCACCTTGGTCTGTACCGATATCCCTTGTGTCGCAACGAGGAGAATATGGGTCTTCTGAGGAGTCATTAAGCACCAACCGACCTTAGAACCTTAAATGACCCAAATTGGCCAATAAAACAGTAGCAGTATGCTACACCCATTGAGGCTAAACTCTCGCGATGGTTCTGGCCGCAAGAAAAGATTGTGATGCTGGAGTTATGACCGATTGAGGGTAGTCAGTGATATTGGGATCCTCTAGAACCCGGTTACTTCTGATAGGACAGGTCTTAACCAACAAACTGAAAGAGGGTAATACCTAGACCCCATGCCGGCCTAAACTCTAAGGGCTCTCTTGTGTGACTTGTGTGCCTTCAAACTTGACTATTTGCATACGTGTTATCGGACACTTGAGTTTCTTGCAGGTTTTGGTTACAGTCCTTAATTGGGACTCATAACAGGGTTTACCTACATTACCCCATGCATAGCATAACATCATACCATTGCATACATCCTACATAAGGACTAATCCATTTCAAGGATCTCAAGGGTTTGTGATGCAGGTCATGATGAATCAAAATGGCTAGCAAGGGGCAAAGGGGATTTATTTTCCTCTAGCCAAGGTTGTCAGGGGCTATGACCCACTCGATATGGTGAGCCTTGACCCTTGAAGAAGGACTCTCAGCAACATGAAGTTCCTTCACTCAAGCTACAAAATTCTAACCAATTTCTCTGTTTACTCCGCGAGATCCTTGAAAACATTGCATACATATATCATGTCATTGCATTACAGGTACCGCTGTTTACAGGTCACTTACCGTCTTTGCTGTTTATTTCAGCCGTCTCATTATGAATCCTGAATCATCTACTGAGTAATCCATCAAGGCTCTCCAGGCTCAGAACACCCAATTCCAAGAGTTGATCATGAGTTTAGCCCAGGTCCAGCAGGATTTGAAGACTCTGCTCCTGAAGAAGAAGAAGAAGAGGACGGTGCTGTTCAACCCTAGACGCAAATCTGGGAATGGCACACAAAATGAAGCTGAGCTGACTACCCCATCTGTTGGGAAAGACAGTCCCCAAGAAAGGGAGGTTCCTAGTCCAGTGGTCTCTGACAACGAGACCGATTACAATGATGAGCAGTACCCTCCAGCTGAGGACAGGTATAAACAGTTGGAAGATCGTCTGAATGCCATGGAAATTCAACAAGTGCCTGGTTTGGATTTCGGAGACTTGGGTTTATCTTCTGGTGTGGTGATCCCACACAAGTTCAAGGCACCATCTTTCGCAAAGTATGACGGGGCATCCTGCCCTAAGCTACATCTCAGATCTTATGTGCGGAAGATCCAGCCGTATACTGTGGACAAGAACTTGTGGATCCATTTCTTCCAGGAGAGTCTTTCAGGGACTCATCTCGAATGGTTCTATCAGCTGGATGGAACCAAGGTTCGTAACTGGGAGGAATTGGCTACTGCTTTTTACAAGCAGTATCAGTATAATGCCGACCTCGCTCCTACACGTACCCAACTCCAGGGTATGTCGCTAGGATCGGGAGAAGGTTTTAAAGAGTATGCGCAGAAATGGAGGGACCTTGCTGGAAGGGTACAACCACCTCTGACTGATCGGGAACTTGTCGATATGTTCTTGGGGACCCTGTCTGGGCCATTCTTCAACCATCTGATTGGCAACTCCTCAGCCGGGTTTACAGACCTTATCCTGACTGGGGAAAGAATTGAAGCTGGTATCAAGAGTGGTAAGATTCAAGAGGCTACACCTTCTGATACTCACAAAAAGCCTTACACGGGGAAGAAAGAGTCTAATGCTGCATATAGTCAAAAGAGTCGTCGTGACCAACATGCAGGGACAATCATGATCTCTGGTTCTGCACCACGCCGACAACCACAAAAGGGAAATCAGTGAAGGCCGGACGAGCCTAAAAGACAATTCACCAACATCAACATGCCTTTGTCACAAGCATTGCAGCACATGTTGAAGATGAATCTGATTGCGGTGATCAACCCTCCTGCAAATCCCAAGACCTCCTCTCCAAACTATAACCCGGAAGCGAGGTGTGCTTATCATTCTGATAGCCCGGGGCACGATACTGAGGATTGTTGGGCGCTGAAGTACAAGATCCAGAATATGATTGATGCTAAAGAGATCGAATTCGAGCCTGCTGAGACTCCCAATGTGATCAATGCTCCATGCCAAAACATGGCTAGGATTGGAAATTTTTTTGTTCATTCGAATGTTCAAGTTGTAATTTTCTTTGACTATTCAAACATTTTATTTCATGTCAAACTTGGTTATCTCATTAATGCATTACACGTGTCTGTTTTGAAGTAATTGTGTTCACTATATTCAATATTGCTTTATTTTTGATGTTCAACTCTCAATTAATAATTCTGAGCCTCTTGAGGGAGGATGACGAAAACGATACCACGACATATACAGTATGCTTTTGAACAGACCCTGCTGATGAGGTACAAGCATTGTTTCAAATCCTAAACAGTGGAGTCATAAGGAAGATAATCCCTCTTCAACCCCTTTGAGCCAAAGAAGTTGGAGTTTTTCTTTTCGAAAATTAAAACCCTTAATCATAACCTGGGGCAGGGTAGTTTTCTCAGTTGATCCAGGTGCACAACGAATGACACCAAAGAAATCCTTGAACAAAAGACAGTGATGGTTCCGAATAAAGACAGGCAGTCATTATCTCTCAAAATAAAAGCCCAATAAGTCAAAACCTATGAAGGAGACTTACAAAAACTGGGGCATCCCGCTGACTGTAAATACAAAAGAAACAGTTCAGGAAAAAAGACAGGGATCACAAAATCAAAAAGAAAGAGGTCCTATAAACCCTCAACAAAAAAGAAATGACTGCCTATTCAAAATAAAATGTCAATATCCGAACTGTGATCGGTGGATCTGGAACTGACTGTTTAACGCTGGTTCGCGAAATGTCGCGGAAGCAAGAGTCGCCACCGTCTTTTATTTTCTCCAAATGGAAAGGACAAAAGCATAGAAAAATTCCTTATAGAGATTGCTCTCGGTTCGGGAGGTAGATTATAGAAAGGGAAGGTGTTAGCACCCTTTCTATCCATGGTTATCCATGGGCTCTTAGATACTTGCTCATTGTGTTTTCAAAGTGATTTGTCTGCTTTTCAACTGTGGGTTTTAAAAAGGTTTCTTTGAAAATTTCAGTTCGACTCTTGTATCGGTCCTCAAGAGTGTTTGAAAAAATTGCTTTCGAAAGCTTTTTGAAAAGGTGTCGGTGTGAAAAGTATATTTGATTTGTTTTGAAATTATAGCAAGTATCTAGAGTCGTCTACCTACCCTAAGGAATTCGTCTGTGTAGATGTCCTTTAAAGTAGTGCCATCCCACCATTGAGAGGTAGGTAGCACCACCGTTGGAGGTGTTCGGGTCAATTCGAAGTTCGGGACATGGTGATCACCGGAGCAATGGGAAGACACCTTAGAAGCTACCCTCATGCCAGGTTCCCGGATCATGAGGACTTACTAAAACATCCTCTACTCGACGATCACCTTTCGAGGGGCAAGGCAACAGTGAGGCGTACCCTAGGGGTGGTGTGTGATTTGTGTGTCATGTTCATTTATTTTTGTCTTATTCATGTCATGGGTGATCTACGCGTTCGTTTTTATTTTGACATTCATTCTTGCATGCAAATTTATTAACAGTTAAAAAGTGCGGAATTTAAAAGTTCTACGCTATTACAAAGGCGCGGGTCCACATCGCCAAATTAAATCCAGGACCCGATTTGAATAAAATAAAGAATGCGGAAAAGATAAATGTCTGATTTACACGGCTTTGGGAGAATTACATAAAAAGAGGAAATAAAATAAACGCGCGAATTGGAATTACGATCGAATGCGAGGGCGTTGGACCCTTTTTAATGAACTTAAAGTACGATTAACAAATTAATTAAATTAAAATAAAAAGAAAAGATTTCTGAAGTTTTTGTATTTAACGATTTTTATTAGAGAATTAAATGAAATTAAAAAATTAATTAATTAACCCTAATTCTAACTATTTTTATTTACTAAGAAATATGTTAAAGTTGCACCTAAAATTAACCTAATTAATTAATTCAATTTTATTTACAAAAATAAATAATTAATCATTATAATTAATATGGTGAAAAAAGGAAAAAAGGATAAAAGTAATAAAACCCTAATTCTACAATTTTTAAGTTTATTAAAAAAATATTAACATTTAAACCTAAAATTAAGACTAAATTAATTAATGAGATTTATTTACAAAAATAACATTTAAATAAAATATTTTTTTATTTTGTCTTTCTGATTTTTTTTTCTATTATTTTTATGTTTTATGAAAATATTAATTTAAAGTTTTAAGAGAAAATAATTAAATTAAACAAATAATAAAAAAAAGATAGAAAAAGAAAATAAACACAAACCCTAGGGGGTGTTGACCCCAAGTGGGAGGTATCATCCAGCATTTTTGGCCCATTGAGTTCCTGGCCTCGTTGACTTCCATGCTGGCGTGTGGCTTCGTTGACTGAGACATATCATAGGCTTTGAACCCTGGCCACTGGATGGATGCAATGGGACATGTGGCGTGGCAGATCATGAGGTGCATGGTATACCTCAGGGAACGAGCTACATAGAAACGCGTTTAGAAGAAAAATATAGAAATAAGAAGGGGGACCTGGGATTCGAACCCAGGTCCCAGTGCCTTATGAGACAACGCCTTAACCATCTGTGCCAACTACGCGCTTTGTTTATTATATGACAAATAATCAATATGAGATAAAACAAGGGTTAGTGGGATATTTTCGCGCGAATTTCAAATGCGCCAATCCCCTGCTTACACCTCACCTTCTTCTCCAAGTGTCCTGCGTTTGCCTGAAAAAACATAAACAAGATTGCGGGGGTTTTAAACCCCCACTATATGCTGTATGAAAAAATAGCGAATAAAAATCCTTTGATCATAAATTAGGCGCGACCTAAGCATTGAGTTCGTCTGAAGCTCCTGGTTTTAATGGTCTAAGTATCATGTCTCAATTTTTCCATAACAGAGAAACCCCAAATTTGAACCTCTGTAACCCTAAAACGCTCCAATGGTGATTTCGCGTATGATGCATAAAAACTCAATCAAACTACATGGTTAGCTTCAGCATGATAAGACTAATACAAAACAATCATTAGAACTCAAAATTATGGCATGAATGATAAAATACGATTATGTAAAAAAGATGAGACAGTTTGATTGCTAGGTACCAATTCTGGGTGCGTGAGGATTGTAAAATAGTGCAGTTAGGTTCAGTGAAGCTTTTGCAAGCTATTGCAATTGGTATTTTGCCTTGAAAAGCCTTGGAATCGTATTTTCAGTTTTGGAATTTTCTTGAAAAAGTGCAAAGTTGTTTTTGAATTCTGGCGCAGCTTAGAGGTTCTCGGCTTTAGGTCTAGCTTCTGGCTTATGTATGGAATGAATTAGGGTTGAGTTTTCAATCAAAAGATCTTTGCATTGATGAGAACAATATTTGATTTTCATGCATAATCTTTCAAATCTTTTTCACATGTTTTTGATTCCAATCATGGCAAAACCTTCCAATTTTGGTTATGCACGAATCTTGAGCCTTTAAGGAGAGTTTATTCTGCACAAAAAGATTTAAAAACTTTGGTTTAGTATTTTTCCATATTTTATTTAATTTAAATGAATTAATTGTAATTAAAAATTCAAATAAATAAATAAAAATGATGAATAAATCCCCTTTGGGCCAAATGGTCGTGCATATGCTTTGGATGATGAATCTTGGAAGAAAATGTGGCCCATTAGCAATTTTAAGGCATTTGAAGCAAAGTTGACTTTTCAAAATACCCAAAAATTTCCCAACTTCCACAAGGCATATCTTGCTCAATTTTTAAGATTTGATAATGTTCTTGGACATTTTGGAAAGGTATTGAATTCCTCTAACCAATGCCTTTGGTCCCATGTCATTTTGATTTACCAATCCCAAGTTATGGCCTTTGACTTAAAATCCCTTTTTGTTGACTTTTGAAAATGACCTATAATGTTGAAATTGATAAATTTTTGTGAGAGCATTTCTTGGACTTGAAGTGTGGAGAGGAGTTGTAGGAAATGTCTTTCTCTTCAAAATGAGCTTTGGATGGAATTTTTCTGATAAACCATGTGGAAGTTATGCCTTGGTCAAGTTACAATTGACTTTTTCAACTGTCCAAATATGGAAACTTTTGCATCTTGGGACTTTTTGAGCCAAACCTTGAGAATCATGATCAAGAATTGATCAAATGATGTTTGTGGCTTCAAAATAAGATGTTGATAAAAAATTTGAACTTTTGACTGTCAAATGACCATTTTGCCCCTACAGTTGACTGTTGAGCAATTAGGGTTTTTGACTGTGCAATTTTGTGCTGTAAGTCTTGAAACTTGGTATGAGGATGCTTGACCATGTTTGTAGGCATGTGGGACTTGATTGGACCCTTGGAAACTTCAACTTCTTTGCCAGAACCAAAACCCTAGTTTTTGACTGTTAGGAGGCCCTTGAACTGTGCAACCCTTGGGGAATTTTGAAGCATGCTCTTTGCAAATTTTGAAGAATATGGGAGGGCAAATTTTGGGGTACAACACGAACCATCACCAAAATATCAGGACGAAGACTCAAACAAGGTCTAACGCACGATCAGCTGAGTTTAGGTTTGAAGAACATTACGAAGAACGGGTGGGTACAAATAAAATTTGAGCCTTTATCCTTTGTTTCTTAAACCGTGAACCAGGCCACGCTACAACCTTTAAAAGTCCTAGCTAAAGCATGGGTTAGTTCGAAAGCATACTGTTACGAAAGGTATCCTGACTCCTTAAGGTTTGCGGTAAAATAACGAGTTGACATCACGGTTCAAAAAAAAATTCACTTGTTTTTATTAAAAAAAATGCATTTTCAAAAACTTCAAGACAGACATAAGCTTTGCATTCTTGATATAACACTGTTTGCATATGACTATTTGTTCGAACAACAGAGAAATTCGCACGACGAATATCTAAGTGAACAAAAGTACTTCCAACCAAGGGGCAGACATGATCATGGTCTATCATCTAAGTCAAGATTCGGAGAATCTCTCAAAAGGCCAACCAACTTGGGGCAAATCTCCATCTGGATCACTTGGAGCATTGGACGATCAAACGAAGATCTTCTGGTAGTATGGCAACACTACAATACTGACAGGGGCACCTTCCTACATCCTGAGAGCATGGACATAGTCGAAAAAATACTATGCAAAATCAAAGACCCGCTAGGTTGACACACCTAGGCAAAAATAAGGGCTTCCCGGCGAACCAAAAGGGTTCAGGCAAAAATAAGGGATGAATATGAAAAAATCTGTACACCCGGCAAGCCGAAAACCTGAAAAGGAGGCTTGGGCAAAAATGGGTATCCCGGTGGACTGAAAACCCGAAAGGGCGGTCCAGGCAAAAGTTAGGGATTAAAGCGTACAACTATGTCCTGTCATCTCGTCACTTGCCTACCAGAAGAAGATTTGTCAATCGGCAGGTATCAAGCACCTCATAGGCCTTCTTCTCCCGCAGAAGCTGGGGCAATAAGAATTGTCCGAACGGTACAAGCTGCCCTGTCCTCCAGGTACAAGGTAGATTCAACTGAAGAATGTAACCAAGATGCCTTAATTCCCCAGAGAGCAAGTCAGCAACACTCTCCCCAAGCAGAGTTAGCCTACGGTCAGCCTTAAGGAAATTGGGTATCCCCAGCAGATCTCAACATTCCTCAGAGGAGTATACAAACATTCTTAACAAGCATCCCCGACAGTCTGGATCTAAGATTGTTCCCCGGCGGTATACCAGACATTCAGTGGAGCCACTTCCCCAGTACATCTAAAAAATTTCCCCAGGAGAGTCCAGTCCAAAAGTTTCCCCAGGAAAGTGGAATCAATCTCCCCAGCAGGAAGCTTATCCCCAGTAGATTCTGGAAGCTTATCCCTTGCATAGCACGAACGTGCCCCCGGCTTTATTCAGAAGGTTATTTCCCCACCAGGATATAACTGGGTTATCCTTAGCCAATTTTCACGGAAAGATCGTCCCCGACAAAGTCTTCCTATCCCCCAGCGGAGTTCATCAATTCCTTCAACATAATTTACCAATCTCAAGTTATGGCCTTTGACTTAAAATCCCTTTTTGTTGACTTTTGAAAATGACCTATAATGTTGAATTTGATAACTTTTTGTGAGAGCATTTCTTGGACTTGAAGTGTGGAGAGGAGTTGTAGGAAATGTCTTTCTCTTCAAAATGAGCTTTGGATGGAATTTTTTTGATAAACCATGTGGAAGTTATGCCTTGGTCAAGTTACAGTTGACTTTTTCAACTGTCCAAATATGGAAACTTTTGCATCTTGGGACTTTTTGAGCCAAGCCTTGAGAATCATGATCAAGAATTGATCAAATGATGTTTGTGGCTTCAAAATAAGATGTTGATAAAAAATTTGAACTTTTGACTGTCAAATGACCATTTTGCCCCTACAGTTGACTGTTGAGCAATTAGGGTTTTTGACTGTGCAATTTTGTGCTGTAAGTCTTGAAACTTGGTATGAGGATGCTTGACCATGTTTGTAGGCATGTGGGACTTGATTGGACCCTTGGAAACTTCAACTTCTTTGCCATAACCAAAACCCTAGTTTTTGACTGTTAGGAGGCCCTTGAACTGTGCAACCCTTGGGGAATTTTGAAGCATGCTCTTTGCAAATTTTGAAGAATATGGAAGGGAAAATTTTGGGGTACAACAGTTTCCCCTGTTCAATCTTCTTAGACCTGAGGATGCAGATTGGCTGACGTGCCTTTCGTAATCCGAAGGTGGAAGATGATTGAACACTAGAGTGCCCAGAAATTTGCGCTCACATAGTAGTATGATGGTGGAATGGGCTTATAGATGCCATTTGGAGATTGATGGATAGGATGATGGGCTTATAAATGCCATGCTAAGAGGTGATGGATAGGTGGATGGGCTTATAGATGCCATCTGGATGTTGATCGCGTAAGAGATTCCTTAGCGAGAACTTGCGTACCTGCAAAAGAAAATGATTACCTGGCCTGTTACAGGAGCTGGTCTTCAAATTCTTTGTGTAGATGTGTCCTGACTGGTTACAGGAGCTGAATCTGGAGCTTCAAAAGGTGATGAATGAACCAGGGATGGTTACTACCTCAACAGGATGGTGAGAGAACCTTGGACGATTACTACCTCAACAGGAATGCTGAGAGAATCTGGGGACGATTACTACATCAACAGGAACGCTGAGAGAACCTTGGACGATTACTACCTCCGCAGTAACGGGGAGAGAACCATAGGTGACTTCAACCTCAACAGTAACGCTGAGAGAATCTTGGACGACTTCAACCTCAACAGTAACGCTGAGAGAATCTGGGCGACTTCTACCTCAACAGTAACGCTGAGAGAATCTTGGATATCTTCTACTGAGTCTTTATCAGGAAAATATGTTAGGGGTCGATTTAGCTGGACTAGAGAAGGCCTTTGACTGGATAAGAAACAGGAAAATCTTAGGGTCGATTTAACTGAACCGGTCTAGGTCTTGAAATCTTCAACTAGATAAGAATCAGGGAGATCTTAGGGTCGATCTGACTGAACCAGAGAAGGCCTTGGACTGGATAAGAAACAGAAAAATCTTAGGGTCGATTTAACTGAACCGGTCTAGGTCTTGAAATCTTCAACTGGATAAGAATCAGGGAGATCTTAGGGTCGATATGACTGAACCAGAGAAGGCCTTTGACTGGATAAGAAACAGAAAAATCTTAGGGTCGATTTAACTGAACCGGTCTAGGTCTTGAAATGTAGCTGAGAACTTAACTGGATCTTTCCTGAAAAGTAAAGGTCAGTTACATGCAATACATGATGTGGATCAAGCAATGATGTTCTCAACATAAATGAGATTGTAAGATATGATGCGTATATGCATGCTATAATGTATGAAAATGTGATGTTTATGAATGTATCTTTTCGTCTAGGAAAGTAAATCCTTGACGGGTGCCGGGAAGTCACTCTTGGGCTGATGTTGAAGAATAGATTTTGCTTCCGCTGGGGATGATAGTTGCAAGTATACCAGTAGGAGAAGATAACTCCGTTGGGGAATAAACTTGGCGAATGGATTACTCTGCGGGGAGAAAAGTACTCTAACGATCTTGCTGGGAACCATACTCTGTGGGGAGAGAGGTACTTTGCTGGAATGTTGATGGTAACTTCGTTGGGGATACCGTTATTATGTTGGAAGTGTTGATAGACTTCGCTGGGGATAAGAAGACTTCGTCGAGGATGTTCTTTCCGTGGCTTTTGGCTGAGGATAACCCAGTTATATCCTGGTAAGGAAATAACTCTTTGAATAAAGCCGGGAGATGCGTTCGTGCTCTGCAAGGGTAAGCTTCCAGAATCTACTGGGGATAAGCTTGCTGCTTGGGGAGATGAATTCCAACTTTCATGGGGAACCTGGATTGGACTCTCCCGGGGAAGTTTTGAGCTGCATCGGGGAAGTGACTCCATTGAATGTTTGATATACCGCCGGGGAACAATCTTAGATCAAGACTGCCAGGGATGCTTGTTAGGAACGTTCATATATTGCCGGGGAATGTTGAGATCTGCGGGAGGATACCCAACTTCCTTAAGGCTGATTGTATAACTTTGCTTGGGGAGAGTGCATTGACTTGCTGACACACTCTCTGGGGAATTAAGATGTCTGGTTATGTTCTTTAGCTGAACCTACCTTGGTACCTTGGAGGACAGAACAATTAGATTGCTTAGACAACTCTTTACTGCCCCTGCTTCTAATGTTACCTGTAATTAATCCTTTGTTTCGTATGCAAATATTCATGAGTTAGCAAATTATTGTCGATGCATATATCACAAATTGAACCTTGGACGTTCTTCGCAAAACAAAACAGAAAAGGAAAAACAATTGGCAATTTTAACTGAAAGGTGATTTTTGTATTGATTTTGAATTTGCCTGTAAATAGGCGTTTATGTACAGGAGGCTGACGTCCTAGTAAGAGAACGCCGCCGAACAAAAGAGTTTATACAAATTTGTACAAGAGAAAATAAAACAGCTGTGTGAAATGAATGATCCACTGGGTTTCAATTCTGCTATTGCCTTTATATCTCTGAGCGTCTCATCACTTGATGACCTTAGTTGAAGATGAAGCTGACTGATCGATGCCGTCTGAACTTGCTGTAGATACCGGATTTTGGATGCAAAGTGATCCAATGAGACATAGTATTACGCTTTATCCCTAACTTTTGCCTGGACCGCCCTTTCGGGTTTTCAGTCCACCGGGATACCCATTTTTGCCCAAGCCGCCTTTTCAGGTTTTCGACTTGCCGGGTGTACAGATTTTTTCATTTCATCCCTTCATTTTGCCCGAACCCTTTTGGTTCGCCGGGAAGCCCTAATTTTTGCCTAGGTATGTCAACCTAGCGGGTCTTTTTCATGCGTAGTATCTTTTTACTATGTCTGCATTGGCGGGGTGAGGAAGGTCGTCACCATCCATGTTGGTTAAAATCATGGCTCCTCCTGAGAACACATGTTTAACCACAAATGGCCCTTCGTACGTAGGGGTCCATTTGCCCCTTGGATCACTCTGAGGAAGGATGATTCGCTTGATTACCAGATCCCCAACTTGATATTCCTGTGGTCTGACCTTTTTGTTAAATGCCCTGATCATCCGTTTCTGATACGTCTGACCATGACAGATAGCAGCGAGTCTCTTTTCATCAATGAGATTTAGCTAATCAAGTCGCGTCTGGATCCAATCATCTTCGTTCAGATTTGCATCCTTCATTATCCGGAGAGAGGGTATTTGCACTTCAATCGGTAAGACTGCCTCCATACCATAGACCAAGGAGAAAGGAGTTGCCCCGGTTGACGTCCTGGCTGAGGTACGGTACCCATGTAAAGCGAACGGTAACATCTCGTGCCAATCTTTATAAGTCACTGTCATCTTCTGCACGATTTTCTTAATGTTTTTATTTGCTGCTTCTACAGCCCCATTCATCTTCGGTCTGTAAGGAGAAGAGTTGTGGTGCTGTATCTTAAACTGATCGCAGAGCTCAATGATCATCTTGTTATTCAGATTGGTACCGTTGTCTGTAATAATTCTTTCAGGGACGCTGTACCGACAGATCAGGTTATGCCGAATGAACCGTGCCACAACAGTCTTGGTTACCGTAGCGTAGGAAGCCGCTTCAACCCACTTCGTGAAGTAATCAATGGCTACCAGGATGAAGCGATGCCCATTGGACGCTGTAGGTTTAATCTCACCGATCATGTCTATGCCCCACATTGCAAACGGCCAAGGCGCTGTCAAGACATTCAAAGGAACTGGAGGAACATGCACCTTGTCTGCATAAATCTGGCATTTATGGCATGTCCGAGAATGTTGGTAGCAGTCAGCTTCCATTGTGGACCAGAAATACCCTGCCCGGAGGATTTTCTTTGCCATAGTGTGTCCACTGGAATGTGTTCCAAAGGTCCCTTCATGTAGCTCTTCCATAATCCTTTCTGCTTCTGTCTTGTCCACACAACGTAGTAAGGTCGAATCATGGTTTCGCTTATACATGATGCCGTTGCTAAGGAAGAACTTTGATGCGAACCTTCTCAGAAACTTCTTATCGTTGACAGAGGCACCTTCAGGGTATTCTTGAGCTTCCAAATATCTCTTCACCTCATGGTACCAAGGCTTCTCAGTCACCAATTCAGTCTCGAGATCACAACAGTACGCCGGTTCGTCCAGTTTCCAGATAATGATTCGGGGAGCCTCATTGTCCCATTTGACCTTGAACATAGAAGACATCGTAGCTAACGCGTCTGCCAACTGATTCTCCTCTCTCAGAAAGTGTTCGAAGGTTATCTCTGTGAAGTGGGGGATCAAGGTCAACACACATTCTCTGTAAGGAATAAGATTCGGATGTTTCGTACCCACTCTCCTTTGATCTGATTGATCACGAGAGAGGAATCTCCGAAGACACTCAGAAACTTTATCCTTAAGTCAATCGCAGCTTGAAGACCCATGATGCATGCCTCATACTCCGCCATGTTGTTGGTACAGTTGAAACATAGCCGGGCAGTGAGTGGAGTATGAGTGCCTTGAGGGGATATTATCACAACGCTGATACCGTTACCCAAAGCGTTGGAGGCTCCGTCAAAGTGCATAGACCATCGGGATCCTTCCCCAGGTCCTTCATCCGGTCCAGGTACTTCACAATCAGTCACAATCATGATACTCTCGTCGGGAAACTTAAAGTTCATTGACTGATAGTCGTCTACGGCCTGATGTGCCAAGTGGTCTGCCAATACACTTCCCTTGATGGCTTTCTGGGTTGTATACTGGATGTCGTATTCTGTCAAGATCATTTGCCATCTTGCAATTCTCCCAGACAGAGCGAGCTTTTCAAATATGTATTTTATAGGATCCATCTTTGAGATCAACAAGGTAGTGTGAGTCAGCATATACTGTCTCAGCCGGCAAGCAGCCCATACCAAAGCGCAGCAAGTTTTCTCGAGCAGTGAGTATCGGGTCTCACAGTCGGTAAACTTTTTGCTAAGGTAATAAATGGCATGCTCTTTTCGGACAGACTCGTCATGCTTCCCCAGCACACACCCCATTGAATTGTCAAGTACTGTCAGGTATAGTATCAGAGGTCTCCCCTCAACCGGTGGCATAAGGATGGGTGGTTCTTGGAGATACTCTTTGATTCTGTCAAATGAAGCCTGACATTCATCGTTCCAACGTACTACCTGATCTTTCTTCAGTAGCTTGAAGATTGGTTCACAAGTAGCAGTTAGATGTGAGATGAACCGAGCAATGTAATTCAGGCGTCCTAGAAAGCCTCTGACCTCTTTCTCTGTCTTAGAAACTGGCATCTCTTGAATAGCCTTAACCTTGGCAGGGTCCACTTGAATACCCTTGTCACTTACAACGAAGCCTAGCAACTTTCCAGACCTTACCCCGAAGGTGCACTTGTTCGGGTTCAACCTCAGCTTGTACAATTTCAACCGGTCAAATAGTTTCTGCAGATGATCTAGGTGCTCTTCCTCAGTTTGGGACCTTGCGATCATGTCGTCAACATACACTTCTATCTCATTATGGATCATATCATGAAATAAAGCAACCATGGCACGTTGCTAGGTTGCCCCAGCATTTTTCAGTCCAAAAGGCATGACCTTGTAGCAGAAGGTGCTCCACTGAGTAACAAAGGTAGTCTTTTCCATGTCCTCAGGAGCCATCTTGATCTGATTATACCCTGAGAAACCATCCATGAAAGAGAACACTTTGTGCTGAGCAGTATTATCAACAAGGACATCAATGTGAGGTAGAGGGAAGTCATCTTTGGGACTGGCCCTGTTCAGATCCCTGTAATCGACACACATTCTGACCTTTCCATCTTTCTTAGGTACCGGCACCACATTAGCAACCCACTGAGGGTAAGAAGTCACTGCAAGGAACCCAGCATCAAACTGTTTTATAACCTCGGCTTTGATCTTCTCAGACATCTCTGGACGCATGCGGCGGACCTTTTGCTTGACCGGAGGACAGTCTTCCTTGGTAGGCAAGTGATGGACCACAATGTCAGTATCCAAACCAGGCATGTCTTCGTAGGACCAGGCAAATATCTCCACATAATCATGTAGCATTTGAGTTAACCGTTGCTTCACGCTGAGCTCTAGGTTGGCACCAATCTTTACCTCCTTTCTGTCTGTATCAGTACCCAGGTTTATTGTTTCCACTGGCTCTTCGTGTGGTTGAATTGCCCTCTCTTCCTTAAGTAACAGTCTTGCAAGCTCTCCAGGCACTTCGCAATCATCTTCACCTTCGTCTTCGGCTAAGTTGATCGGATTTTCGAAGTCATAACTGGCAGTAGCAGAGTCGTTACCAGTGAGATCCAGAGTGGATTGAAACCTGTATGAGTGAGTGTGTGTAAATACAGCTGTTTTGCAATATATAAAGAAAGGAAAGAAAGAAAAGGAGCATAAGATTTGAAATGCGAGAAAACGTCCAAGATCTTTATTCATGATATATGAAATGACAATTTATATGCCCTCACAAATGAAGCCACGGTGCCCCGGGTAAGACACCGGGCCATAGAGTTTTAATTGTTTATTACAAATAACAAAACAAAGAAGTTTATTACTGCGTAACAAAAGTAACAGGAGTATGGTCTTTGGCAATCCAATTGGTCAATCCGCCATCAGTTGTCGGGTAGATCCAGCTATTGAACTCTGACTCTCCCACTTCATCTTCGTTCCCAACAGCATTCACTCCTGGATTGGTAATGAGCACAGGAGGTCTTCTGATCTTTGCCTTCCGCATAGCCTTCTGACCCTCTGCAGTAAAACCCAGTACAAACTTGTCAGTTTTCTGTGTAAAATCAGGGAGCCTGCCCCAGTTAGCACATTCACCTTTCTTGACCACAGCCCGGGCATCCTTCAAGGAAGCCATCTTCAAAGGAACATACTCTTCGACCACTGTTTCTGCTGCTGCTAAAGTTAGAGGTACCTCTTCGAAATGCTGAAAGGGGGTTTCAATAAACTCCCCGTCTATCTCAATGTACCTGAAGGAATTCAAATGGCTCACCATATACTCCTCCTCTCCCTGCACAGTGACAATCTTCCCTCTGACGGGGTACTTGAGCTTCTGGTGCAAGGTAGAGGTCACTGCCCCAACTCTATGGATCCAAGGTTGACCCAGTAGACAAGAGTATGATGGACGGATATCCATCACATAGAAAGTAGAGTCGAACACCTGAGAACCCACCCGGATAGGAATGTCTACCTCTCCATAAACCATCCTCTTGGAACCGTCAAAGGCTCTGACGATAATATTGCTAGGTTTCAGCTCTAGGCCCTCACAATCCAAACGGTCTAAGGCTTTCTTGGGTAACACATTTAGGTAAGAACCAGTGTCCACCAACACGTGCGTAAGAGTAGTGCCCCTGCATTCAATAGAGACATGCAGGGCATCATTGTGGTTTCTTCCCTTAGCAGTAAGGTCAGCATCCGAGAAACCCAAACCATTGTCCGCTGTCAGATTTGCTACGCAATCAGTAAACTGGACTGCAGATGTCTCCTGTGGCACATGGGCCGTCTTGAGAAATGAAATCAAGGCCTTAGCATGGGCCTCTGAGCACAGTAGCAAAGAGAGCATGGAGATTTTGGAGGGTGTATGCCCCAGTTGCTCCACAACATTAAAGTCACTCTTCTTGATTATTTTCAGGATTTCCTCCATCTCTTGTTGGGAGGCCTCAGCAGTTACAGGTCTTGGTGCCTCCATCCGGGCAGGCTCATCTTCAATCCCTTTGCCCCGAGCATTAGATGACTCGGAAGCAGGGGAAACAACTTGATCAGAACTGGGAACATGTATACTTGCAGGTGTTATAGTGAGGGGTCTTCGAATAGCGGGTGGTGCAATGTCAAGCGAGAAGAGCCTGCCACTGCGGGTAACCTTTGCTGGACCAGTGATATTGCTGATGCTGGTGCCAGTGTTGAACTCTTGTTTGATTCCATTCACATACACATCTGCCCCATAGTGCCAGGGGACAACCTTATCAGATTCGTAGGGGAGAGGCCCCGGAACAGTAATAACAACAGGTGCGACGGTCATGATTTGAACAGGCTTCCTTGGGAGAGCCTTGATTGGATTATTAAAGATTGTTACAACAGAAACTTCTTCTACTGGAACAAACTGAACAGCGGACTTCTTCAACAGAATCTCTTTGCTGTCCATTAGGCTTTGGATGCCCAACTTCAGCAAAGGACAACCAGAAAGGGAAACATCACAGAAAAGGTAACCCTCACTACAACCTGGAAATAAACCGGCCAGCAGTAGGTTCCTCTTGACAGTCATTAAGGGAGTAGCTACATCATTCACAGAAACAGCATATACATCTTCATCAACGGCATTTACTCCATGCTGGGGCATAGGAGTAGTCACCACATTCGGCCTCTCAGGCGCTTCAAACTGTATCTCTTTTGCGTCAATAAGGTCTTGTACCTTATTCCTTAAGGCCCAACAGTCATCAGTGGAATGCCCCGGGCTATCGGAGTGATAAGCACAGCGGGCATTTGGATTGTATTTCGGAGAGGCAGTGTTTACAACCTTCGGGGCCTCTCTGACAGTCACTAGGTTGGTGGACAGCAACTGTGGCAAGATTTGCGATACAGTCATACTCAAACGGGTAAACTCCCTTCTAGGTCTTTCAGCCCTTTGAGGATTGGTTTGCCGAGGAGCAGCAGCAGGTTTAGCAATCATCACCGCGTTGACAGATTGGCGGCGCTCGGGTTTCTCTTGTCTTCTAGACCCATATACAGCAATGGCCTCCTTCTTAAAGGGCTTCTTCTCAGAACTTGTAGATGCACCCTTCTGAATTTTACCAGACTTCATCCCAGCCTCTATCCTCTCTCCAGTCAGAACAAGATCAGTAAACCCTGCAGATGAGTTACCGATGAGATGGTTGAAAAATGGCCCAGATAGGGTCCCCAAGAACATGTCTACCAACTCCCGGTCAGTCAACGGAGGCTGCACCCTGCCAGCCAGATCCCTCCACTTCTGTGCATACTCTTTAAAACCTTCGCTTGACCCTAGCGACATACCCTGGAGTTGGATACGTGTAGGGACAAGGTCGGCATTATATTGATACTGCTTATAGAAAGCAGTAGCCAACTCCTCCCAGTTACGAACCTTGGTCCCATCCAGCTGATAGAACCATTCGAGATGAGTCCCTGAAAGACTCTCCTGGAAGAAGTGGATCCACAAATTCTTGTCCACTGAGTACGGATGAATCTTCCGCACATAAGACCTGAGGTGTAGCTTGGGACAAGACGCCCCGTCATACTTGGTGAAAGATGGTGCTTTGAACTTATGAGGGATGATCACACCAGTAGACAAACCCAAGTCTCCGAAATTCAGCCCAGGCACTTGTTGGATCTCCATTGCATTCAGCCTGTCTTCCAACTGCTTGTATCTGTCTTCTGCCGGAGGATACTGTTCCTCATTGAAGTCAGTCTCATTGTCAGAGACTACTGGACTAGGACCTTTTTCCCCCTGGGGACTACTCTTGCCTATAGAAGAACCAGCCTCTTCATTCTGCAGAGTGTTGCCAAACCTTCGGCCCGAGTTGAAAAGAACAGTTCTCTTCTTCTTCTTCTTTTCCTTCTTCAGGAGCAGAGCCTTCAGCTCTTCTTGGCCCTGAGCCAAACCCATGATTAGTTCCTGAAATTGTGCATTCTGCGCCTGAAGAGCCTTGATGGACATCTCGGTTGATGATGAGTCAGGATTCATGATGCTGAAATAAACAGCGAAGAACAGTAAGCAACCTGAAAAGAAGAAAACCTGCTATGCACATGATGAATGATATGTGTTTATGCAATGCATTCAAGGGTTCAAAAGTTCAAATTTGTTGTAGACAAAAAAGAACACACATTATCATTAAGGAAATAATTGTTCAGTACATCAAAGCCTCATGGGCACAAATTACAAAGCGAATCAATCCCAAAAGACACTACGCATCCTCTTTGGATCTATGTAGGTGTTGAGATTCCTCTCCTCATGCAATAGGCGGGTGAGCTCCAGGACCTTCTTTTCACTAGCATGTAGACTGGTCTCAAGAGAATTCCGCTCTTCCTTAAGCTGGATCCAGCTCTTCTGCATCTCTTCCCAGGACGTGGGCATGTCAGGATGCTGAATGGTGTAGGACACTTCTCCTTCCAAGACTGGCTCTTTGATCACAGGGAGCATATGAGGATAAGGCATTACCAACTTCTGGGAGCGGGCTCGTACCCACTTGAGATAAGGTTCCAACAGGATGGAGTTCCTGTGCCCCAGTGTCTTACTGTCTATCCTACTTGGCATCCTCCAAGCTCTGATAAATCTCTGGAAAAGTCCTTGTGCATCGTTGTCGAAGTCAAAAACTATGTCAGGAATTAACATGTCATGAGGGCCATCCCTCCGAGCATAACCAAACTGTCTCCAAGCCAGGCATGGGTTGTAAGTAATACCTCCTCTGATTCCAAGTAAAGGAACATTAGGGTACTCCCCGCAAAGATCAATGATAGTGACATCCTCTCTAGACCGAGGGCACCAATGTATATCTGCATGCGTAAGAGTCATCAACCGTTGTGACCATCTCAAACCCCGCTCATTCTTCAAAACTGATTGTGGAAGGTGCGAAATAAACCACCTTCCCAGGAGAGGAGTGCAACACATAAGGACGCCTCTTTTTCTCATGGTTCGAGTGTAACATGAGTGAAGGATGTCCCCCAGCAACGTAGGTATAGGATTCCTGGACATGAAGATCTGGACAACACTGATATCTATAACCTGATCTGGGTTAGGGAACAACACCAAACTATAGACAAGGAGGGCCACAACTTCTTCAAAAGCTTGTAAGTCAAGGGAGTTCCAACATTCATGGGCCTTCTCAAACAGAAACCTGGCTAAGAACCCTTTGATACCACTTCTAACTTCCCAATGTCCCTTGAGGTCAGATGATTGTAGGTGCAAGGCTTTAGCAATCTCTTCCAGCTTGGGTTCCTTTTCCATACCGTTGTAGGGTAGTTGATCAAGGATAGGGATCTTCAGAAGCCGGGAGAACTCCTCCAATGTAGGTACCAGCTGATAATCCAGGAAAGTGAAACAATGATGCAGAGGGTCAAAGAACTGGAACAGGACCTTTATCATATCTTCCTCAATGTTGGTATTGACCAAGCTGATGAGTCTTCCATGTCTTTCACTGAATGAAGAGCTCTCGGGAATCCTGGATATAAGCTCCTTAAGCTGAGGAGGGATCCTTACAAGGCTGATTTGAATTGTCTTTCTGCGAACAATTTCCATGTCCTACAAAACAAGAACAAAGATGAAGATTCGAACCCCTAAAATGGTTAGTCAATGCATATGATGCTGGATGATGTCATGATGCTATGATTAAACACACCACAAATATTTACAAAGGCAAACATGTAAGGCACACAAGTCACACAAGACAAGCCCTTAGGGTTTAGGCCAGCATGGGGTCTGGGTACTACCTTCTTGAAGTTGGTGGGCTCAACCTGTCCTATTAGAAGTAACCGGGTTCTAAGGGTCCCAATATCACGGGATTGCTTTCATTGTTCATCGTTTCGATTTAGCCACTGAATTGGCGACCGAAATATTCCAGGAAAGCAACCCTCAATTGAGTGTAGTATCGAGTATCAACCAACCTCGTACTGCACCAAAGTCAGTTATCTCACTACCCTAAAGAGGCCAAGATAGTTCAATTAAGGTTCCTAAGGTCTGTTGATGCTTCACGACACCACGCGGAGGCCCCGTACTCTCCTTGACTGAACTCAAGGGTTACCGGTACACACCAAAGTGCCACATCAACGTAGCAGACTGTTTCAACCATGTCGGTATACCCCGCACAGTTCCCTCATAGCCTTGTTGCTACTTTCTAAGAAGGTATCCCCAGATCCGGGTTAGGATCTATAGAACTCCCAAGACAGTCCCACAATTTAAAGCAAGCAAGTCAATACAATTGAAAACACAGTGATCTTAGTCCTAAGGTACACCTCACTTTAAAAGATATCCCCAGCAGAGTCGCCAGTTCTGTGATCGGTGGATCTGGAACTGACTGTTTAACGCTGGTTCGCGAAATGTCGCGGAAGCAAGAGTCGCCACCGTCTTTTATTTTCTCCAAATGGAAAGGACAAAAGCACAGAAAAATTCCTTATAGAGATTGCTCTCGGTTCGGGAGGTAGATTATAGAAAGGGAAGGTGTTAGCACCCTTTCTATCCATGGTTATCCATGGGCTCTTAGATACTTGCTCATTGTGTTTTCAAAGTGATTTGTCTGCTTTTCAACTGTGGGTTTTAAAAAGGTTTCTTTGAAAATTTCAGTTCGACTCTTGTATCGGTCCTCAAGAGTGTTTGAAAAATTGCTTTCGAAAGCTTTTTGAAAAGGTGTCGGTGTGAAAAGTATATTTGATTTGTTTTGAAATTAGAGCAAGTATCTAGAGTCGTCTACCTACCCTAAGGAATTCGTCTGTGTAGATGTCCTTTAAAGTAGTGCCATCCCACCATTGAGAGGTAGGTAGCACCACCGTTGGAGGTGTTCGGGCCAATTCGAAGTTCGGGACATGGTGATCACCGGAGCAATGGGAAGATACCTTAGAAGCTACCCTCATGCCAGGTTCCCGGATCATGAGGACTTACTAAAACATCCTCTACTCGACGATCACCTTTCGAGGGGCAAGGCAACAGTGAGGTGTACCCTAGGGGTGGTGTGTGATTTGTGTGTCATGTTCATTTATTTTTGTCTTATTCATGTCATGGGTGATCTACACGTTCGTTTTTATTTTGACATTCATTCTTGCATGCAAATTTATTAACAGTTAAAAAGTGCGGAATTTAAAAGTTCTACGCTATTACAAAGGCGCGGGTCCACATCGCCAAATTAAATCCAGGACCCGATTTGAATAAAATAAAGAATGCGGAAAAGATAAATGTCTGAAATTACACGGCTTTGGGAGAATTACATAAAAAGAGGAAATAAAATAAACGCGCGAATTGGAATTACGATCGAACGCGAGGGCGTTGGACCCTTTTTAATGAACTTAAAGTACGATTAACAAATTAATTAAATTAAAATAAAAAGAAAAGATTTTTGAAGTTTTTGTATTTATGGATTTTTATGAGAGAATTAAATGAAATTAAAAAATTAATTAATTAACCCTAATTCTAACTATTTTTATTTACTAAGAAATATGTTAAAGTTGCACCTAAAATTAACCTAATTAATTAATTCAATTTTATTTATAAAAATAAATAATTAATCATTATAATTAATATGGTGAAAAAAGGAAAAAAGGATAAAAGTAATAAAACCCTAATTCTACAATTTTTAAGTTTATTAAAAAAATATTAACATTTAAACCTAAAATTAAGACTAAAATAATTAATGAGATTTATTTACAAAAATAACATTTAAATAAAATATTTTTTTATTTTGTCTTTCTGATTTTTTTTTCCTATTATTTTTATGTTTTATGAAAATATTAATTTAAAGTTTTAAGAGGAAATAATTAAATTAAACAAATAATAAAAAAAAGATAGACAAAGAAAATACACACAAACCCTAGGGGGTGTTGACCCCAAGTGGGAGGTATCATCCAGCATTTTTGGCCCATTGAGTTCCTGGCCTCGTTGACTTCCATGCTGGCGTGTGGCTTCGTTGACTGAGACATATCATAGGCTTTGAACCCTGGCCACTGGATGGATGCAATGGGACATGTGGCGTGGCAGATCATGAGGCTGCATGGTATACCTCAGGGAACGAGCTACATAGAAACGCATTTAGAAGAAAAATATAGAAATAAGAAGGGGGACCTGGGATTCGAACCCAAGTCCCAGTGCCTTATGAGACAACGCCTTAACCATCTGTGCCAACTACGCGCTTTGTTTATTATATGAAAAATAATCAATATGAGATAAAACAAGGGTTAGTGGGATATTTTCGCGCGAATCTCAAATGCGCCAATCCCCTGCTTACACCTCACCTTCTTCTCCAAGTGTCCTGCGTTTGCCTGAAAAAACATAAACAAGATTGCGGGGGTTTTAAATCCCCACTATATGCTGTATGAAAAAATAGCGAATAGAAATCCTTTGATCATAAATTAGGCGCGACCTAAGCATTGAGTTCGTCTGAAGCTCCTGGTTTTAATGGTCTAAGTATCATGTCTCAATTTTTCCATAACAGAGAAACCCCAAATTTGAACCTCTGCAACCCTAAAACGCTCCAATGGTGATTTCGCGTATGATGCACAAAAACTCAATCAAACTACATGGTTAACTTCAGCATGATAAGACTAATACAAAACAATCATTAGAACTCAAAATTATGGCATGAATGATAAAATACGATTATGTAAAAAAGATGAGACAGTTTGATTGCTAGGTACCAATTCTGGGTGCGTGAGGATTGTAAAATAGTGCAGTTAGGTTCAGTGAAGCTTTTGCAAGCTATTGCAATTGGTATTTTGCCTTGAAAAGCCTTGGAATCGTATTTTCAGTTTTGGAATTTTCTTGAAAAAGTGCAAAGTTGTTTTTGAATTCTGGCGCAGCTTAGAGGTTCTCGGCTTTAGGTCTAGCTTCTGGCTTATGTATGGAATGAATTAGGGTTGAGTTTTCAATCAAAAGATCTTTGCATTGATGAGAACAATATTTGATTTTCATGCATAATCTTTCAAATCTTTTTCACATGTTTTTGATTCCAATCATGGCAAAACCTTCCAATTTTGGTTATGCACGAATCTTGAGCCTTTAAGGAGAGTTTATTCTGCACAAAAAGATTTAAAAACTTTGGTTTAGTATTTTTCCATATTTTATTTAATTTAAATGAATTAATTGTAATTAAAAATTCAAATAAATAAATAAAAATGATGAATAAATCCCCTTTTTGCCAAATGGTCGTGCATATGCTTTGGATGATGAATCTTGGAAGAAAATGTGGCCCATTAGCAATTTTAAGGCATTTGAAGCAAAGTTGACTTTTCAAAATACCCAAAAAATTCCCAACTTCCACAAGGCATATCTTGCTCAATTTTTAAGATTTGATCATGTTCTTGGACATTTTGGAAAGGTATTGAAGTCCTCTAACCAATGCCTTTAGTCCCATGTCATTTTGATTTACCAATATCAAGTTATGGCCTTTGACTTAAAATCCCTTTTTGTTGACTTTTGAAAATGACCTATAATGTTGAAATTGATAACTTTTTGTGAGAGCATTTCTTGGACTTGAAGTGTGGAGAGGAGTTGTAGGAAATGTATTTCTCTTCAAAATGAGCTTTGGATGGAATTTTTCTGATAAACCATGTGGAAGTTATGCCTTGGTCAAGTTACAGTTGACTTTTTCAACTGTCCAAATATGGAAACTTTTGCATCTTGGGACTTTTTGAGCCAAGCCTTGAGAATCATGATCAAGAATTGATCAAATGATGTTTGTGGCTTCAAAATAAGATGTTGATAAAAAAATTTGAACTTTTGACTGTCAAATGACCATTTTGCCCCTACAGTTGACTGTTGAGCAATTAGGGTTTTTGACTGTGCAATTTTGTGCTGTAAGTCTTGAAACTTGGTATGAGGATGCTTGACCATGTTTGTAGGCATGTGGGACTTGATTGGACCCTTGGAAACTTCAACTTCTTTGCCAGAACCAAAACCCTAGTTTTTGACTGTTAGGAGGCCCTTGAACTGTGCAACCCTTGGGGAATTTTGAAGCATGCTCTTTGCAAATTTTGAAGAATATGGGAGGGCAAATTTTGGGGTACAACACGAACCATCACCAAAATATCAGGATGAAGACTCAAACAAGGTCTAACGCACGATCAGCTGAGTTTAGGTTTGAAGAACATTACGAAGAACGGGTGGGTACAAATAAAATTTGAGCCTTTATCCTTTGTTTCTTAAACCGTGAACCAGGCCACACTACAACCTTTAAAAGTCCTAGCTAAAGCATGGGTTAGTTCGAAAGCATACTGTTACGAAAGGTATCCTGACTCCTTAAGGTTTGCGGTAAAATAACGAGTTGACATCACGGTTCAAAAAAAAATTCACTTGTTTTTATTAAAAAAATGCATTTTCAAAAACTTCAAGACAGACATAAGCTTTGCATTCTTGATATAACACTGTTTGCATATGACTATTTGTTCGAACAACAGAGAAATTCGCACGACGAATATCTAAGTGAACAAAAGTACTTCCAACCAAGGGGCAGACATGATCATGGTCTATCATCTAAGTCAAGATTCGGAGAATCTCTCAAAAGGCCAACCAACTTGGGGCAAATCTCCATCTGGATCACTTGGAGCATTGGACGATCAAACGAAGATCTTCTGGTAGTATGGCAACACTACAATACTGATAGGGGCACCTTCCTACATCCTGAGAGCGTGGACATAGTCGAAAAAATACTACGCAAAATCAAAGACCCGCTAGGTTGACACACCTAGGCAAAAATAAGGGTTTCCCAGCGAACCAAAAGGGTTCGGGCAAAAATAAGGGATGAATATGAAAAAATCTGTACACCCGGCAAGCCGAAAACCTGAAAAGGAGGCTTGGGCAAAAATGGGTATCCCGGTGGACTGAAAACCCGAAAGGGCGGTCCAGGAAAAAGTTAGGGATTAAAGCGTACGACTATGTCCTGTCATCTCGTCACTTGCCTACCAGAAGAAGATTTGTCAATCGGCAGGTATCAAGCACCTCATAGGCCTTCTTCTCCCGCAGAAGCTGGGGCAATAAGAATTGTCCGAACGGTACAAGCTGCTCTGTCCTCCAGGTACAAGGTAGATTCAACTGAAGAATGTAACCAAGATGCCTTAATTCCCCAGAGAGCAAGTCAGCAACACTCTCCCCAAGCAGAGTTAGCCTACGGTCAGCCTTAAGGAAATTGGGTATCCCCAGCAGATCTCAACATTCCTCAGCGGAGTATACAAACATTCTTAACAAGCATCCCCGATAGTCTGGATCTAAGATTGTTCCCCGGCGGTATACCAGACATTCAGTGGAGCCACTTCCCCAGTACATCTAAAAAATTTCCCCAGGAGAGTCCAGTCCAAAAGTTTCCCCAGGAAAGTGGAATCAATCTCCCCAGCAGGAAGCTTATCCCCAGTAGATTCTGGAAGCTTATCCCTTGCATAGCACGAACGTGCCCCCGGCTTTATTCAGAAGGTTATTTCCCCACCAGGATATAACTGGGTTATCCTCAGCCAATTGTCACGGAAAGATCGTCCCCGACGAAGTCTTCCTATCCCCCAACGGAGTTCATCAATTCCTTCAACATAACATATCAATGGTATCCCCAGCGGAGTTATCATCAACCTCAGCAAAGCATCTCTCTCTCCCCACAGAGCATTCCCCACAGAGTATTCTATTCGCCAAGTTTATTCCCCAACGGAGTCATCTTCTCCTACCGGTATTCTTGCAACCACTATCCCCAGCGGAAACAAAGCTCTACTCTTCCATATCAGCCCAGGATTCCATCTCCCGGCAGTCGTCAAGGATTTATTTTCCTAGACAAACATACATTCATAAACATCATATCTTCATACATTATAGCATGCATATACGCATCATGAACATACAATTTCACTTATTCTGAGAACATCTCGCATGTCATACATCATGACATCACATACAACTAACGTTTTGTATTTTCAGGACGAAAGTTAATACAAAGATGATTACTATCAACGGTCGCAACTAAAGATCCGATTCCTGTATCTTGCCAGGGTGTATCTGTTGACGACTAATTCCAGACTCGATTCCTGTATCTTTCCAGGGCACGTCTGAAGAGTTTGAAGATCCGATTCCTGTATCTTGCCAGGGTGTATCTGTTGACGACTAACATTACCAGACTCGATTCCTGTATCCTGCCAGGGCACGTCTGAAGAGTTTGAAGATCCGATTCCTGTATCTTGCCAGGGTGTATCTGTTGACGACTAATTCTAGACTCGATTCCTGTATCCTGCCAGGGCACGTCTGAAGAGTTCGAAGATCTGATTCCAGTATCTTGCCAGGGTGTATCTGTTGACGACTAACATCACCAGACTCGATTCCTGTATCCTGCCAGGGCACGTCTGAAGAGTTCGAAGATCCGATTCCTGTATCTTGCCAGGGTGTATCTGTTGACGACTAATTCCAGACTCGATTCCTGTATCCTGCCAGGGCACGTCTGAAGAGTTCGAAGATCCGATTCCTGTATCTTGCCAGGGTGTATCTGTTGACGACTATGTTCCAGACTCGATTCCTGTATCCTGCCAGGGCACGTCTGAAGAGTTCGAAGATCTGATTCCTGTATCTTGCCAGGGTGTATCTGTTGACGACTAACATTACCAGACTCAATTCCTGTATCCGGCCAGGGCACGTCTGAAGAGTTCGAAGATCCAATTTCTGTATCTTGCCAGGGTGTATCTGTTGACGACTAACATTACCAGACTCGATTCCTGTATCTTGCCAGGGCACGTCTGAAGAGTTTGAAGATCCGATTCCTGTATCTTGCCAGGGTGTATCTGTTGACGACTAACATTACCAGACTCGATTCCTGTATCCTGCCAGAGCACATCTGAAGAGTTTGAAGATCCAATTCCTGTATCTTGCCAGGGTGTATCTGTTGACGACTAATTCCAGACTCGATTCCTGTATCCTGCCAGGGCACGTCTGAAGAGTTCGAAGATCCGATTCCTGTATCTTGCCAGGGTGTATCTGTTGACGACTAACATCACCAGACTCGATTCCTGTATCCTGCCAGGGCACGTCTGAAGAGTTCGAAGATCTGATTCCTGTATCTTGCCAGGGTGTACCTGTTGACGACTAATTCCAGACTCGATTCCTGTATCCTGCCAGGGCACGTCTGAAGAGTTCGAAGATCCGATTCCTGTATCTTGCCAGGGTGTATCTGTTGACGACTATGTTCCAGACTCGATTCCTGTATCCTGCCAGGGCACATCTGAAGAGTTCGAAGATCCGATTCCTGTATCTTGCCAGGGTGTATCTGTTGACGACTAACATTACCAGACTCGATTCCTATATCCTGCCAGGGTACGTCTGAAGAGTTCGAAGATCCGATTCCTGTATCTTGCCAGGGTGTATCTGTTGACGACTAATATTACCAGACTCGATTCCTGTATCTTGCCAAGGCACGTCTGAAGAGTTTGAAGATCCGATTCCTGTATCTTTCCAGGGTGTATCTGTTGACGACTATATTCTCCGGACTCGATTCCTGTATCCTGCCAGGGTACGTCTGAAGAGTTTAAAGATTCGATACCTGTATCTAGCCAGGGCACATCTACATAAAGAGTTTGAAGATCAACCCCTGTAACAGGCCAGGTAATTATCTTTTTCTCAGGTACGCAAGTTCTCGCTAAGAAATCCCTTACGCGATCGACAACCTCCCGATGGCATCTATAAGCCCATCCACATACCAACAGTCTCCAAATGGCGTCTATAAGCCCATTCCCGACAAGGTTCTGTCACACTTACAGATGGCATCTATAAGCCCATTCCCTTATCCATCAGTCTCCAAATGACATCTATAAGCCCATTCCCACCATCACACTGCTAACATGTGAGCGCAAATTTCTGGGCACTCTAGTGTTCAATCATCTTCCACCTTCAGATTACGAAAGGCACGCCAGCCAATCTACATCCTCAGGTCTAAGAAGATTGAACAGGGGAAACTGTTGTACCCTAAAATTTTCCCTCCCATATTCTTCAAGATTTGCCAAGATCATGGTTCAAAATCTCTCAAGGGTTGCACAGTCCAATTGCCTCCTAACACAGTCAAAATTAGGGTTTTGGTTCTTGCAAAGAAATTGAGGTTTCCAAGGGTCCAATCAAGTCCCAAATGCCTACATACATTTTCAAGCATCCATATGTCAAGTTTCAAGACTCACAGCATCAAGTTGCACAGTCAAAAACCCTAATTGCTTCACAGTCAACTGCAGGGGCAAAATGGTCATTTGACAGTCAAAAATCAAAATTTTTGGTCAACATCTTATTTTGAAGCCACAAACATCATTTGATCAATTCTTGATCATGATTTCTCAAAGCATGGCTCAAAAAGTCATCAAAATGCAAAAGTTTCTATTTTTGGACAGCTGAAAAGTCAACTGCAAATTGACCAAGGCATAACTTCTTCATGGTTTATCAGAAAAATCCCATCCAATGCTCATATTGAAGAGAATGATATTTCATACAACTCATATTCACACTCCAAGTCCAAGAAATGCTCTCACAAAAAGTTATCAATTTCAACATTATAGGTCATTTTCAAAAGTCAACAAAAAGGCACTTTAAGTCAAAGACCATAACTTGAGATTGGTAAATCAAAATGACATGGGACCAAAGGCATTGGTTAGAGGACTTCAAGACCTTTCCAAAATGTCCAAGAACATGATCATAGCTTCAAAATTGAGCAAGATATGCCTTGTAGAAGTTGGGAAATTTTTGGGAATTTTGAAAAGTCAACTTTGCTTCAAAAGCTTCAAAAATGCTAATGGGCCTCAATTTCTTTCATGAATCATTTCCCAAAGCATATGCACGACCCATTAAGCTCAAAGGGAGTTATTTTCTTATTTTTGATTAATTATTTGAATTTTTATTATCATTAATTCATTTAATTAAATTTAAATATGAGAAAAATATCAAATCATGCATTTCAAATCTTTTTATGCAGCAAATATCTTCCACATATGCAAAAGATCTCGTGCACTATCTCAAGGGGACAAGATCATCCCTATTTGGCAAGTTTTCCATGGCAAAAAGATTGAAAAAAGATGTGAAAAAATCAAAGATTGGAAACATTAATACATGGACTATGGGCTTGGTTTTTTGACCTAATTTCACTCAAATACTTATACACAAGCTAACCATATTCCATTGGACACGAGATATTGCTCAGAAGCTGCATAACAAAATTGCAAATTTTCACCAAAAAGTTGAAAACTGAATTCATAGTTACAGGACGATTCAAGGCTTGAAAAGCATCCTAATACATTCCTGACATTGCTAGGAATCGATTGCAATCAAAAACGAGTCTCCATACTCCAAGAATTGGTAGAACAGAACCGTCTTCTTCATGAACATGTCCATAATCGTTTTTTAATTTACATGCATTATTCATGAGTTTTAATTGTTGATTCTTGCTAATATTGATGTTCTGAAGCTATTGGTAATATTTAATTATCCTAACAATGCTTGAAACGAGATTTGCCATTAACGTTTTCTAGGGTTTCAGAAGCTCTAAATTGGGGCTTTACACATATGGCAAAATCAGACCACCAAACCTATGCCAATGAATTCGTGACCTCAAGACAAGACCAACCAATACCTCGCACCTTTTTTATATTGATCCAGATCCTATTCGCTATTTTTTACAGGTTTCACTTAGTGGGGGTTTAAAACCCCCGCTATCTGTTTTCTATTTGCAGGCAAACAAAGAAGAAAGCTAGCGTGGCTGAATGTTACTGGACAATTCAAATTTGGCGCGTGGATTTGTTATTCTTACCACTAACGCTTGTTTTCTTATTATAATGATCACGTTCTATTATATTAACAAAGAAACTCAATGGCTCAGTTGGTGGATGAGCTGTCCTGCAGGCATTGGGACCTGGGTTCGATTCCCAGGTCCCCCCACATATTTCATATTTTTTTCCCTTAACGTGTTTCTATGCAGCATCCCTTCAAAGGCCTACCACGCATCCTCAAACGCTAGCCTGCCACGCGCCCATGAGTTTCTATCTGAAGGCTACAAAAGGAGTCTTACCATATGCCTCAGTCAATGGATGAACACTCAAGCTGGAAAAGTCCACGAAGGCTTTGTTTCATGGGCCTGAATTTCTTCAATTCACCTCCTAAATGGGCCAGACACCCCCAATGTTTGTATTCTTTTTTAATTTCCTTTTCTTTTCTTTTAATTGTTTAAATTATTTTATTTAATTCACCAATAATTAATTTTCATAATAAAAAATCAGAAACTAAAATATGTTAATTAATTTACTTATTAAATATTTTTTGTAAATAAATGTTAAATAATTAATTTAGTTAAATTAGGTTAAAACTTTAATCTTTTTCTTAATAAATTAAAATATGTAGAAATTAGGGTTTTTTAACATTCTCATCTTTTCTTAAATAAATAATTTTCTCATTATTATTATTATTAATTATTACTTTTGTAAATAAATATGTAAATTAACTAATTAGTGTAAATTAGGTTAACTTGTATGTTTTTTCATTAATAATTAAAAATATTTAGAACTAGGGTTCCTTCTAATTTTAATTATTTTCTTATTTCATTAAATACAAAAAACATAAAAAACATTTCTTTCCTTTTATTAAATAATTAATTAGCTTTTTAGTTCAATTTAATTTCAAAAGGGTCCAACGCCCTCGAACGTTCAACTTTAATTCTTTCGCGCATTTATTCTTATTTTCCTTTTTCAATATTATGTAACTGTTCAAGCCATGTAATAGTAATTAGGAATTTATTTACTTTCCGCATTTTTATTCAAACGGGTCTTTGTAATTTGGCGATGTATAGACCCGCGCCTTGTAATAGCGTAGGATTTATCTTTCCGCATTTAAATTTCCGCACTTTTAACTTCTAAATTTTGCATGAAAGAATGTATGACCTAAAATAAAAACAAGCGTAGCTCACAACGATGCATGATCAAAGATAACTGTTAAACTGAAAATAACACACAAATTCACACACCACTCTTAGGGTACGCCTCACTGTTGCCTTACCTTCGAAACGTGGTCGTTGAGTATAGGACGTTTTAGTAAGTCCTTATGTCCATGATCCAGTTGCCTCAAAACGGTTGCCTCGGATTAAAAAAGGATCAAGGACATAAGGGTAGCTTCTAAGGTGTCCTACTGTTGCTCTGGTGACCACACTGTCCCTAAAAACGAATTGACCCGAACACCTCCAACGGTGGTGCTACCTATCTCTCAATGGTGGGATGGCACTACCTTAAGGACATTTACACAACCTAATTCCTTAGGGTAGGTAGATGACTCATGGATACTTGCTCTATTAAAAAACAAATAAAAAAAAAACTCTTTTCACACAGACACTTTCAAAAAGCTTTCAAAACAATTTTTCAAACACTCTTGAGGACAGATACAAGAGTTATTCAGAAATCTTTCAAAGAAACTTTTTCAAAACCCACTCACAATTGAAAAGCAAACATTTTGAAAACATAAGAGCAAGTATCTAAGAGCCCATGGATAACCATGGATAGAAAGGGTGCTAACACCTTCCCTTTCTATAAATCTACCTCCCGAACCGAGAAACGATCTCATAAGGAATTTTGCTGTGCTTTTGTCCTTTCCATGTTAGAGAAAATAAAAGACGGTGGCGACTCTTGCTTCCGCGACATTTCGCGAAACCAGCTTTAAACAGTCAGTTCTAAATCCACCGATCACAAGTGCTTTTGATAATCTTTAGAACCCGATTACTTTTCTAAGACAGGTTGAAACCAACTAAACTTCAAGAGGGTACTTACCTTTAACCTCATACAAGCCTTAAACCTAAGGGCTTGGTGTGATTTGTCTGTGTTTGCTATACCTATGGTTTATCATGACATCATGCATCATAACATAGCACCCATTCTTATTGCACTAACCATTTCAAGGACCAAGGGAATTTATCTTCATTCTGTTTTGCAGATCATGGCTTACGTTCGTAGAAACACTATCCGAATCAGCTTTGAGAAGATACCTGCCCAACTCAAAGAGCTAGTATCAAAGGTTTCCGAAACTTCCGTGTTCACTAAGAGACATGGTCGACATCTCAACCTGGTTACTTAAAACTTTGATGAAAAGATGATGAGTGTACTCTTTCAGTTCTTCAATCCCAAGCACCACTGCTTCACCTTTCCAGACTATCGGTTGGTTCCTACCATGGAAGAATTCTCTCAGCTGTTGGATATACCCATTTTTGAACAATTTCCCTTCACATGTCTGGAAGAGGTTCCTAAGCCAAAAGTCATTGCCTCAGCTTTGCATCTGAAATGGGTTGATGTGGTATCCAATTGGGAAACAAGAAACGGAGTCAAGGGTTTTCTAGCCAAGTTCCTGATAGACAAGGCCCAGCTGTTTTGGGATGATATGGATTTTCAGGCTTTTGAGGAGGTCTTAGCCCTTCTAATATATGGGTTAGTACTATTCCCTAATCTAGACTTATTCATAGACGTGAATTCTATCAAGATCTTCCTCTCTCGCAACCCTGTGCCTACCTTGCTCGGAGATATTTTGCACACTCTCCATACTCGTACCATGAAGAGAAGAGGGGTGCTTATGTGCTGCATGCCATTGCTGTCGAGGTTGATTATTTCTCACCTCCCTAAGTCTGTACTGAAGAATGAAGAAGGTGTGGGTTGGTCACAAAGGATAATGTCACTCGCTCACATGGATATTCTCTGGTGTTCCCAAGCTATAGAAGTGGGGAGTACCCTAATGTCCCGTTACTTGGCATCAGAGGGGTATAACCTACAATCCTTGTTTAGCTTTGCGACAATTTGGTTATGCTCGAAGGGATGGTCCTCATGAGTTACTTATCGAGGGCATTGTATTCAACTATGAGGATGATGTTCAAGAGTATCGCCGGAGGTTCATACGAGCTTAGGGCATGGTAAACAGATCTGGAGCCAAGGCTTTGAGGCCAAAGGCTTCTATTCCTATGGAACCCTATCTCCAATGGGTACAAGCTCGCGCCCAGAAACTTAGGATGCCCTATATGGCCGTTTTACCAGTAATTGTGGAACCCACTACTGAAGGGGGTATTCCTTACACGGTTCTCTATCCTGATATGCCCACTGATCTTGGAGAATTACAAAGGTCTTGGATTCAGTTGAAGAAATAGCGGGATACTTACAGGGACCAGTTCGATGCCCAGGAAAGGAAGGTTTTAGAGCTCACAAAGTAGCTGCATGAGGAAAGAAGCCTCAATGTCTATCTCGGCGCGAAGAGGAAGCATCCATGGGATTTTTGATTTTGTTTTCTAGTTTTTTAGATTTTTTTTTAATTGTAACACCTAAAAGGCATGTGAACTTTGAATCTAACTAATAAAAGATTTGTTTCATTTTGGTTCGCAAAGTTAAATTTCCCAAAGTCTTTGAAAATAATGCATATATATCATACATATCATTGCATAACAGGATTCATAACAGGTTTCTCATCACCTCCGCTGTTTATTTCAACAATGGCTCTTGAACAAATTGTGAAGGATCTTCAGACTAAGAATACGCAGTTCCAGCAAATGATTGTGTCTCTGGCCAAAGGAAAGGAAGAGATGAAGGCTCTGATTATTAAGAAGAACAAGAAGACCAAGAGGACAACCGGTGTGGTAAATATGGGCAGAAGGTTCAGAGGGCCGCCAAGACGGGTTATTGAGCTAGCTTCTTTATCCAAAGAGGGAGAGAATCAAGAGGGTGAAGATAGAGAAAAGGATCCTAGTCCTAAAGAGTCTGACAATGAAACTGATTACAATGAGGAGCAGTACCCTCCGGGTGATGAAAGGTATAAGCAGTTAGAAGAGCGTCTGAGCGCTATGGAAATCCAGAAGGTTCCTGGGCTGGATTTTGAAGAGTTGGGTCTGGTCTCTGGGGTTGTCATCCCCCCAAAGTTCAAGGCGCCGGTATTTTCTAAGTATGATGGGGTCTCTTGTCCCAAGATGCATCTCTGTTATTATGTGAGGAAGATACAACCTCACACTGCTGACAAAGACCTGTGGGTTCACTTCTTCCAAGACAGTCTGTCTGGAACACAACTGGATTGGTTCTATCAGCTGGAAAGAGCTAATGTTCGTAACTGGGAAGACCTTGCTGCTACATTTTATAAGCAATATCAATATAATGCAGACCTCGCTCCCACCCGTACGCAACTCCAAAATTTGTCTATGGGTTCGAACGAGGGTTTTAAGGATTATGCTCAGAAGTGGAGAGATTTGGCTGGAAGAGTTCAACCTCCCTTGGATGACCGGGAGCTCGTGGATATGTTTCTGGGAACTTTGACTGGGTCGTTCTTCAACCATCTGATTGGAAGTTCATCGGTGGGTTTTACTGAACTGATTTTAACGATAGAAAGAGTGGAAGCGGGAATCCGAAGTGGAAAAATTTAGAAGGATGCCTCTTCTAGTGCTGTAAGGAAGCCATTTGCAGGTAAAAAGGAAGTCAGTGTTGTATACAACCAAAAGAATCAAAATCGAACCGAGCGTCGTCCGACGGTAGGGGCTGTTATGATTCCCAACCCTGCACCTGCTCAGCAAAGAAATAATCAGCCGAGAGTAGAGAGGCCAACTAAACAGTTCACTCGAATCAGCATGATGTTGTCTCAGATTTTACCTCAGTTGCTGAAGACCAATCTGGTTACTCTGAGGGAAGCTCCGAAAAATCCAAACACCACCTCTCCCTACTATAAACCGAATGCTCGTTGTGCTTACCATTCAGAGAGTCCAGGCCATGACACCAATGACTGCTGGACCTTGAAGAACAAAGTATAGGATTTAATTGATGCTAAGGAGATTGAATTTGATCCCCCGGAGACTCCTAACGTTATCACTACTCATATGCTGAAACATGGTCAGGGTGTTAATGTCGTTGAAGAAGATGTGTTTGTGACCTCTGTGGAAGAATTGGTAACCCCACTCATGACTATCAAGGAGAGTTTGTTGAAAGCCGGTTTATTTCTGGGCTGTGGTGAAGGTTGCCACTTTTGTTCGTTTCTACCGACTGGTTGCCCTTTGTTGAAGGCAGGTGTTCAGCGCCTGATGGATGACAAAGAGATTCTATTTGAGAAGACTCCCGTTCCGACTATTTCCTGTGAAGACATTGCCATCATAACCATTTCCGCCAATCCTCCCAGGGCCTCCGCTAAGAGACCCGCCAGGATTACATCAGTTCCAAAAGTAACTCCGTTGATCATAACCATGCCTGGGCCAATCCCATATTCCTCAGATAAAGTTGTTCCTTAGAACTATGGGGCCGACGTCTATTACTACAACATCAAGCAGGATATGCTAGCCATTGAAGACAAGATTGCTGAAAATGCTGATTCCGATATCGTCAATATTGTCGGAACCAGTAAAATAACAAGAAGTAGAAGAGTGTTCTCCCCTGAGATTTCTCCTCCAAAGACCACTATCGGACCTGTGATCATTCTTGCTGTGGTTTCACCCGAGACTACTACTGCAATTCCAGTAATTACTTCTGTTGACCCTCCCATCATCGAGCCGGCTGAGACTCGAGGAAAAGACATACTAATTGAGCCTGTCTTGACAAGGGCTAATTAAGTAACCATACCGGAAGCTTCCAAGAAAGAAATGGAAGAAATTTTGAAGATAATAAAGAAGAGCGACTACAATGTGGTCGAGCAGTTGGGGCAGACCCCATCCAAAATTTCTATGTTGGCTTTGCTGTTGTGTTCCGAGGCCCATGTGAAGGCTTTGGTTAAATGTCTGAAGACGACTCACGTACCACAAGAGATATCTGTTGATCAGTTTGAAGAATGTGTGGCTAGTCTAACTACCAATAATGGTTTGGGTTTCTCTGACGCGGATCTGACACTGAAAGGAAGAAAGCATAATGATGCTCTTCATGTTTCCGTTGAATGCCGTGGCATGACTCTGGCCCATGTTTTGGTAGATACTGGCTCCTCGTTGAATGTGCTACCTAAAAAAGCTCTAGACATATTGGACTGCGAAGGCTTGACCTTGAAGCCTAGCAATATAGTAGTGAGATATTTCGATGGGTCGAAGAGGATGGTGCACGGGGAAATGGATGTCCCTATCAAAGTTGGTTCCCAGACTTTTGACTCCACTTTCTACGTAATGGATATCAAACCATCATATTCTTGCTTGTTGGGACGTCCTTGGATACATGGGGTTGGGGTTGTTACTTCCACCCTCCACCAAATGTTAAAGTACCCAGTAAGAGGAAACATTGTCACTGTCGCGGTGAAGAGGAGTACATGATAAGTCACTTGAACTCCTTTAGGTATGTAGAGATGGATGGCGAGTTCATCGAGACTCCTTTCCAGAACTTTAAAGAGGTACCTCAAATTTCGACTACAACAGAAACTATTGACAGTCCTTCGAAAGTCACCAAGTCTCCTTTGAAGATGGCTTCTCTCAAAGATGCACGAGCAGTAGTTGAAGAAGGTGGGTCTACCATTTGGGGTCAGCTCCCGGTTATTCATTACAAGTCTGAAAAATCTGGTTTGGACTTTACTACAGGTGCTCAAAGGGCTGTTAGTCGTGCTCGGGCTGGAGGACCTCCACTATGCATCAACAATCCTGGGGTCAATGCACTTGAAGACAATGATGGTGATTCCGACATTGACAGGTGGATCTTCCCGACTACCAACGGTGGACTCAGTAACTGGACCGCCAAGGACTTTGTGCTGATTACTTTTGTTCAGGAGTAATTGTCTTTTTGATTTTTTTGGATATGTAATTTAAAAACAATATAAACTCTATAGCCATGTGTCTTACCCGGGGCACAATGGTTCTATTTGTGAGGGTTGTCATGTTTCATTTTCATATGACATTAATAAAGCATTGGACGTTTGCATACAAATTTTGCGCTCTTTGTCTCTCTTTTCTTTTATTCTGTCTATACAGCTATGCTCTTACACACACTCATGTATCCAAATGCAGATCCATATCCACTCTGGATCCCATTGATAACAGTTCTGCTACTGCTCATTATGACTTTGAAAATCCGATCAACCAAGCCGAGGACGAAGGTGAGGAAAATTGTGAGGTACCCGGAGAACTTGCTAGACTATTACAGCAGGAGGGAAGGGCCATACAGCCTCATGAAGAGCTGATTGAGACAGTGAACTTGGGTACGGAGGAAGACAAAAAAGAGGTTAAGATAGGTGCAAATCTGGAGCCTAATGTCAAACAGCGATTGGTACAGATGTTGCATGAATATGTTGAAATCTTCGCCTGGTCATATGAAGACATGCCGGGACTAGACACGGATATAGTGGTTCATCGTCTACCGACTAAAGAAGACTACCCTCCGGTAAAGCAAAAGGTTCGTCGTATGTGCCCCGAGATGTCAGAGAAGATTAAAGCCGAGATTATTGAGCAGTTCAATGCAGGGTTCTTAGTTGTCACCTCCTATCCGCAGTGGGTTACTAATGTGGTTCCAGTACCTAAGAAAGATGGTAAAGTACGAATGTGTGTGGATTACAGAGACCTGAACAGGGCAAGCCCCAAGGATAACTTCCCGCTTCCCCACATCGATATTTTGGTTGACAACACCGCACAACACAAAGTCTTTTCCTTCATGGACGGTTTCTCTGGCTACAATCAGATCAAGATGGCACCTGAAGACATGGAGAAGACAACCTTTGTTACACAGTGAGGCACTTTCTGCTACAAGGTGATGCTGTTTAGGTTGAAGAATGCTGGGGAAACTTATCAGCGAGCTATGGTAGCTCTGTTTCATGACATGATTAACCATGAGATAGAGGTTTACGTTGATGATATGATAGCCAGGTCTCAAACTGAAGAAGAGCATCTTGATCATCTACAAAAGCTGTTTGATAGGTTGAAGACGTACAAGCTGAGGTTAAATCCGAACAAGTGCACCTTCGGGGTAAGGTCTAGTAAGCTTTTGGGATTCATTGTCAGTGACAAAGGTATTCAGGTAGACCCTGCAAAGGTAAAGGCCATACAAGAGATGCCGGCTCCCCGTACAAAGAAGGGGGTTAGAGGTTTCTTGGGACGCCTAAATTACATTGCCCGCTTCATTTCACATCTGACTACTACTTGTGAGTCGGTCTTCAAGCTCCTGAAGAAAGATCAAGTGGTAAAGTGGAATGACGAATGCCAGGTAGCCTTTGACAGAATCAAACAATATCTCCAAGAGCCTCATATTCTGATGCCTCCGACTGAAGGAAGACCTTTGCTAATGTACTTAACAGTGCTAGATAATTCAATGGGGTGTATGCTAGGGCAGCATGACGAGTCTGATCGAAAAGAGCACACAATATACTACCTTAGCAAAAAGTTTACCTACTGTGAAACACGATACTCACTGCTCGAGAAAACTTGCTGCGCTTTGGCATGGGCTGCTCGTCAACTGAGACAGTATATGTTGACCCATACTACCCTATTGATATCTAAGATGGACCCGATCAAGTACATTTTCGAGAAGCCCGCTCTCTCCGGAAGGATAGCAAGGTGTCAAATGATCTTAAACGAATACGACATCCAATACACAACCCAAAAAGAAATCAAGGGAAGTGTGTTAGCGGATCATTTGGCACATCAGGCTGTGGACGAATACCAGTCCATGAATTTCGAGTTCCCGGATGAGAATATCATGTTGGTAACCAACTTTGAATAACCTGGACTGGATGAAGGATCTGAAGAGGGATCCCGATGGTCTATGTATTTTGATGGAGCCTCAAACACACTAGGTAACGACATTGGTGCTGTAATCATATCTCCTGAGGGCTGTCATACTCCGTTCACTGCCCGATTATGTTTCAACTGCACCAACAACATGGCGGAGTATGAATCATGCATCATGGGACTTCGAGCTGCTATTGACCTAAGGATCAAGTTCTTGAGTGTATTCGGGGACTCCGCTTTAGTGATAAGTCAGATCAAAGGCGAGTGGGATACGGAGCACCCAAACCTTATTCGTTACAAAGAGTATGTACTAACATTGCTGCCGCATTTTGAAGAGATCGCCTTTGAACGTTTCCCACGAGAAGAGAATCAGTTAGCAGACGCGCTCGCTACTATGTCGTCAATGTTTAAGGTCAGGTGGGACAATGAAGCTCCCCAAATCACTATTGAGAGGTTAGATGAACCGGCATACTGTTGTGAGACCGATACTGAGGAGGTAGCTGAAAAACCTTAGTTTCATGAGGTGAAAAGGTATCTCAAGGCTCAAGAATACCGCGAGGGGGCATCTGTTAATGAAAAGAAATTTCTAAGAAGGTTCGCTGCAAAGTTCTTCCTCAGCAATGAAGTCCTCTATAAGCGCAATCATGACTCTACCTTACTGCGGTGTGTAGACAAGAGAGAAGCATAGAGGATCATGGCAGACCTACACGAAGGTAACTTTGGCACTCATTCCAGTGGACATACCATGGCAAAGAAAATCCTACGGGCAAGATATTATTGGTCCACTACGGAAGCCGACTGTTATCAGGATTCTCGAACCTGTCATAAGTGCGAAATCTATGCTGATAAGGTGCACGTACCTCCAGTTCCTTTGAATGTTTTGACGGCTTCCTGGCCTTTTGCAATGTGGGACATTGACATGATCGGCGAGATCAGACCTACCGCGTCCAATGGGCATCACTTCATCCTAGTGGCCATTGATTACTTTACGAAGTGGGTTGAGGCTGCCTCCTTTGCTACAGTTACTAAGAACGTGGTGGCATGGTTCATCAAGCATAACTTGGTTTGTCGTTATGGTATCCCTGAGAGAATCAACACAGACAACGGTACCAATCTCAACAACTCGATGATCACTGAACTTTGTAAACAGTTCTGAACCCTAACTCTGTGCGTCACATAATTCGGCATTTCCTACTCTGCTTTATCCTCCTCAACAACATTAATTCCAGAATCAATTCGATGGAGGTAACCTCCGCTGCGGAAAACATCATGATAGATGCTCATAGTAGACTTTGACTTCAAACTTTCGCCTTTTCCATTCTTCGAAGAGAAACCCAAGCCAGATCTGTTCTTGTTCACGGGTGGATCCACAATTCATCCCCAAACTGCACTAGGACCATTGCGCACAACCTGCTGCGCGTCCTTCAGCGAGACCATGGAATTCTCACTTCCTATTATGTTGTCAATGGATAGGGCTTGGAACTGGGTTCCAACAGCAACTTCATCTACTTCTACAATACTGAAGGAGGACAAATGAGATATCAACAATGCCTGCTCCCCATTTATGATCACTACTTTCCCTTCACACACAAAATTTAGCTTCTGATGTAAAGTTGAAGTGACAGCCCCTGCTTCATGTATCCATGGACTTCCTAGCAAACAACTATATGCAGGAATAATGTGCATGACCTGGAAGGTTATCTAGAACAAATGTAGTCCTATATGGATAGGTAAGTCCACTTCACCAATGACAGATTTCCTCGACCCATCAAATGATTTCACAATGATGCCACTCGGGCGCATAGGCGTTCCTTGATATTTCAACTTCATGAGAGTACTCATCGGTATAACATTCAACGCAGATCCATTATCAATTAGCACATTGGATAGCGAATCATTCTTGCAGTTCATAGATATGTGGAGGGCCAGGTTGTGATTCCTCCCTTCATCTGGTAATTCATCATCACAAAAACTCAAGTTATTACATGGCGTAATGTTTCTAATTACGCTGCTGAATTAATCTATTGACATGTCACTCTCCATAAAATCTTGGTCCGGTAACTTCATCAAGGATTCTCTATGAGCAGAGGAGTTCATTAATAAAGCTAAGATAGATATATTTGAAGGAGTCTGCAGTAGCTGATCTACAATTATGTATTCGCTCATCTTAATTATCTTCAAAATATCATCTACTTCTTTCTCTAGCGTAGCTCCAATAGTCTTCTTAGGTTCATCATTCCTAGCAACTTTCTTTCCAGCAGCAACATCTCTCTGAACAACCGGCGCAAACACAAGACCGCTACGGGTGACCCTGTTTTTTCCAGCTATATTTCCAATATCAGGCATTGGCTGGATGGGAACTTCCACTCCATCTTCTAAGATTGTAGCGTTGTATTTGTAAGGCACAACCTTATCTGATTTGTAGGGGATAGGACCTGGAGAACTAATTATCAATGGGGTAACAGCCGGCTTGCTATGATACTCAACTTCAAAGTGGGCGGGTGCACCAAAATAAGGCACAATGAAGTTTACCCCTTCTTCAACACAATCAGTCATCAATAAGTCATTTCTGGAAAACAAATCTTCGTCCGAACAGAAATACTCATCCGCGGAGGCATACTCTTCCTCTGACTCTTCTTCTTTTAAACAAACCTCAGCCATATCAACTTCATGATAATCATCCCTCTGACTTGTGATCTTGATAGTTCCATTGTCTAACAGCAATTGAACACCCTTCTTCACGATTGAACATCCTCGAGGATCTCGACAGCAAACTAGGCAAGATCCATATTGGTGTTCTACCTGACCAGCCGTATGGTAGAAGGTAGCATGCAACTGCACGAGATCCTCATTCACATACTCCACATCAAAAATTATGAACTCACCAGGACATCCAGAAACCATATTCATTTCCTCTTCATACTCTGCCCTAGGCCTGATTATATGGATTAGGCCCTCATCCATCATCTCCTATAAATCAGCCTTTATCTTATTGCAACCCTGTATATTTGTACTGCAAGTAGCACAACTGGAATGGTTATGCGTATAGTAGCTAAATTCACAGAGGTCTGCATTCATTTTCACCAAATCTCCTCTAACCAGATTAATGTCAAAAATCCAGAAATCGCCTGGACAATCGGCCACCATATTTATAGCATTTACTCCCCCATGCTTGGGTAGAGGATTATCTTTCACATTAGGTCCCATGTCCTTGAAAGATAGAACACCAGATTTTACCAATTTCTGCACCTCATTCTTCAACGGATAACAATTCTCAACATTATGCCCTGGTGCTCCCTGATGAAAATCACATGTTTGGTCTGCCTTGTAATACCAAGGCAATGGTGACGGTATTGCGGGAGGTGGTCGTGTCTGGACCAACTTTTTCTGAATCAATGCTGGTAGTAGCTCTGTATAGCTCATGGGAATAGGGTTATAACTCTCCCTTCTCTGATTAGACCCTTGATTCCCCTGCTGGGACAGTCTCTGATAAGTAACGGTAGTTGGAGCGACATTCATAACAGGAGTAACTGAGGCAACTTGTTGATGACGTTGATAATTCCTTCTCGGAGTGTTTACCCTCCTCTCTTGCATAACAACATTTGCATCTCCCTCTTTCTTCTTGGTAAATCCATACAATGGCTTCTTTACACCTCCAGATCCTTCACTCTTCGTCAAACGGCCTTCTCTTACAGCCTCTTCCAAGCGGATACCCATTCCTACCATCTCAGTAAAGTCACTTGGCGCACTTGCTACCATCCTCTCGTAGTAGAAAGCACCCAGCGTCTTCAAGAAAATCTTAGTCATCTCCTTCTCTTCCATGGGAGGAATCACTTGGGCGGCTACCTCACGCCATCTTTGTGCGTATTCTTTGAATGATTCCCTGTCTTTCTGAACCATGGCCCTAAGTTGATCACGGTCAGGCGCCATGTCCATGTTGTACTTGTATTTTTTGATGAATGCTTCTCCCAAATCATTAAAAGTATGGATGTTAGCGCTTTCCAAACTCATATACCACTTCAACGCAGCACCAGTCAAACTATCCTAAAAAAAGTGAATCAGCAGACGCTGATTATCGGTATGGGTAGACATTCTCCTCACGTACATCACCAGATGAGCACGAGGGCAAGTGTTGCCCTTATACTTCTCAAACTCTGGGACCTTGAACTTAGCAGGTATCTTAACATTTGGGACCAAGCATAGCTCATTCACATTCTGCCCAAATAGCTCTTTTCCCCTGAGGGCTTTTATCTCTCTTTGCATCTTGTCAAAATTCTCTTGAAAGTCATCCATTCTGTCATAAAGACCCAAGTCTTCACTCGGTGGAGGGAAAGGACGACACACATCATCATTAACAACCGAAACCATATTCACCGAAGGAGGCGCAACAGGAGCAGCATGCACTACAGGAGGTGCTGGAGTAACAATAGTTTGAACCACTGGAGTATCTTGAGGACCAAGATTGAAACCTTCAGGTGCAAAATTCTCTGGCATTCCCCATGGATAACCTTGAGGCATACGGTTCTGAACAACAGCCGGAGTAGCAGATACGGGAACATTCGGAGCTTCAGTAGTTGCCCTTGTTGGTTGAGGTTGAACACTCGGTGGATGATTCTGAGCAGCCACCAGAGCTTCCATCAGAGTAGTCAAATTGGCCAAGCCGGCCTTCAAAGCATAAACTTCTTCGTGCAACTCGCGATACTCTTGTTCTAAATTGTCCATCTTCTTTTTGAAATTAGCCCGAGTGTTGTAGTGATGAGTCAGCTTGCTATTGAAGTAAAGAAGCTGGGTAAGACACCTGGATATGCATAACAAATGCAAGAAATATGTGCAATATGATGCATGATATGCAATGCACATGATTATTTTTACTTTATTATTTAATATTTCAAGGGATTTAAAGTTTATAGACATATTGCAAACATCAAAGTAATTGCGCTTTTGAAATACTGAAATTTTTTTATTATAATAACTCCAAAATGGATTACAAGTTTCAATGATCCCAAGTACAATATGAAAATAAAATCTAAAATCCTGAGAAAATGAACTGATGGAGATCAATTTGTACGCTGGCGCTTCCCCGTGAGCCTGGAAATCTAAGCCTTCAACCTTTGGTTTTCTTCCACATGTCTGATGGCAACCTTCTTCCAATCATTTGAGTAATCAACATCTGATTGAGGCTTAAGAGAAAATAAATCCCCTTTACTCTCCATAGACTCTACCTCTCGACTTTCAAGGATCTCAATCAAGTCGTCTTTCTCCCTCAGGTCTGCTCTGTAGGAACTCTCTAAAGTTTGGAACTTGTTCTTCCAAGCATCCTTTTCCTGTTGCATCTTAACCAAAGCAAGTTGCATCTCTTCCAGATCATCTAATAAGGGAGGAGTGTTCTTCACAAATAGATCAGGCATGGGTGCCTCCCGGGTATATGACATCTTTAACTGAATGGCTCTCGATCGGACCCACTGAAGATATGGCTCCAAAGAAACAGCACCCCTAGGTCCCAAATCCTTCATACCCTTCTTATGAATGTGACGCCAGGCCTTTGCAATATGCTCCCTTGCTTCCCTATGGTCTTCCCCTTCCTTCAGAAAGAAACTACTCAAATGAATACTGTTGTACCCCAAAATTTTCCCTCCCATATTCTTCAAAATTTGCAAAAAGCATGCTTCAAAATCTCCCAAGGGTTGCACAGTTCAAGGGCCTCCTAACAGTCAAAAACTAGGGTTTTGGGTCTGGCAAAGAAATTGAAGTTTTCAAAGGTCCAATCAAGTCCCACATGCCTATAAACATTGCCAAGTATCCTCATGTCAAGTATCAAGACTTACAGCACAAAATTGCACAGTCAAAAACTCTAATTGCTCAACAGTCAACTGCAAGGGTAAAATGGTCATTTGACAGTCAAAAGTTCAAATTTTTGGTCAACATCTTATTTTGAAGCCACAAACATCATTTGATCAATTCTTGATCATGATTTTCAAGGCATGGCTCAAAAAGTCTCAAGATGCAAAAGTTTCCATATTTGGACAGTTGAAAAAGTCAACTGTAACTTGACCAGGGCATAACTTCCACATGGTTTATCAGAAAAATTCCATCCAAAGCTCATTTTGAAGATAAAGACATTTCCTACAACTCCTCTTCACACTTCAAGTCCAAGCAATGCTCTCACAAAAAGTTATCAATTTCAACATTATAGGTCATTTTCAAAAGTCAACAAAAAGGGACTTTAAGTCAAAGACCATAACTTGAGATTGGTAAATCAAAATGACATGGGACCAAAGGAATTGGTTAGAGGACTTCAAGACCTTTCCAAAATGTCCAAGAAAATGATTAAAGATTAAAAATTGAGCAAGATATGCCTTGTGGAAGTTGGGAAATTTTTGGGTATTTTGAAAAGTCAACTTTACTTCAAATGCCTCAAATTTGCTAATGGGCCACATTTTCTTCCAAGATTCATCATCCAAAGGCTATGCAAGACCATTTGGCCCAAAGGGGATTTATTTCATCATTTTTTATTATTTATTTGAATTTTTAATCACCATTAATTCATTTAATAAAATAAAATATGAAAAAAAAATACTAAACAAATGTATTTGAATCTTTTGTTGCAGCACATGCTCTCATTGGTTACTCAAGATTCATGCACATCAAAAAAGGAAGGATTTGGCCATGATTGGTATCAAAACACATGAAAAAAGATTGAAAAAAGATGCCATTAAAATCAAATATTTCTTTCATCAATGCAAAGGGTTTTTGGACTTGATTCTTACCCTAATCCATTCCCATACATAAACAGATGCAAACCCTAAAGCTCACGACCTTGAAGCTGCGCTTCATATCAAGAACCAAGTTTGCATTTTTTGTTAAAATTTTCAAAACTGAAAACTGGATTCTAGCACAATTCAAAGAAAAGTATTGATTCCAATAGCTTGCCAAGGCCTCAAGGAACGTTTCTGGATCAAAACCACTTCTTCTAACGCAAGGAATTGGTAGAACGAACCCGTCCTGTTCATAACTTTTCTCATATTCATGTCTCATGATTCATGCATTATTTTTAATTTCTAATGCTTGATTGGTATTGAGTTAATCATTCTAAAGCTAACCATGCCATTTAATTGAATTTTCGTGCTTTATACATGAATCTACCATGAAAGCTTGCTAGGTTTTCAAGGCTGTGAAATTGGGGTTTCCTTATTCTGGAAAAATTGAGACATGAGACTTATGCCATCAGAACCAGGAGCTTCACACGAACTCAATCCATAGGTCGCGCTCAATTTATGAGCAACCAGGGCCTATTCGCTATTTTCATGCTTACCACTTAGTGGGGGTTTAAAACCCCCGCTATCCTTTTTCTTTTTTCCAGGTCAAAATGAACGAGTGGAGAAGATGATGATTTGTCTCAACGTGATAGGGCTGTTCAAACTTCAGCGCGTTTTTTTTGATTGATAACATTAGCGTTTTGTTTTTTTTATAATAATTGCATTCCATTAATATTACAAAGAAAGCGCTTGGCACAGTTGGTTGATGCGTTGTCCAATAGGTACTGGGACCTGGGTTCGATTCCCAGGTCCCCTCACTTTCTTAATATATTTTGTTTCAATGTGATTCCATGCAGTTTCAAGCCCAGGGGTTCATCATACGTCCACCATCCAAGCTTGCCACATGGCCACTGAGATCAATCCAATGGCCATGATCTGAAGAATACCATGTGCATAGGTCAATGGAGCCACACGCGCGCTGAAAAGTCAACCAAAGGCCTTAAATCATTGGGCCTGATTGCTACCATAATACCTCCAAATTGGGGTCAACACCCCCAAGTGTTTGTATTTCTTTTCTTTCTTCTATTTTCTATTATTTGTTTTAATTTAATTATTTCCTTTTAATTCATAAATTAATATTTTCATAACATAAAAATACCTAAAAAATTCAGAAACTATAAAATAAAAAATATGTTTTTATGTTTAATTCATTAACATTTTTGTAAATAAATTGTATTAATTGATTTAGTCTTAATTCTAGGTTTAAATTTTAATATTTTTTGTAATAAACTAAAAAATGTAGAATTAGGGTTTTATACTTTTTTTCCTTTTTCTTTTTTCACCCTATTTAATTATTAATTATTATTTTGTAAATAAATTTGCCATGTAAATAATTAATTAAAATTAGGCCAAACTAAAAATATTTCTTAATAAATAAAAAAATAGTTAGAACTAGGGTTAATTAACTTTTCTTTTTAATTCCAATTTAATTTTCTTACTAAAAATCCATAAATACAAAAAACTCAAAAAAAAAAACTTCTCTTTTCTCATTGAATTTAATTAATTTATTAATTGTAATTTAATTTCTTTAAAAAGGGTCCAACGCCCTCGCTTCCGATTATCAGTTCGTTTCGCGCATTTATTTCTTTTCTTATAAAATTCATGTAATTCTCCCAAAGCTATGTAATAGATTAATTAGGATATTTAATTTTTCTCGCTTTATTTTATTCAAATCGGGTCTTGGATTAATTTTGGCGATGTAGACCCGCGCCTTTGTAATAGCGTAGGACTTTTAATTCTCGCATCTTTTTAAACTGTTAATTAATTTGCATGAAAGACTGAATGCTCAAAATAAAAGCAACGCGTAGATCACCCATGTATGAACAAGATAAACATAAATAAACATGACACACAAATCACACACCACCCCTAGGGTACGCCTCACTGTTGCCTTGCCCCTCGAAAGGTGATCGTCGAGTAGAGGACGTTTTAGTAAGTCCTCATGTCCATGAACATGGCATGAAGGTAGCTTCTAAGGTGTCTTCCCATTGCTCTGGTGATCACCATGTCCCGAACCCTCGAATTGATCCGAACACCTCCAACGGTGGTGCTACCTATCTCTCAATGGTGGGATGGCACTACCTTAAGGACATTTACACAGACGAATTCCTTAGGGTAGGTAGACGACTCTAGATACTTGCTCTAATTTCAAAACAAAAATCAAAAACTCTTTTCACACCGACACCTTTTCAAAAAAGCTTTCGAAAGCAACTTTTCAAACACTCTTGAGGACTGATACAAGAGTCGAACTGAAATTTTCAAAGAAACTTTTTAAACCCACAGTTGAAAAGCAAACAAACCATTTTGAAAACAGAAATGAGCAAGTATCTAAGAGCCCATGGATAACCATGGATAGAAAGGGTGCTAACACCTTCCCTTTCTATAAATCTACCTCCCGAACCGAGATCAATCTCTATAAGGAATTTTGCTGTGCTTTTGTCCTGTCCATGTTGGAGAAAATAAAAGACGGTGGCGACTCTTGCTTCCGCGACATTTCGTGAACCAGCGTTAAACAGTCAGTTCCAGATCCACCGATCACAGAACTGGCGACTCTGCTGGGGATTCTTATAAAGTGAGGTGTACCTTAGGACTAAGATCACTGTGTTTTCAATTGTATTGACTTGTTTGCTTTAAAATTGTGGGTTGCATGGGAGTTACATAGATCCTAACCCGAATCTGGGGATACCCTGTTTAGGTAGCATAAGCTGTGAGGGACCTGTCCGGCGTAGACCGACACGGGTGAAGCAGTGGCTACGTTAGTGTGGCACCTTGGTCTGTACCGATATCCCTTGTGTCGCAACGAGGAGAATATGGGTCTTCCAAGGAGTCATTAAGCACCAACAGACCTTAGAACCTTAAATGACACAACTTGGCCATTAGAACAGTGGCAGTATGCTACGCCCATTGAGGCTAAACTCTCGTGATGGTTCTGGCCGCAAGAAAAGATTGCGATGCTGGAGTTATGACCGATTGAGGGTAGTCAATGATATTGGGATCCTCTAAGAACCCGGTTACTTTGATAGGACAGGTATGAACCAACAAACTGAAAGAGGGTAATACCTAGACCTCATGCTGGCCTAAACTTTAAGGGCTTGTCTTGTGTGACTTGTGTGCCTTACATGTTTGCCTTTGTAAATATTTGTGGTGTGTTTTATCATAACATCATAACATCATGAGCATTGCATGCATCCTGCATAAGGACTGACCATTTCAAAGACAAGAGGGTTTCACCTTTGCTCTGTTTTGTAGGATATCATGATGCCTGTGCGAAGGAATACTATCCGGTTCAACTTTGTTCACCCACCTGAGTTGCTTGAAGAGTTGGTTAGCAGAATTCTAAATACCACTTCTTTCATCCAGAGGCATGGTTCTCTTCTCAGTTTAGTCACTGCAAAGCGGGATCAACAGTTGATGAGTGTCCTGACCCAGTTCTATGACCCCCTGTACCAGTGCTTCACCTTTCAAGACTTCCAGCTGGTCCCTACCCTGGAAGAGTTCTCTGATTTGCTTGGTATCCCTATCTTGGATCAGACTCCCTTTACTGGTTGGGAAAAGACCCTCAGGCTTGAGTAGGTTGCTGCAACTCTTCCTTTGACACATCAAGAAGTAATGGACAACTGGGTGACTAGAAGCGGAGTTAAGGGTTTCTTGGCCAAGTTTCTGGTTGGTAAAGCTAACAATTTCTGGAATGACTTGGACTTTAGGGCTTATGAAGACATCCTGGCTCTCTTAATATATGGGCTAGTCTTGTTTCCTAATCCTGACAACTTCATCAATGTCACTGCCATAAGGATCTTCATGTCTCAGAATCCTGTGCCCACTCTCTTGGGTGACATACTGCAACAACTTTATGCTCGTACTGCCCGAAGACGAGGAACTTTGTGGTGTTGTATCCCTTTGTTGGTGAGGTGGTTTATTTCGCACCTCCCTAAGTTCGTACTAAAGAACCAAGAAGGAAGGGGTTGGGCTCATAGGTTAATGTCTCTCACTGATAAAGACATCATTTGGACTTTCAGAGGTTTGGATGAGATAGCTGTTATTGATCATTGCGGAGAATACCCTAATGTTCCATTGATTGGCACTCAAGGAGGAATCTCTTACAATCCATGTCTAGCGCTCCGTCAGTTTGGAAGAGCCAGAAGAGCAGGGCCTCATGAGATGTTGGTGCCTCACATCAGTTTTGAGTTTCAGGTGGACAGTGACGAGCTGCGTCGTAGGTTCATCAAGGCTTGGGACAAAGTTCATAAAGCTGACCCACAAGAATTGGGGCCAAAGACTTCTCTACCTATGGAAGCCTACTACAAGTGGGTTCGCATCCGTGCTCAGAAGTTAGGTATGCCATACGAAGCTGTCAGACCCATCATTCTTGAGTATCCCGACAAAGAGGGGGCTCTTCCAACTGTCCTCCCTCCTCAGATACCTACTGATTATGAGACATTAAAGAGGTCTTGGTCACAACTGCGAGAAGAACGGGATTCTTATCGAGAAAAGTTCAACGAGCAGGAGTTGAAGATCCAGAAGCTGACAAAGCAGTTGGAGAATGAGCGAGCTCTGAATGACTACATCCGTACTGAGAAGAGGAGACCATGGTGTTGTACCCCAAAATTTTCCCTCCCATATTCTTCAAGATTTGCAAAGTCAAGCTTCAAAATTCCCCAAGGGTTGCACAGTACAAAGGTCTCCTAAGCAGTCAAGATTAGGGTTTTTGTTTTGATTAAGAAAATGAAGTTTCCAAAGGTCCAATCAAGTCTCATATGCCTACAAATATGGTCAAGCATCCTCATACCAAGTTTCAAGACATTTAGCACAAAATTGCACAGTCAAAACCCTAATTGCACTACAGTCAACTGTAGGGGCAAAATGGTCATTTGACAGTCAAAAGTTCAAATTTTTGGTCAACATATCATTTTGAAGCCACAAACATCATTTGATCAATGCTTGATCATGATTCTCAAAGCTTGGCTCAAAAATCATCAAGATGCAAAAGTTTCCTTATTTGGACAGCTGAAAAAGTCAACTGTAAATTGACCAGGGCATAACTTTCACATGGATTATCAGAAAAATTCCATCCAAAGCTCATTTTGAAGAGAAAGACATTTCCTACAACTCATCCTCATACTTCAAGTCCAAGAAATGCTCTCACAAAAAGTTATCAATTTCAACATTATAGGTCATTTTCAAAAGTCAACAAAAAGGGACTTTAAGTCAAAGGCCATAACTTGAGATTGGTAAATCAAAATGACATGGGACCAAAGGCATTGGTTAGAGGACTCAAAGACCTTTCCAAAATGTCCAAGAACATGAGCAAAGCTTAAAAATTGAGCAAGTTATGCCTTGTGGAAGTTGGGAAATTTTTGGATATTTTGAAAAGTCAACATTGATTCAAATGACCTAAAATTGTTAATGGGCCCATTTTTCTTCCACAATTCATCATCCATAGCATGTGCACGACCACTTGGCCCAAAGGGAAGTATTTCTTCATTTTTATTTATTTATTTGAATTTTTATTTATATTAATTCATTTAAATCAAATTAAATACATGGAAAATACTTAACCTAAAGTTTTAAATCTTTTGTGCATGTTTTATACTCAATAATTCGTGCCTAGCCAAATAAGGAAAGAATCAATGCAATTTGATATGATTGAGAGCAAAAACACATGGAAAAAGATTGAAAAAATAAAGCTTGGAAATCAAATCTCAAAATCATGAATACAAGAGATTCTGATCAAATTTGTTAACCTAATTGATTCATTACATAAGCCAAAACAAAAACCTAATGCAAGGGACCATTAAGCTGCGCTAGAAATTGATCATCAAACTTGAAATTTTTTGCAAGAAACTCAAATCTGAAAACTCACTTCCAGGGCGATTCAAGACATAATTTTTGTTTCATTAGCTTGCTGAAGGTCCATTGAACGTGTCCCAATCAAAAACATTCATCAAAGCTTAAGGAATTGGTAACATGAACCGCCCCTGCACAGAAAAAAATCCATGATCGTGCATCCTCATTCATGCGTTCATTGCAAGTTTTAATTGTTGATTTACATTCCTCATGCTATTCTGAAGCTAACCCATGCGTTTAATTGTGTTTTTATGCCTTGTATACGATTTCGCCATTGTCAATTTTTAGGGTTTACAGGACTTGGAAATAGGGCTTTTGAAACAAAGAAAAATTGGCCTTCAAGACCCATACCATTAGAATCAGCACGTTCAGACGATTACAAAGCTATGCTTGCGCTCAATTTATGAGCGTCCTAGGCCTATTCGCTATTTTCTGGAAAGTGGCCTAGGAGAACGCTAAAAAACCGTTGCCATGCTTTTATTATATTTTTCAGGAAAACACAACGAAGAAGACAACCTCGTGGCGTGCATTGGTTGGCTCTTTTGAATTTGCGCGCTTTAATCCACTAACGCATTGGCTTTGTTTGATATTGTTTGTTTATTACATTATATACAAAGCGCAACAACTGGTTCGGTGGCAAGGCACATACGCTGGCAACATCCATGACCTGGGTTCGAGCCCCAGGTCTTCAATATCCCAATATTATTTTTCAATAAAAGTTCATATGCAGGTTCCATGCTGAGGTACACCATGCACCTCCAAATCAGGCCTTGCCACGTCCATCTTGAGATCAATCCAAAGGCTGAGAGTTAGAGAATAGCGTGGACTTGAGTCAACATGCCAGCACACGTCCAGTAAAGGTCAACAAGGCCATGCTAAATGGGCCAGGTCTCTTGGACTATACCTCCCATTTGGGGTCTGAACCCCCTAGGTTTGTCAATTTATTTTCTTTCTTTTATTTCTTATTATGTATATTTTCTTAATTATTGCTTTATTTAATTAATTAATTATTTCCATAAAAAACCTAAAACACATAAAAAATCAGAAAAGAGAAAAAAATATAATAAATATTTTGTTTTAATATTTTTGTAATTAAATTGTATATAATTAAGCTTAGTTAAAATTAGGTTTCAAATTTAATTCTTTTGATAAAAACATAAAAAACATAGAATTAGGTTTAATTAACAATTCTTCATCCTTTTTTATTTTTCTTTCATAAATATTTAATATTATTTATTTTAATTTTATAATTAAAATTGTAAATTAATTAGGGTTAATTTTAGGTTAAAAACTTCAATATTTTTTAATAAATTAAAAGCCACTAGAATTAGGGTTTGCATCTTATTTTAATTTTAATTAATTCTCTTTTTCATATTAAAACATAAAATATTAAAAATACCAAAAAAAATAATTCCTTTTCTTTTTTTTATTTATTAATGCCATGTAATTTTAATTTCGCAAAAAGGGTCCAACACCCTCGTTTCGTTTAATTCTCATTAATTCGCGTATTTATTTTATTTCATTATAATACTTGTGTATCTCTCCCGAAGCCATGTATTTAACTTTCTCGCACTTTTAACTCTTATTTTTCTTTTAATTCTTTATTTTTCTGTCAAATCGGGTCCTGGTTAATTTTGGCGATGTGGACCCGCGCCATTTGTAATAGCTTAGAATTTATTTTTCTCGCAACTTTTTAACTGTTAATAAATGCATGAAAGAATGTATGGACAAAAATAAAAACAAACGTAGAACACCAATGACATGACAAGATAAATGCAAATGAAAACGACACACAAATCGCACACACCACCCCTAGGGTACGCCTCACTGTTGCCTTGCCTTCGAAAGGTGATCGTCGAGTAGAGGATGTCTTAGTAAGTCCTCATGATCCGGGAACCTGGCATGAGGGTAGCTTCTAAGGTGTCTTCCCATTGCTCTGGTGATCACCATGTCCCGAACCTCGAATTGACCCGAACACCTCCAACGGTGGTGCTACCTACCTCTCAATGGTGGGATGGCACTACTTTAAAGGACATTTACACAGACGAATTCCTTAGGGTAGGTAGACAACTCTAGATACTTGCTCTAAATTTCAAAACAAATTCAAAAATACTTTTCACACCGACACCTTTTCAAAAAGCTTTCGAAAGCAATTTTTCAAACACTCTTGAGGACCGATACAAGAGTCGAACTGGAATTTTCAAAGAAACTTTTTAAAACCCACAGTTGAAAAGCAAACAAACCATTTTTGAAAACACAAGTGAGCAAGTATCTAAGAGCCCATGGATAACCATGGATAGAAAGGGTGCTAACACCTTCCCTTTCTATAATCTACCTCCCGAACCGAGAGCAATCTCTATAAGGAATTTTTCTGTGCTTTTGTCCTTTCCATTTGGAGAAAATAAAAGACGGTGGCGACTCTTGCTTCCGCGACATTTCGCGAACCAGCGTTAAACAGTCAGTTCCAGATCCACCTGTTATACCCCAAAATTTGCCCTCCCATATTCCTCAAGAAATTGCCAAGCCAAGCTAGAAAATTCCCCAAGGGTTGTGCAGTGCAACAGTCTCCCATACAGTCAAAATTAGGGTTTTGAGTCTGATCAAGAAAAGGAAGTGTTCAAAGGCCCAATCAAGTCTCATATGCTTACAAACATGGTCAAGCATCCTCATATCAAGTTTCAAGGCATTCAGCTCAAAATTGCACAGTCAAAACCCCAAATTGCACTACAGTCAACTGTAGGGGCAAAATGGTCATTTGACAGTCAAAAGTTCAAATTTTTGGTCAACATATCATTTTGAAGCCACAAACATCATTTGATCAATGCTTGATCATGATTCTCAAAATTTGGCTCAGAAATCATCAAAGATGCAAAAGTTGCTATATTTGGACAGCTGAAAAAGTCAACTGAAATTGACCAGGGCATAACTTTCACATGGCTTATCAGAAAAATTCCATCCAAAGCTCATTTTGAAGAGAAAGACATTTCCTACAACTCATCTTCATACTTCAAGTCCAAGAAATGCTCTCACAAAAAGTTATCAATTTCAACATTATAGGTCATTTTCAAAAGTCAACAAAAAAGGACTTTAAGTCAAAGGCCATAACTTGAGATTGGAAAATCAAAATGACATGGGACCAAAGGCATTGGTTAGAGGACTCAAAGACCTTTCCAAAATGTCCAAGAATATGTGAAAAGCTTAAAAATTGAGCAAGTTATGCCTTGTAGAAGTTGGGAAATTTTGGTGAAATGGCAAAAGTCAATTATCCTTGAAACTCCAATTTTTGACAAAAGGGCCCACTTTCTTCCACTTGATTCAGCCTTGTCATGCCACACACGTGTCCCATGATTAGTTTCAAGATCAAACATTGATTTTTCTATTTTATTTAATTTTTGATAATTTAATTCATTTTAAATCTTTAAAAATTCAAATAAAATTCAAAAACCAATGGAATAGTGTCATTTGAATTTGGACAACTTCCATATATCATGGGCCAACTCAAAAACTCAGGCTAGGGTTAAATTGCACACTAAGTCTTGGTCTTGGCTTAAAAGAAGGAAAAGTTTGTTAATGAAAAAACCCTAGGACTAGTTCTCTCATGGGCATGAATCAAGGTCAAATAACAAGCTAATTCTCTTCCCTCATAAGTGCCAAGTCAAACCCTAACCATAAGACACCAAAGGCTGCGCTCAAAAGCTCATAAAAAACTTGAAATTTTGACTTGAAAACTAGATTCTGAAATCAAGGTTCTAGGTAGTTTTAAGCCCTAATACTGATTCTAATAGCTTCCTGGCCAACTCCTGATCACATTCCAATTCCAAACACCCTTCAAAGCTCCAAGAATTGGTAGAGAGAACTCTCACTGTATCCAGAATTTCTTGAAATCGCATGGCATAAATCACGCATCCTCTGTATTTTTTGTTTGTTGATTAATGTTTGTTATGAAATTCTGAGACTAACCATCATGTTCAATTGAGTTTTCATTGGCCATACACGATTCTACCATTTTCATATTCTAGGGTTTTTCAGAGCTTGATTTAGGGCTTTTACAATACAGTAAAATTAGGGCTCCAGACTTATGCCATTCAAACCAGCTCATCAAGACGAGGAGATATGGACCCTCGCGATCAATTTATTGATGTCACAGCGCTAGTCGCTATTTTTCATAAACATGCCTAACACAACGCGTTGAAACCGTTGCCTATATGTTTTGTTTTACAGGGACAAGGAAGAAGACAACGTCGTGGTGAAGCGTGATTCGTTCATTTGAAATTTCGCGCGTGCTATCCACTACGCGTTGGTTTTGCCTTTTGTTGTTTATTCACTATAATATATTAAATGAAATTCAATGGCTCAGTTGGCAACACGTGATGCATACAACCTCCAAGACCTGGGTTCAAGTCCCAGGTCTGAACAAATTCCATATTATTTTTGTATAACAATTCCTATGCAGGCTCCACGCTGGGGTTCACCATACGCCTCAAGATCAAGCATGACACGTCTTCCTGGGGATCAATCCAAAGGCATAGGATGGATGAACACGCTGTACTCCCAGTCAACGCATCATACAGGATTCAAAAAGTCAACGAACTCAAAGATAAATGGGCCAGATTGCCAGGCCTGTACCTCCAATTTTGGGGCTACCCCCCCCCCCCCCCCCCCCCCCCATGGTTTGCCATTCTTTTTATTTTTCTTGTGTTTCACTTAATTTATTATTTTATTTTCTTGATTGTTTAATTTAATTAATTATTGCCATAAAATATAACAACATCATAAAAAAAATCAGAAAAAGGATAAAAAACATAAAAAAATATTTATTTTATTTATTTTCTTGTAAATAATTAATATGTAAATTATTTAGTTTAATTAGGTTTTTTAACTTTAATTCCTTTTAATAAAATCCAAAAAAATATAGAATTAGGTTAATTGATAATTTTTATACCTTTCAAATTTTCCTTTGTTTATCATAATATTATTATTTATTTATTTTTTATAATCAAATTTGCACATAAATAAATTAGGGTTTAAATTAGGTTAAATTTCAATATCTTTCATAATAAACTTAAAAAAAACATTAGAATTAGGGTTTGACGTTTCATTTTATTTTAATCAATTCTTTTTCTTTTAAATCTTAAAAAAACAAAATACCAAAAACATACCCATTTTAATTTTAAATTCTTTATTCATTAATTTGTTGCAAAAGGGTCCAACGCCCATACTTTTAATTATTAATTTCGCGCATTTTACTTTGTCGTTTATTATAATTATGTACATGTCCCAAAGCCTTGTAACAATTTTATTTCTTGCACTTTCATTCGCTTTATTTATTTTTCAGTCAAATCGGGTCCGGTTTATTTTGGCGATGTGGACCCGCGCCATTTGTAATAGTTTTAGATTTATTTTTTCGCAAACTTTATAACTGTTAAAAGCATGCAAGAATGAATGTCTTAATTAAAATCAAGCGTAGATCACAAATAAACATGACAAGACAAATAATTGAAACATGACACACAATTCGCACACACCACCCCTAGGGTACGCCTCACTGTTGCCTTTCGAAAGGTGATCGTCAAGTAGAGGACGTCTTAGTAAGTCCTCATGATCCGGGAACCTGGCATGAGGGTAGCTTCTAAGGTGTCTTCCCATTGCTCTGGTGATCACCACGTCCCTAAAACTCGAATTGACCCGAACCCCTCCAATGGTGGTGCTACCTACCTCTCAATGGTGGGATGGCACTACTTTAAAGGACATTTACACAGACGAATTCCTTAGGGTAGGTAGGTTCTCGTAGATACTTGCTCTCTTCAAAACAAATAAAAACCTTTTCACACCAACACTTCAAAAACTTTCAAAACAAACTTTTCAAACACTCTGACGTACGAGTTGAACTGAAACTTTTCAAAGAATATTTTTGAAACCCACAATTGAAAAGCAAGCAAACATTTTTGAAAACACATTGAGCAAGTATCTAAGAGCCCATGGATAACCATGGATAGAAAGGGTGCTAACACCTTCCCTTTCTATAATCTACCTCCCGAACCGAGAGCAATCTCTTTAAGGAATTTTTCTGTGCTTTTGTCCTTTCCATTTGGAGAAAATAAAAGACGGTGGCGACTCTTGCTTCCGCGACATTTCGCGAACCAGCTTTAAAACAGTCAGTTCCAGATCCACCGATCACAGAACTGGCGACTCTGCTGGGGATATCTTTATAAAGTGAGGTGTACCTTAGGGTTAGTTCATAACTGTGTTTTCAATTGTATTGCTTTGCTTGCTTTAAATTGTGGGACTGTCTTGGGAGTTCTATAGATCCTAACCCGGATCTGGGGGATACCCTTTTAGAAAGTAGCAACAAGGCTGTGAGGGAACTGTGCGGGGTATACCGACATGGTTGAAACAGTCTGCTACGTTGATGTGGCACTTTGGTGTGTACCGGTAACCCTTGAGTTCAGTCAAGGAGAGTACGGGGCCTCCATGTGGTGTCATGAAGCATCAACAGACCTTAGGAACCTTAATTGAACCATCTTGGCCTCTTTAGGGTAGTGAGATAACTGACTTTGGTGCAGTCCGAGGTTGGTTGATACTCGATACTACACTCAATTGAGGGTTGCTTTCCTGGAATATTTCGGTCGCCAGTTCAGTGGCTAAATCGAAACGATGAACAATGAAAGCAATCCCGTGATATTGGGAACCTTAGAACCCGGTTACTTTGATTAGGACAGGTTGAACCCACCAACTTCAAGAGGGTACTACCCAAACCCCATGCTGGCCTTAAACCTTAAGGGCTTGTCTTGTGTGCCTTGTGTGCCTTACATGTTTGTCTTTGTACATATCCGTGGTGTGTTTAATCATAGCATCATGACATCATCCAGCATCATATGCATTAACTAACCATTTCAGGGGTTCGAATTTTCATCTTTGTTCTTGTTTTGTAGGACATGGAAACTGTTCGTAGAAAGACAATTCAAATCAGTCTTGTAAGAATCCCTCCTCAGCTTAAGGAGCTTATATCCAGGATTCCCGAGAACTCTTCATTCAGTGAAAGGCATGGAAGCCTCATCAGCTTGGTCAACACCAACATTGAGGAAGATATGATAAGGGTCCTGTTCCAATTCTTTGACCCTCTGCATCACTGTTTCACCTTCTTGGACTATCAGTTGGTACCTACATTGGAGGAGTTCTCCCGACTCCTGAAGATCCCTATCCTTGATCAGCTACCCTTCAACGGTACAGAAAAGGAACCTAAGCTTGAAGAGATTGCTAAAGCCTTGCACCTACAGTCATCTGACCTCAAGGGACATTGGGAAGTTAGAAGTGGTATCAAAGGGTTCTTAGCCAGGTTTCTGTTTGAAAAGGCCTATGAATGTTGGAACTCCCTTGACTTACAAGCTTTTGAAGAGGTTGTGGCCCTTCTTGTTTATGGTTTGGTGTTGTTCCCTAACCCAGACCGGCTCGTTGATATCAATGTTGTCCAGATCTTTATGTCCAGGAATCCTATACCTACGTTGCTGGGGGACCTCCTTCACTCATGTTACACTCGAACCATGAGAAAAAGAGGTGTCCTTATGTGTTGCACTCCTCTCCTGGGAAAGTGGTTTATTTCGCACCTTCCACAATCAGTCCTGAAGAACGAGCGGGGTTTGAGATGGTCACAACGGTTGATGACTCTTACACATGCAGATATACATTGGTGCCCTAGGTCCAGAGAAGATGTCACTATCATTGATCGTTGCGGGGAGTATCCTAATGTTCCTTTACTTGGAATCAGAGGGGGTATTACTTATAGTCCATGCCTGGCTTGGAGACAATTTGGTTATGCTCGGAGGGATGGTCCTCATGACATGTTGATTCCTGACATAGTTTTTGACTTCGACAACGATACTCAAGGACTTCGCCAGAGATTTATCAGAGCTTGGAGGATGCCTAGTAGGATAGACAGCAAGACACTGGGGCACAGGAACTCCATCCCTTTGGAGCCTTACCTCAAGTGGGTACGAGCCCGCTCTCAGAAGTTAGTAATGCCTTATCCTCACATGCTTCCAGTAATCAAAGAGCCTGCCTTGGAAGGAGAGGTGTCTCACGTTATTCAGCACCCTGATATGCCCACATCCTGGGAAGAGATGCAGAAGAGCTGGATCCAGCTTAAGGAAGAGCGGAATTCTCTTGAGACTAGTTTGCATGCCAGTGAAAAGAAGGTCTTGGAGCTCACCCGCCTGTTGCATGAGGAAAGGAACCTCAACACTTACATAGCTCCAAAGAAGATGCGCAACATATTTTGGGATTGATTTGATCTTTTTGTACTTTTGCCCATGAGGCTTTGATGTATTAAACAATGATTTTCTTAATAATAATGTGTGTTCCTTTTGGTCTACAACAAATTTGAATTTTCGAACTCTTGAATGCATTGCATAAACACATATCATTCATCATGTGCATCATAGGTACTCTCCTTTTCAGGTTGTTTACTGTTCTTCGCTGTTTATTTCAGCATCATGAATCCTGAATCATCAACCGAGGCATCTATCAAGGCTCTTCAGGCGCAGAACGTCCAATTTTAGGCGCAGAACGCCCAATTTCAGGAGCTGATCAAGGGCTTGGCTCAGGGTCAACAAGAGTTGAAGACCATGCTTCTGAAGAAGACTAAGAAGAAGAGGAGGACTGTGCTATTTAACACTGGGCGCAGACTCGGGAACACCTTGGTTGAAGCTGAAAGGACTCCTCCATCTGTGGAGGAAGGTAGTCACCAAGAAAGGGAGGTCCCTACTCCTGTGGGCTCTGATACTGAAACAGACTTCAACGACGAACAGTACCCTCCTGCTGAAGACCGGTACAAACAGCTGGAAGACAGATTAAAGGCTATGGAAGTTCAGCGGGTGCCTGGATTGGATTTCGGAGACTTGGGGTTATCTACTGGGGTGGTGATCCCACACAAGTTCAAAACACCTGCCTTCGTGAAGTATGATGGGGCTTCCTGTCCCAAGATGCACCTCCGTTCTTATGTAAGGAAGATCCAGCCTTACACAGCAGACAAGAACCTTTGGATCCACTTCTTCCAGGAGAGTCTTTCAGGGACTCACCTCGATTGGTTCTATCAGCTGGATGGAATCAGCATTCGTAACTGGGAGGATCTGGCCACTGCTTTTTACAAGCAGTATCAATATAATGCCGACCTCGCTCCTACGCGTACCCAGCTCCAGGGTATGTCGCTAGGGTCGGGTGAAGGTTTTAAGGAGTACGCCCAGAAATGGAGAGACCTGGCTGGCAGGGTGCAGCCACCATTGACGGACCGGGAGCTGGTAGATATGTTTTTGGGGACCCTATCTGGTCCATTTTTCAATCATCTCATTGGTAATTCCTCTGCTGGGTTTACTGATCTGATCTTGACTGGTGAAAGGATCGAGGCCGGTATAAAATCGGGGAAGATACAGAAAGTTGCCTCCTCCAGTACTGAGAAGAAACCCTTCAAAAAGGAGGCTAGTGCTGTATATAGCTCCCGGAGAACAGAGCGACCTGAACGCCACCAATTTGTCAGTGCGGTAATGATTGCCAAACCTGCTGCCGCTCCTCGGCCAACTAATCCTCAAAAGTTTGAAAGACCCCAGAGAGAGTTTACCCGGTTAAGCATGACCTTATCACAGATCCTGCCACAGTTGCTATCCACCAATTTAGTAACTGTCAGAGAGGCTCCAAAGTTTCCCAATACTGCATCCCCCAAGTTCAATCCAAATGCTCGCTGTGCTTATCACTCTGATAGCCCGGGGCATAACACAGATGACTGTTGGGCCCTAAAGAATAAGGTTCAAGACCTCATTGATGCAAAGGAAATACAGTTCGAGGCGCCCGAGAGGCCGAATGTTGTAACTGCTCCCATGCCCCAGCATGGAGTGAATGCTGTTGAGGAGGATTTGTATGTAGCTTCGGTGGATGATGTTGCTACTCCGTTGCTGACGGTCAAGAGGAACCTGTTGCTAGCCGGTTTATTTCCGGGATGTAGCGAAGGTTGCCCTCTATGTGTTGCTTCCCCTGCTGGTTGTTCTCTGCTGAAGTCAGGCGTCCAAAACCTGATAGATAGTAGAGAGATTTTGTTCAGAAAGACTGTTGTTCCTGCTGCTCCTGTTGAAGAAGTGTCGATCGTTACCATCTTCAACAACCATTCCAAGGCTCCTTCAAAGAAGCCTGTCCAAATTTTGCCAACTCACAAGAGTGCTCCCATCACCATTACTGTTCCGGGGCCTATACCCTACAAATCTGATAAGGCTGTCCCATGGCACTATGGGGCGGATGTTTATGTTCTGGGTGTGAAACAAGAGTTCAACATTGATACTGGTGTCTCCAACATCACCGGGCCTGCCAAGGTCACTCGTAGTGGAAGACTGTTCTCGCCAGACATTGCTCCTCCGGTAATTCATAGGCCTTTGGTCTTCACACCTGCCAGGGTGCCTGTTTCTCCCCCTGACCAAGTATCCACCCCTGCTACTGAGTCATCTGATACTCGGGGCAAGGGGATTGCTGCTGATGTGCCTGCCAGGACGGAGGCACCAAAGACCATTGTTGAGGCTTCCAAGCAGGAAATGGAAGAAATCCTCAAGATAATAAAGAAAAGTGATTTCAACGTTGTAGAACAGCTGGGGCACACCCCCTCTAAAATCTCCATGTTATCACTGCTGCTGTGTTCAGAGGCCCATGCAAAGGCTCTGATTGCTTTCTTAAAGACAGCCCACGTACCCCAAGAGACGTCTGCTGACCAGTTCACCGACTGTGTGGCCAACCTAACCGCTGATAATGGCCTGGGTTTCTCTGATGCCGATCTGACAGCAAAGGGGAAGAACCATAATGATGCCCTGCATGTCTCCATTGAATGCAGGGGCACTACTCTTGCTCATGTGCTGGTTGACACAGGTTCTTCATTAAACGTGCTGCCCAAGAAGGCTCTGGATAGGCTGGATTGTGAGGGTCTAGAGCTCAAACCAACTCACATTGTTGTTCGGGCCTTTGACGGGTCCAAAAGAATGGTACATGGTGAAGTGGACATCCCAATCAGGGTTGGGTCACAGGTATTTGATTCAAAATTCTATGTGATGGACATCCATCCGTCCTATTCTTGTTTGCTGGGTCGCCCGTGGATCCACAAGGTTGGAGCTGTGACCTCCACATTACATCAGAAGCTCAAGTACCCGGTCAGGGGGAAGATTGTAACAGTGCAAGGGGAAGAGGAGTACATGGTCAGCCACCTCAACTCCTTCAGATACGTAGAAATGGATGGGGAGTTCATTGAAACCCCCTTTCAACATTTTGAGGAAGTACCACAAACCCTGGCAGCAACAGAAGCAGATGAAGAGGTTTCTCCTTTGAAGATGGCCTCCTTAAAGGACGCCCGGGCTGTGATCGAAAAAGGTGAATGTGCAAACTGGGGCAAGCTCCCTGATCTTACTCCTAAGACTAACAAGTTTGGGCTGGGTTTCACCACAGAAGCTCAGAAAGCGGTGCGCAAGGCGAGAATTGGGAGACCTCCTGTGCTCATCACCCACTCAGAAGTGAATGCTATTGGAGAGGAAGTCAAAGTGGAAGAGTCAGAGTTCGGTAGCTGGATCTACCCGACGACCGACGGTGGATTGACCAATTGGACTGCTAAAGATTTTACACCCATAACTTTTGTTCCCCAGTAATGAATTTCTTTGTTTTTGATTTGTAATGAACAATAATTTGAAACTATATGGCCCGGTGTCTTACCCGGGGCACTGTGGTTTTGTTTATGAGGGCTTTTGTTTGTCACCGTCATATATCATGAATAAAAGCATTGGACGTTTTTCACATTTCAAATTTTGCGCTCCTTTTCTTTCCTTTCTTTACATATTGCAAAACAGCTGTATTTACACACACACTCACTCATACAGGTTTCAATCCACTCTGGATCTCACTGGTAACGACTCTGCTACTGCCAGTTATGACTTCGAAAATCCGATCAACTTAGCCGAAGACGAAGGTGAAGATGATTGCGAAGTGCCTGGTGAACTTGCAAGACTGTTACAACAGGAAGAGAGGGCAATTCAACCCCATGAAGAACCAGTGGAAATAATAAACTTGGGTACTGAAGAAGACAAGAAAGGGGTAAAGATTGGTGCCAACCTAGAACTCAGCGTGAAGCAACGGTTGACTCAGATGCTGCATGACTATAAAGAAATCTTTGCCTGGTCCTACGAAGATATGCCCGGATTAGATACCGACATTGTGGTCCATCACTTACCAACTAAAGAAGATTGCCCTCCGGTTAAGCAAAAGGTCCGCCGTATGCGTCCAGAGATGTCTGAGAAGATTAAAGCCGAGGTTATGAAGCAGTTTGATGCCGGGTTTCTTGCAGTGACTTCTTACCCTCAGTGGGTTGCTAATGTGGTGCCGGTACCTAAGAAAGACGGCAAGGTCAGGATGTGTGTCGATTACAGGGATCTGAATAGGGCCAGCCCCAAAGATGACTTCCCTCTACCCCACATTGATGTCCTTGTTGATAATACAGCTCAGCATAAAGTGTTCTCTTTCATGGATGGTTTTTCAGGCTATAATCAGATCAAGATGGCTCCGGAAGACATGGAAAAGACTACATTTGTTACTCAGTGGGGCACCTTCTGCTACAAAGTCATGCCTTTCGGACTAAAGAATGCTGGGGCAACCTACCAACGTGCCATGGTTGCTTTATTTCATGACATGATCCATCATGAGATAGAAGTGTATGTTGACGACATGATCGCTAGGTCCCAGACTGAGGAAGAGCACCTTGATCATCTACAGAAACTGTTTGACCGTTTGAAACTGTACAAGCTGAGGTTGAATCCGAATAAGTGCACCTTCGGGGTAAGATCGGGAAAGTTGCTAGGCTTCGTGGTAAGTGACAAGGGAATTCAAGTGGACCCTGCTAAGGTCAAAGCCATTCAAGAGATGCCAGTTCCTAAGACAGAGAAGGAAGTCAGAGGCTTTCTAGGACGTCTGAATTACATTGCTCGGTTCATCTCACACTTAACTGCTACCTGTGAACCAATCTTCAAGCTGCTGAAGAAAGACAGGTAGTACGCTAGAATGATGAATGTCAGGCTGCTTTTGACAGAATCAAAGAATATCTCCAAGAACCACCCATCCTTATGCCACCAGTTGAAGGGAGACCTTTGATACTTTACCTGACAGTGCTTGATAATGCAATGGGGTGTGTGCTGGGGCAGCATGACGAGTCTGGCCGAAAAGAGCATGCCATTTATTACCTTAGCAAAAAGTTTACCGACTGTGAGACCCGATACTCACTGCTTGAGAAAACTTGCTGCGCTTTGGTATGGGCTGCTCGCCGGCTGAGACAGTATATGCTGACTCACACTACTTTGTTGATCTCAAAAATGGATCCTATAAAGTACATATTCGAAAAGCCTGCTCTGTCTGGGAGAATTGCAAGATGGCAGATGATCTTGACGGAATACGACATTCAGTACACGACCCAAAAAGCCATCAAGGGAAGTGTATTGGCAGACCACTTAGCACATCAAGCTGTAGATGACTACCAATCAATGAACTTCGAGTTTCCAGATGAAAGCATTATGATAGTAACTGACTGTGAAATACCTGGACCGGATGAAGGACCTGAACCAGGATCCCGATGGTCTATGCATTTTGACGGAGCATCCAACGCTTTGGGAAATGGCATTGGCGCTGTGATCATATCTCCTCAAGGCACTCATACTCCACTCACTGCCCGGCTATGTTTCAACTGCACCAACAACATGCGGAGTATGAAGCGTGTATCATGGGTCTTCAAGCTGCGATCGACCTGAGGATCAAATTTCTGAGTGTCTTCGGAGATTCCGCTCTTGTGATCAATCAGATCAAAGGAGAGTGGGATACGAAACACCCAAACTTGATTCCTTACAGAGAATGTGTGTTGGCCCTGATCCCCCACTTCACAGAGATAACATTTGAGCACTTTCCAAGAGAAGAGAATCAGTTGGCGGACGCGTTAGCTACAATGTCTTCAATGTTCAAGGTTAAATGGGATAATGAAGCTCCCCGGATCATCATCTGGAAACTGGACGAACCGGCATACTGTTGTGATCTCGAAACTGAATTGGTAACTGAGAAGCCTTGGTAGCACGAAGTGAAGAGATATCTGGAAGCTCAGGAATACCCTGAAGGTGCTTCTGTCAATGACAGGAAATTCCTGAGGAGGTTTGCAACCAAGTTCTTCCTAAGCAACGGCATCTTGTACAAGCGAAACCATGATTCAACCTTACTACGTTGTGTGGATAAGACTGAAGCAGAAAGAATCATGGAAGAGCTGCATGAAGGGACCTTTGGTACGCACTCCAGTGGACATACTATGGCTAAGAGAATCCTACGGGCAGGATATTACTGGTCTACAATGGAAGCTGACTGTTACCAACATTCCAGGACATGCCACAAATGCCAGATTTATGCAGATAAAGTGCATGTTCCTCCGGTTCCCCTGAATGTTCTGACTGCACCTTGGCCGTTTGTAATGTGGGGCATAGACATGATCGGCGAGATAAAACCTACGGCATCCAATGGACATCGCTTCATCCTAGTGGCGATTGATTATTTTACGAAGTGGGTTGAGGCAGCATCCTATGCTACGGTAACCAAGACTGTTGTGGCACGATTCATTCGGCAAAACCTGATCTGTCGGTACGGTGTCCCTGAGCGGATTATCACAGATAACGGTACCAATCTGAACAATAAGATGATCGCTGAGCTCTGCGAACAGTTCAAGATACAGCACCACAATTCTTCTCCTTACAGACCGAAGATGAATGGGGCTGTAGAAGCAGCTAATAAAAACATCAAGAAGATCGTGCAGAAGATGACAGTAACGTATAAAGATTGGCACGAGATGTTACCGTTCGCTCTGCATGGGTATCGTACCTCAGCTAGGACGTCAACCGGGGCAACTCCTTTCTCTCTGGTTTATGGCATGGAGGCAGTCTTGCCGATCGAAGTACAAATTCCTTCTCTCCGGATAATGAAGGATGCAAATCTGAATGAAGATGATTGGATCCAGACACGACTTGATCAGCTCAACCTTATTGACGAAAAGAGACTTGCTGCTATCTGTCATGGTCAGACGTATCAGAAACGAATGATCAGGGCATTTAACAAAAAGGTCAGACCACAAGAATATCAAGTCGGGGATCTGGTGATCAAGCGAATCATCCTCCCTCAGAGTGATCCAAGGGGCAAATGGACCCCTACGTACGAAGGGCCATTTGTGGTTAAGCATGTGTTCTCAGGAGGAGCAATGATATTAACCAACATGGATGGTGACGACCTTCCTCACCCCGCCAATGCAGACATAGTTAAAAAATACTACGCATGAAAAAAGACCCGCTAGGCTGACATGTCTAGGCAAAAATTAGGGCTTCCCGTCGAACCAAAAGGGTTCGGGCAAAATGAAGGGATGAAAATGAAAAAATCTGTACACCCGGCAAGTCGAAAACCTGAAAAGGCGGCTTGGGCAAAAATGGGTATCCCGGTGGACTGAAAACCCGAAAGGGCAGTCCAGGCAAAAGTTAGGGATAAAAACGTAATACTATGTCTCATCAGACCACTTTGCATCCAGAATCCGGTATCTACATCAAGTTCAGACGGCATCGATCGGTCAGCTTCACCTTCAACCAAGGTCATCAAGTGATGAGACGCACGGAGTATAAAGGCAATAGCAGAGTTGAAACCCAGTGGATCATTCATCTTTCACACAGCTGTTTTATTTTCTTTTGTACAAAACTTGTATAAACTCTTTTGCTCGGCGACGTTTCTCTTACTAGGATGTCAGCCTCTTGTACACAAAACGCCTATTCACAGGCTATTCAAAATCAATACAAATATACTTTTCAGTTAAACGTGCCAACTGTTTTTCTTTTTCTGTTTTGTTTTGCGAAGAACGTCCAAGGTTCAATTTGTGATATATGCATTGACAATAATTTGATAGCTCATAAATATTTGCATACGAAACAAAGAATTAATTGCAGGTGACACTAGAAACAGGGGCAATAAAGAGTTGTCTGAGCAGTCTAATTGTTCTATCCTCCAAGGTACCAAGGTAGGTTCAGCTAAAGAACCTAACCAGGCATCTTAAGTTCCCCAGAGAGTGAGACAGCAAGTCAGTGCATTCTTCCCCAAACAAAGTTAACAAGTCTCAAGGAAATTGGGTATCCTCCAGTAGATCCCAATATTCCCCAGCAGCATATATTCTTAACAAGCATCCCCGGCAGTCTTGGTCTAAAGGTTGTTCCCCGGCGGCATACATCAACATTCAAAGGAATTACTTCCCCAGCATATCAAAACTTCCCCAGGAGAGACCCATCCAAGTTCCCCAGGAAAGATGGAATTCATCTCCCCAAGCAGTAAGCTTATCCCCAGTAAATTCTGGAAGCTTATTCTTCACAAAATACGAACGCGTCGTCTGGTTTGATTTAAAGAGTTATTTCCTCAACAGGATATAACTGGGTTATCCTCAGCCAAAAGCCACAGAAAGAGCGTCCTCGACAAAGTCTTCTCACCCCAGCGAAGTCTATCAACACTTTCAGTACAACAAGGATATCGCCAGCAAATTACTACTATCAACACTCAGCAAGGCATCTCTCTTCCCACAGAGTATTGCTTTCCAGCATGGTCGCTAGAGTATCTTTTCTCCCCGCAGAATCTTCCATTTGCCAAGTTTATTCCGCAACGGAGTCATCTTCTCCTACCGGTATTCTTGTAACTATCATCCCCAGCGGAAGCAAAATCTATTCTTCGACATCAGCCCAGGATACGACTTCCCGGCACCCGTCAAGGATTCATTTTCCTAGACAAAAACATACATAAAACATCACATACATCATTATAGCATGCATAACGCACTGCATCATACAAATCTCATTTATGTTGAGAACATCATTGCTTGATCCATATCATGCATTGCATATGACTGACTTTTACCTTTCAGGAAAGATCCAGTTAAGTTCTCAAGCTACATTTCAAGACCTAGGCCGGTTCAGTTAAATCGTCCCAAGATTTTCCTGATGCTTATCCAGTCAAAGGCCTTCTCTGGTTCAGTCAGATCGACCCTAAGATCTCCCTGATGCTTATCCAGTTGAAGACATTTCAAGACCTAGACCGGTTCAGTTAAATCGTCCCAAGATTTTCCTGATGCTTATCCAGTCAAAGGCCTTCTCTGGTTCAGTGAGATCGACCCTAAGATCTCCCTGATGCTTATCCAGTTGAAGACATTTCAAGACCTAGACCGGTTCAGTTAAATCGATCCTAAGATTTTCCTGATGCTTATCCAGTCAAAGGCCTTCTCTGGTTCAGTCAGATCGACCCTAAGATCTCCCTGATGCTTATCCAATTGAAGACATTTCAAGACCTAGAACGGTTCAGTTAAATCGATCCTAAGATTTTCCTGATGCTTATCCAGTCAAAGGCCTTCTCTGGTTCAGTCAGATCGACCCTAAGATCTCCCTGATGATTATCCAGTTGAAGACATTTCAAGACCTAGACCGGTTCAGTTAAATCGTCCCAAGATTTTCCTGATGCTTATCCAGTCAAAGGCCCTCTCTGGTTCAGTCAGATCGACCCTAAGATCTCCCTGATGCTTATCCAGTTGAAGACATTTCAAGACCTAGACCGGTTCAGTTAAATCGTCCCAAGATTTTCCTGATGCTTACCCAGTCAAAGGCCTCTCTGGTTCAGTCAGATCGACCCTAAGATCTCCCTGATTCTTATCCCAGTAGAAGACACCCCAGATTTTTCTCAACGAGCGTTGTTGAAGTTAAAATCACCCAGATTTTTCTCAACGAGCGTTGTTGAAGTTAAAATCCCCAAGATTTTTCTCAATAAGCGTTGTTGAAGTTAAATACACCCCAGACTTTTCTCAACAAGCGTCGTTGAAGTTAAAGTCGCCCAAGGTTCTCTTACCATTCATGCTAAGGTAGTAATCATCCCTGGTTCTTTCATCGCCGTTTGAAGCTCCAGACTCAGCTCCTGTAACCAGTCAGGACACATCTATACCAGGCATCTAAACATCAGCTCCTGCAACGTGTCAGGTACTCATTTTCTGTTTTGAAGGTATGCAGGTTCTCGCCAAGGAATCTCTTACGCAATCAAACATCCAGATGGCATCTATAAGACCATTCCCCCATCATTGCTAACATGTGAGCGCAAATTTCTGGGCACTCTAGTGTCCAATCATCTTTTACCCCCGGATTACGAAAGGCACGTCAGCCAATCTGCATCCTCAGGTCTAAGAAGATTGAACAGGGGCAACTGTTATACCCCAAAATTTGCCCTCCCATATTCCTCAAGAAATTGCCAAGCCAAGCTAGAAAATTCCCCAAGGGTTGTGCAGTGCAACAGTCTCCCATACAGTCAAAATTAGGGTTTTGAGTCTGATCAAGAAAAGGAAGTGTTCAAAGGCCCAATCAAGTCTCATATGCTTACAAACATGGTCAAGCATCCTCATATCAAGTTTCAAGGCATTCAACTCAAAATTGCACAGTCAAAACCCCAAATTGCACTACAGTCAACTGTAGGGGCAAAATGGTCATTTGACAGTCAAAAGTTCAAATTTTTGGTCAACATATCATTTTGAAGCCACAAACATCATTTGATCAATGCTTGATCATGATTCTCAAAATTTGGCTCAGAAATCATCAAAGATGCAAAAGTTGCTATATTTGGACAGCTGAAAAAGTCAACTGAAATTGACCAGGGCATAACTTTCACATGGATTATCAGAAAAATTCCATCCAAAGCTCATTTTGAATAGAAAGACATTTCCTACAACTCATCTTCATACTTCAAGTCCAAGAAATGCTCTCACAAAAAGTTATCAATTTCAACATTATAGGTCATTTTCAAAAGTCAACAAAAAAGGACTTTAAGTCAAAGGCCATAACTTGAGATTGGAAAATCAAAATGACATGGGACCAAAGGCATTGGTTAGAGGACTCAAAGAACTTTCCAAAATGTCCAAGAATATGTGAAAAGCTTAAAAATTGAGCAAGTTATGCCTTGTAGAAGTTGGGAAATTTTGGTGAAATGGCAAAAGTCAATTATCCTTGAAACTCCAATTTTTGACAAAAGGGCCCACTTTCTTCCACTTGATTCAGCCTTGTCATGCCACACACGTGTCCCATGATTAGTTTCAAGATCAAACATTGATTTTTCTATTTTATTTAATTTTTGATAATTTAATTCATTTTAAATCTTTAAAAATTCAAATAAAATTCAAAAACCAATGGAATAGTGTCATTTGAATTTGGACAACTTCCATATATCATGGGCCAACTCAAAAACTCAGGCTAGGGTTAAATTGCACACTAAGTCTTGGTCTTGGCTTAAAAGAAGGAAAAGTTTGTTAATGAAAAAACCCTAGGACTAGTTCTCTCATGGGCATGAATCAAGGTCAAATAACAAGCTAATTCTCTTCCCTCATAAGTGCCAAGTCAAACCCTAACCATAAGACACCAAAGGCTGCGCTCAAAAGCTCATAAAAAACTTGAAATTTTGACTTGAAAACTAGATTCTGAAATCAAGGTTCTAGGTAGTTTTAAGCCCTAATACTGATTCTAATAGCTTCCTGGCCAACTCCTGATCACATTCCAATTCCAAACACCCTTCAAAGCTCCAAGAATTGGTAGAGAGAACTCTCACTGTATCCAGAATTTCTTGAAATCGCATGGCATAAATCACGCATCCTCTGTATTTTTTGTTTGTTGATTAATGTTTGTTATGAAATTCTGAGACTAACCATCATGTTCAATTGAGTTTTCATTGGCCATACACGATTCTACCATTTTCATATTCTAGGGTTTTTCAGAGCTTGATTTAGGGCTTTTACAATACAGTAAAATTAGGGCTCCAGACTTATGCCATTCAAACCAGCTCATCAAGACGAGGAGATATGGACCCTCGCGATCAATTTATTGATGTCACAGCGCTAGTCGCTATTTTTCATAAACATGCCTAACACAACGCGTTGAAACCGTTGCCTATATGTTTTGTTTTACAGGGACAAGGAAGAAGACAACGTCGTGGTGAAGCGTGATTCGTTCATTTGAAATTTCGCGCGTGCTATCCACTACGCGTTGGTTTTGCCTTTTGTTGTTTATTCACTATAATATATTAAATGAAATTCAATGGCTCAGTTGGCAACACGTGATGCATACAACCTCCAAGACCTGGGTTCAAGTCCCAGGTCTGAACAAATTCCATATTATTTTTGTATAACAATTCCTATGCAGGCTCCACGCTGGGGTTCACCATACGCCTCAAGATCAAGCATGACACGTCTTCCTGGGGATCAATCCAAAGGCATAGGATGGATGAACACGCTGTACTCCCAGTCAACGCATCATACAGGATTCAAAAAGTCAACGAACTCAAAGATAAATGGGCCAGATTGCCAGGCCTGTACCTCCAATTTTGGGGCTACCCCCCCTGGTTTGCCATTCTTTTTATTTTTCTTGTGTTTCACTTAATTTATTATTTTATTTTCTTGATTGTTTAATTTAATTAATTATTGCCATAAAATATAACAACATCATAAAAAAAATCAGAAAAAGGATAAAAAACATAAAAAATATTTATTTTATTTATTTTCTTGTAAATAATTAATATGTAAATTATTTAGTTTAATTAGGTTTTTTAACTTTAATTCCTTTTAATAAAATCCAAAAAAATATAGAATTAGGTTAATTGATAATTTTTATACCTTTCAAATTTTCCTTTGTTTATCATAATATTATTATTTATTTATTTTTTATAATCAAATTTGCACATAAATAAATTAGGGTTTAAATTAGGTTAAATTTCAATATCTTTCATAATAAACTTAAAAAAAACATTAGAATTAGGGTTTGACGTTTCATTTTATTTTAATCAATTCTTTTTCTTTTAAATCTTAAAAAAACAAAATACCAAAAACATACCCATTTTAATTTTAAATTCTTTATTCATTAATTTGTTGCAAAAGGGTCCAACGCCCATACTTTTAATTATTAATTTCGCGCATTTTACTTTGTCGTTTATTATAATTATGTACATGTCCCAAAGCCTTGTAACAATTTTATTTCTTGCACTTTCATTCGCTTTATTTATTTTTCAGTCAAATCGGGTCCGGTTTATTTTGGCGATGTGGACCCGCGCCATTTGTAATAGTTTTAGATTTATTTTTTCGCAAACTTTATAACTGTTAAAAGCATGCAAGAATGAATGTCTTAATTAAAATCAAGCGTAGATCACAAATAAACATGACAAGACAAATAATTGAAACATGACACACAATTCGCACACACCACCCCTAGGGTACGCCTCACTGTTGCCTTTCGAAAGGTGATCGTCAAGTAGAGGACGTCTTAGTAAGTCCTCATGATCCGGGAACCTGGCATGAGGGTAGCTTCTAAGGTGTCTTCCCATTGCTCTGGTGATCACCACGTCCCTAAAACTCGAATTGACCCGAACCCCTCCAATGGTGGTGCTACCTACCTCTCAATGGTGGGATGGCACTACTTTAAAGGACATTTACACAGACGAATTCCTTAGGGTAGGTAGGTTCTCGTAGATACTTGCTCTCTTCAAAACAAATAAAAACCTTTTCACACCAACACTTCAAAAACTTTCAAAACAAACTTTTCAAACACTCTGACGTACGAGTTGAACTGAAACTTTTCAAAGAATATTTTTGAAACCCACAATTGAAAAGCAAGCAAACATTTTTGAAAACACATTGAGCAAGTATCTAAGAGCCCATGGATAACCATGGATAGAAAGGGTGCTAACACCTTCCCTTTCTATAATCTACCTCCCGAACCGAGAGCAATCTCTTTAAGGAATTTTTCTGTGCTTTTGTCCTTTCCATTTGGAGAAAATAAAAGACGGTGGCGACTCTTGCTTCCGCGACATTTCGCGAACCAGCTTTAAAACAGTCAGTTCCAGATCCACCGATCACAGAACTGGCGACTCTGCTGGGGATATCTTTATAAAGTGAGGTGTACCTTAGGGTTAGTTCATAACTGTGTTTTCAATTGTATTGCTTTGCTTGCTTTAAATTGTGGGACTGTCTTGGGAGTTCTATAGATCCTAACCCGGATCTGGGGGATACCCTTTTAGAAAGTAGCAACAAGGCTGTGAGGGAACTGTGCGGGGTATACCGACATGGTTGAAACAGTCTGCTACGTTGATGTGGCACTTTGGTGTGTACCGGTAACCCTTGAGTTCAGTCAAGGAGAGTACGGGGCCTCCATGTGGTGTCATGAAGCATCAACAGACCTTAGGAACCTTAATTGAACCATCTTGGCCTCTTTAGGGTAGTGAGATAACTGACTTTGGTGCAGTCCGAGGTTGGTTGATACTCGATACTACACTCAATTGAGGGTTGCTTTCCTGGAATATTTCGGTCGCCAGTTCAGTGGCTAAATCGAAACGATGAACAATGAAAGCAATCCCGTGATATTGGGAACCTTAGAACCCGGTTACTTTGATTAGGACAGGTTGAACCCACCAACTTCAAGAGGGTACTACCCAAACCCCATGCTGGCCTTAAACCTTAAGGGCTTGTCTTGTGTGCCTTGTGTGCCTTACATGTTTGTCTTTGTACATATCCGTGGTGTGTTTAATCATAGCATCATGACATCATCCAGCATCATATGCATTAACTAACCATTTCAGGGGTCCGAATTTTCATCTTTGTTCTTGTTTTGTAGGACATGGAAACTGTTCGTAGAAAGACAATTCAAATCAGTCTTGTAAGAATCCCTCCTCAGCTTAAGGAGCTTATATCCAGGATTCCCGAGAACTCTTCATTCAGTGAAAGGCATGGAAGCCTCATCAGCTTGGTCAACACCAACATTGAGGAAGATATGATAAGGGTCCTGTTCCAATTCTTTGACCCTCTGCATCACTGTTTCACCTTCTTGGACTATCAGTTGGTACCTACATTGGAGGAGTTCTCCCGACTCCTGAAGATCCCTATCCTTGATCAGCTACCCTTCAACGGTACAGAAAAGGAACCTAAGCTTGAAGAGATTGCTAAAGCCTTGCACCTACAGTCATCTGACCTCAAGGGACATTGGGAAGTTAGAAGTGGTATCAAAGGGTTCTTAGCCAGGTTTCTGTTTGAAAAGGCCTATGAATGTTGGAACTCCCTTGACTTACAAGCTTTTGAAGAGGTTGTGGCCCTTCTTGTTTATGGTTTGGTGTTGTTCCCTAACCCAGACCGGCTCGTTGATATCAATGCTGTCCAGATCTTTATGTCCAGGAATCCTATACCTACGTTGCTAGGGGACCTCCTTCACTCATGTTACACTCGAACCATGAGAAAAAGAGGTGTCCTTATGTGTTGCACTCCTCTCCTGGGAAAGTGGTTTATTTCGCACCTTCCACAATCAGTCCTGAAGAACGAGCGGGGTTTGAGATGGTCACAACGGTTGATGACTCTTACACATGCAGATATACATTGGTGCCCTAGGTCCAGAGAAGATGTCACTATCATTGATCGTTGCGGGGAGTATCCTAATGTTCCTTTACTTGGAATCAGAGGGGGTATTACTTATAGTCCATGCCTGGCTTGGAGACAATTTGGTTATGCTCGGAGGGATGGTCCTCATGACATGTTGATTCCTGACATAGTTTTTGACTTCGACAACGATACTCAAGGACTTCGCCAGAGATTTATCAGAGCTTGGAGGATGCCTAGTAGGATAGACAGCAAGACACTGGGGCACAGGAACTCCATCCCTTTGGAGCCTTACCTCAAGTGGGTACGAGCCCGCTCTCAGAAGTTAGTAATGCCTTATCCTCACATGCTTCCAGTAATCAAAGAGCCTGCCTTGGAAGGAGAGGTGTCTCACGTTATTCAGCACCCTGATATGCCCACATCCTGGGAAGAGATGCAGAAGAGCTGGATCCAGCTTAAGGAAGAGCGGAATTCTCTTGAGACTAGTTTGCATGCCAGTGAAAAGAAGGTCTTGGAGCTCACCCGCCTGTTGCATGAGGAAAGGAACCTCAACACTTACATAGCTCCAAAGAAGATGCGCAACATATTTTGGGATTGATTTGATCTTTTTGTACTTTTGCCCATGAGGCTTTGATGTATTAAACAATGATTTTCTTAATAATAATGTGTGTTCCTTTTGGTCTACAACAAATTTGAATTTTCGAACTCTTGAATGCATTGCATAAACACATATCATTCATCATGTGCATCATAGGTACTCTCCTTTTCAGGTTGTTTACTGTTCTTCGCTGTTTATTTCAGCATCATGAATCCTGAATCATCAACCGAGGCATCTATCAAGGCTCTTCAGGCGCAGAACGTCCAATTTCAGGCGCAGAACGCCCAATTTCAGGAGCTGATCAAGGGCTTGGCTCAGGGTCAACAAGAGTTGAAGACCATGCTTCTGAAGAAGACTAAGAAGAAGAGGAGGACTGTGCTATTTAACACTGGGCGCAGACTCGGGAACACCTTGGTTGAAGCTGAAAGGACTCCTCCATCTGTGGAGGAAGGTAGTCACCAAGAAAGGGAGGTCCCTACTCCTGTGGGCTCTGATACTGAAACAGACTTCAACGACGAACAGTACCCTCCTGCTGAAGACCGGTACAAACAGCTGGAAGACAGATTAAAGGCTATGGAAGTTCAGCGGGTGCCTGGATTGGATTTCGGAGACTTGGGGTTATCTACTGGGGTGGTGATCCCACACAAGTTCAAAACACCTGCCTTCGTGAAGTATGATGGGGCTTCCTGTCCCAAGATGCACCTCCGTTCTTATGTAAGGAAGATCCAGCCTTACACAGCAGACAAGAACCTTTGGATCCACTTCTTCCAGGAGAGTCTTTCAGGGACTCACCTCGATTGGTTCTATCAGCTGGATGGAATCAGCATTCGTAACTGGGAGGATCTGGCCACTGCTTTTTACAAGCAGTATCAATATAATGCCGACCTCGCTCCTACGCGTACCCAGCTCCAGGGTATGTCGCTAGGGTCGGGTGAAGGTTTTAAGGAGTACGCCCAGAAATGGAGAGACCTGGCTGGCAGGGTGCAGCCACCATTGACGGACCGGGAGCTGGTAGATATGTTTTTGGGGACCCTATCTGGTCCATTTTTCAATCATCTCATTGGTAATTCCTCTGCTGGGTTTACTGATCTGATCTTGACTGGTGAAAGGATCGAGGCCGGTATAAAATCGGGGAAGATACAGAAAGTTGCCTCCTCCAGTACTGAGAAGAAACCCTTCAAAAAGGAGGCTAGTGCTGTATATAGCTCCCGGAGAACAGAGCGACCTGAACGCCACCAATTTGTCAGTGCGGTAATGATTGCCAAACCTGCTGCCGCTCCTCGGCCAACTAATCCTCAAAAGTTTGAAAGACCCCAGAGAGAGTTTACCCGGTTAAGCATGACCTTATCACAGATCCTGCCACAGTTGCTATCCACCAATTTAGTAACTGTCAGAGAGGCTCCAAAGTTTCCCAATACTGCATCCCCCAAGTTCAATCCAAATGCTCGCTGTGCTTATCACTCTGATAGCCCGGGGCATAACACAGATGACTGTTGGGCCCTAAAGAATAAGGTTCAAGACCTCATTGATGCAAAGGAAATACAGTTCGAGGCGCCCGAGAGGCCGAATGTTGTAACTGCTCCCATGCCCCAGCATGGAGTGAATGCTGTTGAGGAGGATTTGTATGTAGCTTCGGTGGATGATGTTGCTACTCCGTTGCTGACGGTCAAGAGGAACCTGTTGCTAGCCGGTTTATTTCCGGGATGTAGCGAAGGTTGCCCTCTATGTGTTGCTTCCCCTGCTGGTTGTTCTCTGCTGAAGTCAGGCGTCCAAAACCTGATAGATAGTAGAGAGATTTTGTTCAGAAAGACTGTTGTTCCTGCTGCTCCTGTTGAAGAAGTGTCGATCGTTACCATCTTCAACAACCATTCCAAGGCTCCTTCAAAGAAGCCTGTCCAAATTTTGCCAACTCACAAGAGTGCTCCCATCACCATTACTGTTCCGGGGCCTATACCCTACAAATCTGATAAGGCTGTCCTATGGCACTATGGGGCGGATGTTTATGTTCTGGGTGTGAAACAAGAGTTCAACATTGATACTGGTGTCTCCAACATCACCTTAATTGGGACTCATAACAGGGTTACCTACATTACCCCATGCATAGCATAACATCATACCATTGCATACATCCTAACCCATTTCAAGGATCTCAAGGGCTTGTGATGCAGGTCATGATGAACCAACTGTCCAGCAAGGGGCAAAGGGGATTTATTTTCCTCTAAACAAGGTTGTCAAGGGCTATGACCCACTGGATATGGTGAGCCTTTGACCCTTAAAGAAGAATCCTCAACAGCATGGGTTTCCTCCAATCAAAGCTACCAATTCCGATGCTAACAAGTTTCTCTGTTTACCCCACGAGGTCCTTGAAATCATTGCATGCATATCATACATATCATTGCATAACAGGTACCCTTTCTCTGCAGGTTGCTTACCTTCTTCGCTGTTTATTTCAGCAGTCTCGTCATGAATCCTGAATCCTCAACCGAGCACACTATCAAGGCCCTCCAGGCTCAGAACGCCCAGTTCCAAGGGCTGATCATGAATTTGACCCAGGGGCAACAAGATCTGAAGGCTCTGCTCTTGAAGAAGGAAAAGAAGAAGAGGAGGACTGTTTTGTTCAGCCCTAGACGCAGATCTGGGAATACACGGCAGGATGAAACTGAGAGGACAACTCCATCTGTGGGGAAAGGCAGTCATCAAGAGGAGAGGGTTCCTAGTCCAGTGGTCTCCGACGGTGAGATAGATTTCAACGACGAACAATACCCTCCGGCTGAGGATAGGTACAAACAGTTGGAAGACCGGCTAAGTGCTATGGAGATACAAAAAGTACCTGGCCTGGACTTCGAGGATCTAGGTCTGTCTTCTGGGGTAGTGATCCCGCACAAGTTTAAGGCACCTGCCTTTGCTAAATACGACGGGGCATCCTGCCCTAAATTGCATCTCAGGGCTTACACAAGGAGGATCCAGCCCTATACAGCTGACAAAAACTTATGGATCCATTTCTTCCAAGAGAGTCTTTCAGGGACTCAGCTCGAGTGGTTCTATCAATTGAATGGAGCCAACATCCATACCTGGGAAGACCTAGCCACTGCTTTCTACAAGCATTACCAGTACAATGCCGACCTTGCTCCTACACGTACCCAACTCCAGGGCATGTCGCTGGGGTCAAGTGAAGGTTTCAAGGAATACGCGCAGAGATGGAGAGACCTTGCTGGAAGGGTGCAACCTCCATTAACTGACCGGGAACTCGTTGATATGTTCTTGGGGACCCTATCCGGGCCGTTCTTCAATCATCTCATTGGTAATTCATCTGCAGGATTTACCGACCTCATCCTGACTGGCGAAAGAATTGAAGCTTGTATCAAGAGTGGGAAAATCCAAGAGGCCACACCTTCTGACACTCACAAAAAGCCTTACACGGGAAAGAAAGAATCTAATGCTGCATACAGCCAAAAAAGTCGTCGTGACCAACAAGCAGGGGCAGTCATGATTTCTGGTTCTGCACCACGCCGCCAACCACAAAAGGGAAACCAGCGAAGGCCAGACGAGCCTAAAAGACAATTCACCAACATTAACATGCCATGGTCACAAGCATTGCAGCACATGTTGAGAATGAACCTGATTGCGGTGATCAACCCTCCTGCAAATCCCAAGACTTCCTCTCCAAGCTACAACCCAGAAGCGAGGTGTGCTTATCATTCTGATAGCCCGGGGCACGATACTGAGGACTGTTAGGCACTGAAGTACAAGATTCAGAACATGATCGATGCCAAAGAGATCGAGTTCGAGCCTGCCGAGACTCCCAACGTGATCACTGCTCCATTGCCAAAACATGGCTAGGGTCGAGAGATTTTTGTTCATTTGAATTCAAGTTGTATTTTTCTATTCTTGTTCAGATAAACAATTATCATGTTAAACTCTTTTATTTCATGAATGCATTACACATGTCTGTCTTGATTTAATTATGTTTACTATGCTTAAAACTGCTTTCATATTTTTGTGATGGTCAACTCTTAATTGAAAATTCTAAGCCTCTTGAGGGAGGATGACGAAAACGATACCACGATGTACAGTATGCTTTTGAACAGACCCCGCTGATGAGGTACATGCATTGTTTCAATCCCTAAACACTGGAGTTATAAGGAAGATAATCCCTCGTTAACCCCCTCTGAGCCAAAGAAGTAGGAGTTTTTTCTCTTTTCAAAAATTAAAACCCTTAATCATAACCTGGGGCAGGGTAGTCTCTCAGTTGATCCAAGTGCATAACGAATGGCACCAAGGAGGTCCTTACAAAATAAAGGAAGACAGTGATGGTTCCGAATATTCAATAAAGAAAGGCAGTCATTACTTCTCAAATTAAAAACCCATTAAGTCAAAACCCATGAAGGAGACTTACAAAACTGGGGCATCCCGCTGACTGTAATTCCAAAAGGAAACAGTTCAGGCAAAAAAAAATAGGGATAAACAAAATCAAAAAGAAAGAGGTCCTACAAACCCTCAACAACAAAAAGGAATGACTGCCTATTCAAAATAAACTATCGGTATTCGAACCATCCCCGGAAAATCAGAGCAAAGACTCAAACAAGGTCTAACGTATGATCAACTGAGTTTAGGGTTGGAGAACATCACGAAGAGTGGGTGGGTACAAATAAATTTGAGCCTTTATCCTTTGTTTCTTAAACCGTGAACCAGGCCACGTTATAACCCTTAAAAGTCCTAGCTGAAGCATGGGTTAGTTCGAAAGCATATTGTGACGAAAGGTATCCTGACTCCTTAAGGCTCGCTGTAAAAATTTTGAGTTGACATCACGTTTTACAAAATCCACTTGCCTTTATTGAAAAAATGCATTTCAAAAAAAAAAAATTTCAAGACAGACATAAACTTTGCATTCTTAAGATAACATTGCTTGCATATGATTATTTGTCTGAACAGCAAAGAACTTTGCGCAACGAATATCCGATGAACGAAGATCTTCTCAACAAAAGGGTCCCTCTAGTGGAAGGAGCACTTTCAATCAAGAGGCATGGCATGATCAAAGACTATCATCTGGGGCAGTCCAGTCACAACCTGGAGAATCACTCAAGATGTCCAACAACAGGGGCAACTCCCTACATTATGAAAGCATGGACATAGTCGAAGAGATACTACGCATGAACAAAAGACCCGCTAGGTTGACACACCTAGGCAAAAATAAGGGCTTCCCGGCGAACCAAAAGGGTTCGGGCAAAATGAAGGGATGAAAATGAAAAATATGTACACCCGGCAAGTCGAAAACCTGAAAAGGCGGCTTGGGCAAAAATGGGTATCCCGGTGGACTGAAAACCCGAAAGGGCGATCCAGGCAAAAATTAGGGATTTAAGCGTACAACTATGTCCCGGCATCTCGTCACTTGTCCGCCAGAAGATTTGTCAAAAGACCTCCAAGGTATCTCCTCCCTTCACCTCAAGAAACAGGGGCAATAATGAGTCGTCCAGGCGATCCAGTTGCTCTGTCAACCAAAACACTAGGGTCAATATAAAGATGATTACCATCTACCTTTACAAATCCCAGATCAACATTGATAACAAGCCAGTGAAAATCAGGCAGCCTTACCCCGGTTCCTCCAGAAGTCTTACACGGATTTATCTCAAGTTTTACACGAACTTACCTCCAGGTAGCCTTACCCCGGTTCCTCCAGAAGTCTTACACGGATTTATCTCAAGTTTTACACGAACTTACCTCCAGGTAGCCTTACCCCGGTTCCTCCAGAAGTCTTACACGGATTTATCTCAAGTTTTACACGAACTTACCTCCAGGTAGCCTTACCCCGGTTCCTCCAACAGTCTTACACGGATTTATCTCAAGCTTTACGCGAACTTTCCTCCAGGCAACCTTACCCCGGTTCCTCCTAAAGTCTCACACGGATTTACCCCAAGCGACCTTACCCCGGTTCCTCCTATAAATCTTACATGGATGTATCCCAAGGTAACCTAACCCCGGTTCCCCCAGAAGTCTTACAGGGACCTATCTCAAGATGACCTAACCCCGGTTCATCAAGAAGTTTTACGCAAACTTATCCTGCCGTAACCTAACCCCGGTTTCTCCATAAGTCTTACATGGACCTATCTCAAGATGACCTAACTCCGGTTCATCAAGAAGTTTTACACAAACTTATCCCGCCGTAACCTAACCCCGGTTCCTCCAGAAGTCTCACATGGACCTATCTCAAGATGACCTTACCCCGGTTCGTCAAGAAGTTTTACACGAACTTATCCTGCGGCAACCTAACCCCGGTTCCCCCCAGAAATCTTACATGGATTTAGCTCAAGATAACCCCACCCCGGTTCATCAAGAAGTTTTACATAAACTTACCTCACCAAGCAACCCTACACCGGTTCCCTCTCTTCAAGATGCAGTTTTACATGGACTCGTCACCCAGAAACCCTACACAGGTTCTCCCTTTCCAAGAACGAAGTTTTACACGAACTCATCATCAAAGCAACCCTACACAGGTTCCTTCTCCATTTCAGATGCGGTTTTACATGAGCTCATCAGCAGGAAACCCTATATAGGTTCCCTCTTTCAACTTACAAAATTACAGTCCAAAATCTCCCCAGGAGAGTCCAATCTAATTCCCCAAGAAAATTAGAGTCCATCTTCCCAAGCAGTAAGCTTATCCCCAGTAGATTCTGGAAGCTTATCCCTCGCAGAGCACGAACGCGTCGTCCGGCTTTATTTAAAGAGTTATTTCCTTAACAGGATATAACTGGGTTATCCTCAGCCAAAAGCCACGGAAAGATCGTCGTCGACACAGTCTTCTTATCCCCGGCAAGGTATTATCAACATTCAGCAAAAACCTCTCTCTCCCCACAGAATATCACTCCCCAGCATGGTCGCTAAAGTATTCTTCTCCCCGCAGCATCTTCCACTTACCAAGTTTATTCCTCAACGGAGTCATCTTCTCCTACCGGTATTCTTGCAATTATCATCCCCAGTGGAAGCGAAAGCTTATTCTTCAATATCAGCCCAGGAGTGACTTCCCGGCACCCGTCAAGGATTTACTTTCCTAGACGAAAAACACATTCATAAACCTCATATACATCATTATAGCATGCATAGACGCGTCATATCATACAAATCTCATTTTATGTTGAGAACATCATTGCTTGATCCATATCATGCATTACATATGACTGACCTCTACCTTTCAGGAAAGATGCAGTTAAATTCTCAATCATATCTCAAGACCTAGACCGGTTCAGTTAATCGACTCCAAAGATTTCTTATCCAGTCCAAGGCCTTCTCTAGTCCAGCTAAATCGACTCCCAACAGATTTTTCTGATGAAGACTCGGTAGAAGTTATCCAGGTGATAATTCCTTTTGAGATTATAATTTCCTATTGGTTCCCTCCCCGACGGTGCGTGAGGTGATAATTCCTTTTTAGGTTATAATTTCCTATGGTTCTCTCCCCGACGGTGCGTGAGATGTAATTCCCTTTCAGATTATAATTTCCTTTGGTTCTCTTCCCGATACCACGAAGATGGTGATTCCCACCAAGATTTTCTCAACGAGCGTTGTTGAAGTTAAAGTCACCCAAGGTTCTCTTAATGTTCATGCTAAGGTACGCAAGTTCTCGCTAAGGAATCTCTTATGCGATCAACATCCAGATGGCATCTATAAGCCCATCACCCTATCCATCAATCTCCAAATGGCATCTATAAGCCCATTTCCACTATGTGAGCGCAAATTTCTGGGCACTCTAGTGTTCAATCATCTTCCACCCTCGGATTACGAAAGGCACGTCAGCCAATCTGCATCCTCAGGTTTAAGAAGATTGAACAGGGGAAACTGTTGTACCCCAAAATTTTCCCTCCCATATTCTTCAAGATTTGCAAAGTCAAGCTTCAAAATTCCCCAAGGGTTGCACAGTACAAAGGTCTCCTAAGTAGTCAAGATTAGGGTTTTTGTTTTGATCAAGAAAATGAAGTTTCCAAAGGTCCAATCAAGTCTCATATGCCTACAAATATGGTCAAGCATCCTCATACCAAGTTTCAAGACATTTAGCACAAAATTGCACAGTCAAAACCCTAATTGCACTACAGTCAACTGTAGGGGCAAAATGGTCATTTGACAGTCAAAAGTTCAAATTTTTGGTCAACATATCATTTTGAAGCCACAAACATCATTTGATCAATGCTTGATCATGATTCTCAAAGCTTGGCTCAAAAATCATCAAGATGCAAAAGTTTCCTTATTTGGACAATTGAAAAAGTCAACTGTAAATTGACCAGGGCATAACTTTCACATGGATTATCAGAAAAATTCCATCCAAAGCTCATTTTGAAGAGAAAGACATTTCCTACAACTCATCTTCATACTTAAAGTCCAAGAAATGCTCTCACAAAAAGTTATCAATTTCAACATTATAGGTCATTTTCAAAAGTCAACAAAAAGGGACTTTAAGTCAAAGGCCATAACTTGAGATTGGTAAATCAAAATGACATGGGACCAAAGGCATTGGTTAGAGGACTCAAAGACCTTTCCAGAATGTCCAAGAACATGAGAAAAGCTTAAAAATTGAGCAAGTTATGCCTTGTGGAAGTTGGGAAATTTTTGGATATTTTGAAAAGTCAACATTGATTCAAATGACCTAAAATTGTTAATGGGCCCATTTTTCTTCCACAATTCATCATCCATAGCATGTGCACGACCACTTGGCCCAAAGGGAAGTATTTCTTCATTATTTATTTATTTATTTGAATTTTTATTTATATTAATTCATTTAAATCAAATTAAATACATGGAAAATACTTAACCTAAAGTTTTAAATCTTTTGTGCATGTTTTATACTCAATAATTCGTGCCTAGCCAAATAAGGAAAGAATCAATGCAATTTGATATGATTGAGAGCAAAAACACATGGAAAAAGATTGAAAAAATAAAGCTTGGAAATCAAATCTCAAAATCATGAATACAAGAGATTCTGATCAAATTTGTTAACCTAATTGATTCATTACATAAGCCAAAACAAAAACCTAATGCAAGGGACCATTAAGCTGCGCTAGAAATTGATCATCAAACTTGAAATTTTTTGCAAGAAACTCAAATCTGAAAACTCACTTCCAGGGCGATTCAAGACATAATTTTTGTTTCATTAGCTTGCTGAAGGTCCATTGAACGTGTCCCAATCAAAAACATTCATCAAAGCTTAAGGAATTGGTAACATGAACCGCCCCTGCACAGAAAAAAATCCATGATCGTGCATCCTCATTCATGCGTTCATTGCAAGTTTTAATTGTTGATTTACATTCCTCATGCTATTCTGAAGCTAACCCATGCGTTTAATTGTGTTTTTATGCCTTGTATACGATTTCGCCATTGTCAATTTTTAGGGTTTACAGGACTTGGAAATAGGGCTTTTGAAACAAAGAAAAATTGGCCTTCAAGACCCATACCATTAGAATCAGCACGTTCAGACGATTACAAAGCTATGCTCGCGCTCAATTTATGAGCGTCCTAGGCCTATTCGCTATTTTCTGGAAAGTGGCCTAGGAGAACGCTAAAAAACCGTTGCCATGCTTTTATTATATTTTTCAGGAAAACACAACGAAGAAGACAACCTCGTGGCGTGCATTGGTTGGCTCTTTTGAATTTGCGCGCTTTAATCCACTAACGCATTGGCTTTGTTTGATATTGTTTGTTTATTACATTATATACAAAGCGCAACAACTGGTTCGGTGGCAAGGCACATACGCTGGCAACATCCATGACCTGGGTTCGAGCCCCAGGTCTTCAATATCCCAATATTATTTTTCAATAAAAGTTCATATGCAGGTTCCATGCTGAGGTACACCATGCACCTCCAAATCAGGCCTTGCCACGTCCATCTTGAGATCAATCCAAAGGCTGAGAGTTAGAGAATAGCGTGGACTTGAGTCAACATGCCAGCACACGTCCAACAAAGGTCAACAAGGCCATGCTAAATGGGCCAGGTCTCTTGGACTATACCTCCCATTTGGGGTCTGAACCCCCTAGGTTTGTCAATTTATTTTCTTTCTTTTATTTCTTATTATGTATATTTTCTTAATTATTGCTTTATTTAATTAATTAATTATTTCCATAAAAAACCTAAAACACATAAAAAATCAGAAAAGAGAAAAAAATATAATAAATATTTTGTTTTAATATTTTTGTAATTAAATTGTATATAATTAAGCTTAGTTAAAATTAGGTTTCAAATTTAATTCTTTTGATAAAAACATAAAAAACATAGAATTAGGTTTAATTAACAATTCTTCATCCTTTTTTATTTTTCTTTCATAAATATTTAATATTATTTATTTTATTTTTATAATTAAAATTGTAAATTAATTAGGGTTAATTTTAGGTTAAAAACTTCAATATTTTTTAATAAATTAAAAGCCACTAGAATTAGGGTTTGCATCTTATTTTAATTTTAATTAATTCTCTTTTTCATATTAAAACATAAAATATTAAAAATACCAAAAAAAATAATTCCTTTTCTTTTATTTATTTATTAATGCCATGTAATTTTAATTTCGCAAAAAGGGTCCAACGCCCTCGTTTCGTTTAATTCTCATTAATTCGCGTATTTATTTTATTTCATTATAATACTTATGTATCTCTCCCGAAGCCATGTATTTAACTTTCTCGCACTTTTAACTCTTATTTTTCTTTTAATTCTTTATTTTTCTGTCAAATCGGGTCCTGGTTAATTTTGGCGATGTGGACCCGCGCCATTTGTAATAGCTTAGAATTTATTTTTCTCGCAACTTTTTAACTGTTAATAAATGCATGAAAGAATGTATGGACAAAAATAAAAACAAACGTAGAACACCAATGACATGACAAGATAAATGCAAATGAAAACGACACACAAATCGCACACACCACCCCTAGGGTACGCCTCACTGTTGCCTTGCCTTCGAAAGGTGATCGTCGAGTAGAGGATGTCTTAGTAAGTCCTCATGATCCGGGAACCTGGCATGAGGGTAGCTTCTAAGGTGTCTTCCCATTGCTCTGGTGATCACCATGTCCCGAACCTCGAATTGACCCGAACACCTCCAACGATGGTGCTACCTACCTCTCAATGGTGGGATGGCACTACTTTAAAGGACATTTACACAGACGAATTCCTTATGGTAGGTAGACGACTCTAGATACTTTCTCTAAATTTCAAAACAAATTCAAAAATACTTTTCACACCGACACCTTTTCAAAAAGCTTTCGAAAGCAATTTTTCAAACACTCTTGAGGACCGATACAAGAGTCGAACTGGAATTTTCAAAGAAACTTTTTAAAACCCACAGTTGAAAAGCAAACAAACCATTTTTGAAAACACAAGTGAGCAAGTATCTAAGAGCCCATGGATAACCATGGATAGAAAGGGTGCTAACACCTTCCCTTTCTATAATCTACCTCCCGAACCGAGAGCAATCTCTATAAGGAATTTTTCTGTGCTTTTGTCCTTTCCATTTGGAGAAAATAAAAGACGGTGGCGACTCTTGCTTCCGCGACATTTCGCGATCCAGCGTTAAACAGTCAGTTCCAGATCCACCGATCACACATGGGATCAATAAGGAGCTCTGGATGTTCTTTTACAGTTTTACTTCCCTTTTCAGTATTTCCCTTTTATGTAACGCCTAAGGGCAACCTGTTGAACAATTTAAAATTCAAAGTTGAATCTAATGAAGTGTGTTCCTTTTTGTTTACAAAGTTGATTCCCGATTGTCTTTGAAAACATAAATCATACGCATTCCATTCATCATGTGCATAGCAGGTTTTCTTCTTTTTAGGTTGCTTACTGTTCTTCGCTGTTTATTTCAGCATCATGAACCCTGACTCATCATCAACCGAGATGTCTATCAAGGCCCTTCAGGCGCAGAACGCGCAATTTCAGGAACTGATCATGGGCTTGGCTCAGGGCCAAGAAGAGCTGAAGGCTTTGCTCCTGAAGAAGGAGAAGAAGAAGAAGAGAACTGTTCTTTTCAACTCGGGCCGAAGGTTTGGCAATACTCTGCAGAATGAAGAGGCTGGTTCTTCTATAGGCAAGAGCAGTCCCCAAGGGGGAAAAGGTCCTAGTCCAGTAGTCTCTGACAACGAGACTGACTTTAATGAGGAACAGTATCCTCCTGCTGAAGACCGGTATAAGCAGTTGGAGGACAGACTGAATGCAATGGAGATCCCACAAGTGCCTGGGCTGGATTTCGGAGATTTGGGCTTATCTACTGGTGTGATTATTCCTCACAAGTTTAAGGCACCATCTTTCACCAAGTATGACGGGGCGTCTTGTCCCAAGCTACACCTCAGGTCTTATATGCGGAAGATTCAACCGTACTCAGTGGATAAGAACTTGTGGATCCACTTCTTCCAGGAGAGTCTTTCAGGGACTCATCTCGAATGGTTCTATCAGCTGGATGGGACCAAAGTTCGTAACTGGGAGGAGTTGGCTACTGCTTTTTACAAGCAGTATCAATATAATGCCGACCTTGCCCCTACACGTACCCAACTCCAGGGTATGTCGCTAGGGTCAAGCGAAGGTTTTAAAGAGTATGCACAGAAGTGGAGGGATCTGGCTGGCAGGGTGCAGCCTCCGTTAACTGACCGGGAGTTGGTAGACATGTTCTTGGGGACCCTATCTGGGCCATTTTTCAACCATCTTATCGGTAACTCATCTGCAGGGTTTACTGATCTTATTCTGACTGGAGAGAGAATAGAGGCTGGAATGAAGTCCGGAAAAATTCAGAAGGGTGCATCTGCAAGCTCTGAGAAGAAACCCTTTAAGAAAGAGGCCAGTGCTGTATATGGGTCTAGAAGACATGATAAACCTGAGCGCCGCCAATCTGTCAACGCGGTAATGATTGCTAAACCTGCTGCCGCTCCTCGGCAAACCAATCCGGAAAGGGGTGAAAGACCCAGAAGAGAGTTTACCCGTCTAAGTATGACCCTGTCGCAAATCTTGCCGCAGTTTCTATCCACCAATTTGGTGACTGTTAGAGAGGCCTCGAAGGTTGTAAATACGGCTTCTCCCAAGTACAATCCAAATGCCCGCTGTGCTTATCACTCCGATAGCCCGGGGCATTCCACTGATGACTGCTGGGCCTTAAGGAATAAAGTGCAGGATCTTATTGACACCAAGGAGGTACAGTTTGAGGCACCTGAAAAGCCCAATGTGGTGACTGCTCCCATGCCTAACCATGGAGTAAATGCTATCAGGGAGGATGATGAAGTGGATGAAGCTGAGTTCGACAGCTGGATTTACCCGGCAACCGACAGTGAACCTAGCAATTGGATTGCAAAGGACAACCTACTTGTTTCTCTTGTTACTGAGTAATGAATTCTTTTGTTTTTGTTATCTGTAATAAACAATGATTTAAAACTCTATGGCCCGGTGTCTTACCCGGGGCACCGTGGCTTCATTTGTGAGGGCATATAAATTGTCATTTCATATATCATGAATAAAGATCTTGGACGTTTTCTCGCATTTCAAATTTTATGCTCCTTTTCTTTCTTTCCTTTCTTTATATATTGCAAAACAGTTGTATTTACACACACCCACTCATACAGGTTTCAATCCACTCTGGATCTCACTGGTAACGACTCTGCTACTGCCAGTTATGACTTCGAAAATCCGATCAACTTAGCTGAAGGCGAAGGTGAAGATGATTGCGAAGTGCCTGGAGAGCTTGCAAGACTGTTGCTCCAGGAAGAGAGGACAATTCAACCACATGAAGAGCCGGTGGAAACAATAAATCTGGGTACTGATACAGACAGAAAGGAGGTAAAGACTGGTGCCAACCTAGAGCTCAGCGTGAAGCAACAGTTGACTCAGATGCTACATGATTATGTGGAGATCTTCGCATGGTCCTACGAAGACATGCCCGGGTTGGATACTGACATTGTGGTACATCATTTGCCTACTAAGGAAGACTGCCCTCCGATTAAGCAAAACGTCCGCCGTATGCATCCAGAGATGTCTGAGAAGATCAAAGCCGAGGTTATGAAACAGTTTGATGCCGGGTTCCTTGCAGTGACTTCTTACCCTCAGTGGGTTGCTAATGTGGTGCTGGTACCTAAGAAAGATGGGAAAGTCAGAATGTGCGTTGACTACAGGGATCTGAACAGGGCCAGCCCTAAGAATGACTTCCCTCTACCTCACATTGATGTCCTTGTTGACAATACTGCTCAGCATAAAGTGTTCTCTTTCATGGATGGTTTTTCAGGGTATAATCAGATCAAGATGGCTCCAGAAGACATGGAAAAGACCACATTTGTTACTCAGTGGGGCACCTTCTGCTACAAGGTCATGCCTTTTGGACTGAAAAATGCTGGGGCAACCTACCAACGTGCCATGGTTGCTTTATTTCATGACATGATCCATCATGAGATAGAAGTGTATGTTGACGACATGATCGCAAGGTCCCAGACTGAGGAAGAACACCTAGATCATCTGCAGAAATTGTTTGACCGACTGAAGTTGTACAAGCTGAGGTTGAACCCGAACAAGTGCACCTTCGGGGTAAGATCTGGAAAATTGCTAGGCTTCGTCGTAAGTGACAAGGGTATTCAAGTGGACCCTGCCAAGGTTAAAGCTATTCAAGAGATTCCAGTTCCTAAGACAGAGAAAGAGGTCAGAGGCTTTTTAGGACGCCTGAATTACATTGCTCGATTCATCTCGCACCTAACCGCTACCTGTGAACCAATCTTCAAGCTGCTGAAGAAAGATCAGGTAGTACGTTGGAATGATGAATGTCAGGCTGCTTTTGACAGAATCAAGGAGTATCTCCAAGAACCACCCATCCTTATGCCACCGGTTGAGGGGAGACCTCTGATACTATACCTGACAGTACTTGACAACTCAATGGGGTGTGTGCTGGGGAAGCATGACGAGTCTGGCCGAAAAGAGCATGCCATTTATTACCTTAGCAAAAAGTTTACCGACTGTGAGACCCGATACTCACTGCTTGAGAAAACTTGCTGCGCTTTGGTATGGGCTGCTCGCCGGCTGAGACAGTATATGCTGACTCACACTACCTTGTTGATCTCAAAGATGGATCCTATAAAGTACATATTTGAAAAGCCTGCCCTGTCTGGGAGAATAGCAAGATGGCAAATGATCTTGACAGAATACGACATTCAATACACAACCCAAAAAGCCATCAAAGGAAGTGTATTGGCAAACCACTTGGCACATCAGGCAGTAGACGACTATCTGTCAAGGAACTTTGAATTTCCTGACGAGAGCATCATGATAGTGACTGATTGTGAAGTACCTGGACCGGATGAAGGACTTGAGGAAGGATCCCGATGGTCTATGCACTTTGACGGAGCCTCCAATGCTTTGGGTAACGGCATTGGCGCTGTGATCATATCTCCTCAAGGCACTCATACTCCACTCACTGCCCGGCTATGTTTCAACTGCACCAACAACATGCGGAGTATGAGGCATGCATCATGGGTCTCCAAGCTGCGATCGACTTAAGGATCAAGTTTCTGAGTGTCTTCGGAGATTCCGCTCTCGTGATCAATCAGATCAAAGGGGAGTGGGATACGAAACATCCGAATCTTATTCCTTACAGAGAATGTGTGTTGACCTTGATCCCCCACTTCACGGAGATAACTTTTAAACATTTCCCAAGAGAGGAGAATCAGCTGGCGGACGCGTTAGCTACGATGTCTTCTATGTTCAAAGTCAAATGGGACAATGAGGCTCCCCGGATCATTATCTGGAAACTAGACGAACCGGCATACTGTTGTGATCTCGAGACTGAATTGGTGACTGAGAAACCTTGGTACCATGAGGTAAAAGATACTTGGAAGCTCAGGAATACCCTGAAGGTGCGTCTGTCAACGATAAGAAGTTTCTGAGAAGGTTCGCAGCGAAGTTCTTCCTTAGCAATGGCATCCTGTACAAGCGAAACCATGATTCGACCTTACTGCGTTGTGTGGACAAGACATAAGCAGAAAGGATCATGGAAGAGCTACACGAAGGGACCTTCGGAATACATTCCAGTGGACACACTATGGCAAAGAAAATCCTTCGGGCAGGGTATTTCTGGTCCACAATGGAAGCTGACTGCTACCAACATTCTCGGACATGCCATAAATGCCAGATATATGCAGATAAGGTGCACGTTCCTCCAGTTCCTCTAAATGTTCTGACTGCGCCTTGGCCGTTTGCAATGTGGGGCATAGATATGATCGGTGAGATTAAACCTACAGCGTCCAATGGGCATCGCTTCATCCTAGTGGTGATTGATTACTTCACGAAGTGGGTTGAAGCAGCTTCCTACGCTACGGTAACCAAGACTGTTATGGCACGGTTCATTCGGCATAACCTGATCTGTCGATACGGCATCCCGAAAAGAATCATTACAGACAACGGTACCAATCTCAATAACAAGATGATCACTGAGCTCTGCGATCAGTTCAAGATACAGCACCACAACTCTTCTCCTTACAGACCGAAGATGAATGGGGCTGTAGAAGCAGCAAATAAGAACATTAAGAAAATCGTGCAGAAGATGGCAGTGACTTATAAAGATTGGCACGATATGTTACCGTTCGCTCTACATGGGTACCGTACCTCAGCCAGGACGTCAACCGGGGCAACTCCCTTTTCCTTGGTCTACGGTATGGAGGCAGTCTTACCGATCGAAGTGCAGATACCCTCTCTCCGGATAACGAAGGATGCAGATCTGAACGAAGATGATTGGATCCAGACACGACTTGATCAGCTAAACTTAATTAACGAAAAGAGACTTGCTGCTATCTGTCATGGTCAGACGTACCAAAAACGAATGATCAGGGCATTTAACAAAAAGGTCAGACCACAAGAATATCAAGTTGGGGATCTGGTAATCAAGCGAATCATCCTTCCTCAGAGTGATCCAAGGGGCAAATGGACCCCTACATACGAAGGGCCATTTGTGGTTAAACATGTGTTCTCAGGAGGAGCCATGATTCTAACCAACATGGATGGTGACGACCTTCCTCACCCCGCCAATGCAGACATAGTAAAAAGATACTACGCATGAAAAAAAGACCCGCTAGGTTGACATACCTAGGCAAAAATTAGGGCTTCCCGGCGAACCAAAAGGGTTCGGGCAAAATGAAGGGATGAAATGAAAAGAATCTGTACACCCGGCAAGTCGAAAACCTGAAAAGGCGGCTTGGGCAAAAATGGGTATCCCGGTGGACTGAAAACCCGAAAGGGCGGTCCAGGCAAAAGTTAGGGATAAAGCGTAATACTATGTCTCATTGGATCACCTTGCATCCAGAATCCAGTATCTGCAACAAGTTCAGACGGCATTAATCAATCAGCTTCATCCTCGACTAGGTCATCAAGTGATGAGACGCTCGAAGATATAAAGGCGATAGCAGAGTTGAAACCCAGTGGGATCATTCATTTCACACAGCTGTTTTATTTTCCTTTGTATAAATTTGTATAAACTCTTTTGTTCGGCGGCGTTCTCTTACTAGGACGTCAGCCTCTTGTACATAAAACGCCTATTTACAGGCAAATTCAAAAATCAATATAAATACACTTTTCAGACAAATTGCCAATTGTTTTTTCCTTTTTCTGTTTTGTTTTGCGAAGAACTTCCAAGGTTCAATTTGTGATATATGCATTGACACTAATTGCTAACTCATAAATATTTGCATACGAAACAAAGGATCAATTACAGGTAACATTAGAAACAGGGGCAATAAAGAGTTGTCTAAGCAATCTAATTGTTCCGTCCACCAAGGTACTAAGGTAAGTTCAGCTGAAGAACATAACCAGTACATCTCAATTCCCCAGAGAGTGAGCCAGAAAGTCAGTACACTCTCCCCAAGCAAAGCTATGATATCAGCCTTAAGGGAGTTGGGTATCCTCCAGCAGATCTCAATATTCCCCAGCAATATACATGCGTTCTTAACAAGCATCCCCGACAGTCTTAGTCTAAAGATTGTTCCCCGGCGGTATATCAAACATTCAATGGAGTCACTTCCCCGATACAGTTCAAAACTTCCCCAGGAGAGTCCAATCAAGATTTCCCCAGGAAAGTTGGAATCCATCTCCCCAAGCAGTAAGCTTATCCCCAGTAGATTCTGGAAGCTTATCATCCGCAGAGCACGAACGCGTCCCCTGGCTTTATTCAAAGGTTATTTCCCTACCAAGATATAACTGGGTTATCCTCAGCCAAAAGCCATGAGAAGATCGTCCTCGGTAAAATCTTCTTATCCCCAGCGAAGTCTATTAACACTTCCAACACAACAATGGTATCCCCAGCGAAGTTACCATCAACATTTCAGCAAAGTACCTTTCTCCCTACAGAGTATTGTTCCCCAGCAAGATTCGTTAGAGTACTTTTCTCCCCGCAGAGTAATCCATTTGCCAAGTTTATTCCCCAACGAAGTTATCTTCTCCTACCGGTATTCTTGCAACTATCATCCCCAGCGGAAACAACAAAGCATGGTTCTTCAACATTAGCCCAGGAATGACTTCCCGGCACCCGTCAAGGATTTACTTTCCTAGACGACAAGCATACATTCATAAACATCGCATTTTCATACATTATAGCATGCATATACGCATCATATCTTACAAATCTCATTTATGTTGAGAACATCATTGCTTGATCCATATCATGCATTGCATATGACTGACCTTTACCTTCCAGGAAAGATCCAGTTAAGTTCTCAGTTATATTCAAGACCTTGACTGGTTCAGTTAAATCGACCCTAAGATTTTCCTGATGCTTATCCTGTCAAAGGCCTTCTCTGGTTCAGTCAGATCGACCCTAAGATCTCCCTGATTCTTATCCAATTGAAGATATTCCAAGACCTAGACCGGTTCAGTTAAATCGACCCTAAGATTTTCCTGATTCTTATCCAGTCAAAGGCCTTCTCTGGTTCAGTCAGATCGACCCTAAGATCTCCCTGATTCTTATCCAGTTGAAGATTCCAAGACCTAGACCGGTTCAGTTAAATCGACCCTAAGATTTTTCTGATTCTTATCCAGTCAAAGGCCTTCTCTGGTTCAGTCAGATCGACCCTAAGATCTCCCTGATTCTTATCCAGTTGAAGATTCCAAGACCTAGACCGGTTCAGTTAAATCGACCCTAAGATTTTTCTGTTTCTTATCCAGTCAAAGGCCTTCTCTGGTTCAGTCAGATCGACCCTAAGATCTCCCTGATTCTTATCCAGTTGAAGATTCCAAGACCTAGACCGGTTCAGTTAAATCGACCTTAAGATTTTTCTGTTTCTTATCCAGTCAAAGGCCTTCTCTGGTTCAGTCAGATCGCCCCTAAGATCTCCCTGTTTCTTATCCAGTTGAAGACATCCAAGATTCTCTCAGCGTTACTGTTGAGGTTGAAGTCGCCTATGATTCTCTCAGCATTACTGTTGAGGTTGAAGTCGCCCAAGATTCTCTCAGCGTTACTGTTGTACCCCAAAATTTGCCCTCCCTTTCTTCAGGAAACCATCTTGGATTTTCAAGGTCCCTCTGAAAAAAATCCAAGTACTGAGTTATCCTTTTGCCAAAGCAAGCCACTTACAAGAGCAAGATGATCTCACGAACTCCAAAAACAACGCTTTTATCTTGAGAAAAATCAAATTCTAAGTACTTAGAACGTTTCTCTAAAATGAGTGTTTAAGGAAAAAATCAGCGCTTCAGAACTTCTGGACCCATTCCAGATAGAAACAGTCAGAAGTTGCAAGCTTGGCTCAGCGTGGTCAGAAGTTGGCTTTTCAGCAGCTACATCAGTTCAATCAGAAGTTGTAAACGTGGTTCAGTATGTAAGCCTCAAACAGAACATGCCCCTTCAGCAGTTACACAAGCTCAGTCAGAATTTGCTAAAGGAATGCAAGAGAAGCAGGGAAGTATGAAGGCTCCTTCAGAACAGGTTAAAATCAGAAGATGAAAGATCAGAAGAGTGGGTGTTACACTTATACAAAATCTCTAAGCCCAGGAGGTCCAGAAGTAAATCCAAGGAACGTACCAGAAAACCAGGAGAATCTCCAGAGCTTACTAAGACAACAGGAAGCCAAGGCCAGAGCATGGTTTACGCTGCTGATTCAACGTTGGTTTCCATTACCAGAATATGGATACTGATAGGTCTTATCACCATTTAATGCCCATTAATGCTTCCAACCACTCCTGAACATTCACATGTGGCTTGGAAAACGCTTTTGTGCAGATTCGGGCATGGGTCTACGCGCCACCGCCCACTTCAGAGGTCACTTCTCCCCAATCTACGCCTGCTGCTGCAGCCTAGGATGAAAGCTATCTGTTATCACAACTTCCCAGGAATTTCTGTCAAAGAACAAATTCAAACTCTGTTGGCGCTTTAATGTTCAAGGCATCCACAAGAACTTTGCCTATAAATAGAGAGTCTTCACCACTGCAAAAGGCGTTCAAAAAAAGAAACAAAAATTGCTAAGTGAGAAACAGAACTCTTAGCAACATAGCGTTCTGAAACTCTGCCAAAATCTCCAGTTTTGTTTCATAACTTTGAGTTTCTCACATTCAAACTTCATCAAATATCCAGTTTTCTATGTGAACCAAAAACACCCTTCCCAAACTTCTGACCCTACATACGTATACGCCTTTACCAGCCCTTTCAAAGAAAATCTGTCCATAACACCACTAGAGCCAAAAGCTAACTTTCACCCACCAACTTTTCCAACAGTCAGGTAAGCACCTGCTGACCCTCATCACGCTGTTAAGCATCATCAGCTGTGCATACTCAAATAAACATAATGTAAACATCATGTTGTTGCTGTTTATGTTATGAGGATTTTCATACCTCAGAACGTTCTGAGCCAGTATAGGACTTGCCTGTGACTTTGGTGGTTCTGACCTGTGAAACATTTTTGTATTTGCTGGATCTGTTCCAAATATGTTTCCTGTTTTGTGGAGTAACAACAGAATTGCAGATGTTCTGATTAGTACAGGGAAAAGCCAAGTGCTGACTTTGACGTTAGCATATCTGAAGCCTGTTTTGCTGTCAATGATATCAGAACCTCTGAGAGTTATTGCCTTTTCAGCAGAATCAGAACTTCTGGTTTCTCCACTAACAAACTTCTGTCTTGCAGCGCAGGGGAATCAGAACTTCTGATTTCCCCACTAACAAGGTTCTGTTTTGCAGGTGCCAGAGTCAGAAGTTCTGACTCATACAGTTTAACCAAGAGGTTGATCATCTGGCAGCGGATCTGAGTCAGAACTTCTGATGACCTCCCAGCAGCGCGCGGGCTCCCTCTCTCTCTCTCTATATCTTGTTTTTTTTGCTATTTTCTTTTTTGTCTATTTTTCTCGTTGAACCCCCCATGTACAAATGTGTATCCCCCTCCCCTAATTGTTGTAATAGCGTAGGATTTTATATTTCCGCTTCTTATTACTAGTAATTAGGACATGTATGGCAAGATAAAATCAATGAAATAGAAAAACCTAATTCAAAGAAAAAACTCTTGTATGCAATAAAACACACTCGCACACTAACACCCCTAGGGTTACATCCACTTGTTGCCTTTCAAAATTAGGCCATATTGCATGTTAGGTCTCTTTGAGCAAAGCAATACAAATCAATTGATCATAGTCCCTTGATGACGCTTTCGAAAGTTGCCTAAAAATGATCAAGTCCCTTAAAGGAAAATTGCCCAAAGATACTTATCACTATTGCAATTATGGTCTAAACGATGACCCGCGCCCGTCCCTTTCACATCCTAATACAAGATTGTCCACCAAATTCAATGGTGGAACAAAATTGTTAAAAGAGTTAAAACATAACAAAAATCTTTGAGAACTTTAGGGTAGATCGCTCTTAAGTACTTGTCAACTTGCAAAACAAAAAAACACTTGCCTATTTTTCAAACCACACTTCACAAACACTTTCAAAACAAACTTTCAAAAAAACCTTGAAACATCTTTTCAAAAAGACAAACACCTTTTGTAAAACATTCGAGTAAAGAATTGTTACAAGGGTAGCCTATACAAGGCATCTTTTTAAAACCTTTTCAAAAACCACACATAAAGCACCATTTCAAACAATTGAAAACCAAAGGCAAGTTGATCTAAGCAAGTACCTAAGAGCCCATGGATAACCATGGATAGAAAGGGTGCTAATACCTTCCCTTTCTATAATCTACTCCCCGAACCCAAGAAAAATCTCAAAGGTTTTTGCTGTGCTTTTTAAATCTTTCCTTAGGATAAAATAAAAAGTCGGTGGCGACTCTTGCTCAACCGAAACATTTGCGAAAACAAACGCAAAACCATAGTCAGTTCTCCCACCGTATCACAGAACTGGCGACTCTGCTGGGGAAAAATTCGAAAGTGGAGTAACCTTAGGGTTTAGATCACCTTCTTGCATGACTAATTGTTTGATTTGATTGCTTTATATTTTTGGCTCTCTTGTTTGGGTTTGCAATCCTACACCCGGATTTTGGGAAACATTCATAGATAGCAATACGTTGTGGAAACTGTGCGGGGTATACCGACACGGTCGAAGCAATAGCTATATTAGTGCGACATATTTGTGAGTACCGGTAACCCTTGAGTTCAATCAAGGAGAGTACGGGGCCGCTGAGTGATGTCACTAAGCACTAATGACCTAGAACCTTACTTGACCATCTTGGCCTTTTATTAGGGGTAGTGAGATGACCGGCTTTGGTGCAGTCCGAAGTTGGTAGATACTCGATACTACACTCATTGAGGGTTGTTTTCTTGGAATATTTTGGTCGCTAGTTAAGTGGCTAAACCAAAACAATGAACACAGAAAACAATCCAATGATATTGAGCTCCTTAGAACCCGATTACTATTTATAGGACAGGTTTTTAAGCCAACTACACTCAAGAGGGTACTTACCTATGAAACCCCATGCAAGCCTGAAACTAGGGTTTGGTGTGATTTGCTTGTACATATGTTTTGTGCATACATCATAAACATCATAAAGCATCATATGCATTCACTAACCATTTCAAGGGTTTGGATCTTCATCTTTGTTCTTGTTTTGTAGGTCATGGAAATTCCTCGCAGAAAAACCATCCAAGTCAACCTTGTGAGAATCTCTCCTCAACTCAAGGAGCTCACCTCAAGAATTCCGGAAAACTCATCCTTCAGTGAAAGACATGGTAGACTGCTCAGCTTAGTCAACACCAACATTGAAGAAGACATGATGAAAGTGCTATTCCAGTTCTTTGACCCCCTTCACCACTGTTTTACTTTCCCTGATTACCAGTTGGTGCCCACTTTGGAGGAGTTTTCTCAACTCCTAAGAATTCCTATCCTTAATCAACTACCCTTCAACGGTACGGAAAAGGAACCAAAGCCGGAAGATGTTGCTCGAGCATTACATCTACAACCATCCGACATCAAGGGGCATTGGGAAACCAGAAGCGGCGTCAAAGGATTCTTAGCAAAATTCTTGTTTGAGAAGGCACAAGAATGTTGGAATTCATTGGACCTTCAAGCCTTTGAAGAAATTGTGGCACTCCTTATCTATGGGTTGGTCTTGTTCCCAAATTCTGACCAATTGATATATGTCAACGCCGTCAAAATCTTCTTGTCCAGAAATCCAATACCAACATTGCTTGGGGACATTCTTCACTCATTTTACACACGAACAATGAGAAAGAGGGGTGTTCTCATGTGTTGTACTCCTCTCCTTGCAAGGTGGTTCATTTCGCACCTTCCACAATCTGTCTTGAAGAATGACCAAGGTTCAAGGTGGTCCCAACGGTTGATGACTCTTACTCATTCTGATGTGCATTGGTGTTCTCGGTCCAGAGAAAATGTCATCATTGTCGATCGTTGCGGAGAATTTCCTAATGTTCCTTTACTTGGAATCAGGGGAGGTATCACCTACAACCCTTGCCTAGCTTTGAGGCAATTTGAATATGCACGGAGGGATGGCCCTCATGACATGTTGATTCTTGACCTAGTTTTTGACTTCAACAACGATGCGCAAGGACTTCGCCAAAGATTCATCAGAGCTTAGGGGAGGCCCAACAAGGTTGATAGCAAGACTCTGGGACACAAGAACTCCATCCCTCTTGAGCCCTATCTCAAGTGGGTACGAGCCCGAGCCCAAAGTCTAATGATGCCTTATCCTCATGTACTCCCAGTGATTAAAGAGCCCGTCAATGAAGGAGAGGTTCCCTACACCATCCTACATCCAGACATGCCTACATCGTGGGAGGAAATGCAGAAAAGTTGGATTCAGCTCAAGGAGGAACGGAACACTTTCGAAGCTAGCTTCTATGCTAGTGAGAAGAAGGTTCTAGAGCTTACCCGCCGACTCCATGAGCAAGAGGCCCTCAACACCTACATCGCACCAAAGAGGATGCGCAATGTCTTTTTGCCTTGAGAAGTTATTTTGTAATATTTGGCCCATGGGGCATTTATGTACTAACAAATTTCTTATTATTAATATGGCGTGCATTCTTCTTTGTCTGAAACAATTTTGAATGTCCTAAATCCTTGAATGCACTGCATACATAAGCATACCATTCATCATGTGCATAAGCAGGTCTCACTCCAGGTTTCCTTATCTGTCTGCTGTTTATTTCAGTAGGATGGATCTCGAGCAAACAGTCAACGACCTACATGCTCAGAATGCACAGTTCCAGCAACTCCTGATGACCTTGGCTAAGGGCCAGGAGGATATCAAAACTCAATTGGGGAACAAAGACCCAGTGAAGAAGAAGAAAAAGAGACTCGGGGTGGCTACTTTGGGGAGAAGATTTGACGGAGAAGCTCGGAGAGTGCTGGAATTTCCTCCTATCTCTGATGAAGGAACCAGCAAAGGAGGTGGAGTTGCGGTACCTTCCGAGTCTGATGCGGAAGAAGAAGAGGTCGAAGAGGATGAAGATTATTCTGATCAACAATATCCTCCAGCTGATGACAAATACAAAGGGCTAGAAGACATATTGGCCGCCATGGAATTACAAAGAGTACCGGGTTTGGATTTTGAAGACTTGGGTTTGGTCACCGGGATTGTGATCCCCCCCAAAATTCAAAGTGCCAGTGTTTGTGAGGTATGATGGGCTATCCTGTCCCAAAATGCATCTCAGGTCCTACGTGAGAAAGATCCAACCCTATACGGCAGATAAAAACCTTTGGATTCATTTCTTTCAAGACATCCTTTCTGGAGCTCAGTTGGAGTGGTTTTATCAGCTAGAGGGAACCAGCGTCCGAAATTGGGAAGATCTGGCCACCGCTTTTTACAAACAATATCAGTACAATTCTGACCTTGTCCCTACTCGTACCCAACTTCAGGGTATGTCATTGGGAACAGGCGAAGGATTCAAAGAATATGCACAAAAATGGAGGGATTTGGCTGGCAGGGTGCAGCCTCCTTTAACCGACCGCGAACTCGTTGATATGTTTCTAGGGACCCTATCTGGGCCATTTTTCAATCATCTAATTGGTAACTCTTCCGCGGGGTTTACCGATTTGATCTTAACAGGCGAAAGAATAGAAGCTGGCATCAAGTCAGGAAAGATTCAGAAGGGTGTTGCTGCAAGTGTTGAGAAGAAGCCTTTTAAGAAGGAGACGACTGTGGTATATTCTCAGAGAAGAGCAGGGAAGACGGAGCGTCGGCCAACTGTGGGGGCCGTAATGATTCAAAACACTCCAAGTGAGCAGCCTCGCTATAACCAGTCCAGACCAAATCAACAACGAGTGGAACAGCCACAACGGCAGTTCACCCGTATTAATATGACTCCAGCGCAAGTGCTTCCCCATCTACTGAAGTTGAATCTCGCCACCATCAAGGAGGCACCAAAGAATGTGAATACGTCCTCTCCGCATTATCATGCTAATGCTAAATGCGCCTACCATTCAGACAGTGTTGGACACGACACCAATGATTGTTGGGCACTCAAGCATAAGATCCAAGACCTGATAGAGGCGAAGGAGGTGGAGTTCGACGCTCTGGAGAAGCCTAATGTGATATCTGCACCCATGCCGAAGCACGGCCGAAATGTCAATGCCATTGAAGAAGATTTGTATGTTGCTGATATCAGCGATCTGACTACTCCACTGCTAACCATTAAGTTGAACCTGTTGAGGGCCGGGATCTTCCCGGGATGTAAGGAAGACTGCTATTGTTGTTACTCTCTGCCGTTTGATTGTCCGTTACTAAAGAAAGGCATCCAAGGCCTTATGGATAGTCGACAAATTTTGTTTGAAAAAGTTTCTGCTGTTCCAGTTCATATTGAAGATGTCTCAATCATAACCATTCACGCCAATCTTTCCAAGGTCGTCAAAAAGCCTGTTAAGATTACACCAGCTACGAAATCTGTTCCTTTGAAGATAACAATGCCAGGGCCTGTCCCCTATGTTTCTGAGAAGTCCATACCATGGAACTATGGCGGTGACGTTTACTACCATGGTATCAAACAAATCGAAATAACTGAAGAAGGTTCGGATGATGAAGAAGCCAACATTAGTAACATTGCGGGCACGAGCAAAATCACCAGGAGCGGGAGAATATTTTCTCCAGAGATTGCCCCTCCAAGAGCAATCTTTGGGCCCTCATCAGCTGACCAAGTCATCCCTGCACCAATAAAACTTTTTGCTAGAACTCCTTTGGTTGAAGACGTTGTTGTTCCTAGTACTGTCCCTCCTACCACTGCTGATAAAGGTAAGGGAATCCAAGATGAGCTCGTCAGGACGAGGGCTCAACCCTTGGTCATCCCGGAGACCTCCAAGAAGGAAATGGATGAGATTTTGAGGATAATCAAAAGGAGTGATTACGATATGGTAGAACAGCTGGGGCAAACCCCCTCAAAGATCTCCATGCTGGCACTGCTGCTTTGCTCAGAAGCGCACGTTAAGGCCCTGATAAAATTCCTAAAGGCAGCCCATGTGCCCCAGGAGACCTCTGTAGATCAATTTCAAAATTGCGTGGCTAGCCTGACTGCGGACAATGGATTAGGTTTCTCTGATGCCGACTTAACTCCTAAAGGTAGAAACCACAATGATGCTTTGCACATTTCAGTCGAGTGTCGAGGAACCACTCTCGCACATGTCTTGGTCGATACTGGTTCGTCGCTGAATGTATTGCCTAAGAAGGCCTTGGACCGACTAGATTGTGAAGGGTTGGAATTGAAGCCAAGTGATATTGTTGTCAGAGCTTTCGATGGTTCGAAGAGAATGGTCCATGGGGAGGTTGAAATTCCCATCAAGATAGGAACTGAGATGTTTAAATCCACTTTCTATGTGATGGACATCCGTCTGTCATATTCTTGCTTGTTGGGTAGGCCTTGGATACACCATGCTGGGGCAGTCACCTCCTCCTTGCGCCAGATGTTGAAGTATCCTGTCAAGGGAAAAATCATTATTGTCCATGGCGAAGAAGAGTACATGATTAGCCACTTAAATTCTTTCCGGTATGTGGAGGTTGAAGGAGAGTTCATTGAGACACCGTTTCAACATTTCGAAGAAGTCCTTCCTGAAATAGCAGTAGCAAAGTTGGCGGCTGAGACACCGAGGCAGATGACCAGGATGGCATCTCTGGAGGACGCAAGGGCCGCAATAAAAGAAGGGAAGAATTCAGCATGGGGGCAGTTACCTGACATTCCGCATAAGACAGACAAATTTGGATTAGGGTTCACAGCCGCTGGCCAGAAAGCTATGCGCCGTGCGAAGATCGAAAGGGCGCCAGTCAAAATTTCTCCCTACGGAATCAACGCTTTGGAGGATGAAGACAAAGAGAGTAACATCGAAGGGTGGATCTATCCAACTGTCAAAGGGGGGTTGAGCAACTGGGAGGCAAAAGACTTTGTCCCCATCACTTTTATTCATCAGTAATTTATCTGTTAAACATTTCCTATTTGGTCTGTAATATTTACTTTCAAACAATCCGTGCACTATCTTTTCACCTCATGCCTTGCCCGGGGCATGTAGGTCCATTTGTAAGAGTTTTGATTATTTTTCATATCCATATGCCATGTTTAATGATTCATTGGACGTTTTTCATTTGATAAACTGCTTGTGTTCATTTTCTTTCCTTTTGCATTTTTAAGGATGGCTATCCCTTACACACACCCACACTCACCAATGCAGGTACCCATCCACTCCGGATTCCATGGGTGACTATTCTGCTGTATCTTTCAATAACTCTGAAGATCTGGTCAATCAAGCCGAGTATGAAGATGACGAAGGTTGTGAAGTACCAGGAGAACTAGCCAGACTTCTACAACAAGAGGAAAGAGCCATCTTACCTCACGAAGAGTCATTGGAAACTGTCAATTTGGGAACCGAGGAAGACCGGAAGGAGGTGCAAGTGGGTGCCAATCTGGAATCCAGAGTCAAGGAGCGCCTGGTACAGTTATTGAATGAGTATGTTGAAATCTTCGCTTGGTCTTATGAAGACATGCCGGGTTTAGACACAGACATCGTGGTTCACCGTCTCCCTACAAGAGAGGATTGTCCACCGATCAAGCAAAAAGTCTGCCGAATGAGGCCTGACATGTCTGAAAAGATCAAGGCAGAAGTAATGAAGCAATTTGACGCTGGCTTTCTGGCTGTTACGTCCTATCCTCAATGGGTCGCTAACATCGTGCCAGTACCTAAGAAAGATGGCAAAGTCAGGATGTGTGTGGACTACCGAGATTTGAATAGGGCCAGCCCCAAGGATGATTTTCCGCTACCACACATCGACATTTTGATCGACAATACAGCTCAGCATAAAGTGTTTTCCTTCATGGATGGATTCTCGGGCTACAATCAAATCAAAATGGCCCCCGAGGACATGGAAAAAACAACTTTTGTCACACAATGGGGCACTTTCTGTTACAAGGTGATGTCGTTCGGGCTGAAGAACGCGGGGGAAACTTATCAACGCGCCATGGTAGCTTTATTTCATGATATGATACATCATGAGATTGAAGTTTACGTAGAAGATATGATATCTCGGTCACAAACAGAGGAAGAGCACCTTGAACATCTAGAAAAGCTGTTTTCCAGGTTGAAAGAATACAAACTCAGACTGAATCCAAGCAAGTGCACTTTTGGAATTAGGTCTGGTAAACTTCTGGGATTCATTGTAAGCGACAAAGGCATTAAAGTCGATCCAGCAAAAGTAAAAGCAATACAAGAGATGCCTATTCCCCGTACCGAAAAGGAGGTTAGAGGATTCTTGGGGCGCTTGAATTATATTGCCAGATTCATCTCTCATCTGACTTCTACCTGCGAGCCCATTTTCAAACTCTTGAAGAAAGATCAAGTAGTCAAATGGAACGACGATTGCCAGGCTGCTTTTGATAAAATCAAGGAGTATCTGCTAGAACCTCCTATTCTGATGCCACCCGTCGAAGGAAGACCATTGATCATGTATTTGACCGTATTGGATAACTCAATGGGGTGTGTTTTGGGCCAGCATGACGAGTCTGGTCGAAAAGAGCATGCCATTTATTACCTTAGCAAAAAGTTTACCGACTGTGAGACTCGCTACTCACTGCTCGAGAAAACTTGCTGCGCTTTGGTATGGGCTGCTCGCCGACTAAGACAGTATATGTTGACTCATACTACCTTGTTGATTTCCAAAATGGACCCTATCAAGTATATTTTCAAAAAGCCCGCTTTATCTGGAAGGATAGCTAGATGGCAAATGATCCTAACAGAGTATGACATCCGGTACACCACCCAAAAAGCTATCAAGGGGAGTGTACTAGCTGACCATCTGGCTCATCAGGCTATCGAAGATTATCAACCCATGAGATTTGACTTCCCAGACGAAGACATCATGAATTTGGACAACATTGAAGGTAACGAACCGTATGACGGACCCGAAAAGGGATCCCGATGGACCCTGTACTTCGATGGTGCTTCAAATGCACTTGGAAACGGTATCGGCGCGGTACTCATTTCTCCGGAAGGTTGTCACACACCTTTTACGGCCCGACTTTGCTTTAGCTGCACAAACAACATGGCTGAATACGAAGCTTGCATCTTTGGTCTCAAGGCTGCTATAGACTTGGGGATCAAATCTTTGATCGTATTTGGGGACTCGGCTTTGGTTATCAGTCAAATCAAAGGAGAGTGGGATACCAAGCATCCTAATCTTATCCCATACAAAGAACATGTCTTGACATTGTTGCCTCATTTCAAGCAAATTACCTTCGAGCATTTCCCGCGAGAAGAGAATCAACTAGCAGATGCTCTAGCCACAATGTCCTCCATGTTTAAACTCAACTGGGATAATGAGGCTCCCCAAATCACCATCGAGCGAAGGGATGAACCTGCGCATTGTCACGAGATTAATACCGAAGAAGTAGTGGAACAACCCTGGTTCCATGAAATCAAAAGGTATCTCGGGACCAGAGATTATCCTGAAGGAGCTTCCGTAAATGACAAGAAGTTCTTAAGGAAATTCGCTGCTAAGTTCTTCCTGAGCAATGGCATCCTTTACAAACGAAGCCATGATTGTGTGTTACTCCGATGTGTAGACAAAGCTGAAGCAGAGTTGATCATGACTGATATACACAGCGGCACATTTGGCACTCACCTGAGCGGGCATACAATGGCTAAGAAGATCCTAAGGGCAGGCTATTACTGGTCTACCATGGAAGCTGACTGCCATCAACATTCCCGTACTTGCCACAAATGCCAAGTTTATACTGATAAAGTTCATATCCCTCCGGTTCCCCTCAACGTTCTGACTGCTCCGTGGCCCTTTGCAATGTGGGGCATTGATATGATTGGAGAGATCAAGCCCACGGCTTCCAACGGACATCGCTTTATCCTGGTTGCCATTGACTATTTCACCAAATGGGTCGAATCAGCTTCCTTCTCCTCTGTTACTAAAAATGTGGTTGCCCGCTTCATCAAGCAAAATCTCATATGTCGGTATGGTGTTCCGGATAGGATCATCACAGACAACGGTACAAATCTTAACAATACTATGATCACCGCATTGTGCGAACAATTCAAGATTTATCATCACAATTCATCTCCCTATCGGCCGAAGATGAACGGTGCTGTTGAAGCCGCGAACAAAACCATTAAGAAGATCATTCAGAAAATGACGGTCACTTACAAAGACTGGCATGAGATGTTAGCGTTTGCTCTTCATGGATACCGTACGACGACACGTACTTCAACTGGGGCAACCCCATTGTCTTTGGTATATGGCATGGAAGCTGTTTTGCCTATGGAAGTCCAGATTCCTTCTCTAAGGATTATGAAGGATGCAGGTTTGAATGAAGATGATTGGATGCAAACCCGACTTGATCAACTCAATCTGATTGACGAAAAGCGACTCGCTGCTATATGCCATGGTCAGGCGTATCAAAAGCGAATGATCAAGGCCTTCAATAAGAAAGTCAGACGTCAAGTGTATCAAGTTGGAGATCTCGTAATCAAGCGGATTATCTTACCGCAAAGTGATCCCAGGGGCAAATGGACTCCTACATATGAAGGACCATTTGTGATCAAGAGCATATTTTCTAGTGGTGCAATGATTCTGACCACCATGGACGGCGACGATTTGCCGCACCCTGCGAACGCAGGCATAGTCAAAAGATACTACGCATAAAATAACCCGACAAGTCGAAAACCCGAAAGGGCGGCTTAGGCAAAAAATGGGCATCCCGGTGAACCGAAAACCCGAAAGGGCGGTTCAGGCAAAAATTAGGGATAAAAACGAAAAAATCTGTACACCCGGCAAGTCGAAAACCCGAAAGGGCGGCTTGGGGAAAAAGGGGTTTCCCGATGGATTGAAAACCCGAAAGGGCGATTCAGGCAAAAGTTAGGGAATTAAAGCGTATGACTATGTCTCATCGGATCACTTCAAAGACAATCTCTTCATCAACCAGTTCCAGGCTTCTGATCAATCCAGTCATCGGCAAACGAAGCATTGAATGGACAGATATTCAGAGTTGTGAAAGCTATAACGGAATGGAATCCCATGGAATTATTTCACATAGCCATCCTTTATTTTATAAAATCTTTCAATATTTATGACAAAATCTTCTTACTAGGATGATTGTCTCCTTTGTACAAATATACTCATAGAAAGTCAATACAAATACTTTTCCCAGAAATTTGTGTCTTTTCCTTTCACTTTTTCTCTTGCACTATCTGTTTTATTTTGAGAAACGTCCAATGTTTTGTTAAATAGGCATATGCATTTGAACATGATCATTTCCTTATGAATCAAGAAAGAGGATTACTGATAGGTTGAAGATACAGTTGGATATCCTGATACCCTTTCAAAGGAAGCCCCCAGGAGATTTAGAATCCATATCCCCAGCAAGGCTTGAAGCTTATCCCCAGCAGATTCTGGAGGCCTATCCCCTGCAGAGTACGGGCGTCTCACCCGAGTTGTATTCAAAATTGTTCCTCACAAGGGCTTATAACTGGGTTATCCTCAGCTTAGTGCCACGGAAGATCACACTCGCCAAATTTATCCCTATCCCCAGCGGAGTTCATCAAAGTTCCCCAGCATAACTTACCAATATAATCCCCAGCCAGAGAATCCTCCGGAATTCAATTCCCCTCAGAGTTTAAGTTTCAGTATCCCCAGCCGGGCTAAAACTTCAAATTGTCAATCCCCAGCAGAGCCAGACTAATGAACCTTCTCCCCACAGAGTTTTGGGAGGGCAAATTTTGAGTTCCCCAATGAAGTCGCCAGAAATGCTTCCCGCCAAACTGAAGATTCTCAGTCTTGCATCCCCAACATGAGTCTATTGGATCGAAGCTCCCCAGTAGAAGTCATCAGGAACTCTCTTCCCCGGCAACAACCAAGGAATTATTCTTCCCGGCAGCATTCAAGATACTTTTATCTTCAGCTATCTCGGATTCATCTATCCTTTGCAAGACAGCCCTCCAGCTTACATGCACGTCCATTTACATTCATATCATATAACATACATTGCATCATGCATCATGACATTGCATATAACTAACCCTTTACCTTTTCAGGTAAGATCAGTCGACAGACCAAAATCATTATCTCCCGAAATTCTTTCCAGGAATATTTCAGATCTGACTCAGACATGGCAACATTCTAACGCTTATCCCAGATTTATCCAGATGCAGTTCTACGCGAACTCATCATCAGGGAATCCTACACCGATTCTTCTTCCAAATTCAAGGCTTCTGAAAACAGTTTATGGATTCTTCCCAACAACGGATGCTAATCTACCAACTTGTTCAGATGCAACCTTTGAAAACAGTTTACGGACGCTTCCCAACAACGGATGCTGCTCTATTGCTTATTCAACCTCAAGACTTCTGAAAACAGTTTATGGATTCTTCCCAACAACGGATGTTAATCTATCGCTTGTTCAGATGCAACCTTTGAAAACAGTTTACGGACGCTTCCCAACAACGGATGCTGCTCTATTGCTTATTCAACCTCAAGACTTCTGAAAGCAGTTTATGGATTCTTCCCGACAACGGATGTTAATCTATCGCTTGTTCAGATGCAACCTTTGAAAACAGTTTACGGACGCTTCCCAACAACGGATGCTGCTCTATTGCTTATTCAACCTCAAGACTTCTGAAAACAGTTTATGGATTCTTCCCGACAACGGATGCTAATCTACCAACTTGTTCAGATGCAACCTTTGAAAACAGTTTACGGACGCTTCCCAACAACGGATGCTGCTCTATTGCTTATTCAACCTCAAGACTTCTGAAAACAGTTTATGGATTCTTCCCAACAACGGATGTTAATCTATCGCTTGTTCAGATGCAACTTTTGAAAACAGTTTACGGATTCTTCCCAACAACGGATGTCAATCTATTGCTTATTCAAGCCCCAGTTCATAGATGGTTCAAAACAGGGACACCTATCTGATTTTCATTCCAGATGGCATCTTTAAGCCCATCCCCGACAAGATTCTGTCACCCTTCCAGATGGCATCTTTAAGCCCATCTCCAAATGGCATCTTTAAGCCCATTTCCGCATCCATTGCTTTGACGAGTGTAAATTTAAGGGCACTCTAGTGTCCAATCTCCTTTTACCTTCGAGTCACGAAAGGCAAGATTGCCAATCTAACTCTTCAGGTTCAAGAAGATTGAACAGGGGCAACTGTTGTACCCCAAAATTTTCCCTCCCTTTCTTCAGGAAACCATCTTGGATTTTCAAGGTCCCTCTGAAAGAAATCCAAGTCCTGAGTTATCCTTTTGCCCAAGCAAGCCACTTACAAGAGCAAGATGATCTCACGAACTCCAAAAACAACGCTTTTATCTTGAGAAAAATCAAATTCTAAGTACTTAGAACGTTTCTCTAAAATGAGTGTTTAAGGAAAAAATCAGCGCTTCAGAACTTCTGGACCCATTCCAGATAGAAACGGTCAGAAGTTGCAAGCTTGGCTCAGCGTGGTCAGAAGTTGGCTTTTCAGCAGCTACATCAGTTCAATAAGAAGTTGTAAACGTGGTTCAGTATGTAAGCCTCAAACAGAACATGCCCCTTCAGCAGTTACACAAGCTCAGTCAGAATTTGCTAAAGGAATGCAAGAGAAGCAGGGAAGTCTGAAGGCTCCTTCAGAACAGGTTGAAATCAGAAGATGAAAGATCAGAAGAGTGGGTGTTACACTGATACAGAATCTCTAAGCCCAGGAGGTCCAGAAGTAAATCCAAGGAACGTACCAGAAAACCAGGAGAATCTCCAGAGCTTACTAAGACAACAGGAAGCCAAGGCCAGAGCATGGTTTACGCTGCTGATTCAACATTGGTTTCCATTACCAGAATATGGATGCTGATAGGTCTTATCACCATTTAATGCCCATTAATGCTTCCAACCACTCCTGAACATTCACATGTGGCTTGGAAAACGCTTTTGTGCAGATTCGAGCATGGGTCTACGCGCCACCGCCCACTCCAGAGGTCACTTCTCCCCAATCTACGCCTGCTGCTGCAGCCTAGGCTGAAAGCTATCTGTTATCACAACTTCCCAGGAATTTCTATCAAAGAACAAATTCAAACTCTGTTGGCGCTTTAATGTTCAAGGCATCCACAAGAACTTTGCCTATAAATAGAGAGTCTTCACCACTGCAAAAGGCGTTCAAAAAAAGAAACAGAAATTGCTAAGTGAGAAACAGAACTCTTAGCAACATAGCATTCTGAAACTCTGCCAAAATCTCCAGTTTTGTTTCATAACTTTGAGTTTCTCACATTCAAACTTCATCAAATATCTAGTTTTCTCTGTGAACCAAAAACACCCTTTCCAAACTTCTGACCCTACATACGTATACGCCTTTACCAGCCCTTTCAAAGAAAATCTGTCCATAACACCACCAGAGCCAAAAGCTAACTTTCACCCACCAACTTTTCCGACAGTCAGGTAAGCACCTGCCGACCCTCATCACGCTGTTAAGAATCATCAGCTGTGCATACTCAAATAAACATAATGTAAACATCATGTTGTTGCTGTTTATGTTCTGAGGATTTTCATACCTCAGAACATTCTGAGCCAGTATAGGACTTGCCTGTGACTTTGGTGGTTCTGACCTGTGAAACATTTTTGTATTTGCTGGATCTGTTCCAAATATGTTTCCTGTTTTGTGGAGTAATAACAGAATTACAGATGTTCTGATTAGTACAGGGAAAAGCCAAGTGATGAATTTGACGTTAGCATATCTGAAGCCTGTTTTGCTGTCAATGATATCAGAACCTCTGAGAGTTATTGCCTTTTCAGCAGAATCAGAACTTCTGGTTTCTCCACTAACAAACTTCTGTCTTGCAGCGCAGGGGAATCAGAACTTCTGATTTCCCCACTAACAAGGTTCTGTTTTGTAGGTGCCAGAGTCAGAAGTTCTGACTCATACAGTTTAACCAAGAGGTTGATCATCTGGAAACGGATCTGAGTCAGAACTTCTGATGACCTCCCAGCAGCGCGCGAGCTCCCTCTCTCTCTCTCTATATCTTGTTTTTTTTGCTATTTTCTTTTTTGTCTATTTTTCTCGTTGAACCCCCCATGTACAAATGTGTATCCCCCTCCCCTAATTGTTGTAATAGCGTAGGATTTTATATTTCCGCTTCTTATTACTAGTAATTAGGACATGTATGGCAAGATAAAATCAATGAAATAGAAAAACCTAATTCAAAGAAAAAACTCTTGTATGCAATAAAACACACTCGCACACTAACACCCCTAGGGTTACATCCACTTGTTGCCTTTCAAAATTAGGCCATATTGCATGTTAGGTCTCTTTGGGAAAAGCAATACAAATCAATTGATCATAGTCCCTCGATGACGCTTTCGAAAGTTGCCTAAAAAATGATCAAGTCCCTTAAAGGAAAATTGCCCAAAGATACTTAGCACTATTGCAATTATGGTCTAAACGATGACCCGCGCCCGTCCCTTTCACATCCTAATACAAGATTGTCCACCAAATTCAATGGTGGAACAAAATTGTTAAAAGAGTTAAAATATAACAAAAATCTTTGAGAACTTTAGGGTAGATCGCTCTTAAGTACTTGTCAACTTGCAAAACAAAAAAACACTTGCCTATTTTTCAAACCACACTTCACAAACACTTTCAAAACAAACTTTCAAAAAAACCTTGAAACATCTTTTCAAAAAGACAAACACCTTTTGTAAAACATTCGAGTAAAGAATTGTTACAAGGGTAGCCTATACAAGGCATCTTTTTAAAACCTTTTCAAAAACCACACATAAAGCACCATTTCAAACAATTGAAAACCAAAGGCAAGTTGATCTAAGCAAGTACCTAAGAGCCCATGGATAACCATGGATAGAAAGGGTGCTAATACCTTCCCTTTCTATAATCTACTCCCCGAACCCAAGAAAAATCTCAAAGGTTTTTGCTATGCTTTTTAAACCTTTCCTTAGGATAAAATAAAAAGTCGGTGGCGACTCTTGCTCAACCGAAACATTTGCGAAAACAAACGCAAAACCATAGTCAGTTCTCCCACCGTATCACAGTTACTGTTGAGGTTGAAGTCGCCCAAGATTCTCTCAGCGTTGCTGTTGAGGTAGTAATCGCCCCAGATTCTCTCAGCGTTCCTGTTGAGGTAGTAATCACCCCAGATTCTCTCCCCGTTACTGTGGAGGTAGTAATCGCCCCAGGTTCTCTCAGCGTTCCTGTTGAGGTAGTAATCGCCCAAGGTTCTCTCACCGTCCCGTTGAGGTAGTAACCATCCCTGGTTCATTCATCACCTTTTGAAGCTCCAGATTCAATTCCTATAACCAGTCAGGGCGCATCTATACAAAGAGTTTGAAGACCAGCTCCTGTAACAGGCCAGGTACTCATTTTGTTTTTCAGGTACGCAAGTTCTCGCTAAGGAATCTCTTACGCGATTGACACCCAGATGGCATCTATAAGCCCATCCACCTTCCATCATCTCTTAGCATGGCATCTATAAGCCCATTATCCTATCCACCAATCTCCAAATGGCATCTATAAGCCCATTCCCACCATCACACTACTATGTGAGTGCAAATTTCTGGGCACTCTAGTGTTCAATCATCTTCCACCTTCGGATTACGAAAGGCACGTCAGCCAATCTGCATCCTCAGGTCTAAGAAAATTGAACAGGGGCAACTGTTGTACCCCAAAATTTTCCCTCCCATATTCTTCAAAATTTGCAAAAAGCATGCTTCAAAATCTCCCAAGGGTTGCACAGTTCAAGGGCCTCCTAACAGTCAAAAACTAGGGTTTTGGGTCTGGCAAAGAAATTGAAGTTTTCAAAGGTCCAATAAAGTCCCACATGCCTATAAACATTGCCAAGTATCCTCATGTCAAGTATCAAGACTTACAACACAAAATTGCACAGTCAAAAACCCTAATTGCTCAACAGTCAACTGCAAGGGTAAAATGGTCATTTGACAGTCAAAAGTTCAAATTTTTGGTCAACATCTTATTTTGAAGACACAAACATCATTTGATCAATTCTTGATCATGATTTTCAAGGCATGGCTCAAAAAGTCTCAAGATGCAAAAGTTTCCATATTTGGACAGTTGAAAAAGTCAACTGTAACTTGACCAGGGCATAACTTCCACATGGTTTATCAGAAAAATTCCATCCAAAGCTCATTTTGAAGATAAAGACATTTCCTAAAACTCCTCTTCACACTTAAAGTCCAAGAAATGCTCTCACAAAAAGTTATCAATTTCAACATTATAGGTCATTTTCAAAAGTCAACAAAAAGGGACTTTAAGTCAAAGACCATAACTTGATATTGGTAAATCAAAATGACATGGGACCAAATGAATTGGTTAGAGGACTTCAAGACCTTTCCAAAATGTCCAAGAACATTATCAAAGCTTAAAAATTGAGCAAGATATGCCTTGTGGAAGTTGGGAAATTTTTGGGTATTTTGAAAAGTCAACTTTACTTCAAATGCCTCAAATTTGCTAATGGGCCACATTTTCTTCCAAGATTCATCATCCAAAGGCTATGCACGACCATTTGGCCCAAAGGGGATTTATTTCATCATTTTTTATTATTTATTTGAATTTTTAATCACCATTAATTCATTTAATAAAATAAAATATGAAAAAAATACTAAACAAATGTATTTGAATCTTTTGTTGCAGCACATGCTCTCATTGGTTACTCAAGATTCGTGCACATCAAAAAAGGAAGGATTTGGCCATGATTGGTATCAAAACACATGAAAAAAGATTGAAAAAAGATGCCATTAAAATCAAATATTTCTTTTATCAATGCAAAGGGTTTTTGGACTTGATTCTTACCCTAATCCATTCCCATACATAAACAGATGCAAACCCTAAAGCTCACGACCTTGAAGCTGCGCCTCATATCAAGAACCAAGTTTGCATTTTTTGTTAAAATTTTCAAAACTGAAAACTGCATTCTAGCACAATTCAAAGAAAAGTATTGATTCCAATAGCTTGCCAAGGCCTCAAGGAACGTTTCTGGATCAAAACCACTGCTTCTAACGCAAGGAATTGGTAGAACGAACCCGTCCTGTTCATAACTTTTCTCATATTCATGTCTCATGATTCATGCATTATTTTCAATTTCTAATGCTTGATTGGTATTAAGTTAATCATTCTAAAGCTAACCATGCCATTTAATTGAATTTTCATGCTTTATACATGAATCTACCATGAAAGCTTGCTAGGTTTTCAAGGCTGTGAAATTGGGGTTTCCTTATTCTGGAAAAATTGAGACATGAGACTTATGCCATCAGAACCAGGAGCTTCACACGAACTCAATCCATATGTCGCGCTCAATTTATGAGCAACCAGGGCCTATTCGCTATTTTCATGCTTACCACTTAGTGGGGGTTTAAAACCCCCGCTATCCTTTTTCTTTTTTCCAGGTCAAAACGAACGAGTGGAGAAGATGATGATTTGTCTCAACGTGATAGGGCTGTTCAAACTTCAGCGCGTTTTTTTTTTATTGATAACATTAGCGTTTTGTTTTTTTATAATAATTGCATTCCATTAATATTACAAAGAAAGCGCTTGGCACAGTTGGTTGATGCGTTGTCCAATAGGTACTGGGACCTGGGTTCGATTCCCAGGTCCCCTCACTTTCTTAATATATTTTGTTTCAACGTGATTCCATGCAGTTTCAAGCCCAGGGGTTCATCATACGTCAACCATCCAAGCTTGCCACATGGCCACTGAGATCAATCCAATGGCCATGATCTGAAGAATACCATGTGCATAGGTCAATGGAGCCACACGCACGCTGAAAAGTCAACCAAAGGCCTTAAATCATTGGGCCTGATTGCTACCATAATACCTCCAAATTGGGGTCAACACCTCCCAAGTGTTTGTATTTCTTTTCTTTCTTCTATTTTCTATTATTTGTTTTAATTTAATTATTTCCTTTTAATTCATAAATTAATATTTTCATAACATAAAAATACCTAAAAAATTCAGAAACTATAAAATAAAAAATATGTTTTTATGTTTAATTCATTAACATTTTTGTAAATAAATTGTATTAATTGATTTAGTCTTAATTCTAGGTTTAAATTTTAATATTTTTTGTAATAAAATAAAAAATGTAGAATTAGGGTTTTATACTTTTTTTCCTTTTTCTTTTTTCACCCTATTTAATTATTAATTATTATTTTGTAAATAAATTTGCCATGTAAATAATTAATTAAAATTAGGCCAAACTAAAAATATTTCTTAATAAATAAAAAAATAGTTAGAACTAGGGTTAATTAACTTTTATTTTTAATTCCAATTTAATTTTCTTACTAAAAATCCATAAATACAAAAAACTCAAAAAAAATAACTTCTCTTTTCTCATTGAATTTAATTAATTTATTAATTGTAATTTAATTTCTTTAAAAAGGGTCCAACGCCCTCGCTTCCGATTATCAGTTTGTTTCGCGCATTTATTTCTTTTCTTATAAAATTCATGTAATTCTCCCAAAGCTATGTAATAGATTAATTAGGATATTTAATTTTTCGCGCTTTATTTTATTCAAATCGGGTCTTGGATTAATTTTGGCGATGTAGACCCGCGACTTTGTAATAGCGTAGGACTTTTAATTCTCGCATCTTTTTAAACTGTTAATTAATTTGCATGAAAGAATGAATGCTCAAAATAAAAGCAACGCGTAGATCACCCATGTATGAACAAGATAAACATAAATGAACATGACACACAAATCACACACCACCCCTAGGGTACGCCTCACTGTTGCCTTGCCCCTCGAAAGGTGATCATCGAGTAGAGGACGTTTTAGTAAGTCCTCATGTCCATGAACATGGCATGATGGTAGCTTCTAAGGTGTCTTCCTATTGCTCTGGTGATCACCATGTCCCGAACCCTCGAATTGATCCGAACACCTCCAACGGTGGTGCTACCTATCTCTTAATGGTGGGATGGCACTACCTTAAGGACATTTACACATACGAATTCCTTAGGGTAGGTAGACGACTCTAGATACTTGCTCTAATTTCAAAACAAAAATAAAAAACTCTTTTCACACCGACACCTTTTCAAAAAAGCTTTCGAAAGCAACTTTTCAAACACTCTTGAGGACTGATACAAGAGTCGAACTGAAATTTTCAAAGAAACTTTTTAAACCCACAGTTGAAAAGCAAACAAACCATTTTGAAAACACAAATGAGCAAGTATCTAAGAGCCCATGGATAACCATGGGTAGAAAGGGTGCTAACACCTTCCCTTTCTATAAATCTACCTCCCGAACCGAGAGCAATCTCTATAAGGAATTTTGCTGTGCTTTTGTCCTGTCCATGTTGGAGAAAATAAAAGACGGTGGCGACTCTTGCTTCTGCGACATTTCGCGAACCAGCGTTAAACAGTCAGTTCCAGATCCACCGATCACAAATACTATTTGGTTTATCCCTCATCGGATAACCAAGTTGTCGCTGTGCAAGAACATGGTTACAGTTAATTCCTCCCTTTGTACCAAGAAGAGGTACATTGGGGAAACTAGCACAACTGTCAATACTCTCTATATCCTGGTGTTGTACCCCAAAATTTTCCCTCCCATATTCTTCAAAGTTTGCCAAGTCAAAGCTTCAACATCTCCCCAAGGGTTGCACAGTTCAAGGGCCTCCTAACAGTCAAAGATTAGGGTTTTGGTTCTGACAAAGAAAATGAAGTTTCCAAGGGTCCAATCAAGTCCCATATTCCTACAAATATGGTCAAGCATCCTCATACAAAGTTTCAAAACCTACAGCACAAAATTGCACAGTCAAAAACCCTAATTGCACTACAGTCAACTGTAGGGGCAAAATGGTCATTTGACAGTCAAAAGTTCAAATTTTTGGTCAACATCTCATTTTGAAGCCACAAACATCATTTGATCAATGCTTGATCATGATTCTCAAAGCTGGGCTCAAAAATCATCAAGATGCAAAAGTTTCCTTATTTGGATAGTTGAAAAAGTCAACTGTAAATTGACCAGGGCATAACTTTCACATGGATTATCATAAAAATTGCATCCAAAGCTCATTTTTAAGAGAAAGACATTTCCTACAACTCCTCTTCACACTTCAAGTCCAAGAAATGCTCTCACAAAAAGTTATCAATTTCAACATTATAGGTCATTTTCAAAAGTCAACAAAAAGGGACTCTAAGTCAAAGGCGATAACTTGAGATTGGTAAATCAAAATGACATGGGACCAAAGGCATTGGTTAGAGGACTCAAATACCTTTCCAAAATGTCCAAGAACATGAGCAAATCTTAAAAATTGAGCAAGTTATGACTTGTGGAAGTTGGGAAATGTTTGGATATTTTGAAAAGTCAACATTGCTTCAAATGACCTAAAATTGCTAATGGGCCTCTTTTTCTTCCACAATTCATTATCCAAGGCATGTGCACGACCATTTGGCCCAAAGGGAAGTTTTTATCATTTTTATTTTATTTATTTGAATTTTTAAATGCTAGAAATTCATTTAATTAATTAAAATATATAAAAAATGCTAAACCTAGGTTTTTCAATCTTTTTATGCATGATATATACTCAATATTTCGTGCAAATCAGGTTAGGAAAGAATCAAAGGAGATTGGATATGATTGAGAGCAAGTGTGCATGAAAAGATTTGGAAAATAATGGCTTGAAAATCAAATATCCCTTTCATCAATTCATGGATTTGTTGATCAATTTCTTTGACCTAAATCATTCTCACATAAATACCAAACGCAACCCTAGTGATCATGGACTCTCAGCTGCCCAGAAAAGCCATATGCAAACTTGAAATTTTCAAGAAAAACTCCAATACTGAAAACACACTTGCAAGGCGATTCAAGGCCAGATATCTGTTCTATCACCTTCCTGGGACATCAAGGAAGGCTCCTGGATCAAGAACACCAACTCTAACGCCTTAAATCAGTGTACAGAAGTCAAATTTTTTCCATATAAATGCATATTCGTGTTTTGATTTTTAGGCGTTTTCATTGCATTTTTTCCATGGATTCATACTAATTGGACGATTCTGGAACTAACCATATGATTTAATTGAATTTTTATGCACTATATGAAGAATCACCATGAATGATTTTTAGGGTTCTTCGGGTTTCAATTTGGGAACTTTCACATACTGTAAAATTGAGACTCCTGAGTACCACCATTGAAACAAGCGTGCTTGGACGATCTAGACCCAACCCTCGCGCCTAATTTATGAGGCCATATGGCCTATTCGCTATTTTCTGGAATAGTGCCTTTTGAAACGGTTCAAAACCGTTGCCAATGTTTTTTGTGTTTCAGGAAATAAACAAGACCAGGAGGAAGATGATGATGTGTAGAGCGATGGTTGGTCCATTTAAAAATTCGCGCACAAAAGGCACTAACGCATTATTCTATTTTATAATATTTGTTTGTTATTTGATATACAGAAAGTGCGTTTGGTTCAATTGGTTGGACATGTTAGTGGTAACCCCTGGGACCTGGGTTCGAATCCCAGGTCCCCCATCCCTTTCATATTATTTTCATTAACATACTTGCGTGCAATCTCAATGCTAGGGTGTATCATACATCCTCAAGTCCAGCTTGCCACCTGGTCAACAATACCAATCCAAAGGCTATCGTTGGAAGAACGCCATGGACATGGGTCAAAGATACCACATGCTAGCGCCAGAGTCAATGAGGCCAAAGGCTTATTGGGCCCAAATTGCTAAAGTCTCACCTCCTAATTTGGGGACAGAACCCCCCTAGGTTTGCAAATTTCTCTTTATATTTTTTTCATTTTTATTTTGATCCAATTGTTATTTTTAATATGTTCTTTAATTTAAATATTTTCACAAAAAAACATAAAAAACAATAAAAAATCAGAAAAGAGACAAAAATTAATATTTTTATTTAATGTTATTTTTTTTTGTAAATAAAACCTTCCTTAATTAATTAGTTTTAATCTAGGTTTAATTTTAATATTTTCCTTAATCAATTTAAAATTTGGTAGAATTAGGGTTTGTAATAATTTTTATCCTTTTTTCTTTTTCTTCACTAATAATTAAATATTATTTATTTTTGTAATTAAATTACCATGTAATTAATTAGGTTAACTTAGGTTTGACTTTAATATTTTTTTAATAAACTAAAAAAACATTAGAATTAGGGTTAGTATTTTAATTTCAATTAATTTTTTTTTTACTTAAAATCATAAAAATACAAAAATACCAAAAATAACTCCCTTCCATTTTAATTTTAATTAATTTAATCATTTAATTTAATTCCATTAAAAAGGGTCCAACGCCCTCGTTTCAATTTAAAATTTCAATTCGCGTATTTATTTCTTTTTCGTATAATATTTATGTACCTCTCCGAAGGTCTTGTAAATTAAATCTTTCGCACTTTTACTTTAATTCTTTATTTTTCTGTCAAATCGGGTCCTGGAAATTTTGGCGATGTGGACCCGCGCCTTTTATAATAGTTTAGAACTTTACCTTTCTCGCACTTTTAACTATTAAATAAATGCATGCAAGAATGAATGTCTAAATAAAAATAACGCGTAGATCACCCATGACATGACAAGACAAAAATAAATGAAAACGACACACAAATCACACACCACCCCTAGGGTACGCCTCACTGTTGCCTTGCCTCGAAAGGTGATCGTCGAGTAGAGGATGTCTTAGTAAGTCCTCATGATCCGGGAACCTGGCATGAGGGTTGCTTCTAAGGTGTCTTCCCATTGCTCTGGTGATCACCATGTCCCGAACCTCGAATTGACCCGAACACCTCCAACGGTGGTGCTACCTACCTCTCAATGGTGGGATAGCACTACTTTAAAGGACATTTACACAGACGAATTCCTTAGGGTAGGTAGACGACTCGTGGATACTTGCTCTAATTCAAAACAAAACAAATCAAAAATACTTTTCACACCAACACATTTTCAAAAAGCTTTCGAAAGCATTTTTCAAACACTCTTGAGGACCGATACAAGAGTCGAACTGAAATTTTCAAAGAAACTTTTTAAAACCCACAGTTGAAAAGCAAACAAACCATTTTTGAAAACACAAGTGAGCAAGTATCTAAGAGCCCATGGATAACCATGGATAGAAAGGGTGCTAACACCTTCCCTTTCTATAATCTACCTCTCGAACCGAGAGCAATCTCTATAAGGAATTTTTCTGTGCTTTTGTCCTATCCATGTTGGAGAAAATAAAAGACGGTGGCGACTCTTGCTTCCGCGACATTTCGCGAACCAGCGTTAAACAGTCAGTTCCAGATCCACCGATCACAGAACTGGCGACTCTGCTGGGGACTTAACTTAAAGTGAGGTGTACCTTAGGGTTAGTTCATAACTGTGTTTTCAATTGCTTTCCTTGTTTGCTTTAAATTGTGGGACTGTCTTGGGAGTTCTATAGATCCTAACCCGAATCTGGGGATACCTTCTTAGAAAGTAGCAACAAGGCTGTGAGGGAACTGTGCGGGGTATACCGACATGGTTGAAACAGTCTGCTACGTTTATGTGGCACTTTGGTGTGTACCGGTAACCCTTGAGTTCAGTCAAGGAGAGTACGGGGCCTCCGTGTGGTGTCGTGAAGCATCAACAGACCTTAGGAACCTTAATTGAACTATCTTGGCCTCTTTAGGGTAGTGAGATAACTGACTTTGGTGCAGTCCGAGGTTGGTTGATACTCGATACTACACTCAATTGAGGGTTGCTTTCCTAGAATATTTCGGTCGCCAGTTCAGTGGTTAAATCGAAACGATGAACAATGAAAGCAATCCCGTGATATTGGGACCCTTAGAACCCGGTTACTTCTAATAGGACAGGTTGAACCCACCAACTTCAAGAGGGTACTACCCAGACCCCATGGTGGCCTTAAACCCTAAGGGCTTGTCTTGTGTGCCTTGTGTGCCTTACATGTTTGTCTTTGTAAATATCTGTGGTGTGTTTAATCATAGCATCATGACATCATCCAGCATCATATGCATTGACTAACCATTTCAGGGGTTCGAATCTTCATCTTTGTTCTTATTTTGTAGGACATGGAAACTGTTCGTAGAAAGACAATTCAAGTCAGTCTTGTAAGAATCCCTCCTCAGCTTAAGGAACTTATATCCAGGATTCCCGAGAGCTCTTCATTCAGTGAAAGACATGGAAGGCTCATCAGCTTGGTCAATACCAACATTGAGGAAGATATGATCAAGGTCCTGTTCAAATTTTTTGACCCTCTGCATCACTGTTTCACCTTCTTGGATTATCAGCTGGTACCTACATTGGAGGAGTTCTCCCGGCTCCTGAAGATCCCTATCCTTGATCAACTACCCTACAACGGTACAGAAAAGGAACCTAAGCTTGAAGAGATTGCTAAAGCCTTGCACCTATAGTCATCTGACCTCAAGGGACATTGGGAAGTTAGAAGTGGTATCAAAGGGTTCTTAGCCAGGTTTCTGTTTGAAAAGGCCCATGAATGTTGGAACTCCCTTGACTTACAAGCTTTTGAAGAAGTTGTGGCCCTCCTTGTCTATGGTTTGGTGTTGTTCCCTAACCCAGATCAGCTTATTGATATCAGTGCTGTCCAGATCTTTATGTCCAGGAATCCTATACCTACGTTGCTGGGGGACATCCTTCACTCATGTTACACTCGAACCATGAGAAAAAGAGGTGTCCTTATGTGTTGCACTCCTCTCCCGGGAAGGTGGTTTATTTCGCACCTTCCACAATCAGTTTTGAAGAACGAGCGGGGTTTGAGATGGTCACAACGGTTGATGACTCTTACACATGCAGATATACATTGGTGCCCTAGGTCTAGGGAGGATGTCACTATCATTGATCGTTGCGGGGAGTACCCTAATGTTCCTTTACTTGGAATCAGAGGAGGTATTACTTACAACCCATGCCTGGCTTGGAGACAGTTTGGTTATGCTCGGAGGGATGTTCCTCATGACATGTTAATTCCGGACATAGTTTTTGACTTCGATAACGATACTCAAGGACTTCGCCAGAGATTTATCAGAGCTTGGAGGATGCCAAGTAGGATAGACAGTAAGACACTGGGGCACAGGAACTCCATCCCGTTGGAACCTTATCTCAAGTGGGTACGCGCCCGCTCCCAGAAGTTAGTGATGCCTTATCCTCATATGCTCCCAGTAATCAAAGAACCAGTCTTGGAAGGGGAAGTGTCCTACACCATTCAGCACCCTGATATGCCCACATCCTGGGAAGAGATGCAGAAGAGTTGGATCCAGCTTAAGGAAGAACGAAATTCTCTTGAGACCAGTCTACATGCTAGTGAAAAGAAGGTCTTGGAGCTCACCCGCCTGTTGCATGAGGAGAGGAATCTCAACACCTACATAGCTCCAAAGAGGATGCGTAGTATATTTTGGGATTGATTTGCTTTTGTATTATTTTGCCCATGAGGCTTTGATGTACTGAACAATTATCTCCTTAATGATAACGTGTGTTCCTTTTTGTCTACAACAAATTTGAACTTTCGAACCCTTGAATGCATTGCATAAACACATATCATTCATCATGTGCATAGCAGGTTTTCCTCTTTTCAGGTTGCTTACAGTTCTTCGCTGTTTATTTCAGCATCATGAATCCTGACTCATCCTCAACTGAGATGTCCATCAAAGCTCTTCAGGCGCAGAATGCGCAATTTCAGGAATTAATCATGGGTTTGGCTCAGGGCCAAGAAGAGTTGAAGGCTCTGCTCCTGAAGAAGGAGAAGAAGAAGAAGAGAAGAACTGTTCTATTCAACTCGGGCCAAAGGTTTGGTAACACTCTGCAGAATGAAGAGGCTGGTTCTTCTATTGGCAAGGGTACTCCTCAAGCGGAAAAAGGTCCTAGTCCGGTAGTCTCTGACAACGAGACTGATTTTGATGAAGAGCAGTATCCTCCTGCAGAAGACAGATACAAGCAGTTGGAAGACAGGTTGAATTCTATGGAGATACAGCAGGTACCTGGGCTGGATTTTGGAGATTTGGGTTTGTCTACTGGTGTGTTCATTCCTCGTAAGTTCAAAGCACCATCTTTCACTAAGTACGACGGGGCGTCTTATCCCAAGCTGCATCTCAGGTCCTATGTTCGGAAGATTCAACCGTACTCCGTGGATAAGAATTTGTGGATCCACTTCTTCCAGGAGAGTCTTTCAGGGACTCATCTCGAATGGTTCTATCAGCTGGATGGGACCAAGATTCGTAACTGGGAGGAGTTGGCTACTGCTTTCTATAAGCAGTATCAATATAATGCCGACCTTGCCCCTACACGTACCCAACTCCAGGGTATGTCGTTAGGTTCAAGCGAAGGTTTCAAAGAGTACGCTCAGAAGTGGAGGGATCTGGCTGGCAGGGTGCAGCCTCCGTTGACTGATCGGGAGTTGGTAGACATGTTCTTGGGGACCCTATCTGGGCCATTTTTCAACCATCTTATCGGTAACTCATCTGCAGGGTTTACTGATCTTATTCTGACTGGAGAGAGAATTGAGGCTGGGTTGAAGTCTGGAAAGATTCCGAAGGGTGCATCGTATAGTTCAGAGAAGAAACCCTTCAAGAAGGAGGCTAGTGCTGTATACGGCTCCAGGAGACAAGAGAAATCGGAGCGCCGCCAATCTGTCAGTGCGGTGATGATTGCTAAGCCTGCTGCCGCTCCTCGGCCAACCAATCCTCAAAGGGCTGAAAGACCCCGGAGAGAGTTCACCCGTTTGAGCATGACCCTATCCCAAATCTTGCCACAGTTGCTATCCACCAACCTAGTGACTGTCAGAGAGGCCCCTAAAGCTGTGAACACTGCCTCCCCCAAGTACAACCCAAATGCTCGTTGTGCTTACCATTCTGATAGCCCGGGGAATTCCACTAATGACTGTTGGGCATTAAGGAGTAAGGTGCAAGACCTTATTGATGCGAAGGAGATACAGTTTGAAGCGCCTGAGAGGCCGAATGTGGTTACTGCTCCTATGCCTCAGCATGGGGTAAATGCTGTTGATGAAGAGGTGTACGCTGTTTCTGTGGATGATCTAGCCACTCCCTTAATGACTGTCAAGAAGAACCTACTGCGGGCCGGTTTATTTCCGGGTTGCAGTGAGGGTTGCCTGTTCTGTGTTGTTTCCCTATCTGGTTGTCCCTTGCTGAAGTTAGGCATCCAGAGCCTGATGGACAATAAGGAGATTCTGTTCAAAAAGTCTGCTGTTCAGTTGGTTCCGGTAGAAGAAGTTTCTGTGGTTACCATCTTTAATAATCCAATCAAGGCTCTCCCGAAGAAGCCTGTCCAAATCATGACTGTCGCACCTGTTGTTATCACTGTTTCGGGGCCTCTTCCCTATGTATCTGATAAAGCTGTCCCCTGGCATTATGGGGCAGACGTATATGTGAATGGAATTAAACAAGAGTTCAACACTGGTGCCAGTATCTGCGATATCACTGGCCCAACCAAGGTTACCCGCAGTGGCAGGCTCTTCTCGCCTGACATTGCACCACCCGCTACTCGAAGACCCCTCCTCATAACACCTACAAGTGTACCTGTTCCTGTTACTGACCAAGTTGTTTCCCCTGCTGCCGAGTCATCCAATGCTCGGGGCAAGGGAATTGAAGATGAGCCTGCCCAGATGGAGGCACCGATACCTATAAATGCTGAGGCCTCCCAACAAGAAATGGAGGAGATTCTAAAGATAATAAAAAAGAGTGACTTTAATGTTGTGGAACAGCTGGGGCATACGCCCTCCAAGATCTCAATGCTCTCCTTACTCCTGTGTTCAGAGGCCCATGCTAAGGCCTTGATCTCATTTCTCAAGACGGCCCATGTGCCACAGGAGACATCTGCAGTCCAGTTCACTGATTGCATAGCGAATCTGACAGCAGACAATGGCTTGGGTTTCTTAGATGCTGACCTGACTGCGAAGGGAAGAGACCACAATGATGCCCTGCATGTCTCTATCGAATGCAGGGGCACTACTCTGGCACACGTATTGGTGGATACTGGTTCTTCCTTGAATGTGCTACCCAAGAAGGCTTTAGACCGTTTAGATTGTGAAGGCCTGGAACTGAAACCCAGCAATATCATCGTCAGAGCCTTTGACGGTTCCAAGAGGATGGTTCATGGAGAGGTTGACATTCCTATTCGTGTGGGCTCTCAGGTGTTTGATTCTACTTTTTATGTGATGGATATCCGTCCATCTTATTCTTGTCTATTGGGTCGACCTTGGATCCATAAAGCTGGGGCAGTGACCTCTACCCTGCACCAGAAGCTGAAATACCCCGTCAGAGGGAAGATTGTCACTGTGCAGGGAGAGGAGGAGTATATGGTGAGCCATTTGAATTCTTTCAGATACATTGAGATGGACGGGGAGTTTATTGAAACCCCCTTTCAGCATTTCGAGGAGGTGCTTCCAATTTCAGCAGCAGCAGAAACAGCGGTCGAAGAGGATGTTCCCTTGAGGATGGCTTCCCTGAAGGATGCCCGGGCTGTGGTTCAAAAAGGTGAATGTGCTAACTGGGGCAGGCTTCCCGACTTTACACAGAAAACTGACAAATTTGGGCTGGGTTTTACTGCAGAGGGTCAGAAAGCTATGCGAAAGGCGAAGACCAGAAGACCTCCTGTGCTCATTACAAATCCAGGAGTGAATGCTGTTGGGGAGGACAATGAAGTGGATGAAGCAGAATTCAATAGCTGGATCTACCCGACAACTGAAGGCGGATTGACCAATTGGATTGCCAAAGACCATACTCCTGTTACTTTTGTTACGCAGTAATAAACTTCTTTGTTTTCGTCATTTGTAATAAACAATAATTTAAACTCTATGGCCCGGTGTCTTACCCGAGGCACCGTGGTTTCGTTTGTGAGGGCATATAAATTGTCATTTCATATATCATAAATGAAAATCTTGGACGTTTTCTCGCATTGCAAATCTTATGCTCCTTTTCTGTCTTTTCTTCCTTTATACATATTTCAGAACAGCTGTATTTACACACACACTCACTCCTACAGGTTTCAATCCACTCTGGATCTCACTGGTAACGACTCTGCTACTGCCAATTATGACTTCGAAAATCCGATCAACTTAGCCGAAGACGAAGGTGAAGATGATTGTGAAGTGCCTGGCGAGCTTGCAAGACTGTTGCTTCAGGAAGAGAGGGCAATTCAACCACATGAAGAGCCAGTGGAAACGATAAATCTGGGTACTAAGGCGAACAGAAAGGAGGTAAAGATTGGTGCCAACCTAGAGCTCAGCGTGAAGCAACGGTTGACTAAAATGCTACATGATTATGTGGAGATATTTGCCTGGTCCTACGAAGACATGCCCGGGTTGGATACCGACATTGTGGTCTATCACTTGCCTACTAAGGAAGACTGTCCTCCGGTTAAGAAAAAGGTCCGCCGTATGCGTCCAGAGATGTCTGAGAAAATCAAAGTCGAGGTTATGAAACAGTTTGATGCCGGGTTTCTTGCAGTGACTTCTTACCCTCAGTGGGTTGCTAATGTGGTGCCGGTACCTAAGAAGGACGGTAAGGTCAGAATGTGTGTCGACTACAGGGATCTGAACAGGGCCAGCCCCAAAGATGACTTCCCCCTACCTCACATTGATGTCCTTGTTGACAATACAGCTCAGCATAAGGTGTTCTCTTTCATGGATGGCTTTTCAGGTTACAATCAAATCAAGATGGCTCCTGAAGATATGGAAAAGACTACATTTGTTACTCAGTGGGGCACCTTCTGCTACAAGGTCACGCCTTTTGGACTGAAGAACGCTGGGGCAACCTACCAACGTGCCATGGTTGCTTTATTTCATGACATGATCCATCATGAGATAGAAGTGTATGTGGACGACATGATCGCAAGGTCCCAGACTGAGGAAGAGCACCTAGATCATCTGCAGAAATTGTTTGACCGATTGAAACTGTACAAGCTGAGATTGAACCCGAACAAATGCACTTTCGGGGTAAGATCTGGGAAGTTGCTAGGCTTCGTGGTAAGTGATAAGGGTATTCAAGTGGACCCTGCCAAGGTTAAAGCTATTCAAGAGATGCCAGTTCCTAAGACAGAGAAGGAAGTCAGAGGCTTTTTAGGACGCCTGAATTACATTGCTCGGTTCATCTCCCACCTAACTGCTACTTGTGAGCCAATCTTCAAGCTGCTGAAGAAAGATCAGGTAGTACGTTGGAATGATGAATGTCAGGCTGCTTTTGACAGAATCAAGGAGTACCTCCAAGAACCACCCATCCTTATGCCACCGGTTGAAGGGAGACCTCTGATACTATATCTGACAGTGCTTGACAACTCGATGGGGTGTGTGCTGGGGCAGCATGACGAGTCTGGCCGAAAAGAGCATGCCATTTATTACCTTAGCAAAAAGTTTACCGACTGTGAGACCCGATACTCACTGCTCGAGAAAACTTGCTGCGCTTTGGTATGGGCTGCTCGCCGGCTGAGACAGTATATGCTGACTCACACTACCTTGTTGATCTCAAAGATGGATCCTATAAAGTACATATTCGAAAAGCCTGCTCTGTCCAGGAGAATTGCAAGATGGAAAATGATCTTGACAGAATAAGACATTCAGTACACGACCCAGAAAGCCATCAAGGGAAGTGTATTGGCAGACCACTTGGCACATCAGGCCGTAGATGACTATCAGTCAATGAACTTCGAGTTTCCAGATGAAAGCATAATGATAGTAACTGATTGTGAAGTACCTGGATCGGATGAAGGACCTGAGGAAGGATCCCGATGGTCTATGCACTTTGACGGAGCCTCCAATGCTTTGGGAAACGGTATTGGCGCTGTAATCATATCACCGCAAGGCACTCATACTCCGCTCACTGCCCGACTATGCTTCAACTGTACCAACAACATGGCAGAGTATGAGGCGTGCATCATGGGTCTTCAAGCTGCGATCGACCTAAGGATCAAGTTTCTGAGTGTCTTCGGAGATTCCTCTCTCGTGATCAATCAGATCAAAGGAGAATGGGATACGAAACATCCGAACCTTATTCCTTACAGAGAATGTGTGTTGACCTTGATCCCCCACTTCACGAAGATAACCTTTGAACACTTTCCAAGAGAGGAGAATCAGCTGGCGGACGCGTTAGCTACAATGTCTTCTATGTTCAAGGTCAAATGGGATAATGAGGCTCCCCGGATCATCATCTGGAAACTGGATGAACCGGCATACTGTTGTGATCTCGAGACTGAGTTGGTGACTGAGAAACCTTGGTACCATGAGGTGAAGAGATATTTGGAAGCTCAGGAATACCCTGAAGGTGCCTCGGTCAATGATAAGAAGTTCCTGAGAAGGTTCGCGGCAAAGTTCTTCCTTAGCAACGGCATCTTGTACAAGCGAAACCATGATTCAACCTTACTGCGTTGTGTGGATAAGACTGAAGCAGAAAGGATCACAGAAGAGCTACATGAAGGGACCTTTGGTACACATTCCAGTGGACATACAATGGCAAAGAAGATCCTTTGGGCAGGGTATTATTGGTCCACAATGGAAGCTGACTGTTACCAACATTCCAGGACATGCCATAAGTGCCAGATTTATGCAGACAAGGTGCATGTTCCTCCAGTTCCTCTGAATGTTCTGACTGCGCCTTGGCCGTTTGCAATGTGGGGCATAGACATGATCGGTGAGATTAAACCTACGGCATCTAATGGACATCGCTTCATCCTAGTGGCGATTGATTATTTTACAAAGTGGGTCGAAGCAGCTTCCTACGCTACGGTAACCAAGACTGTGGTGGCACGGTTCATTCAGCATAATCTGATCTGTCGATACGGCGTCCCAGAAAGAATTATTACAGACAACGATACCAATCTGAATAATAAGATGATCACTGAGCTCTGCGAGCAGTTCAAAATACAGCACCATAATTCTTCTCCTTACAGACCGAAGATGAATGGGGCTGTAGAAGCAGCAAATAAAAACATTAAGAAAATCATGCAGAAGATGACAGTGACTTATAAAGATTGGCACGAGATGTTACCGTTCGCTCTACATGGGTACCGTACCTCAGCCAGGACGTCAACCAGGGCAACTCCTTTCTCTTTGGTTTACGGTATGGAGGCAGTCTTACCGATCGAAGTTCAAATACCCTCTCTCCAGATAATGAAGGATGCAAATCTGAACGAAGATGATTGGATCCAGACACGACTTGATCAACTAAACCTTATTGATGAAAAGAGGCTTGCTGCTATCTGTCATGGTCAGACGTATCAAAAACGGATGATCAGGGCATTTAACAAAAAGGTCAGACCACAGGAATATCAAGTTGGGGATCTGGTAATCAAGCGAATCATCCTTCCTCAGAGTGATCCAAGGGGCAAGTGGACCCCTACGTACGAAGGGCCATTTGTGGTTAAGCATGTGTTCTCAGGAGGAGCCATGATTCTAACCAACATGGACGGTGACGACCTTCCTCACCCCGCTAATGCAGACATAGTAAAAAGATACTACGCATGAAAAAAAGACCCGCTAGGCTGACATGCCTAGGCAAAAATTAGGGCTTCCCGGCGAACCAAAAGGGTTCGGGCAAAATGAAGGGATGAAATGAAAAAAATCTGTACACCCGGCAAGTCGAAAACCTGAAAAGGCGGCTTGGGCAATAATGGGTATCCCGGTGGACTGAAAACCCGAAAGGGCGGTCCAGGCAAAAGTTAGGGATAAAGCGTAATACTATGTCTCATTGGATCACGTTGCATCCAGAATCCGGTATCTACATCAAGTTCAGACGGCATCGATCAGTCAGCTTCACCTTCAACCAAGGTCATCAAGTGATGAGACGCTCGGAGATATAACGGCAATAGCAGAGTTGAAACCCAGTGGGATCATTCATTTCACACAGCTGTTTTATTTTCTTTTGTACAAAATTTGTATAAACTCTCTTGTTCGGCGGCGTTCTCTTACTAGGACGTCAGCCTCTTGTACATAAAACGCCTATTTACAGGCCAATCAAAAATCAATACAAATATATTTTTCAGTTAAAAGTGCCAATTGTTTTTCCTTTTCTGTTTTGTTTTGCGAAGAACGTCCAAGGTTCAATTTGTGATATATGCATTCTCAATAATTTGCTAACTCATGAATAAATTGCATACAAAACAAAGGATTAATTACAGGTAACATTAGAAACAGGGGCAATAAAGAGTTGTCTAAAGCAATCTAACTGTTCTATCCGTTAAAAGTACCAAGGTAGGTTCGGCTGAAGAACAACCAAGACACCTTAATTCCCCAGAGAGTGAATCCAGCAAGTCAGTACACTCTCCTCAAGCAAAGCTACTACCAAACTTAAGGAAGTTGGGTATCCTCCAGCAGATCTCAACATTCCCCAGCAGCATATATACGTACAGTCTTAACAAACATCCCCGGCAATCTTGGTATAAAGATTGTTCCCCGGCGGTATACCAGACATTCAGTGGAGTTACTTCCGATACAATTCAGAACTTCCCCAGGAGAGTCCAATCTAGCTCCCCAGAAAGTTGGAATCCATCTCCCCAAGCAGTAAGCTTATCCCCAGTAGATTCTAGAAGCTTATTCCTCGCAGAGCACGAACGCATCTCCCGGCTTTATTCAAAGAGTTATTTCCTTACCAGGATATAACTGGGTTATCCTCAGCCAAAAGGCCACGGAAAGAGCGTCCTCGACACAGTCTTCTTACCCCCAGCAAAGTCTATCAACATTTCCAACACAACAAGGGTATCCCCAACAAGTTATTATCAACACTCAACAAAGTACCTCGTCCCACAGAGCATTTCCCCCCCAGCAAGATTACTAGAGTACTTTTCTCCCCGCAGAGTAATCCATTCGCCAAGTTTATTCCCCAACGGAATCATCTTCTCCTACCGGTATTCTTGCAACTATCATCCCCGGCGGAAGCAAAATCTATCCTTCAACATTAGCCCAGGAGTTAACCTCCCGGCACCCGTCAAGGATTTAATTTCCGAGACAAAAAAATACATTCACGAGCAAAACATCTTCATACATTATAGCATGCATATACGCATCATGAACATACAATCTCACTTATTCAGAGAGCATCCCGCATGTCATACAACATGACATCGCATACAACTAACGCTTGTCTTTTCAGGACAAAAGTACAAAAATGATTACCATCAATGGTCGCAACTAAAGATCCGATTCCTGAATCTTGCCAGGGTGTATCTGTTGATGACCAATTACCAGATCCGATTCCTGTATCTTGCTAGGGTGTGTCTGAAGAATTCGAGGATCCGATGCCTGAATCCTGCCAGGGTGTATCCGTTGAAGACTAACATTACCAGATCTGATTCCTGTATCTTGCCAAGGTGTATCTGAAGAGTTCGAGGATCCGATGCCTGAATCTTGCCAGGGTGTATCCGTTGAAGACTAACATTACCAGATCCGATTCCTGATCTTGCCAGGGTGTGTCTGAAGAGTTCGAGGATCCGATGCCTGAATCCTGCCAGGGTGTATCCGTTGAAGACTAACATTACCATATCCGATTCATGTATCTTGCCAGGGTGTGTCTGAAGAGTTTGAGGATCTGATTCCTGTATCTTGCCAGGGTGTATCCGTTGAAGACTAACATTACCAGATCCGATTCCTGTATCTTGCCAGGGTGTGTCTGAAGAGTTCGAGGATCCGATGCCTGAATCTTGCCAGGGTGTATCCGTTGAAGACTAACATTACCAGATCCGATTCCTGTATCTTGCCAGGTTGTGTCTGAAGAGTTTGAGGATCCGATGCCTGAATCTTGCCAGGGTGTATCCGTTGAAGACTAACATTACCAGATCTGATTCCTGTATCTTGCCAGGGTGCATCTGTTGAAGACATTTCGCTCAACGATTGCTGTTGAAGTTGAAGTTATCCAATATTCTCTCAATATTTGCTATTGAGGTTGTAGTCGCCTATGGTTCTCTCCCCGATCCTGCGGAGGTGGTAATCCCAAGATTCGCTCAACGATTGCTGTTGAAGTTGAAGTTATCCAAGATTCTCTCAATGATTGTTATTGGGGTTGTAGTCGCATGTGGTTCTCTCCCCGATACTATGGAGGTAGTAACCATCCCTGGTTCATTCATCACCATTGAAGCTCCAGATTCGGCTCCTGTAACCAGTCAGGACACATCTATACCAAGTATCTGAAGACCAGCTCCGGTAACGGGTCAGGTAATCATTTTTCTTTTGCAGGTATGCAAGTTCTCGCTAAGGAAGCTCTTACGCGATCAACATCCAGATGGCATCTATAAGCCCATCCACCCTCCATCATCTCTTAGCATGGCATCTATAAGCCCATCACCCTATCCACGAATCTCCAAATGGCATCTGTAAGCCCATTCCACCATCACATTGCTACTATGTGAGCGCAAATTTCTGGGCACTCTAGTGTTCAATCATCTTCCACCTTCGGATTACGAAAGGCACGTCAACCAATCTGCATCCTCAGGTCTAAGAAGATTGAACAGGGGCAACTGTTGTACCCCAAAATTTGCCCTCCCATATTCTTCAAAGTTTGCCAAGTCAAAGCTTCAACATCTCCCCAAGGGTTGCACAGTTCAAGGGCCTCCTAACAGTCAAAGATTAGGGTTTTGGTTCTGACAAAGAAAATGAAGTTTCCAATGGTCCAATCAAGTCCCATATGCCTACAAATATGGTCAAGCATCCTCATACCAAGTTTCAAAACCTACAGCACAAAATTGCACAGTCAAAAACCCTAATTGCACTACAGTCAACTGTAGGGGCAAAATGGTCATTTGACAGTCAAAAGTTCAAATTTTTGGTCAACATCTCATTTTGTAGCCCCAAACATCATTTGATCAATGCTTGATCATGATTCTCAAAGCTGGGCTCATAAATCATCAAGATGCAAAAGTTTCCTTATTTGGATAGTTGAAAAAGTCAACTGTAAATTGACCAGGGCATAACATTCACATGGATTATCAGAAAAATTCCATCCAAAGCTCATTTTGAAGAGAAAGACATTTCCTACAACTCCTCTTCACACTTCAAGTCCAAGAAATGCTCTCACAAAAAGTTATCAATTTCAACATTATAGGTCATTTTCAAAAGTCAACAAAAAGGGACTCTAAGTCAAAGGCCATAACTTGAGATTGGTAAATAAAAATGACATGGGACCAAAGGCATTGGTTAGAGGACTCAAAGGCTTTTCCAAAATGTCCAAGAACATGAGCAAAGCTTACAAATTGAGCAAGTTATGACTTGTGGAAGTTGGGAAATTTTTGGATATTTTGAAAAGTCAACATTGCTTCAAATGACCTAAAATTGCTAATGGGCCTCTTTTTCTTCCACAATTCATTATCCAAGGCATGTGCACGACCATTTGGCCCAAAGGGAAGTTTTTATCATTTTTATTTTATTTATTTGAATTTTTAAATGCTAGAAATTCATTTAATTAATTAAAATATATAAAAAATGCTAAACCTAGGTTTTTCAATCTTTTTATGCATGATATATACTCAATATTTCGTGCAAATCAGGTTAGGAAAGAATCAAAGGAGATTGGATATGATTGAGAGCAAGTGTGCATGAAAAGATTTGGAAAATAATGGCTTGAAAATCAAATATCCCTTTCATCAATTCATGGATTTGTTGATCAATTTCTTTGACCTAAATCATTCTCACATAAATACCAAACGCAACCCTAGTGATCATGGACTCTCAGCTGCGCAGAAAAGCCATATGCAAACTTGAAATTTTCAAGAAAAACTCCAATACTGAAAACACACTTGCAAGGCGATTCAAGGCCAGATATTTGTTCTATCACCTTCCTGGGACATCAAGGAAGGCTCCTGGATCAAGAACACCAACTCTAACGCCTTAAATCAGTGTACAGAAGTCAAATTTTTTCCATATAAATGCATATTCGTGTTTTGATTTTTAGGCGTTTTCATTGCATTTTTTCCATGGATTCATACTAATTGGACGATTCTGGAACTAACCATATGATTTAATTGAATTTTTATGCACTATATGAAGAATCACCATGAATGATTTTTAGGGTTCTTCGGGTTTCAATTTGGGAACTTTCACATACTATAAAATTGAGACTCCTGAGTACCACCATTGAAACAAGCGTGCTTGGACGATCTAGACCCAACCCTCGCGCCTAATTTATGAGGCCATATGGCCTATTCGCTATTTTCTGGAATAGTGCCTTTTGAAACGGTTCAAAACCGTTGCCAATGTTTTTTGTGTTTCAGGAAATAAACAAGACCAGGAGGAAGATGATGATGTGTAGAGCGATGGTTGGTCCATTTAAAAATTCGCGCGCAAAAGGCACTAACGCATTATTCTATTTTATAATATTTGTTTGTTATTTGATATACAGAAAGTGCGTTTGGTTCAATTGGTTGGACATGTTAGTGGTAACCCCTGGGACCTGGGTTCGAATCCCAGGTCCCCCATCCTTTTCATATTATTTTCATTAACATACTTGCGTGCAATCTCAATGCTAGGGTGTATCATACATCCTCAAGTCCAGCTTGCCACCTGGTCAACAATACCAATCCAAAGGCTATCGTTGGAAGAACGCCATGGACATGGGTCAAAGATACCACATGCTAGCGCCAGAGTCAATGAGGCCAAAGGCTTATTGGGCCCAAATTGCTAAAGTCTCACCTCCTAATTTGGGGACAGAGCCCCCCTAGGTTTGCAAATTTCTCTTTATATTTTTTTCATTTTTATTTTGATCCAATTGTTATTTTTAATATGTTCTTTAATTTAAATATTTTCACAAAAAAACATAAAAAACAATAAAAAAATCAGAAAAGAGACAAAAATTAATATTTTTATTTAATGTTATTTTTTTTGTAAATAAAACCTTCCTTAATTAATTAGTTTTAATCTAGGTTTAATTTTAATATTTTCCTTAATCAATTTAAAATTTGGTAGAATTAGGGTTTGTAATAATTTTTATCCTTTTTTCTTTTTCTTCACTAATAATTAAATATTATTTATTTTTGTAATTAAATTACCATGTAATTAATTAGGTTAACTTAGGTTTGACTTTAATATTTTTTAATAAACTAAAAAAACATTAGAATTAGGGTTAGTATTTTAATTTCAATTAATCTTTTTTTTCATTAAAATCATAAAAATACAAAAATACCAAAAATAACTCCCTTCCATTTTAATTTTAATTAATTTAATCATTTAATTTAATTCCATTGAAAAGGGTCCAACGCCCTCGTTTCAATTTAAAATTTCAATTCGCGTATTTATTTCTTTTTCGTATAATATTTATGTATCTCTCCCAAGGCCTTGTAAATTAAATCTTTCGCACTTTTACTTTAATTCTTTATTTTTCTGTCAAATCGGGTCCTGGAAATTTTGGCGATGTGGACCTGCGCCTTTTGTAATAGTTTAGAACTTTACCTTTCTCGCACTTTTAACTATTAAATAAATGCATGCAAGAATGAATGTCTAAATAAAAATAACGCGTAGATCACCCATGACATGACAAGACAAAAATAAATGAAAACGACACACAAATCACACACCACCCCTAGGGTACGCCTCACTGTTGCCTTTCCTCGAAAGGTGATCGTCGAGTAGAGGATGTCTTAGTAAGTCCTCATGATCCGGGAACCTGGCATGAGGGTAGCTTCTAAGGTGTCTTCCCATTGCTCTGGTGATCACCATGTCCCGAACCTCGAATTGACCCGAACACCTCCAACGGTGGTGCTACCTACCTCTCAATGGTGGGATGGCACTACTTTAAAGGACATTTACACAGACGAATTCCTTAGGGTAGGTAGACGACTCGTGGATACTTGCTCTAATTCAAAACAAAACAAATCAAAAATACTTTTCACACCAACACATTTTCAAAAAGCTTTCGAAAGCATTTTTCAAACACTCTTGAGGACCGATACAAGAGTCGAACTGAAATTTTCAAAGAAACTTTTTAAAACCCACAGTTGAAAAGCAAACAAACCATTTTTGAAAACACAAGTGAGCAAGTATCTAAGAGCCCATGGATAACCATGGATAGAAAGGGTGCTAACACCTTCCCTTTCTATAATCTACCTCCCGAACCGAGAGCAATCTCTATAAGGAATTTTTCTGTGCTTTTGTCCTGTCCATGTTGGAGAAAATAAAAGACGGTGGCGACTCTTGCTTCCGCGACATTTCGCGAACCAGCGTTAAACAGTCAGTTCCAGATCCACCGATCACACCTGGTAAGCTCAATGATACCAATCAATATCCGAGTGAGTAAGTGCCATGATCTTAGGAGCCCAACGGGGTTCCTTCTTGACGTCTCAAAAAGCATCAGACTGAGGCATATGAGAGATAAACCACCGGTATAACAAAGGCATGCAACAGATAATCATTTCCCCTGATAAGAATTCCGAAGATGAATAGAGTAATAAGAATCACCCAACAGAGTAGGAACTGGGTTTTCAATCATGAAGATCCTGATAGCGTTAATGTCAATAAACCTATCCACATTAGGAAATAAGAATAACCTGTAAGCAAGTAGATCAAAAACGGCCTCAAAAGCGACTGTACTCTTCATTTTGGCAAAGTAACGAGCTTTCTCTAATAAGAACTGAGTTGGTAATCCTCTAATCCCTCCTTTAGTAGTCATATGGGCTTCCACCTCAGACTTTCCCAGGTGAATCAAAGTAGAAATCTCATGTGATTTTGGCTCACCCTCCAAACAAGTAAAAGGAACACGATCGATAACAGGTAAATCCAATAGATAAGAATACTCCTCCAGTGTAGGCATCAACTGATAGTCGGGAAAAGTAAAGCAATGATACATCGGATCATAGAATTGGACCAAGGTCGAGAGAATACCCTCCTTCATCTTCAGCTTCATGAGAGGAATAATGGATCCATACTTCTTCTGAAAGTCTGCAGAACACTCGATCTCGGGAATTAGACTGATAAACTCATCTATCTTGGGATCCTTGAAACTGTACTTCCCAGTCTTTCTCTTTCCATAATCCATGGTTAAAAAGTACCTGAGATATTCACAAATAGTCAACCTTTAAATCCCTTGAAATATGGTTTCTTCAAAAGATGCTTATGAGTGCATGGATGTATGATGCAACAATCACACACAAGATCACACATATAGGGTTCATAGGTTCAACGTCACGAGCATGAGGCCGAAGGTACTACCCATAAGGTGTTGGTCTAAAGTTATCACCTTCCGAACAAGGTTCTAGAGGTTCCCAGAGTCTACATCCTTCCTTCGAATATTACCAACTTCTCGATTAACTCGGTAATTAGTAATATTCTCAAGAAAGACTCGTCCGAGTGTAGTATCGTGTGACAACTATTTCCGAATTACTCCGTCATAGCTTCCTCACTACACCTAAAAGGCCAAGATGGGTTAGGTATTCTACGGTCCTCAGTTTCAACAGGCTCCCAGGTCGAAAGCAGTACGTCTTCCCAATTACTCGGTAAACGAAACTACAGTCAAAGGGTCCTCCACTGAGTGGGGGATCTCATGCCTCCTTTTTTGGGATTACTCCCTCAAAGTTAACATGACTATACTGCCCGTCCTATCTTAAAGTTTGCCCAAGTCCGGGTATAAGACTTATGAGTAATCACCAAGCACCCTGAAAACCAGGAAAATCCAGACAAAACATATATATAACATATAACACATAAACAACAATAGCACATATACATATATAAACAAAGATAGGCTTAACCCACTTAGGGATGGACCAGCAAGAGGTCAATATTTCCCCAGTGAATTCGCCATTTTTCTGTAGCGGTAGAAATGTTTAAGACTAAGCCATTGGATTGACTAGACTTTATACAAATCAAAATAAAAATCGCCACCGCGCTTTATTGTTTCCAAAGGAATGGGAAAAGAGCAAATAACCCAAAAAGAGGGGGAAAGATTCAAGGTAAGGGGGTTGGTTATGCAAAGGGAAGGTATTAGCACCCTAAACATCTACGATAGTCTGCAGGAGCCTCTTTGTAAAATCTGTATATTTTGGCTATAAAAACTGTTGTATATAAAATGGATGGTGGAGGTGAGAAAAGAAATATATTTTTTATGATTTTTGCACCCGCCGCGGTTGCGAACCTTTAGTGCCTACATACCACCTTTCATGCAATAGGGGATCAGGGTACACGTAGTTCCTCTTTCAAAAATTTAAAAAAACAAATGTGTTGGTTAATTTTATAAGATAAAACATCATCGTCATTGTCCGTCTGGAAAACACACCTACTACCCATAATCATGAGAAAGGAGAATTTGCATCATCTCAAAGTGGAGGATATGGATTGGATTTCAAAATCAACAATGCCTCACTCAACACCCAAGTGGAAAATATCTCTCTTCACTATATATTGTAGAAGTATAGTTGTTTGCATCACTACAAGGATTGACAAGAGTTTAATCTTTTAAGAAAAGTTTTAAAGGTACAAAGCCAAAGTGGCAAAATGGTTTGAAATGAGATTGATTGACTTTTAGTCTTCTCACAAAAAGATGTCAAGTTATTATTAAGTTGGTTGGAGTTTATTTATGAAAATGTTTTGAAAATACATGGACCTAAGTCCAAGTTTATTATGAAAATAGTTCAAGTTTCAAAACAAGAAGAGTTTTCAAAAGGACGGAGAAGATTTTGAAATTAAAGAAGATGGGAGGAGAAGAAGAGACTATCCTAAAGCATAAGGTAAGAGCTAGGGATAAGAACCATCTAACCAACACAAAGCCAATACTTGACATTATGAGCCAAGATATAATTCCCATTCTTTGGATTGAAACCAAGCAAGCAAAGATACTAGACCTCTTGAGAGAACCAAACTTCAAGTGTATTAAGTCTCCACAAAAATTAGGCAGAGTAACGGCTGTATACGGGTGAATTCCAGATTACAAACAGAGAATGTAATCACAAAAACCTTCACATAAAAACAAACAAGCAACCCAATGTCTTGAGGTAAACCTCAATAACTCCAGACAAAATAATCAGATAAGATCACAAGGTCTCCAAGATAGGCCAAGGTTTCTAATCCTAAGTCCAAGAAAAAGTCTCATGCTCCATAATGCGAAGGATAGTAACCAAATAGTTCAAGTACCATTAAAGATTTTTTAGGGTTTATGTTGATTATTAAGTATCTTAAGAAAGGAAAGTAAAAGCTCAAGTGAGCAAAGTAAAAATGGCAAGAAAATAAATGCTCAAATGAGCAAAGATGAAAATGGCATGAAATGTAAATGCTAAAGTAAATAGTACATAAAGTATAAAAAATAATAAAAGCATAAGGTAAAACAAGTCAATAATTAGTGGTTAGTTGGATGACCATCTTGAAACTTGCATTTGGAACTCATTAGAGGATTGGTAGAACCAAAGCCTCCACACAACAAGTTGCATTTGCTTTTTGTCAAGTATATCATCCATTTGGAATTCTCATATGTACCATTTAATGATCAACAATGTTTAAGTGATCCGCGTTGACCAAAGGTGTTGTAGATACATTAGAGGATTGGTAGAACCAAAGCCTCCACACAATGAATCTCAAGGTTATTGGATCAAAGGGATCAAATTAACATACTTGGGCTTGCAATCATAAGTTTGGGCCACGAATGATCATTTATTCGAATCGGGACAAAATTTAGCGCTATGTTAAGCAATCGTAAGTGGACTTATATAGAAGTCGCACCTATTTTGAGGTTGGTTGTTGTACCCCAAAATCTGCCCTCGTATTTTTCCACAAGAAATCACAGCTTCAGGCTTTTCCCGATTTTTCAGACTGGTTCAAGAATCGGTCAAACAGACTTTTCTCGTCAGTCAGACAAAATTAGGGTTTTCAGTGATTTTCATGGCTCTAGAACAATTCAAACAGTTTGCTTAGGGTTTGGTTGATTTTGGCTCAGCTTTGATCAAGCGAACGTTTCTTTGGCATTTGATCAGGAACTAGGGTTTTTGTGCGCGCAGAAAGAATTAAGTCTACAGTGCTTTTCACTCTGGAATATGGACTGAGGTTTCTGACTGGGAGTTTGCAGTGTTTTGATTGAATCATTAAGAGAAAAGACAGTTGGGCAGTTGTTATGATTGTCTGTGCATTGCTTTGGATTTTGAAGCACCAGGTTTATTAATTGATCAATGCTGAAACCACAATGTTTATTTAATTGTTTATTTATTCTAAGTTAAGATAATTGGAATTTATTTCCATTTATTATAATTTAAGAATTATAAATAATAAAATAAATAATTGAAAAGAAGAAAAGGAATTAACTGATAAAAAATAGATTTTCATTCATCTTTAATTTATTTGTTACAATTATTATTTAAATACAGTATTCATTTACGAAGTATTTACAATGATAATTTGACAGTAATTTAAATTTAAATAAAACTATACTAAATTCCTAAGTCTTCAATTCTTCATCTTCCATCCATTTCTCCAATGCTCCATTGAATTTTATCTGCAAAAACAAGAAACGAAAGAAAAGTCAGAAGCAGATAAATAAAAGGCAAACAGTTAATTTGGGCTCATCATTAAAAGCAAATGGCCGACATCAGTTCACCCTCTCTGCAAATCACGAGATTTCTCCCGGTTCACAGAGAGGGATGAAAAATGCTTGCAAAAGAATAAAGTATGAAAATGCACAAAAGTTAAATTGCACAAATTCAAAATTTGTCAAAGCTGCATAATTTCCAAAGTCTCAAACAGCATGAGCAAGTACAAAATCCAAAGGTAAACTGAACTAGAACTACAAAGTCCAAACTGAGTTCCAATGTCAAACTAAACAAAAAGCTGTCCAAAGGATGTCAAGTACAAAAGGCCATCAAAATGCTGTCAATATGCAGGAAAGCTGTCAAAAGAGATATGCAAATATGCAGAGAAAGATTAGAGTGCAAGCAACATCATTTCATCATTTCCCTAGGCCATTGCTTTTTCAGAATTAAAAGTACAAACATAAACATATAATATGCTTAAAACCGTACTAGAGAGAGAAGGAAGAAAGAAAAGAAGCACAGGCTTACTGGCTTTAGGCATGAAAAAATATATAACCAACTTATCAAGTTAGAAGAGGGGGGGGGGGGGGGGGGGGGGGGCAGCATAAGATATCAAAAAAAGATATCAAAAGAAATCACAAAAGATAACTCAGAAAAAGCCTTATCATGTTCAAACCAGTCCATCAAACCTGAAGCATAAAAAAACATAAAGCCCCCAAGCCTTCACTTGTCAAAAAGGACCCTGCATTCAACAAGCTCTAAACATACAGGTATGAACTGTCAAATAACCAATAAACATACAAGTCTGAACTGTCAAATAACCAAGGCCATAGCCTGTTTCACACTTAAACCCCTGACCTGTAATCAAACAATACAAATTGTCCAAGCCTGAAACCTGGTTCAAACTTAAAGCCAAAAACCTGTAAGCACAACAAACTAAAACCTGCAAACAGCAGGTCAAGCCTCAAGGCCATAAACCTTTAACCTGCCAAGTTTCAAAAACCAGAACAACAATCAACAAACAACCCTAAAACCTGTCAACCCCTGTCAAAAACAGAAAACCTGTGGCCTCAAAGCTCAAACCTGTAAGTTCACCAAAAACCATAGCCACAAGACTGGAGCCTAAGCATTCAAGGCAACAAAAGGCCTCAGAGAACTCTCATCATAGGCAAACATTAAAGGCAACATACAGAAGCATTCAGAAGCTTTCAAAAGGGCAACATACAGAAGCATTCAGAAGCAACACTAAGAGGCAACTCAAAGTCAAGCATTCAGGCCCTCAGAACCTAGGGTTCATCACTGGGCAAAAACCATCAAAGACTAGCATACGAGGCAAACAGAAGCGAGGCGAAGATATAGAAGAGGAAGAAAAGTCATACAAAGGTTCTCAAGATCATCATCAAACCGAAAGAAGGCAAAGAAAGACACAGAGTACCGTGGATACCCAAGCTAGCACGTCACCACCGTTCTCCTCGCCGCCGGCCCTCTAAACGCCTCCAAGTTCCCTCCTCCTTTGTCTCCAAGAGGTAGTATTCCATACCCTTTTCATGCATTTCAAATGGCAAACGAAAACACATAATATCAGAATACGAAATCAAAACGAGAAATCAAAAGAAATAACAAAAGCCCTAACGCGATGGAAACAGAGACCGAACCTTGTAAGCATCGTCTGAGCGGTCCATTGAGGGAGAAGGGGGGAACGGTGGCGCCGGTGGCCTTGGACGAAGGAGAAACTCAGAGGCGGAGGCGAACGAAAAGGAACAAAGACGAACGAAAACGGCGCCGCTTCTGTAACAAACCCTGAGTTTTCCCAATTGAAACAAACTATGACAAACCCTAAAAATGATTTGTGAAGCAAATGGGCCTTGCCCCTTCAAAACGCCTTAAGCCCATTAAAATTCACACCTCACCCCTCTCTTTAGACTCTGACCCCCTTTTGCTTGGGCCTAAAACACTAAAGCCCTTTCTATTCAAAACCAACTTATATTTTCTTTGTTTTTACTTTTTCTAATTAACAAAATTCTTGTATCTTCTTTTATAGCATAATCAAATTAATGTTCCCAAATAAATAATCCTTTTTCTTTATGTATATACATTTTTTAATATAAATATACAAACATTATTTTCTTTTTTTCTTTCTCTCAAACTTAAAATCTTTTTCTTAAAATATCTTGTTTGTACATAAAACAATAATACATAATATAATTAAAACTTAAAACATCTCTTTCTTTTTCTTAAAATATCTTGTTTGTACATAATTAATTAAAATATATTATTTTTAATACCATAAAATGGAACTTAAAACTTTTTTTCTTTCTTTTATTAAAATTTTCTTATTTGTAAAAATACATTTTCTTTAATACCTAAAAGAATAGAATTTAAAACATTTTCCTTTCTTTTAATTAAATTCTCTTATTTTGTACATATTAAACAAAAATACAAGAATACAAAAATTAAATAAACAAAAATATTTAATTTTTTTCATTAAGTTAAACACATCTCAACTTGTAAATACATACACGTTTGCAATACACAAATACGTTGACATACATTTACACATACACTTACACATTTACAATACACACAAACATTGTTACCTTTTACATTGCCTTTATGCTATACATTTGATACATTTACATTTGAGATTGCAATTCGATTTGGTTGTAATTATTTAAGTCTCATCCCCATTTGTAAATTTGTACCCCCACTCCCGGATACTTATTTGTAATAGCGTAGACTTTAAATTCCCGCAATTTATCGCTTTCGAATTATACCATGGTTAGACCTAGGGTTTGCATGTACATAAAATCAAACGCTAGATAACCTAATACAAGACAAATACATGAAATCAATACACAATCACACTTGCACCCCCTAGGGTAATCCCACATGTTGCCTTCCAAAATAGGCCATGCTTGCACGTCGAGTTTCTTTGGCAAAACAATTCAATTCAAATGATCATAAGTCCCTCGATGACGCTTTCGAAAGTTGCCTACCTAAATGATCATAGTCCCTTCAAGCAAATTGCCAAAGACACTTGGCACCATTGCATTCATGGTCCATACGATGACCCGCGCCTGTCCCGTTAAACATCCTAAACGCAAGATTGTCCACCAATTATAATGGTGGAACAAAATTGTTAAAAAAGGGTTGAAAACATAGAGAAAACCTTTGAGTACAATAGGGATAGATAAAACTCTTAGTTACTTGAAACCAACTTGCAAAAACACTTGCCTACTCTTCAAAACCACATTCCGCAAACACTTTCAAAAACATTAGAAACATCTTTTCGAAAAGATACACACCTTTGTAAAACATTCGAGTAAAGAATTGTTACAACGGTTGCCGAAACGAAGGCGTCTTTTTCAAAACATTTTCAAAACACACACACACACCATAATTTCAAGCAATCGAAAATCAAGGCAATTGATCTAAAACCAAGTAACTAAGAGCCCATGGATAACCATGGATGAAAAGGGTGCTAATACCTTCCCTTTTCATAATCTACCCCCCGAACCCACGAAACATCTCAAAAGATTTTTCCTGTGCTTTTTAACCTTTCCTTTAGGATAAAATAAAAAGTCGGTGGCGACTCTTGCTCAACCGAACAAGTGCGAAAACAAACGCAAAACTCAAGCCAGTTCTCCCACCGTATCACAGAACTGGCGACTCTGCTGGGGATTTATTTAAAAGTGGGGTTACCTTAGGGTTTAGATCACCTTTACATTCTTGCTTTGATTGTCTTAATTGCTTTACTTTTTGGGTCTTTGTTTGGGTTTGTTGTAAATCCTACACCCGAATTTGGGGGCACCTTCTTAGGTAAATAGCAATAAAACTGTGAGGGAACTGTGCGGGGTATACCGACACGGTTGAAGCAGTAAGCTATGTTAGTGTGACATATTTGTGAGTACCGGTAACCCTTGAGTTCAATCAAGGAGAGTACGGGGCCGCTGAGTGATGTCGTGAAGCACTAATGAACTCTTAGAACCTTAATTGACCATCCTAGCCTTTTTAGGGGTAGTGAGATGACCGATTTTGGTGCAGTCCGAAGTTGGTAGATACTCGATACTACACTCATGGAGGGTTGTTTTCTTGGAATATTTCGGTCGCCAGTTAAGTGTCTAAACCGAAACAATGAACACAGAAAACAATCCAATGATATTGAGCTCCTCAGAACCCGGTTTCTATTTTTAGGACAGGATGAGCCAACTAACTTCAAGAGGGTACTTACCTCCAACCCCATGCAAGCCTGAACCTAAGGACTTGTTTTGCTTTGTGTGAATATGATTGCCTGTATATACACTCATTTGCTTTTGCATACATGTACATAACATCATAACATCATACCATGGCATTTTCAATAACCTTTTCCAGGATCTCGAGGGTTCTTTTGATGCAGGGTTACGTTGAACCAGACGTCTACCATGGGCAAGAGGTTTCTCCTCTAAACAAATGCCAGTCAAGGATCAAATACAACAACTTGAATCAGGGGCTATGACCCACTTGACATGGTGAGCTTGATTCTCGTGGAAAAACATCCACCGAGGCAAAGGTCTCCAGTAAAAGATCGAAGTTTAACCTCTAACGTTCTCTTGTGTTTACCCCAAGAGATCCTTGAAAGCATGCATCCACATATCATGCATGGCATCTTGACAGTTTTTCCTTTTTCAGGTTTCCTTACTCTCATACTGTTTATTTCAGTAAGGGATGGCTCTAGAGAGGACTGTCAAGGATATCCAGGACCAGACTGCTCAGCTGCAGGAAATGTTCCTGAACTTGTCTCTGGGGCAAGAAGAAATGAAAGCTCTCCTCACAAAGGGCTTGGAGAATTCAAACAATGCCAGGAGTGACCAGTTGGAAGCACTGCAGTTTGATTTGACAACCTTGAGGATCCAAGTGATGGGACAGTTGGTGGGTCAGATGGCTCTCATCCAAGACCTGTCTCAAAGACAAGAGGAACTCAGAGTTCTCGTCAACCAACTGCTTCGGAACAGCCAACTGGGGCAAACATCTGAGGTTGAAGAGCAAGTCACCGCTCAATCCCCATCCACTCAAGAAGACAAGGGGAAGGCTCCTTTGCTGGCTTCAGGACCACAACCCCCTCAACAATCTCGCCAACGTCAACAGGGTAATCAGCGCAAGCAAGAGACGTCAGGAAGACAGTTCACAGAGACTGACATACCGTCATCTCTAATTCTGGAGCGCTTGTTGGAGGTCAATTTGACTGCTTTGAGGGATCCTCCTCGGAAGCCCAATACCTCCGCTCCTAACTATCATCCTGATGCATTTTGTGTTTACCACTCCTACAGCCCGGGACACGACACCGACGACTGTTGGGCCTTGAAGAACAAGATTCAAGATCTGATCGACATTGGAGTGCTGAGGTTCATGCCAGATGGCGAGATGAAGATCTTCCGTTGAGGGGTTCCCCACCTGAAGTGACGAAGCTCAAACCAAAAGACTTTTGCTTCATTTGAATGTTCAAACTTGTAATTTCTTTTGTTTTCAAACAATTAACTATTGATGTTAAACTCTGTTTCATTAATGCATTGCATATGTTTGTCTTGAGTTCATCCATTCGTTTTCACTACTCTCATGTTTTCTTTATGATATTTGACTCTTGATAAAAAGCTACAAGCCTTTATAGGGAGGATGACGAAACAATACCATAATCTCATACAGTATGCTTTTGAACGGACCTTACTGATGATGTACAGGCATTTCTTTCGATTCCCAAACACTGGAGTTATAAGGAAGATAATCCCTAGTCAACCCCTTCGGGCCAAAGAAGTAGGAGTTTTCTGTTCTAAATAATCAAAACCTTTGATATAAACCTGGGGAAGGGTAGTATCTCAGTTAATTCAAAAGAAGGTGCGCATTAAAGTCGCAAACTCTCAATTCGTAACGCAACGAACGACGTCAAAAAAGAAAGCATTCCTTTGGAATCAAAAGACAAGGGTGGTTCCCTATCACATAGGCAGTCAATCTCTCAAAAGAGAAAAGCCCACCAAGCCAAAACCTGTAAAGGAGGCTTAAGAAAGCTGGGGCATCCCGCTGACTGTGATCTCGAAAACAGAGACGGTCAGGCAAAAGTTAGGGATAACAAATCAAAATCAAAATAGTGAGGTCGTTACAAATCCTCAACAACATGAAAAATGTTGCAAAAGAAAAAGGAGATGATGACTGTCTCCCAAATTTCAACTGGTGAACCATCACCCAAAGGTCGTCCTAAACTCGAATAGAGTGCGACGCACAATTAACTGATCTTAGGGTTGAAGAACATCACGAGGAGCGGGTGGGTACAAATACACTTTGAGCCTTTATCCTTTGTTTCTTAAACCATGAACCAGGCCACGTTACAACCCTTCAAAAGTCCTAATTGAAGCATGGGTTAGTTCGAAAGCATACTGTTACAAAAGGTATCCTGACTCCTGTAAGGCTTTGCTCTAAATCATGTGTTGATTGGTCTTATAAAAAGTTTTCTGCTAAAAAACGCATTTGTCAAAACTTAGAGACAAACATAAGCTTTGCATTGCTTGAATATCACTGTTTGCATTTGGCTATTTGTTTGACAGCGAAGAAATTCATACAGCGAATGTTCGGAGGAACGGAAACTCTCTCAATGAGTAAAATCACTTCAAGAAGGATGACACTTCCAACGACAAGTCTCCTATCAACATGGGGCATCACATGTCACTATTCAGTTAACCTGGGGAAGTCCAGTCAAGGTTTCAACAGGCCTTTCAAAGTTCAGTTAACCTGGGGCAGTCCAGTCAATATTTCAAGAAATCTCTCAATTTGCAGAGTAATCTGATTCAAGTCTCCTTCATCACCACTTGGGGCATTCGAATGTCAAAAGTGTTCAACAATTCCTTCATCACTTGTTGGAAGATACGGTCCAGATACACTCCAAACACGGTTGCCATTCTGTCGCCTTCTTAAGTTCCAGATCAACACCTGTAACAAGCCAGGAAAATATCTGTGGATGACTGATTGTGGATCAACACCTGTAACAAGCCAGGAAATTATCTACATCACCACTTGGGGCATTCGAATGTCAAAAGTGTTCAACAATTCCTTCATCACCTGTCGGAAGATACAGTTTCAGATACGCTCCAGACACGGTAGCCATTCTATCACTCATTCAGATCCTAGTTACAGTTTCAGATACACTCCAGACACGGAAGTCATTCTGCTACTCATACAGATCTCTACTCCAAGATACAGTTTCAGATACGCTCCAGACACGGTAGCCATTCTGTCACTCATTCAGATCCTAGTTATAGTTTCAGATACACTCCAGACACGGAAGTCATTCTGCTACTCATACAGATCTCAAATCCAAGATGTAGTTTTACACGAACTCATCATGAAGCAACCCTACACAGGTTCTTTCTCAAAACTCAAAAGATTCTTGTAATCCCCAACCAGAGAGCCTTACAGAATCTAATTCCCCTCAGAGTCAAGTTTCAAGATCCCCAGCAGAGCTAAAACTCCCAATTATCAATCCCCAAGCAGAATGAAGACTCTCATTCTCAGTTCCTCACAGAATATTCGAATATTCTCCAGTGAAGATCTCCTCAAGACAGGAATTCCCCAGTAGCTTGGCATACAACCCAAGTTTCTGATTCCCCGGTAGCTTGGCCTACAATCCAGACTCCTGATCCCCTAACAGTGGTCCCAGGACTTCTCATCTGCGGCGATCAGAAGATTCTTGCCCTCCACAGCAGCAGCCAAGGAATTGTTCTCCCCAGCAGCAGTCAAGATTCTTTGTCTCCAATCATCCAGAGTTCATCTATCTGCAGCAAGATAGCTCATCAGCTTACATACGCCATTCATCACATTCATATCATAAACATTGATATAACATACATTGCATCACGCATCATGACATTGCGTACAACTAACCCTTTACCTTTTCAGGAAGAGATCAGTCAACAGACAAAGAAAATCATCTTCCGAGATTCATCCAGAAATAGTTCAGATGTGACCCAAACACGGCGACATTCTGATACTTATTCTAGATTCATCCAGATGCAGTTTTACACGAACTCATCATGAAGCAACCCTACACCAGTTCCTTCTCCACTTCAAGACTTCTGAAAACAGTTTACGGATTCTTCCCAGTAACGGATGTTGATCTATCGCTTGTTCAGACGCAACTTTTGAAAACAGTTTACGGACGCTTCCCAACAACGGATGCTGCTCTATTGCTTATTCAACCTCAAGACTTCTGAAAACAGTTCACGGGTTCTCCAGTAACGGATGTTAACCTATCGCTTGTTCAGACTCTTCTCAACTTTTGAAAACAGTTTACGGACGCTTCCCAACAACGGATGCTGCTCTATTGCTTATTCAACCTCAAGACTTCTGAAAACAGTTCACGGGTTCTCCATTAACGGATGTTAACCTATCGCTTGTTCAGACTCTTCTCAACTTTTGAAAACAGTTTACGGACGCTTCCCAACAACGGATGCTACTCTATGGCTTATTCAACTCTAACTCCTGAAAACAGTTTACGGATTCTCCAAACACGGACGTCAATCTATTGCTTATTCAGATCACCAGTTCAGAGATGTTCCAAAGCATGGATGCCTTTCTGATACTCGTCCACTCACCAGTGACATGCAGTTCAACATTCACCTTCAGATGGCATCTATAAGCCCATCCTCCTCCAGACACTTCCAAATGGCATCTTTAGGCCCATTTCTAGATGGCATCTATAAGCCCATCCTCCTACCAGCAGTCACCAAATGGCATCTTTAAGCCCATTTCCAGATGGCATCTCTAAGCCCATCCCCCGATAAGATTCTATCATATCCCTAGATGGCATCGTTAAGCCCATCACCAAATGGCATCTGTAAGCCCATTCACCTCTACCATCACATCACTAAGTGCAAATTTTTGGGCACTCTAGTGTCCAATCTCCTTTTACCCTCGAGTCGCGAATGGCAAACTTGCCCATCTAACTCTTCAGGTCCAAGAAGATTGAACAGGGGCAACTATTGTACCCCAAAATTTGCCCTCGTATTTTTCCACAAGAAATCACAGCTTCAGGCTTTTCCCGATTTTTCAGACTGGTTCAAGAATCGGTCAAACAGACTTTTCTCGTCAGTCAGAAAAAATTAGGGTTTTCAGTGATTTTCATGGCTCTGGAACAATTCAATAGTTTGCTTAGGGTTTGGTTGATTTTGGCTCAGCTTTGATCAGGCGAACGTTTCTTTGGCATTTGATCAGAAACTAGGGTTTTTGTGCGCGCAGAAAGAATTAAGTCTACAGTGCTTTTCACTCTGGAATATGGACTGAGGTTTCTGACTGGGAGTTTGCAGTGTTTTGATTGAATCATTAAGAGAAAAGACAGTTGGGCAATTGTTATGATTGATTGTGCATTGCTTTGGATTTTGAAGCACCAGGTTTATTAATTGATCAATGCTGAAACCACAATGTTTATTTAATTGTTTATTTATTCTAAGTTAAGATAATTGGAATTTATTTCCATTTATTATAATTTAAGAATTATAAATAATAAAATAAATAATTGAAAAGAAGAAAAGGAATTAACTGATAAAAAATAGATTTTCATTCATCTTTAATTTATTTGTTACAATTATTATTTAAATACAGTATTCATTTACGAAGTATTTACAATGATAATTTTACAGTAATTTAAATTTAAATAAAACTATACTAAATTCCTAAGTCTTCAATTCTTCATCTTCCATCCATTGCTCCAATGCTCCATTGAATTTTATCTGCAAAAACAAGAAACGAAAGAAAAGTCAGAAGCAGATAAATAAAAGGCAAACAGTTAATTTGGGCTCATCATTAAAAGCAAATGGCCGGGATCAGTTCGCCCTCTCTGCAAATCACGATATTTCTCCCGGTTCATAGAGAGGGATGAAAAATGCTTGCCAAAGAATAAAGTATGAAAATGCACAAAAGTTAAATTGCACAAATTCAAAATTTGTCAAAGCTGCATAATTTCCAAAGTCTCAAACAGCATGAGCAAGTACAAAATCCAAAGGTAAACTGAACTAGAACTACAAAGTCCAAACTGAGTTCTAATGTCAAACTAAACAAAAAGCTGTCCAAAGGATGTCAAGTACAAAAGGCCATCAAAATGCTGTCAATATGCAGGAAAGCTGTCAAAAGAGATATGCAAATATGCAGAGAAAGATTAGAGTGCAAGCAACATCATTTCATCATTTCCCTAGGCCATTGCTTTTTCAGAATTAAAAGTACAAACATAAACATAGAATATGCTTAAAACCGTACTAGAGAGAGAAGGAAGAAAGAAAAGAAGCACAGGCTTACTGGCTTTAGGCATGAAAAAATATATAACCAACTTATCAAGTCAGAAGAGGGGGGGGGGGGGGGGGGGGGCAGCATAAGATATCAAAAAAAGATATCAAAAGAAATCACAAAAGATAACTCAGAAAAAGCCTTATCATGTTCAAACCAGTCCATCAAACCTGAAGCATAAAAAAACATAAAGCCCCCAAGCCTTCACTTGTCAAAAAGGACCCTGCATTCAACAAGCTCTAAACATACAGGTCTGAACTGTCAAATAACCAATAAACATACAAGTCTGAACTGTCAAATAACCAAGGCCATAGCCTGTTTCACACTTAAACCGCTGACCTGTAATCAAACACCACAAATTGTCCAAGCCTGAAACCTGGTTCAAACTTAAAGCCAAAAACCTGTAAGCACACAAACTAAAACCTGCAAACAGCAGGTCAAGCCTCAAGGCCATAAACCTTTAACCTGCCAAGTTTCAAAAACCAGAACAACAATCAACAAACAACCCTAAAACCTGTCAACCCCTGTCAAAAACAGAAAACCTGTGGCCTCAAAGCTCAAACCTGTAAGTTCACCAAAAACCATAGCCACAAGACTGGAGCCTAAGCATTCAAGGCAACAAAAGGCCTCAGAGAACTCTCATCATAGGCAAACATTAAAGGCAACATACAGAAGCATTCAGAAGCTTTCAAAAGGGCAACATACAGAAGCATTCAGAAGCAACACTAAGAGGCAACTCAAAGTCAAGCATTCAGGCCCTCAGAACCTAGGGTTCATCACTGGGCAAAAACCATCAAAGACTAGCATACGAGGCAAACAGAAGCGAGGCGAAGATATAGAAGAGGAAGAAAAGTCATACAAAGGTTCTCAAGATCATCATCAAACCGAAAGAAGGCAAAGAAAGACACAGAGTACCGTGGATACCCAAGCTAGCACGTCACCACCGTTCTCCTCGCCGCCGGCCCTCCAAACGCCTCCAAGTTCCCTCCTCCTTTGTCTCCAAGAGGTAGTATTCTCATACCCTTTTCATGCATTTCAAATGGCAAACGAAAACACATAATATCAGAATACGAAATCAAAACGAGAAATCAAAAGAAATAACAAAAGCCCTAACGCGATGGAAACAGAGACCGAACCTTGTAAGCATCGTCTGAGCGGTCCACTGAGGGAGAAGGGGGGAACGGTGGCGCCGGTGGCCTTGGACGAAGGAGAAACTCAGAGGCGGAGGCGAACGAAAAGGAACGAAGACGAACGAAAACGGCGCCGCTTCTGTAACAAACCCTGAGTTTTCCCAATTGAAACAAACTATGACAAACCCTAAAAATGATTTGTGAAGCAAATTGGCCTTGCCCCTTCAAAACGCCTTAAGCCCATTAAAATTCACACCTCACCCCTCTCTTTAGACTCTGACCCCCTTTTGCTTGGGCCTAAAACACTAAAGCCCTTTCTATTCAAAACCAACTTATATTTTCTTTGTTTTTACTTTTTCTAATTAACAAAATTCTTGTATCTTCTTTTATAGCATAATTAAATTAATGTTCCCAAATAAATAATCCTTTTTCTTTATGTATATACATTTTTTAATATAAATATACAAACATTATTTTCTTTTTTTCTTTCTCTCAAACTTAAAATCTTTTTCTTAAAATATCTTGTTTGTACATAAAACAATAATACATAATATAATTAAAACTTAAAACATCTCTTTCTTTTTCTTAAAATATCTTGTTTGTACATAATTAATTAAAATATATTATTTTTAATACCATAAAATGGAACTTAAAACTTTTTTTCTTTCTTTTATTAAAATTTTCTTATTTGTAAAAATACATTTTCTTTAATACCTAAAAGAATAGAATTTAAAACATTTTCCTTTCTTTTAATTAAATTCTCTTATTTTGTACATATTAAACAAAAATACAAGAATACAAAAATTAAATAAACAAAAATATTTAATTCTTTTCATTAAGTTAAACACATCTCAACTTGTAAATACATACACGTTTGCAATACACAAATACGTTGACATACATTTACACATACACTTACACATTTACAATACACACAAACATTGTTACCTTTTACATTGCCTTTATGCTATACATTTGATACATTTACATTTGAGATTGCAATTCGATTTGGTTGTAATTATTTAAGTCTCATCCCCATTTGTAAATTTGTACCCCCACTCCCGGATACTTATTTGTAATAGCGTGGACTTTAAATTCCCGCAATTTATCGCTTTCGAATTATACCATGGTTAGACCTAGGGTTTGCATGTACATAAAATCAAACGCTAGATAACCTAATACAAGACAAATACATGAAATCAATACACAATCACACTTGCACCCCCTAGGGTAATCCCACATGTTGCCTTCCAAAATAGGCCATGCTTGCACGTCGAGTTTCTTTGGCAAAACAATTCAATTCAAATGATCATAAGTCCCTCGATGACGCTTTCGAAAGTTGCCTACCTAAATGATCATAGTCCCTTCAAGCAAATTGCCAAAGACACTTGGCACCATTGCATTCATGGTCCATACGATGACCCGCGCCTGTCCCGTAAACATCCTAAACGCAAGATTGTCCACCAATTATAATGGTGGAACAAAATTGTTAAAAAAGGGTTGAAAACATAGAGAAAACCTTTGAGTACAATAGGGATAGATAAAACTCTTAGTTACTTGAAACCAACTTGCAAAAACACTTGCCTACTCTTCAAAACCACATTCCGCAAACACTTTCAAAAACATTTGAAACATCTTTTCGAAAAGATACACACCTTTGTAAAACATTCGAGTAAAGAATTGTTACAACGGTTGCCGAAACGAAGGCGTCTTTTTCAAAACATTTTCAAAACACACACACACACACCACAATTTCAAGCAATCGAAAATCAAGGCAAGTGATCTAAAACCAAGTAACTAAGAGCCCATGGATAACCATGGATGAAAAGGGTGCTAATACCTTCCCTTTTCATAATCTACCCCCCGAACCCACGAAACATCTCAAAAGGTTTTTCCTGTGCTTTTTAACCTTTCCTTTAGGATAAAATAAAAAGTCGGTGGCGACTCTTGCTCAACCGAACAAGTGCGAAAACAAACGCAAAACTCAAGTCAGTTCTCCCACCGTATCACATTGGTCAATTACAATCTATGCACCATTTGTTTTGAGACATGATATAGAGATCATGCTCCAACAACATCTAGTGCAATAAGAAGGGGATGAGATGAAGAGGGATTGGGAAAAAATACACAAACCACATTTGAATTAACTTTTAATCAAACTATTATTAAAATTGTTCATCCATTTTTGTGGAGTTAAACTCAACACCATGGATCCAATGATGTTAATAAAGTTCATGATCCAAAATCTAACCCAAGATCAGCCAGAAAATAGTCACAAAATAATATCACATTTAATATACACAAAAAAGGATTTTAAAAATGTTTTAAGAATAGAAAATAATGAGAAAAATATCAACTATGTTCAAATTAATCAAGAAATAAAAAGTAAGACCATAGAAAAATCAGAAAAAAGCTCAAATAATTTTACAAATTTTTTGGTAATTTTTTAAAGTCAGAAACTATTTTTAAAATTAAAATAAATGGGTAAAATAAACAAAAAATGGTAAAAAAATAGTAAAGTCGGAAGCAAAAATAAAATAAGGTCACCAATATTTGTCATAATATCATTGGATCATTCCATAATTTTTTCAGAATTTTAAAATGTATAAAATATTTTTAAACATTTAAAACAAATCAAATAAGTGTAAAATTTATAAAAAATACCAAAACATAAAATTAAATTGTGAAAAAATAAAAATCAGAAAGAGAATAATCAAAAATATTTTTCATAATTTTTTCAGATTTTTTGGACTAAAAATGTTTTTTCTATGATTTTTTGAAATTTAAAACAATTAAAATATAAAAATCAGAAAAAGAAAATAAAAGTAAAATATGTGGACCATTGGATGAGAGTCAAAACGCGTTAGTAATCAAATCCAAGGGATCCGGCGCGCTGTGCATATCATGGTCATTAGTGAATAATGTACATAATCATTAATTAAATCAGATTTGAAAAATACAGATGTCGCGCCTTCATTGGTTGGAAGTGACACGTTGGTCATCTTCAACCTCTAGCCATCACGAATTGCATGTCTCTCAAATTGTAAAATCAGAAGCTCAGACCTATACCATTCGCTTCGTCTCTTCAAGACGAAGACAACCACACCCTCGCGCCAAATTTATATAAACTGTAGCTCAAGCAATTTGGAAGGAAAGTTTTGAAAAGGGATTTGAAATTTCATGGTCAAAACGTGTTTCCAGTAAAAGGTAAGTGTTGCAACTAGAACCAAGGTAATGAGAGCAGCACAATGATATCAGAGTTTTGAAGAATTGATGAAGGAATCTACCTATTGAAGTTGAGTTGCAGAGCTCTGAAACTGAACTTCTATGGAGCAATATTAGGCACGATTCTTGAATGTAATTATGTGGTTAGCTTCATGGAAGATCAAAGAAGGTGAATTGATGGAAAAATTGGATTGAAAAAGGCTCGAGAATGAATTTTGAAGTTACAGAAAATTGAGTTATGGAGCAAGTTTGGCAGGGTGATTCTGGCTATCCAAGCTTGGGAAATTGAATGAGATAGTTCATGTATTTATAGGAGAAGCGAATGGGATCAAAAGGAAGAGTGAATGATGCGTTTTGGAGGGAATTCGTGCAAACCTGATGCACGAGTGAAGTATGATCCAAACTTCATTAAAACTCATCCAATTCTTGCATTTTGATGCACTAATCCACTTGGGAAAGTTGTCTAATCATGTTTAGACTCAAAACGCGTGTTAATTTGAGGTTTAGAGGTCGTAACATGAAATTCAAATTCTGACTTGCAAGGAAACTTCAATTCCAAGTTACCATTTTTGAAACTATGGCATTCTCAACTCAAGGGGTCTCAAGGCATGATTCTTGATGCTTTGGAAAGATGAGGTTAGAAGCTTTGCAATGGAAAAAGAATGGAATCAAATGGATGCTTGAACTGAAAGTTGCATTGAGTCAAAGTTGAAGAAAAAGGGTTGACTTTCCATACTTAGAAATATTTCAAATTCTTCTTCAAAAATGACCTATAATCTTTTGCATCCAAACATGGCCTTCCACTTGGAATTTTCTCTTGACCAAAAAATATGGAATGAAGTAGATCTCTTGAATGACATTTTGAAACTTGAACCACTCAAAATCTCCAAAAATTGAGCAAGTTATGACTTGTTGAAGTTGGCCAAAAATCATGAAATGACCTATAATCCTTTGCATATTTAAGGCAAATTCCATCTATTTTCCCACTTTGCACATAAAAGAAGGCATAAAGTTCACATATTCAAGATCATTATGAAAAAATAATGGACTCAAGGTGATGAAAATTGACCAAGTTATGATCATTTGAAGTTACTTATGTAAAATTGTGAATTCATCTGGATGACTTGTAATCTTTCTTCTTCACCAAGTTTCTTCCACATGAAAACTCTTTGGAATTTTTGGAGTGATTTGTTTATAACCCTTTGAAGAGAAGGATGTCTTTGGAATCACTAAAAAATACCAAAAGGTGAGCAAGATATGCTCCTTTTAAGTTCAAAACCCTAACTTCTAGATCAAGAGAATGCCTTGAGGAACTTTGACAAGTTTGAACAAACTTCTTGTACCAATATTCTTGTTTTGTGAATAGAAGTTGTTGAGGATGATGATAAAGACTCATAGCCACCAAAACCACTTCTATATATTGAATTTTGAGAGAAATATGCTCTTGTGACCAATAGGAACAAGGCCTTGTCCAAACATGATAACTTCTCCAATCAACTCCTTGTACTTTTGAGTCAAATGTAATAACCTTGAAATGTGATGAACCAAAGCAACCTTGCCATGCCAATTCTCTCAAAACCAATCCAATAGTAAGGTTTGAACTTATCAAGCTATATTGACTAGGGCATGGAAATAAACTCATGAACCCATGGAGTAACTTGTTAAATCTCATTGCCCTTCACATACATGGATAACAAGTAAGACAAACCAACATTGCATTTTATTAGTTAAATGAAGAAATCAAAACAATATTCATGATCACAAAATGAACATAAGTCAAGGTGCTTGGTAATCCCTCAAAAGGGGAAAAACTAAATGTAGGGAGGGGAACCAAGAATCCTAGTGTGATCTTGTTGTGAGTGAATCAACATGGTATGATGAAGGGATCTTAGGGGGAAAATTGGGGTACAACACATACGAATAACTCTTTACCTTTCAGGGAAAGATGCACTCAATTTCTCAAGAGTTCTCTCTGGTTCAGTCAAACCGACACCAACGTTTCTATTCCAATTGAGGATATTCCAAGTCTTCTCTGGTTCAGTCAAACCGACACTAAGGTTTCTATTCTAGTTGAAGATGTTTTAAGACTTTCGTCTGGGTCAGCCGAATCTCCGCTAAGATTCCCCTGATTTCTATGCCAGTCAAAGTTAATCCGAGACCTCTCCCGGGATCAGTCAAATCGATACTAAGATTTCTCTCCTAGTTGAAGTTCTCACAAGTTTTCTCTCCTAGTTAAAGTTCTCACAAGTTTTCTCTGGTTCAGTCAAACCGACACTAAGGTTTCTATTCTAGTTGAAGATGTTTTAAGACTTTCGTATGGGTCAGCCGAATCATCGCTAAGATTCCCCTGATTTCTATGCCAGTCAAAGTTAATCCGAGATCTCTCCCGAGATCAGTCAAATCGATACTAAGATTTCTCTCCTAGTTGAAGTTCTCACAAGTTTTCTCTGGTTCAGTCAAACCGAAACCAAGGTTTCTATTCTAGTTAAAGACGTTTTAAGACTTTCGTTTGGGTCAGCCAAATCGCTGCTAAGATTCCCCTGATTTCTATTCCAGTCAAAGTTAATCCGAGACCTCTCCTGAGATCAGTCAAATCGACACTAAGATTTCTCTCCCAGTTGAAGTTCTCACAAGTTTCCCCTGGTTTAGTCAAATCGATACGAAGATTTATATTCCAGTTCAAGCTATGAAGCCCGGAAATTGACCAGATAGTATCTTGATTTCACCAAAATACTACGAAGCCTGGAATCGACTAGATAGTGGTATATCTTAAATTCAAGCTATGAAGCCCAGAAATCGACCGGAAAACAAATTAACCCCCAGCAAGTTACTGTGAAGCCTGGAAATCAACCGGATAATAGTACAAGATACTATGAAGCCTGGAATCGACCAGATAGTGGTATAAGACACTGTGAAGCCTGGCGCACGAATAGATAATGGTATAAGACACTGTGAAGATTGGAGCATGACCAGATAGCGACAAAGGACACTGTGAAACCTGGGATACGACCAGATAACAGTATAAGGTACTACAAAGCTTGGAATTTGACCAAATAGCAGTTTACTCAGCCAATTACTATGAAGCCCGAAAATCGACCAAATATTAGTATGCCTCAAGTTCAAGTTGAAACCCGGATGCGACCGGATAACCACTTAAATCCTTCTGAAGCCTGGAGCACGACCAGATAAGAATTGAGAAATTGCAAAGTATGGAGAACGAACAGATAACAAGTTTAATCTCATCTCCCCAGTAAGTCACTATGAAACCTGGAGCGTGACCAGATAACAGTTAATCTTATTATCCTCAAAAAATCATTGTAAAGCCTGGAGCACGACCAAATAGCAGTTCACTTTCACCTCCTCGACTAAAAGAGGATTCCCCAGTAGAGTAACGGACAACTGAAGCTCCCAAAATTCTACTTCTCCCAAGACAGAGACCGACATTCCTCAGCAGATCCCTCCTCAACAACAGGAACATGAATCCTCATCGAAGGAATATCTCACAGTCAATATTATGCTGGATGGCGTCTTTAAGCCCATCTCCGATGCTTTACCGTCACCTCTGCTGGATGGCATCTTTAAGCCCATCCCCGACGATTCTCCGTCATATCTTCCGGATTGCATCTTTAAGCCCATCTCCGGTGACCCTCCATCGTCTCCTCCGAATGGAGTCTGTAAGCCCATTCCGGACACTACCTGCATAGTCCCGCACCATCTCAGACAAGTGCAAATTTCTGGGCACTTAGTGTTCAATCATCTTCCACTTTCAGATTACGAAAGGCAGACAAGCCAATCTACATCCTCAGGTTTAAGAAGATTGAACAGGGGCAACTGTTGTACCCCAAAATTTTCCCTCTCATTTTACTTAACACATGCCCATTGAGGTCCTCAAGTTGCTCAAGAATGCCCAAGAGTTGACCAGACAAACTCTCTCCTAAGGCAATGTACCCCAATTTAGGGTTTCCATTTTCATCAGGGTGTGGGAGCTCCAAAGGTCCCAAATGATTTCCATGGTCCTAATATGTTCTCAAGATCATCCATGCCAAGTTTTATGCCTTTCATAAGAGGTTTGCTCAGTCAACTGCTCAGATGCCTGGAAATCAACTATACTAGGTCAAAAGTCAATTGTGGCCCACATACAGAAAAACTTCAATATTTTTGGTCAACATCAACATTTTGAAGTGATATTCATCATTTGATAAATGGTTGATCATGGTTCCCCAAGGAATGCCCCAAATTCATCAAAACCCAAAAGCTGCTAAATTAGGGTTTCTCAAGAAAAGTCAACCAAACTTTGACCAAGCATAACTTCCTCATACTTTATCAGAAAGTTTCCATCCAAAGCTCATTTTTAAGAGGATGCAATTACCTACAACCCATCTTCAGCCTTCAAGTTCAAAATATGCACTCATCAAAAGATATGAATTTCTACATTATAGGTCTTTTTGAAATGTCAACAAAAACATCTTTTGGGGTCAAAGCTTCTTACATAAAAATGGAAGACCCAATTGAGATGAGACCAAAAGGGTTGTTTATGGGACATCCTAAGATTTCTTAAAAGTCCAAGAACACCTCTCTAGGGTTAAAATTGGAGGAGATATGCCTTGGCAAATTTGGCCATTTTTGCAAAATTGTCAAAAGTCAAATATGCCCAAAAACACATTTTTTGTCAAGTGGGCTTAGTTTTTCATGATCGAATCTTTCTTGTGACATGGTCCACGACCCAAATCAGCACTCACACATCATTTGCTTCATTTATTTATTTTATTTTTATTTTTATCATTTAAAAGTCAAATTAAATCAAATAAATAGCAAAAAATATCAAAGATTTATTTTGTGATCAGATTTTTGGTGGAATCAAATCCAATCAAGCTAGCATATCATATCCAAGTCGTGCAAGGGTTGATTGAATCAAAAATAGCATAATTTTGGTTGTTTTGGAAAGATATCATACAAAAACAAAATCAAATCAAATTTCTTTAATTCACCAAGATACCATGCAGTTTTGTTGACCTAATCAATTCCAGTACATATATAGGACACAACCAAGCCAGAAAAAAAAGGTGAGTGGTCGTAAAAGATGCAAACAAAAACTGAAAAATTGTCAAAAAAGTGGCATATCGATTTTCAGTTTAGAGGTCAATTCAAAGACTTTCAAAGCTACCAATCGTTTCCTGGACCTTCCCAGAAGCTAACACGATTGTTTGCACGCCTCAAAGCTCCAGGAATCATCACATAATCCACACGGTTTGCACCCTCTGAACTCAAATTCATTTTCAGGGTTCTACGTACTTTTAATCCAATTTGCTTGCATACATGTATTCATAATCATGTTTGTGATCTTTTGGATAGCCTGAATTTGATTTCTAGTGCAGGAACAAGCTTACGCCATTATTAGGATTTGGAAGCTTCAAATTAGGGTTTCTCTGTAGAGGCCAAATTAGGGTTGGTTAATGATACCAATGGACTCAGGGCAAGATTCTTAGTGGGTCTATGTCCTTAGTTCTAATTAATATTGCTTGTTGTGCATTTTGAGATATTGCAGGTTTGTAGCTACAGACCAATACCGTCGCTATAGCATACAACGACGCATTTGATCGTAGGTAAAAGGTTGTTGTCAAAAACGATAGTCCTGGGGAAAGAGATAACGACGTGGCTGACCACCATTGGGCAATTTAAATATTCGCGCGTTTTCTGAAGCTTGTGACTAATTTGCATTATATTGTTTTCGTTTTAATATTATAACAAACAAGAACAGGTGGCCGAATGGTGAAGCGTGTGTTTGGAAAGGTATAGGACCTGGGTTCGATCCCAGATCCCAACAATTTTATTTTCTAACTTTGTTTCAGCTGATCATGTGCATCATGCCTCCAAACGTCCACTATGCAACCCAGGATCTCAACCACTGGATTCATCATCAATCCAGAACCAATGCCTGTCAATGAAAGACCATGGTATACCTTCCAAACTTGGCCAACACAGAATTAGGCGCGCTGGCTGGGCTCAGCTCTTTGGGCCTAAAGACAAATTCCTCATGGCACCCCCCCTCAATTGCTTAAACAAGCCCAATTTCTATCTTTTCTATTTTAATTTCTTTTAATTATTTTCTAATCATTTTATTTTTAAAATAACACCAAAAATTATTTTTATTACCATTTAATCAAAAGTCACAAAAACATAAAAAAAAATCTTTTTTAAAAAAATATTTTGTTAATTAATTAGTTTAATTAAAATTAGGGCAAATTTAATTCCTTTTTCTATAATTTAAATTAATTTGAATTTAGAGTTTTAAATTGTACATAATTCGATCTTTTCTCCAAAATAACTAAAATACTTTTTCAATTGGATTTTTAGGTCTCTTAATTAATCCTCGCATTTTAATTCGCCGCAAACATTTTTTAATTTCCTTTTTATTATTATTGTAACTGCTCCGAGTTTGTTATAGTAATTAGGTTTTAAATTCCGCTTTTATTTTACAGTCAAAAATAATTCTGTACCTGCGAAAGTCATGTAATACCTAGAACTTTAAACTTTTCCCACTTTAAATTCCTGCAAATTTTAATTGTCTAGATGCATGACTAATAGGATTATATGGAAAGAATACTTGAAAATTAAAACGGTAGAAAACCCTAAATGTGCAAAGACAAATTAACTGAAAAAATTCACTCGCACATGCTCACTCCTAGGGTTTACTCCACTCCGGTTGCCTTCGGTTAAACGGTCATAAAGTATAGGGTTTGTTAGTGGTCGTCCTCTAGCCCCGTAAGATCTCAAATGACCCATTCAGATGTTGCCTCGGAAAAAGATCTTTAAGGCTTTAGGATGATTACTAACACCTCCTAACATTGCTTTTATGGTCGTATTTGTCCCTTCAAATGTCCCTTAAAACTCCAACGACGGTGCTACCTATTCCTTAATAATAGGATAACATTGTCTAAAGGAAAACGAACAGACTTTTTTCGAGTAGGTAGATAAATGTTAGGTACTTGCACAAAACAAACAAACTTTTTCACACCAAACACTTTTCAGACAAAGTTTTCAAAAACAACTTCGTAACACTCTTGAGGATAAAAACAAGGGTTAAAATGAAGTAAAACAAAACTTTTCAAAAACACAAACACACAAGCAATTTTCAAAAATGAGAAAGTACCTAAGAGCCCGTGGAAAACCACGGATAGAAAGGGTGCTAAAACCTTCCCTTTCTATAATCTACCCCCACTCCCCCGTACTCAGAATATTCTCGAAAAAAGGTTTTTTCTGTTCTTTTTCCTTTTCCTTATTGGATAAAATAAAAGTCAGTGGCGAATCTTGCTTACCGCGACATTTGCGAATACAAAATGCAAACCAGAATAACAGTCGGTTCTGCCACCGTATCACAGCTTATACTGCCGATTAAGCCTGAACAGACCAACGCTCACATGATCGAAGGACCTGGGTTCGACACCCAGGTCCTGCACCTTTATTCTTTCTAATACTTGTCTTGCAGATACAGATTGAAAAACAGCTTTCCCTTGGATCGAAAAACAATCATCCTTCATTGGATCGAAGGCCACCTTTCGTTGGATCGAAAGACACCTTCTCTTTGGATCGAAAGACCTTTCCTCTTGCCTTTTTATTTTTGTCACTCATTTCTTTTAATAGTTTTCCCTTTGTTAAATTAACAATCAAATAAAAATCCCAAAAAACATTAGGTTAGTATTTTTTTAATTAAGTTAATTTAATTAAATAAATAAATTAATTATTTTAACATTTTCTTTAAATTAAAATTAAGTAGACTTAGGCTTTGCTTTATTTTATAAATAAAAACAAACAAAAAGATTTCCTTTTCCTTAGGATTTTTAGACGTTCTTTTTTCAATTCATGCATATTTTTTTATTTTCGCACTTTTCATAATATTGTATCTGCTCACAGTCTGTAATAGCTTAATTTAGAATCTTTCCTTATTGCTGTTTTCCCCAAGTTTTGGACATGTAAATATCCCCCTCTCCGAAGCTTTGTAATGATGTATGATTTATATTCCCGCATTTTATTTCCTATACATATTAACTTCTAGATGTATGACTAATAGGATTGTATGACAAATATTAAAATCAAAACGCTAGCAAACCTAACAAAAAAGACAAAAATAACTGAATACAACACACTTACACATATACACCTCTAGGGTACTCCCACTTTGGTTGCCTTCGTAAAACAAAACAGTCATGTCCCTCGGAAATAGGGACGCTTTAGCAAAGACCCTTAAAGAAAAAAGATCACAGTCCCTCGATGATCCTACAGTGTTGCCTTTCGGTAAATGATCTAGTCCCTTAAACAAAATTGTTAAAATGTCTCTACATGTTGCCTTTATGACTGTACGATGACCCACAAATGTCCCTCATACATCCAACGATAGGGCTACCTATTCACTAATAGTAGGATAGCATTGTCTAAAGGATATGAGTAAAAGAACAAACCTTTCGAGTATAAGTAGATAGTTCTTAGATGCTTGCTCAAAACAAATTTTCACACTTACACGAAAACATTTCAAAACACTTTCAAAAACACTTTATCAACACTCTTGAGAACTGATACAAGAGTTATCATAAAGCAAATCGCCGCAAAGGCATTTCAAAGTACTTTTCAAAATCACACAAAAGGACAAGGTATTTTTCAAAAATGAGCTAAGCATCTAAGAGCCCGTAGAAACCTACGGATGGAAAGGGTGCTAACACCTTCCCTTTCCATAATCTACCCCCCTTACTCAGAAATAATCTCGAAAGGTATTTTTCTGTTCTTTTCACCCTTTCCTTAGTTGGATAAAAGAAAAGTCATTGGCGACTCTTGCTTACCGCAACATTTGCAAACACAAACACAAAACCAGTATAAACAGTCGGTTCTGCCACCGTATCACATGCGGCAACATCTTTAATTTTTCAACCTTCTTTGAGCTTGACTATTTAACAAATTATTTAGCAAACTTCTTCCCAAACCCTTGGCAATATTCTTTTCCAAATTCTTTAAGATAACTAATTAGTTCTTCATCTCTGAGCATCTCATTTTTTGGACTGTTCACTAACAATTCTTGCACTTCATCGTCTCATATGAAGAACTCGCAGGAATCATCATCCTGCTTTAACACAATAGGGTTGAATGAGATTTCAGAAACACAGTATATCAATAATTTTGAAGCAATTACAAATACCTTTCCAACATTTTTGCACCTCCAGAACTTTTTGTTAGGGTTTTCATGTGTCTTCGAAACCCACATCTTCATTGAAAGATTACAATCACACCTCGACATTTCTCTTCCATTGAAGTTTCCGGATGATGAATTTCTGCTTCCGCCCATTAAAAACCTTAATTTCGCAATTTGGAGAAGAAGAACAGATGATAGTGGAAGAGAGCTTTGTCGAAGAACCAGATGAACAAATGCAAATGGATTTTTGTAATATATTATGTATAAATATGTGATGTGGCATTACATAGATTATTTGGCATTTAAGAAAAACACAAATAAATGACACTCAACATGACACATAGGCTCAGGGAGTGTGTGTTTTCATCCCAAGGTTAAAATAGAAAGAATCTTTTAATGGCAAGGTTAGTTTCACAAAAAAAATTACAAGAGGGTAAACCAAAAGAGGCCTAAATGACAGTGGACAAAAGTGATAATAACCCTTAAAAATATTAACATATATTTCGAGCTAAAAATATATCTAAGTACATGCGAATATCAAAGATTACCTTATGAAAATGTAACCAGGTCATTGTCACAATAACTCCAAATTTTAAGAGTTTTATAATTATAAAAATATTTAAAAAATATAAAATTTTAAATGTTTTCATTTCTCCGTCGCAGGTAAAAATTTATAAATAGAAAAATATATCAAATCTTATGAATTAACCCATTATTATAATTGGTTTATTGGTTTTAAGATTATATATATATATATATATATATATATATATATATATATATATATATATATATATATATATATATATATATATATATATATATATATATATATATATATATATATATATATATATATATATATATATATATATAGAGAGAGAGAGAGAGAGAGAGAGAGAGAAAGTGGTTTTTTAGTGTCTATCGCCTGCTTGGCTGGGGTGGAACATATACTTCCTATGCTTTGGATTTTTCTATTTTTGTGTGTGCACTTGGATTTAGCGTGTTGAAATATTAGATTAGATTTAATATTTAAATATAATATAAGTTGTGTAAGCTCAAATTCAATTAGGATTATATATAAATAATCATAATGTGTATTCTTATTTTGTACAATACATATCAAGTGAATAATATAATCCTTATTTCTTTTATTATTCTCTCTTTCTCTCCTCACTAAAAGTGTCACACACACTAACAAATTGGTATTCATAGCTTTCGGTTATTGTTCTTGATTGAGTTTTCAAGAATTTCACGCCAGAGATCGTGTTTCCAGGACAAGTGAATCAACCGGTGTAAAGATGGATAGTGATAAGGGCATTCCGAATTCTCTTCCAATGCTTGACGGTAAAAATTGGATCCGATGGAAAAAACAGATGCAATCCTTGTTTGGCTTCTATGAAACACTAGATGTGGTTACTGATGGCATTCCTGCGTTGGTTGCAGATGCAACAAAAGCACAAAAAATTGCCCGAAACAAAGTCAATAAGAAAGATTGCAAGGCTGCTTATTGCATTCAGATGGCGGTCGACGCTGCTAACTTCGGCGGGATTTCTCATGTTAAAACGGCGAAGGAGGCATGGGATATTCTGGTGAAGTATTATGAAGGAGGTGAGAAATTCAAGGTTATCAAGTTACAAACCTTATGTCGACAATATGAGTTATTGTCGATGGGAGAAGACGAAAAAGTTGCATAATATGTTTCAAAGGTTCAGAAACCCGTCCATCTCATGAAGGGTTATGGTGAAACCATAAGTGATAAGATGATAGTTGAAAAGATAATGAGAATGTTGACCTCTCACTTTAATCACATTATCGTAGCTATTCAAGAATCCAAAAATCTTGAAACCCTAAAAGTGGAAGATTTGGTTGGTCCTTTGGAGGCGCGTGAGATGAGGATTGTTGAAAGGTAATGAGTTCAGGACTCAATACAGACACTTCGATCTCACTCATGGAAAAGAAATGGTGGTTCCAACAAGTTTAAAGGAAATGTAGACAAGACTCAGGGAAAGAAGTCTTGGTCGAACCGTCACAAGCATCAGGTTAAAGACAGAGCTTCTGAAACCTCAAAAAAAGGAGGAGGAAATTATCAAAAGGATAAAGAAGATAAAAAAGGTTTGCAGTATTATAACTGTGAAAAATGGGGTCACGTAGACAATATTTGTTGGTACAGAAAAGACAAGGGATCAACAGGAAAGGACGAAGGAGAGAACCTTGCATGCCAAGATTCAGATGATTCTGAAGGTGGTATGGGGGTTATGGTTGCAGTTGCAAATAACTATGTCAAATCCAAGATCTAGTTCCTCGACTCAGGCTGCTCGAATCACATGACTGGTCAAAAGGAGTGGTTGGCAGATTTTGACGAGTCGAAGAAGACTAAGGTAAAACTTGTTGATAATAGTTCGTTGCAAGTAGAAGTTACTGGCAACATATTCTTCCAAATGATTAATGGAGGGAAATCTATGATCAAAGATGTGGTCTGTGTACTTGGAATGAAGTGCAACTTGATAAGTGTTGGACAACTAGTCGAAAAAGGTTTCTCAGTTGTCATGAAAGATAGAGTTTTAAAATTGTTCGACACTGTTAAGTGTCAACTTTTGCATAAAATTCATATCAATTATTGACACTTTAAAACCTTTTATTTTACTTTTGATTAGGCTAAATACTTATTTTGAGTCATTTTGCTTCATTACAAAGAATTGTGAATGTTTAATTTGTTTGTTAGTGTTTCAGAAAAATCTGTGCAGAAAAGATGGCCAAAAGGAGAATGTAGGCTTTCTTAGAAAAAATAAGCAAAGGTGTTGATTCTGAAAAGGATCGGCCGGCAACAAGATGCATCGCCCGACGAAAATGGTGAAAAAAAGATGGTTTAATTTTGTATTTCTTTGCTTCTGGTGAAAAGGACATAGTCGTACGCTTTAATCCCTAACTTTTGCCTGGACCGCCCTTTCGGGTTTTCAGTCCACCGGGATACCCATTTTTGCCCAAGCCGCCTTTTCAGGTTTTCGACTTGCCGGGTGTACAGCTTCTTTTTCATTTCATCCCTCATTTTGCCCGAACCCTTTTGGTTCGCCGGGAAGCCCTTCTTTTGCCTAGGTATGTCAACCTAGCGGGTCTTTGATTTTGCGTAGTATTTTTTCGACTATGTTCGTGCTTTCAGAATGTAGGGAGTTGCCCCTGTTAGAAGTGTTTTGTCATACCCCAGAAGATGTTTAATCAGGAAAGATTCGTTGCTGGAACGCCCCAAGTGACTCAGGCGGAGATTTGCCCCAGGCTATTTGGCCCTTGAGAGATTCTCCGAATCTTGATTGGATTGCCCCAGATGATAGGCCATGATCATGTCATGCCCCTTGATTGGAAATGCCTTTGTTCACTAGGCTTTCATCGTGCGAATTTCCCTGTTGTTCAAACAAATAGTCATATGCAAACCATATTATATCAAAAATGCAAAGCTTATGTCTGTCTTGAATATTTTGAAAATGCATTCTTTTTCATAAAACAAGTGAATGTTTGTAAAACATGATGTCAACTCCGTATTTACCGTAGGCCTTAAGGAGTCAGGATACCTTTTGTAACAGTATGCTTTCGAACTAACCCATGCTTCAGCTAAGACTTTTAAGGGTTATAACGTAGCTTGGTTCACGGTTTAAGAAACAAAGGATAAAGGCTCAAATTATTTGTACCCACCCGCTCTTCGTGATGTTCTTCAAACCTAAACTCAGTTGATCATACGTTAGACCTTGTTTGAGTCTTTGCTCTGATTTTCCGGTGATGATTCGGATGTTGATAACTTATTCTGAATAGGCAGTCATTCCTTTTTTGTTGAGGGTTCGTAAGACCTCTTTCTTTTTGATTTTTGTTATCCCTTTCCTTTTTTTCCTGAACTGTTTCCTTTTTTGGAATTACAGTCAGCGGGATGCCCCAGTTTTGTAAGTCTCCTTCATGGGTTTCGACTTAATGGGTTTTTTATTTTTTGAGATAATGACTGCCTTTCTTTATTGATTATTCGGAACCATCACTGTCTTTCTTTTTATAAGGACCTCTTTAGTGCCATTCGTTATGCACTTGGATCAGCTGAGAGACTACCCTGCCCCAGATTATGATTAAGGGTTTTAAATTTCGAAAAGAAAAACTCCTACTTCTTTGGCTCAAATGGGTTGACGAGGGATTATCTTCCTTATAACTCCAGTGTTTAGGGATTGAAACAATGCCTGTACCTCATCAGCGGGGTCTGTTCAAAAGCATACTGTGGATTATGGTATCGTTTTCGTCATCCTCCCTCAAGAGGCTTAGAATTATTAATTAAGAGTTGATCATCAGAAAAAATATGAAAATAATTTGCATTTAGTGAATACGAATATATTGTTTCAGAACAGACATATGCGATGCATTAATGAGATAACAATGTTTAACATGAGTAAATGTTTGAACAAAAGAAAATTGCAACTTGAACATTCGAATGAACAAAAATTTCTCAATCCTAGCCATGTTTTGGCAAGGGAGCAGTGATCACGTTGGGAGTCTCGGCGGGCTCGAACTCGATCTCTTTAGCATCGATCATGCTCTAAATCTTGTACTTCAGTGCCCAACAATCCTCAGTATCGTGCCCCGGGCTACCAGAATGGTAAGCGCACCTTGATTCTGGGTTGTAATTTGGAGAGGAAGTCTTTGGATTTGCAGGAGGGTTGATCACCGCAATCAGGTTCATCCTTAACACGTGCTGCAAAGCTCGTGACCATGACATGTTGATGTAGGTGAATTGTCTCTTAGGCTCGTCCGACCTGTTCTGATCAACCCGCTGTTCTTGGCGAGGTCGTTGCTGGACCTGAGAAGTAGTAGCAACTCGGAGAGGTCTATTCATTGGACCCGACCTTTGCCATTTTGGAAGTTGTTCCATGACCTGGTCCCTGATTTGGGCTGGTTGCTTCATGCCTTGAGGAAGTTGGCTGATCATGGCTCTCAGCTCTCCTTGCTCCTGAGCTAAACCTTGAATGAGGGCCCTTTGTCCCAGCATCTGGGTTTTCAATGTGTCTACCTCAGCTTGTAGACGTTTCAGTTGTTCGTCCTTGTCATCTTCAGGACTCTTTCTGATCAGATTCCCCATGAGGAGTGTCCTCAACTCTTCCTGCCCCTTGGATAGGCTTAGGAAGATTTCCCTGAACTGAGTCTCTTGAGTGTGAAGGTCCTGGTTATCTTGTTGGCAAGCCATTGCTGAAATAAACAGCGGAGATGGTAAGTGACCTGTCCAAAGGGTACCTGTTATGCAATGATATGTATGATATGCATGTAATGTTTTCAAGGACCTCGCGGGATAAACAAGAAAATTTGTTAGAATTTGGATCCGATAGCTTGATTGAAGGCACTTCATATTGTTGAGAGTCCTTCTTCAAGGGTCAAAGGCTCACCATATCCAGTGGGTCATAGCCCCTGACTTTAGTCATCATGTCTGGTTTTGGTTTCCAAACAAACTTGGTTAGGGGAACCTTCTTCAAGAGTCAGAGCTCACCATATCAAGTGGGTCATAGCCCCTGACAACTTTGGCTAGAGGAAAATAAATCCTCTTTGCCCCTTGCTAGATGTTTGATTTATCATGACCTGCATCACAAGCCTTTGAGATCCTTGAAATGGGTTAGGATGTATGCAATGGTATGATGTCATGATGCATGGGGTAGTATGGATAAACCCTGTTATGAGCCCTTATTAAGGACTATAAACAAAACCTGCAAGCAAACTCAGTAAACCCTATTATGAGTCCTAATTAAGGACTAAATAAAACCTGCAAAACACTCAGTAAACCCTGTTATGAGTCCCAGTTAAGGACTATAAACAAAACCTGCCAGAAACTCAAGTGTCAGATAACAAGCATGCAAGTAGTCAAGCTGGAAGGCACACAAGTCACACAAGAGAAACCCTTAGAGTTTAAGGCCAGCATGGGATCTGGGTAGTACCCTCTTGAAGTTGGTGGGTTCAACCTGTCCTATTAGAAGTAACCGGGTTCTAAGGGTCCCAATATCACGGGATTGCTTTCATTGTTCATCGTTTCGATTTAGCCACTGAACCGGCCACCGAAATATTCCAGGAAAGCAACCCTCAATTGAGTGTAGTATCGAGTATCAACCAACCTCGGACTGCACCAAAGTCAGTTATCTCACTACCCTAAAGAGGCCAAGATAGTTCAATTAAGGTTCCTAAGGTCTGTTGATGCTTCACGACACCACGCGGAGGCCCCGTACTCTCCTTGACTGAACTCAAGGGTTACCGGTACACACCAAAGTGCCACATCAACGTAGCAGACTGTTTCAACCATGTCGGTATACCCCGCACAGTTCCCTCACAGCCTTGTTGCTACTTTCTAAGAAGGTATCCCCCAGATCCGGGTTAGGATCTATAGAACTCCCAAGCAACCCACAATAATAAAGCACACAAGGAATACAATTGAAAACACAGTTATGAACTAACCCTAAGGTACACCTCACTTTATAAAGAATTCCCCAGCAGAGTCGCCAGTTCTGTGATCGGTGGATCTGGAACTGACTGTTTAACGCTGGTTCGCGAAATTTTGCGGAAGCAAGAGTCACCACCATCTTTTATTTTCTCCAAATGGAAAGGACAAAAGCACAGAAAAATTCCTTATAGAGATTGCTCTCGGTTCGGGAGGTAGATTATAGAAAGGGAAGGTGCTAGCACCCTTTCTATCCATGGTTATCCATGGGCTCTTAGATACTTGCTCATTGTGTTTTCAAAAATAGTTTGTTTGCTTTTCAACCGTGGGTTTTAAAAAGTTTCTTTGAAAATTTCAGTTCGACTCTTGTATCGGTCCTCAAGAGTGTTTGAAAAATTTATTTCGAAAGCTTTTTGAAAAGGTGTCGGTGTGAAAAGTATTTTTGATTTATTTTGAAATTAGAGCAAGTATCTAGAGTCGTCTACCTACCCTAAGGAATTCATCTGTGTAAATGTCCTTTAAAGTAGTGCCATCCCACCATTGAGAGGTAGGTAGCACCACCGTTGGAGTTGTTCGGGTCAATTCGAGGTTCGGGACATGGTGATCACCGAAGCAATGGGAAGACACCTTAGAAGCTACCCTCATGCTAGGTTCCCGGATCATGGGGACTTACTAAGACATCCTCTACTCGACGATCACCTTTCGAGGCAAGGCAACAGTGAGGCGTACCCTAGGGGTGGTGTGTGATTTGTGTGTCAGATTCATTTATTTTCGTCTTGTTCATGTCAAAGTGATCTATGCGTTTGTTTTTATTTTTGTCATTCATTCTTGCATGTCATTGTTAACAGTTAAAAAAGTTGTGGAAATATAAAGTTCTAAACTATTACAAAGGCGCGGGTCCACATCGCCAAAATTTAATCCAGGACCCGATTTGACAGAAAATAAAGAAGTAAAGTAAAGTGCGAGAAATTAAGTTTACACGGCTTTGGGAGAATTACATAAATATTTAAAAGAAGGAAATAAATAAAATGCGCGAATATGAATTGAAATTGAAAGCGAGGGCGTTGGACCCTTTTTAAAGGAATTAAGTTATTATTATTAAATTAATGAAATTAAAATAAAAAAGAAATTATTTTTTTGAGATTTTTTGTATTTATGTTTTTTATGAGAATTAAATAAAATTGAGAGATTAACCCTAATTCTAGATTTCTATTTATTGAGAAAAACATGTTAAAATTAAACCTAAAATTAATCTAATTATTTACATGCCATTTGATTTATAAAAATAAATAATTAATTATTTGTGAAAGAAAAGAAAAAAAGGATAAAAATACTTTTAAAAAAAAACCTAATTCTATAAATTTTTATTTTATTAAGGAAAAGATATTAAAATTAACCCTAAGTTTAAATCTAATTAATAAGTGAGGTTTATTTACAAAAAATATATTAATTAAATAAAAATACTTATTTTCGTCTTTTTCTGATTTTTATATTGTTTTTATGTTTTTGATGAAAATATTAAATCAAAGAATTAAAGGAAATTAATTAAAACAAAGAAAAGAAAAATATAAAAAAGAATAAAGGAAGCAAACCCTAGGGGGGTCTGTCCCCAAATTGGAGGGTTTTGTCCAGCAATTCAGGCCCATTAAGCTCATGGCCTTATTGACTTTTGTGCCAGCGTGTAACTCCATTGACTCATGTCCATCATATTCTTCACATCTGGTCCCTTGGATAATGGTTACAGGCTATGTGGCACGCTGGATCTTGTGGATGTATGGTGCACCCTAGTACTGAAACTGCACAGAAGCGTTAATGGAAAAATAATATGGAAAGGGGTGGGGACCTGGGATTCGAACCCAGGTCCCAGGGATTACCATGCACATGCCTGACCAATTGAACCAAGCGCGCGTTTTGATTATTATCTGTCCAATGAACAATATAGTATAAGACAAAAGTTAGTGGCAAATTAGCGCGCAAATTTGAACGATCCAATCACTGGCCTACACTTCATCATCTTCTTCATCGTTTGTGTTTTCCTGAAAATATAAAAAGATTAGCGGGGGTTTTAAACCCCCCAAAACATGCAGTTTTTAATAATAGCGATTAAGCCATATGCCCACATAAATTAGGCGCGATGGGTGTTTTGTTTTCGTCCAAGCACGCTGATTTCAACCATGGCCTTGAAGTTCTTTAATTTTACAGTATTAAGAAACGCCTAATTTAAAACTTGAAAAACCCTAATGTCCTTTAATGGTGAATCCTTCAATAGTGCACAAAAACTCAATCAAATTATAGGGTTAGCTTCAGAATCAATCACTCAATGTAAATCAATAAAGAAAACACACGAAAAATGCATGAGACTCATGATTCGATTATGGAAATTTTCGTGCAAAACTTGACTCAGATATACCACCTCCTTGAGTATGGGACCAAGTTCTTGATTGGAATCGTCCCCTGGTAACCTTGGCAAGCTAATGGAGTGGTTATTTGACCTTGAAAAGCCATGCAAGATGGTTTTCAGTATTTGAGTTTTTTCACAAAAAATGCAAAAGTGATGATGATGTTCTTGCGCAGCTGGGAGTTTTTTAGGAGTAGGGTTTGCATCATTATATACATGTGAATGATTAGGGTTAAGAAATTGGTCCAAGGAATCAAGGAATTGATGAAAAAATATTTGATTTTCCATGCATATATTTTTCAATCTTTTCATGCAAATTTGATTCAAATTGTGTCCAATCACCATGATTCTTTCTATATCTGATTGTGCACGAAATCTTAAGCCTATTCCATGCACAAAAAGATTTAAAAAGTTAGGTTTTGTATTTTTCATATATTTTAATTAATTAAATGAATTATTAATCATTAAAAATCCAAATAAATAAATAAAAATGATGAAAAACTTCCCTTTGGGCCAAATGGTCGTGCAGATGCCTTGGATAATGATTCTTGGAAGAAAAAGAGGCCCATTAGCATTTTTAAGACATTTGAAGTAAGGTTGACTTTTCAAAATATCCAAAACTTTCCCAACTTCCACAAGGCATATCTTGCTCAATTTTTAAGCTTTGCTCATGTTCTTGGACATTTTGGAAAGGTCTTTGAGTCCTCTAACCAATGTCTTTTGTACCATGTCATTTTGATTTAACAATCTCAAGTTATGGCCTTTGACTTAAAGTCCCTTTTTGTTGACTTTTGAAAATGACCTATAATGTTGAAATTGATAACTTTTTGTGAGAGCATTTCTTGGATTTTAAGTATGAAGAGGAGTTGTAGGAAATGTCTTTCTCTTCAAAATGAGCTTTGGATGGAATTTTTCTGATAAACCATGTGGAAGTTATGCCTTGGTCAAGTTACAGTTGACTTTTTCAACTGTCCAAATATGGAAACTTTTGCATCTTGATGATTTTTGAGCCAAGCTTTGAGAATCAAGATTAAGCATTGATAAAATTATGTTTGTGGCCTCAAAATGAGATGTTGACCAAAAATTTGAACTTTTGACTGTCAAATGACCATTTTGCCCCTACAGTTGACTGTAGTGCAATTAGGGTTTTTGACTGTGCAATTTTGTGATGTAAGTCTTGAAACTTGGTATGAGGATGCTTGACCATGTTTGTAGGCATGTGGGACTTGATTGGACCCTTGGAAACTTCATTTTCTTTGTTAGAATCAAAACCCTAATTTTTGACTGTTAGGAGGCCCTTGAACTGTGCAACCCTTGGGAAAATTTTGAAGCTTTGACTTGGCAAATTTGGAAGAATATGGGAGGGCAAATTTTGGGGTACAACAGTTGCCCCTGTTCAATCTTCTTAGACCTGAGGATGCAGATTGGCTGACGTGCCTTTCGTAATCCGAGGGTAGAAGATGATTGAACACTAGAGTGCCCAGAAATTTGCGCTCACATAGTAGTGTGATGTGGGGAATGGGCTTATAGATGCCATTTGGAGATTGATGGATAGGATGATGGGCTTATAGATGCCATGCTAAGAGGTGATGGATAGGTGGATGGGCTTATAGATGCCATCTGGATGTTGATCGCGTAAGAGATTCCTTAGCGAGAACTTGCGTACCTGCAAAAAAGAAAAATGAGTACCTGGCCTGTTACAGGAGCTGGTCTTCAAACTCTTCGTATAGATGTATCCTGACTGGTTATAGGAGCTGAATCTGGAGCTTCAAACGGTGATGAATGAACCAGGGATGGTTACTACCTCAACAGGAACGGTGAGAGAACCTTGGATGATTATTACCTCAACAGGAACGCTGAGAGAATCTTGAACGACTTCAACCTCAACAGTAGCGCTGAGAGAATCTAGGGACGATTACTACCTCAGCAGTATCGGGGAGAGAACCATAGGCGACTTCAACCTCAACAGTAATCATTGAGAAAATCTTGGACGACTTCAACCTCAACAGTAACGCTGAGAGAATCTTGGGCGACTTCAACCTCAACAGCAAACATTGAGAGAATCTTGGGCGACTTCAACCTCAACAGTAATCATTGAGAGAATCTTGGGCGACTTCAACCTCAACAGCAATTATTGAGAGAATCTTGGGTGACTTCAACCTCAACAGTAAACATTGAGAGAATCTTGGGCGACTTCAACCTCAATAGCAATCATTGAGAGAATCTTGGGCGACTTCAACCTCAACAGCAGTCATTGAGAGAATCTTGGGCGACTTCAACCTCAACAGCAAACATTGAGAGAATCTTGGGCGACTTCAACCTCAACAGCAATCATTGAGAGAATCTTGGGCGACTTCAACCTCAACATCAATCATTGAGAGAATCTTGGGCGACTTCAACCTCAACAGCAAACATTGAGAGAATCTTGGGCGACTTCAACCTCAACAGCAATCATTGAGAGAATCTTGGGCGACTTCAACCTCAACAGCAATCATTGAGAGAATCTTGGGGCGATTACTACCTCCGCAGTAACGGGGAGAGAACCACAGGCGACTACAACCTCAACAGTATCATTGAGAGAATCTTGGATATCTTCTGCTGAGTCTTTATCAGGAAAATTTGTTAGGGGTCGATTTAGATGGACTAGAGAAGGCCTTGGACTGGATAAGAAACAGGAAAATCTTAGGGTCGATTTAACTGAACCGGTCTAGGTCTTGAAGTCTTCAACTGGATAAGACATAGGGAGATCTTAGGGTCGATCTGACTGAACCAGAGAAGGCCTTGGACTGGATAAGAAACAGAAAAATCTTAGGGTCGATTTAATTGAACCGGTCTAGGTCTTGGAATGTAGCTGAGAACTTAATTGGATCTTTCCTGAAAGGTAAAGGTCAGTCATATGCAATGCATGATATGGGTCAAGCAATGATGTTCTCAACATAAATGAGATTTGTAAGATACGATGCGTATATGCATGCTATAATGTATGGAAGTGCGATGTTTATGAATGTATCTTTTCGTCTTAAGAAAATAAATCCTTGACGGGTGCCGGGAGGTCACTCCTGGGATGATGTTGAAGTATTGATCTTTGCTTCCGCTGGGGATGATAGTTGCAAGAATACCGGTAGGAGAAGATGACTCCGTTGGGGAATGAACTTGGCGAATGGATTACTCTGCGGGGAGAAAAGTACCCTAACGATCTTGCTGGGAAGCAACACTCTGTGGGGAGAGAGGTACTTTGTTGAGTTGTTGATAATAACTTGCTGGGGATACCCTTGTTGTGTTGGAAGTGCTAATAGACTTCGCTGGGGATAAGAAGACTTCGTCGAGGACGCTCTTTCCGTGGCTTTTGGCTGAGGATAACCCAGTTATATCCTGGTAAGGAAATAACTCTTAACTCTTAGAATAAAGCCGGGAGACGCGTTCGTGCTCTGCGAGGAATAAGCTTCCAGAATCTACTGGGGATAAGCTTACTGCTTGGGAAGATGGATTCCAACCTTCTTGGGGAAACTGGATTGGACTCTCTGGGGAAGTTTTAAGATGTATCGGGGAAGTAACTCCACTGAATGTCTGGTATACCGCCGGGGAACAATCTTTAGGTCAAGACTGCCGGGGATGCTTGTTAAGAATATCCGTATATTGCGCTGGGGAATGTTGAGATCTGCTGGAGGATACCCAACTTCCTTAAGACTTGATAGTAACTTTGCTTGAGGAGAATGTACTGACTTGCTGGCTCACTCTCTGGGGAATTGGGATGTACTGGTTATGTTCTTTAGCTGAACCCACTTTGATACCTTGGAGGATAGAACAATTAGATTGCTTAGACAACTCTTGATTGCCCATGTTTCTAAGGTGGGAGATGAAGACCTGTGAGGTGCTGATAGTTGTTGGTGGACAAACCTTCTTCTGGTAGGCCAATGGTGAGATGACAGGACATAGTCGTACGCTTTAATCCCTAACTTTTTCCTGGACCACCCTTTCGGGTTTTCAGTCCACCGGGATACCCATTTTTGCCCAAGCCGCCTTTTCATGTTTTCGACTTGCCGGGTGTACAGCTTCTTTTTCATTTCATCCCTCATTTTGCCCGAACCCTTTTGGTTCGCCGGGAAGCCCTTCTTTTGCCTAGGTATGTCAACCTAGCGGGTCTTTGATTTTGCATAGTATTTTTTCGACTATGTCCGTGCTTTCAGAATGTAGGGAGTTGCCCCTGTTAGAAGTGTTTTGTCATACCCCAGAAGATGTTTAATCAGGCAAGATTCGTTGTTGGAACGCCCCAAGTGACTCAGGCAGAGATTTGCCCCAGGCTATTTGGCCCTTGAGAGATTCTCCGAATCTTGATTGGATTTCCCCAGATGATAGGCCATGATCATGTCATGCCCCTTGATTGGAAATGCCTTTGTTCACTAGGCTTTCATCGTGCGAATTTCCCTGTTGTTCAAACAAATAGTCATATGCAAACCATATTATATCAAAAATGCAAAGCTTATGTCTGTCTTGAAGATTTTGAAAATGCATTCTTTTTCATAAAACAAGTGAATGTTTGTAAAACATGATGTCAACTCCGTATTTACCGTAGGCCTTAAGGAGTCAGGATACCTTTCGTAACAGTATGCTTTCGAACTAACCCATGCTTCAGCTAGGACTTTTAAGGGTTATAACGTGGCTTGGTTCACGGTTTAAGAAACAAAGGATAAAGGCTCAAATTATTTGTACCCACCCGCTCTTCGTGATGTTCTTCAAACCTAAACTCAGTTGATCATACGTTAGACCTTGTTTGAGTCTTTGCTCTGATTTTCCGGTGATGATTCGGATGTTGATAACTTATTCTGAATAGGCAGTCATTCCTTTTTTGTTGAGGGTTCGTAAGACCTCTTTCTTTTTTATTTTTGTTATCCCTTTCCTTTTTTTCCTGAACTGTTTCCTTTTTTGGAATTACAGTCAGCGGGATGCCCCAGTTTTGTAAGTCTCCTTCATGGGTTTCGACTTAATGGGTTTTTTATTTTTTGAGATAATGACTGCCTTTCTTTATTGATTATTCGGAACCATCACTGTCTTTCTTTTTGTAAGGACCTCTTTAGTGCCATTCGTTATGCACTTGGATCAGGTGAGAGACTACCCTGCCCCAGATTATGATTAAGGGTTTTAAATTTCGAAAAGAAAAACTCCTACTTCTTTGGCTCAAATGGGTTGACGAGGGATTATCTTCCTTATAACTCCAGTGTTTAGGGATTGAAACAATACCTGTACCTCATCAGCGGGGTCTGTTCAAAAGCATACTGTGGATTATGGTATCGTTTTCGTCATCCTCCCTCAAGAGGCTTAGAATTATTAATTAAGAGTTGATCATCAGAAAAAATATGAAAATAATTTGCATTTAGTGAATACGAATATATTGTTTCAGAACAGACATATGCGATGCATTAATGAGATAACAATGTTTAACATGAGTAAATGTTTGAACAAAAGAAAATTGCAACTTGAAAATTCGAATGAACAAAAATTTCTCAATCCTAGCCATGTTTTGGCAAGGGAGCAGTGATCACATTGGGAGTCTCGGCGGGCTCAAACTCAATCTCTTTAGCATCGATCATGCTCTAAATCTTGTACTTCAGTGCCCAACAATCCTCAGTATCGTGCCCCGGGCTACCAGAATGGTAAGCGCACCTTGCTTCTGGGTTGTAATTTGGAGAGGAAGTCTTTGGATTTGCAGGAGGGTTGATCACCACAATCAGGTTCATCCTTAACATGTGCTGCAAAGCTCGTGACCATGACATGTTGATGTAGGTGAATTGTCTCTTAGGCTCGTCCGACCTGTTCTGATCAACCCGCTGTTCTTGGCGAGGTCGTTGCTGGACCTGAGAAGTGTTAGCAACTCGGAGAGGTCTATTCATTGGACCCGACCTTTGCCCTTTTGGAAGCTGTTCCATGACCTGGTCCCTGATTTGGGCTGGTTGCTTCATGCCTTGAGGAAGCTGGCTGATCATGGCTCTCAGCTCTCCTTGCTCCTGAGCTAAACCTTGAATGAGGGCCCTTTGCCCCAGCATCTGGGTTTTCAATGTGTCTACCTCAGCTTGTAGACGTTTCAGCTGTTCGTCCTTGTCATCTTCAGGACTCTTTCTGATCAGATTCCCCATGAGGAGTGTCCTCAACTCTTCCTGCCCCTTGGATAGGCTTAGGAAGATTTCCCTAAACTGAGTCTCTTGAGTGTGAAGGTCCTGGTTATCTTGTTGGCAAGCCATTGCTGAAATAAATAGCGGAGATGGTAAGTGACCTGTCCAAAGGGTACCTGTTATGCAATGATATGTATGATATGCATGTAATGTTTTCAAGGACCTCGCGGGATAAACAAGAAAATTTGTTAGAATTTGGATCCGGTAGCTTGATTGAAGGCACTTCATATTGTTGAGAGTCCTTCTTCAAGGGTCAAAGGCTCACCATATCCAGTGGGTCATAGCCCCTGACTTTAGTCATCATGTCTGGTTTTGGTTTCCAAACAAACTTGGTTAGGGGAACCTTCTTCAAGAGTCAGAGCTCACCATATCAAGTGGGTCATAGCCCCTGACAACTTTGGCTAGAGGAAAATAAATCCTCTTTGCCCCTTGCTAGATGTTTGATTTATCATGACCTGCATCACAAGCCTTTGAGATCCTTGAAATGGGTTAGGATGTATGCAATGGTATGAAGTCATGATGCATGGGGTAGTATGGATAAACCCTGTTATGAGCCCTTATTAAGGACTATAAACAAAACCTGCAAGCAAACTCAGTAAACCCTGTTATGAGTCCTAATTAAGGACTAAATAAAACCTGCAAAACACTCAGTAAACCCTGTTATGAGTCCCAGTTAAGGACTATAAACAAAACCTGCCAGAAACTCAAGTGTCAGATAACAAGCATGCAAGTAGTCAAGCTGGAAGGCACACAAGTCACACAAGAGAAACCCTTAGAGTTTAAGGCCAGCATGGGGTCTGGGTAGTACCCTCTTGAAGTTGGTGGGTTCAACCTGTCCTATTATAAGTAACCGGGTTCTAAGGGTCCCAATATCACGGGATTGCTTTCATTGTTCATCGTTTCGATTTAGCCACTGAACTGGCGACCGAAATATTCCAGGAAAGCAACCCTCAATTGAGTGTAGTATCGAGTATCAACCAACCTCGGACTGCACCAAAGTCAGTTATCTCACTACCCTAAAGAGGCCAAGATAGTTCAATTAAGGTTCCTAAGGTCTGTTGATGCTTCACGACACCACGCGGAGGCCCCGTACTCTCCTTGACTGAACTCAAGGGTTACCGGTACACACCAAAGTGCCACATCAACGTAGCAGACTATTTCAACCATGTCGGTATACCCCGCACAGTTCCCTCACAGCCTTGTTGCTACTTTCTAAGAAGGTATCCCCCAGATCTGGGTTAGGATCTATAGAACTCCCAAGCAACCCACAATAATAAAGCACACAAGGAATACAATTGAAAACACAGTTATGAACTAACCCTAAGGTACACCTCACTTTATAAAGAATTCCCCAGCAGAGTCGCCAGTTCTGTGATCGGTGGATCTGGAACTGACTGTTTAACGCTGGTTCGCGAAATGTCGCGGAAGCAAGAGTCACCACCGTCTTTTATTTTCTCCAAATGGAAAGGACAAAAGCACAGAAAAATTCCTTATAGAGATTGCTCTCGGTTCGGGAGGTAGATTATAGAAAGGGAAGGTGCTAGCACCCTTTCTATCCATGGTTATCCATGGGCTCTTAGATACTTGCTCATTGTGTTTTCAAAAATAGTTTGTTTGCTTTTCAACTGTGGGTTTTAAAAAGTTTCTTTGAAAATTTCAGTTCGACTCTTGTATCGATCCTCAAGAGTGTTTGAAAAATTGCTTTCGAAAGCTTTTTGAAAAGGTGTCGGTGTGAAAAGTATTTTTGATTTGTTTTGAAATTAGAGCAAGTATCTAGAGTCGTCTACCTACCCTAAGGAATTCGTCTGTATAAATGTCCTTTAAAGTAGTGCCATCCCACCATTGAGAGGTAGGTAGCACCACCGTTGGAGTTGTTCGGGTCAATTCGAGGTTCGGGACATGGTGATCACCGAAGCAATGGGAAGACACCTTAGAAGCTACCCTCATGCCAGGTTCCCGGATCATGAGGACTTACTAAGACATCCTCTACTCGACGATCACCTTTCGAGGCAAGGCAACAGTGAGGCGTACCCTAGGGGTGGTGTGTGATTTGTGTGTCAGATTCATTTATTTTCGTCTTGTTCATGTCAAAGTGATCTATGCGTTTGTTTTTATTTTTGTCATTCATTCTTGCATGTCATTGTTAACAGTTAAAAAAGTTGTGGAAATATAAAGTTCTAAACTATTACAAAGGCGCGGGTCCACATCGCCAAAATTTAATCCAGGACCCGATTTGACAGAAAATAAAGAAGTAAAGTAAAGTGCGAGAAATTAAGTTTACACGGCTTTGGGAGAATTACATAAATATTTAAAAGAAGGAAATAAATAAAATGCGCGAATATGAATTGAAATTGAAAGCGAGGGCGTTGGACCCTTTTTAAAGGAATTAAGTTATTATTATTAAATTAATGAAATTAAAATAAAAAAGAAATTATTTTTTTGAGATATTTTGTATTTATGTTTTTTATGAGAATTAAATGAAATTGAGAGATTAACCCTAATTCTAGATTTCTATTTATTGAGAAAAACATGTTAAAATTAAACCTAAAATTAATCTAATTATTTACATGCCATTTGATTTATAAAAATAAATAATTAATTATTTGTGAAAGAAAAGAAAAAAAGGATAAAAATACTTTAAAAAAAAACCTAATTCTATAAATTTTTATTTTATTAAGGAAAAGATATTAAAATTAACCCTAAGTTTAAATCTAATTAATTAGTGAGGTTTATTTACAAAAAATATATTAATTAAATAAAAATACTTATTTTCGTCTTTTTCTGATTTTTATATTGTTTTTATGTTTTTGATGAAAATATTAAATCAAAGAATTAAAGGAAATTAATTAAAACAAAGAAAAGAAAAATATAAAAAAGAATAAAGGAAGCAAACCCTAGGGGGGTCTGTCCCCAAATTGGAGGGTTTTGTCCAGCAATTCAGGCCCATTAAGCTCATGGCCTTATTGACTTTTGTGCCAACGTGTAACTCCATTGACTCATGTCCATCATATTCTTCACATCTGGTCCCTTGGATAATGGTTACAGGCTATGTGGCACGCTGGATCTTGTGGATGTATGGTGCACCCTAGTACTGAAACTGCACAGAAGCGTTAATGGAAAAATAATATGGAAAGGGGTGGGGACCTGGGATTCGAACCCAGGTCCCAGGGATTACCATGCACATGCCTGACCAATTGAACCAAGCGCACGTTTTGATTATTATTTGTCCAATGAACAATATAGTATAAGACAAAAGTTAGTGGTAAATTAGCGCGCAAATTTGAACGATCCAATCACTGGCCTACACTTCATCATCTACTTCATCGTTTGTGTTTTCCTGAAAATATAAAAAGATTAGCGGGGGTTTTAAACCCCCCCAAAACATGCAGTTTTTAATAATAGCGATTAAGCCATATGCCCACATAAATTAGGCGCGATGGGTGTTTTGTTTTCGTCCAAGCACGCGGATTTCAACCATGGCCTTGAAGTTCTTTAATTTTACAGTATTAAGAAACGCCTAATTTAAAACTTGAAAAACCCTAATGTCCTTTAATGGTGAATCCTTCAATAGTGCACAAAAACTCAATCAAATTATAGGGTTAGCTTCAGAATCAATCACTCAATGTAAATCAATAAAGAAAACACACGAAAAATGCATGAGACTCATGATTCGATTATGGAAATTTTCGTGCAAAACTTGACTCAGATATACCACCTCCTTGAGTATGGGACCAAGTTCTTGATTGGATTCGTCCCCTGGTAACCTTGGCAAGCTAATGGAGTGGTTATTTGACCTTGAAAAGCCCTGCAAGATGGTTTTCAGTATTTGAGTTTTTTCACAAAAAATGCAAAAGTGATGATGATGTTCTTGCGCAGATGGGAGTTTTTTAGGAGTAGGGTTTGCATAATTATATACATGTGAATGATTAGGGTTAAGAAATTGGTCCAAGGAATCAAGGAATTGATGAAAAAATATTTGATTTTCCATGCATATATTTTTCAATCTTTTCATGCAAATTTGATTCAAATTGTGTCCAATCACCATGATTCTTTCTATATCTGATTGTGCACGAAATCTTAAGCCTATTCCATGCACAAAAAGATTTAAAAAGTTAGGTTTTGTATTTTTCATATATTTTAATTAATTAAATGAATTATTAATCATTAAAAATCCAAATAAATAAATAAAAATGATGAAAAACTTCCCTTTGGGCCAAATGGTCGTGCAGATGCCTTGGATAATGATTCTTGGAAGAAAAAGAGGCCCATTAGCATTTTTAAGACATTTGAAGCAATGTTGACTTTTCAAAATATCCAAAATTTTCCCAACTTCCACAAGGCATATCTTGCTCAATTTTTAAGCTTTGCTCATGTTCCTGGACATTTTGGAAAGGTCATTGAGTCCTCTAACCAATGTCTTTGGTACCATGTCATTTTGATTTACCAATCTCAAGTTATGGCCTTTGACTTAAAGTCCCTTTTTGTTGACTTTTGAAAATGACCTATAATGTTGAAATTGATAACTTTTTGTGAGAGCATTTCTTGGATTTTAAGTATGAAGAGGAGTTGTAGGAAATGTCTTTCTCTTCAAAATGAGCTTTGGATGGAATTTTTCTGATAAACCATGTGGAAGTTATGCCTTGGTCCAGTTACAGTTGACTTTTTCAACTGTCCAAATATGGAAACTTTTGCATCTTGATGATTTTTGAGCCAAGCTTTGAGAATCATGATTAAGCATTGATCAAATGATGTTTGTGGCCTCAAAATGAGATGTTGACCAAAAATTTGAACTTTTGACTATCAAATGACCATTTTGCCCCTACAGTTGACTGTAGTGCAATTAGGGTTTTTGACTGTGCAATTTTGTGCTGTAAGTATTGAAACTTGGTATGAGGATGCTTGACCATGTTTGTAGGCATGTGGGACTTGATTGGACCCTTGGAAACTTCATTTTCTTTGTCAGAATCAAAACCCTAATTTTTGACTGTTATGAGGCCCTTGAACTGTGCAACCCTTGGGAAGATTTTGAAGCTTTGACTTGGCAAATTTGGAAGAATATGGGAGGGCAAATTTTGGGGTACAACAGTTGCCCCTGTTCAATCTTCTTAGACCTGAGGATGCAGATTGGCTGACGTGCCTTTCGTAATCCGAGGGTAGAAGATGATTGAACACTAGAGTGCCCATAAATTTGCGCTCACATAGTAGTGTGATGTGGGGAATGGGCTTATAGATGCCATTTGGAGATTGATGGATAGGATGATGGGCTTATAGATACCATGCTAAGAGGTGATGGATAGGTGGATGGGCTTATAGATGCCATCTGGATGTTGATCGCGTAAGAGATTCCTTAGCGAGAACTTGCGTACCTGCAAAAAAGAAAAATGAGTACCTGGCCTGTTACAGGAGCTGGTCTTCAAACTCTTCGTATAGATGTGTCCTGACTGGTTACAGGAGATGAATCTGGAGCTTCAAACGGTGATGAATGAACCAGGGATGGTTACTACCTCAACAGGAACGGTGAGAGAACCTTGGATGATTACTACCTCAACAGGAACGCTGAGAGAATCTTGAACGACTTCAACCTCAACAGTAGCGCTGAGAGAATCTGGGGACGATTACTACCTCAGCAGTATCGGGGAGAGAACCATAGGCGACTTCAACCTCAACAGTAATCATTCAGAAAATCTTGGACGACTTCAACCTCAACAGTAACGCTGAGAGAATCTTGGGCGACTTCAACCTCAACAGCAAACATTGAGAGAATCTTGGGCGACTTCAACCTCAACAGCAATCATTGAGAGAATCTTGGGCGACTTCAACCTCAACAGCAATTATTGAGAGAATCTTGGGCGACTTCAACCTCAACAGCAAACATTGAGAGAATCTTGGGCGACTTCAACCTCAACAGCAATCATTGAGAGAATCTTGGGCGACTTCAACCTCAACAGCAATCATTGAGAGAATCTTGGGCGACTTCAACCTCAACAGCAAACATTGAGAGAATCTTGGGCGACTTCAACCTCAACAGCAATCATTGAGAGAATCTTGGGCGACTTCAACCTCAACAGCAATCATTGAGAGAATCTTGGGCGACTTCAACCTCAACAGCAAACATTGAGAGAATCTTGGGCGACTTCAACCTCAACAGCAATCATTGAGAGAATCTTGGGCGACTTCAACCTCAACAACAATCATTGAGAGAATCTTGGGGCGATTACTACCTCCGCAGTAACGGGGAGAGAACCACAGGCGACTACAACCTCAACAGTATCATTGAGAGAATCTTGGATATCTTCTGCTGAGTCTTTATCAGGAAAATCTGTTAGGGGTCGATTTAGCTGGACTAGAGAAGGCCTTGGACTGGATAAGAAACAGGAAAATCTTAGGGTCGATTTAACTGAACTGGTCTAGGTCTTGAAGTCTTCAACTGGATAAGACACAGGGAGATCTTAGGGTCGATCTGACTGAACCAGAGAAGGTCTTGGACTGGATAAGAAACAGAAAAATCTTAGGGTCGATTTAACTGAACCGGTCTAGGTCTTGGAATGTAGCTGAGAACTTAACTGGATCTTTCCTGAAAGGTAAAGGTCAGTCATATGCAATGCATGATATGGGTCAAGCAATGATGTTCTCAACATAAATGAGATTTGTAAGATACGATGCGTATATGCATGCTATAATGTATGGAAGTGCGATGTTTATGAATGTATCTTTTCGTCTTAAGAAAATAAATCCTTGACGGGTGCCGGGAGGTCACTCCTGGGCTGATGTTGAAGTATTGATCTTTGCTTCCGCTGGGGATGATAGTTGCAAGAATACCGGTAGGAGAAGATGACTCCGTTGGGGAATGAACTTGGCAAATGGATTACTCTGCGGGGAGAAAAGTACCCTAACGATCTTGCTGGGAAGCAACACTCTATGGGGAGAGAGGTACTTTGTTGAGTTGTTGATAATAACTTGCTGGGGATACCCTTGTTGTGTTGGAAGTGCTAATAGACTTCGTTGGGGATAAGAAGACTTCGTCGAGGACGCTCTTTCCGTGGCTTTTGGCTGAGGATAACCTAGTTATATCCTGGTAAGGAAATAACTCTTAACTCTTAGAATAAAGCCGGGAGACGCGTTCGTGCTCTGCGAGGAATAAGCTTCCAGAATCTACTGGGGATAAGCTTACTGCTTGGGAAGATGGATTCCAACCTTCTTGGGGAAACTGGATTGGACTCTTTGGGGAAGTTTTAAGATGTATCGGGGAAGTAACTCCACTGAATGTCTGGTATACCGCCGGGGAACAATCTTTAGGTCAAGACTGCCGGGGATGCTTGTTAAGAATATATGTATATTGTGCTGGGGAATGTTGAGATCTGCTGGAGGATACCCAACTTCCTTAAGACTTGATAGTAACTTTGCTTGAGGAGAATGTAGTGACTTGCTGGCTCACTCTCTGGGGAATTGGGATGTACTGGTTATGTTCTTTAGCTGAACCCACTTTGATACCTTGGAGGATAGAACAATTAGATTGCTTAGACAACTCTTGATTGCCCCTGTTTCTAAGGTGGGAGATGAAGACCTGTGAGGTGCTGATAGTTGTTGGTCGACAAACCTTCTTCTGGTAGGCCAGTGGTGAGATGACAGGACATAGTCGTACGCTTTAATCCCTAACTTTTGCCTGGACCGCCCTTTCGGGTTTTCAGTCCACCGGGATACCCATTTTTGCCCAAGCCGCCTTTTCAGGTTTTCGACTTGCCGGGTGTACATCTTCTTTTTCATTTCATCCCTCATTTTGCCCGAACCCTTTTGATTCGCCGGGAAGCCCTTCTTTTGCCTAGGTATGTCAACCTAGCGGGTCTTTGATTTTGCGTAGTATTTTTTCGACTATGTCCGTGCTTTCAGAATGTAGGGAGTTGCCCCTGTTAGAAGTGTTTTGTCATACCCCAGAAGATGTTTAATCAGGCAAGATTCGTTGCTGGAACGCCCCAAGTGACTCAGGCGGAGATTTGCCCCAGGCTATTTGGCCCTTGAGAGATTCTCCGAATCTTGATTGGATTGCCCCAGATGATAGGCCATGATCATGTCATGCCCCTTGATTGGAAATGCCTTTGTTCACTAGGCTTTCATCGTGCGAATTTCCCTGTTGTTCAAACAAATAGTCATATGCAAACCATATTATATAAAAAATGCAAAGCTTATGTCTGTCTTGAAGATTTTGAAAATGCATTCTTTTTCATAAAACAAGTGAATGTTTGTAAAACATGATGTCAACTCCGAATTTACCGTAGGCCTTAAGGAGTCAGGATACCTTTCGTAACAGTATGCTTTCGAACTAACCCATGCTTCAGCTAGGACTTTTAAGGGTTATAACGTGGCTTGGTTCACGGTTTAAGAAACAAAGGATAAAGGCTCAAATTATTTGTACTCACCCGCTCTTCGTGATGTTCTTCAAACCTAAACTCAGTTGATCATACGTTAGACCTTGTTTGAGTCTTTGCTCTGATTTTCCGGTGATGATTCGGATGTTGATAACTTATTCTGAATAGGCAGTCATTCCTTTTTTGTTGAGGGTTCGTAAGACCTCTTTCTTTTTTATTTTTGTTATCCCTTTCCTTTTTTTCCTGAACTATTTCCTTTTTTGGAATTACAGTCAGCGGGATGCCCCAGTTTTGTAAGTCTCCTTCATGGGTTTCGACTTAATGGGTTTTTTATTTTTTGAGATAATGACTGCCTTTCTTTATTGATTATTCGGAACCATCACTATCTTTCTTTTTGTAAGGACCTCTTTAGTGCCATTCGTTATGCACTTGGATCAACTGAGAGACTACCCTGCCCCAGGTTATGATTAAGGGTTTTAAATTTCGAAAAGAAAAACTCCTACTTCTTTGGATCAAATGGGTTGACGAGGGATTATCTTCCTTATAACTCCAGTGTTTAGGGATTGAAACAATGCCTGTACCTCATCAGCGGGGTCTGTTCAAAAGCATACTGTGGATTATGGTATCGTTTTTGTCATCCTCCCTCAAGAGGCTTAGAATTATTAATTAAGAGTTGATCATCAGAAAAAATATGAAAATAATTTGCATTTAGTGAATACGAATATATTGTTTCAGAACAGACATATGCGATGCATTAATGAGATAACAATGTTTAACATGAGTAAATGTTTGAACAAAAGAAAATTGCAACTTGAACATTCGAATGAACAAAAATTTCTCAATCCTAGCCATGTTTTGGCAAGGGAGAAGTGATCACGTTGGGAGTCTCGGCGGGCTCGAACTCGATCTCTTTAGCATCGATCATGCTCTAAATCTTGTACTTCAGTGCCCAACAATCCTCAGTATCGTGCCTCGGGCTACCAGAATGGTAAGCGCACCTTGCTTCTGGGTTGTAATTTGGAGAGGAAGTCTTTGGATTTGCAGGAGGGTTGATCACCGCAATCAGGTTCATCCTTAACATGTGCTGCAAAGCTCGTGACCATGACATGTTGATGTAGGTGAATTGTCTCTTAGGCTCGTCCGACCTGTTCTGATCAACCCGCTGTTCTTAGCGAGGTCGTTGCTGGACCTGAGAAGTAGTAGCAACTCGGAGAGGTCTATTCATTGGACCCGACCTTTGCCCTTTTGGAAGTTGTTCCATGACCTGGTCCCTGATTTGGGCTGGTTGCTTCATGCCTTGAGGAAGCTGGCTGATCATGGCTCTCAGCTCTCCTTGCTCCTGAGCTAAACCTTGAATGAGGGCCCTTTGCCCCAGCATCTGGGTTTTCAATGTGTCTACCTCAGCTTGTAGACGTTTCAGCTGTTCGTCTTTGTCATCTTCAGGACTTTTTCTTATCAGATTCCCCATGAGGAGTGTCCTCAACTCTTCCTGCCCCTTGGATAGGCTTAGGAAGATTTCCCTGAACTGAGTCTCTTGAGTGTGAAGGTCCTGGTTATCTTGTTGGCAAGCCATTGCTGAAATAAATAGCGGAGATGGTAAGTGACCTGTCCAAAGGGTACCTGTTATGCAATGATATGTATGATATGCATGTAATGTTTTCAAGGACCTCGCGGGATAAACAAGAAAATTTGTTAGAATTTGGATCCGGTAGCTTGATTAAAGGCACTTCATATTGTTGAGAGTCCTTCTTCAAGGGTCAAAGGCTCACCATATCCAGTGGGTCATAGCCCCTGACTTTAGTCATCATGTCTGGTTTTGGTTTCCAAACAAACTTGGTTAGGGGAACCTTCTTCAAGAGTCAGAGCTCACCATATCAAGTGGGTCATAGCCCCTGACAACTTTGGCTAGAGGAAAATAAATCCTCTTTGCCCCTTGCTAGATGTTTGATTTATCATGACCTGCATCACAAGCCTTTGAGATCCTTGAAATGGGTTAGGATGTATGCAATGGTATGATGTCATGATGCATGGGGTAGTATGGATAAACCCTGTTATGAGCCCTTATTAAGGACTATAAACAAAACCTGCAAGCAAACTCAGTAAACCCTATTATGAGTCCTAATTAAGGACTAAATAAAACCTGCAAAACACTCAGTAAACCCTGTTATGAGTCCCAGTTAAGGACTATAAACAAAACCTGCCAGAAACTCAAGTGTCAGATAACAAGCATGCAAGTAGTCAAGCTGGAAGGCACACAAGTCACACAAGAGAAACCCTTAGAGTTTAAGGCCAGCATGGGATCTGGGTAGTACCCTCTTGAAGTTGGTGGGTTCAACCTGTCCTATTAGAAGTAACCGGGTTCTAAGGGTCCCAATATCACGGGATTGCTTTCATTGTTCATCGTTTCGATTTAGCCACTGAACCGGCCACCGAAATATTCCAGGAAAGCAACCCTCAATTGAGTGTAGTATCGAGTATCAACCAACCTCGGACTGCACTAAAGTCAGTTATCTCACTACCCTAAAGAGGCCAAGATAGTTCAATTAAGGTTCCTAAGGTCTGTTGATGCTTCACGACACCACGCGGAGGCCCCGTACTCTCCTTGACTGAACTCAAGGGTTACCGGTACACACCAAAGTGCCACATCAACGTAGCAGACTGTTTCAACCATGTCGGTATACCCCGCACAGTTCCATCACAGCCTTGTTGCTAGTTTCTAAGAAGGTATCCCCCAGATCCGGGTTAGGATCTATAGAACTCCCAAGCAACCCACAATAATAAAGCACACAAGGAATACAATTGAAAACACAGTTATGAACTAACCCTAAGGTACATCTCACTTTATAAAGAATTCCCCAGCAGAGTCGCCAGTTCTGTGATCGGTGGATCTGGAACTGACTGTTTAACGCTGGTTCGCGAAATGTCGCGGAAGCAAGAGTCGCCACCGTCTTTTATTTTCTCCAAATGGAAAGGACAAAAGCACAGAAAAATTCCTTATAGAGATTGCTCTCGGTTCGGGAGGTAGATTATAGAAAGGGAAGGTGCTAGCACCCTTTCTATCCATGGTTATCCATGGGCTCTTAGATACTTGCTCATTGTGTTTTCAAAAATAGTTTGTTTGCTTTTCAACTGTGGGTTTTAAAAAGTTTCTTTGAAAACTTCAGTTCGACTCTTGTATCGGTCCTCAAGAGTGTTTGAAAAATTGCTTTCGAAAGCTTTTTGAAAAGGTGTCGGTGTGAAAAGTATTTTTGATTTGTTTTGAAATTAGAGCAAGTATCTAGAGTCGTCAACCTACCCTAAGGAATTCGTCTGTGTAAATGTCCTTTAAAGTAGTGCCATCCCACCATTGAGAGGTAGGTAGCACCACCGTTGGAGTTGTTCGGGTCAATTCGAGGTTCGGGACATGGTGATCACCGAAGCAATGGGAAGACACCTTAGAAGCTACCCTCATGCCAGGTTCCCGGATCATGAGGACTTACTAAGACATCCTCTACTCGACGATCACCTTTCGAGGCAAGGCAACAGTGAGGCGTACCCTAGGGGTGGTGTGTGATTTGTGTGTCAGATTCATTTATTTTCGTCTTGTTCATGTCAAAGTGATCTATGCGTTTGTTTTTATTTTTGTCATTCATTCTTGCATGTCATTGTTGACAGTTAAAAAAGTTGTGGAAATATAAAGTTCTAAACTATTACAAAGGCGCGAGTCCACATCGCCAAAATTTAATCCAGGACCCGATTTGACAGAAAATAAAGAAGTAAAGTAAATTGCGAGAAATTAAGTTTACACGGATTTGGGAGAATTACATAAATATTTAAAAGAAGGAAATAAATAAAATGCGCGAATATGAATTGAAATTGAAAGCGAGGGCGTTGGACCCTTTTTAAAGGAATTAAGTTATTATTATTAAATTAATGAAATTAAAATAAAAAAGAAATTATTTTTTTGAGATTTTTTGTATTTATGTTTTTTATGAGAATTAAATGAAATTGAGAGATTAACCCAATTCTAGATTTCTATTTATTGAGAAAAACATGTTAAAATTAAACCTAAAATTAATCTAATTATTTACATGCCATTTGATTTATAAAAATAAATAATTAATTATTTGTGAAAGAAAAGAAAAAAAGGATAAAAATACTTTAAAAAAAAACCTAATTCTATAAATTTTTATTTTATTAAGGAAAAGATATTAAAATTAACCCTAAGTTTAAATCTAATTAATTAGTGAGGTTTATTTACAAAAAATATATTAATTAAATAAAAATACTTATTTTCGTCTTTTTCTGATTTTTATATTATTTTTATGTTTTTGATGAAAATATTAAATCAAAGAATTAAAGGAAATTAATTAAAACAAAGAAAAGAAAAATATAAAAAAGAATAAAGGAAGCAAACCCTAGGGGGGTCTGTCCCCAAATTGGAGGGTTTTGTCCAGCAATTCAGGCCCATTAAGCTCATGGCCTTATTGACTTTTGTGCCAGCGTGTAACTCCATTGACTCATGTCCATCATATTCTTCACATGTGGTCCCTTGGATAATGGTTACAGGCTATGTGGCACGCTGGATCTTGTGGATGTATGGTGCACCCTAGTACTGAAACTGCACAGAAGCGTTAATGGAAAAATAATATGGAAAGGGGTGGGGACCTGGGATTCGAACCCAGGTCCCAGGGATTACCATGCACATGCCTGACCAATTGAACCAAGCGCGCGTTTTGATTATTATCTGTCCAATGAACAATATAGTATAAGACAAAAGTTAGTGGCAAATTAGCGCGCAAATTTGAACGATCCAATCACTGGCCTACACTTCATCATCTTCTTCATCGTTTGTGTTTTCCTGAAAATATAAAAAGATTAGCGGGGGTTTTAAACCCCCCCAAAACATGCAGTTTTTAATAATAGCGATTAAGCCATATGCCCACATAAATTAGGCGCGATGGGTGTTTTGTTTTCGTCCAAGCACGCTGATTTCAACCATGGCCTTGAAGTTCTTTAATTTTACAGTATTAAGAAACGCCTAATTTAAAACTTGAAAAACCCTAATGTCCTTTAATGGTGAATCCTTCAATAGTGCACAAAAACTCAATCAAATTATAGGGTTAGCTTCAGAATCAATCACTCAATGTAAATCAATAAAGAAAACACACGAAAAATGCATGAGACTCATGATTCGATTATGGAAATTTTCGTGCAAAACTTGACTCTGATATACCACCTCCTTGAGTATGGGACCAAGTTCTTGATTGGAATCGTCCCCTGGTAACCTTGGCAAGCTAATGGAGTGGTTATTTGACCTTGAAAAGCCCTGCAAGATGGTTTTCAGTATTTGAGTTTTTTCACAAAAAATGCAAAAGTGATGATGATGTTCTTGCGCAGCTGGGAGTTTTTTAGGAGTAGGGTTTGCATAATTATATACATGTGAATGATTAGGGTTAAGAAATTGGTCCAAGGAATCAAGGAATTGATGAAAAAATATTTGATTTTCCATGCATATATTTTTCAATCTTTTCATGCAAATTTGATTCAAATTGTGTCCAATCACCATGATTCTTTCTATATCTGATTGTGCACGAAATCTTAAGCCTATTCCATGCACAAAAAGATTTAAAAAGTTAGGTTTTGTATTTTTCATATATTTTAATTAATTAAATGAATTATTAATCATTAAAAATCCAAATAAATAAATAAAAATGATGAAAAACTTCCCTTTGGGCCAAATGGTCGTGCACATGCCTTGGATAATGATTCTTTGAAGAAAAAGAGGCCCATTAGCATTTTTAAGACATTTGAAGCAATGTTGACTTTTCAAAATATCCAAAAATTTCCCAACTTCCACAAGGCATATCTTGCTCAATTGTTAAGCTTTACTCATGTTCTTGGACATTTTGGAAAGGTCTTTGAGTCCTATAACCAATGTCTTTGGTCCCATGTCATTTTGTTTTACCAATATCAAGTTATGGCCTTTGACTTAAAGTCCCTTTTTGTTGACTTTTGAAAATGACCTATAATGTTGAAATTGATAACTTTTTGTGAGAGCATTTATTGGATTTGAAGTATGAAGAGGAGTTGTAGGAGATGTCTTTCTCTTCAAAATGAGCTTTGGATGGAATTTTTCTGATAAACCATGTGGAAGTTATGCCTTGGTCAAGTTACAGTTGACTTTTTCAACTGTCCAAATATGGAAACTTTTGCATCTTGATGATTTTTGAGCCAAGCTTTGAGAATCATGATTAAGCATTGATCAAATGATGTTTGTGGCCTCAAAATGAGATGTTGACCAAAAATTTGAACTTTTGACTGTCAAATGACCATTTTGCCCCTATAGTTGACTGTAGTGCAATTAGGGTTTTTGACTGTGCAATTTTGTGCTGTAAGTCTTGAAACTTGGTATGAGGATGCTTGACCATGTTTGTAAGCATGTGGGACTTGATTGGACCCTTGGAAACTTCATTTTCTTTGTCAGAATCAAAACCCTAATTTTTTACTGTTAGGAGGCCCTTGAACTGTGCAACCCTTGGGAAGATTTTGAAGCTTTGACTTGGCAAATTTGGAAGAATATGGGAGGGCAAATTTTGGGGTACAACAATATGCAAGTTTAATCGAATAAATGTGGAATAGGTTGATGAAAACTAATATTGACATCATTTTTATCAACACAAACATTTCCAAACAACAATCTCTCTTTAATTCAAATCATTATCTAGTGCATGAAACTTAATCTTTGGTTACTAAAAGCAAACATCAAAACTTTATTTATGATTCAAACACATAAAGATACTCAAACTATAGAACGGTATTAATATCACACCAATCCCTAAGGAAAACGATAATATAAATAGTTGTGTTGAAAATACTACAAATGAAATGGCATCGTTGCCGGGGATTGACGTTTGACTATTCAAAGAATTTCAATAGTTTAAGTGCTTTAAGTTATTTTTTATTAATAATATCTTTTGTTTTTCACTTGTTTTTTTAGTGTTTTCAGACTATAGTTTATGCAAGGAAGTATTTCTGAAGATCAACTCCTATTTGACCCTGAAATTGAAAGGACTTGCAGAAAACTTAATAGCAAGACTAGACGAAGGAGGAAGCTAGGGAAAGAAAGAAGAGAAAGAGGAGAGGAGTTCACTTCTACTATACCTTTTAATTAATATATGAAAGAAGTTATGGTGGAAAATCCACTAAGAGGTCCCTGTATAAATAGTCCAAGGTTGAATTCTCAGTTTGCTAGGAATGCAGACCAAAGGCATTCAGAAATGAAAACTGGAATTTTACAATTGTTGTATCATAACCCTTTCACTGGGTTAGATCATGAAGATCCTTACACCCATCTCACAAAATTCTATGAGATAGCGGGTGCTATAGGAGCTCCCGAGGAAGATTAAGAACAAATGTTTAAAAGATTATTTCCATATTCGTTGATCGATAAAGCTAAGGATTGGTATCTTGACCAACCTAATCACCTCATGACGGATTGGAATAAACTTGAAGAAAAATTTCTTGAAAGGTTTTTCCTACAATCCCGTTTCTTGTAAGTCAAAACGGATATATCGGTGTTCTCTCAATGTGGAGCCGAGTCATTGAATGAAGCTTGGGAAAGGTACAAATATATGTTGAGAAAATGTCTAAGTCATGGTTTTGATGCCATTACCCAAATGCATATTTTTCTAAATGGATTACAACCACAACCAAAACTTTTGTTGGATGCTATGGTGGAAGGATCACTTGTGGAAAAGACAACGAAAGAAGCGGTGGCAATTATTGAAAGAATGGAAAGGAATGACCATCAAGTCCAACATGATCGAAGTATGGTTCAAAAGAGAGAGGAAGTAAGTGATTCAAGATCGAATGAAGCTCTTTTAGCCCCAAAAAAAATTATTCGCTCAACAAGTGGAAGAATTAACAAAGCAAATGGCAAAGCTTCCTCAAAAACTAAGAGAAATGCAAGAAAGACCTAGCAATCAAAATCAACAAATTGCTAGTTATGAGTTATGCAAGGGTGATCATCAAACCAGATTTTGTCCTCTAGTTGAAGAAGAAGTTAATTACATGGGAAATCAAGATCAAGGATACTAACAAAGGCAACCATATCAAAATAACCAAGGTTATCATCAAAGAAATAATCAAGGTTATCAACAAGGGTGAAGACAAGATGCCAACAATCAAAATAGATAAAGTCCTTATCAAACCACAAATCAAAATTCACAACCTCAAGCTAGAAGTTCAAACTTACAAGACACTTTTGATCAATTCATGCAAGCATCTATGGCAAATCAAAAGAGTAATGAAACGACTATAAAGAATTTATAAACTCAAGTGGGGCAACTAGCCAAGCAATTAGCCGATCAAAATGTCGGTTCATCATTTTCGGCAAATACTCAATCTATTCCTAAGGAGCATTGCAAGGAAATAATAACTAGGACGGGTATGGTAGTCGGAAATGGTCGTGGTAAAGAAGTTGAAATTGAGGAAATTGTTGAAGAAAAAGAGTTTGAAGAGGAGATTGTAGTAGAAAATAACCATGAGGAGGATTTAGTTGAAAAGGAGTTAGTTGAAAAGGAGAAGTTGAGAAGAAACAAGAAGGAGAAAGTTGCTACTTTACCCGTTCAAAATTTTCCATATCCTCATGCTCCTTCCAAGAAGGATAATGCTAGGCACTATGCTAGGTTCATGGATATTTTTAAGCAATTGCAAATAAATATTCCATTTTCTGAAGCTATGGAAGAAATGCCAAAGTATGCAAAGTTCATGAAAGATATCCTTACAAAAAATAGAAGATCAACGGATCAAGAAGTTTTCATGGTTGATGCAAGTTATAGTGTTATCATTCAACGAACTCTACCGAAGAAGGAAAGTGATATGGGAAGGGTTACTTTGCCGGTTACCATTGGTGATATTAGGATTGATTGATTTGGGGTCTAGAATTAATTTGATTCCTTTGTCTATTGTGAAAAGATTGGGGAACATTGAAATGGAGTAAAAAAAGATGACACTTCAACTAGCCGAAAAATCCATCACTCGTCCTTATGGTGTAGCTCAAGACTTTCTAGTGAAAGTGGATAAATTTTTCTTCCCGGTTTATTTTGTTGTAATTGATATGGAGGAAGACCATGACGCACCTTTGATTCTTGGTCGTCCATTCATGAAGACCGCAAGAATGATGATCGACATTGATGATGGTTTAATAATGGTCCGAGTTCAAGATGAAAAAGTAAGTATTAATCTCTTTGAAGCTATGAAACATTCTAATGATAAGGGAGCTTGTTTTAAAGTTGATGCTATTGAAGAAGTTATTTGGGATGTTTCTAGTGAAGTTCATATTTTAACACCTCTTGAGAGAACATTGAATAATTTTATTCAAGTTCTTGATGTTCATGAAGAAAAGGAGTTGTAAGAATGTGTGAAAGAACTTGAAGCTTTAGAAGAAATTCAATCTTGGGACGAAGAAGTTGAAATTTTGAAGAAAGAACCTAAAGAAGAAGAGTCCAAAATTGAATTGAAGATGTTTCTGTCTCATTTAAAGTATGTTTTTCTTGATGATGGTGGTAACAAACTGGTAATCATTAGTAATGCTTTACCGAAGAAGGAGGAGCATTGTTTAGTTCAAGTTTTGAAAGAAAATCAAAGTGTATTATGTTGGGTTTTAGCGGATCTGAAAGGTATAAGCCCGACTTGTTATATGCACAAGATTTTTATGGAATAAAATTTCAAACCCATAGCTCAACCCCAAAGACGCTTGAATCCAAAAATGAAAGAAGTTATGAGAAAGGAAGTTGTGAAACTATTGGATTCCAGGATGATTTATCCTATTTGCGATAGTTCTTGGGTGAGTCCGGTGCATGTTGTTCCAAAAAAGGGTGGAATGACTGTGATAAGAAATGAAAAAAATGAATTGATTCCGACAAGAATCGTAATGGGATGAAGGATGTGTATCGATTACCAGAGGCTTAATTAAGCAACTAAGAAAGATAATTTTCCTCTTCCTTTTATGGATCAAATGCTAGAAAGGGTATCGGGCCAAGAGTTCTATTGCTTTTTGAATGGATATTCCGGGTATAACCAAATTTCAGTAAATCCGAAAGATCATGAGAAAACGGCTTTCACTTGTTCGTTTGGAGTTTTTGCATATAGGAGGATGCCCTTTGGTTTGTGCAATGCACCAGCTACTTTTCAAAGGTGTATGAAAGCTATATTTTCCGATCTTATTAAGAAGACTATGGAGGTTTTCATGGATGACTTTTGCGTTTTCGGATCATCCTTTGATCTTTGTTTAAAAATTTTGGATACCGTGTTGACGAGATGTGTGGAATCAAACTTGGTGCTTAATTGGGAGAAATGTAATTTCAAGGTTACTGAGGGCATTGTTCTTGGTCGCAAAGTTTCATCCAAAGGGCTCAAAGTTGACAAGGCAAAAGTGGAGGTGGTCGAGAAATTACCACCACCATTGAACGTGAAAGGAATCTGAAGTTTCTTGGGTCATGCGGGCTTTTATCGAAGATTTGTCAAAGACTTCTCCAAAATTGCAAAGCCTTTGAGAAACTTGCTCAATAAAGATAAGTCTTTTATTTTTTATGATGCTTGTTTGATAGCTTTTAACAATTTGAAACAAACTTTGACAACCGCACCCATAATTGTTGCACCAAATTGGAAAATGGATTTTGAATTAATGTGTGATACTAGAGATTATGTCATTGGTGCGGTTCTTGGTCAAAGAAAAGCAAAAAAAATTCATGCCATACACTATGCTAGCAAAGTTCTTAATGAAGCACAAATAAACTATGCAACAACTGAAAAAGAATTGTTAGCTATAGTGTATGCTTTGGAAAAATTTAGATCTTACATCATTGGGTCAAAGGTTGTAGTCTACACCGACCATTCCGTGATACGATTTTTGCTTACCAAACCGGATTCTAAGCAAAGACTAATTCATTGGATATTTTTGTTGTAAGAATTTGATCTTGAAATTCGCGACAAGAAAGGTTCCGAGAATTTGGTAGCGGATCACTTATCCCGCTTGGTAAATGTAGAAGTTACTAACCAAGAAAGAGAAGTTAGAGAAGAATTTCCAGATGAAAAACTTTTTATGGTACAAGTTAGACCATGGTTTTCCGATTTTGCGAATCACAAGGTACCCGGATTGATACTGGAAGATCTAACTTGGGACCAAAAGCGGAAACTCTTGGAGGATGCTAAACTTTATGTGTGGGATGATCCTTACCTCTTTAGGCTTGGAAGTGATAATTTGTTAAGGAGATGTGTGTCATTGGAGGAATCAAAAAGCATACTTTGGCATTGTCACAATTCTCTGTATGGAGGTCATTTTAATGGTTTGCGTACGACAGCGAGAGTCCTTCAATCGGGATTTTGTTGGCTGTCTTTGTTCAAAGATGCACACTTGCGTGCTAAGAATTGTGATAAATGCCAAAGGAGTGGACGAATTGGGAAAATATATGAAATGCCTTTGAATAATATATTGGAGATAGAGGTTTTCGATTGTCAGGGCATAGATTTTGTAGGACCTTTTCCCCCATCATTTTCGAATGAATTTATGCTTGTTATGGTGGATTATGTCTCTAAATGGGTTGAAGCGATGGCTTGTCCTAAGGCAGATGGAAAAACGATCATAAAGTTTCTAAAGAAAAATATTTTTTCCCGTTTTGGCACTCCGAGAGTTTTAATTAGTGATGGTGGATCACACTTTCGTAATACACCTCTTGAAAAAGTTTTGGAAAACTATGGTGTAAAGCAAAAAGTGATGACTCTGTACCATTCACAAGCTAATGGTCAAGCCAAAGTTTCGAATAGAGAGGTTAAGAGGATTTTGGAAAAGACCATGTCAAGTTCACAGAAGGATTGGTCGCTTAAACTTAATGATGCTTTGTGGGCGTATCGTACCGCTTACAAAGCTCCGATTGGTTTGACACCGTTTCAAATGGTGTATGGTAAAACTTGCCACCTTCCAGTAGAAATTGAACACAAGGCTTTGTGGGCATTAAAATTCTTAAACTTTGATTCTAACTTGTCTGGAGAAAAAAGAAAAATTCAATTGTAGGGTCTTGATGAATTGAGAAATGATGCGTATAACTCCAACAAGTTGTATAAAGAAAAAGTCAAATTTTATCATGACAAGAAAATTCATCACAAAGACTTCAAAGTTGGCCAAATGGTGCTCCTTTTCAATTTGCGGTTGAAACTTTTTCCTGGAAAGTTGAAGTCCAAATGGTCGGGTTCGTTCGTGATCAAAGAGGTGAAAGATTATGGAGCAATTGTTTTGAAGGATCCCATGTCAAAGGAAGTTTGGACTGTAAATGGCCAAAGGTTGAAAATTTACTATAGAGGAGAGGTAAACCGCGATACAAATATGGTTAGTCTCAGTGATTTGTGAAATCGCTGTAGACCGTCGAGCTCAAAATGACGTTAAACAAAGCGCTTGTTATGAGGTACCCTAACACTGTAAGTATTTTGATTTTTGTGTGAATTTCCTTTAAAGTTGCTGCAGACCAAATTTTTGGAACAAATTCTACAACAGGATTTTGTGTTCCATACTGCCTAGCATCGTCGGGCGATGAAAATTTCCGCAGGGCGAAACTGAGAATTCAGCACACTTCTGCTGCTCATTTTGCTTGACTTATTGTGTTGGGTCAATTTTGGCCCACATGTTAAAACCCTTTTTCATCTTTCTTTTGACCTAACATTTCCTCTACCACTCATTGCCTCACCACTCATTGCCTCATTCATCATTCACTCATTGTCTCTTCTCCTTATTCCCAGAGAAAAAAATCATCTCCAAGCACTCGTCTCATACCTTCATCCTCACCTTAAGAATCTAAGGTAACATCCTCTTCTCTTTTCTTTGTGAATTACAAGGGGTAAGTTTTACCTTATGAAAAATTAAGTTAGGAACTTTTGAATTAATGACTTTTAGAATGATGCATGTGGTTAGAAAGGATTATCAATTAGGATTCATAATGAGTATGCCGAAAAATTGTTAAAATTTGGTTTTTGGGCAAGTGAATTTGTACAAGAATCTGCATAATTTTTTGAAAATTTTCGCAGGATCGCCCGACGGAAGGACTCATCGCTCGACGATGATAGTCAAAAACAACATGCTTAATTTGTGAAATATGCAGATTCTTGCCCCATTTCGCAGGATCGCTCGGTGACAAAACCCATCGCTCGGCGATGGAAGGCAGAATCAACATCATAAATTTTTCTTATGAATTTTGAAAAATTGTATTGATTTGTTTTTTGACAAGATTGTTTATGTTATTTTGTGTTAGTTTCATGACTTGTAGATGACTCCCAAAAAGGCTTTCCGTTAGAAACCCTTGAGGGAGAATGTTCGGATTGGTTCGAGCCAACCGTGCAGTTTTGACGAGCGCCAATTTGTAAGCGCATATGCGGAAGACATATTCAACATGCTGGTAGGAAGGCAATTTGTTTGGGATAAAAAGTTTGCCATTGATACTCATGGTCCTTACAGGAAACCGATGCAAATTTTTCTTAGAAAAAAGTGGGATGTTCTCATAGATCCAGTCGACAAGATCAGCTATGATTTGGTGAGGGAATTTTATGCAAACACTCTTCCGGCTGAGGGGAACAATTTCTTTTATGGACCACGGTAAGAGGAAAAGCTCTACATTTTTATAGGAACTCAATTAATAATTTTTTGGGAAACCCTCTCCATTTGTGTTTACATGAGATTTATGAATTCAACAAAGAGCTGGGGAAGTTGAGAAATCATGATTCTATTGCCAGTTCCATCTTGCTTGAAGGGAGGAGTGCTGAGTTAAATGCAGCGGGCATGCCTTTTCGGTACAACCGGGAGGATATGACACCCGAAGCTCAGGCTGTACTTCTTTTGGTTCTTCACAACATCAAACATAAACTTCATAGGTCTTCCATTCATATTGATGTTTCCTTGCTTGTTCACTGTATCTTAGAGGACAAGGCGGTGGATGTGGCTGGCATTATCTCTAAAGAAATGCAGCAATTTGTTGAAGGCACGAAAACAAAAGAGGTAAACTCTCGTGTACCGCTCCCTTTCCCCTGTCTTATCACTGCCATGTGTTTAGAAAAATGAATCTTAATACCTGAGGAGATCAATGAAAAAGTGTGGGGGTGATAAATGATGATTATCTTGGCTGATACTGCTTGGGAAAACTGGCCTTGAAAAGAAAGAAGAAAAATATGGGTGAGTCTTTGGGTACTCGAGAAGCAGCAGATAAGGGTCTTGATTATTCTAATTGGGACCCTAGAATGAAGGAAACATGTAATTACACCTGGGACATGTTAGAAGAGTATCGAAGATCAGGAAGCTTCCTTCATGATTCCATGGCGAACCTTTTTCTTCATCAATCTAACCCGCAGGAGCAGGTTACTTTTCCTACCGAAGTTAAGTATAATGCCTTCTGCGCTTGGCCCGAGGACATGTGCCCTTTCTTTTTGGAGGGGCAAGCGCATGCTGGAGCGCATGACGGTCTTGATGGTAATGATGATAATGATGGTGGTGAAAACATGGTTTTTTAAGTTTTTGGAAACTAGTGAAGGATTTTTAATTTCAGTTTTCATGTGTTCAAGTTTTTGTGCTAGTTGTTTAAGTTTTTAACTATTGAAACATTTGGGTGTGTTTTCAGTTGTGTTTTGAAAAACTAGAATTGTGGTTGTATTTTGGGATCTTTCCCTTTTGTTAGTGGGTAGTGGTACCCTTTTTTTTTGTTTAAAAAACTTATTTTGATTAAAGTTGTTAGATTATGCTTTAGTAGATATTGTGTTTCATTTGTATATATATATATATATATAAAAGACAAAACAAAAAGAAAAGGGTTGAAGAAGTGCTAAAGGAGCAAGTTGATTCTTTGGGACTCGATTGATCTCATGATTTGGATGGTGTTGTACCCCAAAATTTTCCCTCTCATTTTTATCAAAATTTCCCCTCACATGATTCTTTGGACTCCAGACAGAATTAGGGTTTGACCATGTTGGACTTATAAGATTGCCCATACCAAGTTTCAAGCTCTGAATCAAATTTTTGCCCAGTCAATTGGACAGTTGACCTAGAAACCAGTTGTATTGGGGAAAAAGTCAATTGTGGCCAATTTACAGTCAAACCTCATAATTTTTGATCCACGTCAACATTATGGACTCATATGAACCATTTTATCAAGTTTGGACCACAACTCCTCAAGAAATTTGATCAGATCATCAAAAGGGCAAAATGGTCATTTTTAGGGTTTTGACTGTACAAGGGCAATTTCTGATTTTTCACCTAGAAAATGGCAAATTGGGTTCAAGCATGGATTCAAGGACTCAATGGCATCATCTTGACCTAATCACAAGATTCAAAAGATCTCAATTGAATTGGATGGACAGATGAATTTTCCAGTCAACTGATCAAAAATTAACTGTACACTGAAAAGTCAAACTTTGACTTTTTGGTCAAAATCAAGTTCCAAGGGTCATTTTTCATCAAGATGATTCAAAACATGAAACTTGTTCATCAAGAAACCTAATTTTGCAAATTAGGGTTTAAGATTGAAAATTTTCATAACTTAGAATTTTTCTAAGTTATGAAATTTCCTTATTTTTTTCCCATCTTTGCCCAACTTTTTCACCATGATGCATTTGGATTCAAACAAAACTTCCAACATGAAATTTGTATTCCTCCACAAAATCTACAACTTTGTTTCATAAAGTTTTCCCAAAAGAAGCTTGTATCTCAAGTTATGAATTTTGGAACAAGGGTACATGAAACTTTTAACTTAGTGAAATTTTGCCTTAGTTTAGGCAGGATTTTGACCTATCTTCATGGCCATTTTTCACATAGTTCCACTTGGAATATCAAAATTCATTTCAAATATGGATTGTAGATCATGTTACAAGCTTTCCAAAATGTCTAAGAACTCTCCAAAATCATTTATGGTTAGGGATAATCGAAGGTTTGAATTTGGCAAAAAGTCACTTTGATCCATGGCATTTTTTTATGTTGCTACAAGTTGCAATTTCCATCCAGCATTGTTTATACTTGTTTACAAGTATCTAAACCCTTCCATAATCAAGAATTAAATGCAAACTCAATGGATTGAAGCTTTGTTCTGATCATTAGAGGTTTACACAAGGGATTAATCCAAAAATAGCAAAAAGGCAACATTGCCATTTTTGTCAAAACTTGCTTTATGTCAAATTGAATCCCTTGAGCCTTTAACCAAATATTGGACAACAAACAAAATCCACAAACTTGGGGCCAAGCTCACCAAATGTATGCAGGATTAGAGCTAGCCTGTACAGGCCTGCCCTTTGTCACTTCTCACCTTTTGCTTCAAAAACAAGAAAGCTTGCAAAAGTGAGAGAACTTGAGTATCTGATATAACCAACTCTTGTAAGCATTTGAAACAAGTTTTTTGACATTTACTTGAGCCAGAAACACGAGCTAGCAACATCCCAAGCCTTCCAAAACACAAAAACACATTCTTCTTGCAAAACAGGGCAGCTTCTGCACTTTCACTTCCATCTCACAAACCACTCATGCGTTTTGTCCCAAACCAATTCCAATATATTCCATATAACCCACCTAAGTTATCCCAACCATTAGTCATTGACTGTAACTCCATTTGCAAGCTTCACTATTTTTGATTTCAGCTTGTGCAGGTTGACTTCTACAGGCTTATTCAAGCAAGCTCAAGGCAAACAAAGCATTGGGGAAGGTCAGAGGAAGTTCAACCAAGCTCAAAAGAACCTCAGGCCTCATTGAAAGTTGCTACATTGCCATACTCGTGTTCAACTGAAGCAGGTATTTTCCAACTTTCTATCTCTCTATTTAGGAATCATTAGGCTTAGGTTTGTGAATAAAAAATGTAGTACTTATAGCCCTTAAGCTGTACATATGCATAGATTTTATTTAAGTTAAGTATGCTGAGAGAATTTGATTGATGAACTTCCTGAAAAAGTTAGGTTAGAAATTAGGGCCAGAGAAATTCTCTCTGGTCTTTGAGAGTTAGATTAAGTTTTTTATATGGTTAGAATCGTGGTTTAATGCTTTATATGTTTCATGTTTTGAGTTTTTGATTTCATGCAAAGAATAGAGAGAACAGAATTGAAGTTGTAGGCGCACGCATTTGGCTGAAGGACAGGGATGAAGTTGCCTTGGGCCTGGGCGCCTTGGGCCTTCTACTTTTGACACCCCCATTCCTGTTATTTGCACCCCCTGGCCCATTTTCATTATTTTGCATATTTTTGTATTTCTATTTTATTTTCTGACTTTTATTTATTTTTATAAATATTAAAAATCACGAAAAATGTTTTCATAAATTTTCACATTTTATTTTATATTTTTTTATTATTTTTTTCTAGCATAAAAATAGTTCTTAAATAATATACTTTTATTTTCTTAAATAAAAAACTTGTAAATATTACAAAAATATTATATTTTTATTTTTATTATTTATATACTTAAATAATATTTTTCTCACATATTTCTATTTTTTAAACATTTTTGTATTTTATTTTTATTTTTTTATTTATTTTCTTTATACATAAATACATAAATAAATTAAACATGATATTATATTTTATTTTTATTATTTATATACTTAAATAATATTTTGTCATACATATTTTATTTTTTCCTAACATTTTGTATATATTTTATTTTATTTTATTGCACATAAATAAATAAATATTATGATATACATATATTTTCTTAAAACAAAAACTAGGGTTTTCTACCCTTTTCAAAAAATAATCATTAATTTTAATTTTTTAGGACATTAAATATTTTATTTTTATATACATAAAAAAAAACATCCTTACATATTTATAATATATTGCACATTTAAATATTTGTCAATTTATTATTTGTACAAGAAATTCAATTTGGTTGTAATAACTTAGGATTTTAATTTCTTGCAAAATAATCCCCTATCCAAAATTGCATCCCCCTCCCCATATCAAAGTTGTAATAGCTTAGATTTATCTTTACGCACTTTATGCTTTCAAATATGCCATGATAGAGATTAGGGTTTGTATGCAACATCCAAAATCAAAACAAATAGTTAGACCTAATACAAGACATAAATGCATGAAATTGGCAACACAATGCACACATGCACCCCTAGGGTTTCATCCACTTGTTGCCTTTAAAATGGCCATGTTATGCATGTTGAGTATCTTGGCAAAACAAAAACAAAACAAAAGATCATAGTCCCTCGATGACGCTATCTTGGTTGCCTATACAAAATGATCTAGTCCCTCAAAAACTTGCTAAGATACTTGGCACAATTGCTATCATGGTCAATACGATGACCCGCGCCTGTCCCGTTTAACATCCAAATACAAGGTTATTTACCAAATACAATGGTAAAGCAACAACGTAAAAGGGTTAAAAATGTGTAGGAAAGACTCTTGAGTAGATAGGATAGACAACTCTTAGTTACTTGATCAAAACTAGAAAACATCCTTGCTAATTTCAAAACACACAATTTCAAAACATTTTCCCAAAACAAACTTTAAAACTTTAAAACATTGAAACATCTTTTCAAAAGACAAACACCTTTGTATACATTCAAACAAGAATCATTATAAAGGTTGCCTAGACAAAAGGCCTCTTTTCAAAACATTTTCAAAACCACACACAAAGCACCATTTCAAACAATTGAAAAGCAAAAGCAAGTGATATAAACAAGTAACTAAGAGCCCATGGATAACCATGGATGAAAAGGGTGCTTGTACCTTCCCTTTTCATAATCTACCCTCCGAACCCAAGAAAACATCTCAAAGGTCTTTCCTGTGCTTTTTGACCTTTTCTTTGGATAAAATAAAAAGTCGGTGGCGACTCTTGCTAAACCGAAACATTTGCGAACACAAACGCAAAACCTCAAGTCAGTTCTCCCACCGCATCACAGATGGTGATGATACAAATCTCAAATAATTGCACAAATAAGATATTATTTTACCGTTTTGTAGAATGTTAACATAATCATGAAAATAGTGCTTTAAGCAAAGAGATAGTTATGCTTTGTTATGTAAATATGTGTGCATTCTTGAATCATTAAGACATAACCACAAATGTGAGAAACTTTCCATTGTTTACAAAATTGTTAAAGTTTTAGTAATTGTTGTTTTAGCTCGAACGATTCATATTAAATCTTGTTGTTGAGAAGATATCTTGGAAATTTAGAAGTCATCAAGGCATTATTTCTGCTTTATGAGAGTTACCACCATTCCCAAAAGGGCTCCATCTAACCTGGAGAGTTTGTGAATCTTTGTGAACCCTTTTGAGCTTTAAATAAATTTTTTGGAACGAATCTATCATGAAGCTAACAAATTTCTATGTATACCACTTAGTAGTTGTTGATGCTTAAATAAGACCAAATAAAGTCAATGATGATTCATATAAAAAAAACTTTTTATCTATAAACACTTTACCCAATTTTGAAATTAACCTTTTGAAGAGCATTCATAAAAATATTGAGAAAGAAATGTTTAAAGTTAGGGAGGTTGGGTATAGTAGAAAAAGAATTGGTGGCACAATTCATCCCATAAGAGTTGTTCTAAAATATATATAAATAAATGTATCAAAGAAAAAAAATATAAAGAGAAGGGTGCATTGTGAGAAAGAGAAATCAAAAGTCGAAGTAGAAAGAAGGTTAAAGCAAAAATGAATGCTATGAATTTGTGAAATGATCTTCATGATCTTTACCCATTTTTGTTTCAATGGACGTGCATATATATATATATTCCCTTGTTTTTAACCTTAGCCAAGTTACAACCAAGAAAAGTCCATTTGTGATCTATATTTCCTTGATATTCTTTTCGATTTATTTGATGAATGTATGAATTGTTCTGGTTGTTAGCATAATTACTATTGAGTGTGAATTGTCCCTTGTATTAGGTACATAAGCCATATTCGGTTGATGGAGAGTAGTTGATTCAAGTATGAACATGTTCTTACTAATTTATGCATAGCTAAAATTTGTGTTTAGAACTTATTTCATTATCTCGCTTTGATTCTGAAAACTGTTGATTTGTGATGTGGTCGCTTCTTGTGAGTTTGAACCATCCAAATTGATCTTGTTGATGTTGTTCCTCTAAATTCATCTTGTTATATTAGTATTTACCTTTGATTTGAGGACAATAAAAAATTCTACTTGGGGAGAGTTGTTAAGTGTCAACTTTTGCATAAAACTCATATCAATTATTGACACTTTCAAACCTTTTATTTTACTTTTGATTAGGTTAAATACTTATTTTGAGTCATTTTGCTTCATTACAAAGAATTGTGAATGTTTAATTTGTTTGTTAGTGTTTCAGAAAAATCTGTGCAGAAAAGATGGTCAAGGGAGAATTTAGGCTTTCTTAGCAAAAAGAAGCAAAGGTGTTGATTCTACAAAGGATCGGCCGGCGACAGGATGCGTCGCCCGGCGAAAATGGTGAAAAAAAAGATGGTTTAATTTTATATTGCTTCGCTTCTGGGTCGCCTCTCAAAAGGAGCATCGCCAGGCGAAGCATTCTTGTCGTCGGGCGATGAAAGATACTCTTTTGGGGATTTAACACGCCCAGCTGGTCACTTGTGGCATCTTGTCAAAATTTCCCGGTGGTGCTTTATGGTCGCCCGACGATGGAGCGCAGATAGGCCATACTTTTGGCTAATTTTTGCCACTTTTATGGAAACTTTCCACCAACTTTTGTCTTGTGGAGGGAAGAAAATCTGATAAAAAGTGTAGAAACCTTTTGTTTTATGGACCATAACATTACAACATAGAAAAACACTTTTTGTTCTTATCTCTTGAGGGGAAAAAAGAAGAACACTCTTGCATCTTGAATCAAGGAGACTTGAAGATTGATGTTCATCAACATCCATTGTTTATTCATTGAGCAAGGTATCATGACCATGAGTAGTTAAACACTTTTTGTGTCAAGGTTAGAAGTAGTCAACCTAGACTTAATTTATTTCTTTTAATCATTTTATATATGAACTTGGTTGAAGATTAATACATGTTTAATATCTTTGTATCATTTTTATTTTTATGGTTTGGTTCATTATTGAGAAGTAAGTTCCAAGCTTGACCTAAGATATTCATCTACTAATAAACAAGCTCTAGACATAGATTTGTGAGTTAATATTCACTTGTGTTAAGCTTTAAAGATTATCATGTTAATAGTTAGGTTGAGAGATCATTTAATGATTAACATGATAACACTCATAATATTGCTTAGACATGATAAATATTGAGAGGATACGTGAATGTATTGATCATTGATTAGTTCATATGCAAGGTTAATCGAATAAATGTGGAATAGGTTGATGAAAACTAATCTTGACATCCTTTTTATCAACACAAACATTTCCAAACAACAATCTCTCTTTAATCCAAATCATTATCTAGTGCATGAAACTTAATCTTTGGTTACTAAAAGCAAACATCAAAACTTTGTTTATGATTCAAAAACTTAAAGACACTCAAACTATAGAACGACATTAATATCACACCAATCCCTAAGAAAAATGATAATATAAATACTTGTGTTGAAAATATTATAAATAGACACCAAGAATAATTTGGTGTTAAAATCTCCTTTGTCGAAGAACAGGATGTTTAAGACTATGATTAGTTTGACTGAAGTACAATGTCTAAAAATTGTTGTCGACCATAATGATAGTTGGTTGTGGCATTTAAGGTTTGGAAATTTGAACTTTCGATCACTCAATCAGTTGATTACTCAAGATATGGTATTTGGTATCCCAAGTCTTGAGATGTCCGACAGACTCTATGAAGGTTGTTTAGTCAGTAAACAATCCATAAATTCTTTTGTTTCGACTATGCCAATGAGATCATCATGCATACTCAAAGTGGTACGTTCAGATGTATGTGGTCCATCTAAGAACATACCGTTGGTGGAAACAAATATTTTGTTTCGTTTGTCAATGAGTTCAGTCGAAAGCTGTGGATCTATGTGATCAAGAGAAAGAACAAAGTATTCAAAATCTTTAAGAGATTCAAGATACTTGTCGAAAACCAGAGTAATAAGAGGATCAAAGTTCTGCGAACAGATGGAGGTGGTGAATACACATCCAAGATGTTTGAAGATTTCTGTGTAGAATATGTGTCGATCATGAGGTCACTTCTCCTTATACGACTCATCATAATGGAATTGCAGAAAGAAGAAACATAACCATATTGGGTATGGAGAGATGCATGCTGAAGCAAAAGAATTTTCCAAAATCCTTATGGGGTGAAGCTGTTTTGAATGCAGTTTATATTTTGAACAGATGCCCTACCAAGATATTGAAGAACAGGGTTCCTGAAGAAGTATGAAGTGCCAAACAACCATCATTGAGTTATTTGAATGTGTTTGGCTTTATGTGTTATAAGCATGTTCCTGATGCGAGAAGAAGGAAGCTTGATGACAAGAGTGAACCTATGATTCTGGTAGGATATCATAAAACTGGTGCATACATGCTATTCAATCCATTTAATGAGAAGATTGTGTTGAGTCGAGACATTGCGATTGATTAAAATTATGCCTGGGATTGGAATTCTAATGATTCAATTAACAAGCCATTGATGAGCTATGGTTTCTACGAAGAAACTGATGAAGTCGAAATCGAAGAAATTGCTAATATTCCAATCGAAGTCGAAGCAGTTGCTGACACTCCAGAAACAGTCGAAATCAAAAAGGCTGTGGCTAAAACAAGCCAAAGACCTCAAAGAAATAAAGTTCTTTCAACAAGACTTCATGATTATGAAGTGGTGGGTGATGATGAAGTCACACTAGATGGATAATTAGTTCATTTTGCTTTACTTGCAGGTGTTGAACCAATCAACCGTAACGAAGCTTTGAAGATTAAACAGTGGAAGTTAGCTATAGTCGAAGAGTTACAAGCAATTGAAAGAAACAATACATGTGAGTTAGTCGAATTGCCAGCATATACAAACGCTATCGAAGTGAAGTGGGTCTTCAAGTTGAAACACAATGTTGATGGGTCGATAGCAAGATATAAAGCAAGATTAGTAGCTCGAGGGTTTTTTCAATGAGAAGGACTCGACTACTCTGAAGTATTTGCTCTAGTAGCAAGATTGGAGATTGTTCAACTAGTAGTAGGATTGGCATGTAACCAAGGCTGGTTGACATTTCATTTAGATGTGAAATCAGAATTTGTGAATGGTCATTTAGACGAAGAGGTCTATGTCACACAACCGCCAGGGTTTCAGATTCATAAGGAAGCAAGTAAAGTATATAAGTTGTACAAAGCGCTCTATTTCCTCAAGCACGCACCTAGGGCATGAAACAAGAATATCGACTCATACTGAGTCGAATTAGGATTTGTCAAATGCAAATCAGGGTATGGTGTATATGTTCAGGTTATAGCACAATATATAACAATCATCTGCTTGTATGTCGGTGACTTGCTGGTAACTGGAAATAGCTTGGAGAACTTGTCGAAGTTCTAAGAGCTGATGATGAGAGAATTTGAAATGTCGGATCTGGGAAAATTGTCTTATTTCCTAGGCATGGAAGTTCAAATGTCAAAGCAAAGTATTGTGCTACATCAAAGGAAGCATGTCAAAGAGATACTCAAGAGATTCATAATGGATGATTCGAATCGTGTATCCTCGCTTGTCGAACCAAATGTGAAGTTGGAGAAGAATGGAGAGGAAGACAAAGTCGATGTAACTTTGTTCAAGAAAATTGTAGGGTCTCTGAGGTATGTCTTCAATAGTCGACCTGATATAGGTTTCATAATCAGATTAGTGAGTAGATTCATGGATGAACCAAGAGTGTCGCACATGGAGGTTGCAAAAACAATTCTAAGATACTTAAAAGGATCAATAGACTATGAAATTCTATTTCGACGAGATTCTGAAGGCAAAGAAGCAATAATTATTTGTTTTTTAGATGTTGGTTGGTGTGGAGATAAGGAAGATCGAAGAAGCAAAACTGGATATTTCTTTCAAGTATTTGGTGCTCTAAACTCACGGTGTTCGAAGAAGCAACTGGTGGTGACATTATCATTGCGTGAAGCTGAATATATAGCAGGATTCTATGCTGCATGTCATGCAATTTGGATCAGATTTGTACTTGAAGAAATGGAGGTAGAAGTGAAGAAACCTCTAGTGTTGCAAATTGATAACAAGTTAGCCATAAATCTGGTAAATAATCTAGTTCTGCATGGAAGAAGTAAACATATCGAAGCTAGGTTTCACTTTTTGAGGAAAAAGGTAAATCGAGGTGAACTTGAAGTTAGGCATTGCTCAAGTGAAACACAGTTGGCCGACATTTTCACCAAAGGATTGAAGATCGGCAGATTCTTGAATTTGAGAAAGAAATTAGGAATAGTTCAGATCGACTATGATCAGCGTAAGTCCAATAACTTGGATTATGGGGAGATATATTGAAATATTAGATTAGATTTGATTATATTTAATATTTAAATATAATCCAAATTGTGTAAGCTTAAGCCTAATTAAGATCGTATGTGTATCCTTATTTTGTACTACCCCGACCATTATTATAAGTTAATATTTTATTTTTAGGCTCATTGAATAATGAATGTATTTGGTCTTTTATGTAGACCAGATACATCCATTACTCAATGAACCTAAAAATAGAATATTTACTTATAATAATGACCGGAGAGAGTACAATATAATTTAAGTGAATAATATAATCCTTATTTTCTTTATTATTCTCTATTTTTTTTCTTCACTAGAAATGTTTGAGACACTAACAAATAATTTTAATGAATTATATTCTTTGAAGATTTTCTATTTTATTTTTTCAATAATCACTTAGGGTGCTAACTCAATAAAAAAAGAAAAAATAATAATAACAAAAGCTCTAAAAAAAAACACATATACTACAACCTCCGACATACACAATCAATTTACGAACCACACATCTTGAACATAAACATCACTAATGTTTTTGAGGAGTGTTGTGGCTATGTTTTGGCTTTTTTTTTAGTTGTATTACTACTTTCTTATTATATTTATTTTGCCATTAAAAAAATGTAAAAATATATAAAAATTATATTTGTGTAAGTCATATTTCATTTGTAACATTTTTAAATCATTTAATTTTTTCTTTTACTTTGATGTTATTTACTACTTAAATGATGATTGTTTTTAAATTTTGTAGTTTTATTATTAAAGACCTTTTTTTTTTTTAAAAGACATGAGTATTACTTAAATTTAATATGCTTTTTTCTAAAGTTTTTTAATTCATGATTCTTCCAAGAAAACCCTCCCATACATAAAATATGTAGTTGTTATCAACATCCATTGATTTATTGACATGAGTGTTTATTTGATAAGATATATTAAGCATTAGATCCACTATAAAAGATAATTTTGTGCAAAGAGATAAGAAATAGGAAAGTGTGGCTGTTGTTGGAATATTTTAGATTTATCTTTTATCTTGATTCACATAAAATTTGCACCTAAATTTAAATAATCTTTATCAAAATTATTCTTTAAATTTTAGATATTTTGAATTTTAGAATTGTTTTTTATTTTAAAATTTTATTTAAATAATTATTTGGTATATATTGGATACATTTTTTTAAATATATAAATATTTATATTTAATTTGTTTTAAATTAAATATTTAACGTGATAATAATGTTTAAATTTATTAAGGTTATGCAATTTTTTCTTAACCGCACATCTTGGAAAATTTCAAGCATATTATGTTTTACTGTGTGAGTTTGTTCTCACCTTAAGAATTGTCAATAAATCTTGTGATGGTGAAATGGCATAATAATTAATATGACGTATATTTATGGGTATTTTTTGAATATTAGGGGTGTTCAAATTTAAATCAATTTAAATAAAAAATCGAAAATCGATTTAAAAAATTGAAAATTACAAAAAACTGATATTTATTTGATGTGTTTGGATGTCATTTTTGAAAACTGATCGGATTTGAGATTAATTTTTCAAAACCGATCCAAACCAAACCGAACCGAACCGCATATGTATATTCTTATACTTATTTACTTTTTATTAGTATGATATGTATGTGAATTTATTATTAGATGATAATAATTTTTTAATAATATTTATTAGTTTGATATAATCTATTTATTTTTATTATTTCAACCATAATCGATCATTTCTCATTTTATAATATTAATTTTTAATATACTATATGTTATATATTATATCAAATATATAATTTTTTAGTAATTTTATAATATAAATAAAAATTAATGTGCAATTTGGATATCCAAAAACCGATCCAAATTAAACCGCATAAAATTGGATCGGATTGGATTGGATTTTTTAAATATATCATCTAAAACTGAACCGAACCGCAAGTAAATTTATCTTTAGATCGGATGAGTTTTTACCTTAAAACCGATCCAAAGCAAACCGCAAACACCCATACTGAATATGATCTAAGATTTTCTCATTTAATTTACTAAATTAAAAATGTCGAATAGTTTTGGTTGTGTTGGTTGAAATAGTAAGTAGAAAAAATAATTTATGTTGTGTAAATTTGATTCAATTAAAATCACAAAAGATGTAATGTATAATTGTTTTTATAAACTATTATGATCGGCCAAAAGAAAAACATAATTTATTACTAATGTTTGATGTCAAAGACGTCAATTATATTTATTACTAATGTTTAATCATTGCGTAAGAATATCACTTACAATTAATTCTTTTAATCAAAGATGAAGAATTAATGACGTGTTTAGTATCTTGTTTGAGTCTTTTATTTTACGAATAAATATGTATGTCTATATAATGAATTATTGGCATATCGATAATAATGTCACATGAGTGTAAATTTTATAAATGTTTGTTTGATTGCATTGGCACACATAATGTAAAACACGTGAAGATCGTATGAATTTACTTTTATAAATATTAATTATCAGTTTTTGATTATTAGAAATAAATATAACTAACAATTGACGCTGTTGTCTAAAGATTTCAAATATTATTGGTGCATTCACTATTTTGGATGAGTAAATTTTGCTCATTTTCTTACTCTCTTTTATATTAAATTTAACTACTTCTTTTTTTGACGTAAAATGCTTAACTCATATCATTAATAATAATATTTTAAATACATGTTAGAACACTATTGAAAATATGAAAACTAGCAAGAGATGGAGCTACCTGTGCCATAGCATGAGCAACTTCATTAGCTTGTCTCATAGCGAACTTAACATGAGAGTTCGTAAAAAGAGTAGACAACAAGCGACTACATTCATGGGTAATCGCACCAAATTTCGAATCATTTGGTTTCAAGTAATTCACACCATCAACCACACTTTCAGCATCCAGTTCGAAATTCATATTATCAAGCCCAAACTCATGGACCCATCTAATAGCAGCTAAAAGACCAAGAGCTTCTCCAGTCGCAACGTCAGTAATAGGAGAAAACCATTATGTATGAGTAATAACAAAATGACCCTCATCATTTCTAATACAAACTCCTATACCAACCTCATTCTGAGTAAACGAGGCGTTTATGGTACACTTGAGTCGTCCAATCAAAGGTCGCATCCACTTAGTAACAGCTGAAGTGTGACTCAGAGTAGAGTTACCGACGCAGACGAGTTGAACATCTCGCCATCCAGTCAACAGATGCATCGCTCTAAAACAAATGTCAACAGGGGATTCTACCATATGATTCCATATATGATTATTTCTAGCTTTCCAGATACTCCACATAATTGTAGAGAAACTCGCATGTTGCTCTTGATTTAAAACTCACAAAGAAGAAAAGATAACAACAACAAAGGTGTCACCAACCATGGTCAATGGATGGACAAAGGACCAAGTACTGCTCCTTTCCCAACACTGAACACTTTTCGGACACTGAAAAAACAAGTGAAAATTGTTTTCTTCAGCATCACTACACCCTGCATAGTTAGCAAGGCAATTCACACCTTTATTCAAAAGGCGTCTTCTAGTTGGTACACATTTCATACAGAGACTCCACACAAAGTTTTTAACTTTTGGCAGTGCTTTAACATTCCATCTCTCATGAATCCTAAGATGAGCAGTGTCAATGGCTTCCGAAATACAATACCGATACGCACAAAAAACATGCCATTCCTCTCCAGCTTCCAGAGTAATTTGTCCTTTTGAACCGCCTCAAACAAAGGAGTGTTGAGAATTTTCTGAGCAACAGTCTCTCCAACTAGATTACAAATCAATTCTGAATTCCACTTTTTACTATTGGGCTGCATCAAATCCGAGACTTTCATCTCAGCTACTACTGAATTGTTAGGCCAAGGGTTGGATAAAGATATGTTATCATGAATCCAACGATCATTCCAAATAGAAATGTTATCTCCTGTACCTATGCTCCATCTATATCCACCTCGAACCACAAACTTTGCACTCAAAATGCTCTGTCACACATAGCTAGGGTTGTGGCCTATAACAGAATCCAAGAAATCGCTATTTGGGTAGTACTTAGCTTTATAAAGGCGAGAAACTAATTTATCTGGATTGGTTATTAGGCTCCAAGCTTGTTTACTTAGCATAACATAATTGAAAGCACTAATGTTCTTGAAAATCATACCTCCGTCTGATTTAGGCATAGAAAGACGATCCCAAGATAGCCAATGAATACCTTTACCGTGACTACCATTATGGCCCCACCAGAATGAATTCATCATTTTCTCAATTTCATCACAAAGAGAGGAAGTAAGCAAAAATAAACTCATAACATAATTCAAAATAGACTGGGGCATCGATTTAATAAGAGTCTTTCTTCCCGCTTGAGATAGGCACCTACTACTCCAAGAATTGATTTTCTTTCAGATTATGTCTTTAATAAATTTAAAAGTAGATTTTCTATTTCTTCCAACCATGGAAGGTACACCAAGATATTTACATGTCCCCAACACATTTTGAACACCCAAGGAATTAGCCACATCATCTTTGGTAATAGTATTCACATTTCTACTACAAAAGAATTCAGATTTCTGAAAATTTATCGCTTGACCCGACGCTTCTTCATAAGTGATCAAAATATTTTTCATCACATTTGCTTCATTTACATCTATTTGAAAGAATAAGAAGCAATCATCAGCGAACAACAAGTGGGAGATAGTAGGTGTCTTCGTGTAGATTTTAGTATTATGCATACTCCCCTTGCTTCAGCCTTCTTGATAAGCGCTGAGAGGCCTTCCGAATGAAGAATAAAAAGATATGGGGATAACGGGTCTCCCTTCCTCAAACCACGACTCGGGACTGTAACACCTGTTTATTTAATTAATTATTTAATTAAGTATTTTAGATTAATTGCGAATTATTTGTTGAAATCGTTGACATGTTGTGTTGGGTTGTGAGTTGTTGATATAAGTTGCGATGTTGTTATTAGTCGGTTAAGTTAGCTGATTAATAATATTAGTAATAATATTATAATTGTAGAATATTAATAGTATTAGTTGATTGTCTTGTTTTGGTGATAGGCGTAGTATTAAGGGGGTGTGAATGTTAGGCCTAATAGAAATAATAGTGTTATTAGTTTAATCATAATAATAGAAATTAGGTTAATTAGAAAGGGTTAAGAGAAAGATTAGAGAAAGTGTTGTACGTGAGAAGTTGCAGAGAAGAGGAATAAGGAGAGATAGGAAAAGCGGGGTTCGATCGAAAAATCATAGAGCAACCTTCAATCCACGATAAAGGTGGGGTTATGACTCTACAATTGGGTATATGATGAATATTATGTAGGAATTGAGTGATTCAAAAATTGTTGTTGTGTGTGATTGTTGTATGAACAATTGGTTGTTTGGTATCTGTGATAATTGTGATAATGTTGCAGTGATTCAATAGATGAATTGAGTATTGAAAATTATCATGTATTGATGTGGGTATAGTTGTTATGTTGCTATGAATACGTGTAGTGTTGGTCTGAAATCATGGGAAGGGAAGGATCTGTTAATCGCAGGGAAGTTGCAGAATTGGAAAGGATTATGGACGGTGTGCCGAGCGGCACGTGCATGGTGGTGAAGGGTGCCGACCAACACCATGTTTTGTGCCGAGGGGCACATTTTATATGCCGAGGGTCATGAATCCATTATCCAGTGTCTCCTTTTAATTATTTATGTGTCTATTCTATGTGTCTGTTACCTTAGTATTTCGTCACAGGAATGTATGTAACAAGTTTAGAAAAGAATGGTTAACGGTAGAGGTTATTTATTAGTAATAGAAGTGAACAATTGGTAGATTAGCATAAATATAGCAGGCAAGATTAATGAGTAACAAAGTTAATAAATATTAGCATAAAGTTAATTTAGCAGAAATGAACATAAAAGTTGTTATGAATTAAAATAGCAGTAGAGGTAAATTAGTATCAGAAAAATAATAGCTTCATTAATTTAGCAGAAAACTATTAATAAGGCTTATCTGCAGAATAATTTAGTGGAAGTACTTTAGTGGGAACGTGTTAATAACATTATTGGCATGTGTAAGTTGTTTGGTTGTTGTCATTAATTATTGAAGTTGCATGTGATGAATTTTATTGTGTTGCCTCTATTGATTGGCGATTATTGAGTTGTAGGCTTATGCTAATGTAGTTATATGTTATTGTTATTGTCGATGTTGCAGTTTAGCATGTTGTCGCATACATGGCATATCATGTTGGAGCTGATGCTCGTTAAGTTAGCCTGGATTGGCAAAAATATTAAGTTGAAGGCTTATTCCTTGTTGATGCCTCTATTAATTGGCAAGATTATTAAGTTGGGAGTTTTTCTACATTGGTACCACATGCATGTGCATAGTAACAAGTTGCATCCCTTGTTTCATATTTGAGTTGTTGTGTTGATGAATTATTTATTATGTTTCGTTGATGCTCTACTGTGATTGATGTTGTCCTAAGTTGGGAAGTGGTGATTTGTATAGACTAATTCTAATGTAATATTTATCTTACGTCCGATTATTTGTTAGATATCTCACCCTTTCTGTTTGAATGTTACCCCGATGTTGGTAATGTGCAGGTAATCCAGAGTGAAGGCGGTTTACCTTCAATAGTTCTAGTCGGTGTTATTGTTCTGATACATAACACTCAGGGGGATAAACGCTTGCTGTTTTATTATTGTTATTATTTCAGTTGATTGAATTTTAAGTTGATTTTTGTTAAGTACTTATCGTTTTAAAGTTGTTTCCAGTTGGACATAATGTTATGTCCTTTAAGTTGGATATTATGATTTCTGCTGCGTAATTATGAAAGTTGTTGTTTTCAAAAGATTAAATTATGTTGTCCTTGGTTCATCCAAAGTTAATGTGTTATGTATCTGTGATGAATGCCGTTGTTTTAAGTTGAAATTGTAGCATCCTAATTTGGTTGTTTAACTTTTATAACTATTATTTTATAATAATTGTCGGGTAGAATTGGGGTGTTATAAGTTGGTATCGGAGCAAGTCGGTTTATATGACCAAGTTGCCGAGTCGTAGTTTGTCTAGCAATAGAGCATTGTTAACTTAAGTTCTAACCATTGTTTATGTTGTAGCAATAAGTTGAGATGGCTGGAAGGAATGATGTTGCACTTGCTGCTGCTTTGGAAGCAATGGCACATGCTATGGAGAATCAGCTGAATCCTGACGGGAATGCTGGATCTTGTAGTTTGGAGACCTTCCAGAGGGAGAATCCGCCTGCCTTCAAGGGTAAGTATGATCCTGACGGAGCGTTGGATTGGTTTAAAGAGATTGAGAGAATATTCTGTGTGATGGACTGCACTCCAACGCAGAAGGTTCGATATGGTACTCATATGCTAGCAGTTGAAGCTGATGACTGGTGGCTAGAGACGTGTTAGAGGTTGGAAGCTGCAGGTGAAAATGTCACTTGGGCTGTGTTCTGTAGGGAATTTCTGAGGAAGTATTTCCCTGAAGATGTTCGTGGTTGTAGCAACTGGTTTTTTAATTAAGATTCGCCACTATTAGTTTTTATCCTAGGGAAGAGATTCTAGTTTTCAGACTCAATCTAACAGAAAACCCTAATTCGCAGACAGATATTCTAGGTTTCAGACTCAATTAGACGAAAGGAAGGTGTTAGGCACCTTTCATCTACCTTGTTCACAAGGATATTAGGTTCTAGGTTTAGGTTTGGGGTAAATGGGATTTTAAGTTTTAATTAGAAAGAGTTTAAATATTTTTATAGGGGAAAGAGTTTAATTTTTTATAAGGGAAAAAAGGGGTTTGAATTTTAATTAGGGGAAAAGAGTTTAAATTTTTGATAGGGGAACTCGCTACGATTTTTGATCGTATGCCTACGTATCCTCTTATGAGGAATCAAAGTCCCAATTCGTAGTTCGTATGGGTTAGTTTTTTTTAGGGGTTTGCAAATATATTTTGAATCACTTCGCACTCGGCCGGGAGTAGTGATTGTGGAGATTTTGACTGAGTGCATAGTAAGCCAAAACTAGTTTGAAACCCTTTTGCAAAAAAGACAGTTGATTAGTTTAGTTGATTGTGAAAAATAGTTTGAGATTGGTTAGTATTTTTTAAATGTATTAACTGCAAAATATCTTTATTAATGCATGACAAAAAATATATTAATGCAATAATAGAAAATAATATTCATAAAAATAATTCATATATTAATATATAAATAATAATAATATTATTCATACAAGGGTAAGAAATAAATAATTTTACATAGCAAATGAAATATAATAATAATAAGTGGAAAATAAAATTTATAATAATAATAATAAGTTATAAATAATAATAAGAAATTAAGTAATTATAATAATATATAATTATAAAAAATAGAAAATAAGTGATAATAGAAAGAAAAAAAGATTTAATTAAGTTAAACCTGGGGGGGGGGGGGGGGGGTGATTTTGAACTAACAAGCAAATCAGGGAGGTGTCTTTAGGAGGCTGGATTACGTGAGCGATGGTGTATGGAAAATAAGGTAGGACTTGGCCTACGGCCGTTCGATCATGATTACGAGGAGGATAACGAGGGAGTATGATAATTATTGTGAGCCAACGCGCATGGAATTGAAACGTATTACATTTTGTTTTTTATTCATTTACATTGCTTTGTTGTTACAGAAAACTCCACGTATTCATCTTCCTCTCTCTCATACACACAAACTCTTTCACTCTCTCTCACTTTAACCCTAATTCCCAAACCACCACCGACGGTGTTCTACCAAAACCCCAACATGAATCCGACCCCCCAAACCCCCCAAATCCCAAAAATAACAACAAATCAACCAAGTAAAAACGCTAAGTCCAGTTACCCTTTCGCGATTTCGCTTGCTCTCTGCCTTTGAATGTTCTGGATTTAGTATTGATCCCTGCTCTCCTTCGCTTTTGCAGGTTGCAGTGGAGCTTGAAGATGGTGTGGCGGCGGATCAACGGGGATTGTGGTTTCAGATAATGAAACCCTAATCGTCCTTCTCTCGGATCTTCAACCAACAACAAGGTTATTTGCTCTTCGGTGTTCTTCACGCAAGCCCTTCTCAGTTCTTTTCTTTTTCGTCTTCTCTGTCTTAAACTTTTTTCTCTGTATTTTTTGATTCCCCCTCTTCACTGTAATCTCTTCAGTATATATAAGTTTTTAGTTTTTAGGATTTTTAGAATTTGCTGTTAGAATTTGATTATCGCAGATTTAGGAATTAGAGACAATTAGAGATTTAGTGTTATTGTTAATTAATGCGAATTGATTCAATTTGTTGTATAATTCCAGATTTGATTTGTAATGTGAATTCCGGATTTGATAGATAGAGATTTGATTTTTTTTGTGAATTTTTAGACACTTTTTAACGAAAAATGCATGAAATAAATTAAACATTATTATTAAAAATTTCCTAAAATAAAAAAACGAAAATAATATTTAAATAATAATGAACATGATTTTTGGGAAGATTTGAATGTAACTTGAAATTGAAATGAAATTAACAAAAATAGAATAAAATAAATCATCAATCCAAATAATTAAAACCCAAAAAGAAATCAAATTTTTGGATTTACAATTATTGTAACCAATTACATTGATTATCTCCTAAAACAATTATTACTACCTAAAATACAAAAGATAACAAAATATTTTTAAATCTTTTTGTATTTTAGATTTTTTTGATTATTTTTAGAATAAAAAGTGAAAAAAATAAAAATAAAAATAAAAATAACTATTTTTTTAAAATTCATTAATTGAAAATACAAAATTTAATATTTAAATATTTAAAAAATGATTTTTTTAATGATTTTTATAAATGAAAATAAAATTAGTAACAATAAACAAAGAAATATAAAAAATGTACCAAGTGACAGTCAAACCCGTGACCTTATGCTTCCAAGTTATGTTTCCTTACCAATTGTGCTATGTTATTTGTTTGAAATAAGAAGTCAATTGAAAGTATATGAAGACGAGCAATTATTTGCTATTTTAAAAATACAAATAATTATTATATTTTTAAACAAACTTGAAAGCGAATATTTATTAAAAACCCCAAAATATTAATGCAATTAAACCAAAGGAATTTTATCATGTAAAACCCAAGTTCGAAAATAACTTTGACGGTAGCACTAAGGCAGGCAAACTTGGGGTACGACAACTGTCCATATTCAATTATCTTCCAATCGAATAGCGTGAGAATACACGAGTCTTGCGCATTTTGATTGGGAGTTTATTGAATACTTGGAATACCCCAAAATTTGTCCGACGAACATAAGGTTACGCTGATATAGCATACCCTTCTGAGTCTTGAGGAAGTAGGCAAAGCTGATGATATATCGCTTACTAGGGTTTGATAACGAGGAAAATGGTTTTGAGAGCGCAAGAGCAATTTTGTATGTATTGGTTTGCTTTTGTTTGTTCATCCTTTTGGGAGGATGCATTCAACAATAATTGATGATGCATGGCTGCTTAAAGACTGAGGCCATGGGTTACGTTCGTGAATCGCTGCATGACATCTAAGGCGATAGGCTAGAGTTTTGTTTTCTTTCGAGCATCGCTGCATGAAGTCTGAGGCGATGATCAGTGTTTATGGAATAAAGAAACGTATTGCTGCATGAAGTCGGATGCAATGGGTTAAAGTTTTGTTTTCTTTCGAGCATCGCATCGTGAAGTCTGAGGTGATGATCTGTGTCATGGGATAAAGAAACACATTGCTGCATGAAGACTGAGGCAAAGGTCTGTGTCGCAGAGTAGCGAAACACATTGCTGCAAAAAGTCAGAGGCAATGGGTTAAAGTTTTGTTTTATTTCGAGCATCGTTGCATGAAGTCTGAGGCGATGATCTGTGTTATGGGATAAAGAAACACATTGATGCATGAAGACTAAGGCAATGGGTTAGGTTCGTAAATCACTGTGTGAAGTCTGATGTGATAAACTAAATTTGGTTTCGAACATCGCTGCATGAAGTTTGAGGCGATGGTTTGGAATTTGAAGAAAGAAACACATTGCTGCGTGAAGTCTAATTTAATGGGTTAGGATTGCAAATCGCTGTGTGAAGTCTGAGGCGATAAGCTAGGGTTGTTGTTTCGAACATCGCTGCATGAAGTCTGAGGCGATGGTCTGGAGTAAAGAAACACATTGCTGCATGAAGTCTGAGGTAATGAGATAAATTTTTGGTTTTCGAACATCGCTGCATGAAGTCTGAGGCGATGGGTTAGCTTCACAAATTGTTGTGTGAAGTCTGAGGCGATAAGCTAAATTTGTTGTTTCGAACATCGTTGTATGAAGTATGAGGCGATGGTCTGGGTTTTGCGAATACATTGTGGCTTATAGGCAATGTAATGAGTTTTTGCGAATACATTGCGGCTTAGAGACAATGTACTGAGTTTTGAGAATACATTGCGGCTTAGAGGCAATGTAATGAGTTTTTGTGAATACATTGCGGCTTAGAGGCAATGCGCCAAGTTTTGAGAATACATTGCGGCTTAGCGTGATGTAATGAGTTTTTGCGAATACATTGCGACTTAGAGGCAATGCACCGAGTTTTGAGAATACATTGCGGCTTAGAGGCAATGCACCTCATTTTGAGAATACATTGTGGCTTAGAGACAATGTGTTGAATTTTTACGGATACATTGCGGATTAGAGGCAATGTAATGAGTTTTACGCATACATTGCGGCTTAGAGGCAATGTGTCATGTTTTGAGAATACATTGCGACTTAGAGGAAATGTACCGAGTTTTGCGAATATATTGCGGCTTAGAGGCAATGTACCGGGTTTATAAGGGACTCATCACCGCAGGAAGACTTAGGTGACGGGATGAATGTGGGAAAAGTATTTTGTTGGCTGACCCTTAGATAGCTAAATCTAGGGTGAGGCTGTTTTCTTGCTATGTGATACATGCATATGCATGCGTATTGAATATTGTATGTATGCAAAATGTATGATGTTTGATGTATGGAACCCTGAGTGTATTCGTATTGAATGTTGAAATGTATAGTGTATGTATGCTTTGGATATGCAAAATGTATGTATGAAATATGTGTAAGATGTGCGTATGCCTTGAAATGTTATGAAGACTATTTCTGGCATTCTCTCCTTTAAACCATTGAATTAGAGTTACCAATTCCCTGGCGTTGTATGTTGTGTCATTGTAGCTTTGTTAAATTTGATTTGAATGCAGTGAAAAAGCGTTAGCAAAATTTCAAACATTGATTTTGTATTATGAGCGCAGGTGTAGACGTAGACGTAGACGTAGACGTAGACGTAGACATAGGTAATGGCATATGTGTAGGTTTGTATGTCATAAGCGTGGGCGTAGATGTATGTATTGGCATATGTGTAGCCTTTTATGTTGTAGGCGCAGGCGTAAGCGTAGACGTATGTATTGGCATATGCGTAGATTCGTATGTTGTAAGTGCGTGCGTAAGCGTAGACGTATGTATTGACATATGTGTAGACTTCGTGTACGGACGCGTAGACGTAGGAGTAGATATGCATAGATTTTTGTGTTGTAGAGTGCAAGCATAGGCGCAGGTGCGAACATAGTATTTTTGCATCGTGATCATAGACATAGGCGTAGACATGTGTATAGACTTTTGTATTGTAGACACAGGAGTAGACATGTGCATGGACGTAGACGTGGATTTTCTTTCGATATTTTTCTAACGAAAATGTTTTTTTCGATGTTTTATCAAAAGCTTTTATTTGTTAATTTCACCGAAATGATTTTAAGACAATATTCACAAGTAATGATCGTAGTATTTTATAAACAAGTCATAGAAAAGAAAAAATCAATTTGAAAGATGAAAATAAAGAAAATGTTTTATTGATATACCTCTGAATATGCGAGAGTATAAGATGAAATTCCTAGAAAGAGGTAATTACAAAAACATTTAAAACTATAAATGGCAATGAAAAATGATAATTGATGTTGTTGTTCCCCAATATCCTTTTAATGGCTCTTATCTTCTTTGTTTCTGAGTCGTATGATTTAGATCTATCTCTCCTTTCGTGGTTCGTAGTCGCAGTTTTAGATTGCAGTCTTTTTGTTCTTTATTTCTTTTTGAATGATCCCTAATTTTTGCCTGGATTTCCCTTTCGGGTTTTCAATCTACCGGGATAATTTTTTGTTATATGCCCCTAATTTTTGCTGGGATCTCCCTTTAGGGTTTTCGATCCACCGGGATGCTACTTTTTTCTTAAGTCGCCTGTTTGAGGTTCGAGCTTAGCGAGCTTCTTATACATAGTATTTTCGACTGCGTCTGGATTTTCCGGATGTGGTAGTTCTTCCCCATCCATTGTTGTGGGGATAAGACCATCACCGGACAATGTTGTTTTGACTACGTATGGACCTTCATAGTTGGATGTCCATTTACCGCATGAGTCGAGGCAAGGTAGCAGAATCTTCTGGAGTACTAGACCATGTTGTGGTTCATCTTGTGCAGTACACCATCACCCAAAAATAATTTCGAGGCTAATTTCCATAGAGTTCGTTTATCGATGCTGGAGGCATGTTCTTGTTTTTCGAGGTATTTCTTGATGTCGTAAAACCAAGGATTGTCATCCGGTCTTTCTTTGATAGCAAGATAGTATGCAGGCTCTTGATTATGATGCGTGGTTCGTGGTTTGACCAAGTTACTTTGAACATAGCTGAGAGAGTTTCCAGGGCGACTGCCATTTGATTTTCTTTTCGTGGGATGTGGCTGAAAATGATCTTTGTGAATTACATAGTCAGTTTTAAAACATGATCCCGATATGGAATCAATTTTGGATATTTAGTATCCCATTCACCATTGACCTGGCATATGGCTTATGAGAATTCTTTGGAGAAGTAAAAAATGCCCCTATATTGTGCCCCCATGTATTTGAAGCCCCATCGAACGTGAATGTCCAACGTGCCCCTGGCTCGGGTTCTTCGTCAGCTCCTGGTATTTCGTAGTCGCTTATTTTTTCCTAACTGGAAAACAACCTTCTTTGAAGAGGTGATCTGTCCATAATCATGTATGTATCTAACCTTGGTCTGTTTCTGTAGGAACAAGCAAATATGTGTAATAATTTGATTAGCTTATTTGTGGATCCGCTCTAACATTGCCCCTTAGCTTGGTTTCTTTCGGATCTTACCCTGTTCCCAGTTTAATGGTCTTAATAGCCTCTTGATACAGTTGTATATTGTCAGTTTTGGTGTAGTTCTTCTTAAGCTTGATTTAATCCGATAGATTTGTCTAATGTTGGTTCTTACTTTTCTTCAGCTTCCAAGTCTTTCTTTTATAGCTTGTAAAAGAGATCCGTTGAAAGGGTAGAAAGGTAATCAGAAAAATAGATGTTTGGTCTCAACGGTCATAATGAGAGTGGTCACAATATAGTACAAAAGGATTGTCCTTACGCCCTCCTAGAGGGTAGACGTCACATAACACTTTATGTACCTTTTGTATACCATCACACATTAACCATTTTGAACTTCTTCTTATCTTCAGAGGCTTCAGATGATTTGAATGTTTGAAGCTTGTTGTAGAAGAATCACTCTTAAGTCTTAGAACCTAAGTCTTGGAGTCTTTAGAACTTCTCCTATCAGAATCTCGTCTTTAGAGTCTTCAACACTTGGTTGTAAGAACTTGCTTTTCTTCAGATCATCAAAACTTGTTCAACAGAACCTCATCCTCAGAATCTTTAAAACTTGTAACACACAGAAGAAAATATTTAGAAGGCCTTCAAAGCTTAACCATAAATTCAAAATCAGAACCTCTTGTACTAATGTTCCTAAGAACCGTTGCATAAGATGAAATCCAGAATCTTGACTTTAACTGTAACATAAAACCAAATGTTTTCTTCCAATAGTGTTTATGTTCAGAACCTGATGACGTCACACACCTTAATATCAGAGTTAGAACATTATAGTAGCAACTACACACTAGAACGAAACCATTAGAGTATACAATTATTCTTTATGATACCATGTAAAGTTATCATCAAAATCTTAAGGCCAGATCTAGAAACACTTCTTGTTCTTACAATACCCACTTTTAGATTGACATGAATGACACCCAAGGTGTGGCCAATTTTCCCTTCATAATTCGATAAGACCATATTGTGAGGAATCATGTCTGTATCAAACATTCCTATTGTTTTTAACATGAACTACAACATTAAATCAATTATCGCTCCACCATCCACTAGGATCTTGTTGACCCCAATACCTTCCTCTTTACCCCTTATAAATAAAGGCTTTAAATGATTCTTCATCCCCACATATGGCATTTCGAAGAAGGTATTTTGTTCTTCGACAGCTTCATTGTTCATGACATAGTAACATATGGCCTATGTTTGGCCATTTCAGCTTCATTATTTTCCTCCGTCTCTTCAACTTCTGTCGCAGATCATATTTATAAGGTAACACGAAAACAACATTACAATTGATGTCGAGGAGGATTCCTAATCTGAGTTGAAATCGCCAGTCAGCATATCCTCGTCATCATGAGGTTGCTCTGGCATCTTTTCTTTGGATTTTTCTCCCTTAGGAGAAAATAATTTCCTTCCCACTGATTTTTTCTCTTCGACCCTGTCAATGGATGGAAGCTAGTTGGTGCTAGATTCCACCATTCCTGCCTCCGCCGCTTCTCTCTCTACTTTCTTTCTTTGTTGGAATATTCTCCATTAAGACCTTGGCATCAGGTTCTTTCCCTTGTAATTCTCAGACTTGTAAGCCTGTTGTCAGAAAACTTGAAACTTCTTTTGGTAGGTAATCAAAGAGCCTCGCCCGAATTCAAAACTTTGCTACTTTCCTTGTTCAGGAACCCTGTTTTCGACAGGCTTTACCCATTTATTCGTTGGTGCATTTGCAGTAGGCTTGAATGAAGCCTATTTATTTTCCCTGTGGTCCCTTCCTCTTTGATGTTTCCTTCGAGGGATTCCCTCTTATCGAACATAAATCTGCCTCCATCATTTTTCCAATTCCCTTTTCGACTAACCATTCAAACCCTTTTTATGTTCTCAATTGCTTTTTTATCGTACATTGAACTACATCTTGGACACATTAGGGCTTCATAATTCTTCTTTTGACAGCGAAAAAGGAAATGCAACAGATTCTCATTGGCCTTGGGATAGGACACTTTCAGTTGGTTATCTTCCCTTCAAATGCTTTCCTCATTAACATCTATGGCCATTTCCCCATTAAGTTCAACCATGTTGATTTCAACCTTAGGACCATCAGTGATCTTGAACCTTTGTAGCTTCAACCCGAGGCTTTCAGTATCCTCCGTTGCTTCAACATTTTGATTGAAACCCTCAGAGGTTTCATTCTTGGTGGTTTGGTCTTCAAAGTCTTCAGTAACGTCGATCATGTTGATATATGATGGTTCTGTGTAGTGGGCGTTAGCCACTTTTAATAGGTCATGATCAACATTCATTGCACTTTGTTCTTCTCACCGAACATGGGTCTTCTATCTCGGATAGCATTTTGCACCAAATCCATGAAAAGAAAACATTGTGAGGTTTTATGGCCTAAAAATTATGATACTTGCAAAAACCTCTTTTCTTTCGTTGTTCTAACGGAGGAATTTTAGCGCCGGGAGGCACTATCATTTGGCCATCTTTGACTAACAAGTCAAAGATCTCGTCACACTTTGTTACATCAGAGGTGTATGTTCTCTTTGGGAAATTATGATTATTTTATTGTTCGACAGGATTTTTCCCATTTGAAGAAGCAAGAACTTTGCATGAATAAGGTTGCCCTTGTTTTAATTTGGCTAAATCTAGTTTGTTTTCGTCGAAGCCCTGAGGGTCACTATACACCTCTGGTTCGTCTTCATCCATCTCAAAATAGGCTACCCTCTCTATTCTATCATTTTTGCTAGCCCTAGTTTTTTTCAGCCTTCATACACTCGACCTCTCGAACTTTGTCTGTCAACTGGGCCATGTCTCTTAGGGAGTGGGTATCTAATTTCTTTCTGATAGAGTAGTCTAATCCACCCGCAACCATTTCGACAAATTCTTGTTCTGGAACTTGAGTGAAACACCTTGCCTTCAAAAATCAGAACCTGTTAAGATAGTCATCTATGGGTTCACTAAACTTACGCTTAATACTGGCCAACTCTTTCAAGCTAATCTTTGACTGACCCGTGTAAAATTGTTCATAGAATAACCTTTCTAAACGAGTCCAGTCATGTATAAAACTCGTAGGGAGAGTCGTGAAACATGTGAAGGAATTTTTTATAAGTGAAAAAGGGAAATACTTTATCCTTGGGTTTTCATCATTTGATATATCCCCAGCCCCGGTCACATACATGGCTATATGCTCGATAATGGATTCACTGGTATCACCAGAAAATTTCGTGAACCTTGAGAATTTACATCCCCTTGGTAATTCAGTCTGTAAAACATATTCAGACAAAAGGAAAGTATAATTTGGCCTTCGAAGGCCTATATTTACCCTATTTCGAGCCATTATCCTTTCCACCATGGCCGCCAGATTATTTTCCCCTGAAAATTTGTCTTATCGAACTCAATGTAGGACTATGTCTGCATTCTGGTTTCTATTAACCATTACTATCCTTGGGGCTTGAACTTCCCTTAGTATTTCTTGTTCGGTCCTAGGTTGTTTGACTCTTTTCTCGTTGGTTAATGGTCAGATCTTCTTCGACAACCATTCCCTGGTTTTCTCTCAACCATTCTCGACGAGTTTGTCGAACTGGGACCTGGGGGCCCCCAAAGAAATATGCAATTCGTACCATTTGCACTGCCAATTATTGATTCGTTTGTGCATTCTGTTAGTAAGTTAGTTTGGATAACACTTTGGATGAAAGGGTTAAAAATTATAGTCATTTGTTGGGCTAAGACACCAACTATTTCATGATTGTTATCATCCATCTGTTGTGGAAACGCTGCTGCAGAATTCGTTAAAATGTTAGGTAATTGGGGAGCGAATCCTGGGGGTGGAACATTTCGACCCATATTATTGATACCTGATCCTGATCTCTGTAGTGGCGAAAAAGTAGACACTCTTGGATCAGGAAACGTTGATGTACTATTGTTTAGACTTGCCATCATTGTTGTTGATGTGCCATAAATATGTTCGCGACCATCTGTCGTCATTGTGAATTCAGACACAAAATGTCTAAAATTATTCATCCCTGGTGGTCTTGGGGTCACTGGGGGACCCTTTGTGTGCACTAGGGATATAACTGGACCGCTATAAGTATTTTTCAATATTCCATCGTACTTGCTTGAATATGTATCGATTCAACTAAAGAAACTGCAACCGTATTTTCCCTTGTCGTACTTGTTTTCTTTAAGGTTTATAGGTGTCAATCTCTTCGATAAAGATTGATTTTTTAAAAGTAATAAAAAACAATTTTAAAATAAAGACTTCAATGTCAATCATTTTCAATTAAAATCTTTTACATTCCATTCAAATTTAAGTCGAAATTGCTTTGTATTTCCGTCTTTATTTTAAAGTTATTAGTTACTATTTTTGAAATAACAATCTCTATCGAAGAGATTGACACCCAAAAACCTTAAAGAAAATAAAATATACATTATATATTGTCCTATGACCAATCTAATCAATCTTATAAATAATCAAAATCTCTAAAATTCAAAAGATTAGCTGTTGTTTGTCAAAGTTCACACTAAACACTACCTCCATCCTAAAATATAATAAAAAAGAAATTATTAAATTATAATCTAGTTGTTTGCATGTCAAGAATATCATAAATCCTTCAGTAAGCATGAAGGACCTTTTAATGTAAACGAATTAAGCACCTTGTGCTTTATTTATTGATACTATGCGTCTGTTACTTATAAAAAACATAATGACTTCCGAAATTTTAAGCCAAATTAGTGGTTTAAACTTTAAAATAAGTTAATTTTGTAAAATAAAAATAAATATAAACCCTCCATCCCAAAATATAATAACAAACCAAATTATTTTGGTCCTATATTATAAAGAAAAAGACTTTCTATATTTTAGGTTAAATCAGTGGTTTAAACTAAGTTTATTTTGTAAATAATAATAAATGTACTCCCTCGATTCTATACTATAATTAAAGAAAAACATTATTTTGGTCCATATAAAAACATGAAGGATTTAACCAAACAGTTTCAATATATATAAGAAGAATGACGCATTGGTCAAATCTTGTTTCTATTAAGAATCGATAGTACCGGAACGATTCCTCCTTATAGCCGAGTTCTCGATTAGCATGAAAAAACTTTTAATGTAAACGGGTTAAACACCTTGTGCTTGATATATATTTAAATATGTTGCTTATAAAAAAAAAATGACTTCCAATATTTTAGGTTAAATTAGGGTTTTAATTAGAGACAGATGGAGTTAAAACATTAAGGTTACCGTGAGTATTTTGCCTCAAGAGTTAAGTTTTATTCTGTCTCATTCTCTGTGACCCTATTGTTTGGAGAAAAGCAACAATAAATTTATCATTGATAAAAACAAAGCAACGTTTAGTCCGTTTTGTTGAAATGGGTGTTTTTACAAACATAGAAAATTGTTGCTATGCTAAGATTTGCTTTGTAAATCATAGTTATTCATTGTACGCAATTTATCAAAGGATTAAAAGGCCTGTGCTTCTCATTATAAGAGGTTCTTTCTCTTCTTTTGCATCTAAGTTTCATATATTTCAACCACCCTTCCAAGTAAGTATTCATCTACTTCACTTAGTTTCTACATTACCGTTTTGCATCTCTAAATATAAATGATTTATTTTTACTATTTTTTATAGTATTAATTTACGACTCATTTAGCAGATCTCATGGCTGCTGCATTATCGCATGCTGATGCCAACACTGATGCAGTGGGAGAAGACGAATATAAGATCGTTCATTTCACGTATAGCATCAACAAACACAGCATTAAAAAAATACCGACCGGTAACATCTACAAGCAAACCCTACTTTCTGGATTCAACTTCACAAAAAATTATAAAATTATAACGGCAAAGAAAAAGCTTTATATACACGAAAACCATTGCGAAGATATATATTTGTTATCGAGAGATAACATCAGAAGTTATCGAAGCAAATATCAGTTTTTACATATTGGCTTGGTACAATTCTCCATCGAAATGAACCCGTGGTGTGATCGTCGCCATATGCGAGTTAGATTAAGAGACTCAAAGTACTCAAATGTTGGAGACTCTATTTTAGTATGTTTTGAAACACCAGTGAAGGAAGGTTCAATGAAGTTTAATTGGTTTCCCAATTTTTCAACTACTTTGTTTGATCTTGGGAATTCTAACGGTTTGATAGTTACTATAGATCCTTCGGATTCTACAGATTTAACTGTTAAGTATAGAGTTTGTTATAAATTAATGAAGAAAGCTCTTAAGCCAGATTACCTATTTGGAAATCCAGTGGTTGAGGTAAACACTGAGATCACAAACTTTGTCGTTCCTCAAATCTCTTGAACTAGATTACTTATTGTTGAAGATTCTTCTCAATAGAGTGAGTGGATCTCTTTTCATTTGTATTTTTGTTTGGTTTTTTAATGGTTGTTTGTATTATGTTTAGTAATCATGACTTGGACTTTGTTAATTTTGATTTCTAATTGATGTACTAATCTTCTCTGGTGTTAATGTATGAGAACTTTAAAATATAAATGATTTTGGTTCCATCATTAAAGAAATATTTTTTGCATGTACTTTTACTATTGCATTGTACGGCTCTAACTTAAAATTGGTTTTTTGGAGGTATAAAATAGATATTAAATTTTCTTACAATAATGTAATCAAGATCAAACACCTAATAATATCATGATTCATATCTACACGCACATAAAAATACACTTCAAACTTTGTTGAATAGGGTTAATGGTTTTTACCATAATACAACGTCCTTGCAAGTAAGAGTTGAGCTTCTTCGCCGTTATCACGACGGCCAAGGAGAGTCTCTCAATCTTCATATGTATTACTCTCCTGGTTAGCAAAAATTTTATGGACTTACCCGCTTGCACACTAAAAGATAAGGCATTCATAATGATAAGGAATTCATTGATAAGATTTAATTAAGGTTCAAATCCAAGATGACACGTAACTCATTCACATTTCTCATGAGGAAAAACTCTAATTCATTTCAAACTTTTCAAAAGAGGTTACAAAATACTTACTCAAAGTAGGAGTTCTCCTTAACCTAAATGAGCCATAAATACTACTTTTTAGACTTATATTGGGACACATCATATTTTCCTATAATAAATTAAAGAGGCAAACATCAATTAATTTTAAATTTAAGAGGCAAACATCAACTTATTTTTCTTTAATGATCTTCGGTCCTATGTTCCGTTAATTCGACGCACACATTCAACTTTTAAGAGAAACTTAAAGGTAACGGTTCAAGAACCAATTAGGTTTTTTGTGATGGCAGTCACCCTCTTTTTTGTTTGTCTTATTTTCTTTGACGGTGTGGTCACATCCTCTTGTTTTTTTACTAAGGATTCTGGTGACCTTTTTTTCCCTTCAATTTATCCCTAATTTTTTTCTAGAGTGCTTCTTTTGAGTTTGAAGTCCACCAGGATGCCTTTACTTTTGCCTAAGTCACCTTTTCGAGTTTTTGACTTAACGTGCACTTTTTCAATTTTGTTGCATTTCTCATTTTATTAATTTATTTTGGGAATGACTTGTATGACTGATGACTTCGCGGAAAATGTACTAAAAATTTCAAAGTAATAAAAAGATCGAATCCACAGGGACTACTATTTAACAAGACAAGATTTATGCAATGTTGAGAAAAATACGAAATAGGGGGGTTCGATTTATAATGCGAAAAATAATAAAAGTTTGTTCTGACAATGATACGAAAGCGGTTATGTTCTGTTATAGAAGCCCCTAATCCTCTATTGTTGATGTATTGCATAATTGATATTGTTTCTATAATTTCACGGCGAATTAACAAGACTGCTATACCCAATCTGTTGGTGCATAACTCACTTATCTATAGTCAAAGCTTTATATCCCTAGTCCACCAACATAAGCAAGATTGGCCAATGCAATAAAATGTTAATTCTTAAGCAACTATTCAAGGTCTCTTATTCCTATTCAATCGGCGTAACCACAACAATTTCCCTAGGTCTAACATATAGACTAATGGTTAGTATTCTTTATGCATCCAAAATCATATTAAAAGAGTATATCACATAAAAGCATTAAGAACAAGGTGCAATTGAATAAAATGATAACTTCAATGAATTATGCAATATCAAATCAAACACGTGTTCCAACAGTATTGAAAAAGGTTCATCAAAACAAAACCTAACCTATGAGAAATTAACTACTCATTATTCAGATTACAATACAAATAAAATATAAGAGGTTTACATAAAATATCCCTTGAAGAACTGTCCTCCAATGGCTCCAAATGCGCTCCAAATATGCCTTCCGGTTTTGTAAATCGTCATTTGCAGTGTAAAATTGCAGAACCCTCGAAATAAAGCCAAAAACCCCCATTTTAAAGCGTCCAGTAAGTTTCAGATTGCATCAAAAAGTGCCCAGAAAAAGGTGGCGTGATTTTTACAATGGCTGACATGTGTTTGATTTGGTTTCAACCAAAATTTCCCAAAGTCTCTATTTCTTAATACTTTGTCCTTTTTTGCTCCGTTCTTTGGTTATTCTTCATAAAATTAAGTGATCTTTGGCTCATTTTCTCCATTTCTTCGACAGAATATATGCAATGACAGAGTGTCATCAATGACATTTGTTCATTTGATTTGAAAGAGTTAAAATGGTTGTGACTATAATGTTGATGGTTCAAGAGAAACAATCGTTGTAAGATTTTGGATTCTAACTTCTTCTTCGATATTGTACGTTTTGTGCGAGGATGAAGATGTGTTTGAGCATCTTAATGGAATATATTTGGATTGATTCTCTTAAATTTTGGAATGCATAGTCAAACTAACTAAAAAACTACCCTGCACTTGGTTAAGCTCGAGGATTTTTTAACACAGAAATAAACACCAACTTCTAGACTTAAAGGGGTTGACTAGTGATTAACCCTTAACTCCTTAGTGTTTGGGAATTGAAAAAATGTATTACATAATCAATGAGGTTCTATTCAAAAGCATACTTCAGAAATTTTGGGTCTTTGTTTACATCATCCTCTATCTAATCTTTGCTTAAACAAAAGTTTGTAAAGGAAGGTAAAGTGGAGAAGTATTGTTTTTTTGTTTGATAATAGAAAATAGAGCATTTAAAAGAGTGACCACGTAAACATTGATTCCAAAAGATTCATGATCATTTTATTAATTTTACCATTCAAAAAGCAACAAGTTTAAAAATGAATAATACACAACAAATAAGGAAATTACAAATGAAAAAGAGCCCAATGATCATGAGCTTCAAGGACGAGCTTTCTTTTCCGATCCATTGGCTTTAGAAGGTACTTCGTGAATTTTTCACGCTCATAAAGGTGAGGGGTTTTTGTTCACATTGGAGTCATTTTCTATGAAGGTTATTTTCCTGCAATCAATCAGATCATGCACCTTTTTCTTTAAGAACTTTACAATCCTCGATCGAGTGTCCCACTACCCCACTATGACAGTTTCATTTGATATTTGGGTCATATCCAAGAGAGAATGGATATTTCATAGGTTGGGTGGCCTAGGGGTCACCAATGACTTCTATACTAGCTGAGGCCACAATTGACTGTATGTCATTGGAATCGGGTCAATACGGTGTGGTTCCTTCTGTTGGTTTTTCGAAGCTTTATTTTGATTATGTTTCTGATTTTGATCCAGAAGATTTTGTGGAGGAGCGGACCATGGTTACTGGTATAGGGGAACATGGAACAATGGTTATTGGTACTACACAACCACCACATAAGGATATTAGAAATGTGGCATAACAAGTGGTTGTTGATAAACTGAGGGCTGAGCTAGTCTCAGAGAACTTCTTTAGATGGCTTCTTGGACAAGTATATCCTTTATACTTCTCGAAGTCTGAGACCTTGAATTTGGACATAATGGTCAGGTCAGAGACTAATCACATGTCCATAGCAGCTACCCAAAAGATATTTTTTCCTTCCACGACTCTTAGACTTTTGTCTAGGATATGATATTTCTCCTTTACTTCCTTAACATATTATGTCTCTTCTAGATCATTGTCTTGGAGACTAGCAATGTGGTATGCAAAATGAGGATCATCAAAGAAACCATAGGCAAAAGTATGGATGATAGATGGTGCTTTGGTGGTAACTGAAATTTATATTATATGCTGAGTGGAAGGTCCTACTCTAGAAGCATTCGAAAATGGCGGAGTGTATCCAGGTGGTAGTCCATATTGTGGTCATGAAACACTTACTCCCTAAGTACGTTGGTGTTCTAGGGAGAAATCAACAACCTTTGAAATCACAATACATTGGGGTTGGCTTCCTTTAATTGATAATTCCTATAATATCTCCATAATTTTACTCATAGTTCCTTTGAGCTCATAAATATCTCCTTTCATCTTCTCATGTCCTAGTTTTAGATTCTCCATATTCCTTCTTGAATTGATTCTTGTCACGTACGAATGTCGGGGATTCAACTTGAAGGTTTATTGGCTATGTATTTTTTAGGACGAGAAAAGGTGAAATGATTTCTTTTGAAAATGTATGCACGCCGATGAATGCAAATATATGATGCTAAAATTAAATGCAAAGTCATGCTACATATATTTTGGTTTAGGCAGTGGGATTTCAAATCGTTTAGATACGAATTTCTCACGACAGAATGGTTCATATTTCTTGGCACAAAATGATTCTCACAACGGGGTAGCTCTAACATTTTATAAAGTTATTAGAGTCACATATCCCACATGAGAATATTGACATCATGTCAAATTACTTTCTAGACAACAATAATCGCAAGAGGATCTACTCTAAGTAAGGTCCTCGCGCCAACCTAGTGAGACAATACATCAATTAGGTCAACACTATGTAACCATCGATTCCAATGTTCTAGACATGGTTCCCAGAGTCATGGATCTTTTATGGAAATATTGTCGCTATAGGCAGAATCTACTTGTTATACAACAATACCCCCAAGAGGATCTACTTTAGGCAGGATCTTTGCATCAACCCAACGAGACAATACATCAAGTAGGTCGACACTATGTAACCACCATCTTAATCTTAGCTTTTCCTCGAAGCTCAGGTGTAGAGCCCCGCTCGAACATCACATCAGAATCCCACATATGAATATATATGAAAAAACGAATAAAAGTGAAGCAAGATAATAAAAAATAAAACATAAAGCACAAAAAAACAAAACAAATATTTTAATCCTAAGGCTAACTAAATTAGGCTTATCCCTTCAAAGAGTTCCCAGTAGAGTCTTGAGTTGTCTCCGTTGTACCATTTGTGTGTGGTAGGACGATTAAATGTTGTGTCGATGACTTGTTGGGGTTGCAGCGTTGACAAAGGTGATAGCTGGAGGGAGTAGCTCGCGAAATCTGAACGATGGAGACCGGATCCGATTAAAATCTATTATCTTTATTTTTCTTTGATTCTATCTTTTTTTTTCTCTGTGATGTATTTAGAATGGGGGTGTTATATATTGCTGAATGTTTCAATGTGAATTGGTGTTGTTGCAGATTTGTTTAAGGTTGGTGATGAACATGGGCTTATGAGAATATTGGCATGGTGATGTTATGAAGTTATAGGAACTTGTGGGATGATGTTTATAGTTTTTGTGTAACTAAGGTTGAAGCTGAGTTTACTAAAAAATACATATAAGAGGGAGAGGTGGATGGTTATCTTAGGAGACTTTTTCTTGGCTTTTTTTGGGTCCCCTTTTGTGTGAAAATATTTCGATATTTATAGTAATTTTTAGGTTAAACTAAAAGGTAAATAATCAATATATTATCTATCATGATCAACAAAAAAAATCAATTGTTAGCTATATGAAAAAATTATACAAATAAGATCAATGTCTTTTCTTGATCACTAATATAATAATAATAATAATAATAATAATAATAATAATAATAATAATAATAATAATAATAATAATAATAATAATAATAATAATAATAATAATAATAGTATCAAGATTTTTTGGTATTTTATGATTAAAAAATTAAAATAAATGACTAAAATAAACAATTTTTTTTGATATTTTATGATTAAAATCAAAATTAAAAAAAATGACTAAAACAAATACCTCTTTTTTTTTATTTTAATTTTATTATATTTTTAAAAATAAAGTAAAGTAAATAAAATACTACCTGAAATCACAACTTAAAAAAATAAAAATAAAAATGTGTTAAATCCAATATTTACCTAAAAAATTCTAAAACAACTCAGATAAAATTGGAGTATGCCACACAATCTTAAATTTACCCTTGTGTTGTACAATTAATTTGTTAGGGTCAAAGTTTTTCTAAATAGGTTAAATACGGTATAAAGTATAAATACTACCTAGATGCATATACAATTCAACCCAAAATATACGATATTCAGTAGTATATTGTCGTGAAAACGATACCTTGGAAACAAAGTATAAATTGTTTCTTTATGATCAAGAAACACAAAAGGATAGAAAAGATGGAAGAACAACAAGAATTAGTTATTAACTTCTATTATTTATTTTCTCTTTAAACAAGATTACAAGTACACAAGAATAATAAATAACCCTCTCACCCTAAATTAGGATTTGCAGCATGCAATGACGAAAGACTAGTATGCTATTTATAATAAACCTAACATACTAAACTAATGGGATTTTTCACAAATACTCATTATAAGCTAACTTAGGGTACAAGTTAACTTAAAAAATTGGACATAACAAACAGGTCCAATTCGACATGCTAACAACCTTGGCATTTTCGAAAACTACATACTAGAACACGTTTCGACTATAACATGTAGGTCTTCGACAATAGCATGTGAGCAGACTTCGAATGCATGCTAAAAATTTATAGAACTGTTGAAACCAAGAAGCTATCTTCGACCCAAATGAGTTAGATCCAATATCTCACAAACCTCCATTTTGGAACAAACTCTATAGCATCAAAGAACAAACTACCTTTCTTCATGCAACTTTATCAACTGCATACAATAGAAAAACTTGAAACTTGACAATGTCTTGGTGATCATATCAACAACATTGTTATCTGTCGAAACCTTCAGCACTTGGACTTCTCCACACTCGATTACCCCTCTGATGAAATGTAGCCTCACATCAATGTGCTTGGTTAGCTCATGATAGGATAAGTTCTTCGACAGATGTATTTCCCAGTGATAACTTGATCTTGAAGTTTAATCTCTTTTGCAAAACCTTCAAGCCACAATGCTTCTTTCACAACTTCAGTGAAGGCAACATACTCTGCTTCAGTAGTTGATAAAGCAACAACTTCCTGAAGTGTCTCTTTCCAACTAATTATTGTGCCAAACATAGTGAAAACATATCCTGAAATATATTTTCTGGAACACATACAACCTGCATAATCAGAGTCGACATACCCTTTGATTACTGATTTACTATCTTTACCCAAGGCTCCACCATAAATTAAGACTTTGTTCAGAGACTTATTTATATACCTTAGAATCCTCTCCATATACATGCTTACAAGACTTACTGCATATGTCATGTCGGTCTATTACAGACCATATCATACATCAAAGAACCTACTATATTAATGTCATACCCAAAATTTGTCCGCCCCTTATTTCTACAATCAAAAAATATTTTAAACATGATTTTCATAATATTATTTGATTTTTATAAATATTCTCTTACAAACTGTTGTACCCCAAAATTTGCCCTCTCATATTTCTTAAAACATTGCAAGAAAATTCTCCAAGTGTCTCAAGATTGCTCAAGAGTTGGACATTCAAGCTATCTCCTAAGGCAGTCCACCCCAAATTAGGGTTTTGTGTTGCATCAAGATCCTTGAGTCCAAATGACCTCAAGTGCTCTCCAATGTCCTAATATGTTCTCAAGGTCATCCATGTCAAATTTCAAGCCTTGCAGAGGAAGTTTGCTCAGTCAATTGCTCAAAGGGTCCAAAAATCGACTGTGCTAGGGCAAAAGTCAACTGTGACCTACAAATAGTCAAACTTCAATATTTTTTGCCAACATTCTCATTTTGAAGGTCATTTCATCATTTGATCAAGGGTTGATCATGATTCATCAAGGATTGCTCAAAATTCATCAAGACTCAAAAGTTGCTAAATTAGGGTTTTGTAGGATGCAATTTCCTACAATCCATCTTCATACCCCAAGATCAAGAAATTCACTCACAAGAAGTTACAAATTTGGACATTATTGGTCATTTTTGAGAGTAAACAAAAACACCTTTTTTGTAAAAGCTTATAACTTGAGCATGGTATATCAAAATGAGATGATACAAAAAGGGTTTGTTAGAGGATATCTCAAACTTTCTAAAAAGTCCAAGAACACCTCCAAAAGTTCAAAATTGAAGAAGTTATGCATTGTTGAAGTTGAGCATTTTTGCAAAATTGCCAAAAGTCAACTATCCCTAAAACTTCAAATTTTGTCAAATAGGCCCATTCTTTTCCACTTAATTTGAACATGCCACATTACACACGTGTCCTAGCTTCATCCATGAACCCATATCTTATTTTTATTATTTTATTTTATTTTTTATTGAATTATTTCATTTTAAATCAAATTAAATCAAATAAAATCTAAACCTTAATTACCTAAGATCTTTTTGGTTGTTTCAAGTCTTTATTGTCATCATAATCATCATCAAAATTCGTATCAAGCATATTATGTACAAAAAGATGGAGATTTGACAAAATTGGCAAGCTTTAAAGGATGAATCAAATCAAATCACGAGGCATTCATTTAGAGGGATTCCATCCATATTTGTTACCCTAATACCTTGTATCATAGATAAGCAAGAGAGGCACACGAAATTGAGGGTTAGAGGCTGCAAGAACACTCAAAACAAAACTTGAAAAAAGTGTGAAAAAGCTTGAGTTCGAATTCATACTTAGAGGCAAATTCAGAAGCCAAGAAGGATACCAATTAATTCCTGAGTGATCATATAATCCTCCTGGATCCAAAGCACTCATTCACAAGCCTTCTAAAGCACTGTAAGTGTCACAAAAAAATCGCTTCTTTCTTGAATTCGCAAATCTCTATTCCTGCATCTTTTGTACAAACTATTTGCATATTCATGATCCTCATCAAGTTTCCAAGCATTCTGCATCATCCAATTTTATTTATCTGACCTGTAAAGCCAAGTACCATATCTAGGGTTTCGTGGTTTGTTTTTGGGCATTTCTTTTTCAGGGAAAATTAACTGATGAGAAGGGCATGATTGTGACCGGGACGATGAGACGAGCACAACCATGCCCTTAGATTTCATTTCCATGGCTCACAGTGGATTATAGGGATACATGACCTTTAGTGACAGGCGATGTCCGCGGCTATAGGTTTTACAGGGTTTTAGCCACGGACGTAAGGAAGAAGATAGAGACGTGTCGCTTCTCCAGTGGCCAGTTCAAACCATAGCGCGCTTATTTTATTTTTTGGCATATTAATCCATTTTCTCATATTATTATTATTTTCTATACAACTAACAAATGAAGCAAGGTGGCTTAGTGGTAAACGCGTGCATCCAAACTCCTTCAGAACCTGGGTTCGAATCCCAGGTCCCCCATATTCTTTGTTATATTTTTCTTCAGGTAATCCAGTGTAAATCAAGCATTGTAGCATACCATGCGCTTCCACATCTCCAGCAGCCAGATGGCCAAAGGCCAGATCTGGTGATCCAGATTGAGAGTCCACCATGGAGCCAAGTCAAACATGCATGTATGGAATCCAAAAAGTCAATACAGGGCTGTTGTACCCCAAAATTTGCCCTCCCATATTCTTCAAGATTTGTCAAGATCAATCTCCAGATGACTCAAAATCTCTCAAAGGTTGCACAGTCCAATTGCCTCCTAACACAGTCAAAATTAGGGTTTTGGTTCTTGCAAAGAAATTGAGGTTTCCAAGGGTCCAACCAAGTCCCACATGCCTATATACATTGTCAAGCATCCTTATGCCAAGTTTCAAGACTCACAACATCAAATTGCACAGTCAAAAACCCTAAATGCTTCACAGTCAACTGCAGGGGCAAAATGGTCATTTGACAGTCAAAAGTCAAAATTTTTGGTCAACATCTTATTTTGAAGCCACAAACATCATTTGATCAATTCTTGATCATGATTCTCAAAGCATGGCTCAAAAAGTCTCAAGATGCAAAAGTTTCTATTTTTGGACAGTTGAAAAGTCAAATGCAAATTGACCAGGGCATAACTTCCTCATGGTTTATCAAAAAAATTCCATCCAAAGCTCATTTTTAAGAGAATGACATTTCCTACAACTCATCTTCACACTCCAAGTCCAAAAAATGATCTCACAAAAAGTTATCAATTTCAACATTATAGGTCATTTTCAAAAGTCAACAAAAAGGCACTTTAAGTCAAAGACCATAACTTGAGATTGGTAAATAAAATGACATGGGACCAAAGACATTGGTTAGAGGACTTCAAGACCTTTCCAAAATGTCCAAGAACATGATCATAGCTTCAAAATTGAGCAAGATATGCCTTGGAGAAGTTGGGATATTTTTGGGAATTTTGAAAAGTCAACTTTGCACAAAAGGCTTCAAAAATGCTAATGTGCCTCAAATTCTTCCTTGAATTATTACCCAAAGCATATGCACGACCCATTAAGCTCAAAGGGATTTATTTTCTTATTTTTAATTAATTAATTGAATTTTTATTCTTATTTATTCATTTAATTAGTTTTAAATATGAGAAAAATATCAAATCATGCCTTTTAAATCTTTTTTGTGCAGCAAGTCAAACTAGGGCAAAGTGGCAAATCGTGCATCAATCAACAAGACCAAATCTTCCATAATTGGCATGGTTTTCATGGCAAAAAGATTGAAAAAAGATATGGAAAAATCAATTATTGAAAACATTAATACATGGACTTTGGGCTTGTTTTCTTGACCTAATTTGCTTCATGTACAAAGGCACAACTAAACCCTATTCAAGTAGACACGAAAGACTGCTCAAAAAGCTAAGAACAAAGTTGCAACTTTTCATCAAAATTTTGAAATCTGAAATCATAGTTACAAGGCGATTGAAGGTCTAAAAGCTTGTCCATTACGTTCCTGACATTGCTAGGAGTCGATTACAATCAAAATCAAGTCCCCATACTCCAAGAATTGGTAGAACAGAATCGCCCTTTTCATGAATATGTCCATAATTGTTTTTCAATTTCCATGCATTATTCATGTTTTTTAATTGTTGATTTACACTAACAATGATGTTCTGAAGCGAATGGTACCATTTAATTGAACTAACGATGCTTGTATCCAAATCTGCCATGGATGAAACCTAGGGTTTCAAAGCTCAAAAATTGGGGCTTTACACATATGGCAAAATCAGACCACCAAACTTGTACAGCTGAACTCGTGACATGAAGACGAAGCAAACCAATACCTCGTGCCTTTTTTATATTACAGGATGTTCTAATCGCTATTTTTTCAGGCTTCATTTAGTGGGGGTTTAAAACCCCCGCTATTTGTTTTCTATTTACAGGAAAGATGATGAAGAAGATGGACGTGTCTTCATGTGATGGGGAGGTTCAAATAATTGGCGCGTTTTTCTTTTGTTTCAGAATAATTGCTTTTTTTTCACATATAATAATCACGCTCCATTATTTTTACAAAGAAACGCGTTGGCTCGGTTGGTGGATGAGTTGTCCTGCAGGTATTGGGACCTGGGTTCGATTCCCAGGTTCCCCCATATATTCAATGATTTTTGTCTTAATATATTCCCATGCAGTTTCCATCCAAAGGTTCACCATACACGCATATGCTAAGGCCTGACAAGTGGCTTCAAGACCAATCTGAAGGCCAGAACGTGCAGTCCATGGTACACGTTAGTCAACCACTCCACACGTGATCCCAAGAAGTCAAAAAGGGCTTTGCTCTGATGGGCCAAAAATACTTCAAAAACCTCCCTTTGGGGCCTGACACCCCCTGGTTTGCACTTTCTTTTTAATTTTAATTCTTTTCAATTTTAATTCTTTTAATTGTTTTTTTTAATTGTTTCTTTAATTTCATAAAATAATTCTCACAATAAAAAAATCAGAAACAAAAAATGTAATATATTTAATTAATATTTAATTCACCATTAATTTATTTTGTAAATAAATTCTAACCATCAATTTAGTAAATTAGGTTAAAACTTTAATCTTTTTCTTAATAAATTAAAATATGTAGAAATTAGGGTTTTTTTTAACCTTTTCATCTTTTTTTAATAAATAATTTTCTCATCATTATTATTATTCTTAATTACTAAATATTTTTGTAAATAAACATGTACATTAATTAATTTAGTAAATTAGGTTAAACTTTAATATTTTCTTTAATAATTAAATAGACTTAGAATTAGGGTTTCCTTTTAATTTTAATCTTCTTTATTTCATAAAATACAAAAACCTAAAAAATATTCCTTTTCTTAATTAAATAATTAATTAGACTTTTAATTCAATTTAATTTCAAAAGGGTCAAAACCCTCGGACATTCGATTCTAATTTCTTTTCGCGCATCTATTTTCTTTCGAATATTATGTAACTGCTCAAGGCTTGTAATAGTAACCAGGTTTTACTTTCCGCATTTTTATTAAAACGGGTCTTTGTAATTTGGCGATGTATAGACCCGCGCCTTGTAATAGCGTAGGATTTTACTTTCCGCATTTAAATTTCCGCACTTTTAAATTCTAATTGCATGAAAGAATGTATGGCTAATTAAAAATAACTCGTAGCTCACAATACAATGATCAAAGATAAATATTGACATGAAAATAACACACAAATTCACACACCACTCTTAGGGTACGCCTCACTGTTGCCTTGCCTTCGAAACGTGGTCGTCGAGTATAGGACGTTTTAGTAAGTCCTTATGTCCATGATCCAGTTGCCTCGAAACGGTTGCCTCGGATTAAAAAGGATCAATGGCATAAGGGTAGCTTCTAAGGTGTCTTACTATTGCTTCGGTGACCACACTGTCCCTAAAATCAAATTGACCCGAACACCTCCAACGGTGGTGCTACCTACCTCTCAATGATGGGATGGCACTACCTTAAAGACTTTTACACAGCCTAATTCCTTAGGGTAGGTGGATGACTCATAGATACTTGCTCTATTAAAAAAAAACAAATCAAACTCTTTTCACACCGACACTTTCAAAAAGCTTTCAAAACAATTTTTCAAACACTCTTGAGGACTGATACAAGAGTCATTCTGAAATCTTTAAACGAAACTTTTTTCAAACCCACTCACAATTGAAAAGCAAACACTTTTGAAAACACAATGAGAAAGTATCTAAGAGCCCATGGATAACCATGGATAGAAAGGGTGCTAACACCTTCCCTTTCTATAAATCTACCTCCCGAACCGAGAAACATCTCGAAAAGGAATTTTGCTGTACTTTTGTCCTTTCCTTGTTGGAGAACATAAAAGACAGTGGCGACTCTTGCTTACCGCGACATTTCGCGAACCAGCATTTCAAAACAGCCAGTTCTATTTCCACCGATCACAGAACTGGCGACTCTGCTGGGGAGACTTATAAAGTGAGGTGTACCTTAGGACTAAGATCACTTATGTTTTCAATTGTTGTTCTTGTTTGCTTTATTATTGTGGGCTGCATCAGAGTTACATAGATCCTAACCCGGATCTGGGGATACCCTGTTAGGTAGCATAAGCTGTGAGGGACCTGTCCGGCGTAGACCGACATGGGTGAAGCAGTGGCTACGTTGGTGTGGCGCCTTGGTCTGTACCGATATCCCTTGTGTCGCAACGAGGAGAATATGGGTCTTCTGAGGAGTCATTAAGCACCAACCGACCTTAGAACCTTAAATGACCCAACTTGGCCAATAGAACAGTAGCAGTATGCTACGCCCATTGAGGCTAAACTCTCGTGATGGTTCTGGCCGCAAGAAAAGATTGCGATGCTGGAGTTATGACCGATTGAGGGTAGTCAGTGATATTGGGATCCTCTAGAACCCGGTTACTTCTGATAGGACAGGTCTTAACCAACAAACTGAAAAAGGGTAATACCTAGACCCCATGCTGGCCTAAACTCTAGGGGCTTGTCTTGTGTGACTTGTGTGCCTTATCATGTTTGCCTTTGTGAATATTTGTGGTGTGTTTTATCATAACATCATGCCATCATAAACATTGCATGCATCCTGCATAAGGACTGACCATTTCAAAGACAAGAGGGTTTCACCTTTGCTCTGTTTTATAGGACATCATGATGCATATGCGAAGGAATACCATCCGGTTCAATTTTGTTCACCCACCTGAGTTTCTTGAAGAGTTGGTTAGCAGAATTCCAAATACTACTTCTTTCATCCAGAGGCATGGTTCTCTTCTCAGTTTAGTCACGACAAAGTGGGACCAACAACTGATGAGTGTCCTGACCCAGTTTTATGACCCTCTGTACCAGTGCTTCACCTTTCAAGACTTCCAGTTGGTCCCTACCCTGGAAGAGTTCTCTGATTTTCTTGGCATCCCTATCTTGGATCAGACTCCCTTCACTGGTTGGGAAAAGACTCTTAGGCTTGAGGAGATTGCTGCAGCTCTTCCCTTGACCCACAAGGAGGTAATGGACAACTGGGTGACTAGAAGCAAAGTTAAGGGTTTCTTGGCCAAGTTTCTGGTTGGTAAAGCTAACAGTTTCTGGAATGACTTGGACTTTAGGGCATATGAAGACATTCTGGCTCTCTTAATCTATGGTCTAGTCTTGTTTCCTAATCCTGATAACTTCATTAACATCACTGCCATAAGGATCTTCATGTCTCGGAACCCTGTGCCCACTCTCTTGGGTGATATCCTGTAACAACTCTATACCCGTACTGCCCGAAGACGAGGAACTCTGTGGTGTTGCATCCCTTTGTTAGTGAGGTGGTTTATTTCGCACCTCCCTAAGTTCGTGCCGAAGAACAAAGAAGGAAGAGGCTGGGCTCATAGGTTAATGTCTCTCACTGATAAGGACATCATTTGGAATCTCAGAGGTTTGGATGAGGTAGCTGTTATTGATCGTTGCGGAGAATATCCTAATGTTCCTTTGATTGGTACCCAAGGAGGAATCTCTTATAATCCATGTCTAGCTCTCCGTCAGTTTGGAAGAGCCATAAGAGCAGGGCCTCATGAGATGTTGGTGCCTCACATCAGTTTTGAGTTTCAGGTAGATAGCGACGAGCTGCGTCGTAGGTTCATCAAGGCTTGGGACAAAATTCACAAAGCTGACCCACAAGAGTTGGGACCAAAGACTTCTCTACCTGTGGAAGCCTACTACAAATGGGTCCGCATCCGTGCTCAGAAGTTAGGTATGCCATACGAAGCTTCCAGACCCATCATTCTTGAATATCCTGATAGAGATGGGGCTCCTCCAACTGTTCTCCCTCCTCAGATACCTACTGATCTTGATATATTAAAGAGGTCTTGGGCGCAACTGCGAGAAGAACGGGATTCTTATCGGGAAAAGTTCAACGAGCAAGAATTGAAGATCCAGAAGCTGACAAAGCAGTTGGAGAACGAGCGGGCTTTGAATGACTACATCCGTACTGAGAAGAGGAGACCCTGGGATCAATGATGAACTTTGGATATTCTTTTACAGATTTATTTCCCTTTTCAGTATTTCTGTTTTATGTAACGCCTAAGGGCAACCTGTTGAACAATTTAAATTTCAAAGTTGAATCTAATGAAGTGTGTTCTTTTTTTGTTTACAAAGTTGAATCCTGATTGTCTTTGAAAACATAAATCATACGCATCCCATTCATCATGTGCATAGCAGGTACTCTTCTTTTCAGGTTGCTTAATGTTCTTCGTTGTTTATTTCAGCATCATGAACCCTGAATCATCTACCGAGCAGTCCATCAAGGCCCTCCAGGCTCAGAATGCCCAATTCCAAGAGCTGATCATGAGTCTGGCCCAAGGTCAAGAGGAGTTGAAGGCTCTGCTGGTCAAGAAGAAGAAGAAGAGAACTGTACTGTTCAACACTGGCTGGAGGTTTGGTAACACACTGCAGAATGAGGTTGATCAAGCTGGTTCTTCTGTATGAAAAGGCAGTCCCCAAGGGGGAAGGGCTCCTAGTCCGGTGGTCTCTGACAACGAGACTGATTTTAATGAGGAGCAGTATCCTCCAGCTGAAGACAAGTACAAGCAGTTGGAAGACCGTCTGAATGCCATGGAAATTCAATAAGTGCCTGGTTTGGATTTCAGAGACTTGGGCCTATCTTCTGGTGTGGTGATCCCACACAAGTTCAAAGCACCATCTTTCGCAAAGTATGACGGGGCGTCCTGCCCTAAGCTACATCTCAGATCTTACGTGCGGAAGATCCAGCCGTACACTGTGGACAAGAACTTGTGGATCCACTTCTTCCAGGAGAGTCTCAGGGACTCATCTCGAATGGTTCTATCAGCTGGATGGAACCAAGGTTCGTAACTGGGAGGAGTTGGCTACTGCTTTTTACAAGCAGTATCAGTATAATGCCGACCTTTCTCCTACACGTACCCAACTCCAGGGTATGTCGCTAGGATCGGGAGAAGGTTTTAAAGAGTATGCGCAGAAGTGGAGGGACCTGGCTGGCAGGGTGCAGCCACCATTAACCGACCGTGAATTAGTGGACATGTTCTTGGGGACCCTATCTGGGCCGTTCTTTAATCATCTCATTGGCAATTCGTCTGCAGGGTTCACAGATCTCATTCTGACTGGGGAAAGGATAGAGGCTGGTATGAAATCAGGTAAAATTCAGAAAGTTGCGTCCTCAAGTTCTGAGAAGAAACCTTTTAAAAAGGAAGCCAGTGCTGTGTATGGGCCTAGAAGGCAAAACAAACCGGAACGCCGCCAAGCTGTCAATGCGGTGGTTATTTCTAAGCCTGCTGCCGCTCCTCGGCAACCCAACCAACCAAGGGGTGAGAGACCTAGAAGAGAATACACTCGGCTGAGTATGACCTTGTCACAGATCTTGCCGCAACTGCTATCAACCAACTTGGTAACCGTCAGAGAGGCTCCAAAGGTTGTGAACACGACCTCTCCAAAGTATAATCCAAATGCCCGCTGTGCTTATCACTCTGATAGCCCGGGGCATTCTACTAATGATTGCTGGGCCCTAAGAAATAAGGTTCAGGACCTTATTGATGCGAAGGAAATACAATTCGAGGCGCCCGAGAGGCCAAATGTTGTGACTGCTCCTATGCCCCAGCATGGAGTAAATGCTATTGAGGAAGATTTGTATGCCGTTTCTGTGGATGATGTTGCTACCCCTCTACTGACTATCAAGAGGAACCTATTGCTAGCCGGTTTATTTCCGGGTTGTAGCAAGGGTTTCCTTCTGTATGCTGTTACCCCTGCTGGTTGTCCGTTGCTGAAATCAGGCATCCAAAGCCTGATGGATAGCAAAGAAATTTTGTTCAAGAAGACTGTTATTCCTTTTGTTCCCGCTGAAGAAGTATCTGTCGTCACAATTTTCAATAATCCTACCAAGGCTCCCCCGAGGAAGCCAGTCAAAATCATGTCTATTGCACCCATCATTATTACTGTTCCGGGGCCCCTCCCCTATGAATCTGACAAGGCTGTCCCATGGCACTATGGGGCAGATGTGTATGTACTTGGAGTGAAGCAGGAGTTCAACACCGGTACCGGTATCAGTAACATCACTGGTGCCGCTAAAGTTACTCGCAGTGGCAGGCTCTTCTCGCCTGACATTGCGCCACCAGTTATCCGAAGACCTCTTACAATAACACCTGCAAGTGCGCCTGTTTCCACTTCTGATCCAGTTTCTACCCCTGCTTCCGAGTCATCTAATACTCGGGGCAAAGGGATTGATGATGAGCCTTCCCGGATGGAGGCATCGAAGACTGTCAATGTTGAAGCCTCCCAGCAAGAGATGGAGGAAATCCTTAAAATCATTAAGAAGAGTGACTTTAACGTCGTTGAACAGCTGGGGAATACCCCCTCCAAGATCTCTATGCTATCATTGCTGCTGTGCTCAGAGGCCCATGCCAAGGCCCTGATTTCATTTCTGAAGACGACTCATGTGCCACAAGAGACATCTGCAGATCAATTCACTGACTGTGTAGCCAATTTGACAGCCGACAATGGTTTGGGTTTCTCGGATGCTGATCTGACCGCCAAGGGAAAAAACCACAATGATGCCCTGCATGTCTCCATAGAATGCAGGGGCACTACTCTCGCACACGTGTTGGTGGACACCGGTTCTTCCCTGAATGTATTGCCCAAGAAGGCCTTAGACAGATTGGATTGTGAGGGTCTGGAGTTGAAGCCTAGTAACATCATTGTCCGAGCCTTTGACGGGTCGAAGAGGATGGTTCATGGTGAGGTAGACATTCTGATTCGGGTTGGTTCTCAAGTCTTTGATTCAACGTTCTATGTGATGGATATTCGTCCATCTTATTCCTGTTTGCTGGGACGACCCTGGATTCACAAAGCTGGGGCAGTGACCTCCATTCTACACCAGAAACTCAAATACCCTGTCAGAGGGAAGATCGTTACATTGTAGGGGGAGGAAGAATACATGGTTAGTCATCTGAACTCGTTCCGGTATATTGAGATGGACGGGGAGTTTATTGAAACCCCCTTTCAACATTTTGAAGAGGTACCTCCAACATTGGCGTCAGCTGAGACAGTGATTGAAGAAGACTTTCCTTTGAAGATGGCCTCCTTGAAGGATGCCCGGGCTGTAATTGAGAAAGGTGAATGTGCTAACTGGGGCAGACTCCCTGATTTTACTCCTAAGACTGACAAGTTTGGGCTGGGTTTTACTGCAGAGGCTCAGAGGGCTGTATGCAAAGCAAGGATCGGAAGACCTCCCGTGTTCATCACCAACCCGGGAGTAAATGCTATTGAAGGCGATGCGGAAGAATCAGAGTTTGATAGCTGGATCTACCCGACGACTGACGGTGGACTGACCAATTGGACTGCAAAAGATCACATACCTGTTACTTTTGTTACGCAGTAATGAATTCCTTTGTTTCTTTAATTTTGTAATGAACAATAAATTGAAACTTTATGGCCCGGTGTCTTACCCGGGGCACCGTGGCTTCATTTGTGAGGGCTTATTACTTGTCATTTCCATATATCATGAATAAAGACATTGGACGTTTTTCACATTTCAAATCTTGTACTCCCTTTCTTTCTTTCTTTATATTGCAAAAACAGCTATATTTACACACACTCACTCATACAGGTTCCAATCCACTCTGGATCTCACTGGTAACGACTCTGTTACTACCAGTTATGACTTCGAAAATCCGATCAACTTAGCCGAAGACGAAGGTGAAGATGATTGCGAAGTGCCTGGCGAGCTTGCAAGACTGTTACTCCAAGAAGAGAGGGCCATTCAGCCACATGAAGAGCCAGTGGAAACGGTAAATCTGGGTACTGAGACAGACATAAAGGAAGTTAAGATTGGTGCTAATCTAGAGCTCAGCGTGAAACAACGGTTGATTCAGATGTGGCATGATTATGTGGAGATCTTTTCCTGGTCCTACGAAGACATGCCTGGGTTGGATACCGACATTGTGGTCCATCATTTGCCTACCAAGTAAGACTGCCCTCCGGTTAAACAAAAGGTCCGCCGTATGCGTCCAGAGATGTCCGAGAAGATCAAAGCTGAGGTTATGAAGCAATTTGACGCCGGTTTTCTTGCAGTGACTTCTTACCCTCAGTGGGTTGCCAACGTGGTTCCAGTGCCAAAGAAAGATGGTAAGGTCAGAATGTGTGTCGATTACAGGGATTTGAACAGGGTCAGCCCCAAGGATGATTTCCCCTTACCTCACATTGATGTTCTGGTTGACAATACTGCTCAGCACAAGGTGTTCTCCTTCATGGATGGTTTTTCAGGTTATAATCAGATCAAGATGGCTCCTGAAGACATGGAAAAGACTACCTTTGTTACTCAGTGGGGCACCTTCTGCTACAAGGTCATGCCTTTTGGACTGAAAAATGCTGGGGCAACCTACCAACGTGCCATGGTTGCTTTATTTCATGACATGATCCACCATGATATTGAAGTGTATGTCGACGATATGATTGCAAGGTCCCAGACTGAGGAGGAACACCTTGACCATTTACACAAGCTGTTTGACCGTCTGAAGTTGTACATGCTGAGATTGAACCCGAACAAGTGCACCTTTGGGGTGAGATCTGGAAAGTTGCTAGGCTTTGTCGTAAGTGACAAGGGTATTCAAGTGGACCCTGCCAAGGTTAAAGCCATTCAAGAGATGCCAGTTCCTAAGACAGAGAAAGAAGTCAGAGGCTTTCTAGGACGTCTGAATTATATTGCCCGATTCATCTTGCATCTAACTGCCACCTGTGAACCAATCTTCAAGCTGCTGAAGAAAGATCAGGTAGTACGCTGGAATGATGAATGCCAGGCCGCTTTCGATAGAATCAAAGAGTATCTCCAAGAACCACCCATCCTTATGCCACCGGTTGAAGGGAGACCTCTAATACTATACTTGACAGTACTTGACAGCTCAATGGGGTGTGTGCTGGGGCAGCATGACGAGTCTGGCCGAAAAGAGCATGCCATTTATTACCTTAGCAAAAAGTTTACCGACTATGAGACCCGATACTCACTACTCGAGAAAACTTGCTGCGCTTTGGTATGGGCTGCTCTCCGGCTGAGACAGTATATGCTGACTCATACTACTCTATTGATTTCAAAGATGGATCCAATAAAGTACATATTCGAAAAGCTTGCTCTGTCTGGAAGAATAGCAAGATGGAAAATGATCTTGACGGAATACGACATCCAGTACACGACTCAGAAAGCTATCAAGGGAAGTGTATTGGCAGACCACTTGGCACACTAGGCAGTAGATGACTACCAATCAATGAACTTTGAATTTCCTGACGAGAGCATCATGATAGTGACTGATTGTGAAGTACCTGGACCGGATGAAGGACCTGAGGAAGGATCCTGATGGTCTATGCACTTTGACGGAGCCTCCAACGCTTTGGGTAACGGTATCGGCGCTGTGATCATATCCCCTCAAGGCACTCATACTCCACTTACTGCCCGACTATGTTTCAACTGCACCAACAACATGGCAGAGTATGAGGCATGTATCATGGGTCTTCAAGCTGCGATTGACTTAAGGATCAAGTTTCTGAGTGTCTTCGGAGATTCCGCTCTCGTGATCAATCAGATCAAAGGCGAGTGGGATACGAAACATCTGAATCTTATTCCTTACAGAGAATGTGTGTTGACATTGATCCCCCATTTCACAGAGATAACTTTTGAACACTTCCCAAGAGAGGAGAATCAGCTGGCGGACGCGTTGGCTACGATGTCTTCTATGTTCAAAGTCAAGTGGGACAATGAGGCTCCCCAGATCATCATTTGGAAACTGGACGAACCGACATACTGTTGTGATCTTGAGGTTGAGACAGTAACCGAAAAACCCTGGTACCATGAGGTGAAGAGGTACTTGGAAGCTCAAGAATACCCTGAAGGTGCATCTGTCAATGACAAAAAGTTTCTGAGAAGGTTCGCTGCAAAGTTCTTCCTCAGCAATGGCATTCTATACAAACGAAACCATGATTCGACCTTGCTGTGTTGTGTGGATAAGACTGAAGCAGAAAGGATCATGGCAGAACTGCATGAGGGTACCTTCGGAACACATTCCAGTGGACATACCATGGCAAAGAAAATCCTTCGGGCAGGATATTTCTGGTCCACAATGGAAGCCGACTGCTACCAACACTCTCGGACATGTCATAAGTGCCAGATATACGCAGATAAGGTGCATGTTCCTCCAGTTCCTCTGAACGTCCTGACTGCACCTTGGCCTTTTACAATGTGGGGCATAGATATGATCGGCGAGATTAAACCTACGGCATCCAACGGGCATCGCTTCATCCTGGTGGCGATCGATTACTTTACAAAGTGGGTTGAAGCAGCTTCCTACGCTACAGTAACCAAGAACGTCGTGGCACGATTCATTCGGCATAATCTGATCTGTCGATACGGCGTCTTGGAAAGGATCATTACTGACAATGGTACCAATCTTAATAACAAGATGATCACTGAGCTCTGCGAGCAATTCAAGATACAGCACCACAACTCTTCTCCTTATCGGCCGAAGATGAATGGGGCTGTAGAAGCGGCAAATAAGAATATCAAGAAGATTGTGCAGAAGATGACAGTGACTTATAAAGATTGGCACGAGATGTTACTGTTCGCTCTTCATGGGTACCGTACCTCAGCAAGAACGTCAACCGGGGCAACTCCCTTTTCCTTGGTATATGGCATGGAGGCAGTCTTGCCGATTGAAGTCCAGATACCCTCTCTCCGGATAATGAAGGATGCAGATCTGAGCGAAGATGACTGGATCCAGACACGACTTGATTAGTTAAACCTAATTGATGAAAAGAGTTTCACTGCTATTTGTCATGGTCAAACGTACCAAAAACGGATGATCAGGGCATTTATAAGTGAGGTGTACCTTAGGATTAGACCACTCTTATGTCTTCAATTGTATGCCTTGTTTGATTTATATTTGTGGGCTTGCATCGGAGTTTCATAGATCCTAACCCGGATCTGGGGAATACCCCTTTAGGTAGCATAAGCTGTGAGGGACCTGTCCGGCATAGACCGACACGGGTGAAGCAGTGGCTACGTTGGTGTGACACCTTGGTCTGTACCGATATCCCTTGTGTTGCAACAAGGAGAATATGGGTCTTCTGAGGAGTCATTAAGCACCAACCGACCTTAGAACCCTAAATTGACCCAACTTGGCCATAGAACAGTAGCAGTATGCTACACTCATTGAGGCTAAACTCTCGCGATGGTTCTGGCTGCAAGAAAAGATTGCGACGCTGGAGTTATGACCGATTGAGGGTAGTCAGTGATATTGAGATCCTCTAGAACCCGGTTACTATTTTCTAGGACAGGTCTTAACCAACGAAACTGAAAGAGGGTAGTACCCAAACTTCATACCGGCCTAAAATCTAAGGGATCTTTTTTGTGACTTGTGTGCCTTCATACTTGAACTACTTGCATACTTGTTATCTAACAACATGAGTTCCTTGCAGGTTTTGTTTACAGTCCTTAATTGGGACTCATTACAGGGCCTACTTACATCACTTCATGCATAGCATAACATTATACCATTGCATGCATCCTGAATAAGGACTAACCCGTTTCAAGGATCTCAAGGGCTTGTGATGCAGGTCATGATGAACCAACTGTCTAGCAAGGGGAAAAGGGGATTTATTTTACTCTAGCCAAGGTTGTTAGGGGCTATGACCCACTGGATATGGTGAGCCTTGACTCTTGAAGAAGGACTCTCAACAACATGAAGTTCCTTCAATCAAGCTACCAGATTCTAACAATTTTTCTTGTTTACCCCGCGAGATCCTTGAAAACATTGCATGCATATCATACATATCATTGCATTACAGGTACCACTTTTTACAGGTCACTTATCTTCTTCGCTGTTTATTTCAGCAATCATCATGAATCCTGAATCATCCAATGAACAAGCTATCAAGGCCCTCCAGGCCCAGAATGCCCAGTTCCAGGAGTTGGTTATGAGCCTAGCCCAGGGTCAACAGGATTTGAAGACTCTGCTCTTGAAGAAGAAGAAGAAGAGGACTGTGTTGTTCAACCCTAGACGCAAATCTGGGAATGGATCACAAAATGAGGCTGAGTTGGCTACCTCATCTGTGGGAAAAGACAATCCCCAAGAGAGAATGGTTCCTAGTCCCGTGGTCTCCGACAACGAGACAGATTTCAATGATGAACAGTACCCTCCTGCTGAGGATAAGTACAAACAGCTAGAGGACCGCCTAAGTGCTATGAAGATACAGAAAGTGCCCGGCCTGGACTTCGAAGATCTAGGTTTATCCTCTGGGGTGGTGATCCCTCACAAATTCAAAGCCCTTGCTTTTGCAAAATACGACGGGGCATCCTGTCCTAAGCTGCATCTCAGATCATATGTGAGGAAGATCCAACCGTATACTGCAGACAAGAATCTATGGATCCATTTCTTCCAGGATAGTCTTTCAGGGACTCAACTCGAATGGTTCTATCAGCTGGATGGAACCAGTATTCGTAACTGGGAGGACTTGGCTACTGCGTTCTACAAGCAGTATCAGTATAATTCCGACCTCGCTCCTACGCGTACCCAACTCCAGGGTATGTCACTAGGGACGGGTGAAGGATTCAAGGAATATGCGCAAAAGTGGAGAGACCTTGCTGGAAGGGTGCAACCACCTCTGACCGACCGTGAGCTCGTTGATACGTTCTTGGGGACCCTGTCTGGTCCTTTCTTCAACCATCTGATTGGAAATTCTTCTGCTGGGTTTACAGATATGATCTTGACTGGTGAGAGAATAGAAGCTGGTATCAAGTCGGGGAAGATACAAAAGGGTGACTCCTTGAACACTGAGAAGAAATCATTCAAGAAAGAGTCCAATGCTGCATACAGTCAGAAGGGTCGTCGTGACCAACATGTAGGGCAGTCCTGATCCCTGGTTCTGCGTCACGCTGACAACCACAAAAGGGAACTCAGCGAAGGCCAGACGGGCCTAAAAGACAATTCACCAACATCAACATGCCACTGTCACAAGCATTGCAGCACATGTTGAAAATGAATCTGATGGCGGTGATCAACCCTCCTGCAAAACCCAAGACCTTTTCTCCAAACTACAACCCAGATGCGAGGTGTGCTTATCATTCCGGTAGCCCGGGGCACGATACTGAGGATTGTTGGGCGCTGAAATACAAGATCCAGAATATGATCGATGCTAAGGAGATCGAATTCGAGCCTGCTGAGACTCCTAATGTGATCACTGCTCCCTTGCCAAAGCATGGCTAGGATTGAGAAAACTTTTGTTCATTCGAATGTTCAAGTTGTATTTTTCTTTGATTGTTCAAACATTGTATTCATGTCAAACTATCTTATTTCATTAATGCATCACACGTGTCTGTTTTGAAGTAATTATGTTTACTATGCTTAAAATTGCTTTCATTTTTTGATGTTCAACTCTCGGTTAATAATTCTAAGCCTCTTGAGGGAGGATGACGAAAACAATACCACGATCTTTACAGTATGCTTTTGGACAAACCCCGCTGATGAGGTACAAGCATTGTTTCAATTCCTAAACACTGGACTTATAAGGAAGATAATCCCTCGTCAACCCCTTTGAGCCAAAGAAGTTGGAGTTTTTCTTTTCAAAAATTAAAACCCTTAATCATAACCTGGGGCAGGGTAGTTCTCTCAGTTAATCCAGGTGCACAATGAACGACATCAAAGGAGTCCTTCCAAAGCAAAAGACAATGATGGTTCTGAATAATCATAAAGACAGGCAGTCATTACCAAAAAAAAAACTAAAGCCCGATAAGTCAAAACCTATGAAGGAGACTTACAAAACTGGGGCATCCCGCTGACTGTAATCACAAAAGAAACAGTTCAGGAAAAAAACAGGGATAACAAAAACAAAAAGAAATAGGTCCTGCAAACCCTCAACAAAAAATAAATGACTGCCTGTTCGAAATAAAACCTCAGTATCCGAACCATCATTGGAATATCAGGACAAAGACTCAAACAAGGTCTAACGCACGATCAACTGAGTTTAGGTTTGAAGAACATCACGAAGAGTGGGTGGGTACAAATATAATTTGAGCCCTTATCCTTTGTTTCTTAAACCGTGAACCAGGCCACGTTACAACCCTTAAAAGTCCTAGTTGAAGCATGGGTTAGTTCGAAAGCATATTGTTACAAAAGTTATCCTGACTCCTTAAGGCTCGCTGTAAAATCTCGAGTTGACATCACATTTTACAGAATTTGCTTGTTTTACTGGAAAAAAAATGCATTTTCAAAAACTTCAAAACAGACATAAGCTTTGCATTCTTGAAATAATATTGTTCGCATATGACTATTTGTTTAACAGCAGAGAAATTCGCACGATGAAAGTCTTCTCAACAAAAGAGTCATCTCAAGTGGAAGAAACACTTCCAATCAAGGGGCAGACGTGATCATTGTCCGTCATCTGGGGCAGTTAAGTCAAGATTCGGAGAATCTCTCAAATGCCAAACAGCCAGGGGCAAATCTCCGCCCGAGCCTCTTGGGGCATTGGACATGAATTCCAGCTACGAATCTTGCATGATCAAACGAAGATCTTCTGGTAACATGGCAACACTACTGACAGTGACAACTCCCTACACTCCGAGAATGTGGACATAGTCGGAAAAACACTATGCATAATCAAAGACCCGCTAGGTTGACACACCTAGGCAAAAATAAGGGCTTCCCGGCGAACCAAAAAGGGTTCGGGCAAAAATAAGGGACGAAAATAAAAAAAAATCTGTACACCCGGCAAGTCGAAAACTTGAAAAGGCGGCTTGGGCAAAAATGGGTATCCCGGTGGACTGAAAACCCAAAAGGGCGGTCCAGGCAAAAATTAGGGATCACAGCGTACGACTATGTCCCGTCAGCTCGTCACTTTCCTACCAGAAGAAGATTGTTCAAATCGGCAGTTATCAAGCACCTCCACAGGTACTTTCTCCCGTAGAAACTGGGGCAATAAGATTTGTTTGAACTGTATAAGTTGCTCTGTCCACCGAGGTGCCAAGGTAAGTTCAGCTGAAGAACATGACCAAGACACCTTCACTCCCTGTAGAGTAAGACAAGAGTCAGCCATGCTCTCTCCTCAAGCAGAGTCGGCCTACCATCAGCCCTGAAAAGGCACAGTATCCCTAGCAAGTCAGCAATACTCTCCCCGAGCAGAGTTAGGCTACTGTCAGCCTTAAGGAAGTTGGACATCCCCAGAAGATCTCAATATTCTCCAGCAGAGTATACAGATATTCCTCAACAAGCATCCCCAACAGTCTTGATTTAAGATTGTTCCCCAGCGGAATACAGACACCCCAGTGGAGCCACTTCCCCAGTACAGTCCAAAAGTTTCCCCAGGAGAGTTGAATCATCCTCCCCAGTAGATTCTGGAAGCTTATCCCCAGTAGATTCTGGAAGCTTATCCCCAGTAGATTCGGGAAGCTTATCCCTGCAGAGTACACACATATCTCTAGCTATATTCAGAGGTTATTCCCCACCAGAGCCTATAACTGGGTTATCCTCAGCTAATTACCACGGAAAGATCGTCCTCGGCGAAGTTCTTCCTATCCCCCATCGGAGTTCATCAAAATTCCTCAACAAAACATATCAACAGAATCCCCGGCAGAGTTTTCATTAAAATCTCAGCGAAGCATCTCTTCCCACAGAGTAATTCCCCGCAGAGTAATCTCTCCAATAAGTTTATTCCCCAACAGAGTCATCTTCTCCTACCGGTTTATTCTTGCGTTCGTCATCCCAGCGGAAATGAAGAACTTTACTCTTCAACAGCAGCCCAGGAGCGAACTTCCCGACATTCGTCAAGGATTTATTTTCCCAGACGAAGATACATTCATAAACATCACATCTTCATACATTATGACATGCATACGCATCATACAACACAAATCTCATTTATTCTTGATAACATCTTAATATCATGCAGTTCATGCATCATGACACTGCATACATCTAACGTTTTTGCCTTTTCAGGAAAAGGTCAATCAAAAGATGATTACCATCTACCTCTGCAGTTCCAGATCAACACTGGTAACAAGCCAGGAAAAGTCTGTGGACGACTGATCATGGGTTAATACCTGAAACCAGACAGGACGATTATCTACTTGATCGTCATGAAGCAACCCTACACCGGTTCCTTCTCAGCTTCAAATGTAGTTTTACACGAACTCATCATCAGGCAACCCTACACCGGTTCCTTCTCAACTTCATATGTAGTTTTACACGAACTCATCATCAGGCAACCCTACACCGGTTCCTTCTCAATTTTCAGACAAAGTCTTACACGGACTCACCCTCCACAAGTAACCCTACACCGGTTCCTTTTCTTTCAGAAAAAGTCTTACACGGACCTATCTCAAGGTAACCTTACCCCGGTTCCTCCTAAAGTCTTACACTGACTTATCTCAAGGTAACCTTACCCCGGTTCCTCCAGAAGTCTTACACGGGCTTATCTCGCAGTAACCTTACCCCGGTTCCTCCAGAAGTCTTACACGGACTTATCTCAAGATAACCTTACCCCGGTTCATCCTGAAGTTTTACACGAACTTATCCCGAAGAAACCCTACACAGGTTCTCTCTCCCCAGACGTAGTTTTACACGGACTCGTCACCAAGAAACCCTACACAGGTTCTCTCTTTCCAAAGATGAAGTCTTACACGGACTCGTCATCAAGAAACCCTACACAGGTTCTCTCTTTCCCGACGCAGTTTTACACGGACTCGTCATCAGTTAACCCGACACAGGTTCTCTCTTTCCCAACGCAGTTTTACACGGACTCATCATCAGTTAACCCGACACAGGTTCTCTCTTTCCAAAGATGAAGTTTTACACGGACTCATCATCAGTAAACCCTACACAGGTTTCCTTCTCAGCTCCGGATGCGGTTTTACACGAACTCGTCATCATTAAACCCGACACAGGTTTCCTTCCTTCAAAGATGCAGTTTCACACAGGCTCATCGTCAGTCAACCCTACACAGGTTTCCTTCCTTCAAAGATGCAGTTTCACACAGACTCATCATCAGTCAACCCTACACAGGTTTCCTTCCTTCAAAGATGCAGTTTTACACGAGCTCATCAGCAGGCAACCCTACACAGGTTCCCTCTTTCAACTTACAAAATTACAATTCAACAGACAATCTCCAGATGGCATCTATAAGCCCATCCACCTACCAATAGTCTCCAAATGGCATCTATAAGCCCATTCCCGACAAGGTTTTGTCACATCTCTAGATGGCATCTATAAGCCCATCCTCCTATCCATCATCTCTCCGAATGGCATCTGTAAGCCCATTCCCGACATCACATTGCTGATACTCCACTATGTGAGTGCAAATTTCTGGGCACTCTAGTGTTCAATCATCTTCCACCTTCGGATCACGAAAGGCACGCAAGCCAATCTACATCCTCAGGTCTAAGAAGATTGAACAGGGGCAACTGTTGTACCCCAAAATTTGCCCTCCCATATTCTTCAAGGTTTATCAAGAATCATCCTCAAATGGTTCAAGATTATTCAAGGGTTGCACAGTTCAAATGCCTCCTAAGCCAGTCAAAATTAGGGTTTTGGTTCTTGCAAAGAATTTGAGGTTTTCAATGGCTCAACCAAGTCTCATAGGTCTACATACATTGCCAAGTATCTACATGTCAAGTCTCAAGACTCACAGAGGCAAATTGCACAGTCAAAAGCCCTATTTGGTTCACAGTCAACTGCAGGGGTAAAATGGTCATTTTACAGTCAAAAGTCAAAATTTTTGGTCAAAATCTTATTTTGAAGCCACAATCATCATTTGATCAAGTCTTGATCATGATTCCACAAGCATGGCTCAAAAATTATCAAGATGCAAAAAGTTTATATTTTGGGACAATAGAAAAGTCAACTGTAACTTGACCAAGGCATAAATTTTTCATGGTTCATCAGAAAAATCCCATACAATGCTCATTTTGAAGGGGATGACATTTCCTACAACTCATCTTCACATTCCAAGTCCAAGAAATGCTTCCACAAAAAGTTATCAATTTCTACATTATAGGTCAATTTCAAAAGTCAACAAAAATGCACTTTAAGTCAAAGACCATAACTTGAAATTGGTAAATCCAAATGACATGGGACCAACAGAATTGGTTAGAGGACTTCAAGACCTTTCCAAAATGTCCAAGAACATGTTCATATGATCAAAATTGAGCAAGTTATGCATTGGAGAAGTTGGGAAATTTTCATGAATTTGCAAAAGTCAACTTTGCTCAAAACACATCATTTTTGCTAATGGGCCTCAAATTCCTTCTTGAATCTTTGTCCAAGGCTTATGCACGACCCATTGGGATTATTTGAATTTATTTTCTTATTTTCTATTAATTAATTGGATTTTTTATTAATATTAATTCATTTAATTGATTTAAAATGTAGGAAATTCCAAGATATGATTTCTCAATCTTTTTGTGAAGCAAAAGTGGTCAACAAGAGCTGGAAAATTCGTGTATCAATTAAGGGGACAAAAATCTCCCAATTTGGCAAGGTTTTTCAATCAAAAAGATTGAAAAATATTTGATTGAAAATCAAATATTGAAAACTTTATTCCATGGATCTTTGACCAAGATTGTACCCTAATTCCATTCTACTACATATACTGAAGCCAACCCTAATGCATTCACGTGAGAATTGCTGCACATAAGCCATAAGAACATTGAAAAAAACCAAGGAAAACTCAAAACTGAATTCCACCTTCCAACGTGATTCAAAGCCTTTTCTTGTTTCTAACACCTTGCAGGAACTCTCAGGAATCTTTTGGAATCAAAATTAAGGGCTGAAGCTTAAGAAATCGCACCAAACAGAATCACAGTTTGCTTATTCTTTTTCAGAATCGAAACTCACATTTTATGCATCATTAACATGTTATAATCATTGCTTTGCATTGCTCTAACCTTTCTGAAGCTAATGGTATAGGTGAATCGCGTTATGGTGTCCTGAAACAGAAATCACCATTGTTGAATTTTAGGGTTCTTCAGTTTCAAAATTAGGGCTTTTCCATACAAGAAAAATTAAGCCTCATGATGCCCATGGTTAAACTCGTTGAGACCAGACGAATGCATTGGACATATCGCGCAATATTTATATAACCCAGGGACCTATTCGCTATTTTCCCTCATCCTATTTTGTTGGGGTTAAAAACCTCCGCTATCCCTTTGTTTTTTACAGGAACGCAGGATGAAGATGATTGCATGTTGATATCTGATTAGCTGGTTTGAATGAGGCGCGCGCTTTTTGTTTGGATCACATATGAATTAATTTTGCTATATTATAATTACTCATCATTATATTAACAGATGCAACGCAATGGCCTAGTGGTTGGTGATCTGACCAATAACCATTGGGACCTGGGTTCGATTCCCAGGTCCCCCAAACGCTTGTTCTATTTTTTCATAACATATTCTAATGCAGCGCTTTCCAGTGACGTCCACCATGCACGTTCCAATCCTAGGTGCCATGTGTCCTGAAGCATAGATCTGATGGCTATGAGATGCTGGACACCATGCTCCAAGTCAAAGCACGTGCAGGCAATTCCCAAAGTCAACAGGGCTTGGAGTGCTATTGGACCAGAAATTCCAGGCCTCACCTCCTAATGGGTCAACACACCCCCTGAGTTCTTTTCTTTCTTTCCTTATATGTTCTCTTTTATTTCTTTTACTAATTTCTAACTATTATTATTATTTATTTAATTAACAGATTAATATTTTTCATAATAAATTCAGATAATAAAAAATTTGTAAATATTTTTATTATTTATTAAATTCACTAATAATTATTTTTGTAAATAAATACTAACCAAATTGATTTAGTTTAATTAGATTAATTTTGACTATTTTTACAATAAATAAAACAAACTTAGAATTAGGGTTTTTCATTTGACTTTTAATTTCTTTTATTTCTGTTTTCATTAAAAAATATCAAAAACATAAAAAAACATTTTTTTCTTTTAATTAATTAATTAATTGCTTATTAGGTTTAATATTTAATTTAATTGCAAAAAGGACAAATTACTTTCTTTTCTCAAAAAGGGTCAAAACCCTAAGACGTTCCCGATTTAATTTCTTTCGCACTTTAATTCCTTTTGATTATATTGATGTAACTGTTTCCGAGGATGTAATAGTTAATTAGGATTTTATCGCTTTCTTTTACTTTTCTCGCATTTTTTTCCAAACGGGTTTTGTTTTTGGCGATGTATAGACCCGCGCCTTGTAATAGCGTAGATTCATCTTTCCGCACTTTATTTTACGCACTCTTAACTGTTAAATATGCATGACAAGATTTGCATGACAAATAAAAGCAATCTGTAGCTCACAAATAACATGTACAAGATAAATATAAACTGAAACAACACACATGCACATGCCACTCCTAGGGTACACCTCACTGGTTGCCTCGACGTGGTCGTCAAGTATAGGGTGTTTTAGAGGTCTCCCTCCTGTCTAAGATCCAGTTGCCTCAAAACGGTTGCCTCGGATAAAAAGGATCTAGGACATTAGGGTTACCGCTAAGGCGTCCTACTATTGCTTTGGTGACCACACATGTCCCTATCATCGAATTGACCCGAATACCTCCAACGACGGTGCTACCTATTTCTCAATAGTGGGATAGTACTGTCTAAAGGACTCTTACACAGCCTAATTCCTTAGAGTAGGTAGATTTCTCATGGATACTTGCTCTTTCAAAAAAACAAAAACAATCTTTTCGCACTGACACTTTCAAAAGTTTTCAAACAAATTTTTCATACACTCTTGAGGACAGATACAAGAGTTACTTAGAAATTTTTCAAACAAAACTTTTTCAAAACCCACATACACTTGTAAAGCAAACAATTTTTGAAAACATAAGAGCAAGTACCTAAGAGCCCGTGGATAACCACAGATAGAAAGGGTGCTAACACCTTCCCTTTCTATAAATCTACCTCCCGAACCAAGAAACATTCTTGAAAAGGAATTTTGCTGTGCTTTTTTCCTTTCCATGTTGGAGAACAAAAAAGACGGTGGCGACTCTTGCTTACCGCGACATTTCGCGAACCAGCTTTAAAACAGTCAGTTCTATTTCCACCGATCACACAATGGTATACTACGTTGAAGACCAGACGGTTCCTAGATCTTGATGAAGATGTTTCCCTCCGTCATAGTATGGACGTGTTGTATAATCTCAATGGTATACTACGTTGAAGACTAGACAGTTCCTAGATCTCGATATTTTCCTCCGTCATAGTGTGGACGAGTTCTGTAATCTCAACGGTATACTACGTTGAAGACCAGACAGTTCCTAGATCTTGATGAAGATGTTTCCCTACGTCAAAGTGTGGACGAGTTCTACAATCTCAAAAATATACTACATTGAAGACCAGACAGTTCCTAGATCTTGATGTTTTCCTCCGTCAAAGTGTGGACGAGTTCTATAATCTCAACGGTATATTACATTGAAGACCAGGCAGTTCCTAGATCTTGATGAAGATGTTTCCCTATGTCAAAGTGTGGACGAGTTCTACAATCTCATTGGTATACTACGTTGAAGACCAGACAGTTCCTAGATCTTGATGTTTTCCTCCGTCAAAGTGTGGACGAGTTCTACAATCTCAACGGTATACTATGTTGAAGACCAGACAGTTCCTAGATCTTGATGAAGATGTTTCCCTATGTCAAAGTGTGGACGAGTTCTACAATCTCAATGGTATACTACGTTGAAGACCAGGCAGTTCCTAGATCTTGATGTTTTCCTCCGTCAAAGTGTGGAAGAGTTCTACAATCTCAACGGTATACTACGTTAAAGACCAGACAGTTCCTAGATCTTGATGAAGATGTTTCCCTATGTCATAGTGTGGACGAGTTCTATAATCTCAACAGTATACTATGTTGAAGACCCGACAGTTCCTAGATCTTGATGTTTTCCTTCGTCATAGTGTGGACGAGTTCTACAATTTCAACGGTATACTACGTTTAAGAATAGACAGTTCCTAGATCTTGATGAAGATGTTTCCCTATGTCATAGTGTGGACGAGTTCTATAGTCTCAACGGTATACTACGTTGAAGACCAGACAGTTCCTAGATCTTGATGTTTTCATCCGTCATAGTGTGGACGAGTTCTACAATCTCAACGGTATACTACATTGAAGACTAGACAGTTTCTAGATCTTTATGAAGATGTCTCCCTATGTCATAGTGTGGACGAGTTCTATAATCTCAACGGTATACTACGTTGAAGATCAGACAGTTCCTAGATCTTGATGTTTTCCTCCGTCATAGTGTGGACGAGTTCTATAATCTCAACGGTATACCACGTTGAAGATCAGACAGTTCCTAGATCTTGATGAAGATGTTTCCCTACGTCATAGTGTGGATGAGTTCTATAATCTCAACGGTATACTACGTTGAAGACCAGACAATTCCTAGATCTTGATGTTTTCCTCCGTCATAGTGTGGACGAGTTCTACAATCTCAACGGTATACTACGTTGAAGACCAGACAGTTCCTAGATCTTAATGAAGATGTTTCCCCCCAGTTGAATTATGGACAGGTTCTTAAGACTCAGCTGAGACATTCTCCCAGTTGAAGTACAGGAAAGTTTCTAAATCTCAACAAAAGATCAGACTTCCCCAACAGAATCTTCTACAAACAACAGGTATGCAAATTCTCGCCAGGGAATCTCTTATGTGATTGAAGCTCCTACATATGGCATCTGTAAGCCCATCCTCCTACCAACAATATCCAAATTTCATCTGTAAGCCCATTACCGACATCACAAGGCTGACACCACTTCATGCGAGTGCAAATTTTTGGGCACTCTAGTGTTCAATCATCTTCTACCTTCGGATCACGAAAGGCACGAAAGCCAATCTACATCCTCAGGTTTAAGAAGAGTGAACAGAGGCAGCTGTTGTACCCCAAAATTTTCCCTCTCATATTTCTCAAAACATTGCAAGAAAAGTCTCCAAGTGTCTCAAGATTGCTCAAGAGTTGGACAATCAAGCTATCTCCTAAGGCAGTCCACCCCAAATTAGGGTTTTGTGTTGCATCAAGATCCTTGAGTCCAAATTACCTAAAGTGATCCCCAATGTCCTAATATGTTCTCAAGGTCATCCATGTCAAATTTCAAGCCTTGTAGAGGAAGTTTGCTCAGTCAATTGCTCAAAGGGTCCAAAAATCGACTGTGCAAGGGCAAAAGTCAACTGTGACCTACAAATAGTCAAACTTAAGATTTTTTGCCAACATTCTCATTTTGAAGGTTATTTCATCCTTTTATCAAGGGTTGATCATGATTCATCAATGATTGCTCAAAATTCATCAAGACTCAAAAGTTACTAAATTAGGGTTTTGTAGGAAAAGTCAACTCAACTTTGACCAAGCATAACTTTCTCATACTTTATGAGAAATGACCCATCCAAATCTCATTTTGAAGAGGATGCAATTTCCTACAATACATCTTCATACCCCAAGATAAATAAATTAACTCACAAGAAGTTACAAATTTGGACATTATAGGTCATTTTTGAAAGTCAACAAAAAATACCTTTTTTGTCAAAGCTTATAACTTTAGAATGGAATATCAAAATGAGATGATACCAAAAGGGTTTGTTATAAGACATCTCAAGATTTCTAAAAAGTCCAAGAACACCTCCAAAAGTTCAAAATTGAAGAAGTTATGTATTGTTGAAGTTGGGCATTTTTGCAAAATTGCCAAAAGTCAACTATCCCCAAAACTTCAAATTTTGTCAAATGGGCCCATTCTTTTCCACTTGATTTGAACTTGCCACATTACACACGTGTCCTAGCTTCAGCCATGAGCCCATATCTTATTTTTATTATTTTATTTGATTTTTCATTGAATTATTTCATTTTAAATCAAATTAAATCAAATTAAATCCAAACCTTAATTACCTAATATCTTTTTGGTTGTTTCAGGTCTTTATTGTCATCATAATCATCATCAAAATTCGTATCAAGCATATCATGTATAAAAAGATGGAGATTTGACAAAATTGGCAAGCTTTAAAGGATGAATCAAATCAAATCACGAGGCATTGATTTAGAGGGATTCCATCCATATTTGTTACCCTAATACCTTGTATCATAGATAAGCAAGAGAGGCACACGAAATTGAGGGTTGGAGGCTGCAAGAACACTCAAAACAAAACTTGAAAAAAGTGTGAAAAAGCTTGAGTTCGAATTCATACTTAGAGGAAAATTCAGAAGCCAAGAAGGATACCAATTAATTCCTGGGTGATCATATAATCCTCCTGTATCCAAAGCACTCATTCACAAGCCTTCCAAAGCACTGTAAGTGTCACAAAAAAATAACATCTTTCTTGAATTCACAAATCTCTATTCTTGCATCTTTTGTACAAACTATTTGCATATTCATGATCCTCATCAAGTTTCCAAGCATTCTGCATCATCCAATTTTATTTATCTGACTTGTAAAGCCAAGTACCATATCTAGGTTTTCGTGGTTTATTTTTGGGCATTTCTTTTTCAGGGAAAATTGGCTGATGAATGGTTGTGATCGGGACGATGAGACGAGCACAACCATGCCCTTAGATTTCATTTCCATGGCTCACAGTGGATTATAGGGATACGTGACCTTTAGTGACAGGCGATGTCCTTGGCTATAGGTTTTATAGGGTTTTAGCCACGGACGTGAGGAAGAAGATGGAGACGTGTCGCTTCTCCAGTGGCCAGTTCAATCCATAGCGCGCTTATTTTATTTTTGGGCATATTAATCCATTTTTTCATATTATTATTATTTTGTATACAACTAACAAATGAAGCAAGGTGGCTTAGTGGTAAACGCGTGCATCCAAACTCCTTCAGGACCTAGGTTCGAATCCCAGGTCCCCCATATTCTTTGTTATATTTTTCTTCAGGTAATCCAGTGCAAATCAAGCATTGTAGCATACCATGCACTTCCACATCTCCAGCAGCCAGATGGCCAAAGGCCAGATCTGGTGATCCAGATTGAGAGTCCACCATGGAGCCAAGTCAAACATGCATGTATGGAATCCAAAAAGTCAATACAGGGCCAGCTCGTTTGGGCCTCAGAATTGCTTCTCCAACACTCATATTCAGGCCTAAACCTCTATCTCTCTCTATTTTATATTTTTATTTTTTTTGTTTTAATTATTTATTGTTATTATTTTTATTTTCTAACCAATCATTTTTTTTCCTTTAACAAAATTAAAACCAAAAAAACATTTTCTTTATCAAATTAAATTTTAGTATTTTATTTTTTATTAAAAAATCAATTAATTAATTTAGGCCATTAATTAGAAACAACTTTAAAACATATTTGCAAATAATTAAAATTAATTTAGACTTAATTAGGTTTTTACTAACATTAATTAATTTTATTTTCTTTCTTTAAATACCAAAAAACCAAAAATATTTATTTTAATTAATTAATTAATTAATTTATTAATTTAATATTTAACTTAGGATTATTTTCTTTCTTAATTCAAAAACAACCAACAAAAAATCTTTTCCTTAACAAAAAGGGTCAAAACCCTATTCTTGCACCCGATTTAATTTCCCGCATGCGATTTATTTTTTCAATATTGTACTTGCTCCTGGATTGTAATAGCTTAATAGAACCATTTAATTATTTTATCGCTTTATTTATTTTTCCGCATTTAAATTTCAAAGGGTTGCTTTTGGCGATGTAAATACCCGACGCCTTGTAATTTAATTTCCGCAATTTATTTTTTGCAAAATATAACTGTTAGATGTTTGATAATAGGGATGCATGACAAGATTGAATGTTTAAACCTAAAATCAAATTAGATCACCATTAACATGTACAAAGACAAAAAAATAACTGAAAACAACACACTCGCACATGCGCACTCTTAGGGTACACCCCACTTGGCTGCCTTCGTACGCGGTCATTGAGTATAGGTCACTTTAGAGGTCGTCCTCTTGTCCAAAGATCATAGTCACCTCGAAACGGTTGCCTCGGATATTGTTGCCTCAAAAAAAATGATCTAAGACATTAGGGTTGCCACTAAGGCGTTCTAACATTGCTTTGGTGACCGTAAGTCCCTAAATTCGAATTGACCCTTAAACTCCAATGACGGTGCTACCTACTCATCAATAGTAGGATAACATTGTCTAAAGGAAGATAGCATAGAAATATTCCTTTTTCGAGTAGGTAGATGGTTCTTAGATACTTGCTCTTTCAAAAAAAACAAAAACTTTTCACACTTACACTTTTCGAACAAAGTTTTCAAAAACACTTCATATACTCTTGAGGACAAAAGCAAAAGTTAAATCAAAGTTTTCAAAACAAAAACTTTTTTTCAAACCCACAAGCACAAAGAAAGCAATTTTGAAAACAATTGAGAAAGTACCTAAGAGCCCGTGGATAACCACGGATAGAAAGGATGCTAACACCTTCCCTTTCTATAATCTACCCCCCAAACCCGAGAAATATCTCGAAAAATGAATTTTTTTAATACTTTTTTCCTTTCCTTGTTGGATAAAATAAAAGTCGGTGGCGACTCTTGCTTACTGCGACATTTTGCAAATACAAACGCAAAACGCAAACCAGCATTCCAAAAAAAACAGTCAGTTCTTCCCACTGTATCACACAAACCTATTTAAAAATATAATGATTTATTTCAGATCATTTGTATTTTTGAATAAATAAATATTTGCACACCTTTCACATACTTTCGAATTGAGTTTATTTACAAATCAGTAACATAGCACAATTGATGAAGAATGGAGCTTGCAAATGTAAGGTCACGAGTTCAAATCTCTTCTGCTGCACTTTCAACATTTTCTTTTTTATATTTTTTTGTCACTAATTTTCTTTCCTTTTTAAATAGGTGTTTCTTATTGGCCATTTGATGTCAATTTGTGTCACACTTTGTTTTTTATTGGTCAATTTTATTTTATTTCCAATTTGGATGGTTTTTTTATCTATCAATAGGACATAATTTTCACACTTCTAGATCATCCATAATTTTGCAATTGCACACACACAAATTCTCACAAATCCACAATTCATCAAAAACTTCTTACAAATTTTTTATTTATTATTCCAAGGTTGTTGCCTATATCAGACAACAACTATTCTTGGCCGATGATTTCATAAGAGGCCCCCTCCATTTTATTTTCAATTCCTTTTAGTTTTAATTGATACGTTTTTCAATGATGATTTGTTTGATAGTATGTATTTTAACTAATAGTTTATAATGTTCTTAATTATTTTTCGCCCAACAATTTATAAGGTTACCATATTTAGGTATTACAATTTATATTATTACCGATTCTTTCATCTGGTAATTTACATATGTTTTGCTAATACTAAATAATCATTATCAACTCCTTTAAATTTCGTCACTATAATTTAACTTGCAAATTTAGTCACTATAATTTAACTTTTGTCACATATAAAACCAAAACATTAACTCACGAATAAAACCTGTACATGTCCACTCACACTTTATTTATCCTAATATTTACTTTTGTTTCTGTTCCCAGAGTTTCTAACCTACTGATATTCCACAATTTTTAATCAAATTAATTTCAATATTTTATAAATAATAGGATGTCCATCTTAGGATAATTAAATTGGTCCACACATTGTCTATCAGTTTATTATTCAAAATCAAACAATTTAAACCCGCGCGATTCACCATATATTTCACCCGCGAGCGACATGTGGCAAATATTTGGCCAAGTGATAAGGGAGACTTCATCAGACTCCCTCTGCATACCTCATGACGAGCAACCCGTGGCCAATATCTGGCCGTGTGAGGAGAAAGACTTTATCAGACTTTCCCCACTTTATGCCATACCATACTCGATCAATCAACTTCAAAACAGCTAACCAACGACAACATCAAATCATTTTTTACTAACATAACAAAAACTACAAAATTATTTTCGAAAAAAGGATTAAGGAGAATTTCATATGAAATTAACTGTGAACCATGTCTACGATCACACAATTTACAACCCAGACAAGGTTCAAGGTTAATTTGAAAGTAATTCTACGCAATTATATAAAAAACACAAACCCACAATGAACTACGAAACGAGACTCTGACTCCTCCTAAGAGGATACGTAGGCATATGATTAAAATCATGTTGAGTCCCTCTATTTAAAATTAAGACCCTTTTCCCTTAAAAAATAGTAAAAAAACTTATTCCCTAAAAATTGCGCTTCTAAACCTAGTATCCTTGTGAACAAGGTAGATGAATGGTGCCTAACACCTTCCCTTCTTCTAGAACCGAGTCCAAAATCTAGAATCTCTGAACTTTAGGGTTATTCCTTTATACTCCCTTCCTTTAGGATAAAAATTAAGGGTGGCGACTGTGATTTAAAAACCAGTTGCAACAGCTGGCGACTCTGCTGGGGACTGAGCCCTAAGTTTAGAAGCTTTCCTTTAGGTTTTAGGGTCTTTCTTATATTTTTAGGTTTTTCTTTATTTTTGATTTATTTATCTATCTCTTGCTTATTTCTTATTATTATTCATTATATTTATTTATCTGTGGTGGGATTTAATTTTCGATCCAAAAAAATATTTTCAAAAAGCCCTTAAAAAGAAGGTTCGTCTATTAGCCAAGGGGTTACATAAACCCTATGAGTTTATGTGACGACTTCTCCTAGATTCGATGGAGTTCCGCAAAAGGAATACCTCTCGAGATACATCCTCTTTGTATGGCCTTTAAACTAAAAACTCGTGATGAGACCTTTCATGACCTAGAGATAAAAGTTTTGGTTTGTAAAGAGACTCCGCTTAAGGGAGGCCCTTATGCCTTTCCCTCTAGTGTTATTCATGATACCCTTAACTAAACCACCTTATGGGGAGGGTAGAATATCCGTAGGCCAATGCTAAGAACCTACCTTCTAAGGATACCTTTCACAAATCCCACTACAATCTACAAACCCGTAAGGGTTACCCCTTCATCCACTACTATCTCTAGCATGTAGGGCTTCTGTCTATATCATCATCCCTATCTTGTAGGGACTCCTCTTCGTCTTTCATTGGCCATAATTCGCAAGGTATTCCCACCTGTCTCAATCTCTAAGACAATGTAGGGAATGATCAAATCTATATCTATTATTATCTTCGTCCGTAAGTAGTCCCTGCCTATCTCAATTTCTGAGTCAGAATAGGATATCATCATCAAACTTGTATAGAGTACCCCTACATCTATCATCATACTATATCTATGTCGCATTGCATATCCATGAAATATTTTTGCATACCCAACCATTTTCATACATTTACGTCCATTTTCACAAAATCATTTACACTTCCACCCTTATCCAACTGTGTTCCAGCAAACAAATTTCCCGATGCTCAAGAGCACAGTCCAAGCTTTTCAAGAAAATCTTAGATTGGTGAGGTCAAACGTTGGAGATTCAAAGGAGTTTGGTCCTACCAATCTTATTGGAGAGAAAAGGAGTCCTTTCACCATGACAACTACATGCCTACACAACGCCTCAAATGCTTCTATCATTGGTGATTCCTTTACATGAAGATCAACTGCCATATCAATGGATTTGGTATTCCAAATAAAAGTCAAGGGTCACCCCCATGCTCTGACAAGTCCAAAAACTACGAAGCATCTTCTAAAGTTAGTAGATCAACGAGAAGGATTATCTCTAGATCATTAGGCCTTTATCGTTTCAAACTGTAATTTCTTTCTTGCTAAGTTTTATTTGTTATAAACTTTGTACTCTTTGGTCACATAATTCTAATAAAATAAGCATGCTTGTTTTTAAAATCAATTCATTCCACGAATAATCAACGACTTTCCACTCTCGCTCTTCTTTTCCATTTTCAAATTAACAAAATCTGATGGAGAATCATGAAAATACAAAATAATCAAATTTTTTTTATGTGTGCTTTTTAATAGTAAGGCTTAGTTGACGACTTAAGGCATTGTTTCAATTCCTAAATAGTGGAGATATAAGGAGTTAATCCACAGTTAACCCCCTCGAACCAGAAGTCAGAGTTCTTTCTATTGTAAAAAAAAAACCTTAATCTTAACCAGGGGTAGGGTAGATTTCAATTAATTCAATGATGCATTCAAAACCCAAGAGAATCGAAACAATATGCAAAGGTTCAATCATACCTCTTTCCTCGATACACCATCGAGAGAACGATCTAAGAAAAGGTTCAAGCATATCTCTTTCCTCGATACATCATTGAGAGAACGATCTAAGCAAAGATTCGATCACATCATCTTCCCTGCATTCATCATCCAAGATTGAGAAATCAATAAAAAACAAAAGTCCACGACGTCTTTCTTCCTCAACACATCAATCATGATTAAAGAAACAATGAAGACGAAGCTTACAACAATCAGCATGGCAGTCACAAATTTTCAAAACCAAAAGTGAAAAAAAGAAATAAAAAAAGGTGAAAGTCCACTAAGTCAAAGCAAAAAAACTTGACCTGGGAAAAAGTTAGGGCATCTCGATGGATCAAATTCAAAAAAAAAAAATTTGAAAAAATTGGTCCATGCAAAAATAAGGGATTGAAAATAATAAATTCGAAAACAATCTTGTGCTTGCTACCTAAAGAATCATCAAGGCTTCTCATCTACGCTTGGATATTATCCTCGCTTGAATATTATCCACACTCAGATCTTATCAATACTTTTCATTAGCACTTGGATCTTTATCTACGCTTCTCACCATCTGCGCGACTACGAAACTTCTTTTGGTGATTAAACGCATTTGTTGCATTAATTGAATTTAGGATTGGAGAACATCAAGGAGAATGGGGTGGGCTAAATAAATTTTGATCCTTATATCTTTTGTCTCCTAAACCACGAACCACGGCCATGTTATAACCTTCAAAAGTCCTAATTGAGGCTAGGTTCACTATAAAAGCATACCCAACAAGATTTGTGTTAAACTGACTCCTATGTTTGTTAAAATCATTTCTAACTAATTCGCTTCTTCGAATATTCATCTTCTAATCTTCCATTTCTTTTTAAATAATCAATTTTGATTTCAAAGCTTGCATGTGCATCAAATGGAATTACTTTTTCAAAATGTACAATTTTATCTACAAATCAATACTTAGCGTCAAAGAAATATCGAATTTGGTTTGGTCAAAAGTTAACCTTCCAAGAAGCTTATAACTAGGGGCAAGGCATCTAAGAGGACTCCTATAAACAGGGGAAAATACTAATGATCGTAGGGTATATCGCATACTATTGACAAGGGGTGATCATTCTGAGGTTCAATCAACTTGGATCAAATTTCAAAGCACTATTAAACAATGGGCATACCTTTCAAAGAGGCATTCATGCCATGACATGATATGACTCGGTCTCCTCGTTTTAATAAACCTCTTAAGTCCTAGAAGTAGGGGAAACTTTCCAAGAATCAAATGTTGGGCCAGTGCGTACCAAGTTCATCCTCCTGCACGCAGGGTCCAAATTCTTCAAGCAACATCAAGTATAAACTTTTCAAGCTTCGAATAATTGGGGAAATATATGTCAAGTTCATGGTAAAGTATGATTTCTTTCTGAGGGTACTTCTTCCAGATTCTGGAGATTGAGGAGCATGTCTTTCAAAATACGATGTTGGGGAAAACTACCGCAAGGCTAAAGCAAAAGGAGTTGATTTAAAATGGTTCATCAAAGCCAAGCATTTTTTAAGAATCTTTTAATCAAGGACATAATGCAAAATAGTTAGGTCATTCACATTATGATCAAACTGTTTTCAAGCTCATCTCCTCCAAGACCCTACCAGAAAAAATTAGGGAAAAATAATCCATACAACAACAATCTCTCTTCATACATTTATAATGCTCCAGGGGACCTCTCTTCTACGTCAGCAATCTCCGAGTTCGAAATAAGTATCATGGAATCATGCAAGCATAACACTCAATCGTCATGTGACAAGAAATCTTGTTTCACAACCAAAACTCTATGCTTTAATCATCCACGACCCATCACAGGGGAACCATCCAAAAAAAAGCATTCAAATCATAATCATAAAGCATAAGGCTGTATAAATCATGCATTAAGGTTTCCTCGATCAAAAAACCCAGCCATACTTATCATCTAATCCATCTGACGAAATCCAACAGCATGGGTCGAGCATACCTCAAAAAGCCCAACTACGCATTCACATTTCAAAATCCAACATACATTCACACATATCAAAGTCACTCGTCACATCAATCAATCATGCATCAATTAATCATGCATCAATCAATCATGCATCAATCAGTCGTCATATCAATCATTCATTACATTACATCAATCAATCATCTCATTTCAAGCATCAATCAAATTTGCACGCATAGCATAAAACCTTGTTTTTATGTGAAGACAATCATCATTTTCAATCAAGCTACCAATTCCATGCAGAATCTCGGCAATAGATTCTCCTAGTTGATCACATAGTTGATTATCCAAAAGACCTCGACAGAAGGTTGTTTTAAATTGAATCTCGGTTCTAGGTTCTCCTAGTTGATCACGACAGTTGATTATCCAGAAGACCTCGACAAAAGGTAGTTCTCGATAGAATCTCGGCAGTAGATTCCTTGGAAATCTCGACAACAGATTTCCCGTTAAAAAGCCTCATATCAAGCCTGACAGACGCATAACCATATCAAGATCTCAAGATCATTTACAATATTTGGTGCATCTAACATACAGAAACATCAAAGAGTATTTGATAAAACATCAAAGTTTATTCTGGTTAGAAGAACAGCAAAGGGAAATCCAATCCTATTTCCAAGTCCACGCCTACGTCCATGATCACGCCTATTTCCACGTCCACGCCTATTTCTACGCACATGCCTACATCCATGACTATGCCAACATCCATGTCCACGTCCATGACCACGCCCATTTCCACGTCCACACCTATTTCTATGCACATGCCTACATCCACGACTACGCCAGCGTCCACGTCCACGTCCATACCTACGCCTGCACCAACGATATAGACATTAAGTCCTCACTGACATCTTTCACCAAATCCAAATTCACTTAGAGATAAAGCAATGGGCAACAAACACCATCAGGGAGTTGGTAACTACGAGAACCCGATGGTTTAACAAAAATAATATCTATCAAAAGCATACACATACACTTGGGGCATACCTATACATTTGGGCATACACATACTTGAGGCATTCACATACAAACATTTGGGGCATAAGCACATAAGCATTCTTGTACATACTTGGGGCATACATCACACTTGGATAACACATCAGTTTAGGGCATTATGCATACACGACATCTTGCAAAGCTACTCTGGTTAAGATTACAAATTCTCTTGGGGTTCATTTTTAGTAGGCTTATCTGTGTGAACTATTGGTTCAAACTATAAAACAATTTGGGGTTCATTTTCTTCATGTTGATGGTTATGGTTGAGGCGACATGGCCAACATCATCATGAATTTGGGGTTCATTTTCTTCATGTTGATAATTTTGGTTGAGGCGACATGACCAATATCATCATGAGTTTGGGTTATTTTCTTCATTTTGATGGTTATGGTTGAGACAACACGGCCAACATCATCACGAATTTAGGGTTCATTTTCTTCATGTTGATAATTATGGTTGAGACGACACGATCAATATCATCATGAGTTTGGGGTATTTTATTCTTGTTGATAATTATGGTTAAGACGACACGACCAATATCATCATGAGTTTGGGGTTTATTTTCTTCATGTTGATGGTTATGGTTGAGACGACATGGACAACATCATCATGAATTTGGGGTTCATTTTATTCATGTTGATAATTATGGTTGAGACGACACGACCAATATCATCATGAGTTTGGGGTATTTTCTTCATGTTGATGGTTATGGTTGAGACGAAACGACCAACATCATCATGAATTTGGGGTTCATTTTCTTCATGTTGATAATTATGGTTGAGGCGACACGACCAATATCATCATGAGTTTGGGGTATTTTCTTCATGTTGATGGTTATGGTTGAGACGACACGACCAACATCATCATGAATTTGAGTTTCATTTTCTTCATGTTGATAATTATGGTTGAAACAACACAACCGACTTCAACAATGAATTTTGGGGTTTACTTCTTCTTGTTGATAGTCATGGTTGAGGACGACACAACGAACACCATTAGGAAACTTTGGGTTCCATCGCTTCAAATCTAACATATTTCATTTGGTTATCGGATCTTGGTTGAGAGCTGACACAACGAACATTATCATTCCAAGTTACAAATATCTGGTTTCAATCATTTTCAATCATCTATCCCCTAGGTTGCGATAGATATGTGTGATACAGTGGGAGAACTGACTTGGATGTTTTGCATTTGATTGCAAATGTTGCAGTTAGCAAGAGTCGCCATCGACTTTTATTTTATCCAAAAGGAAAGGTGAAAAAGCACAGGAAAGACCTTTGAGATTGTTTCTTGAGTTGGGGGGTAGATTATGAAAAGGTAAGGTATTAGCACCCTTTTCATCCATGGTTTTCCATGGGCTCTTAGTTACTTGCTAGATCACTTGCTTTTGTTTGAAAATGTGCTTTGTATGGTTTTTGAAAGTATTTTGTAAAGAGGCCTTTTTCTAGGCAAACTTTGTAATGATTCTCGTTCGTAAGAATGTATACAAAGGTGTTGATCTTTTGAAAATGTTTTTCAAGTTTTGAAAGATGTTTTGGAAGTGTTGGTGTTTTTTTTTGAAAATAGCAAGTAACTAGGAACATTCTACCTACTCAAAAGTCTTTCATGTTTGTTTCCTTTTTCCTTTGACATTGTTATCTTACCATTGATTTGGTAAGTAACCCTATCTTTGGATGTAAAAGGGACGGGCAAGGGTCATCGTATAACCATGATTAGCAATGTTGCAAGGTATCTTAGCTTTTTTTAGGGACTAAGATCATTTTGAAAAGGCAACATAGATAGCGTCATCGAGGGACTATGATCTTGTATTTTGCTTATCTTTGCTAAGATACCTCACATGCATAATATGACCATTTTTGTAAGGCAACCAAGTGGATTTACTCTAGGGGTGTTTGTGTGTAAGTGTATTGATTTTCATGCTTGATTTGTCTTTGATTAGGGTTTTCTATTGATTAGTTTTAGTCTTTCCATACAAAACCCTAATTACTAGCATTTTTATATAAAGCGATAAATTGCGGAATTTAAAATTACTACACTATCACATCATTTAGGGGGGTATACAAATTACAAATGGTATTTTGCAAGAAAATTAAGCCTAATTATCTACTACAACCATATTGAATATGTACAAATAATTGGATAAATAATAATGTATAAATACAAGAATATAAATGGAAAAAGAAATGATTTTTGTTTGGTTTTCATGAAAAGGGTTTAACCTAAACCTAATTGAGAAAAATGATTAGTTAAAATTAAAATAAAATTAACTTAAACTAATTGAGAAAAGAAATTAAATTAAAAAGATTTTAGGGTTTTTCTATGAAAAGGTTTTTAATTAGAATTAGTAAAAAATTAATTAATTAAAATAAACCTAAGTTCTAAATTAATTTTAATTTACAAGAAAACAAAATAATATAATAATTAATCCTAAGCCTAAATATTAATTATTAAGAAATAAATTAATTTATTAAGAAAATGTTTTTGTTCTTTTAATTTTATTAAAACAAATAAAATAAATAAATGAGTGTAAAAATAATATAATACATATTTTTTGGATTTTTATTAATAATAATAAAAATAATATTAATTATAATAATAATAATAAAAAGAAAAAAAGAAAAGAAAATAAATTGAAAAAAAGTTTGGGCCAGGTGTATGGAAGTAACAACAGGGGTTAGTAAAAGCAAAAAAAAAAAAAGCAAGGCCCAATTGTTGGAAGCCCATGCGTCTGTCTTAAACAAAAAAAGTGGAAGAAAAAGGTGAAAAATAGCAAAAGGATACCATTAGGGCTTGAACCCAGGTCCCAAAGGTTAACAGACGCGCGCTTTACCACTTGGGTGGTTATACATCCGTTAATAATGGCACAACAATAAATATATAACATAAGTTATGCCATGAACTCAACTTCATCTTCAACCTCCAGCCATGGATCCTGTAACTTGCTCATTTCTCAACAAAAATGAAAGATGCAAACATGAAAGTTGCTCCATTTTTCCATACGAATCCAACCATATAAATATCATAAGCTATAAATCAAAGATGAATGAGAATTTCTAAAAGTACCAAATTCTGACCTAAATATTTCAGAAAGTTCAAACTCAAAATTCTCCTAGCTCAATCAAAATAAATGAAATCTATGGATATGTATAGTTTCAGAACAATGATGTCTACATTTTATCTTCACAAATACAAGCCTAACAATGCCTAAATATGAAGATAGAAGTTCAAGAAAAATATCTCAAAATTGGAAATCATGAAATGCAAATGGGCTTGACTCAAGGTGCTGCAATGATCAGGTTAGCTTCCTCAAGTTCCCAGGAAGCTAATACAATGATTAGCTTGAGCAATGGGTGGCTAAAATGGTCTAGAGAATTCAACTTGCAGAGCTCTATTTTTGGTTATGGAGGTTGGTGAAGATGGGGTTACAGTTATGAAACAGGGTCAGGTATGGTTTATATTTGATGTAAGGAAGCTTTAGGAATGAATTTGAGGGAAAACGCATGAAGGAAATGAGAGATACAAGTTTAAGGTAAGAACTGTGTATCGATGGAGTTTTTATGCAATTTCTGGCTAGAGGGAGGTTGGGAGTGTTTCAGGGTGCTTGAGCTCCTATTCTAGCTCACAAATAGTGACTCTATTTATAAGCAACAAGTTTGGAGACTTGTTAATGATCAGAATTCAAAATCACAAGTTTATGCATAACATGTGACTTTTGAGAAATTCAAGTTTAAAAGCCTTGTGTACTTGCTAAGATAGAGTGATTATGCTTTAAACATACTTGCTTCTGACTTTGTGGATGGAGTGTGATCAGAGGGAACAGGTTAGAGGCTCAAGAATGGACTTTATGCAAAAAGCTTGCTTTACAAGAATGACAATGTTAACTTTGTGCCATTAATGGAAATGCAACTTGGATAATATCTCAATTTCTTGGATCAAAGCTCTAACAGCTGTGTAGACATTTAATTATGGAGTGACAAACAAGTTTGAGGCCTACAAAGCAAAGATTATGCAGCCTAGCATGGATTCGGTTCATGTGTTCATCAAAAATGACTTGTAATTCAAGTTTGAAAACCCTAACTTCCTCTCTTCGATTCTCCCTGCTCAAGAATGATCTCAAGGATTTCTTGAACATTTTGGAAATCTTTTAATGTTCTCTACAACCCCTCTTTGAATAACTTTTGAAAATTCCTCTTGGAACTATATGAAAAAGTGCCATGAAGTTAGGTCAAAATCCTGCCTAAACTAGGGCAAAATTTCACTAAGTGTTTAGTTTCAAGACTATGACTTCATAAATTAATAACTTGAGATCCAAGAACTTTTAGAAGAAGTTGTGTAAAGTAATGTTGCATATCTCATGGAGATCTACAAATTTTCTGTTGAATGTTTATTTTGAATCATCTTGCATCATGGTGAAAAATTTGCTCAAAGTTGTGAAAAAACATGAAGTTTTAAACACTTAGAAAAATTTCTAAGTTAGAAAACTGACTTTTCAAAAATGAAATCTTGACTTTTGATTTCTTGATGAATAAGTTTCATATTTTGACATGTTTTGATGAATTGTGATCTTTGACACTTGATTTTGACCAAAAAGTCAAAGTTTGACTTTTCAGTGTACAATTGACTTTTGATCAGTTGACTGAAAATTCACTATCAATCCAATTGATCTTGAACAATGTTTTGGGTCATGCCATTGGGTCAAAATTATGCAATTGAACTCTTGATATCATGCCTTAAACCAATTAACCATTTTCTAGGTCAAAAATCAGAAATTGCCCTTTCTCAATCAAAACCCTAATTTTAACCATTTTGTCCTTTTGATGATTTGATCAAATTTCTTGAGAAATTGTGGTCCAAACTTGATCAAATGATACATATGAGTTTATAATGTTTATGTGGATAAAAAAATATGAATTTTGACTGTAAATTATCCACAATTGACTTTTTCCCAATACAACTGATTTTTTAGGTCAACTGCTCAATTGACTGAGCAAAATTATGATTCAAGGCTTGAAACTTGACATGAGTAATCTTGGGAGTCCATAATGATCCATGAAAGTCATATGAGGCATTGGAAGTTCAATTATCCTTAAGCAATCTCAAACCCTAATTTGAGTCATCAATGCTTAAGGAGGTGTCTTGAGTTGATCAACCCTAGTGCAGTCTTGAACCAAGAGAGATCTTTGTGAGAAAATAATTGATAAGTGAGAGGGTAAATTTTGGGGTACACAAATATGTAAATATTTGAGGTTATATTATTCATCCCCTAGGTTGTGATGGATAACGTAAGCCCACCCCTGTTGTCTTTTATCCCCTAGGTTGTGATAAATGCACAGGTTCATCCTCGTATTGTTTACTCCCTAGGTTGTAGTAAACATAACGAAATTTGCGTAATCCATTGCATCAGTCTCCATGCAGCAATGTGTTATCGAGCTTTGTTTTATTCCCCTAGGTTGCAATTAACATACAAAATCTATGTCATAAACTTACTATATTAGTCTCCTAACATTAGTAGGTCAGCTTTTCAAAACTTGTATCATTTACCTCCTAGGTTACGGTAAATAAGAAAATTATGCTATCCCTTAGATACTGACGATTTATCCGCGTTGTCGTGTCTAAATTCTATCAAAACTTTAATTCAAACGTCTGCAGGATGATACTTCATCATCTATGTCTATTCTTCATACTCATGGGAACGCGGTACAATGTATCCTTATTATATCTCGGACAAATCTTGGGGTTTTCCAATATTTAATAAACTTTCGATTAAGCGTGCGAGATCTGCGTATTCTCACACTATTTAATTGAAAGATAACTAAATAAGGGAAGTTGTCATACCCCAAAATTTTCCACCCCTTATTTCTACAATCAAATAATATTTTAAACATGGTTTTTATAATATTATTTGATTTTTTTAATAAATATTCGCTTACAAACCTATTTAAAAATATAATGATTTATTTAAGATCATTTGTATTTTTGAATAAATAAATATTTGCGCGCCTTTCGTATACTTTCAAATTGAGTTTATTTACAAATTAGTAACATAGCACAATTGGTGAAAAATGAAGCTTGCAAGCGTAAGGTCACGAGTTCGAATCTTTTGTGTCACTTTCAATATTTTCTTTTTTTCTATTTTTTTGTCACTAATTTTCTTTCATTTTTAAATAGGTGTTTCTTATTGGCAAATTGATGTCAACTTGTGTCACACTTTGTTTTTTATTGGTCAATTTTATTTTATTTCCAATTTGGATGGTTTTTTTAATCTATAAATATGACATGATTTTCACACTTCTAGATCATCCACAAGTTTGCAATTGCACATACACAAATTCTCACAAATCCACAATTCATCGACAACTTCTTACAATAATTTTTATTTTTTTTGTTTATTCAAAGGTTGTTTTCTATTTCAGACAACAACTAATCTTGGCCGATGATTTCATAAGAGGCCCCTTCATTTTATTTTCAATTCCTTTTAGTTTTAATTGATACGTTTTTCAATGATGATTTGTTTGATAGTATGTGTTTTAACTAATAGTTTATAATGTTCTTAATTGTTTTTCACCCAACAATTTATAAGGTTACCATATTTAGGTATAACAATTTATATTTTTACTGATTCTTTCATTTGTTAATTTACATATGTCTTGCTAATATTAAATAATCATTATCAACTCCTTCAAATTTTATCACTATAATTTAACTTGCAAATTTCGTCACTATAATTTAACTTTTGTCACAGATAAAATCAATACATTCACTCATGAATAAAACCTGTACATGTCCACTCACACTTTATTTGTCATAATATTTACTTTTGTTTTTGTTCCTAGAGTTTCTAACCCACTGATATTCTACATGTATGAGCATCCACAAACTGATTTCATATCTAAATAAACTATTTTTCATGTATGATAACAATACAACAATATATGGTTATTATCATTATCAATTACAGATTACAAAAAAGAAAGAGAGAAGAGGAAGAAGGTGGCCGAATCTGGAAATTGCAAACAGCTCCGCCATGCCAATCGCACCACCACATCATCTCTTCCAGAATCGCGCCGACCGTCGTAAGCTTTTCTTCAGATCTGGTACTATTCGTAACCATCCTTCCCTTTTTCATTTTTTGCATCCTTTTTGTCTTTTTTTATTTGAGTAAGCCTTAATTATTGGATTCATACTTTTGTTAAGAAATTTTTGTTTTGATTTTGCTTTGTGTTTTGTTTTCTTTATTGATTGTTTGAAGTTTTATGAGAGAAAAGAAGTTGAGAAAGTTTGAGAAAAAAGATAAGAAAGACGTGGAAGAGAAAGAGGATTGGTGTGTTGTTTCTCTTATATTAATATGTTGTTATATTTATTTTATTTTTATTTTTAAAAACCGCCACGTGTCATAATTTAATTGGTGTTTTTTAAGAAAAAATGGAGAAGTTAATAGGTTGTAGTGTGACCAAGTCACTTAATAAGGGAAGTCCCTTCCACCAATTTTTTTTAATTAATTCTTTTTTTCTTTTTTATATATGTTGTCATTATATTAATTTTAGAGTTAAGAGATGGTTTTTTAAAATGTCTTTGGGTCTAAGTCAAACTTATATTCTACACTCCTCTTACTTAATTTCTACACCCACTAAACTTTGTTTCTTATTTATATATTTATTCATTTTTTAGTTTAGTTTAGTTTTTACTTTTACTTAACATTTTAATTAATTCTAAACCATTATTAAAAATACAAAACAAATAAAAATGTAAGAAATATAAGAATATGTCATTTAATTAATTTTTTTATTAGTTAGATAATTTATTAGCCTGTAAATAATTGGTACATATATCATAATTCAAACTCAATTTTTAATCAAATTAATTTCAACATTTTATAAATAATAGGATGTCCATCTTAGGATAATTAAATTGCTCGACACATCGTCTATCCGTTTATTATTCAAAATCAAACAATTTAAACACGCGCGATTCATCATATATTTCACCTGCGAGCGACACGTGGCCAATATCTGGCCACGTGATAAGGGAGACTTCATCATACTCCTTCCGCATACCTCATGACGAGCAACCCGTGGCAAATATTTGGCCACGTGAGGAGAAAGACTTTATCAAACTTTCCCTGCTTTATGCCATACCATAATCGATCAGTCAACTTCAAAACAGCTAACCAACAACAACATCAAATCATTTTCTACTAACATAACAAAAACTACAAGATTATTTTCAAAAAAAGGATTAAGGAGAATTTCTTCTGAAATTAACTGTGAACCATGTCTACGATCACTCAATTTACAACCCAGACAAGGTTCAAGGTTTATTCAAAAGTAATTCTATGTAATCTTATAAAAAACACAAACCCACCGCAAAATATGAAAAGGGACTCTGACTCCTCCTAAGAGGATACGTAGGCATATGATTAAAATCATGTTGAGTCCCTCTATTTAAAATTAAGACCCTTTTCCCTTAAAAAATAGTAAAAAAACTTATTCCCTAAAAATTGCGCTTCTAAACCTAGTATCCTTGTGAACAAGGTAGATGAAGGGTGCCTAACACCTTCCCTTCTTCTAGAACCGAGTCCAAATCTAGAATCTCTGAACTTTAGGGTTATTCCTTTATACTCCCTTCCTTTAGGATAAAAATTAAGGGTGGCGATTCTGATTAAAAAACCAGTTGCAACAATTAATATATTGGATGCTATTCATATAAGCTCTTTCGACCTCAGTACTAGGACACTGATCGATACTCAACTTGAATTGAGAGTTTGTTGGAGTCACAACAGGCTTTTAATTCGACATACCAAACTTGTCGAGAATCTTCTGTAGGAATGCCTCTTGAGATAAGCATAATTTCAAATTCTTTCTATCTCTTTGGATGCCAATCCTAAGAATCCTGGCTGCAGCTCCCAGATCCTTCATGTCAAACTCCTTATTGAGTTCATCCTTCACCCTCATTACATCTTTGACATTGTTTCTTGCTATAAGAATATCATCAACATAAAGAAACAAAATAATAAATGAATTACCAGGTTGAAATCTAAAGTAAACATAGTGGTCGAATTGACTTATAATGAAACTTATGCGTGCCATGAACTTGTTGAATCTCCTATTCCACTATCAAGGAGATTGTTTCAACCCATATACATATCTCTTCAGCTTGCACACATAATCTTCCTTTCCATTTTTGACATACCCTTCAGGTTGCCTCATCATGATTGTTTCATCTAGATCACCATAGAAGAACGCATTCTTCACATCCATTTGTTCCAGTTCAAGGTCAAATTGTTCCACCATGGCAAGCTACATTAAAATAGACCCATACTTCACAACAGGAAAAACACATCATTAAAGTCGACACCTTATTTCTGAGTGAAACCCCTTGCAACCAACCTTGCCTTGTATCTTTTTGACGCCACTCCTTTGATTCCTTCCTTAACTTTGAAACTCCATTTACAACTGGCTAACCTAGCTCCAACGGGTTTCTTGATCAGTTCCCAAGTGTTTTTATCATGAAGAGATTTCATATCATCATCCATGGCCTTCAACCATTCAGTCTTAGTTTGACTCCTCATAACTTCCTTATGGTCTCTAGGTTATTTGTCTAGAACCTCACTTGCAGAGATTAAGGCATAAGCTATAAGATCTGCATACCAAGTCTCTGAGGTGGCTTAATAACTCTTCTCGTCCTATTTATTGCCAATATGTAGTCATTAACAGTTTCCTCAACTTCCTAAGCATCTTATTCTTCTTCTTTGACTTCATCTGAGATACGCAATGCAACATCAACATGCTCCACCTCAACACAAACCTCTCCTTACTCCGGCTCTTCGTCAGATATTTCTGCACTTCGATCAACATCATCAGTTTTTTTGAAATCCATTTCAGCTTCATTGACTACATATCTATTGGTGATACTCCTCTTGTGACCTGGCTCTATGCACCATAGCCTATAAGCTTTGACTCCTTCAGGGTATCTCGTGAACATGCATTTCAGAGCTCTAGGTTCGACCCTGCCTTGCCTAATGTGACCATAGGCAACACAACCAAACACTCTTAGTTTGTCGAGATCTAGTGGATCTCCCGACCAAACTTCTTCACGTGTCTTCATATCTAATACAGTCGAAGGACATCTTCTTATCAGATATGTAGCTGTCGAAAGAGCCTCAACCCAAAACACCTTCTTTAACCTAGCACTAGTCAACATGCATCTGACTCTCTCCAAAATAGTTCAATTAAACCTTTCAGCCAAACCTTTTTGTTTTGGAATACTGCTGAAACGGTAAAGCGGCAAGCAAAAAGTAAAGTATTAATTTTACCTGGTGATATAGGTTATATCGTATCGTTTCCACAGAGATTGGTTATCGAGTCGCCATTCGACAAATCATTTGTTAATGAGTTTGGGGGAAAATGGGTTGAAGTAAGGAAAGGGGTAAAAACTATTGACAAGAAAATAAATTCATTCTTCTAAGGAGAAACTTATTAAGCATGCATATAATCCACTCCTCCCAACTTAAACCTACCACCAGTTATACTCCACCTACAATACTCGTCAATGTTATCACATGTCAAGCACAACACCCACTGTATCACCTCGGTAGCAATCTCTTAAACACCTCAACAACACATAAGTCAACCGTGCCACTCGTGTTAACGATCTCTCAGCTAACACAACAAAAATAGAGAAATTAATCATAGACACCCTAAGTGAATAATAGCACTAAATCTATCTCTAGAATCTAGACACTATTAGACAATCATCCAAGATAAGAATTCGAGAAGTATATGTTTATAACAACCAAAATCCCTAGCACAGAGCAAAAATCAAGGATAACAATCCACAAAGATTTGTAAAGCAAATAAAATATAATGCCTTGGGCGACAAGTATACATAATATCAAATTAAATATACATAGAAAACCCAAGTAAAAGAGAATACACAAAGAAAAAGAGAAATGAACCACAAATCTCTCGGTTTGTCAGGGCCGATCGAAATGCAATCACCCCAAATCATTCGTATGCAAGCTCCATAGTTGTTATCAAAGATAAATTACTATAAAAATGAGGTTTATTGAATTGGGAAAACAAAAACCACCACAAAAACCATAAGATCTAAAAATGAAAAAGAAATATAAAGAAATTTTTTTCCGCGACCGTCGCCTGGCGACACAAACACGTCGCCCGACGATGCTATATAAACTCTTGGCCCAGACTGCATCATGTAGTCCCCTAGTCAAAAATATCTTCCATCGCCCGACGACAGAAAGCCTCTCCCAACGACACCTTTATTCCTCGCCCGGCGACACAGTAGCGAAGCAAGGAAGGGCCAAATGGAAAATTGGTCTATTCTCGCTCCACCGTCGCCCGACGAAGTAGAAGCGATGCCCCTCGCCTGACCATCACCCGGCTATGCACATCAGCCCAGCAACTTTTGTTGCTTTCTCTATACAACTTCACCTGGCTCTCTCTTTTGCCATATTCCTTTATTGATCAAATTCACATGTTGGAGCTCCATTTGGACTTTATTCCTCAATGCTCCAATAATGCAACAAATACCTACAAAATGAATACAAAACTATCAAACGATACACTATATACACAAAAACACCAATATACACAAACTAAACGTATTGACACAAAAGTCGGGTTTATTCAATGATTATTAACAACAAAGAGTCGATAAGTGCAACAAAAGTATACATAAAAATAGCTACAATTTGCACTTATCAAACTCTCTCCAACTTGAAATTGTTTGTCCTCAAACAAGAAACAAACAACTCGAAGAAACAACATTGATCAACTAAAGAATCACGAATCGACAAGTTTTGAAAATGGAGACAAATGCAATGGTTCAAATGAAAAACAATTCAAATAAAGTGAATACTTACCACTAAACTAAGACTATAACATAAACACGAAACAAACTCTAAATAAAAAATCGTTCCAAACATTCTAAAACAACACTAATTCACAAATGAATCACACCTAGCAAAATCAATCATCTGTAGATGACAAACACACACAAAATGAAGTATTTTCACTCAACCACAATCTTGCAAACAATAGACTAAGTTATGCACTCATCCAAAAACTCATATTGAAAATACAAAGGCAAGAATCACATGGGCTTTTCAAGGTTGTAATGTGGCTTGGTTAACATACAAGGGATAAGTCCTAAAGCTAATCGAAACAAAAATTTGCCTTAACCTAAAGGAGTGATCAACTCACAAAGACTCAAGCAACACAATTTCAATTAAACTTATTCTTCATTGAAAATTTCTCAAACCAATCACAATACTTATTCGCACAATTATTCGAACTCTTTTTGTTTTTGTTTTTCAAAAAAAAATTCTCTTTTTTATTTCTTTTTCTTATCACATCTTTTTCACATTTTTTTTCTTTTTCTTTTTCTCTTTTTCTTTTTCTTTTTTATTTTTCACAACCTCATAGTAATACACACAAGGGCACATAAATATTCCTCTCCCCAACTTGAACTCAACCATCATAATATGTATACTCCCTACTTTTTAAGGCAAGACAAAAACTCAAACTATAAATCATAGTTAAGGGTTCAAGAAAACAAAAATTCAATGCCCATACAAAAATGAGAACCAAACACTCATAAATAAGCATTTAGCAAAAACAACATGGACATTGACAAAAACTCAAAAGGAGATACTGATGATCACACACTCACAAGGTGAATTGATTATTTGGCTAGGTAGTTGTGTTTAAAATGAAACAAAAATGCCTTGATCCTTTTAATGCATTCATACATTCAAAATAAAATAAAATATTAAGCATAATTAAATCAAGTTAAAACAAGAATTGTGGTCTCCACCATATTTGAATAATGGAAAGCTACCTCACAAAAAGGGCAGGAACTAAAATGATTCACAAATGAAGAAGTATACAAAACAATTAATGGCATAAAAATTGTAAAAAGTATAAGTATCATGAATATGCTAAAGTTTAGAAAGTGATAAACACATACCTTGAAAGTGTACAAAACCTTAACAAAATCATTATCACGCATTCGCAAGTCGAAATGATCAAACTTGACAAATCACCTCAATATCTTCAAGCTATTCACAAAAAGCTCAAAGATAAACACAAAAATAAACACAAATAATATACACATACTAAAATACCGAATAAAATTGTCTAAACAAATTTAAAAGTGAAGATATGAAATTTAAGAACTAGTCCGAGTTAACTTTGTTTAGACAATTGCATTTAACTACCTAAACTAACAAAATGAAAAACAATAAAACATGCTTGTTTTACGTTGTAAGCTCGACGTCTGTTATTCAAGAACATTCCTCTAAGTTTCTTCCACCAATTCTTCCTAACGAACACACCAAGAAAACATGAAAAGAAACAAACAATGATATAACAAATCTACAAGTATAAAAAACATGTACATGTCTGGTAAACATAAACAAATAAACTCACAAGTAAACAAAAGAAAGTTCATGCATAATTTCAATACAACATATACATTAATTACAAAACTCAAAAACAAAGGAATTATGGTGATGCGAAACAATAAACCAATCCCCAACAACGACGCCATTTTGTTGAAGTGGTAAAGCGGCAAGAAAAAAGTAAAGTATTAATTTTACTGGGTGATATAGATTATATCGTATCATGTCCATAAATAATGGTTATCGAGTCTCCATTTGAAAAATAATTCCTTAATGAGTTTGGGGGGAAAATGGGTTAAAGTAAGGAAAGGCGTAAAAACTATTGACAAGAAAACAAATTCATTCTTCCAAGGAGAAACTTATCAAACATGCATATAATCCACTCTTCACAGACTTAAACCTATCCACCAATTATATTCAACCTACAATACTCGTCAATGTCATCACATGTCAAGCACAACATCCACTATATCACCTCGGTAGCAATCTCTCAACCACCTCAACAACACAGAAGTCAATCGTGCCACTCGTGTTAACGATCTCTCAGCCAACACAACCAACACAAAGGCATTAATCATAGACACACTAAGTGAATAATATCACTAAATATATCTATAGAATATAGACACTATTATACAATCATCCAATATTAGAATTAGGGAAGTATATACTTATAACAACCAAAATCCCTAGCGCAGAGCCAAAATCAAGGATAACAATCCACAAAGATTTGTAAAGAAAATTAATATATAATGTCACGGGCGACAAATATACATAACATCAAAGTAAATATACATATAAACTCCAACTAAAAGAGAACACACAAAGAAAAAGAGAAATGAACCACAAATCTCTTAGTTTGTCAGCCGATCGAAAAGCAATCACCCAATATTATCCGTATGCATGCTCCATAGTTGTTATCTAAGCTAAACCACTATGAAAATGAAGTTGATGGAATTGAGAGAACAAAAACCACCCCTAAAACCATAACATCCAAAAAATGAAATGAAAAAGAAATATAAAGAAAATTTGTTCCACGACTGTCACCCAACGACACAAACACGTCGCCTGACAATGCTTCCTAAACTCTTGGGCGAAAATGAATCATGTAGTCCACTAATTAAAAATATCTTCCATCGCCCGAAGATAGAAAGCTTCGCCCGACGACACCTTTATTCCTCTCCTGGCGACACAGTAGAGAAGCAAGGCAGATTCAAATGGAAAATTGGTCTATTCTCGCTCCACTGTCACCCGGCGACGCAGAAGCGATGCCCCTCGTCCGGCCATCGGCCGACGATGCACATCAGCCCAACAACTTTTGTTGCTTTCTCTGCACAACTTCATTTGGATCTTTCTTTCGCCTTATTCCTTTATTGATCAAATGCACATCTTGGAGCTCCATTTGGACTTTATTCCTCAATGCTCCAATAATGCAACAAATACCTACAAAATGAATAGAAAACTATCAAACAATACACTATGTACACAAAAACACTAATATACTTAAACTAAATGTATTTACACAAAAGTTGGGTTTATTCAATGATTATTAACAATAAAGAGTCGATAAGTGCAATAAAAAGTATATACAAAAATAGCTACAATTTACACTTATCAAATACCTGCAATAGTTTTGTGCCTTGCAATACCAAAGAAAATACAAAAGTCGTCGAAAGCCTCATTGCAAAATTCAAGGCCATTGTCATTTCTCAACTTCTTGACCTTTCTGACAGTTTGATTTTCGACCAGAGTCTTCCAAATTTTGAAATTCTTAAAATTTTCACCCTTAGTTTTCTAGAATAATACCGATAAATTTCTGGAATAATAATCTACTATGGATACAAAATACCTTGCACCTGAATGTGATGAACACCTTGCTGGCCCCCAAATATTAGCATGAATGTAATCAAGGGATCTATGTGTTCTTTGTTTGTCTTTGTTGAACTTCACTCTGCAAGATTTTTCAAGTACACAGGGTTCGCAAAACTTCAGCTTTTCAACTTTGTCTCCACCAAACAAATTTTGTTTCCCTAATTCGATCATACCCCTTTCACTGACATGGCCCAATCTCATGTGCCAAATTATATCTTCGACAAAGGTTTTGTGGATGCAATATTTGCTGAACCGCTTACAAATTCAACCTCAAGGGTGTACAGGCCTTGCTTCTTCACGCCTCTAAAGACTTCCTTCAACCCCTTCAAGACTCTTAGGATACTTTTCTCTTCTTGGAAAAAATATCCTTTCTTGTCGAATTCACCAAGAGAAATCATATTTCTCTTTAAATCAGGTACATACCTGCATTCAGTCAGTAACTTTATTGACTCATCATGGAGTTTGAATCTCACAGATCCAACACCTGGAATCTTGCAAGCTTTGTTGTTTCCCAACAATACAGATCCACCATCTTGATAACATAATTCCTCGAACAAGTCTTTGTTTGGAGTCATATGCCAAGTGCAACCTGAATCCATAATTCACTCTTTTCTTGAGCCGCTGCTTGAAACCACAAGATTATCAGATGAGTCAAAATCATCTTGAACAATGTTTGCATTGCCATTATCTTTACCTCAATGATCTTTCAGGCGTTCAGGACACACCTTTCTAGTGTGACCCTCCATCTTACAATGATAGCATCGAATACCAGATGTGTGATGTGGTGGGAGAACTGACTTGAGGTTTTTGCGTTTGTGTTTGCAAATGTTGCGGTTAGCAAGAGTCGTCACCGACTTTTCTTTTATCCAAAAGGAAAGGTAAAAAAGCACAGGAAAGACCTTTGAGATGTTTTCTTGAGTTCGGGGGGTAGATTATGAAAAGGGAAGGCGCTAGCACCCTTTTCATCCATGGTTTTCCATGGGCTCTTAGTTACTTATTTAGATCACTTGCTTTGCTTTTGAAATTGTTTGAAATGGTGCTTTGTGTGGTTTTGAAAGTATTTTGAAAAGAGGCCTTTGTTTAGGAAATCTTTGTAATGATTCTTGTTTATAAGAATGTATACAAAGATGTTTGTCTTTTCAAAAATGTTTCAATGTTTTGAAAGTTGTTTGGAAATGTTTTTAAATATGTGTGTGTTTGTTTTTTAAAGTAGCAAGGATTGTTTTGAAATTGATCAAGTAACTAGAAGCTATCTACCTACTCAAAAGTCTTTCTTATGTATTTTTATTCCATTGACATTGTTGATTTACCATTGATTTGGTAAAAAACCCTATCTTTGGATGTTTAAACGGGACGGGCGTGGGTCATCGTATGACCATGATAGCAATGTTGCCAAGTATCTTAGCAAGTTTTCAGGGACTAAGATCATCTTTATTTAGGAAACCTTTTGATACCGTCATCGAGGGACTATGATCTTTTTGTTTTGTTTTGTTTTGCCAATATACTTTGCATGCATACCATGGCCATTTTTGTTTAGGCAAACAAGTGGGTGAAACCCTAAGGGTTCTTGTGTGCAATGTGTATCATTTTCATGCATTTTATTTGTCTTGTATTAGGTCTTGTCTATTTGTTTGTTTTTTATCTTGTCATGCAAAACCCTAATTTACTACACATGGTATAAATGCGATAAATTGCGTAAAAGTAAACTAAGCTATTACAACAATTATTATGGGAGGGGGGATACAAGTTTTTGAATGGGGATATTGCACAAAAATAAGCCCTAAAATACTATTACAACCCAATTGAATTATGTGCAAATAAATAAATGTACAAATATTAAAAATGCAATAAAAATGTATTTATGCAAAAAATGTTTTGTATTTGTTTCTTGTAAGAGAAAAATGATTTATTTTTGAAAGGGTGAAACCCTAGTTTTTTGATTTAAAAGAAAATAATGCTTTTTATTATTATTTTGCCCATTTTTGTACAAGAAAATAATAAATAATATTATGTACAAATGTTAAAAATTAAAATATATTATGAAAATAAATATTTTATGTATAAAATAATAAAATAAAAATGTGTAGTATTTTAAAATGTATTTATAATTTATTTAAGAAAATAAAGTTCTATTTAATCTAGTAAACTATTTTTTAAGCAAAAAATAAAATAAAATGCAAAAAATAAAGAAAATATTTTTCATGATTTTTTATGGTTCAGAAAAAATAAATAAAACAATAAATATAAACATGAAAAGAAAATATGAAAAATAAACAAAATAAAGCCAGGGGGTGTAGATATCAAGTCAGGGGGTGTGAAAAACAAAAACAACAAGCCCAAGGCGCGCCAAGGCCCAGACAGTCATCTCTGTCCTCCAGATCCTTCCATTTACGCGCGTATATGCTTCAAATCTGTAACTTGCTATAGCTTGCATAAAATCAAAAACTCATAACATAAAACATGTAGCTTGTAATCTCACGATTCCAATGGTATAAAATTTGTGACCTAACTCTCAAAGATCAGAGAGAATTTAATCACCCCCAATTTCTGACCTAGTTTTTTTAGCATGTTCAACATTCAAATTCTCTTAGCTCAGTTAATATAAATGACAACTATGCATATGTACAGCTTCACCATGCTAGAGACTACATTTTTTCTTCACAAATCGTGGCTAGAGGATGCTTCAATAGACAGATATAGTTTTGAAAAATACCTCCTTCAGCTGGATTTGGATATGGCAATGTGGGGACTTTGAGTGAGGCCTGAGGATCGTGTGAGCTTCCTTGAAGTTCCCTCAAGCTATTCCAATGCTTAGCTGGCTTTGTGGATGGCTGAAACTCCCTGTAGAAGTCAAGCTGCAACCTTCCAAAGTGAAAATGGAAAAGGCTGAAACAGAGCACACAGTTGCATGATGATTGCTTGGATATCTTTGGTAGGATGTATGGAAGGTGTTTGAAGTGTTACAAGGCAAAACACATGAGCAAATATTGAGCTTGCTATGATTTTGCAGAAACTGCAATGTTGGGCAGAAATTTGGAGTTTAGGAATGTTTCAGAGGTCAAGCATTCGTGTCTAGCCTTGTGATAAGTTTTTGAAGATGTCTAGAATGATACCCAGTCCACCCTTTATCAGATGTACAAGTTCTTTGGACTTTTGCAACTTTTCTTGCTTTTGAAGAAAAGTGAAGTGACTTGAGCCAACATGCTTGTACTGGCTAGTTCTAGGGCTGCCAAGGGTTGGTAAACATTGCTTGATATTTGTGGACATTGCTTGTAACAAAAGAACAGGTCCAAGGCTCAAGGTTTGTAAAGTTGTAAAAGCTTGCTTTATGAAAATGGCAATGTGCCCTTTATGCCATTTATGGATTTATTTCTTGTACAATGCTTTAAAAGCCAAAATAAATCCATTATCCACCGGGTTAGTATTTAATTATGGAGTGTAGAAGGAGTTTAGGACCTGTAATGCAAGGTACAATCATGCTTGATCAGATTTTCAACTTGATGCATTGTGAAAATGGCTTGAATAAAAGTGACAAAATGCCAAATTCTCTTCTTCGATTCTCCCTAACCACAAATGATCTTGGGGAGTTCTTGGACATTTTAGAAAGCTTGCAACATGATATAAAATCCATATTTGAAATGCATTTTGAGATACCTCTTGGAACTAGGTGAAAAATGCCCATGAAGTTGGGTCAAAAACCTGCCTAAATTAGGGCAAATTTTCACTAAGTTAAAAAGTTTGTGGACCCCTATTTACAAATTCATATCTTGAGATAAAAGAATATTTTTGGAGAACTTTGTGAATCAAAGTTTTATATTTCATGGAGGACTACAACTTTCATGTTGGAAGTTTTCTTTGAATCCAATTGCATCATGGTGAAAAAGTGGTGAAAAGTTGGGAAAAATAAGAAAATTTCCATACTTAGAAAACTTCTAAGCTATGAAATTTTTCAAATTCAAAACCCTAATTTTCAAAATTGGTTTTCTTGGTCAACAAGTTTCACATTTTGACATATCTTGATGAATTATGACCCTTGGCACTTGATTTTGACAAAAAAAATCAAAGTTTGACTTTTCAGTGTACAGTTGATTTTTGATCAGTTGATTGGAAAATTCATCTGTCAATCCTATGCATTTGAGATCTTTTGAACCAAGTAATTAGGTAAAGATGATGCCATTGAGTCCTTGAAATCATGTTTGAACCCAATTGGTCATTGGCTAGGTTAAAAATTAGAAATTGCCCTTTCTCCGTCAAAACCCTAATTTTGACCATTTTGCCCTTTTGATGATTTGATCAAATTTCTTGAGAAGTTGTGATCCAAACTTGACCAAATGGTACATAGGAGCCTAGAATGTTGTTGTGGATAAAAAATTATGAAGTTTGACTGTAAATTGGCCATAGTTGACTTTTCCCCCAATACAGCTGATTTTTAGGTCAATTGTCCAATTGACTGGGCAAAAATGTGATTCAAGACTTGAAACTTAACATGAGCAATCTTAGGGGTCCAAGATGGTGTATGAAAGTCACATGAAGCATTGATGGTCCAAAAATACTTGTGCAAACTTAAACCCTAATTTCAGGTCATCAGTGCAAGGTGATGTATTGAGCTGACCAAACCCTAATCTTGTCTTGAGTCTAAGAAGTCTTGTGAAAAAATCTTGATAAATGAGAGGGAAATTTTTTGGGTACAACAGCTGCCCCTGTTCAATCTTCTTGAACTTGAAGAGTTAGATTGGCGAGTTTGTCATTCGTGACTCGAATGTAAAAGATGATTGGACACTAGAGTGCCCATAAATTTGCACTTGTCAAAGTGTAGTTGAGGGAATGGGATTAAAGATGCCATTTGGAGAGGTGATATAATCTTGTTAGAGATGGGCTTGTAGATGCCATCCAAGAATGTTTGCTGAGTTGTAAGTTGTAAGTCAGAAGAATAAGTATCAGAATGGTATCCGTGTCTGGAACGTATCTGAGCTGTATCTGGAGACTGCATAAGTGACAGAATGACTTCCGTGTCTGGAGCATATCTAAGTTGGGGAAAGTCAGAATAAGTGACAGAATGGCATCCGTGTCTGGAGCGTGTATGGAATGGAATCTGAATAAGTAGCAGAATGACTTTCGTGTCTGGAGTGTATCTTTACTGTATCTGAAGTTGAAATCTGAATGAGTATCAAAATGGCATCCTTGTTTGGAGCGTATCAGTACTGTATCTGGAAGATGTTGAGATCTGAAAGAGTAGTAGAATGACTTCCGTGTCTGGAGTGTATCTGGAATATATCTGAAGTTGAGATCTGAATAAGTGTCAAGATGGCATCCGTATTTGGAGCGTATCTGAACTAGGGAAAATCAGAATAAGCGACAGAATGGCAACCGTGTTTGGAGCATATCTGGATTGTATATGATGTTTGAGTCTGAATGAGTAATAGAATAGCATCCGCGTCTGGAGCGTATCTAAACTGTATTTGAGATCTGAGTCTGAATGAGCAATATAATGACTTCTGTGTCTGGAGTGTATCTGTACTGTATCTGAATTGGAAAACTGAATAAAGGCCAGAATGGCATCCGTGTCTGGAGCGTATCCATACTGTATCTGAATGTTGAGGTCTGAATGAGTATCAGAATGACTTCCGTGTCTGGAGTGTATCTGTATTGTATCTAGAAGTTTGATCTGAATGAGAAATAGAATGGCTTCCGTGTCTGGAGCGTATCTAATCTGTATCTGAAATCTGAATAAGTGATAGAATGACTTCCGTGTCTGGAGTGTATTTGTACTGTAATCTGGTAGAGTAACAGAATGACTTCCGTGTCTGGAGTGTATCTGTGTTGTATCTGAAATCTTTGAACATTGTTAATGATAGTTGTTAACCTTATCCTGAAAAGGGTAAAATGTTAGCTGAAACACAAAGTTATGATGCATGAAATGTATGATTCAATATATGTGTTTTATCAATGTTTATGATATATGGATGTAATGTATGCGCATGTAAGCTGATTTGCCGTATTGCTGAGGAAAATAAATCCTTGACTGCTACCGGGGAGAATAAATCCTTGATTGCTAAGGATAAGAAATCCTTGGCGATTGTTGGGGAATTAAGAATGAGAATCTTCATTCTGTTAAAAAATAAAAACTCTTGTGGGGAAGAAGGCTTACTGCTGGGGAGTAGGTTCAGGAGTTTTCGGTCGTCTGCCACTCTACTGGAGAATTATCCTAGGTTGGGGAGAGACAAAAGTTAACTGTTATCTGGTTGATTTTCAGACTTCAAGACAACTTGCTGGGGAGTTTGGAGAAACTGGATGGTTTCTGCTGGGGATTGATAGTTAGAAGTTTTAGCTCTGATGGGGAATGAGAGTTTGAAATTTTAGCTCCGATGGGGATCTGTAGTTGGAAATTAAAGCTCCGCCGAGGATCTGTATTTCAAGGTTTTGGCTCCGCTGGGGATCTAGATGAAGTACTGTAGGGAATGCTCATGGAATAGCCTAAAGACGTTTTCCTAACCTTTCAGTCTGTCAGTAATTGTTCTTTTCCATCCTGTTTATTCGTAAACAGTAATTATGTTCAAATGCATATGTTCATCAATGAATCATTGGACGTTTTTGCAAATACAAACACAAGTGTAAAAGAAAAAGGCAAATAGTTTTCTGTACTTTGAAGGAGATATCTTTGTATTTACTTTGAATAAGTATTTTGTACAAAGGAGACATGTATCCTAGTAAGAGGATGGTGTCATAAAAGTAAGAAAAAAACTATACAAAGAAAGATAGCTATGTGTAAAAAACCCCACGGGGTTCCCGTTCTGCTATAGCCTTCGTATCTCCGAATATCTTGTCCATCTGTTGCTTCGTCCGAAGATGATTGGATTGATCAGAAGCTTCAGATTTGTCAATGAAGAGATTGTCCTTAAAGTGATCCGATGAGACATAGTCATACGCTTTAATTCCCTAACTTTTTCTTGGAACGCCCTTTCGGGTTTTTGATCCACCGGGAAACCCTTTTTTGCCCAAGTCGCCCCTTCGGGTTTTCAAATTGCCAGGTGTACAGATTTTTTTATTTTATCCCAAATTTTTGCCCGAACCTTTTTGGTTCGCCGGGATGCCCTTGTTTTGCCTAGGTGTGTCAACCTAGAGGGTCCTTTATGTGTAGTATCTTTTGACTATGTTTGTGTTAGCAGGGTGTGGCAGGTCGTCACCGTCCATGGTGGTTAAGATTATTGCCCCACCAGAAAAGATATTCTTTATTACAAATGGTCCTTCATAGGTAAGAGACCATTTGCCCCTGGGATCACTTTGTGGCAAGATGATGCGCTTGATCACTAGATCTCCGACTTGATATATCTGAAGTCTGACTTTCTTGTTGAAAGCCTTGATCATCCCTTTTTTATACGTCTGACCATGGAAGACAACAGTAAGTCTCTTCTCGTCAATTAGGTTCAGCTGATCAAGTCGGGTCTTAATCCAATCGTCTTCACTCAAACCAGCATCCTTCATGATTCTCAAAGAGGGAATCTGAACCTCAATAGGTAAAACAGCTTCCATGCCATAAACCAAAGAATAGGGTGTTGCCCCAGTTGATGTGCGTGCCGTGGTACGGTACCCGTGGAGAGCAAACGGTAGCATCTCATGCCAGTCCTTGTAGGTGACTGTCATCTTTTGTATGATCTTCTTGATATTTTTGTTAGCAGCTTCAACTGAACCATTCATCTTTGGCTGGTAGGGGGATGAATTGTGATGTTGAATTTTGAACTGCTCGCACAAAGCGGTGATCATAGTATTATTCAGGTTGGTACCATTGTCAGTGATGATCCTTTCGGGGATACCGTACCGGCATATAAGATTCTGCTTGATGAAGCGGGCACTAACGTTCTTAGTAACGGATGCGAAGGAAGCTGCTTCGACCCACTTGGTGAAGTAGTCAATGGCCACCAGAATGAAGCGTGTCCATTGGATGCTGTAGGCTTGATCTCTCCAATCATGTCGATTCCCCACATAGCAAAGGGCCAAGGAGCTGTTAAGACATTTAGAGGAACTGGAGGTACGTGGACCTTGTCGGCATAGATTTCACACTTGTGGCAAGTGCGGGAGTGTTGATAACAATCAGCTTCCATGGTAGACCAGTAATAGCCTAACCGTAGAATCTTCTTTGCCATCGTGTGCCCACTAGAGTGAGTGCCTAAGGTACCTTTATGCAATTCGGCCATGATCTTTTCAACTTCAATCTTGTCCACACAACGGAGCAGAATAGAATCATGATTGCGCTTGTACAGGATGCCATTACTTAGGAAGAACTTAGCTGAGAATCTCCTTAAGAACTTTTTGTCGTTGACTGAAGCTCCTTCAGGATATTCTTGAGCCTCGAAATACTTTTTAACTTCATGAAACCACGGCTGGTCCACTACTTATTCGGTATTAATCTCGTGACAATGTCCTGGTTCATCCATCCGTTCAATGGAGATCTGGGGAGCCTCATTATCCCAATCGAGTTTAAACATAGATGACATTGTAGCTAGAGCATCTGCTAGCTGATTTTCTTCTCGCAGGAAGTGCTCGAAGGTAATCTGCTCGAAATGTGGTAACAATGTCAAAACATATTCTTTGTAAGGGATGAGGTTTGGATGCTTAGTATCCCACTCTCCTTTGATCTGACTGATGACCAAAGCGGAGTCCCCAAACATATCTAAGGATTTTATTCCCAAGTCTATGGCAACCTTGAGTCCAAAGATGCATGCTTCATATTCTGCCATGTTATTCGTACAGTTGAAGCAAAGTCTAGCCCTGAAAGGAGTATGACATCCTTCTGGAGATATGAGCACAACACCAATACCGTTACCAAGTGCATTGGAAGCCCCATCAAAGTACAGGGTCCATCAGGATCCTTGTTCAGGTTCGTCATATGGTCTGAAATCTTCAACGTTGTCCAATGTCATGATGTCTTCGTCAGGGAAGTCGAACTTCATGGATTGGTAATCTTCTACATCTTGATGAGCCAGATGATCAGCTAGCACACTACCCTTTATAGCTTTTTGGGTTGTGTATTGTATGTCGTATTCCGTTAAGATCATCTACCATCTGGCTATCCTCCCAAACAGAGCAGGCTTCTCAAAGATGTACTTTATCGGATCCATCTTAGATATAAGAAAAGTGGTATGAGTCAACATATATTGCCTTAGCCGGCGAGCAGCCCATACCAAAGGGCAACAAGTTTTCTCGAGCAGTGAATATCTGGTTTCACAGTCGGTAAACTTTTTGCTAAGGTAATAAATGGCATGCTCTTTTCGGCCAGACTCATCATGCTGCCCCAGTACGCACCCCATTGGATTTTCTATGACGGTCAGATACATGATTAGCGGTCTTCCCTCGACGGGTGGCATCAGGATAGGAGGCTCTAGCAAATACTCCTTCATTTTATCGAAAGCAATTTGACAGTCATTGTTCCATCTAACTACCTGATCTTTCTTCAACAGCTTGAAGATTGGTTCACAAGTAGATGTTAGGTGAGAAATGAACCTAACAATGTAGTTTAGGCATCCCAATAAACCTCTGGCCTCCTTCTCAGTGCGAGGAGCAGGCATTTATTGTATAGCATTGACTTTGATAGGATCAACCTCGATGCCTTTATTGCTGAAAATGAAATCTAAGAGTTTACCGGACTGGACTCCGAATGTACACTTGTTTGGGTTCAATCGTAGCTTGTACTCCTTCAACCTGACAAACAGCTTTTGCAAGTGATCAAGGTGTTCTTCTTCAGCTTGTGATCGGGCTATCATGTCATCTACGTAGACCTCTATCTCATGATGTATCATATCATGAAACAAAGCTACAATGGCGCGTTAATAGGTTTCCCCGACATTCTTCAGTCCGAATGGCATCACTTTGTAGCAGAACGTACCCCACTGTGTAACAAAAGTAGTTTTCTCCGTGTCCTCAGGTGCCATTTTGATCTGGTTATAGCCCGAAAATTCGTCCATGAAAGAAAATACTTTATGTTGAGCTGTGTTGTCAACCAAGATGTCGATGTGCGGAAGTGGAAAATCATCTTTAGGGTTGGCCCTGTTTAAATCTCTATAATCCACGCACATTCTCACTTTTCCGTCCTTTTTAGGCACAGGAACAATGTTAGCAACCCATTGTGGACAGGAAGTAACAGCCAGAAATCCAGCATTGAACTGCTTCATAACTTCTGCTTTGTTCTTTTCTGACATGTCAGGTCTCATGCGACGAACCTTTTGTTTCACTGGTGGACAGTCTTCTCTTGTGGGTAGACGGTGTACCACAATATCTGTATCGAGTCCCAACATGTCTTCGTATGACCAGGCAAAGATCTTCACATAATCATGCAAAAGCTGAATTAGGCGCTCCTTGACACTCAGCTCTAGATTAGCACCTATCTTGATTTCCTTTTTATCATCCTCAGTACCCAAGTTGATTGTATCCAACTGCTTCTCATGAGGCTGAATTGCTCTTTCCTCGTGCTGCAATAATCTGGCCAATTCTCCTGGCACCTCACAATCTTCCTCACCTTTGTATTCGGCTTGGTAGATCAGATCTTCAGAGTCACTGAAGACTATAGAAGTATTGTTACCCATGGGATCCGGAATGGAAGGGTACCTGCATTTGTGAGTGTGGGTGTGTGTAAGGGATATAGCCATCTTAAAACAATAAAATGTAAAAGAAAGACAATGAGCATAAAAAGTTTATATGTGAAAAAGCGTCCATGATTCATTGAAATGACATATGAAAATGAAATAAAGACCCTTACAAATGGACCATTGTGCCTCGAGTAAGACACAAGGTTGAAAAAGTACGAATTGTTTGTGAATTATTACAGATCCAACAGAAATGGAAAAGATAAATTACTGCGGTATGAAAGTAATCGGAACAAAGTCTTTTGCTTCCCAGTTGCACAGTCCTCCACCGACAGTAGGAAATATCCAGTCTTCCAGGCTGCCCTCTTCTTCACTATCCTCTAACGCATTAACCCCTTGGTGGCTGATCTTCACAGGTGGCCCTCTGACACGGGCGCGATGCATAACCTTCTGACCAATCGAAGTAAACCCCAAGCTGAACTTGTCTGATTTGTAAGGAATGTCTGGAAGCTGACCCCGGATTATGCACCCCCCTTCTTCCACTACTGCTCTTGCATCCTTTAAAGATGACATCTGAGGCAGAGGTCTTGTGATCACAGGAGTTGAGGATACCGCCTTGGTTGCCGCTATTTCTTCAGAGACTTCTTCAAAATGTTGGAAAGAGGTCTCTATGAACTCTCCATCTAACTCCATATAACGGAAGGAATTTAGATGACTAATCATATACTCCTCCTCACCATGGACAATTATGATCTTCCCTTGGACGGGGTACTTGAGCATTTGATGCAAGATGGAGGTGACAGCTCCGGCATTGTGAATCCAGGGGCGTCCCAACAGACAAGAGTAAGAAGGACGGATGTCCATCACATAGAATGTCGAGTTGAAAACCCGAGTTCCTAACTTGATTGGGATGTCTACCTCCCCATGGACCATCCTCTTAGATCCATCAAAAGCTCGCACCACTATATTACTGGGTTTTAGAGTCAGCCCCTTGCAATCCAACCTATCGAGGGCTTTCTTCGGCAAGACATTCAGAGATGACCCAGTATAAACCAAGACATGAGTTAGGTTTGTTCCCCTACACTCCTCCGAGACATGTAGTGCATCATTGTTTTTTCTCCCTCGGGGTGTCAAGTTAGCATCGGAGAAACCCATGCCATTATCAGCTGTCAAACTGGCCACACAGTCATCGAACTGGTCAGCAGACGTTTCTTGCGGCACGTGAGCTTTCTTCAGAAATTTGACCAAAGCTTTGGCATGAGCTTCAGAGCAAAGCAACAGGGCTAGCATAGAGATCTTGGAAGGCGTCTGCCCTAGTTGTTCAACCACATCATAATCACTCTTCTTAATGATCCTCAGGATTTCTTCCATCTCCTTCTTGGATGTTTCAGGAATAACTAGTGACTGAGCCTTCGTCAGAACAGGCTCCTCTTGAACATTCTTTCCTTTATTCTCAGCAGCGGAAGTAGGAATTGGAATTGTATTGTCTTTGTTGGCATGTACACTTGCGGGTACAATTACTGGTGTAGGGGTAATCTTCGGAATGACCACGGGTCCAAAGACTGCTGTTGGAGGAGCAATCTCTAGAGAAAAGATTCTTCCACTACAGGTAACTTTGCTTGTTCCGGAAATGTTACTGATGTCGGAATCGTCCTCTTCGGAGCTTTCTTCTTCGACAGTCTGTTCAATCTATTTGACACGATGGTAGTAGATTTCTCCACCATAGTTCCATGGTACCGTTTTATCTGATGTGTATGGGGTTGGCCCGGGTATTGTTATCTTTAATGGAGTAGTCATAGGAGCAGATGTAATCCTAACAGGTTTTTTAGGAACCCTGGAAGGATTGGCGTATATGGCTATTATTAAAACTTCTGGAATTGGAATGCGTGAAATATGAGCTTTCTCAAACAAAATTTCCTGGTTATCAATCAATTGTTGGATACCTTTCTTCAACAGAGGACAATCAAATGATGAGGACAGACAAGTATGGCAATCTTGGTCACAACCTGGGAACACCCCAGCTTTCAACAAATTCAACTTGATGGTTAGGAGAGGAGTTAACAGTTCATCCATAGTGTCAACAAATAAGTCTTCCTCAATAGCACTGGCATTGTGTCCATGCCTAGGCATTGGGGAGGAGATAACATTCGGCTTTTCAGGAGCTTCAAATTCAACTTCCTTTGCGTCGATCAGATCTTGAATCTTGTTTTTCAGAGCCCAACCATTGTTGGTGTCGTTCCCTGGACTTTCCGAATGGTACGCGCATCTAGCGTTGGGATGGTAATGTGGAGAAGCAGTGTTAGGATTTTTAGGGGCCTCTTTTAGCATGGCCAGATTCAGCTTCAAGAGATGTGGTAGGACTTGAGCTGAAGTCATGTTTATCTTGGTGAATTGTCGTACATGCCTTTCCACCCTTTGCTGGTTATTTCTCGACTGGTCATTTCTCGGCTGGTTGTTTCTTGGCTGGTCGGATGCAAACTTTTGAATCATAACGGCCCCCACTGTTGGTCGTCGTTCGATTCTTCCCTAATTCCTCTGTGCATAGACAGCAGACACTTCCTTCTTTCTAGTGAAGGGCTTTTTTGCAACGGCAGAGGTAGACGCATCTTTCTGAATTTTCCCGCTTCTAATACCGGCTTCCACTCTTTCGCCAGTTAAAATCAATTCAGTGAAACCTACAGAGGAGCTTTCAATCAGGTGATTAAATAAAGGTCCTGACAGAGTTTCCAGGAACATGTCCACTAGCTCCCTTTCAGATAAAGGTGGTTGCACCCTTTCGGCTAAATCCCTCCACTTTTGGGCGTAGTCTTTGAAGCCCTCATTGGATACCATCGCCATACTCTGGAGTTGAGTACGAGTTGGTGCCAAATCGGTGTTATATTGATACTGTTTATAGAAGGCTGCCGCCAAGTCTTCCTAATTATGCACATCTGCTCTCTCCAACTGGTAGAACCAATCAAGCTGTGTTCCTGATAAACTGTCCTGGAAAAAGTGGACCCACAAATCTTTGTCAGAAGAATATGGTTGAATCTTCCTGACATAGGATCTGAGGTGCATTTTGGGACAAGACACCCCATCATACTTAGCAAACAGTGGCACTTTAAACTTAGGAGGGATTACAATTCCAGAAACCAACCTTAACTCCTCAAAATCCAGCCCCGGTACTCTCTGTATCTCCATAACAGCTAGACGTTCTTCCAAGTTTTTGTATTTGTCATCGGCCGGAGGGTATTGTTGTTCAGAGTAGTCCTCTTCTTCCTCTTCCTCTGCTTCAGAATCTGATGGAACTGCTGTTCCTTTTCCTTTTCCTTCCCCCCCTTCAGATGTTGATGGGAATTCCAAGGTCCGTCTGGCTTGTCCTTCAAACCTTCTGTCCATGATAACCACACCGACTCACTTCTTCTTCTTTTTCTCTTTCTCCTTCTCTAGCAGAGTCTTGAGCTCCTCCTGCCCTTGGCTAAGGTCAAGAGTAGCTGTTGAAATTGTGAATTCTGAGCTTGCAAATCTTTGACCGTTTGTTCAATATCCATCTTGCTGAAATAAACAGTAGGGAGATGAGGAAACTTGGTGTGAAGACCTGTTTATGCATATGATGAATGATATGTATTCATGTGATGCTTTCAAGGATTCAGAAATTCAAATTTGTTTTAAACAAAAAAAAACACGTCATATTAATAAGATAGAATTGTTAGTACATCAATGCCCCTTGGGCAAAATAATACAAAATTCTAAGGTAAAAAGACGTTGTGCATCCTCTTTGGTGCAATGTAGGTGTTGAGAGTCTGCTCTTCATGAAGTAGTCGAGTGAGTTCCAAAACCTTCTTCTCGCTTGCGTAGAATTGGGCTTCGAAAGTGTCGCGCTCTCCTTTGAGCTGTATCCAACTCCTTTGTAGGTCTTCGAGTGATGTTGGCATGTCAGGAAGTAGGATGGTGTATGGAACCTCTCCTTCCATAACAGGCTCTATAATCACTGAGAGAATGGAGGGATAAGGCATTATAAGACTTTGGGCGTGGGTTCGTACCCACTCGAGGTAACGCTCAAGAGGGATGGAATTCTTGTGTCCCAGAGTCTTGCTATCTACCTTGTTGGGCATCCTCCAAGCTCGAATGAATCTCTGACGGAGTCCTTGATCCTCGTTGTCAAAGTTGAAAGCCAATCCTTGAATCAGCATGTCATGTGGGCCATCCCTTCGGGCATAACCAAACTGTCTCAGAGCCAAGCAAGGGTTGTAGGTGATTCCTCCCCTGATGCCAAGTAGAGGGACATTAGGAAATTCCCCACAACGGTCAATGATAATAACATTCTCTTTTGATCGAGAACACCAATGAATATCTGAATGGTTAAGTGTCATTAATCATTGTGACCACCTCAAGCCTTGCTCATTCTTCAAGACTGACTGGGGAAGATGAGAAATAAACCATCTTGCCAGGAGAGGAGTGCAACACATGAGAACACCTCTTTTCCTCATTGTAAGAGTGTGAAAAGAATGGAGGATATCTCCAAGCAATGTAGGTACCGGGTTGCGAGTCATGAAGATTTTGACAGCGCTTACATCTATAAGTTGGTCAGGATTAGGGAACAAGACTATCCCATATATGAGAAGAGCTACAATCTCCTCAAAAGCTTGCAAGTCCAAAGAATTCCAGCAACTTTGGGCCTTCTCAAACAAGAACTTTGACAAGAAGCCTTTGACACCACTTCAAGTTTCCCAATGGGTTGTGACATCATGTGAGTGCAAGTGCAGAGCTTGAGAAATCTCTTCTGGCTTTGGATCTCTTTCCGTACCATTGAAAGGTAGTTGATTGGACAGTTTTCCTGCGAAGTGAATCCATAACCTACAAAACAAGAACAAAGATGAATCTCCAAAATCCTTGAAATGGTTAGTGGATGCATATGATGTTCATGATGTCCACGATGTTATGCACAAGTATATATGTACAAGAAAATCACACAAGTTCCTAGTTTAGGCTTGCATGGGGTTTCATAGGTAAGTACCCTCGTGAAGTGTAGTTGGCTCAATCTGTCCTAGAAATAGTAACCGGGTTCTAAGGAGCTCAATATCACTAGATTGTTTCCTTGTTCATTGTTTCAGTTTAAGCCTCTTGGATGGCGACCGAAATATTCCAAGAAACCAACCCTCAATGAGTGTAGTATCGAGTATCTACCAACTTCGGACTGCACCAAAGCCGGTAATCTCACTACATCCTAAAAGGCCAAGTTGGTCAAGTAAAGGTTCTAGAAGTCCATTAGTGCTTCATGACATCACTCAGCGGCCCCGTATTCTCTTTGATTGACTCAAAGGCTACCGGTACCCACAAATATGTCGCACTAATATAGCTATTGCTTAGACCATGTCGGTATACCCCGCACAGTTTCCACAATATATTGCTATTTACCTATAATGTTTCCCAAATCCGGGTAGAGGATTCAAACCCAAACAATAGAACCAAAGTGTAAAGCAAACAAGTCAAACAATTGTAAGCATGTAAAGGTGATCTAAACCCCAAGGTAACCCCACTTTTAGAATAATCCCCAGCAGAGTCGCCAGTTCTGTGATGCGGTTGGAGAACTGACTTGAGGTTTTTGAGTTTGTGTTCGCAAATGTTGTGGTTAGCAAGAGTCGCCACTGACTTTTCTTTTATCCAAAAGGAAAGGTAAAAAAGCACAGGAAAGACATTTGAGATGTTTTCTTGAGTTCGGGGGGTAGATTATGAAAAGGGAAGGTGCTAGCACCCTTTTCATCCATGGTTTTCCATGGGCTCTTAGTTACTTGTTTAGATCACTTACTTTGCTTTTGAAATTGTTTGAAATGGTGCTTTGTGTGGTTTTGAAAGTATTTTGAAAAGAGGCCTTTGTTTAGGCAATCTTTGTAATGATTCTTGTTCGTAAGAATGTATACAAAGATGTTTGTCTTTTGAAAAATGTTTCAATATTTTGAAAGTTGTTTGGAAATGTTTTGAAATGTGTGTGTGTTTGTTTTTGAAAGTAGAAAGGATTGTTTTGAAATTGATCAAGTAACTAGAAGCTATCTACCTACTCAAAAGTCTTTCTTGTGCATTTTTATTCCTTTAACATTGTTGATTTACCATTGATTTGGTAAACAACCCTATCTTTGGATGTTTAAACGGGACGGGCGTGGGTCATCGTATGACCATGATAGCAATGTTGCCAAGTATCTTAGTAAATTTTGAGGGACTAAGATCATCTTTGTTTAGGCAACCTTTTGATAGCGTCATCGAGGGACTATGATCTTTTTGTTTTGTTTTGTTTTGCCAAGATACTTTGCATGCATACCATGGCCATTTTTGTTTAGGCAACCAAGTGGGTGAAACCCTAAGGGTGCTTGTGTGTAATATGTATCATTTTCATGCATTTTATTTGTCTTGTATTAGGTCTTGTCTATTTGTTTGTTTTTGATCTTGTCATGCAAAACCCTAATTTACTACACATGGTATAAATGCGATAAATTGCGTAAAAGTAAACTAAGCTATTACAACAATTATTATGGGAGGGGGGATACAAGTTTTTGAATGGGGATATTGCACAAAAATAAACCCTAAAATACTATTACAACCCAATTGAATTATGTGCAAATAAATAAATGTACAAATATTAAAAATGCAATAAAAATGTATTTATGCAAAAAATGTTTTGTATTTGTTTCTTGTAAGAGAGAAATGATTTATTTAAGCCCTAAAAATAAGAGAAAAAATATTTTTATTTTTGAAAGGGTGAAACCCTAGTTTTTTGATTCAAAATAAAATAATGCTTTTTATTATTATTTTGCCCATTTTTGTACAAGAAAATAATAAATAATATTATGTACAAATATTAAAAATTAAAATATATTATGAAAATAAATATTTTATGTATAAAATAATAAAATAAAAATGTGTAGTATTTTAAAATGTATTTATAATTTATTTAAGAAAAATAAAGTTCTATTTAATCTAGTAAACTATTTTTTTATGCAAAAAATAAAATAAAAAAATAAAAAAAAATGAAAAAAATAAAGAAAATATTCTTCATGATTTTTTATGGTTCAGAAAAAATAAATAAAACAATAAATATAAAAATGAAAAGAAAATATGAAAAATAAACAAAATAAAGCCAGAGGGTGTGGATATCAAGTCACGGGGTGTGAAAAACAAAAACAACAAGCCCAAGGCGCGCCAAGGCCCAGACAGTCATCCCTGTCCTCCATCTCCTTCCATTTGCGCGCATATATGCTTCAAATCTGTAACTTGCTATAGCTTGCATAAAATCAAAAACTCATAACATAAAACATGTAGCTTGTAATCTCACGATTCAAATGATATAAAATTTGTGACCTAACTCTCAAAGATCAGAGAGAATTTAATCACCCATAATTTCTGACCTAGTTTTTTCAGCATGTTCAACATAAAAATTATCTTATCTCAGTTAATATAAATGACAACTATGCATATGTACAGCTTCACCATGCTAGAGACTACATTTTTGCTTCACAAATCGTGGCTCGAGGATGCTTAAATAGAGATATAGAGTTTTGAAAAATACCTCCTTCAGCTGGATTTGGATATGGCAATGTGGGGACTTTGAATGAGGCCTGAGGATCGTGTGAGCTTCATTGAAGTTCCCTCAAGCTATTCCAATGCTTAGATGGCTTTGTGGATGGCTGAAACTCCCTGTAGAAGTCAAGCTGCAACCTTCCAAAGTGAAAATGGAAAAGGCTGAAACAGAGCACAAAGTTTCAGGGTGATTGCTTGGATATCTTTGGTAGGATGTATGGAAGGTGTTTGAAGTGTTACAAGGGAAAACACACGAGCAAATATTGAGCTTGCTATGATTTTGCAAAAACTGCAATGTTGGGCAGAAATTTGGAGTTTTGGAGTTTTGGAATGTTTTATAGGTCAAGCATTCGTGTCTAGCCTTGTGATAAGTTTGTGAATATGTCTAGAATGATACCAAGTCCACCCTTTATCAGATGTACAAGTTCTTTGGACTTTTGCAACTTTTCTTGCTTTTGAAGAAAAGTGAAGTGACTTGAGCCAACATGCTTGTACTGGCTAGTTCTAGGGCTGCCAAGGGTTAGTAAACATTGCTTGATATCTATGGACATTTCTTGTAACAAAAGAATAGGTCCAAGGCTCAAGGTTTGTAAAGTTGCAAAAGCTTGCTTTATGAAAATGACAATGTGCCCTTTATGCCATTTATGGATTTATTTCTTGTACAATGCTTCAAAAGTCAAAATAAAGCCATTACCCACTGAGTTAGCATTTAATTATGGAGTGTAGAAGGAGTTTAGGGCCTGTAATGCAAGGTACAAGCATGCTTGATCAGATTTGCAACTTGATGCATTGTGAAAATGGCTTGAATAAAAGTGACAAAATGCCAATTTCTCTTCTTCGATTCTACCTAGCCACAAATGATCTTGGAGAGTTCTTGGATATTTTAGAAAGCTTGAAACATGCTCTACAATCCATCTTTGAAATGCATTTTGATATACCTCTTGGAACTAGGTGAAAAATTCCCATGAAGTTGGGTCAAAAACCTGCCTAAATTAGGGCAAATTTTTACTAAGTTAAAAAGTTTGTGGACCCTTATTCACAAATTCATATCTTGAGATCCAAGTATCTTTTGGGATAACTTTTTGAATCAAAGTTGTAGATTTCATGGAGGAATACAACTTTCATGTTGGAAGTTTTCTTTGAATCCAATTTCATCATGGTGAAAAAGTGGTGAAAAGTTGGGAAAAAATAAGAAAGTTTCCATACTTAGAAAAATTCTAAGCTATGAAAATTTTCAAATTCAAAACCCTAATTTTCAAAATTGGTTTTCTTGGTCAACAAGTTTCACATTTTGACATATCTTGATGAATTATGACCCTTGGCACTTGATTTTGACCAAAAAGTCAAAGTTTGACTTTTTAGTGTACAGTTGATTTTTGATCAGTTGATTGGAAAATTCATCTGTCAATCCTATGCATTTGAGATCTTTTGAACCAAGTAATTAGGTCAATATGATGCCATTGAGTCCTTGAAATCATGTTTGAACCCAATTGGTCATTGTCTAGGTTAAAAATCAGAAATTGCCCTTTCTCAGTCAAAACCCTAATTTTGACCATTTTGCCCTTTTGATGATTTGATCAAATTTCTTGAGGAGTTGTGATCCAAACTTGACCAAATGGTTCATAGGAGCCTAGAATGTTGTTGTGGATCAAAAATTATGAAGTTTGACTGTAAATTTGCCATAGTTGACTTTTTCCCCAATACAGCTGATTTTTAGGTCGATTGTCCAATTGACTGGGCAAAAATGTGATTCAAGGCTTGAAACTTAACATGAGAAATCTTAGGGGTCCAAGATTGTGTATGAAAGTCACATGAAGCATTGATGGTCCAAAAATCCTTGTTCAAACTTAAACCCTAATTTTAGGTCATCAATGCAAGGTGATGTCTTGAGCTGACCAAACCCTAATCTTGTCTTGAGTCCAAGAAGTCTTGTGAGAAAAATCTTGATAAATGAGAGGGAAAATTTTGGAGTACAACAAGATGTTTTACCACTATAAGACTTTTGTTGACTTTTACCTTTCTTCTTATCAAACTTACCATCCTTTCGCAAGAATTTCCCCTTAACGGCCAAACCCTCACCAACCGTAGAAGATTTATGCTCCTTTCGTTCGTTTAAGTCCTTAGAATACAAGGATGACTGAACTTCTTCAACGTTCAGGGACTCCCTTCCATACAAGAGAGTTTCTTTGAAGTGAGCATGTGTTATGGGAAAAGCGCACAACAACAATATCGCTTGATCTTCATCGTCAATCTTCACATCAATATTTTCAAGATCAAGAATCAACTTGTTGAATATATCCAACTACTCAGCCAACACTTTATCTTCAATCATCTTGAATGAATACAAAGCTTACTTCAGATAGAGTCGATTTACTAGCGATTTAGTCATGTACAAACTTTCAAGTTTCACCCATTAACCCGATGTCGTCGTCTTCTTTGATAGTTGTCTAAGAACCTTATCACCAAGGCTCAACAAGATTGCATTGTGGGATTTTTCTATCATGGCCGTATTTTCCTTTTCCATTAACACAATGTCCATAGTTGCCGCTCCCTTCAACGCTTCCAAACAACCCTGCTGAACCAGTAGGGTTTTCATCTTCAAGTGCCACAAGCCGAAATCATTCACTCCGGTTAATTTTTCAATCTCATACTTTGTTGAAGGCGTCTTCTCCACGTTCACCGCACCAATTTGTTGTGAAAATGATACCTTAGAAACAAAGTATAAACTGTTCTTTATGATCAAGAAACACACAAGGATAGAAAAGATGGAAGAACACGAAGAACACCAAAAATTAGTTATTAATTGTTATTCTTTACTTTCTCTTCAAACAAGATTACAAGTACACAAGAATAACAAATAACTCTCTCACCCTAAATTTGAATTTGTAGTGTGCAATAATGAGAAACTAGTACGCTATTTATAATGAACCTAACATACTAAATTAATAGGTTTTTCACAAATACTCATTACAAATTAACTTAGGGTACAAGCTAACTTAAACAATTGGACATAACCAATAGGCTCAATTCGATATGCTAACAACCCTAACATTTTCGACAATTACATACTAGAACACATATTGACTATAACATGTAGATATTCGACAACAACATGTGAGCAGACTTCGAATACATACTAAAATTCTATCAAACTGTCGAAACCAAAAAACTATCTTTGACCCAATAGAATTTGATCTAATATCTCGCATATATAATATAAATAACAAAATCCTAACATCAATGAATAAAGAAAGTGACAAAACATGAAAGGACCACACGTTGTTCTTTGGAAGATATGCAAAAAAATTGGGACCACCAGCTTTATTTCCACGGGAATGGTCCACTAGACCAACAAGATTTTAACTAGAAGAGACCGAAAGATCTGAGACCACAGAGATGAAGAATAATATGTTTTCTAAGGTTTGAGTCTTGAAAGAAAATGATGGAATAAATTAAGTCGTTTTGGCAAATTAAATAAGTTCCATGTAAGCCTCCGATAAGGAGATGGACCAAATTTACATGTGATCTAACCTGATCAGACTTGGACCGTCACAGCTGGCTCCGAGATGAAGTTTTGAACGAGGTGGGGGGGTACCTGCAAGGCACTCCGATGCTGAAGTAAGTAAGAGCGCGAGCAGGTAAGAGTATGAGTATGGGTAAAAGAATGAATACCTGACCCTCTGGGAACAGAGGGTATTTATAGCCCCCAGCGTTGGGCCAAGGTTCCTTCATTGGGCCGGGCAGGTTTGGCCCAATGGAGGAACTGCCAGGTTCTACGTGCGTAGTGGGGACCCGCACGTGGTCCCCTCCCTAGATGTTCTGCGTGAAGTACGGACGGACAAGGACGCAGTCTTTTCGGGATCCAGGTGATGGCGTAGTGGATTGAGTCTGCCCAGGAGGAGTGCCCGAGCTGAGGTCGAGCAGGATAGCATGGAGTCGAGGACGTCACACTAGCAAAAAATGCCGGGCAAGGATATGGCCTTTTGGTCGGCGTGACCCTTTGCAAGACCGTTTAGATTGGGCCTTCACCATTGCTTTTGGGCCAGCCCGGCCCAGTCCAGAACAGGAGCCCCCCAAGTCGTGGTTCCTGTAGTAGGAGCCATGACTTGATCTTAGGTCGCCTGCGTCACGGGGTCCCGTTCCCGGCTAGAATGTGTCGTTCCCGTGTCGGGCATGCTAGATGATACCGCGCGAGGAGCGCTCGGAGAGTCTCGACGGGCTGCGTTCGTTGGGCACACGAGGTATCTCTTGGGAATTGTGTCGCCACCCTACTGACGATAGGGTCATCATTGCCTAGGGGAGCTACATGTCGAGGAGGGATGTTCTGTGGTTCCCTGGGGTGACGTTTGGTATTCCACGTCATCATTATAAATAGGTTGTTTGGGACCCAGAACGTGTTTTCCCTGTTCGCGCTTCTCCTCTTCACTCTGTTTCTGCTGTTGCTGTTCTTCCCAGATACTCATAGGACCGCCGTGATCTCCGTCGCTGATTTCCTTTCTCCGTCGTCACATTAACTTCCTGATTCCATGTAAGTGTCTTGTCTCCTTCGTTTTTCCTCTGTGATGCATGATTTTCATTGTTTTCAGACGTTTTAGAGACTGTAAGCCTGGGATTAGCCCGGTAGATTTATACTTAGCTCGACAAATCCATGTTTATGCCCGGCGAACACGTGTATGCGCCCGGTAAACGCATAGTTTAGGTATTTGACTCGCAGTGCTGCCCGGGGACTTCATGACTCAGGGCGCCTAATTCTTGGTAGTGCCCGGTAAACTCATGGCTCTAGTTTTGAGACCCATGTCGTGGCTCGCCATGTTCGTAGCCTGGGTCGACACATTCGTAAGTGGTCGAGATGTTGGCCTATTCAAGCGCTCTGTAGCTTGTCGTGGTGACTGGGAGTCGGGGAGGTGACTGCTCTTTTTTGTTCCGAAACACCAACTTTGTGATGGCGCATGGAGCAACGTGGTTTGTCGTGCCCTTCATCTCGTTCGTTATGGCGAGCGTGTGGTTTCGCTCCCAATTGATTGGTTTCCCGTGCTTTGTAGGTAACCATGGCGGATGAACTGTGTTCTTCAGGGCGCACCGAGGTGGAAGAACAAAGTGCTGATGAAAATGTGAATTTGGTTGACACCATAGAGGACCCTCTGCTGGAATGGGTGGGTGCCGAGCCCAGAGGGATAGCTTCGGCCTATAGTCGACGTAGTCGAAGGGCATACACCATCCTCGAGGCGGGCAGTAGCCAGTCCGATTTCCAGAAGAACTTCGTCGTCACTCGACCAACTTTCACCGCACGAATCTGCTCGGAGTTCCTCGAGTATGGATTCCCCATGTACGAAATTGCCTTCAAGGACCTTGGGTTGCAGCTGCCCTTCAGCGATTTTCAGGTTGGGGTCTTCAGCCATCTGGGGCTGGCCCTGTCGCAGCTTCACCCAAATTCGCTCGCTTTCATCCGGGCGTTCGAGCTAACTTGTCGGTTTCTAAGGATTGGGGCGACCATACCCCTCTTCTTCAGAGTCTTCCACCTACAACGCCAATCCCGGGGAGGTAAGCATAGTTGGGTTTCCCTGAAACAGTCGAAGAGACTTTTCAGGATGTACATGGATTCCGTGTGGGGTTTCAAGGACAAGTGGTATATTGTGAGGCCGATTACCACAGCAGGTTTAGAGTCTGTGTATGAGGAGGATACAGTCATAACCGACAACCACTGGGAAGCTCTTTTGGACGACGAGGGACATCCAGTGTTAGGGCTCGTGGCCAAATTTCCCTTGCATTGGACCTCGAGGCACTACGAGCATGGGACCGGGTACTACCATACGTCCGCGGGCGAGATGAGTTCCGAAGACGAGAAGGCTTATGGTACTCTCTGTCGGTATGTTGACAGTTTCTTCCCCGCCAGATAGGCCACGAGGGAGGGGGGGATATCCTTGACGAGGAAGGTTATCCGACCTTCGAGGCCCGACCGATTGACACAAAGGCACTTGTGGAGTGCCAGTCCTTCGGGCAGGCTGTGAATTTGCTAGGTCGTTATTGTTTCGTCTTGTTGAATTTCTTTACTTGTTATTTGTTCGCTTATTTGCTCGTCACTAACCCGGGGTTCTTTCATGCAGGTTCGATGGCCGGACGAAGGGAGAGGCTCTTGAAGTTATCCTGTGACAGGAAGGTGAATAAGAGGGTGGTGAGACCTCCTCAGGCGACGAGGATGGGCCCGCCACATAGCCCAGACACTTCTCAAGCGACAAGGGTGGACTTGCCGCCTAGCTCGGGAGCTGCTTCGGGAGGGATTTCGGACGTCCAGGAGGTCGAGCCACACACCGACCTAATATAGAGGAAGAGGAATCAGGTGGAAAGTCAACCGGAGGTCGGTGAGGACTCCAGCGCCGTGAGGTCCTTCGGGTTGCCCCCTTGCTTTAAAGAAGAGGGTTTCTTCGAGGGGTTTCCCTTGTCCGTGAGTGATGATGAAGCCGAAACTATCAGGCGGATGAGCAAGGAAAACCGGAGAAGGCACCTGGCCTCCAATATGGTCGGGCTGGTAAAGATGGCCGAGATGGCCATGGTGCTGGCCGAGGAGGGGGAGGACGCTGACCGTATCAAAGAGTTGGAACAGGAGAAAGCTGACCTCACCTCGAGTTCGTGAAAGTTGAAGGCTGCTCTGGAGCGCTCCGAGGAGATGTTCCGCGAGCAAGCCGAGCTGCTGGCAGCGGAGACAGAGTTGCTAGCTCTGGAGAAAGAGAACTCGGGGAAGCTGGCCGAGGAGAGAGACCTTTTTCGTGCGGACCGGGAACGTATGGAAATTAACAACGGGCGCCTCGTCAGAGAGGTCGAGGACCTAAAGGCCGCTATGCTTCCTGCCGAGGATGAGTCGGAGGATACAACTCCTTTGAGGAGTCGATCGGAACTGGTCGCTCGTATCCAACTTCTCGAGGGGGACTGTGTCAGAGCTATGGCGGACGGCTTTGAAGCTGCGGTCAGCCAGCTTTCCCTGTTGAATCCCGGACTGAACACTGAAGGGGTGAGCCATATGTCTCAGATCATTGATGGTCAGGTCGTGCCTCCGCCCGACTCTCCTGTTGTTGGTGATGGTAGCTCCGGTGATGCTGAATTGTGAGATAATGATGGAGCCTGCGCGCCTCGTTGATGTTTGTTTTGGGCCTGCGTGCCCGTTTATATTTTTTGGGCCTGCGTGCCCGTTCTTTGTATTTCCTGAACATTGCCGGCCTTTTTGGTCGGTTTACATCTATTTGCTTTGTTGCCTACGGGCATTTTGAATGAATGTTTGTTCCAATTTTGATTGTTTGCCCGTGTTCGTGTTTAACATTTTTGTGCTAAATTTGGCCCAAGTTACGGGCCCGAGTCGTGCTCGTACGGGGTTGTGACTTTGGCAAATTTGCCTAAGTCCTTTGTTCGTGCCTATGCTCGGCTTCTTCTCAGTGGCCGGATTCGCCTAGGCGGTGACCTCGAGGGGAGAGACTTCCTTTTGACCCTTTTAGATGTCCTGACGTTCCTCGAGATTCGTCGGGCGTGCGGAGCGAAACCTCTTGGTTGGGTGTATGACCCGGGTCGGGGTTATTTACCCACAGTGTGAAGTGCCCATCGTGAGCTGGGTGTTCTGCCCTACAGGTACTTCGACGGTAGAGCTCGATGGAGGTGTCCACGTCGGGAACTATCGTTTGTTCTTGTTTCGTTGAACGATGTTATGCGTTTTGGACGTAGGTCGGGCTTGTACCTCGGCCTCTCTACGGGGTCAGACGTTTCTCCTCGTTGACTGGGCGTGGGAGTCGACAGTCGAGGGTCCTCAGTGTTGGTGGTTTTTAACTATAGTATTGCTTTAGTTTAGCAATGTTCCAGGGTCGTGGTAGTGGCTCTCCGTCTAGTTGCTCGAGGTAGTACGCCCCGGTACCAATGGTGCCGTGGACGCGATAAGGTCCTTCCCAGTTCGCGGCCAGCTTCCCTTCGCGGGAGTCTTTCTGGTTCCTTCGTAATACCAGGCTGCCGATTTCGAACTCGCGCTTAATGACCTTGTCGTTGTGGCGCAGGGCCACTCGTTGTTTTAGGGTGGCTTTGCGCAGGGCAGCGCCAGATCGGATTTCCTCGACTAAGTCGAGCTCGTCCCTTAGTGCCTCGTCGTTCATTTCTTCGTCGAGGGGGCTCTCTGTCCGTCTGGATGGTTCCATAATTTCTACCGGGATGACGGCCTCGGTCCCGTATGTTAGTCGGAATGGGGTCTCGCCCGTCGTTGGGTGGGCCGTGGTGCGGTATGCCCACAAGACGCTGTGGAGCTCCTCGACCCATCCCCTCTTCGCTTCACCGAGTCGGCGTTTGAGTCCCCGGAGGATGACTCTGTTCGCAGCTTCGGCTTGCCCGTTGGTTTGAGGGTGCTCTACCAAAGTGAAGTGTTGTTTTGTTCCTAGCCTGGTGACGAAGTCTTGGAACCCGTGGTCGGTGAATTGGGTGTCGTTGTCGGTCACCAGTGCCCTCGGAATTCCGAATCTGGCGAGGATGTTTCTCTTGTAGAAGCGGAGGATATTATGCGAGGTGATCTTCGCGAGAGCCTCGGCCTCGATCCATTTCGTGAAGTAATCCACGGCCACGATGAGGAATTTATTTTGATAAGTCCCTTGCACGAAGGGCCCGAGGATATCCATACCCCACCAAGCGAACGGCCACGGGGACGACAGTATGCTCAGCTCGTGAGGGGGGGCGAGGTGCATGTCACCGTGCCTCTAGCACTTGTCGCATTTCTTAACGTGTTCCTTGGCGTCTGTGATATGGTGGGAGAACTGACTAGAGGTTTGCGTTTGTATTCGCAAATGTTGCGGTTAGCAAGAGTCGCCACCGACTTTTTATTTTATCCTAAGGAAAGGTTAAAAAGCACAGCAAAAACCTTTTGAGATGTTTTCTTGGGTTCGGGGAGTAGATTATAGAAAGGGAAGGTATTAGCACCCTTTCTATCCATGGTTATCCATGGGCTCTTAGTTACTTGCTTAGATCACTTGCCTTTTGTTTTCAATTGTTTTAAATGGTGCTTGAGTGTGTGGGTTTTAAAAATGTTTTTGAAAAGAGGCCAATGTGGTGGCAACCTTTGTAATGATCCATGTGGGGATGTATACAAAGATGTATGTCTTTTGAAAAGGTTTTCATTTGTTTTTGAAAGTTGTTTTGAAAGTGTTGTGGATTGTGGTTTTTGAAAAGAAGGCAAGTATTTTGTTTTGCAAGTTGGTTCAAGTAACTAAAAGGTTATCTACTCCTAAATTTCTCAAAAGATTATTGCTATACTTTAACCCTTTTAACAAGTTTGCACCACCATTGTATTTGGTGGGCAAGCTTGTGTTAGGATGTGAAAGGGACAGGCGCGGGTCATCGTTTAGACCATAATTGTAACGATGTTAAATGTCCTTGGGCAATTTCTCTAAGGGACTTGATCATTTGTTTTGTTTGTTTTGAAAAGTTTTATCGAGGGACTATGATCATTCAAACTGTTTGCTTTGCCCAAAGATGTTCAACATACAATATGGCCCATTTATTTGAAGGCAACAAGTGGAATACCCTAGGGGGTGCAAGTGTGATTTGTGTGTCCATTTTCATGCTTGTTTATCTTGTATTAGGTCAAACTATTTTTTATCGTTTTTTCGCATACAAACCCTAATTCTAGCATGTTATTATTTAGAAAGCAATAAAGTGCGAAATTAAAATTACTAAGCTATTACACAACCAAATATGGGAAGGGGGGTACAAATGTTCAAATGGGGATATTGACAAGAATTTAAATCTAAATTATTACAACAATTGGATATTTGCATGGTAAATAAATTGCATAATTTAAATGTAAATAAAATAAATATGTGAAATGTAAAAAAGAGAGTTTTTTATGTGTATGAGAAAATATTTATGTAAAAGGAAAAAGAAAATAAAAATGTATTTATTTTTTAGTATTTTTGAACTTAGGGTAAAAACCCTAATTTTTAAATAAAAGATATTATTATCTAATTTAATTCTACTATTTATTTATTATTTATAAAAAATAAAATAAAATGAAGTGTATTGTGAAAAAGGGTATTTTTTTGTATCAAATGTTAATAAATAAAAAAAGATCAAGTATTTTTATATCTTATTCTTAAATACATTAATAATCAAATATATATATATATATAACCCTAAATATGTATTTTTCTAAAATAAATATTTAAATATTTTAATAAAAATAAAAAGTAAAGTATATTTTTTTGTGTAAAATATTTTCATAAAGTAAATAAAATAATAAAATGTATCTACACTATTTTCTATTTATTTCAATAATAGTTTATATATATATATTTGTATATAACAAAAAGAAATAAACAAATAAATATGCCATTAATACAAAAAGTGGTGGAAAAAATATTTTAAAAATTTTAATGGTATGAGAAAAAATAAACAAAGTCAATCCAAAAAGAAAAAGTCAAAAATGTCAAAAAATGAGCAAATGGGCTCAGGGGGGTGTAAACCAAAAAATGGGGTGTGAAAAGGAAACAAATCCAGGCCCAGCCCAGATCACTTCTTCTTCAACCTCTGTACAGCTTTCTTCACACAAAACACGCGTTTTCTAACTCTGGATTCCTGGACTTTCAAGCAAAACTCATAACATGAAAAGTGTAGAGCATTAAGAGACGGTTTCAACCATATAAAGAACATGACCTATCTCTCCCAGATGAGAGAGAATTTCTCTCCCCCTCTTTTCTGACCTAGTTTTTCTACCATTTTCAGAGCTCAAATTCTCTTCACTCAGACAAAAGAAATGAAAAGTAAAGCTATGTACATGTTCAGGGCTATGAGTAGGACTTTGTTTCTTCACAAACTTAAGACTAAAGATGCCTAATAAGAGAGATACGAATTCAAACTTTTACCTGTGCAGTTGAACTTCTATGTGGAGAATGAGAGACTTTCAGTGCAATGTAATGATTGGAAAAGCTTCCTTGAGGTCCAGGGATGCTTTTTCAATGCTCACTTTGTCTTGAACCTTCTTGTATCAAGCTATAGAACTTCACCTGCAAGTCAAAGATGTGAAAATGGTGGAAGTGGTTAGAGCAACTACAGATCGTGCCTTAGCTTCTGGATAGCTTGCATATGTTGTAAGGAAGGTAGAGGAACAGGTTTGGACAGAAATGCTTGAAGGGATTGAGAGATTGCACTCAAACTGCAGGGGCACCCCTGTTTGTGCAGTTTGAGGATGATTCTGAGATGGAGAGGGTTTGAAAGGGAAATGGCTCGTGCCAAAGCTTCAAGGTGGTCTATGGAATGTGTTTGATATCTTTTGTGCTGTGTTCTTTGACTGATATGAGAGATAGCATATGTTATGGACCTTTCTTCACACTTAAGCTACCAAAAGCAAATTGGTGTTCTAGGTCAGTATAGGACCCCCTAATGTGCTGCATCAACTCCTCTTGATCAGTGTGTTATGCCCATAATCTTGTGTTAACCAGATCTTCTTTGTACTTGTTGGATTACAAACTTGACATAAAGCTAAACTTTTCAAAAATGGAAATTCCACTTTATCTAGTTTAGGATTAAACCATTATGCAATGTTAGAACACAAAGAACATGACCTTAACACATTGAATATGCATTAAATTATTGAGTATGGATTGGTTCAAGGACCTGTAATTAAGCATAAAGCAAACTGAATTCAAATTTGCAAATTTATGAACATGTCTTGATGAAGAACAAAAGTGAATTTTTGCCAACTTGTGAAATTCGAATCTCTCAAGTTATGAGGTTGTTTGATGAGTTCTTGGACATTTTGGAAAGCTTGGAATGTGTACTACAATCCATCTTTGAAATGCAATTTGAAATTCCAAGTGGAAGGGTATGAAAAGTGGCCTTGAAGTAGGGTAGAAAACCTTGTCAAAATAGGTCAAATTTCACTAAGTTAAAAGATGGTTTAGTGCCCTTATTCAAAAAATCATAACTTGAGATACAAGCTTCAAATGAGAAAACTTTGTGAATCAAAGTTGTAGATTTTGCAACAAGCTACAACTTTCATGTTTTGACTTTTGTTTGAATCCAAATGGATCATGGTGAAAAGATGGGGCAAAGTTGGGAAAAAATTAGGGTTTTTCATAACTTAGAAAAATTCTAAGTTATGAAAAATTCCATTTTCAAACCCTAATTTGCATTTTGTGATTTCTTGGTGAACAAGTTTCATAATTTGGCATGTTTTGATGAAAAATGAATCTTGACTCTTGATTTTGACCAAAAAGTCAAAGTTTGACTTTTCAGTATACAGTCAAAATTGACCAATTGACTGGGAAATTCAACTGTCAATCTTGTGTACTTGGGATCTTTTGAGCTTGATGAACATGTCAAGATAATTCCATGGGGTCCTTGAGTCCATATGTGAGCTTGGTTTGCCATTGGCTAGGTCAAACAGTCAAAAATTGCCTTTGTGCAGTCAAAACCCTAAAAATGACCATTTTGCCCTTTTGGTGATCTGATCAAATTTCTTATGGAATTGTGATCCAAACTTGATCAAATGGTTCATATGGGTTTATAATGTTGATGTGGATCAAATTTCATGAGGTTTGACTGTCAATTGGCCACAGTTGACTTTTCCCCCAATACAGCTGATTTCTAGGTCAACTGTCCAATTGACTGGGTAAAACTTGGAATCAAGTCTTGAAACTTGGTATAGGTAAACTTGGGAGTCCAACATGAAGCATGAAAGTCATCTTAGGCATTTTAGGTCAAAACATTTTTAGGCAAACACAAACCCTAATTTGAGTCCACAGTGCAAGGAGAAGTCTTGAGCAGAGGAAACCCTAATTGTATCTTGATCTTCAAAGGTCTTGTGATGAGAAAATGTTGAGGAAATGGGAGGGCAAATTTTGGGGTACAACAGTTGCCCCTGTTCAATCTTCTTGGACCTGAAGAGTTAGATTGGCAAGTTTGCCTTTCGTGACTCGAGGGTAAAAGGAGATTGGACACTAGAGTGCCCGGAAATTTGCACTCGCATGCTGGAGTCTCAACAATGTGGTGTCGGGAATGGGCTTATAGATGCCATTTGGAAAGGTGGTTGATAGGGAGATGGGCTTATAGATGCCATCTGGAGACGTGACAGAACTTTGTCGGGAATGGGCTTATAGATGCCATTTGGAAGTGTTGATCGCATAAGAGGTTCCTTAGCGAGAACTGGTGTATTTAAGAAAAACAGATGTTTTCCTGGCTTGTTACAGGTGTTTGATCTTTAGTCTCCTTATGCAGATATGTCCTGGCTAGATACAGGTATTGAATCTACAATTGGTTGCTCAGATGTGTCCTGGCTGGATACAGGAGTCGAATCCAGGAATAGTCGTCAAATAGATGTGCCCTGGCTGGATACAGGAATCGAATCTTCGAACTCTTCAGACGTGCCCTGGCTAGATACAGGAGTCGAATCTGGAAATGTGGTCAACAGATATGCCCTGGCTGGATACAGGAATCGAATCTGGAACTGTTGTAGTTGATAGATGTGCCCTGGCTGGATACAGGAGTCGAATCTTTGAACTCTTCAGACGTGCCCTGGCTAGATACAGGAGTCGAATCTGGAAATGTGGTCAACAGATATGCCCTGGCTGGATACAGGAATCGAATCTGGAAACTGATCACTCTCAGATGTGCCCTGGCTAGATACAGGTATCGAATCTGGAATTGTGACAGTTGAAAGTAGTCGTTTTTTGAGATTGTCTTTTTCCTGAAAAGGCAAAGACGTAAGCTGTATGCAATGTCATGATGTATGATATGCATGATGTCATGATGTTCAACATTTGATGTTGTATGTGTCTCATCATGTATGTAAGCGAGATGTATGAAAATGTGAAATGTTTATGAGTGTAATTTCATTTTAGGAAAATAAATCCTTGACGAATGGCCGGGAAGCTGCTTCGCGGAAGAGATACTTGGCCAAAGCTCTGATGAGAGGCCTGCTGAGGACTTTAACGATGGATTCCGCTAAGGATAGTGATGATAAACTCCGCTGGGGAAACTCCAAAGATAAACTCTGCCTGGGAATACCAGAGGTAGACTTCGCTGGGGATTGTAGGAACTTTTGCCGAGAACGGTCTTCCGTGGCTTTTAGCTGAGGATAACCCAGTTATAAGTCCTTGTGAGGAAATAACTCTAAATAAAAACTTGGGTGAGACGTTCGTACTTTGCCGGGGATAAGCTCGCAGAATCCACTGGGGATGAGCTTTTAAGACCTGCCGGGGAATGTTGTGCCTTTTTCAGGATCGACGGGGAATCGACTCCTGCTTGGGGAAAGTGCTGCTGAACCTTGTTTTACTCCGCGGGGAGCTAAGATGATTTGGCCACATTTTCAATTGAACCTAACTTGGTGCCTTGGTGGACAAAACAACTAGACCGCATTAAACAACTCCACATTGCCCCTGTCTTTGATATCACTTGTAATTAATCTCTTTTTTCATATGCAAACATTTATGAATCAGCAATTTAATGTCAAATGCATATATCAAAAATGAACATTGGACGTTTTTCGCAAGACAAAACAGAAAAAGAAAAACAATGGCAATTTATATGGACAAGTGAATTTGTATTGATTTAAACTTTGCCTGTGAATAGGCATTTTTTGTACAAGAGGCTGACATCCTAGTAAGAGGACGCCGCCAAATAACATAGAGTTTACAGTTTGAAAAAGGAAACAAAACAGCTATGTGAACAATCCCACTGGGTTCCAACTCTGCTATCGCCTTTATGTCTTCGAACGTCTCATCGCTTTGCTGCCTGGTCGAAGATGAAGCTGATTGGTCGATGCCGTAATCTGAGCCAGATAGTTGATGCCGAATTCCGGATGCGAGGTGATCCAATGAGACATAGTGTTACGCTTTTATCCCTAACTTTTGCCTGGACCGCCCTTTCGGGTTTTCGGTCCACCGGGATACCCTTTTTTGCCCAAGCCGCCCTTTCAGGTTTTCGACTTGCCAGGTGTACAGATTTTTTTTATTTCATCCCTTATTTTTGCCCGAACCCTTTTGGTTCGCCGGGAAGCCCTTATTTTTGCCTAGGTATGTCAACCTAGCGGGTCTTTTATTTATGCGTAGTATTTTTTCACTATGTCTGCATTGGCGGGGTGAGGAAGGTCGTCACCATCCATGGTGGTCAGGATCATGGCTCCTCCTGAGAACACACGCTTAACCACAAATGGCCCTTCGTAAGTGGGGGTCCATTTGCCCCGGGGATCACTTTGAGGAAGGATGATGCGTTTGATTACCAGGTCCCCAACTTGATACTCTTGCGGTCTGACTTTCTTGTTAAATGCCCTGATCATCCGTTTCTGATACGTTTGACCGTGACAGATAGCAGTGAGCCTCTTTTCGTCAATCAGATTTAATTGATCAAGTCGAGTCTGGATCCAATCATCTTCATTCAAATCTGCATCCTTCATTATCCGGAGAGAGGGTATCTGGATTTCAATCGGCAAGACTGCCTCCATGCCGTAGACCAAGGAGAAAGGAGTTGCCCCGGTTGATGTCCTTGCTGAGGTGCGGTACCCATGAAGAGCGAACGGTAACATTTCGTGCCAATCTTTATAGGTCACTGTCATCTTCTGCACAATTTTCTTGATATTTTTATTGGCTGCCTCTACAGCCCCATTCATCTTCGGCCGATAGGGGGAAGAATTATGGTGCTGTATCTTGAATTGTTCACAGAGTTCAGTGATCATTTTGTTATTGAGATTGGTACCATTGTCCGTAATGATTCTTTCCGGGACACCGTACCGACATATCAGATTATGCCGGATGAAACGTGCCACGACGCTCTTGGTTACCGTGGCATAGGAAGCTGCCTCGACCCATTTCGTGAAGTAATCGATCGCCACCAAGATGAAACGATGCCCATTGGATGCCGTTGGTCGGATCTCACCGATCATATCGATGCCCCACATTGCGAAAGGCCAAGGTGCCGTCAGGACATTCAAAGGAACCGGAGGGATATGCACCTTGTCAGCATAGATTTGGCATTTATGACAAGTTCGGGAGTGTTGGTAACAATCGGCTTCCATCGTGGACCAGAAATATCCTGCCCGAAGGATTTTCTTAGCCATGGTGTGTCCACTGGAATGGGTTCCAAATGTTCCTTCATGCAGTTCCATCATAATTTTCTCTGCTTCAACCTTATCCACACAACGTAACAGAGTTGAATCATGATTCCGTTTGTAGAGAATGCCGTTGCTGAGGAAGAATTTTGCAGCAAACCTCCTCATGAACTTCTTGTCGTTGACAGATGCACCTTCAGGGTATTCCTGAGCTTCCAAGTACCTCTTCACCTCGTGATACCAGGGTTTTTCAGTTACCTTCTCAGCCTCGAGCTCGCAGCAGTATGCCGGTTCATCCAACTTCCAGATTGTGATTTGGGGAGCCTCATTGTCCCATTTAACTTTGAACATCGAAGACATCGTGGCTAGTGCGTCCGCTAGCTGATTCTCCTCTCTAGGGAAGTGCTCAAAAGTTATCTCTTCAAAGTGAGGGAGCAAGGTCGACACATACTCCTTGTAAGGAATGAGATTCGGGTGTTTCGTATCCCACTCGCCTTTGATCTGATTGATCACGAGAGCGGAATCTCCGAAGACACTTAGAAACTTGATCCTCAAATCGATCGCAGCTTGTAAACCCATGATACATGCCTCGTATTCTGCCATGTTGTTGGTGCAGCTGAAACATAATCGGGCGGTGAGGGGAGTATGAGTTCCTTTGGGAGATATGATTACAGCGCCGACGCCGTTACCCAAAGCATTGGAGGCTCCATCAAAATGCATAGACCACCGGGATCCTTCCTCAGGTCCTTCATCCGGTCCAGGTACTTCACAGTCAATTACCACCATGATGTCTTCGTCCGGAAAATCAAAGTTCAATGATTGATAATCGTCCACAGGTTGGTGTGCCAAATGATCAGCCAGTACACTTCCCTTAATTGCTTTCTGAGTTGTATACTGGATATCATATTCTGTTAAGATCATTTGCCATCTCGCTATTCTCCCAGACAGAGCGGGCTTTTCAAATATGTACTTGATGGGATCCATCTTTGAAATCAATAAAGTAGTGTGAGTCAGCATATACTGTCTCAGCCGGCGAGCAGCCCATACAAGAGCGCAGCAAGTTTTCTCAAGCAGTGAGTAACGGGACTCACAGTCGGTAAACTTTTTGCTCAAGTAATAAATAGCGTGCTCTTTTCGGCCAGACTCGTCATGCTGCCCTAGCACACACCCCATTGAATTATCAAGCACTGTCAAGTATAGTATCAGAGGTCTTCCTTCCACCGGTGGCATAAGAATGGGTGGCTCTTGGAGGTATTCCTTTATTCTTTCAAAGGCGGTTTGACATTCATCATTCCAGCGTACCACTTGATCTTTCTTCAGTAATTTGAAGATTGGCTCACAAGTAGCAGTCAGATGTGAAATGAATCGGGCAATGTAATTCAGTCGTCCTAGGAAACCTCTGACTTCTTTCTCTGTTTTTGGAATCGGCATCTCTTGAATAGCTTTAACCTTGGCAGGATCCACCTGAATACCTTTATCACTTACAATGAAACCTAGTAACTTTCCGGATCTTACCCCAAAGGTGCATTTGTTGGGATTCAACCTCAGCTTGTATAATTTGAGTCGGTCAAACAGCTTCCTTAGATGATCAAGGTGTTCCTCCTCAGTTTGAGACCTTGCAATCATGTCATCAACATATACTTCAATCTCATGATGGATCATATCATGAAATAAAGCAACCATGGCACGCTGATAGGTTGCCCCAGCATTTTTCAATCCGAATGGCATGACCTTATAACAGAAGGTCCCCCACTGAGTTACAAATGTAGTCTTCTCCATATCTTCCGGAGCCATCTTGATCTGGTTATACCCTGAGAAGCCATCCATGAAGGAGAACACCTTGTGTTGAGCTGTATTATCAACAAGGACATCGATGTGAGGTAGGGGGAAATCATCCTTGGGGCTGGCCCTGTTCAGATCCCTGTAGTCGACACACATTCTGACTTTACCGTCCTTCTTCGGCACTGGCACAACATTGGCAACCCACTGAGGGTAAGAAGTTACTGCAAGGAAACCCGCATCAAACTGTTTCATCACCTCAGCTTTAATCTTCTCAGACATCTCTGGACGCATTCGTCGAACTTTTTGCTTTACCGGAGGGCAATCTTCCTTGGTTGGCAAATGGTGAACTACAATGTCGGCATCCAAACCAGGCATATCCTCATAGGACCAAGCAAAAATCTCCATGTAGTCCTGTAGCATCTGGATCAATCGTTGCTTCACGCTGAGCTCTAGATTGGCACCAATCTTGACCTCTTTCCTATCTGTCTCAGTACCCAAGTTAACTGTCTCCACAGGCTCTTCATGTGGTTGAATAGCCCTCTCTTCCTGCAGTAGCAGTCTTGCGAGTTCACCAGGCACTTCGCAATCATCTTCACCTTCGTCTTCGGCCAAGTTGATCGGATTTTCGAAGTCATAACTAGCGGTAGCAGAGCTGTTGCCAGTGAGATCCAGAGTGGATTGAAACCTGTATAAGTGAGTGTGTGTAAATATAGCTGTTTTGCAATATGTATAACACAGAAAGAAAAGGAGCACAAGATTTGAAATGCAACAAACGTCCAATGTTTTGATTGATGATATATGAAAATGTCATACAAAAAGCCCTCACAAATGGAGCTACGATGCCCCGGGCAGGACACCGAGCCAACAGAGTTTTAACATATTGTTTGTTACAAATTTGGAAATCAAAAGAAATCAATTACTGCGTGACAAATGTGATAGGGGTAAAATCCTTTGCTGTCCAGTTGCTTGGTCCGTCGCTGGCAGTCGGGTAGATCCAATTATCAAACTCAGCTTCCTCCACATCCTCCTCGATAGCATTCACCCTTGAACTGGAAATAAACACCGGAGCCTTTCCAATCTTCTCTTTGCGCACCGCCTTCTGAGCCTCTGCAGTAAAGCCTAGCCCAAACTTGTCGTTCTTCTGAGTGAAGTCAGGAAGCTGACCCCAGTGTGTACCATTGCCTTTCTGAACCACAGCCCGGGCATCCCTTAGGGAAACCATCTTCAAGGAATCATTCTCTTCGGCCATTGTCTCCGCAGCTGCTGAAATTGGATGTACCTCCTCGAAATGTTGGAAGGGAGTTTCAATAAATTCTCCGTCCATCTCGATGTACCTGAAGGAATTCAAATGGCTCACCATATACTCCTCTTCTCCTTGCACAGTGACAATTTTCCCCCTGACGGGATACTTCAGTTTTTGGTGTAAGGTGGAGGTCACTGCCCCAGCTTTGTGGATCCAAGGTCTACCCAACAGACAGGAGTACGATGGACGTATATCCATCACGTAAAAGGTAGAGTCAAACACTTGAGAGCCCACACGAATAGGGATGTTAACCTCTCCATGAACCATCCTCTTGGAACCGTCAAAGGCTCTGACGATGATATTGCTGGGTTTCAACTCCAGGCCCTCATAATCCAGACGATCCAAAGCCTTTTTCGGAAGAACATTCAAAGAAGAACCAGTGTCCACCAGTACATGTGCCAGAGTAGTGCCCCTGCATTCAATGGAGACATGCAGGGCATCATTGTGGTCTCTCCCTTTTGCGGTCAGGTCAGCATCTGAAAAGCCTAAGCCGTTGTCCGCTGTCAGATTTGCTATGCAGTCAGTGAACTGAACCGCAGACGTCTCCTGCGGCACGTGGGCCGTCTTGAGAAATGAGATTAATGCCTTAGCGTGAGCCTCGGAGCATAGCAATAGGGAGAGCAGGGAGATCTTGGAGGGTGTATGCCCTAACTGCTCAACAACATTAAAATCACTTTTCTTTATTATCTTCAGAATCTCCTCCATTTCTTGTCGGGAGGCCTCAGCATTCACGGGTATTGGTGCCTCCTTCCGGGCAGGCTCTTCTTCAATCCCTTTGCCCCGAGCATTTGATGACTCGGCGGCAGGGGACACAATTTGATCAGCAACGGGACTTGGTAAACTTGCAGGTTTTATGAGGAGGGGTTTTCGAATAGCGGGTGGCGCAATGTCAGGCGAGAAGAGCCTGCCACTGCGGGTGACTTTAGCCGGACCGGTGATATCGCAAATACTGGCACTAGCATCAAATTCTTGCTTGATTCCATTTACATATACGTCTGCCCCATAATGCCAGGGGACAGCTTTATCAGACACGTAGGAGAGGGGTCCTGGAACAGTAATGATCACAGGCGCAACTGTCAAGATTTGAATAGGCTTCTTTGGGGGAGCCTTGATTGGATTTTTGAAGATGGTAATCACGGAAACTTCTTTCATTGGAACCAAATGAACAGCAGTCTTTTTGAATAAAATCTCCTTGCTATCCATTAGGCCTTGGATGCCTAACCTTAGAAAGGGACAATCGGATAGGGAAATAGCACAGAATGGGCAACCTTCGCTGCAACCCGGAAATAAACCGGCCCGCAGTAGGTTCTTCTTAACTGTCTTCAAAGGGGTAACAACTTCATCTATCGAAACAGCATACACTTCTTCCTCAATGGCATTCACCCTATGCTGGGGCATAGGAGCCGTTACAACATTCGGTCTTTCCGGCGCTTCAAACTGAATTTCTTCTGCGTCAATTAGATCTTGCACTTTGTTTCTCAAGGCCCAACAATCATCAGTAGTGTGCCCGGGACTATCAGAATGATAAGCACACCGGGCATTCGGGTTGTATTTAGGGGACGCAGTGTTGACGACCTTAGGAGCTTCTTTGAGGGTCACCAGGTTGGTGGATAACAGTTGGGGTAAAATTTGAGATAATGTCATACTTAATCGGGTATACTGCCTCTTGGGCCTTTCACTTCTTTGCTGATTGTACTGCTGAGGAGCAGCAACAGGTTTAGAGATGACCAAAGCATTAACGGCTTGGCGACTTTCGGGCCTGACTTGTCTTCTAGGGCCATAGACGGCGCTTGCTTCTTTCTTAAATGGCCTCTTCTCGGCACTTGTAGAGGCAGCCTTCTGTATCTTGCCTGACCTGATGCCAGCTTCAATTCTCTCTCCCGTTAATATCAAATCTGTGAACCCAGCGGAGGAGTTACCAACCAAATGATTAAAAAACGGACCAGACAACGTTCCCAGAAACATATCAACCAGCTCTCGATCAGTTAATGGAGGCTGCACCCTGCCAGCCAAATCTCTCCATTTTTGAGCGTACTCTTTGAATCCTTCACCCGTTCCTAGAGACATACCCTGAAGTTGGGTACGCGTAGGAGCGAGATCAGAATTGTATTGGTATTGTCTGTAGAAAGCAGTCGCCAAATCCTCCCAGTGCCGGATGCTAGCTCCGTCTAATTGGTAGAACCAATCAAGCTGAGACCCCGAGAGGCTGTCTTGGAAGAAGTGAATCCAGAGGTTTTTATCCGCCGTGTAAGGTTGGATTTTCCTTACATACGACCTCAGATGCAGCTTTGGGCAGGAGACCCCATCATACTTGGCGAAGGCAGGCGCCTTAAACTTGTGTGGAATTACTACTCCGGAAGATAATCCCAAATCTCCGAAATCCAGTCCTGGCACGTTCTGAATTTCCATAGCGCTCAAGCGGTCCTCCAATTGTTTGTATCTGTCAGCAGCAGGTGGGTATTGTTCCTCGTTATAGTCCGTCTCGTTGTCGGAGACTGCGGGACTAGGTGCTTCTCCCCCTTGGGGACTGTTTTTCTCAGCAGAAGAAGTGGTTGGATCAGCTTCATTGTGGAGTGTGTTCCCAAATCTGCGTCCGGTGTTGAACATTGCCGTCCTCTTTTTCTTCTTCTTCTTCAGGAGTAGAGTCTTCAACTCTTGCTGACCCTGGGCTAGGCTTAGGACCATCTCTTGAAACTGTGCACTTTGGGCCTGAAGGGCCTTGATTGCTTGTTCACTGGATGACTCCGAATTCATGATGACTGTGCACATAAACAGCGAAGAAAATTAAGCAACCTGTGAAATAGGGTACCTGCTATGCATATGGTGTAATGGAATGCGTATGTTTTATGTTTTCAAAGAAAAATAAGATTCAACTTTGTAGACAAAAAGGGAAACGCACTTCATTAGATTAAAATTTTTCAATTGTTCAACAATTTGCCCTTAGGCATTACAGGAATGAAAAATACGGAAAAGGAAATAAAGCTACAAAAGGGAATAATCAAAGCTCATCAATGCTCCCATGGCCTCCTCCTCTCAGTGCTGATGTAGTTGTTCAGGACACGTTCTTCCTCCAATTGCTTAGTCAGCCTTTGGACCTTCCTTTCCTGCTCGTTGAACTTCTCCCGATAGAAATCCCGTTCTTCCTTTAGCTGTGCCCAAGATCTCTTCATGGTGTCAAAATCAGTAGGTATCTGAGGAGGGAGGACAGTTGGAGGAACCCCATCTTCATTGGGAGTTTCAAGGATGATTGGTCTGACAGCTTCGTACGGCATACCTAACTTCTGAGCACGGATGCGGACCCATTTGCAATAGGGCTCCAATGGTAAAGAAGTCTTTGGTCCTAACTCATGTGGGTCAGCTTTGTGGATTCTGTCCCAAGCTCTAATGAATCCCTGGCGTAGTTTGTCACTGCCTGCCTGAAACTCAAAATGGAAGTGAGGAACCAGCATTTCATGGGGCCCATCTCCTCTGGCTCTTCCAAATTGACGGAGAGCTAAACATGGATTGTAAGAGATTCCTCCTTGGATACCAATCAACGGGACATTAGGGTATTCTCCGCAACGGTCGATAACAGCTACCTCATCCAAGCCTCTGAGAGTCCAAGTGATATCCTTATCTGTGAGAGACATTAACCTCCGAGCCCAACCTTTTCCTTCTTCATTTTTCAGCACGGACTTAGGAAGGTGCGAAATAAACCACCTTACCAGCAAAGGAGCACAACACCACGGAGTTCCCCGTTTTCGAGCAGTACGAGCATAGATTTGTTGTAGAATGTCACCCAAGAGAGTGGGTACCGGATTCCGAGACATGAAGATTCTTATGACATGGATACTGATGAAGGTGTCAGGGTTGGGAAACAATACCAGACCATAGATCAAAAGAGCCAGAATATCCTCATATGCTTTGAAGTCCAAGTCATTCCAGAAATCATTAGCCTTGCCAACCAGAAATTTGACCAAAAAGCCCTTGATCCCATTTCTAGTTTCCCAGTTGGACAATACCTCTTCTTTGGTCAAGGGGAGAATTGCAGCAATCTCTTCAGGCCTAGGAGTCTTTTCCAAACCAGTGAAAGGAGTTTGTTCCAAGACAGGAATCCCAAGCAAGTAAGAGAACTCTTCCAGGGTAGGAACCAGCTGGAAGTCTTGAAAGGTGAAACAATGATGCAGAGGGTCATAAAACTGGGTCAGAACACTTATCAGTTGTTGGTCCCATTTTGCAGTGATCAAGCCAAGGAGGGAACCATGTTTGTTGATGAAGGAGGTAGTGTTTGGAATTCTTTCAACCAGATCTTTGAGTAAAACTGGTGGTTGAACAAAGTTGAGCCGGACAGTATTTCTACGCACGGGCATCATGATGTCCTACAAAACAGAGCAAAGATGAAACCTTTTTGTCTTTGAAATGGGTTAGCTTTGCATGCAATGGTATGATGGCATGATGCTATGATGAAGCACATCACAAGTATTCACATAGGCAGATAAAGCACACAAGTCACACAAGACACCCTTAGGTTTCAGGCCAGCATGAGTTTCAGGTATTACCCTCTTTTGGTTTTGTTGGTTAAAACCTGTCCTATCAAAAGTAACCGGGTTCTAGAGGATCTCAAATCATTGGCTACCCTCAATCGGTCATAACTCCAGCATCGCAATCTTTTCTCGCGGCCAGAACCATCTCGAGAGTTTAGCCTCAATGAGTGTAGCATACTGCTACTGTCCTAATAGCCAAGTTGGTCAATTTAGGGTTCTAAGGTTGGTTGGTGTTCAATGACCCCTTAGAAGACCTATATTCTCCCCGTTACAACACAAGGGATATAGGTATAGACTAAGATGCCACACCAACGTAGCCACTGCTTCACCCATGTCGGTCTACGCCGGACAGGTCCCTCACAGATTATGCTACCTAAAAAGGGTATTTCCCAGATCCGGGTTAGGATCTATGAAACTCCAATGCAAAGCCCACAAACATAAAAGCAAACAAAGCAAACAATTGAAAACACAGATGATCTAAAACCCTAAGGTTACTCCACTTTTAAATATTCCCCAGCAGAGTCGCCAGTTCTGTGATACGGTGGGAGAACTGACTAGAGGTTTGCGTTTGTATTCGCAAATGTTGCGGTTAGCAAGAGTCGCCACCGACTTTTTATTTTATCCTAAGGAAAGGTTAAAAAGCACAGCAAAAACCTTTTGAGATGTTTTCTTGGGTTCGGGGAGTAGATTATAGAAAGGGAAGGTATTAGCACCCTTTCTATCCATGGTTATCCATGGGCTCTTAGTTACTTGCTTAGATCACTTGCCTTTTGTTTTCAATTGTTTTAAATGGTGCTTGAGTGTGTGGGTTTTAAAAATGTTTTTGAAAAGAGGCCAATGTGGTGGCAACCTTTGTAATGATCCATGTGGGGATGTATACAAAGATGTATGTCTTTTGAAAAGGTTTTCATTTGTTTTTGAAAGTTGTTTTGAAAGTGTTGTGGATTGTGGTTTTTGAAAAGAAGGCAAGTATTTTGTTTTGCAAGTTGGTTCAAGTAACTAAAAGGTTATCTACTCCTAAATTTCTCAAAAGATTATTGCTATACTTTAACCCTTTTAACAAGTTTGCACCACCATTGTATTTGGTGGGCAAGCTTGTGTTAGGATGTGAAAGGGACAGGCGCGGGTCATCGTTTAGACCATAATTGTAACGACGTTAAATGTCCTTGGGCAATTTCTCTAAGGGACTTGATCATTTGTTTTGTTTGTTTTGAAAAGTTTTATCGAGGGACTATGATCATTCAAACTGTTTGCTTTGCCCAAAGATGTTCAACATACAATATGGCCCATTTATTTGAAGGCAACAAGTGGAATACCCTAGGGGGTGCAAGTGTGATTTGTGTGTCCATTTTCATGCTTGTTTATCTTGTATTAGGTCAAACTATTTTTTATCGTTTTTTCGCATACAAACCCTAATTCTAGCATGTTATTATTTAGAAAGCAATAAAGTGCGAAATTAAAATTACTAAGCTATTACACAACCAAATATGGGAAGGGGGGTACAAATGTTCAAATGGGGATATTGACAAGAATTTAAATCTAAATTATTACAACAATTGGATATTTGCATGGTAAATAAATTGCATAATTTAAATGTAAATAAAATAAATATGTGAAATGTAAAAAAGAGAGTTTTTTATGTGTATGAGAAAATATTTATGTAAAAGGAAAAAGAAAATAAAAATGTATTTATTTTTTAGTATTTTTGAACTTAGGGTAAAAACCCTAATTTTTAAATAAAAGATATTATTATCTAATTTAATTCTACTATTTATTTATTATTTATAAAAAATAAAATAAAATGAAGTGTATTGTGAAAAAGGGTATTTTTTTGTATCAAATGTTAATAAATAAAAAAAGATCAAGTATTTTTATATCTTATTCTTAAATACATTAATAATCAAATATATATATATATATATAACCCTAAATATGTATTTTTCTAAAATAAATATTTAAATATTTTAATAAAAATAAAAAGTAAAGTATATTTTTTTGTGTAAAATATTTTCATAAAGTAAATAAAATAATAAAATGTATCTACACTATTTTCTATTTATTTCAATAATAGTTTATATATATATATATATTTGTATATAACAAAAAGAAATAAACAAATAAATATGCCATTAATACAAAAAGTGGTGGAAAAAATATTTTAAAAATTTTAATGGTATGAGAAAAAATAAACAAAGTCAATCCAAAAAGAAAAAGTCAAAAATGTCAAAAAATGAGCAAATGGGCTCAGGGGGGTGTAAACCAAAAAATGGGGTGTGAAAAGGAAACAAATCCAGGCCCAGCCCAGATCACTTCTTCTTCAACCTCTGTACAACTTTCTTCACACAAAACACGCGTTTTCTAACTCTGGATTCCTGGACTTTCAAGCAAAACTCATAACATGAAAAGTGTAGAGCATTAAGAGACGGTTTCAACCATATAAAGAACATGACCTATCTCTCCCAGATGAGAGAGAATTTCTCTCCCCCTCTTTTCTGACCTAGTTTTTCTACCATTTTCAGAGCTCAAATTCTCTTCACTCAGACAAAAGAAATGAAAAGTAAAGCTATGTACATGTTCAGGGCTATGAGTAGGACTTTGTTTCTTCACAAACTTAAGACTAAAGATGCCTAATAAGAGAGATACGAATTCAAACTTTTACCTGTGCAGTTGAACTTCTATGTGGAGAATGAGAGACTTTCAGTGCAATGTAATGATTGGAAAAGCTTCCTTGAGGTCCAGGGATGCTTTTTCAATGCTCACTTTGTCTTGAACCTTCTTGTATCAAGCTATAGAACTTCACCTGCAAGTCAAAGATGTGAAAATGGTGGAAGTGGTTAGAGCAACTACAGATCGTGCCTTAGCTTCTGGATAGCTTGCATATGTTGTAAGGAAGGTAGAGGAACAGGTTTGGACAGAAATGCTTGAAGGGATTGAGAGATTGCACTCAAACTGCAGGGGCACCCCTGTTTGTGCAGTTTGAGGATGATTCTGAGATGGAGAGGGTTTGAAAGGGAAATGGCTCGTGCCAAAGCTTCAAGGTGGTCTATGGAATGTGTTTGATATCTTTTGTGCTGTGTTCTTTGACTGATATGAGAGATAGCATATGTTATGGACCTTTCTTCACACTTAAGCTACCAAAAGCAAATTGGTGTTCTAGGTCAGTATAGGACCCCCTAATGTGCTGCATCAACTCCTCTTGATCAGTGTGTTATGCCCATAATCTTGTGTTAACCAGATCTTCTTTGTACTTGTTGGATTACAAACTTGACATAAAGCTAAACTTTTCAAAAATGGAAATTCCACTTTATCTAGTTTAGGATTAAACCATTATGCAATGTTAGAACACAAAGAACATGACCTTAACACATTGAATATGCATTAAATTATTGAGTATGGATTGGTTCAAGGACCTGTAATTAAGCATAAAGCAAACTGAATTCAAATTTGCAAATTTATGAACATGTCTTGATGAAGAACAAAAGTGAATTTTTGCCAACTTGTGAAATTCGAATCTCTCAAGTTATGAGGTTGTTTGATGAGTTCTTGGACATTTTGGAAAGCTTGGAATGTGTACTACAATCCATCTTTGAAATGCAATTTGAAATTCCAAGTGGAAGGGTATGAAAAGTGGCCTTGAAGTAGGGTAGAAAACCTTGTCAAAATAGGTCAAATTTCACTAAGTTAAAAGATGGTTTAGTGCCCTTATTCAAAAAATCATAACTTGAGATACAAGCTTCAAATGAGAAAACTTTGTGAATCAAAGTTGTAGATTTTGCAACAAGCTACAACTTTCATGTTTTGACTTTTGTTTGAATCCAAATGGATCATGGTGAAAAGATGGGGCAAAGTTGGGAAAAAATTAGGGTTTTTCATAACTTAGAAAAATTCTAAGTTATGAAAAATTCCATTTTCAAACCCTAATTTGCATTTTGTGATTTCTTGGTGAACAAGTTTCATAATTTGGCATGTTTTGATGAAAAATGAATCTTGACTCTTGATTTTGACCAAAAAGTCAAAGTTTGACTTTTCAGTATACAGTCAAAATTGACCAATTGACTGGGAAATTCAACTGTCAATCTTGTGTACTTGGGATCTTTTGAGCTTGATGAACATGTCAAGATAATTCCATGGGGTCCTTGAGTCCATATGTGAGCTTGGTTTGCCATTGGCTAGGTCAAACAGTCAAAAATTGCCTTTGTGCAGTCAAAACCCTAAAAATGACCATTTTGCCCTTTTGGTGATCTGATCAAATTTCTTATGGAATTGTGATCCAAACTTGATCAAATGGTTCATATGGGTTTATAATGTTGATGTGGATCAAATTTCATGAGGTTTGACTGTCAATTGGCCACAGTTGACTTTTCCCCCAATACAGCTGATTTCTAGGTCAACTGTTCAATTGACTGGGTAAAACTTGGAATCAAGTCTTGAAACTTGGTATAGGTAAACTTGGGAGTCCAACATGAAGCATGAAAGTCATCTTAGGCATTTTAGGTCAAAACATTTTTAGGCAAACACAAACCCTAATTTGAGTCCACAGTGCAAGGAGAAGTCTTGAGCAGAGGAAACCCTAATTGTATCTTGATCTTCAAAGGTCTTGTGATGAGAAAATGTTGAGGAAATGGGAGGGCAAATTTTGGGGTACAACAGCGTCCTCCTGCATCGTCGGCCAGTAATATCCCGCTCGAAGGGCTTTCCTCGCCAAGGACTTACCGCCCATGTGCTGGGCATTGATCCCTTCGTGTATCTCCCGCAGTACCTCGGGGACTGTGGATTCGTCGATGCATTTTAGGAGGGGGATGGAGAATCCCCTGCGGTACAGTTTGTGCTCGAGCACCACGTAGGAGCATGCTCGCCGCTTTGTGACGGTCGCATCAAACTGGTTCGATGGGAGTTTGCCCTTTGTCAAGAAATTGTAAACCGGGGTCATCCAGGACGAGACATCCCTTATGGCGTGGACCTCGACTGGCGTCGAGGATCTTTCAATACTCGGGCGTGCTAGGGATTCTCGGATGACGAATTTGTTCCCGCCCTTCTTTCTCGTGCTCGCGAGTTTGGACAATATGTCTGCCCTCGTGTTTTGCTCGCGGGGAACATGTGAAATTTCCTCCCGTACAAACTTTGTCATGTATTTTTTGACTAAGTTCAAGTACTCGACGAGGTTGTCGTTTTTGGCTTGGTAACTCCCCTGGACTTGGGAGGCGACGAGTTGGGAGTCGGTGTAGATCTGTACCTCGCGGGCTCCCAGGTCCTCGGCTAGTCTCAGTCCTGCGAGCAGGGCTTCGTACTCTTCTTGGTTGTTCGACGTCGGGAAGGAAAGAGCTAGGGAGTGTTCGATCACAACGCCTTCTTCGTTCTCCAAAAGGATTCCTGCGCCACTTCCGGACGAGCTGGATGCTCCGTCGACGAAGATGGTCCATTTGTGTTCCTTCCCCGTGGGTGGGTCATGAGTGGTCATTTCCGCGACAAAGTCGACCAAGGCCTGTGCTTTCAAGGCTTTCCTACTCTCGTACTGAATGTCGAAGTCGGAGAGTTCCAAGGACCATTTCAACATCCTTCATGCCATATCAGGCCGACCCAGGAGTTGCCTCACTGGTTGGTCGGTTCGCACGATGATCGTGTGGGCCAGAAAATAGTGTCTGAGCCTCCTCGCCGCGTTGACGAGGGCTAGAGCCACCTTTTCTATCTATTGGTATCTGCTTTCGGGTCCTTGCAGGGCTTTGCTCGTGAAGTAGACGGGTTTCTGTCCGTCGGTGGTCTCGCGGACGAGAGCCGCGCTGATGGCTTCGTTCGAGACGGCCAAGTACAAGTACAGTGGCTCCCCGTCGGCTGGTCGGGATAGTACGGGCAGTTGAGATAGACTTTGCTTTAGGTGGCGAAGCGCCTGTTCGCATTCCTCGCTCCATTCGAAGGCTGCTTCCTTATGAAGGAGTTTGAAGAAGGGGAGGGTGTGCTGAGCGGACCTCGCGACAAAGCGGGACAACGATGTGAGCATGCCGTTCATGATTTGTATTGACTTCTTCGACGTTGGTGTCGGGAGGTCGGAGAACGCCCGACATTTGTCGGGGTTGGCTTCAATTCCTCGTTCTGTTAGGTAGAATCCGAGGAATTTTCCTGCCTTGACCCCGAACGTACATTTCTCGGGGTTGAATCTCATTTTACATTGTCTTGCTTGGGCAAAGACCGTCTTGATGTGTGTTGCGTGGTCGGTGTCTGCTCGGGATTTGACGATCATGTCGTCCATATACACCTCGAGCATGTCGCCAATCTGTTTGTGGAAAACCTTGTTCATTATGCGTTGGTAAGTTGCCCCAGCATTTTTCAGTCCAAAGGGCATTACGTTATAGTAATAGTTTCCCGAGCTGGTCATGAAAGTCGTGCAGTGTTTGTCGCCCAGGGCCATCGGGATTTGGTTATAGCCTGAGTAGGCGTCCATGAACGACAACGTTTTGTAGCCGGACGAGTTGTCGACCAGCATGTCTATGTTAGGCAAAGGGAAAGCATCTTTCGGGCAAGCCCGGTTGAGATCGGTATAGTCAACACACATCCTCCATTTTCCATTATTCTTTTTAACGAGTACAACGTTTGACAGCCAGGTGGAATACCGGGCTTCAGAAATAAAATTTGCCTCTAGGAGGTCTTTTACAGCTTTTTCAGCAACCTCCGTTTTTTCTGGAGACTTCCTACGCCTACGTTGTACTACGGCCCTAGCGGCTGGATCTATAGCGAGGTGGTGACAGGCGACCTCAGGGTCGAGCCCGGGCATCTCCGCGGCGCTCCAGGCGAACAGATCAGCATTCTCGCGCAAGCAGGCCTTGATTTGCTTCCTTGCCAGGTCGGGGAGATCCTTGCCAATTTTTACTCCTTTGGTCGGGTCGGTGCCGAGGTGGACGAGCTCAAAATCCCCGTCCGGTATTGGTCGGAGTGGGACTTGCTCGCCGCTGGGAGGTTCGTCCTGGTCAAAACGAGTGTCCAGAGCTATAGAGTCGACCTTTGGTGGAGCTCTCTGGACTTCTTCCTTGGGGGAATCTTGCTTGTCGGGCTCCTGTCGCGTCCTTTTGGTGGGCCTGGTCCCTATGTCGACAGTATCGCGTCCCTTAGAAGCAGCGTTGAAACACCTCCGGGCAGCGGCTAGGTCTCCTTGGATAGTAGCCACCTGTGCCCTCTTGGTGTAGAATTTTATCTTCAGGTGGACGGTCGAGGGCACCGCTGTCAGTTCTGCTAGTGTTGGTCTCCCCAAGATGCAGTTGTACAGAGACGGGCAGTCGATGACGAGGAAGCGTACTTTGACTTGTCTTGTAGTCGCCCCTTCGCCGAACGTAACCAGAAGCTCGACATATCCCCAAGGTTTGGAGGTCGAGCCGTTGAAACCTTGTAAGTCCAACCCCACATACGGCGAGAGATGTGAGTCGTCCAGCTGTAGAGTTCGGAACAGTTGGCTGTACATCACGTCGACGAAACTCCCTTCGTCGACGAGGATGCGATGTACATCAAAATTGGCCATTCTCACCCTTATCAGTAAGGGGATGACCGCGTTCGGGGCTCTGCCGGGGATCTCTTCTAGGTAGAAGGTGATGGGCTCTGACCTGCCCTTCACCCTTTCGAACGTCACTGTTTGCGGGGGAGACGCGTCGACCAACTCATCCAGCTTCCTCTTAGCTGAATTGATGGTCAAGTCGTTGAACCTGTCGCCGTTGATGACCAGGGCGGAGGGGAAATATTCCCACCTGCTGTGCATTGTGAGCGGCTCCTGCAGGTGCTCGGGGATGTCAAAGTCTTCGGGCCTGGTCACGGAGAAGGCGGTCTGGATGGGGAACGACTTGTCAGATGGTCGGGCATCTTCCTCCGGCTCCCTAGTTTCTTGGGCGTCACGACGGGGAGCGTCGCTTTGCGGTACTGCGCGAGCCTCCCTCCCTTGATGAGGGTTTCGATGTCGTCCTTGAGGTGGACGCAATCCTCAGCCAGATGACCATGGCTCTTATGGTACTGACAATACTTGTTCCTGTCTGCTCCGGGCTTGGCGGGAGCAGGTCGGGGACGTTTGACACCGCCGTCCTTGAAGTCAGTGCTGGCACACTCCGCCAGAATGCGCTTGCGAGAAGCTGTGAGCGGAGTGTACTCGGTGAAACGCCCCGAAGGTCCTCTTTGTTCCCGGACTTCCCGGGGTCTATCTTCTTTTCTTTTCTCCCCGGTTCGTCGAGGAGGAGCTTCTTGGCGCGAGCTGCTGTTGGACCCGCGAGTCCTGGGATCTCGGGCTCTGTTGGCCGCTTCCCTCTCCTCGTAGTCCATGTATGCCCGAGCTTTTTCGAGGAGGGCGTCGAATGTCCTAGGTGGCTCGATACCCACGGCCTTTCTGAATTACGTGCCGGGGAGGAGCCCCCTCTCCAGCAGATATCTCTTCATATGGTCCGCGCAGGGGACCTGTATAGCTTCCCGGTTGAAGCGATTGATGAACTCCCTCAAGGTCTCATCCTGTCGCTGGATGATGGCCTCGAGGGCGGCCTCAGTCTTCGGATGTCGCCGAGAAGCTGTGAATGAACTGATGAACTGGTTCTTCAGGTTTCGCCACGAGGTGATTGAGCCCAGGGCGAGTCCTTTGTACCAGTCCATTGCCGCCTTCCTGAGAGTCGTGGGGAATAGTCGGCATTTGATGGGCCCCCTGACATTGTGGTAATGCAGCATAGCCTCGAACCCGTCTATGTGGTCGACCGGGTCCGCGACTCCATCGTACTCCTTCAAGTGTGGGGGTTTCTCCATGCCCGGGGGGGATGGGTGCTTCCATAATAGCTTGCGACAGGGGACCGCGTGGGTCGTCCTCGTCGCTTCTCTCCGGAGACAGAGATGGGGACCTGTAATACTGTCTGGCACGACGGTCCAGGTCGTGCTGAGTCTCTCTCGAGCGGGATGCTCGGTGGTTGAATTTTACACGCCCGTCTCCAGAGTGCCTTCTTTCTTGTCTCGCCGGGTCGCGACTAGGTTCTCCGGCTTGAATGATGGGCTGCCTCTCCAAATGAGGTCGTTTCCCCTTTGGTCGGGGTGATTGGCTTCGAGAGGTTTCTCTGTAGTGTCTCCGCGGGGGAGACGGGAGTTGGGTTTCAGTCACTCGAGGAGGGGGAGTATGGGGCCTCCGATGCCTCCTCGGGGGTCTTCGTTCGTCTTCAAGCGCCCTTAGTCTTTCCCCTTGGGCGAAGATGAGATAGTTTGTTTGATTAATCGCCGCGAACAGCGCTTGAGTTGTGGCATCCGCCCCGGCGGGGACGGAGACTTCCTGGAACCGGGAAGCCCGGTAGTTTGCGAGGGCTGCCTGGTCGTCTTCGAGTGGCGGAGGGACCGAGGAAGATGACGCAGTAGCTCCGTCCCGGTAGGTTGAAGGTCCGGGGATAGTTGTCGCAGGAATGGTGTTGTGGTCGGGGTTGCCGGCGTTATCAAGGTGTCAGTTTTTGTCCGCGGTGCCGTTGTTAGTGTCGAGGACGCGGACGTTCTGTTCATCGCGAGCTTGATCAGCCATGACAGCGGTAGTTGAATTTGAGCTTTGGTCTTTGAGTTTTGCAAGACGGGGAAGCTAGATTCCCACAGACGGCGCCACTGATCTAACCTGATCAGACTTGGACCGTCACGGCTGGCTCCGAGCTGAAGTTTTGAACGAGGTGGGGGGGTACCTGCAAGGCACTCCGATGCTGAAGTAAGTAAGAGCGCGAGCAGGTAAGAGTATGAGTATGGGTAAAAGAATGAATACCTGACCCTCTGGGAACAGAGGGTATTTATAGCCCCCAGCGCTGGGCCAAGGTTCCTTCATTGGGCCGGGCAGGTTTGGCCCAATGGAGGAACTGCCAGGTTCTACGTGCGTAGTGGGGACCCGCACGTGGTCCCCTCCCTAGATGTTCTGCGTGAAGTACGGACGGATAAGGACGCGGTCTTTTCGGGATCCAGGTGATGGCGTAGTGGATAGAGTCTGCCCAGGAGGAGTGCCCGAGCTGAGGTCGAGCAGGATAGCATGGAGTCGAGGACGTCGCACTAGCAAAAAATGCCGGACAAGGATATGGCCTTTTGGTCGGCGTGACCCTTTGCAAGACCGTTTGGATTGGGCCTTCACCATTGCTTTTGGGCCAGCCCGGCTCAGTCCAGAACAATATGCAAAAAAGTTTACAAGAAAATTTTTCGAGAGACTAAAATTAAATATTAATTCATTTTATAAAGATTAAAAATATATTTAATTTAATAAAATAAGATAAAACACTTTTTCTTATTTTAATTATTATTATTATTATTATTTTTTTTTGGTTCTCGTAAATGTCTCATTTAATTTTTAATTTCTCCAATTTTTTCTTTAAAGAATAGTTCTTATAAAAATTTTAATTTTAACTTTTAACACCTTTTGCAATTTAACGATGATTTTTAAAAATAGAATTGGCGACGATTTTCTATTTAACGACTGAATTAACAATAATTTTAACATGAATGACCAAAACTTAAAATTAAAATTATTAGAAAAATCATTCTTTGAAGAAATTTTTTAAAAAGACTAAAAAAAATATAAAATATTTAAGAGGATAAAAAACATATTTAACACTTATCATTATCATTATCATTATCATTATCATTATCATTATCATGACAATAGTTTGTTGATGAGTATTTTCTTAGAATTTTTGAAAAAATATGGTCAAATTTTTTCTCTCTTAAAATAATTTTTTTAATGTTATTATGCATATCATAATCAAGAAAAAAGTCATTTCACAATGAAAATTTAAATTATTTTTTATTTTAAAGCATAAATTTATAATTGTTAAATCGGTAAAAGTACAATGTAAATTGTAAGAAATAAAATAAAATAAAAAGAAAGATAAGGATAGAGAGTGTTTTAAAACAATATTGTATTTGATATTAAAAAAGAAAATAAAATATATAAGTTTATTAAAATAAATTCAAATTTAATTGAATATACATGAACTCTTAAATTAAAAGAAAAATACAGGATATGATTTGGTGTCAAAGTAATCTTTGACACCTGGTGATTTGTAATGATTTTATATAAAATCTAATTTAAAATAGTATATATATATATATATATATATATATATATATATATATATATATATATATATATATATATATATATATATATATATATATATATATATATATATATATATATATATATATATATATATATATATATATATATATATATATATATATATATATATATATATATATATATATATATATATATATATATATATATATATATATATATATATATATATATATATATATATATATATATATATAATCAAATTTATTAATTCATAAATATCAACTTATTTATATTAAATAAATGATGCCAGCAAAGATTTTATCCTATGTAAATAATTTATTTTCATTTAATCTAACTAACACATATTAGTCTAGCTACCCCCAACCATTCTTATTTAATTATTTTTAATAATATATTTTTCAAATATAATTGAAGCTTATTAAAAAATTATATTTGGGTCAAATGTTTGCATTTGGTCAATTAATATAGTCAATGCAAATCAAATAGTTAAAGTAATATTTATTAATATATAGCTAAATGAATTAGTAAATTATTAATTAAAAAAATGATCTTTGACAAATAAGATTTGTTCAATATACTAATAATTATATTACAATTTTGTTACCATATACATTATATCAATAAATACCTTTTAAATAAATTTATATAATAATTGTAATGTATTCAACGAATCTTATTTGGGTCAAATATTTCAATAATTTTATATATATATATATATATATATATATATATATATATATATATATATATATATATATATATATATATATATATATATATATATATATATATATATATATATATATATATATATATATATATATATATATATATATATATATATATATATATATATATATATATATATATATATATATATATATATATATATATATATATATATTTATGTATATATATTGAGTGATAAATATATATTGTAGTATCATAGAAGCAGAAAAAAGATAGAGAGAAATGACTCGCAGTTACACTTTTTTCGTTGTAGCCTTGATTGCAATATTTCTTTTATCAACAAGTGTGCCCAAAGTTGAATGTGCTCTTCGCTGCATTGGCAAGTGTCCATATTTCACAGGATGTGATAACGAATGCAAACGACAAGGCTATGTGAATGGGGAATGTCAACCACCTTTTGGCCAATATTGTTGTTGTACCCTTCCATGATAAGCTTCAAAATTAATTAGAGCTTTTCTTGTATTTTGAATAAAACATTAGTATGTCTGGTTGTTTAGATCAAACTCATTGTTCCATGATCAGTTGATAAAATTAAAAATCTTATTTGAAATGGTTAAGAATAAAGAATACAAGGTTTTGGTTATAATTTGATTATGTAGTTGTTTAATTGTGCAGCTTGCCTGATTTTTTTATTCTTCTTGATGTAAAATTTCTTGGTGGTTCATGTCTTGATTATGGTTTTCTTAATAATGAATTCAATGTTAAAATTTTTTTTTTTAATAAGAGAAAAATGATTATGCAATTTGTTAACCAATAACAGACATTATTCGGTTAAATTACACTTTTATTTTTAAAATATTGATAAGACATGGTTGAATGATAAAATTCTATAGAATCGTGATATAAAATAATTTTACATCGACAGTGTACTATCTTTAATCTCTTTTAATAATAAATTTAATGTTTAAAAATTGAATTCGAGCTCAGAGTTATGGTTCAACTGGATTAATTAGTTAAACCCTCGAATGTCTACTATAGTTCATCGTCTCTCTCGCTTGTGCTTCATTGAAGGCGTTTGAAGCTTCGTTAAAGATGCTGAATACGTCATTGATCTTGGTGTGTGAAAGTATCACATTTTTGGATTTCTAATGAAGATTTACATTGTTTGAAAGTTGTGGTCCCAACATTAAGAAAGGTTAGTAAATGTTTATTCCTTTTTGTGTTTTTCGAATTGTTTATGGTACCCTTTATTTACATTTCTTCCATTTTTGTCCGACATAGATATAGGATTTTGTATTGTGTGTGGTCCACCTGAAAAATTGTTGTGTTGAGTATAAATCATGAGTTTATAGTGCACCTAAGAGATATGGCGGGTGAAATAGGTGCTTTGATCGATTTTCAGTTTTAGAGATGTGTTACTTTAATTTTCTGGTTTGATGGTGTTTATGAAAGCGGTAAAATACATAAAAATAAAGAACACAGAGTAATTATACTAGTTCCTCTCATAGTCTTAGAGTACGCTCAGTTCTCTTACAACATGTAAAAGATTTCACTATTGTTAGAACCTTGTACAAGCCATATCCTAGCCTCTATACACAAGTTACTAACTAAATCAACAAGGAACATTACCTTAGGATTTTACAAAGTAGAAAAAGAAAATAATCATTTCTTTTTCACTCTCTTGTTTCCAACAATCCTGGACAACAAGGTATCTACATCAATCAAGTAAAAAAAATCCTTTCTTTCCACTCTTGTTTTCACAATCCCGGACAACAAGGTATATACACAAATTTGAATTGTATAAGAAGTTTGAAGTTGTAATACTTTTACCAATTGCAAGAATTGATCTTCTATTTCAAGTAAACAATTCACAAGTATGTTACACAAGTGCTCATAAATGAATTGATGAAAATTTTAATGATGCAATGAAATTGAATGCAAAAGTTTCACACAAAAGTTTAAGACACGAGGCACTTCATTAAATTCAAAATATTGAGTTTGAATTGTAATGAAAGAGGTGAAGAAACAAAATCTGATATGATAGGTATTTATATAAGCATAATACCTTTTTGAATAAGCATGATATCATGAAACGATGCCATGATTGTCTTTTTCTGTCTTAGAATAAATCAGAATATTGTCAATAAAGACCACAACAAACTTACCCACGTAGAAATAAAAAGTTCAATTCATATACTCCATGAAAACACCTGGCACATTAGATACACCGAACGATATAATAGTGTATTCATAATGACCATACCTTGTTCGGAAAGCCTTCTTCAAAATATCATCTGGTTTAAATTGAATCTGATGATAACCCGACCTCAAATCAATTTTACTGAAAACACTCGCGTCCACTAGCGGATCCATTAAATCATCAATTCTCAGAAGTAGATACTTATTCTTAATCATCACTTTATTCAACTGTCTGTAATCTACACACAGTCGCATACTTCCATCTTTCTTCTTAACTAGCGACACTAGAGCACCCCACAGCGAAACACTCAGTAGAACAAACTTCTTCTCGAGCATCTCTTTCAATTGTTTCTTCAACTCGCTCAACTGTGAAGCTGACATTCTATAAGAAGTCATTGACACTGGACTCGTGTCTGGAACCAAATCTGTAGAAAATTCCACTTCACGTTCAGGAGGTAAATTACTGATGTCATCTGGAAACACCTCTAGAAATTCGCAAACAACAGGTAATTCCATATTCACATCCTTACCATCCATTCAATGCGAACACTCTACCATTGGTCTGGGCAGTAGCATCCTTCCTCGGCTTCTGACACTGGGTACTGATATGACCTTTCTCTCCATAATTGAAACAAGTCAGACCATTGTTCTTGCATTCAGGAGCATGACGACAAGACTTACCACACTTGTAGCACCTCAACACCTTATTCTCACATTCATTGGATCGGTGAACTTGCTCATCACACCTATATCACTTGATAGAAGCGAGAGCTCCTCCCTCAATTGTCTTCTTCCCATCATAAGCCATATGTTTCCATTTATCAGATGGGGCATCATAAGGCTTCTTACGGTCCTGATATTGCTTTCCTCTTTTCTCATTTAAACTCTTGTAGTCAGCTGAATGAGCTTTTCTATCCTCCTCATAAATTTTACAGCTATTCACCAACTCTGGAAACACACAGATCTGCGGGTACCCAATCGCCCGCTTGATCTCTGGATGCAACCCATTCTCAAACTTGATACACTTTGAGAACTCAGTAGTTGCTTCGCTGTAATATGGATAAAACTTTGATAGTTCCACAAACTTCGAAGCATACTCAGTCACAGTCAAACTCCATTACTTCAACTCCATAAACTCAATCTTTTTCTTCCCACACACATGCTCCAGAAAATACTTCCTCAGAAATTCCCTACTGAACACAGCCCAAGTAATCACTTCACCTAGTGCTGTCAGTATCAGACGAGTACCAACCCACACATAGTCAGCTTCCTCTGTTAGTTGATGCGTACCAAACTTCACCTTCTGTGCCTCTGAATAATCCATGACTCAGAAGATTCTCTCAATCTCCTTAAGACAAACTTGTGCTCCATCAGAATCAAACCTACCCTTGAAAACAAGCAGATGATTCCTCTAGAACGTCTCCAAAACACGGGATCCATCATTAGGCTGATGTTGCACAACTTTAGCAATAGCCTGCAAAGTAGCAGCAAGTGCAACATCGTTCCTTCCAGCCATTTCTCTATTTCACATCAATAACACTCACAATGGTTAGAAACTATCTCGGCAGTATTCCACTGTCACACTACAGACTCAATAATTTGGCCGGACAAACCAACCTGCTATGATACCACTAATATAACATCCCACTAAACCCCAAAGAATATTCATAATTATTTTAATGAATAAAGCATAGTATATCACCAACAAGGATGTCACATCTTCGTATAAAACATCATAACAATACATTCTGCTCCGTAACACGGGTTGCAAAAACACTTTAAATCATATAACACTTTGGTCTCATCATATAATCATTTCAAACTTTGCAGCAAAATTAATAAGTCATATCTTCTTCATAACATTTAGTCATGCTTCATAATTCATACTTATAAATCAAAACATCTCAAGTACCACGTAGGGTGACTCAACATCTTAAAACAAAACAAAGAACATAAGTTACAATCATTAGATCTCAACCTCGATGTTACATATCAGAGCAAGACTCCTTTTATTCAGCAAAAGCAAATAAACACACTCTGAAGCTATCCTCTAATTCTTCTATGGACTTTTTTGATCAACTGCGCGTTACCCACGTGGAGGCAACATTCAAACAGAAATGGTGATTAAATCATAATCATTATATATGACATAAGGAATAGACATAGTAAATATGCACATAAGCAAGACATCACACATCATGATATGTTCATGTTATACTCACACCTTCACAACTTCATCAATACACGAACACACATCATCATACACAATGTATCATCAAGCATCATAAATAAATCATTATGCAATGTCACATAGAATGTTATGCAACGTCATAGACTCATGCATGTGGTACCCAAACTTCACTGATGACTCAGTCATTGTTATCTCCAAAGATTCTTACCATATGATCGATTCCCGCTTGGAACCAGAGCACTTCACTGTTGCACCTAATCCATACTATGGGATTGATGCCTTCACTGGACAATCATCATATCATCTTCGCTGGACCGAAGTCCTAACTTCACTGGACCGAAGTCCTAACATATGCCATGAATTCATGATGCGCAACAACATAATAAACACGACCACGACTAGTCAACATGCATCATTATTCATGATTACATCATCATATAATCATCATAATATCATATCATCATCTAATCATCATATCATTGTATGATCATCTTAAGAAAATATCATATCGTCATAACATCGTATAATCATCATCATAATAAAACACCATCATAATATCATCATCGTGTCATCATAATATCCAAACATCATTATATCATAAAACATATCTTCATGTCATCATATTATATAAGATATCATCATAATGTCTCTTAATCATCCCATATTCATCTTCTAATCATCTTAATAAATAAGCATCTTCGTAATCCAACATGGGGAACCTAACTTCATTTTAGATTAAGTATAGGTAATATACTTCTTATTATTCATTTTACTCCATATAAATAAAGTTCGGAGTGTTATTCATCCAACACTTCAAATGAAACTTCAATTCGAGCTCTAAACTCAAGTTACGACACTTTTAAGAAAATCCAACACGACCATTCAAAACTAGACATCATCGCCTGGAGACTCACCTCCATCGACTGACGACGCTCCCTTCGCCACCACCATCGCCCAATGACGCTTTGAGCAACACACTCCAAAAGCGTCACTCTTTCCTGTGTTCGTTGCTACTATTTTGCATGGCGTCGCATCTTTGCCTGACGACACTACCTACATCATCCGATTATGCTGCACGAACATGGTTTTCCTGTAGTGATTTCCTGCATAGAACCAGTTCCAAATTCTGAGATTTCACCATATTACAGGTCTTAAAACATCATCTAATCACAGGTTTTCATCATTTATCAACATCCTATAATTCTATACTCATTATATACCAATTATAAGTCATTAATCATTACCAATTCATCAATTCCTTATCAAACATCACCAAATCCTCATCTACCAAAACCTAAGGCAATCTACCATCATCTAAACCTTAAGCTAAATATAATAACAATGATAAAACTCCTCTTACGTTAAGATTATTTATAGAGATCAATTCCTCTTCGTGCTCTACTAGGATTCCTATGCTCTTCTTGCCTCTTTGTGCCCTAACTCTCTTTTCTCCATAGTGTTCTTCCAAATTCCATCGTATAGAATGAGCGTGTAAAATCTCAAACCTTATCCTTATACCAAACATGCCCTCTTGGACCCCTAATAATGAACTTCCCATCAAACCCTCACTTATCCTTCACTAATGACCATAATTCCCTTAATCTCTCCACATTATATATTATTCATTTTATCTTAATTAAAATAATTCTAAATAATTACTTTGATTATTCTAAAAATACAGAATTGATGAATATCACCTAATTCCCTTTATACTACTTATAGTAACACATCACACATCATATTCATCAAATTATCACATTCAAACATCATGTTTATCTCAATCATCACGGTACACTTCATATTTATCATAATTTCACCAATCACCATAAAGGATCACATATAATCCTCAAAACATAAAACACTTCACATTGACTCATGTAATCATGCTAAATTAATTAATTAATTAATTCGTCTAGAATTTGTGGTGTTACACAGGACATGCACATCATAAGAAAACCTGGACGGACATACCGACCTGCTCTGATATCACTAATGTAATACTCTTCTAACCCCCAAAGAATATTTGCGAAATAATTAAATAATTAAATTAGAGTAATGAACCAAAAAGGGTGTCACATTTCTTCAAACAAACTTCATAGAAAAACATATCCTGCTCTGTAACACGGGTTTTCAAAAATCAATTATGTTAAGTACTTCATCCTTAACAATCATAGTATTTCAACTTACTCGCAACGGAAATTCATAATTCAAAATATCTTCATTAAGATACTTCTAAATAAATTCATCAAGTCAAAATAACTAAAATACCACAATGGTAGTTCAAATCTCAAAATAAACAAAGTGACATGGTTATTCAAAACAAACGACCCCATCCCCGATGTTAAATATTAGAGCAAGAACCTTTTATTCTATAGGAAATAAAGAACACATTCTATAGCTATCCCCTAAGCCTCGACGAACTATTCTTGATTACGTGCAAGTTACCCACGTATAGAGGCAACATTTCCAAACAACAAGGGTGAGTAAATCATAATTATTATAAAAGACATAAAGAGTAAATATAGTAGTTCTACTACAATACTAAGGAAAACACCACATCATCGAAACCTCATGTTATACTCACACCTTCAGAGCATCACAATACTCATCAAATACATGTAATAACATCAATTAACAATTATCACAAACACGCATTCACAAAACATCACTCAATGGAATCATCATAAAATTCCACATATAATGCAATGCAACTTCATTAGATTCATGCATGTGGTACCAAAACTTCACTGATGACACCGTCATCGTTTCTCCAAAGATCCCCACCAATAGGATTGATTTCCTACTTGGAACCAAAGCACATCACAAATTGCACTCAATCCACACTATGTGATTAAGGTTATCACTGGACTATTCGTCCTACAAAATTCAGTGGAACAACGTCCTACAACCATCAATTGGCTATGCCCTAACATATGCCATGTATGCATGATATAAAACATATTAATAATCACATGACCAGGGCTAGTCAATACACATCATCATTCATATAAACATCATAAATATCAACACATACTTCATAACACAAAACAACATCATCATAGCATAAAAAATTCAATGTATACACATACATCATACTAAAACAATCTTTGAATCATCTTATTCATCAAAGCATAGGTACTGGAAAAACAAATCATGTGACTCTTTTTATTCGACCAAAGTATAGTTCATCGCGTTAGCTATCTAACACTTTGAACAACGCATCAATCAGAGTTCTGAAACTCAAGTTATGGTACATCTAAAAATGCTATTGTTGTCCATCACCTTGTGCTCGCCCGACGAAGCAAGATACTCACCTAAGGCTCGTCCGACGATGAGGGAGAGACAACACCACCATTCCTTTATGGTCTCCACCGCTCGATAACATAAATTGCTCGCCCGATGCTCTCCTCTCACCTCTACGTTGCCCGACGATGCTCCAGCGACATACCATCCCCAATACAAAATTCAGGGGCAATGTTTTTCACCCCATTTCCATTGCTTCTTACTTGCCCGACACTGCTGGAGCGAGGCTCCATCACCTGATGACACACATCCACGGCCCGGCGCTGTTGCGTGATCAGGACATTCCTGTTGCAATTTCTACACTGCACAATCCTAATTTCTATACAATTTCTTCATAGTACAAGTCTTAATTCATCATAGATTCCCTTAGTTTCATCATATAACAACAACACAGGTTATCATACATCATATGGCTCAATTCTTTGTAAGAAAAAATTATAATTTCATCAAAGCATTATATTAATATCATCATTCCAAAACCCCAACACAACCTACAATTATATAAACCTTAGATCAATTATAATAACAACGATAAATCCCCTTACCTTAGATTTCTCCTAGTAATTGATTTCTCTTCGCGTTCTATCAAATCCCTCTAAGTCTTTTCATGCCCTAGTTCTCTTCACAAAGTTCTCTTTTCACGTGCACATAATAAACACTAACACTCTTTTTCCCTAGTTTAACCTTTGGACCCTTTCTATTGTTTTCCCATTTTACCCTCACTTATCCATTCACAACTTACCACTTTGCTCATATAGCTTCTACCTCTTATTATTATTATTATTATTCTATTTAACTAATTAAAATAATCCCAATTAATTATTCTAATTATCTAAATTATTCTAAAATACTCTATACCTTCTTAACTCCTACCACCTCACAATACACCACACAAAACATCATATCAAACATTATGATAATCCATACATCACATAAACATCACAATTAAGTCACAAATACTCAACATAAATTAATCAAATAATGAAATAAATAATCTAATTATTTTGGGGTGTTACAGAAGAGGCTCTGTATGCAGAACCTTACGAATGCTTGATGGTCGAAGCTACTGAAGGTTTCGACGGTGAAGCCATGATTGACGAAGTTATTGAAAGCTCTAAGGTGAAGAAGGAAAATGATTGGCCAGCGGTAATTCCTTAGCCAAAGGAATTTTGGTTAATTTTAAGAAAAAATGCTAATTGAATGGATCAGAATCTAGATTATGCCTAAGGTGTAATGTTGTGTATGACGGAAAAGCGGCTGAAAGATACGAAGCTGCGTCAAAAGAGGTTTTCAAAGAAGAGAAACCTCAATTACCAAGGTTTGTGTTTAACAAAGAAGGGATCCCTTGACACAATGAGAAATATAAGAGGCAGTTTCAGCATCCTCTACATAAGACCTTTCATCCTCCATCGGACATCTCACAAGAAAAATAGGTGGAGCCGGTAAATCTAAAAGGAGAGAAAAGGCTGAAATGAAGAGTAGTTGTTCAAGAGGCTGAAGCTCAGGAGAAGAAATCAGAAACCAAGGGATATCAAATGTCTCCGAATTATATGGGGAAGAATCCGATTACTAGAAGATAGTGGAGGCGTTATCTGTAACAACCTATTTCCCCATCATATATTTAATAAAATTAGAGTAATTTAAAATTTTACAATCAAGATCAAAATAGGATGTCAAATTTCATCATCTCAAAAATTGCTCAATCATTTAGTAAATAGATACATAACACAACTATTTCAGATGAAACGACAACATAATCAACATGGTATTCAACCTCGTTTTATTCATGCAACGAAAAAATATTAAGAATAGATTTAGTCATCAACTCCAACAGTTCATAACAATGTCTTATCAAATAGAAGAGATTCTATAATACTCTCATGATCCTTCAAAACAACAACAACTAAATAACCAAAACAAGCGTTCATCCCTGGTGTTACATATCAAATTAAGACCTAACTTAATCTACACACTACAAGGCAGAACTCCATACCTCAAGCAACTCTAATCCTTTTCACCTGCACGTTACCTACATGGAGGCAACATTCAAACAAAAGGGGTGAGATATCATAAAAATATAAACGAATATATGATAATAAACATGTAAAGTATGACATACATAATCATAATGTTCATACCTCATGCATCCACACCAATACACGATATCATCTCAACAATCACAAACAATAATCAAACCAATCACATCTTATTCATCAACAAAATCATAAGTATCCATACTTCATGCATTAACACCAATACACATCACAATTTCAACAATCACATCTAAAAATCAATTAAATCACATCTTATTCATCAACAACATCATAATTATCCATGCATTAGCACCAATACATGTCACAACTTCAACAATCACATCCGATAATCAATTAAATCACATCTTATTCATCAACAACATCATAAATGAAATGACACCAACTTCATTAATTATATGTATGTGGTACCATAAAAACGTCTCTTTTCCATTTAGGCTACACCATCACTTTCCATTAAGGCTACACCTCACTTGCATTAAGGCCACATCGTCACTAATGAACATGCATGCAACACTAACATGTTATGACAAAAAATGTAACGGCATAACACACATCAATAAACAAGCTAATACAACTCATTAATTACACATCATTGTTCATCCATCGTCGCAACATCACTACATCATGGAATCTCTTCATATTCATCGTCATATTCGCAACTTCGTAATTACAACAAAATATAGAAATAAAACCAAATCTAGAAAATAATCTCATGTAGTGTTTAAATAATTTTTATTGAGTAGAAAATATTTTTATCTTTTCATAGGTTTGAACAGCGCGTCAAACGGACACCCGAGTAAAAAGTTATGAGTTTTCAAAGATTTTCATAAGAAATGTCATTTTGACTCAGTGGTAACTGGTTACTGCAAGACAGTAGCCGGCTACTGCGTGTAAAATTGCCCAAAAATCCACAAAATTGATCTGGTAACCGGTTATTGAAAATCTGGTAACCAATTACCACTATTACAATAACAATTTTCTGCTATTTTTCAGAATATGAGATTTTCCCCTTTTTGCCCCAAAACTCCAATTTTCATCGATTAAAACTCAGAATCAGTTTATACAATATTACCACACATCAACGTACAATCTAACACCAATTTACATGTCAATTTTATGATTCAATCATTATTATAATCCACAATTTCATCACATATACAAGTCACACCAAACACCAAATTCACATAAAGATGAAAATACAATCACATAACCTAACCCTACCATAACCCATCATCATACGATCCCTTATAGAGTTAGAACCCCACCCTTACCTTAGGTTTGATGATTCTAAGCTCTCTATTGGAAATTCCTCGCCCTAGCTTGTACGCTCTTCTCTTATCTTTGTTCTTCTCTTTTTCCTCTGCTTCTAACTTCTACAATCTATTCCTCGTGTTTTCACTTTTGTTTTTTTAAGAACACATATTAGACCCCTAAATCTATATTCTCATCTTGCCCTTCCTTGTTTTTAATTAATTATTTAATCACTAATATTATAAATAAATTTATATTTATAATAATAATGATAATAATACCAATAATATCAATAATGCTCATATTCTCTATTCACCTCATGTTCTCTACGCTTTTAGTCATACACCCCCAACATCTCAACCTCTAATTTCCCATTTGCATCACATCACATCGTAAAATATATCAACAATAACAAACACATCATCTCATCTAACTATTTTTAATTAAGAATAATCTTAATTAAATCGGGGTGTTACATTATCAAAGAAACAAAAAAGCTGAAAGGGAAGCTTCAACATCGCAAGTGAGGCCTATAGAAACTTTGAAGGACAAGGAGATTGTAAAGCCTATCGAGACTCTAAAGCCAGTGGGAGCTATCAAAGCATTTAAAGTGCCAACCCAGAAAAGAAGTTACCCAAAACAGAGGCTGGGCGAAAAAGTAAAGATTAACGTAAATCAGAGATTGACTATGATAATTGTGCCTCTAGGAAATAGGGAAGTGATGGCAACCCAGAGTGCAAAATACACTCCAATGGCTGAATAGGAAGATGAAAAGGAAGAAGAGTATAAACCTCTCCAATAAGACGAAGGGGACGATTATGACCCTTGTGAAGATGATATGATCGACGATGATTATGGTGAAGATTTTATCATTAACTTTGGCATTGTGTTTGTTTTGCCTGCTGAGTTCAATAGGGTGTCAAAAGTGTTAGAAAATTAAGATGAGCATGTGTCCTATGACACCGAAGGAAAGCCATTATGCTACTATGTTATGAATAGTGCTGTAGTGGAGGAGAAAAACGACGTGTTTGAGAAACCAAGTCCATGCATGTTGTGTCGCCTCAAACCCTTGTTTATAAGGGCGAAAGTGGATGAAATGTCGATGTTGTACCCCAAAATTTTCCCTCTCATTTCTCAAGAAATCTCTCATAAGATCTCCATTGATTCAAGACTACACAAGGTTTGATCAGCTCAAGACACCTCCTCAAGCACTGATGACTCAAATTAGGGTTTGAGTTTGCACAAGGATAATTAAACTTTCAAGGCCTCAATTGACTTTCATGGATCATTATGAGTCCTCAAGATTTCATATGTCAAGTTTCAAGCTTTAGATCACATTTTTGCTCAGTCAGTTGATCAGATGACCTAAAATCAGCTGTTTTGGATAAAAAGTCAATTGTGGTCAACCTACAGTCAAACTTCATAATTGTTTATTCATATAAACATGGTGAACTCATATATGTCAATTGATCAAGTTTGGATCACAATTCCTCAATAAATTTGATCAGATCATCAAAAGGGCAAAATGGTCAAAATTAGGGTTTTGACTGAGGAGGTTTAATTTTTGACTTTTGACCTAACAAATGACTTATTGGGTTAAGACATGATCTAAAGGATTAAAATACATCAGTTTGACCTAATGGCATGGTTCAAATCACCTCTCAAGATCATTGGATTGACAGATGAATTCCAATAAACTGATGAAAAGTCAACTATATACTAAAAAGTCAAACTTTGACTTTTTGATCAAAATCAAGTTTCAAAAATCATATTTCATCAAGACATGTCAAAATATGAAGTTTTTTATCAAGAAATTGAAAAGTCAAAGTTATCTTTGAAAAGTCAAAATTCTAGGACTTAGAAATTTTTTCTAAGTGTTGGAAAGTTAACATTTTTCATAACTTTGTGCCAAATTTCCACCATGATGCAAGATGATTGAAGGAAAACTTCCAACATGAAAGTTATAGATTTCAATGATATCTAAAACATTGTAGGGTATAACTTTTTCTAGAAATGCTTGGATTTCAAGTTATGAATTTATGAAGACATGTCCATGATACTAAAAATACTTAGTGAAATTTTGAGTATTTTTAGTCAGGATTTTGACCTAACTTCATGACAACTTTTCACCTAGTTCCAAATTTATTCTTCAAAAATGTCCAACATAAAAGTTGTACAAGATGTTCCAAGCTTTTCAAAATATCCAATAACTTGAAGGGATCATTTTTGAGCTAGGAGATTCGAATACTATGATAAACTTGAATTATAAGTCATTTTTGTGATGAACTTATAATCAAATCTCATAACCTTATCATTCAATCTCACTTTTCAGGCCATTTTGCTTCTAAATCTATCCATAATTAAGTAATTACACAGATCCTAAGTGTATTACACTAGGATTTGATGTTTTGTCCAAGTCTTGATACCATTTATGGTTGAAATTGCAAAAAGTAACATATCCATTCTTGTAAAGCAAGCTTTTTCACAATGTCAATCCTTCTTGAGCCTCTCAATGGCTCCATTTGCACACACTCAACCTAGAAACTCAGAAGAAGCATGTTTAAAGTGATTCAAACACTCTACATAGCTTGTACCACACATTGGTATTTTAGTTTTCCACTTTGCTTCAAAAACAAGCAAAAATGCCATAACATGTGATCTTGGTAATCTGACCATCTCAAGTCTCCAAATCTTTTCCTATATATAAAGACACTCTTATGCAACTGAAGACACAATTTTACAAGCCCTTAAACTCTCTCATACACTCTCAAACTCGAATTGGCCAAAAATCACCATTCTTAAGCTTTTGAAACCTTAACTTCAAAACTCATCACTCTTGCAACTATTGTCCAAAAAAATCATCTAAACACTTCATATATATCATATAGAAACTATCCATACCCCTGTTTCCTCAATGTAACATCATTTTATATCATCCACCATTTTCAAAATCTACCATTGCAACTTGACTTGAGTAGACCAATCCAGACACTTTCAAGGGAAAGTAAAAGTTGAAACATACTCATCAAGGTCTTAGGAAGCTAAAGTAATCATCATATTGCTTCTGGAAGTCGTGTATAGGTTATTGAATTTTTGAATCAAGAGGTAAGTTTTTCCAACTTTAAAATCTTGATACAAGCATCATTTGCATTTATTTTCAAAATATAAAATATATATATGATATCTATGAAGCTAACCATATCCTTAAATTTCATTTTAATTAACTGTGGGATGAGAATTTTGAAATTGAATTTTTGGGCATTTAGGTTTTCAGTTTGGTACTGGTAGAAATTCGTGAGTTAGAGAGGGAATAAATAAAAAATAATTACATATTTGAAATCCTTGTGAAATTCTATGCAAGTTTCTTTTTTACATTTTTGAATTTGGTTGAGAAATGAGGAAGTTAGAGTTTTTTTGAAAAAAAATGGAAAACATTGTTATTACAGTAACTGTTAGCGTGCATGAGGAAGAAGAAGAAGGGCTTGACCATTTTCAAATTTTTACATCTAAGTTCATTTTATATTTAATGATTACTGTTTCACTAACGGATGTAACAGCCACCCCAGTGGAAAGCAACATGTGTTTCATGTCACTTCTTATCCTAAGGGCGTAGGTTCGAACCATAGTGAACCGATAACTCTTCTATAGAGTTTATTAATATCCGAACTCATTAGTTTACCGCCATCTATTTGAATAATTGGTCTCAATTCGGGAGGAAGCACTGGTAAGAGACATAATACCATCTATTCTGGTTCTATATTTGTTCGGATAAAATGCTTAGCTAATTCCATGCGTCGAACCAAAAAATTATTTCTTCTTCCAACTTTTTGATCTTCCCATTCATTCCCCTTTTGTGTTATTTTTGTGATTTTTGTAATTTCAAGAAGCAACATTCTCATATAATATCATGCAAGCACATGGTTGACAAGTAAACACACTTAGCCTAGTGGTATTCTTGAGTTCAAGCCTTGGCAGGACCAAAACATTATTTTTATCACTTAACTCATTTTACATTTTTAACAAACTTCAACAATTTATTTAACCCATCAAGTTAACTCCTTTTGAAATAATTTTTTAGAAACTACTAGTTTATTAGGTCTATTTTATGAATATATAAAAATCTCACCAAAAATATTTTTATTTTCATTATTCGTGATTTATTCAAAGTAGCATCTTTTAGGTTTTTTTTCTTTATTAAAAACTAAAAAAAACATTTTACTTAACAAACTCCTTTTCTTGATTAAATTAATTTTTAACTTAGTATTTGCTTTGAATTTCTTTTCTAATTAAATCAAATTAGAATTTAAGGATTTTAATTAATTAAATTCTTTCCTTTTATTAGTTTAATTAAATCAAGACTTTTCATAAACAAAAAAACAATTTTCTTTTCCTTTCACATTGCTTTTATATTCTTGCACATTTTATCTTGAAATATTCAATATGGTTGTAATAGTATAATTAGAACTTTATTGCTTTCATCCCCCAATTGTAAATTGTGTCCCCATCCCCAAATGATGTAATAGCGTAGAATTTTACATTTCCGCAATTTATCGCTTTCAATATAAATGTTAGTAATTAGGATTTATATGGAAAGACTAAAATCAACAAGTAGATAACCCTAATAAAAGATTAAATACATGCAAATCAAATACACTATTTACACATACACCCTTAAGGTTAACTCCACTTGATACCTAAAAAATAGTCATGTTATGCATGTGGGATGTCTTAGCAAAAACAATCAAAAATACAAGATCATAGTCCCTCGATGACGCTTCAAAAGTTGCCTTTCAAATGATCTTAGTCCCTCAAAGAGAAATTCTAAGACATCTCACAACATTGCTATTATGACTATACGATGACCCACGCCCGTCCCTTTACATCCAAAGATAAGACTTCTTACCAATAAATGGTAAGATAGCAATATCAAAGGAAGAGAGAAACGAACAAAAAAGACTTTTGAGTAGGTAGAAACGTTCCTAGTTGCTTGCTCACTTTCAAAACAAACATCCTTGCAAACACACACCAAACACTTTCAAAACATGAAATATTTTCAAAAGTCCAACACTTTGTATACGTTCTTACGAAACGAGAACCATTACAAATTTTGCCTAAACGAAGGCGCCTTTTCAAAAATACTTTCAAAAACCACCACAAAGCATATTTTCAAACAAAGCAAGTGATCTAGCAAGAAACTAAGAGCCCATAGATAACTATGGATGAAAAGGGTGCTAACACCTTCCCTTTTCATAATCTACCCCCAAACTCAAGAAAATATCTCAAAGGTCTTTCCTGTTCTTTTCACCCTTTCCTTTATTTGAATAAAAGAAAAGTCGGTTGTGACTCTTACTAACCGTAACAATTGCGATAAAATGCAAAACATCCCAAGTCAGATATCTCACTATATTACAAAACTGTCGACTCTTCTGGGGATAACTTAAAAGTGGGGTTACCTTAGGGCTATATCACCTTTATTTTGCTTTCATCGTTTGACTTGCTTGCTTTACATTTTGGTTCCTTGTTTGGGCTTGTTTTGATCCTCTACCCGAATCTGGGATACATTATAGGCAAGTAGCAATACATTGTGGAAACTCTGTAGGGTATACCGACTTGGTCTAAGCAATAGCTACATTAGTGTGACACATTTGTGGGTACTGGTAGCCCTTGAGTAGTCAAGGAGAATACAGTGCCGTTGTGTGGTGTCATTAAGCACTAACTGACTTTAGAACCTTTACTTGACCAACTTGGACATTAGGAAGTAGTGAGATAGCCGACTTTGGTGCAGTCTGAAGTTGGTTGATACTCGATACTACGCTCATTGAGATCAGACTTCTCGGGATATTTCAGTTGCCATTAAAGAGGCTTGTGCTGAAACAATGCCCGACAAGAAAGATCAGTGATATTGAGATCCCTTAGAACCCGGTTACTATTACTAGGACAGGTTGATCCAACTAAACTTCAAGAGGGTACTTACCTATAAGACTCCATGCAAGCCTAAACATAAGGACTTGTTTGCCTTGTGTCTATATGCTTACTTGTACATAACATCATAAACATCATAACATCATAAGCATATTCAATAACCATTTCAAGGATCTCAAGGGTCTATGATGCAGGGTCATGTTGAACCAGACGCCTATCAAGGGGAAAATGGATTCATTCTCTAATCAAACGTCGTCAAAGACCAAAGCATGGTAACTTGAGTCAAGGGCTATGACCCACTTGACACGGTGAGCTTGATTATTGTAGAAGGACATCCACCCATACGAAGTTCTCCAATCAAAGTTGTTGATCAAAGTTCAAATTCTAACATCTTTTTATGTTTACCCCGCGAGATCCTTGAAAACATTGCATCCGCATATCATGCATGTCATCATAACAGGTTTTCCCGTACATATTTTCTCATCTGCTTACTGTTTATTTCAGTAGAGATGGCTCTAGAGCAAACAGCTAAAGATCTCTAAGCTCAAAACACTCAGCTCCAGGAAGCACTCATGAACTTGGCCAAGGGGCAGGAAGATCTGAAAACACTCTTCACCAAAGAGAGCAAGAAGAAGAAAACGTTTGTCATCCTCAACGTGAGAAGAACGTCCAAGGGGCATACCCAGCTAACTCAAAGAGAAGATGCTTCTTCAAAAGACAGCCAAGAAGAGGATGTTGGAAGAATTAGAGCTAACATAGCTACTGATGACGAAGAATCTTCTGAGGAGCAGTATCCACCAGCGGATGAAAAATACAAACAACTTGAAGACAGACTAAAAGTTGTGAAGATCCAAGTTGTGCCTAGTTTGAATTTAGGAGACATGGGCTTGGTTTCTGGAGTGGTCATCCCACCAAAGTTCAAAATCCCTACCTTTGCCACATATGATGGAGTCTCTTGTCCTAAGATGCATCTAAAGTCTTATGTCCGCAAGATTCAACCATACACAACTGATCAGAAGCTTTGGATCCACTTCTTCCAAGAGAGTTTAGCTGGGACGCAACTTGAGTGGTTATATCAATTGGAGAGTTCCCACATTCACACTTGGGAAGATCTAGCCGCTGCTTTTTACAAGAAATACCAATACAACGCTAATCTTGCACCAACTCGTGTGCAGTTGCAGAACATGACCCTGCGTTCCAATGAGGGCTTCAAAGAATACACCCAAAAGTTGAGAGATATGGCTGGTAGGGTGCAGACCCCATTAACTGACAGGGAGCTTATTGACATCTTCATGGAAACTTTGACAAGACCTTTCTTCAATCACCTAATCAGAAGCTCCTCAGCCGGGTTCACCGAGATAATGCTGACTGGCGAAAGGGTCGAAGTTGGCATCAAAAGCGGAAAGATCCAAGGGGCTACACCCTCTGGTGCTCAGAAAAAGCCATACAATGGGAAGAAAGAGTCCAATGATGTGTATGGTCAAAAGAGTCTTAACAAGAGCAATCATGACCAACATGTGGGGGCAGTCCTGATCTCCGGTCCTGCGTCATAGCGGCAACAACAAAGGGGAAATCAACGAAGGCCAGACGAGCCCAAAAGATAGTTTACCAACATCAAGATGCCGCTGTCTCAAGTACTACAACACTTGTTGAGGATGAACCTGATTACGTTGATAGGACCTCATCCAAACCCCAAAACTTCTTCTCCTAACTATAATCCTAATGCAACATGTGCTTATCATTCTGGCAGTCTCATGCATGATACTAACGATTGTTGGGCGCTAAAATACAAGATTCAAAACATGATTGACGCCAAGGAGATCGAGTTTGATCCTCCATAGACTCCTAACGTGATCACCACTCCCATGCCAAATCATTGAGTGTTCCAGTTCATTTTTGAATTTTTGATTGTAATTTCTTTTGTTATTCAAACAATTATCTATTAATGTTAAACTATGTTTCATTAATGCATTACATATGTTTGTCTTGAATTCATCCATTTGTTTTTACTATATTTAAACTATGTTTTTTACTCTCAACTCTTGCTAAAAGTTACAAGCCTTTAGAGGGAGGATGATGAAAACAATGCCTTAATCCCATACAGTATGCTTTTGGACAGACCTTGCTGACGATGTGCAGGCATTATTTCAAATCCTAAACATTAGAGTTATAAGGAAGATAATCCCTAGTCAACCCCTTTGAGCCAAAGAAGTAGAAGTTTTCTTTTTCACACAAATTGAAACCTTTAATCAAAACCCGGGGCAGGGTAGTCTCTCAGTTAATTCAAATGTGCGTTCAGTTGCAAACTTTCACTTTGTAATACAACGAACGACGTCAAAAACATTCCTCTCGAATCAAAAGACAGTGATGGTTCCCTATCACATAAGCAGTCATTGTCTCTCAAAAAAGAAAAGCCCACTAAGTTAAAACCTATGAAGGAGACTTAAGAAAAAAACAGGGGCATCCCGCTGACTGTAATCTCAAAACAAGAACGGCCAGACAAAATCAGAGATAATAAATCATAAAGAGGTCACTTCAAATCCTCAACAACATGAAAAATGTTACAAAATATGAATGCCTTCAGATAAACTAAATTTGTCTGAACCATCACCAAAACGTCATTGGAGTTCGAACGTACAATTAACCGAGTTTAGGATTGAAGAACATCACAAAGAGTGGGTGGCTACAAATAAAATTTGAGCCTTTATCCTTTGTTGCTTAAACCGTGAACCAAGGCACGTTATAACCCTTCAAAAGTCCTAATTGAAGCATGGGTTAATTCGAAAGCATACTGTTACAAAAGGTATCCTGACTCCTGTAAGGCTTTACTCTAAATCCTGAGTTGAATTTTCCTGCAAATTTCTTTTTATCTGCTAAAACGCATTTTCAAAAATTCAAGACAAGTATAAACTTTGCATTATTTGAATATCATTGTTTGCATATGGCTAATTGTTTGACAGCAGAGAAATTCGCACGGAAAATATACAGTGAACAAAACCCTCTCAATGAACAAAATCACTTCAAGTGGGAAGACGCTTCCCATAACAGATCTCCTATAAGAAAGGGGCACGACATGATCATTATCTAGAACATTTGGGGCAGTCCAGTCAAGATTCCAAAAAATCTTTCAAGAAATGCTGAGTAACCAGGAACAGTTGTATATCTGAATCACTCGGGGAATTGAACGCGAATCCCAACAAAGGATTACGTACAGTCAAACATTTCATGGAAGTGCCACAAACACCTGCTACTAGGGGAAATGAAAAATCCCCCACAAAGTCCTTTTCATAGGGTGACCCCAGCCAAGTTTTCAATCTCTGAAAACTTCTCCCCAACTGAGTCGACCTCAAGAATCCTCGAGTATTTCTGCCAAAAGAAGACTTTTCCCCAACAAACTGGCGATGAGGTTTATTTCCCCAACAAACTACAGATTCCCCAGCTTGAGTTTGCCTCTCCGATTGCTACAAATCAAGGGACCACAACTCTTCTTCCCTAGCAGACTTTTCTACAATCCCCAGTAAGTTACTGCAAAGCCTGGACCCGATAAGATATTCGTTCAACTTTATCCTTTCTAGCAAGTTACTGCAAATCCTGGAATCCAACCAAATAACAGTTAACTTCCTTATCCCCAGCAAGTTGTTGTGAAGCTAGGAATCCAACCAGATAACAGCCTAACTTCACTCTCCCCAAGAAATTTTCTGCAAAGCCTGGAATACGACCAGATAACATTCAATTTAATCTTCCCCAAGATAACTCGCCAATAGAGAAACAAACAACTGAGGCTCCTGAATTATTTCCCCCCAAGCAGAAATAAACACTCTCCACAGAGCCTTCTCAAGCAAAGCCAATATTCCCCAACCGAGTTTCTCCTCAATCAACAAAATAGGAATCCCTAGTGGAAACATCCTAAAGCAAGGTCCGAAGAGGAGCTTACTCTTCATCCACAACAGCGGTCCAAGATTTCATTTCCCAAGGCTCCCCAACATTTGTCAGGGATTTATTTTCCAAGACAAAAATGCATTCCAACAACATTTCACATTTCATGCATCATATCACATACATGAAAAATGCATACGACACAATCTCATTTACTTTGAGAACATCATTACACCATGCATGTCATACATCATGAAATTGCATGTAGCTAACATTTTGCCTTTTCAGGAAAAGGTCAATCAACAGATGGATATCATCAACAATTTTCAGCAGGTCCAAGATTAGTTTCCGAAGCAAGACAGATCAACTACCTACGTGACCAGATGTAGCTTTACACGGGCTCATCATGAAGCAATCTTACATGGATTTCTTCTCATCATGAAGCAATCTTACACGAGTTCCTTCTGACTTCTAAATGCAGCTTTACACTGGCTTATCATGAAGAAATATTACATGGATTCCTTCTCATCATGAAGTTACCCTACCCAGGTTCCTTCTCATACACCCAAATGAAGTTTTACACGGACTCATCATGAAGCGACCCTACCTAGGTTCCTTCTCATTCCTAGATGCAGTTTTTCACGGACCCATCATTGAAGCAACCCTACCCATGTTCCTTCTCATTCCTAGATGAAGTTTTACACGAACGCATCATGAAGCAACCCTACCCAGGTTCCTTCTTATTCCCAAATGAAGTTTTACACGGACTCATCATGAAGCAACTCTACCCAGGTTCCTTCTCATTCCTAGATGAAGTTTTACACGGACTCATCATGAAACAACCCTACCCAGGTTCCTTCTCCTTCCCAAATGAAGTTTTACACGGACTCATCATGAAGAAACCCTACCCAGGTTCCTTCTCCTTCCCAGATGAAGTTTTACACGGACTCATCATGAAGTAACCCTACCCAGGTTCCTCCTCATACATTTCCAGATATAGTTTCACACAGACTCATCATGAAGTAACCCTACCCAGGTTCCTTCTCTATATTTCCAGATGCAGTTTTACGCGGACTCGTCCTGAAGCAGTCCTACCCAGGTTTCCCCCTTATATGTCTCATAAAGAAGCCCTACACCGGCGACCAAAATTTCTCTTATGGATAGATTCATTTCTTCTAGGTAATAACAGGCGAATCCAAGGCCTATTCTGGTTAGATTTATCTCTTCCAGTTCAAAACAGGCAAAGGACACCTATTATTTTAGTATAAACCAACCAAAAGATTTATCCGAATACCTTCCACAGTCACTCTGGATGGCATCTATAAGCCCATCTCCAATAACTTTCCAGCATCTCTCCAAATAGCATCTCTAAGCCCATTCTCTACACAGTCAACTAACACATCATTGAGTGCAAATTTTTGGGCACTCTAGTGTTCAATCATCTTCCACCTTCAAGTCAAAATGAAGGACTCACCAATCTAAATCTTCAGGTTTAATAAGATTGAACATGGGCAGATATTGTACCCCAAAATTTTCCCTCTCATTTCTCAAGAAATCTCTCAAAAGATCTCCATTGATTCAAGACTACACAAGGTTTGATCAGCTCAAGATACCTCATCGAGCACTGATGAATCAAAATAGGGTTTGAGTTTGCACAAGGATAATTGAACTTTCAAGGCCTCAATTGACTTTCATGGATCATTAGCAGCCCTCAAGATTTCTCATGTCAAGTTTCAAACTTTGGATCATATTTTTGCTCAGTCAGTTGATCAGATGACCTAAAATCAGCTGTATTGAATAAAAAGTCAACTGTGCTCAACCTAGAGTCAAACTTCATAATTTTTGATCCATATTAACATGGTGAACTAATATATGTCAATTGATCAAGTTTGGATCATAATTCCTCAAGAAATTTGATCATATCATCAAAAGGGAAAAATGGTCAAAATTAGGGTTTTGATTGAGGAGGTTCAATTTTTGACTTTTGACCTAACAAATGAATTATTGGGTTAAGACATGATCTCAAGGATTCAAATACATAATTTTGACCTAATGTCATGGTTCAAATCACCTCTCAAGATCATTGGATTGACAGATGAATTTCAGTCAACTGATGAAAAGTCAACTATATACTGAAAAGTCAAACTTTGACTTTTTGATCAAAATCAAGTTTCAAAAATCATATTTCATCAAGACATGTCAAAATATGAAAATTGTTCATCAAGAAATTGAAAAGTCAAAGTTATCTTTGAAAAGTCAAAATTGTAGGACTTAGAAATTTTTTCTAAGTGTTGGAAAGTTAACATTTTTTCATAACTTTGTGCCAAATTTCCACCATGAGGCAAGATGATTCAAGGAAAACTTCCAACATGAAAGTTGTAGATCTTAATGAGATCAAAAACATTGTAGGGTATAACTTTTTCTATAAATTCTTGGATTTCAAGTTATGAATTTATGAAGACATGTCCATGATACTAAAAATACTTGGATTTCGAACCATAGTGAATCCTGCCTTTTGCATATTTTGTGTTATTTTTGTGATTTTTGTGATTTCAGGAAGCAATCTTCTCATATAATATCATGCAAGCACATGGTTGACAAGTAAACACACTTAGCATAATGGTATTCTTTTGAGCCAAAAACCTGAATATCTTGAGTTCAAGCCTTGACAGGACCAAAACCTTATTTTTATCACTTGACTCATTTTACATTTTTAACAAACTTCAACAATTTATTTAACCCATCAAGTTAACTCATTTTAAACTAATTTTTTGCACACTACTAGTTTATTAGGTCTATTTTATGAATATATAAAAATATTACCAAAAATATTTTTATTTTCATTATTCGTAATTTATTCAAAGTAGCATCTTTTAGGTTTTTTTCTTTATTAAAAACAAAAAAAAATATTTTTCTTAACAAATTTCTTTTCTTGACTAAATTAATTTTTAACTTAGTTTTTGCTTTGAATTTATTTTCTAATTAAATCAAATTGGAATTTAGGGATTTTAATTAATTAAATTCTTTCCTTTTATTAGTTTAATTAATTCAAGACTTTTCATAAAAAAAAAACAATTTTCTTTTCCTTTCACATTGCTTTTATATTCTTGCTCATTTTATCTTGAAATATTAAATATGGTTATAATAGTATAATTATAACTTTATTGCTTTCATCCCCCATTTGTAAATTGTGTCCCCATCCCCAAATGATGTTATAGCGTAGAATTTTATATTTCCACAATTTATTGCTTTCAATGTAAATGTTATTAATTAGGGTTTATATGGCAAGACTAAAATTAACAAGTAGATAACCCTAATCAAAGATTAAATTCAAATCAAACACACTATTCGCACATGCACCCTTAAGGTTAACTCCACTTGTTGCCTAAAAAATGGTCATGTTATGCATGTGGGATGTCTTAGCAAAAACAATAAAAAATACAAGATCATAGTCCCTCGATAACGCTTCAAAAGTTGCCTTTCAAATGATCTTAGTCCCTCAAAGAGAAATTCTAAGATATCTTACAATATTGCTATCATGACTATACGATGACCCACTCCCGTCCCTTTACATCCAAAGATAAGGCTTCTTACCAATCAATGGTAAGATAGCAATATCAAAGGAAGAGAGAAACGAACAAAAAAGACTTTTGAGTAGGTAGAAACGTTCCTAGTTGCTTGCTCACTTTCAAAACAAACATCCTTCCAAACACACACCAAACACTTTCAAAACATGAAATATTTTCAAAAGTCCAACACTTTTTATACGTTCTTATGAAACTAGAATCATTACAAAGTTTTCCTAAACGAAGGCCTCTTTTCAAAAATACTTTCAAAAACTACTACAAAGCACATTTTCAAACAAAGAAAGTGATCTAGCAAGCAACTAAGAGGCTATAGATAACTATGGATGAAAAGGGTTCTAACACATTCCCTTTTCATAATTTACCCCCTGAACTCAAGAAAATATCTCAAAGGTTTTTCCTGTTCTTTTCACCCTTTCCTTTATTTGGATAAAAGAAAATTCGGTGGCGAATCTTGCTAACCGCAACAATTGTGATAAAACTTAAAACATCCCAAGTCAGATCTCCCACAGTATTACAACCAATTAATAAAGTATTTATCGATGGGGGGAAGATGTGAATTTGATGTCATATGCCTTGTTCAAGAAAATGGGAAAGTATGGAACTGACCTTCGACCACATAACATGGTTTTCTCCAACTACGAAGGAAAAACCAACAACATCCTAGGAGTGTTTCAGGTTAAATTGGCAGTTGGTATAACCACCAGGTCGATTCTATTTATGGTCATTAACTCCAAGGGAAATTTTAATTTTTTATTAGGTCGCGAATGGATCCACGTGATTGGGGAAGTGCCATCAACCCTACATCAAAGGATATCCATTTGAAGGAAAGATGGCGTCATTGAGAATATCGAAGCCAATCAGAGTTACTACAAAATTAAAAAGAGTAAAGTTGGAAAGAAATCATTCGACCAACATTTGGCAAATGTGATGCCTTGTGATACTGAAATTTACATTCCTGAAGAGAACGCGAATCGTTTTCTAAGTTTGGATCAGATCACGAATTCATATGGGACATTGAAGAAGAAATGGTTCCCAAGGACACAAATCCACCTACGGGGTGGGGTGTGGTTGAAGGAAATGACTAGTGAGTCAGAAGTGTTGGCTCAGATATTGGCCTATGTGGCTGAAAACAAAATAAAACTGGCTTTAGAAGCCAAAAGGTTGAAAATTTTGGTTGTTATAACTAATGCATAAGATCGAGAAGGCCAATATGGCCAAACATCAGCTTCATATATTCGGAGGATAGATTGTATCTATGACAATGAACCTTTGGGGTTTAAGAAAGACCCATTGAATTCAATGCAAAAAATGCAGGCCCAAGATGCTTTAGAAGAAGTGGATCTATGCGATGGCGTAATGAAGAGACCAACTTATATTAGTACAAAAGTTGGATTGAAGATGAAGGCTCAATTGGTTAACTTTTTTAAAAGAGTATAAAGATTTCTTTGCATGGGACTATGGTGAAATGCACGGTTTGAGTCGGAGCATAGTGGAATATTGTATGCCTATCCATCAAGGGAAAAAGTCGGTAAAGAAGCATACTCAGAGATTCGCTCCAGAAATCACATTGAAGATCAAATAGGAGATCTTCTCAAGAGCAAGTTCATCAGAACTGCAAGGTACGTCGAATGGTTAGCAAATATTGTTCCTATTATTAAGAAAAACAAGAGTCTTAGAGTTTCCTTAGATTTTAGGGATGTAAATAAAGTGAATCCAGAGGACGAATATTCAATGTCTGTGGCAGAAATGCTAGTCGACTCAGCTGCAGGCTTCGAATATTTAAGCATGTTGTACAGTTATTCTGGGTATAACTAAATTTTTATAGTAGACGAAGACGTGCCTAAAATGAAGTTTCGATGTCCAGGGGCCTTAGGGGCTTATGAATGGGTTGTAATTCCTTTCGGTTTAAATAATGCCAGAGAAACTATCAAAGGACCATGTATGCCATATTTCATGATTTTATAGAGTATTTTATGCAGATTTACATTGTCGATATCGTAATTAAATCTTCATTTGAGGATGGTCATATAGACCACCTTCGACGATCATTCGAAAGTATGAGAAAATATGGATTATAAATGAATCCACTAAAATGTGATTTCGGTGTACATGCAGGAGACTTCTTAGCTTCCGTGGTACACAAAAAAGGCATCGTGATCAACCAAAACAAAAAGAAAGAGATTTTGGATCTCAAGCCTCCCTCAATGAGTAAACAATTGAAATATTTGCTGGGGAAGATCAATTTCTTGAGGAGATTCATATCGAATCTAAGTGGCAAAACAAAGGTGTTCTTGCCACTACTCAAGATAAAAAAAGAAGGCGAATTCCTATGGGGTAAAGAGCGGTAAGAGGATTTCAATGCAATCAAGGAATATCTGACAAAGCCTCATGTTCTACTGCCTCCTAGTAAAAACAAAAACATGAGATTGTATATAGTTGCATCTGACTTGACAATAGGAAGCATGTTAGCTCAAGATGATGATAATGGTGTCGAAAGACCCATTTATTACCTTAGTCGAATGTTAATAGATGCAGAAACTAGGTATAGTTCAATTGAAAAACTGTGCTTATGTTTGTACTTCTCATGTGTGAAAGTAAAGAAATATATTAAGCTAGTTGATGTTTATGTTTCGTCTCATTTCGATGTTATTAAGCATATGATGTCCAAACCCATATTACATAGTTGAATTGGGAAATGGGCATTAGCATTAACTGAGTTTTATGTCTTATTTTCCTTTAAAAGTCATAAAAGGCCAAATTGTGGCAGAATTTATTATGGATCATGCAATAGTCGAGCCGTCCGTAGACATGGTTGACATAAAGCCATGGAAACTATATTTCAAAGGGTCGAGCCATAGAAATGGAACCAGTGTCAGAATTTTAATGATCTCCCCAGAAGGAACACCAATAAAATTCAAGTGTCGATTCGATGGCAAATGTTCCAATAATGAGGCAGAAAATGAAGCCTTAATTACCGAGCTCAAAGTCTTGTGGGATTTGGGTGCAGCTAAAATCTAAGTAAAAGGTGATTCAGAGTTGGTGATCAAACAAATCACACGAGAGTATAAGTGTATCAAGGAGCATATAATATATACTTTGCGATGGTGAATCAGTTGTTGGAAGACTTTAAAGTACTGAGTATTACACATGTGCCTAGGATAGAGAATCCGGAGGCTAATGACTTAGCCCAAATTGCGTCTGGGTATAAAGTGTCGACGGACAAGTTGAGGGATTTTGTGGAACTAAGGGAGAAAGTTATCTCGACCTCACTTGGAAAGTTGTCAATGCCAAAATCTTGGGGGGGGGGGGGGGGGGGGGCAAATCACATGGACCAAAATTTTTTAAATTTTCGCCATTGACAATTTACTAGATATAGAATGGCGAAGCCAATTATAGGGTATCTAGAGAATCCAGTCGGAAATACTGACAGGAAGATAAAATACAGGGAATTAAGCTACATTCACATGGGTAATGAATTATTTAAGAAAACTCCTAAAGGTGTGTTGCTTAAATGCCTTAGACCAACTGAAGCATATGTGACAGTCAGAAGTTTACAGCGGAGCTTGTGGCCCTCACCAAGCTAGCCATAAAATGAAATAGTTGTTATTTCGACAAGGTGTATATTGCCCGAGCATGTTGAAAGACTGCATTTATTTTGCCAAGGGCTATCAAGAGTGCCAAAAGCATGTAGGTATTCAACATGTTCCAGCAAGCAAATTGCACGCAATTATTAAACCATGGACCTTTAGAGGATGGGCTTTGGACATTATAGGAGAAATTCGACTTGCGTCATCGAAACAACAAAGGTTTATTCTGGAGGGAATAGATTAATTCACCAAATAGATAGAAGCCATACCTTTAGTTAGTGTGGATCAAGACGCGATGATAGAATTCATTTAGAAGCACATAATCTATAGGTTTGGGATTCCTGAGACTATAACTACAGACCAAAGGTCAGTGTTTATTGGTCAAAAGATGCAAGAATTTACGTCTGAAACAGGATTTAAATTGATAACCTCAACACTTTATTATGCTCAGGCCAATGGTCAAGTAGAGGCTGCTAACAAAGTGATATTTGGGTTGATTTTGAAACATGTTTCTAAGAAACCTAAGAACTGGCATAAAACGTTATATCAAATACTATGGGCTTATCGAACATACCCTAAGGAGGCAACAAATTCAACGCCTTTTCTTCTAGTATTTGGACACAATATTGTTTTGCCAGTCGAAATACATTTGCAGTCAGTAAGGATACAATGCCAGAATGAAATTTTTTCAAAACAGTATTGGAATATCATGTTTGACAAAATAGTTGATTTGGAAGAAGAAAGGTTGGATGTGTTGGATGTGCTCATTCGACAAAAGGAACGAGTCACCAAAGCATATAATAAGAAGGTAAAAACCAAGACGTTCTTAAAAGGTGAATATGTTTGGAAATTGATTCTACTTATGGATCGACGAGATCGAAGTTAGGGAAATGGTTACTAAGTTTGGAGGGACCACTCCAAATTACAAAAACATTTACGAATAATGCTTACGAAATCAAAGAGATAGGCTTTGATCGACAAATCCTTAAAGTAAATAGGAAATATTTGAAAAAATATAGTCCTATGCTTCAAGTGATTTAGATTGTAGTAAAATAAAGAGAATATTATATGTGAATTACAAAAATGGAATAAGACCAAGATGGTAACCATAAGTCTTCCAAAAGGATTACATGATTTCCACAAACACAAGTGTTAGTCTCGACAGAATTGAGTAATCGGGAAGAAGTTAAGCAAGGAGTTGCGATTTGAGGCTCTCAAAACGGGTCTTCGCAAAAGAGATCTTGTCACCGAGAAACACTTTCTTCACCATCAACTGATTTATGTATTATTTAAGACCGAGGTCTTTTTAACCATGAGCTATGTTATCGAGGGTGTTTTTTTGAATTTCATTTGGTGTTAGGAGACTGCTAGTCAGATCAAAGAAGGCTTTTTGGCGTTCCATTTCAGCATTTTTCTGGTTGAGTTTGTCAATTTGTGCTCAATAATTCGAGATTTGCTGATCAAGAAAGGAATGTTGATCGAGGTGTTCCCATCTTTCAACCTCAAACTCGACCACCCTTTTTTCACAAGATTCATTTAACTCCCATTCGAATCTCATCTGGTTTTCTTTAGTCTTGATTTGAACATCAATATGCCTGTAAAATGCAAGATATTTGGCAAGTTGGCTAAAGAAAGCTTCAAAATCAACTATGTATTGGGCCAGTGACTCAGGAATGGCGTGTTGGGAAATGGCATCGAGTAACTTGAAAATCTATGCCGCCATAAAATCTTCCTTCTCCATAAAATCCAGGAAATTACCCTTAAACAAATAGGATTTGAGTTGTTGAAGTTTGAGAGTTACCTCAACACATAGTTCAGTGGCATAAGGAGACGATGAACCAGATATTTGGGAAGTAGTCAACATATGGTGAAGTTGTCGGAGCATTTTAATGGCTTCCATTGGATTATGTTTCTTCTGGGATTGAATTCCCACTAGGGTCGAGGAGTTTTTGAAGAGTTTGTCTTGACAGAAAGAGATATTAGTATTGGCAAACGCCGGGTGTCTCGATTTTGAGTTACCCATAACATGCTGAGCAAAAATTTCTTAAAGAGGAATTTCACCAACAACAGTAGGTTGAGAATGCCTATTAGCGTTATGAGTGGTGTGGTGTCGAAAAGGTCTCTCAAGGATAGGCACAATTGTATCTCCAACAACATTCGCAAGCTCAATGGTGTTTATGGTGGAACTTGTTAGATTAGAAGAACATGATTCGAAGGTGCCTCTGCAAAGATGTCCCTGAAAAATTCCTCAGAATCAGCACAGACTCGAGGTATGGAAAACATTTAAAATAACATAGGTACCCCACAAAATGAGAGTGATAGAATCTGTTGGTTAGGGAATTGGAGGAAACAAAATGTACCTGGGTAGAGTGAACATTATCAACGGTAACATGAGGAGAAAGTTGAGTTTTTATAGTTTTGGGAACTGGTACTAGTGATGTCGTCATTTATCGATCATTCAAAGCACTAAAAGCATTGATGAGCCTTTGAAAGAAACTTGGTGCCGAGAAGCACTTCTATTTAAATTGAGACCACCATGGGTTAAACAACTCAGTGGTAAAAAGGAGTGGTCGAATTGGGAGACACGTAGTTCAAGAGATTGAGTAGCCTAATAAAATTGGAGGCATGTCATATGGTCATCAGTAGTCAGTGTCCTGCCAACCCATACAATGTCGACATGATGGGAAAATAAGGACTGAGGCAACATTTGACTAAGTCTGAATTGACGAGCCACTAAGTTTGGTTGATACACCATAAATCCATAGTCCTCCGACCCAATATCAATGCGAAAGGAGAGCAAGGTTGGGGTTAAAAATGCCCTCCAAACAACATTCGACCGTGCAGTATTTGGCGGGGAGTGGCCAGGGAAAGGATCTCTAAGCTAATCTGGGCCAAACCGTTGTTCTATGAAAAGAGCCATGGTCGCAACAAAGTTTGTAGCATTGACAAACATGTTGATGTATTTCATGAAAATGTACTTGTCGAGGTTTTGTTGGGAAGTCATTAAGGATAACCATAGTCCCTCGATAGCTCTATTTTTATTCATACGCGAGATGGCTTCAAAATGGGATAGCTTAGTTGGTATTCAAATGTGGCATTCAACCAGTATTGTAGATGCTAGAAAGGGCCCGAAAGAACCAAACTTTTATCATTGTCAGGAAGGAGTTTTAGCTGAGAGGAGGCTTCGCCCAAAATACGGTACAAATACACAGCAAAAGCTTTCCCAAAGAAATGTTTCTACCTTCATGGAGTTGAATGGCCAGCGGTATAAAGCTCGGGGATGTCTACAAATATCCTGGACATAACCGAAAATAGGAAATCCAAAGGGTTAGAAAGGCAATATGTTCGCCATCAGTGACACCCGTTCGGTTGATAACATGCCGATTGGCTATGTAGCGAGTGAAATTGGTGCATTCAAAGTGAAAGAAATGTCTAGTCAACTCCATTGGATCGAAGGTTTCAACGGGAGGATAAATCCAAGTGATACCCTCTACGTCGAATAAGGTAGGTGTTAACATCCCGCGGGGGAATTGAAAAGTGTTAGTTGAACCCTCCCAGAAAAAGAGTGAGGACAAGACAAAATTGAGATTAATTATATGTGCGTTCCTCGACAGTTAAATGGTGTTGAAAATGCAAATTTCCTTTGATTGAGCTTGTCTTTGTCCTTGGATTTTGTCGATCCAAGCTACATATGCTTTTTATCAGACCAAGACATGAAACAAAACACCCTAGCATTCAGATCCACGAACCTAATGTCAATGGGTTTTGTTTGATCGAAAGCAGAAGGGATAGTGGAATGAAAACAAGGAAAATATTTATGAACCTTCTTAGGGTGTTTTTCCTGAGTTGGATATGGCCTGTGAAATGCGAGAAGCTTTCCTACAACAATGAATGGGATCAACATTTGTCAATGCCACTTCTTTACCTATGATTTTGCATCAGGAGATCATTGCAGAATGAATTCCAAGCTTTCTTCTTCGAAAAAAGAAAAAGCGATGGGATTGTTACCAGTAATAAAGGGAGAACACGAGGAAGCATCCATTTTTAGGAAGAAAAAGATGTTTTTTCACAGTTTCTATACGTTGTTGATGAGTGCTAAATTATTGTGAATTTGAGTGTGAATATTAGCATTCATCATTGTAGTTCATTTTTTTCTCGTCAATAAACCTCAACTTTAATATATATTCGGTAAAGTTTATGTTATAGTGTACATATTTTGTTATCATATAAATATCATTGAGTTTAATTATTTTTATCTTATTTTTGTAGGTATTCAAGCATTTATATTTAGTCATTTTTAGAAAGAGCATTGAATAATCTTTCCAACGCTTTAAACTGTGTGTAAATCGGAGTGACGGTTCTCAAGTTATAGCGAAAACAATGCTGATTTTCCAACTTACTGTCAGGCTCGCCCCGAGCTCGCCGGGTGACACAGAGGCGAGCTAGAACACCCATAAGCGTGAAAAAATGTTGTTTTGATCCCCAGGCTCGCCCCGAGCTCGCCGGGCGAGGCTGCCTGGGTAGAATTTCATTAAAAAGGGTAAAGAACAAATTTTTTTAGGTTATGTTTTGGGGTATTTGTTCCCAATTCATCAACCAACTTTTTTTGGTCTTTAGAGATTAGAAAAGCATCAATAGAGGTTGTAACTTGACGATTAGGAATGGATGATTCTTGGATCGTGATTGACACTGTGAGAGATTTTGATTCCTCTCCTCTCTTCCTCTTGTAGTTTCCATTTGTTGAGAGTTTGTATGTAAGTTTACCTTGATTATATGTATATTTATTGCTCATGGTGTTGTATGAAACTCATTTTATAAATCGATGTTGATGATTGCTTTCTTTATTTGAGTTTGGGTTGTTTCAGAAATGGACGGTTCGAATCCGGATTTAGGATGAACATCTATTGGGTTTTAATTCTAGAGATATATTAAGACTTAACATTCATTTGGATATCACATCTTAATGCTTCTGTGTTGTTTGTTTTGCGTTGAGAGATCTCCGACGTGAGTAATACGGTCATTATCTCACTCTGTTAGAGATAACCTCTGTGTGAGAGATACATGATAATATTGACGAGTGATTTAGGTTGGGTATAACTGAGTATTAAGTTTAAATATTTGATAGGATAGATGAAATGCAAACCTGAGAGTTCTCTACTCTCCAAAGAATGAATTCTTTTTCTATTCATAAGTTTTAATTACCGCATTTACTCTAAACCCATTTTAACCCAAACTTATAAACGCGAGATTTATCGAACGACAATTCAGTAACACTAATCCCTGTGGAGACGATATGATATACCATATAAAAATACTTACTTTTACTTGCCACTTTACAACTTCAACAAAATGGAGCCGTTGTCGGGGATTAGTGTTTTTATTGGATCGTATTACGATAGTTTCTTTGTTTTTGAGTTTTGTAGATATTGTATATATTGTCTATCTTCACTTGTTTATATTGATACTTGTATATGTTTACCATAATTGTAAATTTTACATGTTTTGTATACTTGTAAATTTAGTGTATATGTTTGTTTCTCTTTACGTTTGCTAAGTGTTTGGTTAGGTTTCGCCGTTGGTGAGCGCTAACCGTGTAAAGAGTCAACTTGGAGAAGTGTGTATAAATAGCATGCGTCGAGCTTACGTCGTAAAACAAACATGTTTTATTGTTTTTAGTTTATTTATTGTTTTTATTGTATTAGCATAGGTAGTATGGTGAATTGGTTAAACAAGTTGAAATTGAACAAGTTCTTAAAATTTTCAAATCTTCACTTTTCAACTTGTTTAATTCAATTTCACCCGGTTTTTAGTATGTTGATTGTAGTTGTTTTAATTTGTTATTTTGTGTTTGTCCAAGAGCTTATTTTGAGTAGATTGAGGAAGTTTGAGGTGATTTTCCAAGTTGACTGTTTCAACTTACGGATGTATGACAATGATATTTGTTTGAAGCTGATACTCGCAAGGTACTCGCTTATCGCTTTCTAGAATATAAAATGTTTAGGAAACTTTTATTTTGTGCAAAATTTCATGTCATTAATTCTTTTTTCATACTTGTTCATTCTTGAATCACTTTAGGACTAAACCCTTTTTGTAAGGTTGCTTCCATTGTTTACTATATGAAAGAGACCAACTTTCTTGGTAACTCGGTTTTATAATGTTTAATCGTATATTTGTATTGAATATGTATGGAAGTATGAAAAGGATTGAGGAATATTTTTTTGAATTTGAGAATAACCACCTTCCAAAAGTATTTTACCCCATGAGTATGCACACATTTGTTAACCGCTTGAGTCTTAATGTAATGATCCATATTTATATATAAAATGTTGAAATTGTAAATAACTAACTAGTTCTTCATTGATTTTTGTATGGATCTTGAATTTGTTTCTTGAAACACTTGACCCTTCAACTTTAATTTGTGGTTTGTTTTGTTTTTCTTGCCTTAGAAAGTTAGGGAGCATTCACATCACTTGTTAGATTGTATTCAAGTTGGGGAGAGAACTTGTTTGGTTGCTCATGTATTATTTACTTTGTGGTTGGAAAGAAATAAGTGGTTGGAAAAAGAAAAGAAAAGAAAAAAATATAGACAAAAAAATAAAAGAAAAGAAAAGAAAAAAGTGTGTATTTGAATAAAATCAAGTTTGTACAAATGAGCAATGTGAAGGGTGAATAAAAATTGTTTTTGATTGCATAAGTTTTTCTGATTAAATGCTCCCATCGATTTTAGCAATTTTGTTTAGTTAGCCTTAGGATCAACCCTTCTTTGTTAACCAAGCCCAATTACAACCCTTGAAAAGTCCACTTGATTCTTGCTTTTATATTGTTCAATATGAGTTTTTCTCGATGAGTGCATAATTTAACTTGATATTAACTTGATTGTTGGATGAGAGTAAAAACACCCCATTATTTTTGTTATTCATCTACCGATGAATTGTGTGCTAGGTGTGATTCATTTTTAAACTTTGTATTGTTTTAGAATCTTTGACATGTGTTTTGTATTTAGGAAATATTTCATTTTCAAGCTATCATTGTAGTTTAGTGGTAAGTGTTTACTTTGATTATACGTTTATTATTTGAACGATACATTTGTTTTCCATTTTCAAAACCTATTGATTCGTGATTCTTGGATTATCGTCTTTTGTTTCTTTAATTTCTTTGACTTTGTTTGAGTATAAATAATGTTTTAAGTTGGGGAGAGTTCTATGAGTGCTAAATTTTTGTGAATTTAAGTGTAAATAATTAGCATTTATTAGCTTAATTCATTTGTTTCTCGTCAATAAACCTCAACTTTAATATATATTCGGTATAGTTTACGTTATAGTGTACATATTGTGTTATCGTGTAAATATCATTGAGTTTAATTTTTTTTATCTCATTTTTGTAGTTATTCAAGCTTTGATATTTAGTCATTGTTAGAAATAGCATTGGATAAATTTTCCAACGCTTCAAACTGTACGCAAATCGGAGTTACGGTTCTGAAGTTATGGCGAAAACAATGCTGATTTTTCCAATTTACTTTCAGGCTCGCCCAGAGCTCGCCGGCCGGTGCAGAAGCGAGCCAGAAAACCCATAAGAGTGAAAAAAATGTTTTTTTAAGCCCCAAACTCACCCCAGCCTTGCCGGGCGAGGCTGCCCGGGCATAACTTAATTAAAAAGAGTAAAACAATATATTTTTTAGGTTATGTTTTGGGGTATTTGTTCCTGTAATACGGTGAGAGAACTGAATTTTTGGTTTTATCCAAATATGCGGATAGCTAGAGTCGCCACCGATATTTATTTTATCCAATATTTAGGAAAGGTGAAAAGAACAGGAAAGACCTTTGATAGATTTTGAGTTCGGGGGGTAAGTTATGAAAAAGGAAGATGTTAGAACCATTTTCATCCGTAGTTATCTACAGGCTCTTAATTACTTAGCTCACCTTTGAAAGTCATGCTTTGTGTATGTGATTTGTTTAAAAATATTTTGAAATCGCCAATGTAAGACTGACTTTGTAATGATTGTTGTATCAGTCCTCAAGAATGTATATAAAGTTTTATTTTTGAAGGTATTTGTTTGAAAGTGTAGTGTAAAAAAAAGTTTTGAGAAAAGTTGTGAGCAAGCAATTAAGAGTTTCTCACCCACTAAAGTCTTTCTTATTCTTTTCCTTCTCCTTTAGAGATAGTACTATCCATACTATTAGTCGGTAGGTAGCTCTATCTATTGGAAGTGAAGGGACATGCGTATGATCATCGTATGATCATCAAAGGCAACAAGTAAGGATACTTTAGAAATTGTATCGAAAGGACTATCATCATTTTGTAAGCAACTTGAAGGGATTAGGTCATTTTGTAGGAAGCTCGAAGGGACTAGATTATTTTGTAGGCAACTCGAAGGGACTAGATCATTTTGTAGGCAGCTCGAAGGGTCATCAAGGGATTATGATCTTTATTCGAAAGGGACATGATGATTTGATCAAGGGTCTTTTGCTAAAGTATCCCCAATTTTGAGGGACGTGACCAATATCATAAGGTAACAAGAGAGGTTATCCTAGAGGTACAAGTGTGTAAAGTGTATTGATTCAGTTATTTATCTTGAATGTTAGGGTTTTCTAGATTGTTTTTAGTCTTGCCATGCAAATCCTAGTTACTAGCAGTTAAATATGTACAGAAAAATAAAGTGCAGAATGTAAAGTCCTAAGCTATTACATGGCTTTGGGAGAGGTACATAAGTAAAAAAATTCATGAGAAAGTAAACCTACGCTATTACATCCTGTGAGCAGTTACATAATTAGGAAAAAATGCGAGTAAAGAAATCTATGCTATTACAATTAAAGAATGCAACCTATACAATTTTCTATGAAAATTAAATATCAAGGAGAAATAAAATAGAAAAAGAATGTTACAATGTTTTATGACTTTTTTGTAGAAAATAATTTAAGTTAATAATAGTAATTAAAACCTAAATCCTAATTTATTTTAATCTTAAAAAAAAAGCCAATTTAATTAATTAGTAAATAAAAAATATATCAAGAAAAAACTAATTACTAACTAAAATCCTAATCCTAATTTGTTAGTTATTAAGAAAAAGATTAGGTTAGTTAATTGTTAATTAAAAAATAGTTAAGGAATAATTAAGAAAGAAAATGGAAAAATTAGGTTAGAAAAAAAGGGTAAAAAAAATTGAATGGGGTGGCTCTTGAACCCACGCCCTTGGCCCCAAGGATCTGCATTGCTTGCCACTAGACCAAGTGCGTGTTGGTGTTTGAAAATAGGAATTGAATAATATATGTGAAACCTGCGCGTTAGTTTGAAAAATAACAAAAAATATTGCGATACGTAGGGATCAAACCCACGTCCTTCATGTCACATGCCTCCGTCTTAACAACTACGCTGCGCTTCAATTCTGTTATACAAGACAAACCAATAAATATATTATAAATAAGTGAACCAGAGAAGCGTCAGAGGCCTAGCTCCGGACATATTCTCCGGTGAGGTCATCTTCAACCTGTAAAAATAATGTGCGTTAGAGATTAAGAAAGACCCTATCCCCCTAATTCGACCCTTGCAAATCCAATGGTGGCATTATTTTTGGCTAACTCAACCTGTACAGTGAGATACGATCAAAACAAAGCAACACAGTGCAATAATGGTGATGGAGTATTCTGGCTCATGGGCCTCATGCAAGGGATAAAACCTGTACTATTTTGTCTTAGGAACATATTAAAATTGTCAGTTTAAATCAAATCCTCATAAATATCAAAACATGAATTTCACAACATATGTAAAATCAGCGATGTTTGGAATGCATGTTTTAGGCACCTTTGATCATCAAGAATGATTGGACCTTACTTTATGATCCCTCAGGGATTGATTTGAATGATCACCTAGCCTTGAGGATGGCCGAAAGCTGGATTTCAAGTTCAACCTTTTCCTTACAAATTTCAATCTCAAAACCCTTGTTTCTTGAGCAGCCTTGCCTGTTTCCTTTGGTCTGAATATGTAGTGTACTTATAGGAGAAAAGATTAGGTTAAGAGGTGGGTTTCGACATCATGTGAAACATATCTTTGATTTTGTTTGAAAATAGGTTGAAATATTACAAAACCATGAAGATTGAATTCATAAATAGGTCTACACGGTTTGCAGCATGACCTTGGGCCTCCAAAAGTTTCAGATCACAAGCCTTTTATGCCTTATACATTTATTTAATATTTATTTGATTTAATTTTAAATTCAAATGAATAAAAATAAAAATAAATGAAATAAAAATTAAAATGATGCATGAATGGAATTATAGGTCCTCTAAGGTGTCATGAAGATGTTTAGACCTTAAAAGATAGGCCCATTAGTCCAAAAAATCAATTTTGCTCAAATTGAACTTCATGCATTTTCTCAAAATTGCCCAACTTGCATAAATAATATCTCACTAAATTTTTATCATATAAAGGTGATCTTGGACTCTTTGGAAATATCAATATATCCCCTAAAATCTTCATGTTGGTCATTTTTTCATTTTAAGCCTTTTTCTTGATGTAAATTTCTTTGATAAAAAGTATCCTTTTGTTGACTGTTAAAATGACCTGTAATGTTTTGGCCCATATCTCTCAAATGAAGCATTTTGGGCTTGAACTTAGAGATACAAAGTTATAGAGAATTGAATTTCCTTTAAAGTGAACTTTGGTTGAGAAATTTCTGATGAAGTATGTGAAATTTACACTTGGTCAAAGTTCAGTTGACTTCTCCTTAAGAAAACCCTAATTTAGTAACTTTTGACTTTTGATGAATCTTGAGTTTTCTTGATGAATCATGATCAAACCTTGATCAAATTATGAATGTGACTTAAAAATGTTGATGTTGATCAAACATCTTGAAGTTTTACTGTAAATTGGTCAAAGTTGACTTTTTGCCCATTATAGTTGATTTTCAATCATCTGACTAATTGACTGAGCAAACTTGTGCTGTAAGGGTTGGAATTTGCTATGAGGATTCTTTGAGACATATGAGAAACCATGAAATCCACTTGAGGCATTAGAAGTCAAATTTTCCTTGAGATAACCAAACCCCTAGTTGTAGGTCAACTTCTTAGGAGGAGGGTTTGTCTGATCAATTATTGAGTAGTCTTGAGAAATTGAGAACCCTAGGAGCATGGGAGGCCTATTGAAGTAATTTGTCTTGAATAATGGGAGGAAAAATTTTGGGGTATAATAGCTGCCCCTGTTCAATCTTCTTAAACCAGAAGATTTAGATTGACATGCTCGTTGTTGTACCCCTAAATTTTCCCTCCCATTTTTATTTAAGATATCTCCTCATGCTTCTAGGGTTTTCAATTGCTCAAGGTTGCTCAGTAATTGATCAGACAAATTATCCTCCTAAGAAATTGACCTACAGTTAGGGTTTCACTTTTCTAAAGGAAGATTTGATTTCTAATTCCTCAAGTGGACTTCATGGTTTCTCATATGTCTCAAGGAATTCTCATGACAAGTTTCAAGCCTTGCATTAAAAATTTACTCAGTCAATTGCTCTGATGATTGAAAATCAATTGTATTGGACAAAAAGTCAACTTTGGTCAACATATAGTCAAACCTCAAGATTTTGGTCAACATCAAGATTTTTAAGTCACATTCATTATTTTATCAAAGGTTTATCACGATTCATCAAGGAAACTCTGAAATAATCAAAAGTCAAAAATTGCGAAATTAAGGTTTTCTTAAGGAGAAGTCAATTGAACTTTGACCAAGCATAACTTGCACATGTTTCATCAGATTTTCCTCAACCAATGCTCATTTTGAAGTAAATTCAATTCTTTACAACTTTGTATTTCTTAGCTCAAGTCCAAAAAATGCTTCATTTGAGAGATATGGGCCAATACATTATAGGTCATTTCAAAAGTCAACAAAAAGACACTTTTTGTCAAGGCAACTTACATCAAGATAAATTCTTCAAATGCAAAACTAATCAAAATAGGGATTGTAAAGGACATCTTGAGCTTTCCAAAAAGTCCAATATTACATTCAAATGATAAAATTGAGAGAGTTATGATAGGTGAAAATTGGGAAATTTTGAGAAAATGCATGAAACCAAAAGTGACCAAACTTAAACTTATGGGCTAATGGGCTTATGACTCAAGTTCCATGCGTGTTTTATACCTCAAGATGAACCTCAAAGCTTGGTCATTCACCCCCTTTGGTTTTTATTATATTTATTTTTTAATTTTATTAATTTAAAGTCAAAATTAAAAAGATAAAACAAAGGCTTTTCTTACAAGGTCCAAGCCCAAAACCTTTGACCTAATTTCAGACTTTATATTCTCATCAATTCAGACAAGCATGCACACGAACCCTTGCAGCAAGATACCTTTCTAAACTTCCAAAAATTCCAAGAACTAGGGTAACTCGAAACCCTAGCTTACAGCTTCTTTTAAAGCAAACTAACCTGCCCATTCACTTCTAAGAACACTATAGGGTAAGGTTGAATCGATTGCAATGATCAAAAGGGTATACAAACTCATATATGTGCCTCACCGTTTTTGTTATTGCATGAATTTCATACATTCATTTTCTTCGTGTTTTTGTGCATAATAACTTTGCTAACGTGTTCATGAGGTTTAATAGTGCAGGAATAACCCAAATCATGATCCCCATGATGGCTGAATCATGAATTTCCATGCTAGGTCCGATCGATGATGTTTTCGTCATACCTCGTAAAACAACGCGATTCAGCCCAAAATAACAGTTCCATTGAACTCGCATGGCTTGGTTTAGGGGGGTAGGGTCCCTTTGAACCTCTAATAATTATTATTTTTACAGGTCAAGAAAAAGATTCACCAGAGAAGACTACCAGAGCTAGGGCTCCGGCGCCTCTCCGGTCCAGGCAATGGTTTTCTTATATTTAATTCATTTCACTTATATCACCGAATGTATAGTCACCCCTATGGCAAAAGAGCGTGCGTTAAGGCATTACTACACCAAGGCGTATGTTCGATCCTTGTCTTTTGGTGTTTTGAGTTTTTTTTCTCACTTTTTTCATATTTTGCAGGTTATGATACCAAGCGCGTTGATTCTATTCCCTAACACAAGTGTGCGCTTGGCGCAGTGGCAAGGCAGACAGGGGGAAAGGCTAAGGGTGTGGGTTCAACACCCACCCCTGGCATTTTCGTGGTTTTTTTGGTTTCTAACCAATTTGTCTTATTTTTCAACCCTAAAATCATTTAACCAAAAAACATTTTCACAAACCCTAATTAGGTTTTAGTTTCTTTTTTAATTAACCTTTTTTTCTTAAATAAAATTAATTAATTTTTAGGTTTTTATCATTAACCTTTTTTAATTAAAATTAATTATACTTTTTTAGGTTTATTTAATTAATCATCAAAAACCTTTTTTTTTTACAAAAAACCTCCACAAAATTTTCTTTTTTTCATCTTTCTTATTCTTATTTTATTTTCGCAATCGTAAATAGCGTAGTTTGTTTTTGTATCTTTTTCATTATTATGTAACTATTTTTGAGTTGTAATAACTTAGGGTTTTTCTTTTCCGCTTTCTATTTTGTATCTGCCTCGGAGCAATGTAATAGTCTAGAGGATAAACATTTCCGCTTTTACTTTCCGCACCTTTACTTCATGTACGATACTTGCTATGTTTGATATTACTTATTAGTAATTATAGTTGTATGGAAATATTAAAACGAATCGATAGCAAACCCTAACTGCAAAGACTTAAATAACTGAATACAAATCAATTGCACGCTCGCACCTCTAGGGTAACCTCCCTTGTTGCCTTCGGATTACAAAATGGTCATGTCCCTCGAAAGTGGAGACGCCTTAGTAAAGACCCTCGATCGAGTCATCATACAAAAAGATCATAGTCCCTCGATGACCTTTTCGATGTTGCCTTTCGGTAAATGATCTAGTCCCTCGAGATTCCTATGAATAAAATGATGACAATCCCTTACAAAAACTGCTAAAGTGTCCTTACTAGTTGCCTTTGATGACCATACAATGACCCTCGCTTGTCCCTTCACATCTAACGATAGGGCTTCCTACTAACTAATGGTACCGATAGCACTATCTAAAGGAGAAGGAAAAGTACGAGAACGACCTTGAGTGGGTAGATACTTTTAATCATTTTCTTACAAAAACAAAACATTTCACAAACACTTTCAAAGATATTTTCAAAACGCTTTGTATACACTCTTAAGGACAGATACAAGAGTTATTACAAAGTCCCGCCTTACATTGGCAAGCTTTTCAAAATATTTTCAAACACACAGCACAAAGTAAGTTTTCCAAAAAAAAGTGAGCTAAGCGGTTAAGACCTCTTAGTTAACTACGGATGAAAAGGGTGCTAACACCTTTCATTTTCATAACCTACCCCCATAACTCAAATATTTCAAGGTATTTCCTATTCTTTTCACCCTTTCCTTATTAGATAAAAGAAAAGTCGGTGGTGACTCTTGCTATCCACAACATTTGCGATAAAATGCAAAACCAAGTCAGTTCTCCCACTGTATTACAGAACTGGCGACTCTGCTGGGGATAACAAAAAAAGAGGGGTTAGCTTAGAGTTTATGATCACTTTAGTTGCTTTGTTTGCTTTATATTTGAGGGTTTCTTGGGTTTATATTTCTTGCAATGATCTTACACCCGATTTTAGGTACCTTTATGTAAGTAGTAATAGATCATGGAAATTGTACAGCGTAGACTGATATGGTCGAAGTGATGGCTATGTTAGTGTGACACACTAGTCTGTATTTTTGTTCCCTGAGTCAGTCGAGGATAACACTGGGCTTCCGCATGGTGTCATAAGCACTAACTGACTTTTAGATCCCTAATTTACATATCTTGGCCATTAGAAGGTAGTGAGATAGCCGGATTTGGTGCAATCCAAAGTTAGTTGATAATCGATGCCACACTCATTAAGATTTGACTCTCGGGATGTTTTTGCGGAAAATCAGTTGTTGTGCTGAAATTAAGCCTGCAAGAAAGATCGGTGATATGAGACTCCTAGAACCCGGTTACTATTTTTAGGATAGGTTAACCAAAATAAAATTCTATATAAAAGGGTACTTACCTACAAACCTCATGTAAGCCTTAAACATAAGGCTCTTGTGTGCTTTGGTTGTGTTTTCTATTTGTTCGAACATGAAATCATGACATCATAACATCGCATTTTCACTGACCATTTAAAGGATCTCGAGGACTTGTGATGCAGGTTTATTATGAACCAGACTTTCTAGCTAGGGGAAAAAGGATTTATTTTCCTCTAACAAGATGCCGTCAAAGACCAAAGTACTTTCATTTGAGTCAAAAGCTAGGACCCACTCGACATGGTGAGCTTGATTCTTATAGAGGGACATTCAAAGATGAAGACTCGATGTTCTTCAGATAAAGCTGCAGCCAGACTCAATTTCTAACATTCCACTTTTTTGTTTATCCCGCGAGATTCTTGAAAACATTTCATCTACAAATCATGCATATCATTACATAACAGGTATTCCCAAGACATGTTTTCTCATCTTCTTGTTGTTTATTTCAGTAAAATACGGCCCTCGAGCAAACCGTTAAGGATCTTCAAGCTCACAACACCTAATTTTAGAAAATGTTCCTAAATATAGCCAAGGGGTAGGAAGACTTGAAAGCACTCATCATCAAGGAAAGAAAAAAGAAGATTAAGAAGCCAATTGTTATCCTCAACATGGGAAGAAGGTTCAAAGGTCCTCCCAAGTAAGCTCAAGGTTGTAATAGCCCATCAAATGAAGGTGATAATGAAAAGGAAGATGCTAAGAGTATGAAAGCTGAAGAAAAGAATAACTAGGGTTCTCATGAAGAAGAGGAGGACTATTCAGAGATGAACAATTTCCTCCCGATGATGACAAATACAAACAGCTAGAGGATCGTCTGAATGCCATGGAAATCCAAAGTGTCTGGGTTGGATTTCAAAGAGTTGAGGTTAGTCTCGGGAGTTATTATCCCTTATAAATTCAAGTTCCCAACTTTTGTAAAATATGACGATGTTTCTTGTCCTAAGCTGCATCTGAGGTCTTATGTCCGTAAGATCCAACCTCACACTGCTGACAGAAATCTATGGGTTTATTTCTTTCAAGAGAGCTTATCTAGGACACAATTAGAATGGTTTTATCAATCGGAAGGAACCAATATCCGTACTTGGGAAGACTTGAAAGCTTCCTTTTATAAACAATATCAATAAAATGTTGATCTTGCACCAACCCATGTGCAATTACAAAGTATGACTATGGGCTCGAACAAAGGCTTCAACGAGTATGCCTAGAAGTGGAGAGATTTAGCTGGAAGAGTTCAAACTCCTTTGTCTGATAGGGAGATGGTGGATATTTTTATGGGAACTTTGACATGACCTTCTTTAATTATCATATCGAAAGTTCTTCATCTGGTTTTACCGAGTTGATACTAACAGGGGAACATGTCGAAAATGGTATCAGAAGTGGAAAGATTCAAGTGGTTGTGTCTCCAAGTACTGTAAAGAAGACGTTCAATGGTAAAAAGGAAACTAATGTTGTGTATGGCCAGAAGGGTCGTGCTAGAGGTGACCGCAATCAATCTGTAGGGGCGGTGATAATTTCTAATCCATCACCTGTGCAACAAAATCGACAAGGCAATCAATGTAGGTCAGACGCACCGAGGAGAAAATTTACTAAAATTAGCACGTCGTTGTCTCAGGGATTACAACATATTTAGAAGGCATAATTAATAACTTTAAGGGATCCTCCCCAAAATCCCAACACTTCCTCTCCTCGTTATAATCCTAATGTGAAATGTGCCTACCATTCCAATAGTCCCAGACACGACACCAATAGCTGATGGGATTTGAAGAATAAAATTCAAGATATGATTGACAATAAAGAAATTGAATTTGATCCTCCTAAGACCCCAATATGATTACTGCACCTATTCCTAAGCACAATAAAGGCATTAATGCAATTGATGATGTTCTTTATGTTTCTTCTGTAAGTGACTTGATTACTCCCATGACAATTATTAAGAAGAATCTGTTGCAAGACAGTTTATTTCCGGGTTATATTGAAATATGCTATTGCTGCATAGCTTAACCCAATGGCTTCAAACTACTGAAGGAAGGTATTCAACATCTGATGGACAATCACATAATTCTAGTTGAGAAGACTCCTTCTGTGGAGAATTTGTTTCAAGACTTGGTGCTTGAAGAGGTATCTGTAATTTCCGGCACTCATATCTGGATCACTGCCAAAGGCCCTGTGAGGATTAATACCAAACCCAGAGTTTCTCCTATGATAATCACTACACCGGACCAATTACGTATTCCTCGAACAAATATATCCCTTAGAACTATAGAGCCGATGTGTACTACCATGGCGTCAAGCAAGAATTATTGACTACTGAAGATGAAGGTACTGAAGTTACTGATCCCACTATTGACAATATTTCCAAGACTAGTAAAGTTACTAGAAGTGGAAGGGTTTTCTATCCAGAAATATCTCCGAAGAATGTTTCCACACCATTTCGTGTTACTGCTACCGAGTTAATTACAGAGACTTGGGGCAAAGAACAAATGACGGAGCCTTCCCAAACAGAGGCACCAAAAGAAGTTACCACTGAAGATACTTCCAAACAAGAAATAGAGGAAGTACTGAAGATCATACAAAAAAGTGATTACAAGATTGTTGAACAACTGGGGCAGATCCCCTCCAAGATATCCATGTTATCTCTGTTGTTGTGTTCTGAAGCCCATGCATAAGTGTGATCGGTGGATCTGGAACTGACTGTTTAAAGCTGGTTCGCGAAATGTCGCGGAAGCAAGAGTCGCCACCGTCTTTTATTTTCTCCAAATGGAAAGGACAAAAGCACAGAAAAATTCCTTAAAGAGATTGCTCTCGGTTCGGGAGGTAGATTATAGAAAGGGAAGGTGTTAGCACCCTTTCTATCCATGGTTATCCATGGGCTCTTAGATACTTGCTCATCGTGTTTTCAAAAATGGTTTGTTTGCTTTTCAACTGTGGGTTTTAAAAAGTTTCTTTGAAAATTCCAGTTCGACTCTTGTATCGGTCCTCAAGAGTGTTCGAAAAATTGCTTTCGAAAGCTTTTTGAAAAGGTGTCGGTGTGAAAAGTATTTTTGATTGTTGTTTTGAAATTAGAGCAAGTATCTAGAGTCGTCTACCTACCCTAAGGAATTCGTCTGTGTAAATGTCCTTTAAAGTAGTGCCATCCCACCATTGAGAGGTAGGTAGCACCACCGTTGGAGGTGTTCGGGTCAATTCGAGGTTCGGGACATGGTGATCACCAGAGCAATGGGAAGACACCTTAGAAGCTACCCTCATGCCAGGTTCCCGGATCATGAGGACTTACTAAGACATCCTCTACTCGACGATCACCTTTCGAGGCAAGGCAACAGTGAGGCGTACCCTAGGGGTGGTGTGTGATTTCGTGTGTCGTTTTCATTTGCATTTATCTTGTCATGTTATTGGTGTTCTACGCTTGTTTTATTTTGGTCCATACATTCTTTCATGCTTTGTTAACAGTTAAAAATATTGCGGAAAAAGTAAATTCTAAACTATTACAAAAGGCGCGGGTCCACATCGCCAAAAGTTTCTCGAACCCGATTTGACAGAAAAATAAAGAAATTAAAAGTGCGAGAAGTAATTTACATGGCTTCGGGGGAGGTACATAAGTATTATAATGAAATAAACTAAATACGCGAATTAATGAGAGATTTAAGAACGAAACGAGGGCGTTGGACCCTTTTGCAAAGATTAAATCAATGGAATTAATTAATTAAAAAGAAAGTAAGAATTTGTTTTTTGGTGTTTTTTATGTATTTTAGGATTTAATAGAAAAAATTAATTGCAATTAAACGCTAACCCTAATTCTATTTTATTTTAATTTTTTAAGAAGACGTTAGAATTTAACCTAAATTAACCCTAATTTTTATATACAAATTTAATTATGAAAATAAATAAAATAAATAATATTATTGTGAAAAAGAAAAATTAAAAAGGAATAAAACATTAATTAAACCTAGTTCTATATTTTTTTAGATTTTTGTTATGAAAGGAATTAAAATTAAAACCCTAATTTAAACTAATTAATTTACCTGCATTTATTTACAAGAAATATTAAAATAAAATATTTATTATATTTTTTATCTTTTCTGATTTTTATGCATTTTTTATATTTTGTAGAAATAATTAATTAAATCAAAACAATAAAGAAAATAAAATAATAATTGAAAATAAAATATAAGGAAAATATAGAGAATTGCAAACCAGGGGGGTTCAGACCCCAATATGGAGGTTAAATCATGGGAATTCTGGCCCAATAACCTTGGCCTGCTTGACTTTGGCCAGACACGTGCATGTGCGTTGACTCAAACTCATGGTGTTCCTCCAATCTGCACCCTTGGATTGCTGAAGCTGAACGCGTGGCATGCTGGATTTGGAAGGTACATGGTGGTCTCCAGCACAAGCGCTACACGTGAATGTCAATGGAAAAATAATATTGAGAAAGCATGAAGACCTGGGGCTCGAACCCAGGTCATGAGAATTAACACCACTACGCTTTGCCAGCTGAGCCAGTTTACACGTTTTGATATATAATAACCTATGAATATTATAAAAGAAACAAACGTTAGTGGCCACAAATGCGCGCGAATTTTAAATGATCCAACCGATTCATGCCACGATATCATCTTCTTCTTCGTGTTTTATTTTTCCTGAAATACAAATAACATAAGCAACGGTTTCCATGTGTTTTCTTAGGCCAGTTTTGGGAAAATAGCGAATAGGTCCCCTTGGCATATAAATTCAGCGCGAGCATGCCATTATTTTCGTCCAAGTGAGCTGGTTTGAATGATGGTGGTCATAAGTCTCAATTTTTCCTTGGGTGAAAAGCCCCAATTTGGAATCCTGTGAACCCTAGAAATTAACCATGGTGAAATCGTACACAATGCATAATAATTCAATCAAAACATTGGGTTAGCTTCAGAACAAAGTAATTAACATGAATCAAACTTTAAATTTCTCAAAGAATGCATGGAATGAGATGCACGATTCTGAAATTTTTCATGCACAGGTCCGGTTCAATATACCAATTCTTTAAGCTTTGAGGGATGATATTGATTGGAAATCGTTCAGTGATGCTTGAGGAAGCTAATGGAATAGGTTTCGTGCCTTGAATTAGCCTGCAAAGCTGTTTTCAGAATTGAGGTTTTTTGCAAAATTTTTCCAAGTTTGATAATGGCTTTTGGGCGCAGCTCAGTGTGTATCTGCATTAGGTTTATGTTTATGCTTATGTAGTGAGTTCATTAGGTCAAGAAAAATAGAACAAATCCATTGCATTCATTGATTTTGGAAATTTGATTTTTAAGAATCTTTTTCAATCTTTTCCATGTGTTCTTATTCTCAATCATACCAATTCTCTCCAAATCTTTCCTTATTTAGTTAGGCACGAAATATTGAGAGTAAAACATGTACAAAAAGATTTGCTAGGTTAAGTTAAGTATTTTTCACATATTTAATTGATTTAAATGAATTAATATAAATAAAAATTCAAATAAATAAATAAAAAATGAAGAAATACTTCCCTTTGGGCCAAGTGGACGTGCACATGCCATGGATGATGAATTATGGAAGAAAAATGGGCCCATTAGCAATTTTAGGTCTTTTGAACCAATGTTGACTTTTCAAAATATCCAAAACTCTCCCAACTTCCACAAGGCATAACTTGCTCAATTTTTAAGCTTTTCTCATGTTCTTGGACATTTTGGAAAGGTCTTTGAGTCCTCTAACCAATGCCTTTGGTCCCATGGCATTTGGATTTACCAATCTCAAGTTATGGCCTTTGACTTAAAGTCCCTTTTTGTTGACTTTTGAAAATGACCTATAATGTTGAAATTGATAACTTTTTGTGAGAGCATTTTTTGGACTTGAAGTATGAAGATGAGTTGTAGGAAATGTCTTTCTCTTCAAAATGAGCTTTGGATGGAATTTTTCTGATAATCCATGTGAAAGTTATGCCCTGGTCAATTTCAGTTGACTTTTTCAGCTGTCCAAATAAGGAAACTTTTGCATCTTGATGATTTCTGAGCCAAATTTTGAGGATCATGATCAAGCATTGATCAAATGATGTTTGTGGCTTCAAAATGATATGTTGACCAAAAATTTGAACTTTTGACTGCCAAATGACCATTTTGCCCCTACAGTTGACTGTAGTGCAATTTAGGGTTTTGACTGTGCAATTTTGTGCTGAATGTCTTGAAACTTGGTATGAGGATGCTTGACCATATTTGTAGGCAGGTAAGACTTGATTGGACCTTTGAAAACTTCATTTTCTTGATCAGAAAACAAACCCTAATTTTGACTGTATAGGAGATCTTTGCACTGTGCAACCCTTGGGGAGATTTTGAAGCTTGATTTGGCAATTTCTTGAAGAATATGGGAGGGCAAATTTTGGGGTACAACAGTTTCCCCTGTTCAATCTTCTTAGACCCGAGGATGCAGATTGGCTGACGTGCCTTTCGTAATCCGAGGGTAGAAGATGATTGAACACTAGAGTGCCCAGAAATTTGCGCTCACATAGTAGCAGTGATGGTGGAATGGGCTTATAGATGCCATTTAGAGATTGCTGGATAGGATGATGGGCTTATAGATGCCATCTGGATATCGATCGCGTAAGAGATTCCTTAGCGAGAACCTGCATACCTGCAAAAGAAAAAAAAAGTACCTGACACGTTGCAAGAACTGATTATCAGATGCTTTTGTGTAGATATGTCCTGACTGGTTACAGGAGCTGAACCTGGAGCTTCACCAGATGATGAATGAACCCGGGGTGACTTTAACTTCAACAACGCTCGTTGAGAAAATCTTGGTGAGAATTACCATCTTCGCAGGATCGGGAAGAGAACCAATAAGAAATTATAATCTGAAAAGGAATTATCACCTCACTCACCGTCGGAGAGGGAACCATAGGAGATTATCACCTCACTCACCGTCGGAGAGGGAAACATCTTGAAAGGAATTATTACCTCACTCACCGTCGGAGAGGGAAACATCTTGAAAGGAATTATTACCTCACTCACCGTCGGAGAGGGAACCATAGGAGATTATCACCTCACTCACCGTCGGAGAGGGAAACATCTTGAAAGGAATTATTACCTCACTCACCGTCGGAGAGGGAACCATAGGAGATTATCACCTCACTCACCATCGGAGAGGGAAACATCTTGAAAGGAATTATTACCTCACTCACCGTCGGAGAGGGAACCATAGGAGATTATCACCTCACTCACCGTCGGAGAGGGAAACATCTTGAAAAGGAATTATTACCTCACTCACCGTCGGAGAGGGAACCATAGGAGATTATCACCTCACTCACCGTCGGAGAGGGAAACATCTTGAAAGGAATTATTACCTCACTCACCGTCGGAGAGGGAACCATAGGAGATTATCACCTCACTCACCGTCGGAGAGGGAAACATCTTGAAAAGGAATTATTACCTCACTCACCGTCGGAGAGGGAACCATAGGAGATTATCACCTCACTCACCGTCGGAGAGGGAAACATCTTGAAAGGAATTATTACCTCACTCACCGTCGGAGAGAGAACCATAGGAGATTATCACCTCACTCACCGTCGGAGAGGGAAACATCTTGAAAGGAATTATTACCTCACTCACCGTCGGAGAGGGAAACATCTTGAAAGGAATTATTACCTCACTCACCGTCGGAGAGGGAACCATAGGAGATTATCACCTCACTCACCGTCGGAGAGGGAAACATCTTGAAAGGAATTATTACCTCACTCACCGTCGGAGAGGGAACCATAGGAGATTATCACCTCACTCACCATCGGAGAGGGAAACATCTTGAAAGGAATTATTACCTCACTCACCGTCGGAGAGGGAACCATAGGAGATTATCACCTCACTCACCGTCGGAGAGGGAAACATCTTGAAAAGGAATTATTACCTCACTCACCGTCGGAGAGGGAACCATAGGAGATTATCACCTCACTCACCGTCAGAGAGGGAAACATCTTGAAAGGAATTATTACCTCACTCACCGTCGGAGAGGGAACCATAGGAGATTATCACCTCACTCACCGTCGGAGAGGGAAACATCTTGAAAAGGAATTATTACCTCACTCACCGTCGGAGAGGGAACCATAGGAGATTATCACCTCACTCACCGTCGGAGAGGGAAACATCTTGAAAGGAATTATTACCTCACTCACCGTCGGAGAGGGAACCATAGGAGATTATCACCTCACTCACCGTCGGAGAGGGAAACATCTTGAAAGGAATTATCACCTCACTCACCGTCGGAGAGGGAACCATCTGAAATAACTTCTACTGAGTCTTTATCAGAAAAATCTGTTGGGAGTCGATTAACGGAACCGGTCTAGGTCGTGAAATATGATTGAGAATTTCAATTGCATCCTTCCTGAAAGGTAAAGGTCAGTCATATGCAATGCATGATATGGATCAAGCAATGATGTTCTCAACATAAATGAGATTTGTATGATATGATGTGTCTATGCATGCTATAATGATGTATGTGATGTTTTATGAATGTATATTTTCGTCTGGGAAATTAAATCCTTGACGGATGCTGGGAAGTCATATCCTGGGCTGATGTTGAAGAATAGATTTTGCTTCCGCTGGGGATGATAACTGCAAGAATACCGGTAGGAGAAGATGACTCAGTTGCGGAATAAACTTGGCAAATGGAAGATTCTGCGGGGAGAAAAGATACTCTAGTGACTATGCTGGGAAGCAATACTCTGTGGGAAGAGGGATGCTTTGCTGAGTGTTGTTAGTAGTAATTTGCTGGCGATATCCTTGTTGTACTGAAAGTGTTGATAGACTTCGTTGGGGTAAGAAGACTCTGTCGACAACGATCTTTCCATGGCTTTTGGCTGAGGATAACCCAGTTATATCCGATTAAGGAAATAACTCTTTAAATAAAGTCGGACGACGCGTTCATGCTTTCGGGAGGATAAGCTTCCAGAATCTACTGGGGATAAGCTTACTACTTGGGGAGATGGATTCCAACTTTCCTGGGGATTTAGATTGGACTCTCTTGGGGAAGTTTTATGCTGCTGGGGAATGTTGCTATCTGCTAGAGGATTCCCAACTTCCTTAAGATTTGATAACTCTGCTTGGGGAAGAATGTACTAGCTGCTGATTCACTCTCTGGGGAATTAATATGTACTGGTCATATTCTTTAGCTGAACCTACCTTGATATCTTGGAGGACAGAAACAATCAGATTGCTTAGACCACTCTTTATTGCCCCTGTTTCTGAGGTATGAGAGGAAGACCTGTGAGGTGCTGACAGTTGTTGATGGACAAACCTTCTTCTGGTAGGCAGATGATAAGATGACAGGACATAGTCGTACGCTTTGATCCCTAGCTTTTGCCTGGACCACCCTTTCGGGTTTTCAGTCCACCGGGATACCCATTTTTGCCCAAGCCGCCTTTTCAGGTTTTCGACTTGCCGGGTGTACAGATTTTTTTTATTATTTCATCCCTTCATTTTGCCCGAACCCTTTTGGTTTGTCGGGAAGCCCTTATTTTTGCCTAGGTGTGTCAACCTAGCGGGTCTTTGATGATGCGTAGTATTTTTCCGACTATGTCTGCGCTTTCAGGATGTAGGGAGTTGCCCCTGTTAGAAGTGTTTCGTCATGCTTCCAGAAGATGTTTGATCAGGCAAGATTCGTTGCTGCAGTGCCCCAAGTGATTCAAGCAGAGATTTGCCCCAGGCTATTTGGCATCTTGAGAGATTCCTTGAATCTTGATTGGACTGCCCCAGATAATGGACCATGGTCATGTCTGCCCCTTGGTTGGAGGTACTTCTGTTCATTAGGCATTCGTCGTGCGAACTTCTATGTTGTTCAAACAAAAAGTCATATGCAAACAAAGTTATGTTAAAAATGCAAAGCCTATGTCTGTCTTGAAGATTTTGAAAATGCATTCTTTTTCATAAAACCAGTGAATGTTTGTAAAACGTGATGTCAACTCCGTATTTACTGTAAGCCTTAAGGAGTCAGGATACCTTTCGTCACAGTATGCTTTCGAACTAACCCATGCTTCAGCTAGGACTTTTAAGGGTTATAACGTGGCCTGGTTCACGGTTTAAGAAACAAAGGATAAAGGCTCAAATTTTATTTGTACCCACCCGCTCTTCGTGATGTTCTTCAAACCTAAACTCAGTTGATCATACGTTAGACCTCGTTTGAGTCTTTGCTCTGATTTTCCGGCGATGGTTCAGTCATTGATGATTTATTCTGAATAGGCAGTCATCATTTTTTTTGTCGAGGGTTTGTAGGACCTCTTTCTTTTTTGATTTTGTTATCCCTTTCTTTTTTGCCTGAACTGTTTTTTTGTGATTACAGTCAGCGGGATGCCCTAGTTTCGTAAGTCCCCTTTGGAGGTTTAGACTTCTTGGGCTTTTCATTTATTTATTTATTTTTGAGATAATGACTGCCTTTCTTTATGATTGTTCTGAACCATCACTGTCTTTTTGTCTCGTAATGACTTCTTCGGTGCCATTCGTTATGCACTTGGATCAACTGAGAGACTACCCTGCCCCAGGTTATGATTAAGGGTTTTGATTTTCGAAAATAAAAACTTCTACTTCTTTGGCTCAGAGGGGTTGACGAGGGATTATCTTCCTTATAACTCCAGTGTTTAGGAATTGAAACAATGCCTGTACCTCATAAGCGGGGTCCGTTCAAAAGCATACTGTAATGATTGCGGTATCGTTTTCGTCATCCTCCCTCAAGAGGCTTAGAATTTTAGATCAAGAGTTGACATCAGAAAAAAAAAATGAAAATAATTTGCATAGAGTGAATACGAATATATTGATTCAAAATAGACATATGCGATGCATTAATTAAATGACAATGTTTAACATGAGTAAATGTTTGAACAGAAAGATATTACAACTTGAAAATCCTAACGAACAAAAGTCTTCTCATCTCAGGGCTTGTTACTTCAAATGGTGCCTCCTGTAGGGATGGTAGAAGCATTCAGCCTGGCCATCTTGGGTGAATTCCACAGCTCCTTCCTCGATCAGGTCCTGGATTTTATTCTTCAAAGTCCAACAATCCTCTGTAGCATGCCCCGGGCTGTCAGAATGATAAGCGCAATGAGCGTTGGGGTTATACCTCGAAGGTGTCCTATTGGGATTCTTAGGAGGATTCTTTCGAGTTACCAAGTTCAACCTCAGCAGTTGTTGTAAGGCTTGAGGCAGCGACACGTTGAGCTCGGTGAATTGCCTTTGGGGCTTGTCTGGTTGAAGCTGGTGAGGTTGATACTGAATTGAGGATACTGAAGCCATATGAGGAACTTTCTCCTTACCTCTTTGTCTCAAAGATGGTCGATAGATGATTGGCTTTTCACCCTTAGACGTTTGCCCCAGTTGGTTACCCTGAAGCAGTTGGTTGACGAGAAACCGGAGCTCATCTTGTCTTTGAGCTAGACCTTGAATGGCATTCCTCTGCCCCAGCATTTGGGCTTTCATTGCATCCATCTCAGCTTGTAGGTGTTTCAACCTTTCATCCTCAGCACTGTTCCTGACAAAGGTCCCCATGAAAAGTGTCCTTAGCTCCTCCTGCCCTTTAGATAGATTCAGGAGGATTTTCCCGAACCTGGTCTCTTGAGCAAGAAAGTCCTGGTTGTCTGGTTGGAAGGCCATTGCTGAAATAAACAGCGAGAAGGGTAAGTGACCTGCAACAAGGGTACCTGTTATGCAATGATATGTATGATATGCATGCAATGTTTTCAAGGATCTCGCGGGGTAAACAAGAAATTTGTTAGAGTTGGGATCCGGTAGCTTGATTGAAGGAACTTCATATTTGTTGAGAGTCCTTTTTCAAGGGTCAAAGGCTCACCATATCCAGTGGGTCATAGCCCCTGACAACCTTGGCTAGAGGAAAGTAAATCCCCTTTGCCCTTTGCTGGGATAGTTGATTCATCATGACCTGCATCACAAGCCCTTGAGATCCCTGAAATGGGTTAGGATGTATGCAATGGTATGATGACATGCTATGCATGGGGTAATGTAGGTAACCCTGTTATGAGTCCCTATTAAGGACTGCAAACCAAAACCTGCAAGAAACTTAGTACACTCTGTTGTGAGTCCCAATTAAGGACTATAAACAAAACCTGCAAGGAACTTAAGTAAAACCTGTCATGAGTCCCAATTAAGGACTAAAACAACCTGCAAGTAGTTCATGTGTCAGATAAAGCATGCAAGTAGTCAAGTACGAAGGCACACAAGTCACACAAAAGAGTCCTTAGAGTTTAAGGCCAGCATGGGGTCTGGGTAGTACCCTCTTGAAGTTGGTGGGCTCAACCTATCCTATCAAAGTAACCGGGTTCTTAGAGGATCCCAATATCATTGACTACCCTCAATCGGTCATAACTCCAGCATCGCAATCTTTTCTTGCGGCCAGAACCATCACGAGAGTTTAGCCTCAATGGGCGTAGCATACTGCTACTGTTCTAATGGCCAAGTTGTGTCATTTAAGGTTCTAAGGTCTGTTGGTGCTTAATGACTCCTTAGAAGACCCATATTCTCCTCGTTGCAACACAAGGGATATCGGTACAGACCAAGGTGCCACACCAACGTAGACACTGTTTCACCCGTGTCGGTCTACGCCGGACAGGTCCCTCACAGCTTATGCTACCTAAACAGGGTATCCCCAGATCCGGGTTAGGATCTATGTAACTCCCATGCAACCCACAATAGTAAAGCAAGCAAATCAATACAATTGAAAACACAGTTATGAACTAGCCCTAAGGTACACCTCACTTTAAGTTTGTTCCCCAGCAGAGTCGCCAGTTCTGTGATCGGTGGATCTGGAACTGACTGTTTAAAGCTGGTTTGCGAAATGTCGCGGAAGCAAGAGTCGCCACCGTCTTTTATTTTCTCCAAATGGAAAGGACAAAAGCACAGAAAAATTCCTTAAAGAGATTGCTCTCGGTTCGGGAGGTAGATTATAGAAAGGGAAGGTGTTAGCACCCTTTCTATCCATGGTTATCCATGGGCTCTTAGATACTTGCTCATTGTGTTTTCAAAAATGGTTTGTTTGCTTTTCAACTGTGGGTTTTAAAAAGTTTCTTTGAAAATTCCAGTTCGACTCTTGTATCGGTCCTCAAGAGTGTTTGAAAAATTGCTTTCAAAAGCTTTTTGAAAAGGTGTCGATGTGAAAAGTATTTTTGATTGTTGTTTTGAAATTAGAGCAAGTATCTAGAGTCGTCTACCTACCCTAAGGAATTCGTCTGTGTAAATGTCCTTTAAAGTAGTGCCATCCCACCATTGAGAGGTAGGTAGCACCACCGTTGGAGGTGTTCGGGTCAATTCGAGGTTCGGGACATGGTGATCACCAGAGCAATGGGAAGACACCTTAGAAGCTACCCTCATGCCAGGTTCCCGGATCATGAGGACTTACTAAGACATCCTCTACTCGACGATCACCTTTCGAGGCAAGGCAACAGTGAGGCGTACCCTAGGGGTGGTGTGTGATTTCGTGTGTCGTTTTCATTTGCATTTATCTTGTCATGTTATTGGTGTTCTACGCTTGTTTTATTTTGGTCCATACATTCTTTCATGCTTTGTTAACAGTTAAAAATATTGCGGAAAAAGTAAATTCTAAACTATTACAAAAGGCGCGGGTCCACATCGCCAAAAGTTTCTCGAACCCGATTTGACAGAAAAATAAAGAAATTAAAAGTGCGAGAAGTAATTTACATGGCTTCGGGGGAGGTACATAAGTATTATAATGAAATAAACTAAATACGCGAATTAATGAGAGATTTAAGAACGAAACGAGGGCGTTGGACCCTTTTGCAAAGATTAAATCAATGGAATTAATTAATTAAAAAGAAAGTAAGAATTTGTTTTTTGGTGTTTTTTATGTATTTTAGGATTTAATAGAAAAAATTAATTGCAATTAAACGCTAACCCTAATTCTATTTTATTTTAATTTTTTAAGAAGACGTTAGAATTTAACCTAAATTAACCCTAATTTTTATATACAAATTTAATTATGAAAATAAATAAAATAAATAATATTATTGTGAAAAAGAAAAATTAAAAAGGAATAAAACATTAATTAAACCTAGTTCTATATTTTTTTAGATTTTTGTTATGAAAGGAATTAAAATTAAAACCCTAATTTAAACTAATTAATTTACCTGCATTTATTTACAAGAAATATTAAAATAAAATATTTATTATATTTTTTATCTTTTCTGATTTTTATGCATTTTTTATATTTTGTAGAAATAATTAATTAAATCAAAACAATAAAGAAAATAAAATAATAATTGAAAATAAAATATAAGGAAAATATAGAGAATTGCAAACCAGGGGGGTTCAGACCCCAATATGGAGGTTAAATCATGGGAATTCTGGCCCAATAACCTTGGCCTGCTTGACTTTGGCCAGACACGTGCATGTGCGTTGACTCAAACTCATGGTGTTCCTCCAATATGCACCCTTGGATTGCTGAAGCTGAACGCGTGGCATGCTGGATTTGGAAGGTACATGGTGGTCTCCAGCACAAGCGCTACACGTGAATGTCAATGGAAAAATAATATTGAGAAAGCATGAAGACCTGGGGCTCGAACCCAGGTCATGAGAATTAACACCACTACGCTTTGCCAGCTGAGCCAGTTTACACGTTTTGATATATAATAACCTATGAATATTATAAAAGAAACAAACGTTAGTGGCCACAAACGCTCGCGAATTTTAAATGATCCAACCGATTCATGCCACGATATCATCTTCTTCTTTGTGTTTTATTTTTCCTGAAATACAAATAACATAAGCAACGGTTTCCATGTGTTTTCTTAGGCCAGTTTTGGGAAAATAGTGAATAGGTCCCCTTGGCATATAAATTCAGCGCGAGCATGCCATTATTTTCGTCCAAGTGAGTTGGTTTGAATGATGGTGGTCATAAGTCTCAATTTTTCCTTGGGTGAAAAGCCCCAATTTGGAATCCTGTGAACCCTAGAAATTAACCATGGTGAAATCGTACACAATGCATAATAATTCAATCAAAACATTGGGTTAGCTTCAGAACAAAGTAATTAACATGAATCAAACTTTAAATTTCTCAAAGAATGCATGGAATGAGATGCACGATTCTGAAATTTTTCATGCACAGGTCCGGTTCAATATACCAATTCTTTAAGCTTTGAGGGATGATATTGATTGGAAATCGTTCAGTGATGCTTGAGGAAGCTAATGAAATAGGTTTCGTGCCTTGAATTAGCCTGCAAAGCTGTTTTCAGAATTGAGGTTTTTTGCAAATTTTTCCAAGTTTGATAATGGCTTTTGGGCGCAGCTCAGTGTGTATCTGCATTAGGTTTATGTTTATGCTTATGTAGTGAGTTCATTAGGTCAAGAAAAATAGAACAAATCCATTGCATTCATTGATTTTGGAAATTTGATTTTTAAGAATCTTTTTCAATCTTTTCCATGTGTTCTTATTCTCAATCATACCAATTCTCTCCAAATCTTTCCTTATTTGGTTAGGCACGAAATATTGAGAGTAAAACATGTACAAAAAGATTTGCTAGGTTAAGTTAAGTATTTTTCACATATTTAATTGATTTAAATGAATTAATATAAATAAAAATTCAAATAAATAAATAAAAAATGAAGAAATACTTCCCTTTGGGCCAAGTGGTCGTGCACATGCCATGGATGATGAATTATGGAAGAAAAATGGGCCCATTAGCAATTTTAGGTCTTTTGAACCAATGTTGACTTTTCAAAATATCCAAAAATCTCCCAACTTCCACAAGGCATAACTTGCTCAATTTTTAAGCTTTTCTCATGTTCTTGGACATTTTGGAAAGGTCTTTGAGTCCTCTAACCAATGCCTTTGGTCCCATGGCATTTTGATTTACCAATATCAAGTTATGGCCTTTGACTTAAAGTCCCTTTTTGTTGACTTTTGAAAATGACCTATAATGTTGAAATTGATAACTTTTTGTGAGAGAATTTCTTGGACTTGAAGTATGAAGATGAGTTGTAGGAAATGTCTTTATCTTCAAAATGAGCTTTGGATGGAATTTTTCTGATAATCCATGTGAAAGTTATGCCCTGGTCAATTTCAGTTGACTTTTTCAGCTGTCCAAATAAGGAAACTTTTGCATCTTGATGATTTCTGAGCCAAATTTTGAGGATCATGATCAAGCATTGATCAAATGATGTTTGTGGCTTCAAAATGATATGTTGACCAAAAATTTGAACTTTTGACTGCCAAATGACCATTTTGCCCCTACAGTTGACTGTAGTGCAATTTAGGGTTTTGACTGTGCAATTTTGTGCTGAATGTCTTGAAACTTGATATGAGGATGCTTGACCATATTTGTAGGCAGGTAAGACTTGATTGGACCTTTGAAAACTTCATTTTCTTGATCAGAAAACAAACCCTAATTTTGACTGTATAGGAGATCTTTGCACTGTGCAACCCTTGGGGAGATTTTGAAGCTTGATTTGGCAATTTCTTGAAGAATATGGGAGGGCAAATTTTGGGGTACAACAATAGGCTTTGGTGAAGTTCCTGAAAACTGCTCATGTACCACAAGAAATCTCTTCCGATCAATTTTAAAGTTATGTTGCTAGCCTGACGACTGATAATGGATTAGGATTTTCTAACGCTGACCTGATTCTCGAAGGAAGAAACCACAACAAGGCCCTGTATGCCTCTATTGAATTCAGGGGAACTAATTTAGCTCATGTGTTGGTTGATACGGGTTCCTCGCTGAATATCTTGCCAAAAGGTGCTCTAGATAGACTTGACTGTGAAGGGGTTATGCTAAAACCCAACTATATTATGGTTAGAGCCTTTGATGGTTCAAAGAGGACGATGCACGGAGAGGTGGATCTCCCAATTAATGTGGGTTCCCAAGTCTTTGACTCTACTTTAATGTGATGGATATTCATACGGCCTATTCCTATTTACTTGGATGCCCTTGGATACGTGGGGTAGACGCTGTTACTTCTACTTTGCACCAAAAGTTGAATATCCCGTGAAAGGTAAGATTGTTACAGTTTATGGTGAAGAAGAATACATGGTGAACCACTTGAACTTCTTCAAGTATTTTGAGATGGAAGGCGAATTCATCGAGACTCCATGTCAGACCTTTAAAGTTATTCCTCAGACAACTAGCGTTACTAAAGATGCTTCTACTGTTCCTAAGGTTACCAGGGCTCCATCCAGAATGGCTTATTTAAAAGACGCTAAAGCTGTGATAGAAGAAGGTGGTTGCACTGTTTGGAGTCAGCTTCCCGACATTCCATACAAGTCTGATAAATTTGGTTTGGGTTTCACCTCAGAGGCTCAGAGGGCTTTTTTCCGTGCTCGTGCTGGGAGACCATAATTCCACATCAACAACAATGGAGTCAACGTGGTAGAAGATACTGATAGTGATTATGACATGAAAAATTGGATTTTCCCTACTACTGGCAGTGGACTTAAAAATTGGAAGACTGAAGACTTTATACCAATCTCGTTTTGTCAGGAGTAAATTCTATTTTTTGTTTTCTTGCTTTTAAGTTTTTGGATATGTAATTTTGAATAATAACTTTAAACCTTGTGTCTTATTCGGGGGCACAATGGTCGATTTGTTAGGGTTGTCATTTTTCATCCGCATATTTTCATTAAATAAATCATTGAACGTTTGCATTCAAATTTTGTGCTCTTTTTCTTTATTTTACTTTATCGCTTTCAAAATAGCTATGTGTTCTTACACACACCCACACGACAAATTGAAGATTCATATCCACCCTAGATACCATTGATAACAATTCTGCTATTGCTAATTATGACTTCGAAAAATCTGATCTACCAAGACTAAGACGAAGGTGAGGAAGATTGTGAAGTACCTGGAGAGCTTGCTAGGCTGTTACTGAAGGAAGAAAGAGCCATACAACCGCATGAAGAGTCAATCAAGGTTATGAACTTGGAAGCTGAAGAGAACAAGAAAGAAGTCAAGATAGGTGCCAACCTAGAAGACAATGTCAAACAGAGATTAATCCAGATGTTGCATGACTATCTTGAGATCTTTTCTTGTTTGTACAAAGACATGCAAGGCTTTATACTGACATTTTGGCTCATCGTCTACCAATGAAAGAAGGTTATCCTTCGATAAAGCAGAAGGTTCGTCGTATGCGTCCCGAGATGTCTGAAAAGATCAAAGCCGAGGTTATGAAGAAGTTAAATGCAGATCTCTTAGTTGTTACGTCCTATCCTCAGTGGGTTGCAAATATGGTGTCGGTACCTAAGAAGGATGGCAAAGTGCATATGTGTGTAGACTACAGGGATCTGAATAGGGAAAGCCCCAAAGATGACTTTCCGCTACCGCATATTGACGTTCTGGTTGACAACACCACTCAACATAAAGTATTTTCTTTCATGGATGGTTTCTAGGGTTATAATCAGATCAAGATAGCACCTGAAGACATGGGGAAGACTACCTTTGTCACACAGTGGGGAACTTTCTATTACAAGGTTATGCCTTTTGGTTTAAAGAACACCGACACAATATATCAGTGTGTCATGGTAGCTTTGTTCCATGACATGATCCATCACGAGATAAAGGTTTATGTTGACAACATGATAGCTAGGTCTCAGACTGAAGAAGAACATGTAGACCACCTGCGTAAGCTATTTGAGAGGTTGAAGAAATACAAGCTGAGGTTGAATCCGAACAAGTGCACCTTTGGGGTAAGATTCGGTAAACTCCTAGGTTTTGTCATTAATGGTAAATGTATTTAAGTTGATCCTGCCAAAGTTAAAGCCATCCAATAAATTCCATTTCCCCGTACTGAAAAGGAAGTAAGAGGTTTCTTGGGATGATTGAACTACATTGTCAAATTTATTTCCCATTTGACCGATACTTGTGAGCCAATATTCAAGTTACTGAAGAAAGATCAAGTAGTGAAGTGGAATGAAAATTGTCAGATAACCGTTGACAAAATCAAGGAGTGCCTCCAAGAACCTCCAATTCTGATGCCACCAGTGGAAGGAAGACCTCTGATCATGTACCTAACAGTGTTAGAGAACTCAATGGGGTGTGTACTGGGGAAACATGACGAGTCTGGTCGAAAAGAGCATGAAATATACTACCTTAGCAAAAAGGTTTACCGACTGTGAAACAAGATACTCACTGCTCGAGAAAACTTGTCGCACTTTGGCATGGGTTGCTCGCCGACTAAGACAATATATGTTGACTCATACTACCATGTTGATCTTTAAGATGGATCTGATAAAATACATATTCTAGAAGCCCGCTCTCTCCGGAAGAATAGCCATATGGAAAATGGTTTTAACATAATACGATATTCAGTACACTACTCAGAAGGCAATCAAAGGAAGTGTGCTGGCAGATCATTTGGCTCACCAAGCTGTAGACGACTACTAGTCTATGAATTTCGAGTTCCCAGATGAGAATATTATGATGGTTACAAATTATGAAGAGCCTGGACCGTATGAAGGACCTGAGCCAGGATCCTGATGGACTATGGTTTTTGATGGAGCTTCCAACGCTCTTGGTAATGGAATTGGTGTTGTGATTATCTCTCCAAAGGGTTGCCATACGCCCTTCACCGCCAGATTATGTTTTGACTGTACCAATAACATGGTCGTTTAGGAAGCATGCATCATGGTTATCAAGGTTTCCATTGATATGAGAATCAAGTTCTTGAATGTATACGGGGAATTAATCCTAGTAATGAGTCAGATTAAGGGAGAATGAGATACAAAGTACCCGAATCTCATTCCTTATCGAGAGCATAAGTTGACATTAATTTCGTACTTCGAGTAAATTACTTTTGAGAATATTCCACGAGAAGAGAATTGATTGTCAGACGTGTTGGCTACCATGTCATCTATGTTTAAATTCATATGGGATAATGAGGCTCCTCGAATTACTATCAAAATATTAGATGAACCGACACATTTCTACGAAGTTAATGTTGGTGAAGCAGAGGAAAAGCCTTAGTTTTCTGAAGTGAAATGATATCTTGAGACTCAATATTACCCTGAGGGGGAATCTATCAATGAAAAGAAATTCCTATGGAGGTTCGTTGCCAAGTTCTTCCTGAGCAATGGTATTTTGTACAAGCGCAATCACGATTCAACTTTGCTTCGTTGTTTGGACAAGAATGAAGCGGAGAAGATTATGGAAGATATGCACGAAGGAGTATTTGGTACTCACTCCAGCGGGCATATGATGTCTAAGAAAATTCTGAGAGCGGGTTACTATTAGTTGACTATGGAGATTGATTGCCATCATTATTCTACAACTTGTCACAAATGCCAGATTTATGCTGACAAAGTACATGTGCCTCCGGTCCCTCTGAATGTCTTGACTGCTCCTTGGCTGTTTGCAATGTGGGGCATTAATATGATTGGAGAGATTAAGCCTACTACTTCTAATGGGAATCGCTTCATCTTGGTTGCCATTGATTATTTCACGAAGTGGGTTGAAGCAACCTCGTTCGCTTCCATTACCAAGAATGTTGTGGCTCGGTTCATTAAGCATAATCTTATATATCGGCATGGCATCCCCAAAAGTATTATCACAGGAAATGGCACTAATATCAACAACACTATGATCATGGAACTATGCATTCAATTCAATATTAAGCACCACAACTCTTCTCCATATCGACCAAAGATGAATGGTGATATGGAAGCCGCCAACAAGAACATAAAGAAGACTATATAAAAGATGACGGTGACATAAAAAGATTGGCATGAGATGTTACCATTTGCTCTTCATGGCTATCACACTTCAGTACAGACATCAATTGGGGAAACCCCATTCTCTCTAGTCCACGGTATGTAAGTTGTCCTACCTGTCGAAGTCTAGATTCCTTCTCTAAGGATTACGGAAGACGCAGATTTAGACGAAGACGAGTGGATTCAGACTAGGCTGGACCATATAAACTTGATCGGCGAGAAAAGACTTTCGGCTGTTTGTCACTGTCAGACTTATCAGAAGCATATGATCCAAGATTTCAAGAAGAAAGTCAAACATCGGGTATATTAGGCTGGTGATTTGGTGATAAAGCACATCATCCTACCACAAGGTGATCCAAGGGAAAATAGACTCCCACATACGAAGGGCCATTCATAATCAAGAAGATATTTTCTGGCGGTGCTATAATACTTACCACCATGGACGGTGAAGATCTTCCATACCCTGTGAACATGAACATAGTAAAAAATGCTGTGCATGAAAGAGACCCGCTAGGTTTACTGACCTAGGCAAAGATAATGGCATCCCGGCGAAACAAAAGGGTTCGGGCAAAAATTAGGAATACATATAAATAAAATTGTAAACCCGGAAAGTCGAAAACTTAAAAAGGCGGCTTGGCAAAAAAGGGTATCTCGGTGGACTGAAAACCCCAAAGGGCGGTCCAGGAAAAAGTTAGGGATTAGAAGCGTATGACTATGTCCCATTAGATCATCTACTTACAACAATATTTATTATCAACGTCGAGTTCAAATGGTACAAATCAATTCAGTCAACATCTTCCTATATCGGGGGATGAGATGCTTGAGGACACAGGGGCAATAGCAAAGTTGAAACTCGATGAGATCATTTCCACATAGCTTTTTTTCCCTGTTTTACTTTGTACTTTTTCATTTTTCGATGATTTCCTCCTACTAGGAATTCTGTCTCTTTGTATAAAACCGCCTGTTCATAGGCAAATTATCAATGCAATCTAATTCAAAATTCAAAATTGTTTTAATTTCTCTATTTTGTTTGCAAAAACGTCCAATGACTAAATTGAAATTACATATGCATATGAATATGATTGTTAACAAATATTTGCATAAAGACATGAATAAGCATTCACTAAAGACTCTAGGAGTTGAGATGATATTCAAGTCGTCCACAAATCACCGCAGAGTAATTCCCACAGAGATACCTTTAAAAGTTCATCCCCAACGCGAATATATTCCCCAACAAGTCTAATATACCTTCAAACATAAACTGGGGAATCTTCCAGTAGTTCACATGATCATTTCCTTCGATAGTTCCCTAGAATAGTGGAAACTTCTTCTGCACAACCTACAGAATTCCGATTCCCATCAGAAATGATTCCCTCAGCACAGTTTACTGGAATTTAATTCTCCAACATAGTTTATTTCTCCAACACTGTAAAATCACCTGCAAAATTCTCTTCTCTAGCAGGGTTTATTTCCCCAGTAGGTTTTATTTCCCCAACAAAGTTCATTTCTCCGACTACTGCAAATCCCCAGCAAAATTATCTTCTCCAACAAAGTGTAGTCAAGGTTGCTATCCCTAGAGAGTTTCTACGGTATCTGAAACCTGGTCAGATATCGCGTCATAAGAATATCCATCTATTTTATCTTCAGTCAGAGTATATAAGAACAAAATTCCATAGTAGAGCGATGAACGACCAATTTTCCTGGAATTCTTCTATCCCCCAACGGAGGTCAAACATTCCCAGCGGAGTATCCTCAAACAGAAAGCTGGAATCTCCAGCATAGACATTTTAAACAAGCTTGAAGATTCATATTCTTCTTCCCCAGCGAAAGTCAGGAATTTATTTCCCATTCAAAGATGTTATACGAAGCAACTATTACCAACATCTTACATCCATACACCATTTACAAAGCATCATAGCATATGCAAACGAAGCACATAAAGAACTCTCATTTATTTTGGGAACATCACTACTCAATGCATTACATACATCATGATATTGCATAAAACTAACCTTGTTTTCTTTTAGGTTAGTTTGCAATAGATAAACATTATCAACAATTTCTCATCCTTTGGATACAATCAATCAACGATTCATTCTGATAATCATTTGGATACAATTTGGCGTAGACTCATTCCAACGCACACTCTAGATACAATTCAGATACGATCAAGATGTAGATCCATTCTGATACACATTCTAGCATATCTTCCAAATATACTCTAGATACGATCAAAGCGTAAATTTATTATGATACTCATTCCAGTATATCTGGAAGATACCACCCAGATATGATCAAGACGTAGATCCATTATGATATTTATATATTTAGATACAGCCAGGCGTAGGCTCATCCTAATACAAATATCAGATACGGTCAAGCAAAGACTCATTCTGGTCCACTTATAGATACAATCAAGAAATATACTCATTCTAGGATAACATTTAGATACAATTGAGACAAAAGATTTATTCTGACACTCCTTAGTACGTCTACTAGATAAAGTCGGACTCAGACTCGTACTAGCATACCTCCCAGATACAATCAAGCGTAGACTTATTCTAATACTCCTATCAACCGTTACTTAAGATGGAATCTATGAGCCTATCTCCGACGAAACACCGTCATCTCTACGAATGGAATCTTTAAGCCCATTCAAGAAATATTATCAACCAATAGTGGCATTACATGCACATGCGAGTGCAAATTTCTGGGCACTTAAGTGTTAATCCTCTTCTACCTTCAGATCACGAATGGCGGACATGCCAATCTAACTCTTCAGGTCTAAGAAGATTGAACTGGGGAAGCTATTATACCCCAAAATTTTCCCTCCCATTTTTATTCAAGATATCTCCTCATGCTTCTAGGGTTTTCAATTGCTCAAGTTTGCTCAAGAACTAATTGAACAAATTCTCCTCCTATGAAATTGACCTACAACTAAGGTTTCACTTTTATAAAGGGATATTGGGTTTCTAATGAGTTAAGTGGACTTCATGGTTTCTCATATGTCTCAAGGAATGCTCATGACAAGTTTAAAGCCTTGCATTACAAGTTTGCTCAGTATATTGCTCAGATGATTGAATATTAACTATATTGGACAAAAAGTCAAATATGGTCAACATACAGTCAAACCTCAAAATTTTTAGTCAACATCAAGATTTTGAAGTCAAATTCATCATTTGATCAAAGTTTGATCATGATTCATCAAGGAAACTCTTAAATCATCAAAAGTCAAAAGTTGCCAAATTAGGGTTTTCATAAGGAACTGAACTTTGACCAAGCACAACTTTTACATGCTTCATTAGATTTTCCTCAACCAAAACTTAATTTTAAGTAAATTCAATTCTGTACAACTTTGTCTCTCTCAGCTCAAGTCCAAAAAATGCTTCATTTGAGAGATATGGTCCAATACATTATAGGTCATTTCAAAAGTCAACAAAAAGACACTTTTTATCAAGGCAACTTACATCAAGATAAACTCTTCAAATGAAAAAATGATAAATTATAGATTGTAAAGGACATCTTGAGCTTTCTAAAAAGTCAAAGATAACCTTCAAATGATAAAAATTTAGAGAGTTATGATTGGTGAAAGTTGGGAAATTTTGAGAAAATGCATGAAACCAAAAGTGACCAAACTTAATTTTTTGGGCTAGTGGGCTTATGATTCAAGGTCCATACATCTTTTATATCTCAAGATAAACCTCATATCTTGTTCATACACCCCCTTTGGTTTTTATTATATTTATTTTTGATTTTTATTAATTTAAAGTCAAAATTAAAAAGATAAAACAAAGGCTTTTCTTACAAGGTCCAAGCCCACACCTTTGACATAATTTCAGGCTTTATATTCTCATCAATTTAGACAAGCATGCACATGAACCCTTGCAACAAGACACATTTCCAAACTTCAAAAAATTTCCAAGAACTAGGGAAACTCGAAACCCTAGCTTACAGCTTCTTTCAAAGAAAACTAACCAGTCCATTAACTTCAGGAACACTATAGGGTAAGGTTGGATCGATTGCAATGATCAAAAGGGCATAAAAAATCATATACTTGTGTTGTACCACAAAATCTTCCATCTCTTTTCTCAAGAAATTTCTCACAAAGATCTTCAGTGGTTCAAGTTTGCACAAGTTTTGACTAGGTCAAATCCCCTCCTAAAGCACTTAAACTCCAAATTAGGGTTTTGATTTTTACAAGGTCAATTGGACTTATAATCCCTCAATTATCTTTCATGGTTCATTATAGGCCTCTAGTAATACTCATGGTAAGTTTCAAATCTTGGATCATAATTTTGCTCAGCCAATTGATCAGATGACTGAAAATCAGTTGTATTGGTTAAAAAGTCAATTGTGGCCAAACTACAGTAAAAATTCAAGATTTTTGGTCCACATCAATATTTTGAAGTCATATTCATCAATTTATTAATATATCATCATAATTCCTCAAGAAAAACAGTCAAATCATCAAAAGGGCAAAATGGTCAAAATTAGGGTTTTGATTGAGAATGACTGATCAGTAACTTCTGACCTGATACATGAATTAATCGTTTGATATATGATCTTAAGGATTCAAACACATTTTCTTAAACTAATTTCATGGCTCAAATCATTCCTCAAGATCAATTGATTGATAATTGAAATCTGGTCAATTGATGAAAAAGTCAATTGTAGCACCAAAAGTCAAACTTTGACTTTCTAGTCAAAATTGAGTTTCAAATATCAAAATTCATCAAAACATGCAAAAATAGGAGTTTTGATCATCAAGAAATCAAGAAAGTCAAAAGTCTTTGAAAAAAGTAAAAGTTTTCAAGACTTAGAAAATTTTCCAAGTGTTTTAACCTTATTATTTCATAACTTCTTGGTACCTTTTCATCAAAATACAAGATGATTCACAGAGAACTTACAAAATGAAAGTTGTAGATCTCGATGAAATATACAACTTTGATTTGATGATCAAGTCCTAGAAATACTTGGATTATGAGTTATAGATTCATAAAGTCATGCATTTTTCTAAAACACTTAGTGAAATTTTAACCTAGTTTGGTCAGGATTTTGACCTAACTTCTTGACCAATTTTCAGCTAGTTCCAATTTGATTTATCCAAAATTATCAAAAGGGCGGTTGTAGATAATTTTACAAGCTTTCCAAAATGTCCATGAACTTGAAGAGATAATTTTTGAGCTAAGAAAATTGAAGAGAAGAAGTTGGGCATCAATTCTTAAATGACAAGTAATTTTGATGATGAACACACAACCAAAACTCCAACCAAAGCTACAAGATCTCTCTTTTCAGGCTATTTACTCTCCAAATCTATTAATAATTGAGCAATTACAAAAACCCTAAGTGTATTATACAAATATTTGAAGCTTTGTCCAAGTCTTGATACCATTTATGGTTGGAAATGCAAAAGCAACATTTCCATTTGCATAACACTTCACTTTTCCAACCACTCTCTTCTTTCAAGCTTGAAATATGTTATAAAGATCAATATAAATCTCTCAACATCAGAAGCAATCCACAAAATCTATAAAGCATGGCTAAGTTCCTTGGTTCGCTCCTTTCTTCATCATGAAACAACTTGTCTTTATGAATTTAAAAAATGCATAACATGTGATTCTGATCATCTCAAGTCCAAAAACCTTTTATCTATAAATAGATGCATCATTTACAGGTTAAGACACGATTTCAAGAGCCCTAAAACTCACTCAAAATCCCTAAAACTTAGAACTGCATCCAAGCCTCCATAACTTGTCATTTTTGGCCAAAAACTTCAATCTCATAATCCAGTCGTGCGTTTTCCCTCTAAATCATTCTCAAAGCTTATATACATCAAACATAATCCATCCCAACACCTGTTACAGTTCTGTAACTCCATTTTCATCTTCTTCCAAACTCAAAACCAGAAGCCTGCACATTGACTTCTATAAGGAGTTTCAACCACTTTCAACTCAAGCTAAGCATTGCATTAGCTTCCTAGAGGTCCAAGGAAGCTAACCAGATCATTGTAGCACCTTGAAGCAAGCTCTAAATCAAAAAAATGAATTTCAGTTTCAAGGTAAGTTTTCTTGACTTTGAACTCTTCATACAAGTATTATTAGTGGTTCATTTATGAAGATAAAATGTAGATATCATTGCCCTGAAGCTAACCATATGCTTACTTTTCATTTTCATTAACCATATGTTGAGAATTTTAGAATTAAAATCCAGAAAAGTTAGGTTTTATTTTGGGGCCAAATAAAATTCTCATTCATCTTTCATTGATAGTTCATGAAATTTATATGGTTGGAATCGTGGTAAAAAATGAAGCAAGTTTTATGTTTATACTTTTGCAAATGGTTGAGAAATGAGTAAGATCAGAGATTCAAAAATCTTGTCCATGGAAGCTGGCGCGAGGAAGAAGAAGACTACACATTCAAGATTGAGTTTGTAATATATCTATTGGTTTGTGTATTAAACACTGGATGTATAGCCACCCCAGTGGTAGAGCGCGCGCGTATAAGTCATAACTATGCCTTGTCCTGGGTTCGATCCAGGCGTGAGGCATTTTTTTTATTTTTAACATTTACGTTACAGATCTTGTGTAAGCAAGCTACACACGCATACGAGGCGCCCTCATCTTACCACCATCAGATCATTGTAAAGATAAATCCAACATATTCCAATGCAAGCACAAGGTATACCTGAAGAGGTCAGCCACACTTGATCTAAAAAGGCGTTGGGTCATTATCTTGGGCCCAGTCTGAATTGCTGACTCTCACCCTCATTTTACTTTTTAATGCAGGCCCATTCATGCATTTATTTATTTATTTTTCTGATGACAAAAAACCACATTTTGGGCCTAGCGCCCTTTTTACTATTTTTAACCCCCAGTTCCATTTTTAACCCCCTGACCAAATTTTTATATTTTTATTTTATTTCCTTTTCTTTTCTTTTATTACTTTTACTTTTATTATTATTTTACTAGACAAAATACAAAAATATTTTTTATTAGACTAAAGGTAATCATTTTATTTTTACTTTATTTCACTTCCTTTAAGAAAACCCTCAAAAATATTTTCTTAACAAATTTAATTTATTTTCTTAATTGAAATAAATTTAGACTTAGTTCTTATTTTTAATTTGTTCTTTTAATTAAATCAACTTAGACCATAATTAATTAATTTATTTCTTTTTATTAATTTAATTAGGTTAATATTAAAACCTTTTCATAACAAAAAACCATAAAAAATAACTTTCTTTTCTTTTACATTATCAACATATCCTGGTACATTTTATTTGACATTATTCAATATGGTTGTAATAGTTATTAGGTTTTAATTGCTTTCATCCCCATTTGTAATTTGTATCCCCATCCCCTAAATGATGTAATAGCGTAGAACTTTAAATTTCCATAATTTATTGCTTTCCATATTATTACTAGTAACTAGGGTTTGTATGGCAACACTTAAAATCAACAAGTATACAAACCTTAATTCAAGACAAATGCATGAAAACAAAACACTTTGCACACTTTCATCTCTAGGGGTAACCCACAGTTTTTGCCTTAGATTGCGGAACGTGGGATACTTTAGCAAAGACCCCCAATTACAAGATCGTAGTCCCTCAATGACCCTTTGATGTTGCCTTCGATAAACGATCTTAGAACCTGACAATAAATTGCTAAGGTATCCTACAATGTTGCCTTCTATGACTGTAGGATGACCCACACATGTCCCTTCACATCCAATGATAAGGTTTCTTACTAACTAATAGTAAGATAACACTATCTAAAGGAGGAGGAAAAGAATAAAGACTTCCTTTTGAGTAGGTAGAAAGTTCGTAGTTTCTTGCTCACAAACATTTCAAAGCAAAACATCTTTCAAACACACTAACACTTTCATAAAATATTTTCAAAATTCAACACTTTGTATACATTCTTATAGAGACGAGAATCATTACAAAGTTTGCCTAAACAAAGGCGCTTTTCAAAAATACTTTCAAAACAAATCACAAACACATTTTACAAAGCATTTCAAAGTGATCTAGCAACTAAGAGCCCGTAGATAACTACGGATGAAAAGGGTGCTAACACCTTTCCTTTTCATAACCTACCCCCTGAACTCAAGAAAATTATCAAAAGGTATTTCATGTTCTTTTCACCCTTTCCTTTATTGTATAAAAGAAAAGTCGGTGGCGACTCTTGCTATCCGCAACAATTGGGATCAAACACAAAACGCCCAAGTCAGTTCTCTCACCGTATTATAGAACTGGCGACTCTGCTGGGGAAGAAACTTAAATGTGGGGTTACCTTAGAGACTATATCACCTTTAAATTCTTTCATTGTTCGACTTGTTTGCTTTACTCTTAAAAGGGTGTTTGGGTCTCGCATAGATCCTCTACCCGAATTTGGGGGCATTATTAGGTAACTAGAGATAGATTGTGGAGACTATACGGTGTAGACCAATATGGTTGAAACAATGGCTATGTTAGTGTGACACATTTGTTGGTACTGGTATCCCTTGCATTGAATCGAGGAGTATACGGGGCCATTGTGTGGTGTCACAGAGCACTAACTGACCGTAGAACCTTTAGTTGAATAACTTAGCCATTAGGAAGTAGTGAGATAGCCAACTTTGGTGTAGAGCCGAAGATTGGTGGATACTCGATGCTACACTCATTGAGATCGTACTTTCAGGATATTTTGGCTGCAAGAAAAGATTGATTATGCTAAAACAATGCCCGGTGAAGAAAGATCAGTGATATTGAGTTTCCCTAGAACCCAGTTACTTTCTAGGACAGGTTGGACCAACTAAAATTCAAGAGGGTACTTACCTATCAAAACCATGCAAGCCTAAACCTAAGGTCCTTGTGTTCTTTGTTTATGATTACTTATTCATGACATCATAAACATCACAACATCATAAGCATTCTCACTAACCATTTCAAGGATTTAGGAATTTATCTTTGTTCTGTTTTGTAGGACATGGATTCCCCTCGTAGAAATACCATTCGAGTCAACTTCGTGAAATTTCCTTCTCAACTTCAAGATTTAGAATCAAGGGTTCCTAAATATTCTCCCTTCACCAAGAAATGTGGTCGACTTCTCAACTTGGCTACCTCACACTTTCAAGAAGAAATGATGTGTGTGCTTTTTCAGTTCTTTGATCCTATGCATTATTCCTTCACATTTGTCGACTACCAATTAGTGCCTACCTTGGAAGAATTCTCTTAACTGCTAGGAGTGCCTGTGCTTGATCAAATACCATTCACCCGTTTAGAGGAAACTCCAAAGCTTGAAGTTATTTCCAAAGCCTTGCATTTGAAGAGATCGGAAATTATGGCAAATTGGGAAACAAGGAGTGAAGTTAAAGATTTTCTAGCCAAGTTTCTATTGAAGAAGGCTCGTTTGTTTTGGGAAGATATGGATTTTCAAGATTTTGAAGATGTTTTGGCCCTTCTAATCTATGGTTTGGTTCTATTCCCCAATCTGGACCAACTCATAGATGTGAATGCCATCAAGATTTTTCTCTCTTGTAATCCCGTGCCTATGCTACTTGGAGACATCCCACATTGTTTTCACACTCGCACCATGAAGAAGAGAGGGAATTTTTTGTGTTGTATTCCATTTCTGTATAGGTGGTTTATTTCACACCTACCTAGATCAATGTTGAATAATGAACAAGGCTTGACATGGTCTCAAAGGATGTTGATGCTCTCACACTCGGATATTCATTGGTGTACTTGATCTTTGGAGGATATTACCATCAATGACCATTGTGGGGAGTTACTTAATGTTCCACTCTTAGGCATTAGGCGAGGTAATACCTATAACCCTTATCTTGCATTACGATAATTTGGGTATGCGAGAAGAGATGGTCCCCATGATACGCTCATCCAAGGCTTAGTATTCGATTACGAAGGCGACGACCAAGGCTATCGTCAAAGGTTCGTACGAGCTTGGAGAATGGTAAACAAGGTGGATAGCAAGATTTTGGGGCATAAAAATTCCATCCCTTTTGAGCCTTACCTCAAGTGGGTACGAACTCGTGCTCAAAGCCTCATGAAGCCTTACCCAGCCATCCTACCTGTGATTATAGAGCTCGTTGTTGAGGGAGACACCCCTTACACCCTTCTACATCCTGACATGCCTACCGACTTCAAGGAATTGCAAATATTGTGGATTCAACTCAAAGGGGAATGAGACATTTTTGAAGCATAATTTTATGCAAGCGAGAAGAAGGATTTGGAGCTCACGGGGCAACTTCATGAAGAGAGAAGTTTGAATGCCTACATTGCACCAAAGAGGATGCGCCCGTGGAAAGCTTGAGCCCTTTTTGTTTTAGAAGTTTATTTTGTATCATTTCGAAACCTTTTTGTTTCTTCCATTGTAAGCCCGAGAGGCATTTGTAATTCCTAAATTTACTAATGAGATTAATGTTTGTTGTATCCTCTTTGTCTAGCAAATTTAAATTTCTTAAAATCCTTGAAAACATTGCATTAGCATAACATGCATCATATCATAAGCAGGTTTTCCAACATAGGTTTCCTCATCTTTTTACTGTTTATTTCAGTATAAGATGGGTCTCGAGAAAATTGTCAAGGACTTGCAGACTCAACACTCTCAATTCCAAGAGACTCTGCTTAACTTAGCAAAGGGGTAGCAAGAAATGATGGCTCTTCTTGTTACGAAGAATAAGACAAAGAATAAAGCTTTAATCAACATGGGGAATCGGTTTAAAAGGCCCTCCAGACAAGTCCAAGTTGAAGAGGATTCCTCTGAAGAGGATGAAAATCAAGATTAAGATGCTAGGAGCACCTGTGCTGGGGGTGGAAACAATCAAATCTCCGAAGACGAGGATTTTACTGATGAGCAATACCCGCCAGCCGACAACAAATATAAACAACTAGAAGATAGACTGAAAGCTGTGGAGATCCAAGTTGTGCCTGGCTTGGACTTTGAAGACTTTAGTTTGGTACTTGGGGTAGTCATTCCCTACAAATTCAAGATCCCAGTCTTTGCAAAGTATGATGGAGTTTCATATCCGAAGCTTCATTTAAGATCTTATGCCCGTAAAATCCAGCTACACACCGCTGATAAGAAACTATGGGTGCACATTTTCCAAGAGAGTCTATCTGAGACGCAGTTGGAGTGGTTTTAGCAATTGGAAGGAACAAGCATCCATACTTGGGAGGATTTGGCCATTGCCTTTTACCGCCAATATAAATATAATGTTGATCTTGCGCCAACTCGGGTGCAATTGCAAGGCATGACCATGGGTTCAAATGAGGGCTTCAAAGAGTACGCCCAAAAGTGGAGAGACTAGGATGGCCGGGTGCAGACCCCTCTAACTGATAGGGAATTGGTAGATATGTTTATGGGGACATTAACTGGACCATTTTTCAACTTGCTGATTGGAAGTTCATCATTTGGATTTACTGAATTGATCTTAACTGGTGAGAGGGTTGAAAGTGGGATTAAAAGCAGGAAGATACCCATGGCCTCCACCTCAAATGTTGTGAAAAAGACATTTATTGGTAAAAAAGAGACTAATGTTGTGTATGAGTCAAGAAGCCGTGCTAAGAATGATTGTCTCCATTTAGTAGGGGCAGTTTTGATCTCCAATCCAACTCAACATCCGCGTCAACAAAATAACAATCAACAAAGACCAGACATCCCGAGGAGACAATTTACCAAAATTAACATGTCACTATCTCAAGCTCTGCAACACCTATTGAAAGCTAATTTGGTAACCTTGCGAGACCCCTCTTCCAACCCTAACACTGCTTCCCCAAAATAGAACCCCAATGCCAAATGCGCTTACCACTCAAACAGTCCCGGACATGATACCAATGATTGTTGGTCTCTAAAGAACAAAATCCAAGACTTAATTGATAACAAGACAATTGAATTCGACCCTCCGCCAACTCCCAATGTGATCACCGCACCCATGCCAAATCATGGTAAGGGTGTCAATGCTATTGAAGATACATCTTTTGTTTCCTCCATCAAAGATTTGACCACTCCTTTGCAGACTATTAAAAAGAATTTGTTGAAAGCCAGGGTATTCCTTGGCTGCCTTGAAGACTATTGTTACTGAGTTGTACAAGTTAATGGTTATGAATGGATGAAGAAAGGTGTCCAACACCTGATGGATAGCCATGAGATTCTATTTGAAAAAACTCCATCTGTGAAAAGTTTGACCCAAAGTGTATCTCAAGAATTTGAAGATGTGTCCATCATTACTATCTCAAACAAACCTATTAGGATCACCTCCAAAGGTCCTATTAGGATTCCCGTTGAACAAAGAATATCTCTACTAATTATCACGACACTGGGGCCAATCCCCTACTCTTCTAATAAGGTTATACCCTGGAATTATAGGGCGGAAGTGTATTACCATGGTATCAAACAAGATTCATGGATTGATGAAGATGAAACTGCTGACATTACAAACATTGTTGGATCAAGTAAATTTACTAGGACGGGGGGGATCTTCTCTCCAGAGGTTTCACCTCCGACAACCACAACTACACCCATTCGTATTACCGTTGTTAAACCTGTTGCTGATACTTGAGGAAATGAAAAAATAACCGAGCATGCCAGGACGGAGGCACCCACAAAATATATTACCATTGAGGACCCATATACCCAAGAGATGGAGATTTTGAAATTTATCGGAAAAAGTGACTATAAGATAGTGGAACAGTTAGGGAAAACACCCTGGAAGATTTCCATTCTGTCTTTCTTGCTATGTGCCGAGGCACATGATCAAGCCCTGATAAAATTCTTGAAAAGTGCACATGTCCCACAAGAAACTAAGGCTGACCAATTTGAAAACTATGTATCAAGCTTGACTGTCGACAATGATTTAGGGTTCTCGGATGCAGATTTGATCCCGATGGGGAAGAATCACAACAAAGCTCTCCACATTTCCATAGCATGCAAGGGCACCACCCTGGCACATGTATTAGTGGATACTGGATCTTCTCTCAATGTCTTACCAAAAGGAGCTCTAGATAGGTTGGACTTTTAAGTTTTGGTACTAAAGCTTAGTGACATCGTGGTGAGAGCTTTTGACAGATCAAAGAGGATGGTCCATGGAGAAGTTGATCTTCCTATCAAAGTTGGGTCTCAAGTCTTCAACTCAACATTCTACGTGATGGATATCCGTCCTGCTTATTCATGCCTACTTGGATGCCCATGGATCCATGGGGAAGGTGTGGTGACTTCCACACTACATAAAAAACTGAAATATTCGGTCAAGGGGGAAATTGTGACTATATGCAGAGAGGAAGAGTTTATGATCAGTCATCTGAATTCATTCAAGTATGTTAAAATGGATGGAGAATTAGTTGAAACTCCTTGTCAAGCCTTTGAAGTGGTCTCTCTCATGATTGTTGTTGCCAAGATCATTCCTGACACTCCCAAAGATGCTAAAGATACACTGAGGATGGCCTCTTTCAATGATGCTCGTACTGTTGTTGAACACGGAGACTGCACCACTTGGGGGAAACTCCTTGATATCCCTTTCAAGTCAGAAAAATTTGGGTTGGTCTTAACTTCCAAGGTTCAAAAGGAGGTTCTACGTGATCCTTCGAGGAAACCACCTCTCCGCATAGTAACCATGAGGTTAATGCTCTTGAAGACTCTGATGCTGATTGTGACTGGGACGACTAGATCTACCCAACTACCGATGGAGGACTCAACAACTGGCAGAACAAAGACTTCATTCCAATTTCCTTTCAACCAGGAGTAATTTCCATTTCCTGTTTTTATTACTTTGAGAAATTTGTCTTTAATTTCCATTTAATTAATGACTTTAAACCACGTGTCTTGCCCGGGGCACAATGGTCCATTTGTTAATGGTTTGTCATTTTCATATGCCATATGATCATTTTAATGAAACATTGGACTATTTTGCATTTAAATTTGCTCTCTTTGTCTTTCTTTTACTTTTATTACATTTTCAAATAACCATGTAACCTTACATGCACACACACATTTGCAGATCCACATCCACTCTGAATCTCATTGACAATGATTCTGCTATTTCCAGCTATGACTTTGAAAATCCAATCTATCAAGTCGAAGATGAAGGTGAAGAAGATTATGAAATATATGGGGAAATCGCCAGACTCCTGATACGAGAGGAAAAGGCCATTCAACCGCATGAAGAACCATTTAAAGTGATAAACTTGGGGACTGAGGCAGACAATAAGGAAGTCAAGATCGGCGCTAACCTGGAAGACAATGTCAAAGAAAGATTGGTTCAGATGTTGCATGACTATGTGGAAGTGTTTGCTTGGTCGTATGAAGATATGCCAGAGCTTGATACTGATATCGTGGTTCACCGTGTTCCAATGAAGGACGGCTGGCCTCCGATTAAGCCAAAGGTTAGTCGCATGCGACCAGATATGTCTGAGAAGATAAAGGCTGAGGTAATGAAACAGTTCAATGCAGGTTTCCTGGAAGTGACGTCATATCCCCAATGGGTTGCAAACGTGGTCCCAGTGCCAAAGAAAGACGAAAATGTCTGCATGTGCATAGACTATAGGGATTTAAACAGGGCGAGCCCCAAATATGACTTTCCTCTACCATATATTAATGTCTTGGTTGACAATACTGCTAAACATAAAGTGTTCTCCTTCATGGATGTCTTCTCGGGATATAACCAAATCAAAGTGGCACCTGAGGACATGGAGAAAACCACTTTGATTACACAATGGGGTACCTTCTGCTATAAGGTCATGCCTTTTCGACTGAAGAATGCAAGCGCAAAATATTAACGGGTTATGGTAGCTCTATTTCATGACATGATTCATCATAAGATAGAAGTCTATGTTGATGACATGATTGCAAGATTGCAAATCGAGGAAGAGCACCTAGATCATTTGCACAAGCTGTTTGAAAGGTTGAAGAAATACAAGTTGAGGCTGAATCTCAACAAGTGTACCTTCGGGGTAAGATCTGGTAAGCTTATAAGTTTGTCGTCAGTGGTAATGGAATTGAGGTTGATCCCGCAAAGGTTAAAGCTATCCAAGAAATGCCAACTCCCAGTACTGAGAAGGAGGTCAGTGGTTTCTTAGGTCGACTCAACTATATTTCCCGATTCATCTCTCACTTAACTGTTACTTATGAGCCAATTTTCAAACTGTTGAAGAACGATCAAGTAGTTAGATGGAATGATGACTGCCAAACAGATTTTAAAAAAATCAAGGAATACTTGCAAGAACCTCCAATTCTGATGCCTCCAATTGAAGGAAGACCTCTGATTATGTACTTGACTGTATTAGAGACTTCAATGGGGTGTGTGTTGGGCTAACATGACGAGTCTGGTCGAAAAGAGCATGCAATATACTACCTTAGCAAAAAGCTTATCGACTATGAAACAAGATACTCACTACTCGAGAAAACTTGTTGCGCTTTGGCATGGGATGCTCTCCGACTAAGATAGTATATGTTTACTTATACTACTCTCTTAATTTCTAAAATGGATCCCATCAAGTACATCTTCGAGAAACCGACCCTCTTCGGACGAATAGCCAGATGGCATATGATTTTGACTGAATACAACATCCAATATACTAAACAAAAAGCAATCAAAGTAAGTGTACTGGCAGATCATTTGGCCTATCAAGCTGTTAATGACTACCAATCAATGAACTTTGAGTTCCCGGATGAGAACACCATGATAGTGACAGACTATGAAGAACTTGGACCGTATAAAGGACCTGAGCAAGGATCACGATGGACTATGGTTTTTGGTGGAGCTTCCAACGCATTGGGTAACAGAATCGGTTTTGTAATCATTTCTCCCGAAGGGTGCCATACCCATTTCACTTCTAGACTCTGTTTCGATTGTACAAACAACATGGCTGAGTATGAAGCATGCATCTTGGGTCTAAAGGTTGCCATTGACCTAAGATTCAAATTCTTAAGCGTATACGGAGATTCAGCCTTGGTAATTAGTCAAGTCAAAGGAGAATGGGATACCAAACATCCGAATATGATCCCTTACAAAGAGCTTGTGCTAACCTTGATTCCGTACTTTGAAGAGGTCACCTCTGAGCATGTCCCGAGGGAAGAAAATCAGTTGGCAGATGCCTTAGCAACTATATCGTCTATGTTCAAGGTCAATTGGGACAAGGAAACTCCCATAATTACTATCGAAAGATTTGACGAACCTGCACACTGTTATGAGATTGACACTGATGAGGATAAGCCTTGTATAGCGGTAGAAATGTTTAAGACTAAGCCATTGGATTGACTAGACTTGTATAAATCAAAATAAAAATCGCCACCGCGCTTTATTATTTCCAAAGGAATGGGAAAAGAGCGAGTAACCCAAAAAGAGGGGGAAAGATTCAAGGTAAGGGGGTTGGTTATGCAAAGGGAAGGTATTAGCACCCTAAACATCTACGGTACTCCGCAGGAACCTCTTGGTAAAATCTATATATTTTGGCTACAAAATGTTGTATAAAAATAGATGGTGGAGGTGAGAAAAGAAATATATTTTTATGATTTTTGCACCCGCCGCGGTTGCGAACCTTTAGTGCCTACGTACCACCTTTCATGCAATAGGGGATCAGGGTACACGTAGTTCACCTTTCAAAAAATTTAAAAACACAAGTGTATTGGTTAATTTTATGAGATAAGACATCATCGTCATTGTCTGTGTGGAAAGGAGAATTTGCATCATCTCAAAGGAGAATTTGTATCATCTCAAAGTGGAGGATATGGCTTGTATTTTAAAATCAACAATGCCTCACTCAACATCCAAGTGTAAAATATCTCTCTTCACTACATATTGTAGAAGTATAATTGTTTGCACCACTACAAGGATTGGCAAGAGTCTAATCTTTTGAGAAAGGTTTAAAAATAAAAAGCCAAAGTGGCAAAATGGTTTGAAATGAGATTGATTAAATTTTAGTCTTCTCACAAAAAATGTTAAGGTATTATTAAGTTGATTGAAGTTTATTTATGAAAATGTTTTGAAAATGCATGGACATGATTCCAAGTTTATTATGGAAATGGTTCAAGTTTAAAAAATAAGAAGAGTTTTCAAAAGGAGGGAGGAGATTTTTGAAATTAAAGAAGATGGGAGGAGAAGAAGAGACTATCCTACAACATAAGGTAAAATCTAGGGATAAGAACCATCTAACCAACAATAAGCCAATACTATGCATTATGAGTCAAGATAGAATTCCCATTCCTTGGATTGAAACCAAGCAAGCAAAGATACTAGACCTCTTGAGAGAACCAAACTTCAAGTGTATTAAGTCTTCACAAAAATGGGGCAGAGTAACAGATGTGTATGGGTGAATTTCATATTACAAACAAAGAATGTAATCACAATAACCTGCACACAAAATAAACAAACAACCCAATGTCTTGAGCTAAACCTCAAGAACTCCAGACAAAATATCAATTAAGGTCACAAGATCTCCAACATAGGTCAAGGCCTCTAATCCTAAGTCCAAGAAGTCCAATACTCCACAATGCCAAGGATAGTAACCAAATAGTCCAAGTATCATTAAGCTTTTTTAGGGTTCATGTTGATTATTAGGTGTCTTAAAAGAGAAAAGAAAAACTCAAGTGAGCAAAAAATAAAAAAATGGCATGAAATGTAATGCTTAAAGTAGATGGTACATAAAGCATAAAAATAAAAGCATAAAGTAAAAACAATTTAATAATTAGTGATTAGTTGGATGACCATCTTGAAACTTGCATTTGGAACTCATTAGAGGATTGGTATAAACAAAGCCTCCACACAACAAGTTGCATTTGCTTTTTGTCAAGTATATCATCCATTTGGAATCCTCAAAAGTACCATTTAATGATCAACGATGTTTAAGTGATCCGCGTTGACCAAAAGTGTTGTAGATCCATTATAGGATTGGTAGAACCAAAGCCTCCACACAATGAATCTCAAGGTTATTGGATCAAAGAGATCAAATTAACATATTTGGGCTTGTAAACATAGGTTTGGGCCACGAATGATCATTTATTCGATTCAGGACAAAATTTAGCACTATGTTAAGCAATCGTAAGTGGACTTATATAGAAGTCGCGCCTATTTTGAGGTCGGTCAATAGCAATCTATGCACCATTTGTTTTGAGACATGATATAGAGATCATGCTCCAATAATACTTAGTGCAATAAGAAAGGGACAAGATGAAGATGGGTGGGAAAGAATATAAACCATATTTGAATTAAAATTTAATCAAACTATTATTAAAATCATTCATCCATTTTTGTGGAGTTAGACTCAACACCATGGATCCAACGATGTTAATAAAGTTCATAATAAAAAATTCAACCCAAGATCAGCCAAAAAATAATCACAAAATAATATTACATTTAATATATACATTAAAAAAGGTTAAAAATGTTTTAAAATAGAAAAAAGAGAGAACAAATATTAACTAAGTTCAAATTAATCAAGAAATATTAAGTAAGACCATTGAAAAATCAGAAATGAACTCAAATATTTTTATAAAATTTTTGGTAATTTTTTAAAGTCAAACTATTTTTAAAATTAAAATAAATGAGTAAAATAATCCAAAAATGATAAAAATACCAAAGTCAGAAATAAAAAATAAATGAGGTCACCAATATTTGTCACAAAAGTATTTTTAAACATTTAAAACAATTCAAATAAAGTGAAAATTTGAAAAAAATATCAAAACACAAAATAAAGTTTTGAAAAAATAAAAATCAGAAAGAGAGAAATCAAAAATATTTTTCATAATTTTTTCAGATTTTTTGGACTAAAAATGAATTTTCTATGATTTTTTTGAAATTTAAAACAATTAAATATAAAAATCAGAAAAGAAAAATAAAGTAAAAAATATGTGGATCATTGGATGAGAGTCAAAACGCATTAGTAATCAAATATAAGAGATCTAGCGCGTTGTGCATATCATGGTCATTAGTGAATAAAGCACCGAATCATTATTTAAATCAGATTTTCAAAAACAAAAAAAAAACAGATGGCACGCCTTCATTGGTTGGAAGATGACAGGTTGGTCATCTTCAACCTCCAGCCAACGTGAATTGCAGGTCTCTCAAACTGTAAAATCAGAAGCTAGGACCTATGTCACCCGCTTCGTCTCTTCAAGACAAAGACAACCACACCTTCGCGACAAATTTATATAAAATGTAGCTCAAGCAATTTGAAAGGAATGTTTTGAAAAGAGATTTGAAATTTCATGGTCAAAATGTGTTTCCAGATAAAAGTAAGTGTTGCGACTAGAACCAGGGAAATGAGAGCATTACAATGATATCAAAGTTTTGAAGACTTGATGGAGAAATCTACCTATTGAAGTTAAGTTGCAGATCTCTGAAATTGGACTTCTATGGAGCGATATATGGAATGATTCTTGAATGTAATGGTATGGTTAGCTTCAGGGAAGATCAATGAAGGTAAATTGATAGAAAAATTAGATTGAAAAAGGCTTGAACACTGATTTCGAAGTTACAAAAATTTGAGTTATGAAACAAGTTTGGCAGGGCGATTCTGGCTATTCAAGATTGAGGAAATGAATGAGGGATGACCCTCTATTTATAGGGAATCAAATGGAATGTTCAAGCGTGTGAAATGATGATGTTTGGAGGGAAATCGTGGAAGGTCTACAACATGAACAAAGTGTGACTTGTTTAGCATCAAAACTCTGCCAAATCATGTGTTTCATGATTCTAAACACCTTTGGGAAGTTGCTAAACATGATTAGAAGCAAAAACACGTGGAAAACCTGTGATTAGAAGCCAAAACAAAGATTTCAAAGTCTGACTTATGATGAAACTTCAGTTTCAAGCTACCAATTTCAAAACAATGGCATTTTCAGCTCAAGGGGTCTTAGGACATGATTCTTAATGCTTTAGAAATATGAGGTTACAAGATTTGCAATGGAAAAATAATGGAATCAAATGGATGATTGAGATGAAAGTTGCATTGAGTCAAAGTTTGGGGGAAAAAGGTTGACTTTCCATACTTTGAAATATTTCAATTTTTTCTTCAAAAGTGACCTATAATGTCTTGAATCCAAACATGGCCTTCCACTTGGAATTTGCTCTTTACCAAAAAAGATGGCATGAAATAGACCTCTTGAATGACATTTTGAGACATAACCCATTCAAAATCTCCAAAAATTGAGAGAGTTATGAATTGTTGAAGTTGGCAAAAAATCATGGAATGACCTATAATCTTTTGTATCCTTAGGGAACCTTCCATCCATTTTCTCACTTTGTACATAAAATAGGGAATAAAGTTAACATCCTCAAGATCATTATGGAAAAAGAGTGGGCTCAATATGATAAAAATTGACCAAGTTATGATCATTTGAAGTCACATATGAGAAAATGAGGGTTCATCTGGAGGACTTGTAATCTTTCTTCATCATCAAGTTTCTTCCACATGAAAATCCTTGAAAATTTTGAAGTTATTTGTTAATAACCCTTTTAAGAGAAGTATGTATTTTGAATCACTCAAAAATACCAAAATATGAGCAAGATATACTTCTTTGAAGTTCAAAACCCAAGCTCCTAGATCAAGAAAATGCTTTGAAGAACTTTAACAATTTTGAACAACCTTCTTGTACCAACACTATTTCTTTGTAAATAGAAGTTGTTGAGGATGATAATGAGGACTCATAGCAACCAAAACCACTTACATATCTTGAGAATTAAGAGAAATATGCACTTGTGACCAATAGGAACAAGACCTTGTCCAACCATGACAACTTCTTCAATCAACCCCTTGTACTTTTGAATCAATTTGATAACTTGGGAATGTAGTGAACACAAATAAACCTTGCCATGCCATACCTTACAAAACAACTTAAATGGTGAGGTTTGAATTTCTCAAATTTTATTGACTAGGGCATGGAAATAAACTCATGAATCCATGGATCAACTTGCTAAGCCACATTGCCTTTACCTACATTATTAACAAGTAAGATAAATCAACATTGCATTTTATTAATTAGAAGGAAAATAAAGACAAAATATTCATGATCACAAAATAAAAAAATCAAGGTGCTTGGGGATTCCTCAAAGAGCAAAGCTAAAGATAGGAAGAAGAACCATAAGCCCTAATGTGATCTTGTTGTGATTGAATCAAAATGGTACGATGAAGGGATCTTAGGGGCAAAAATTGGGGTACAACACCTTGGTATCATGAAGTGAGGAGATACCTTGAAGCACAAGAGTATCTTGAGGGAGCCTCAGTCAACGACAAGAAATTCATGCAAAAGTTCTCAGCCAAATTCTTCTTAAGCAATGGGATTTTGTACAAGTGCAACCATGATTCTATTATGCTCTGTTGCATGGACAAGAATGAAGCAAAAAAGATCATGGAGGATATGCATGAAGGTATCTTCGGAACTTACTCTATTTGGCACACCATGGCCAAGAAGATTCTGAAGGCTAGTTACTTTTGGTCGACAATGTAAATTGATTGTCACCATCACTCGGGGACTTGCAACAAATGTAAAATTTATGCTGACAAGGTTCACGTTCCCCTGATCCCTTTGAATGTCATGACTGCTCCTTGGCCATTCGCAATGTGGGGAATTGACATGATCGGAGAAATCAAGCCAACTACATCTAATGGATATTGTTTCATCCTCGTCACCATTGATTACTTCACTAAATGTGTCGAAGCAGCTTTATTTGCCTCAGTTGCCAAGAATGTCGTAGCCTGGTTTATTGTGATATGGTGGGAGAACTGACTTGAAGGTTTTGCGTTTGATTGCAAATGTTACGGTTAGCAAGAGTCGCCACCGACTTTTCTTTTATCCAAAAGGAAAGGTGAAAAAGCACAGGAAAGAACTTTGAGATTATTTCTTGAGTTCGGGGGGTAGATTATGAAAAGGGAAGGTATTAGCACCTTTTTCATCCATGGCTTTCCATGGGCTCTTAGTTACTTTCTAGATCACTTGCTTTTGTTTGAAATTGTGCTTTGTGTGGTTTTTGAAATTATTTTGTAAAGAGGCCATTGTTTAGGCAAACTTTGTAAAGATTCTTGTTTGTAAGAATGTATACAAAGATGTTTGATATTTTAAAAATGTTTTCAAGTTTGAAAGTGTAAGTGTTTGTTTTGAAAATAGCAAGGATGTTTTGTTTGAAATTGAGCAAGTATTTAGGAGCATTCTACCTACTCAAAAGTCTTTCTTGTTCATTTTCTTTTCCTTTGACATTGTTATCTTACCATTGATTTGGTAAGTAACCCTATCTTTGGATGTAAGCGAGACGGGTGTGGGTCATCGTATAACCATGATTAGCAATGTTGCAAGGTACCTTATCATTCTCTTTTAGGGACCAAGATCATTTGAAAGGCAACATAGATAGTGTCATCGGGGGACTATGATCTTATATTTGCTTGTTTTTGCTAAGATACCTCACATGCGTAATATGGCCATTTTGCAAGGAAACCAAATGGTTTCACCTTAGGGGTGCTTGTGTTCAAATGTATTATTTTCTTGCTTGATTTTGTCTTGAATTAGGTTTTTCTAAGTATTGGTTTTAGTCTTTCCATACAAACCCTAATTACTAGCATGTTATATATAAAGATATAAATTGCGGAATTTAAAGTTACTACGCTATTACAATACTTGTGGGAGGGGGGTGCACAAATTATGAACGGGGATTGCAATAAAATAGACATAATTAATCTATTACAACCATATTGAATTGGTATCAACGTACAAGAAATTAAATGAATATAAAGTACAAAATGAACAAATGTACAAGAATATAAATATGAAGAAAGTAGATATTTTTGTTTGGATTTTTTTAGGAAAAGGGAATTTGTTTTAATCTAATTAATTAAAAGGAAATAATTAATTAAAATAATAAAGGTAAACCTAATTTTACTAGGAAAAGAAAATTAAATAAAACCCTAATATATTAATTGATTAAAAAGAAATTAAGTTTATAAGAAAAGTATTTTTGGTATTTTTGTCTTGAAAATAAATTTATAGTGTTATAAAAATATTTTTGGTCTTTTTATATTTTAAAATAATATATTCAAATGATGTAAAAGAAAATAACTAAAACCTATTTTTAATTAAATTTACAAAGATAATTAGTAAAATAAACAAAGTATGATTAAATAAAATAATTTTGTGTGTGAGAAAAATAAATAAACTATGTCAAAATGTAAATCTATTATGTATGTATTTTTTATGATTTTTTTAGTATTAGAAAAATAATTAAGAAAATAAATAAAATGAAAATAAGAAAGGAATAAAAACTGGGCCAGGGGTGTTGATAGCCTGCAAGGGGGTTAGTAGTAAGAAAAAAAAATTAAAAATCCCAAAGGAGGCCCAAGCGCCTTGTCCAAAAAAGTCAGAATGCAAAAAATGTGAAAAAAATCAAAAGGGTACCACTGGGGCTCGAACCCAGGTCCCTCTGGTTACAGGCGCGCGCTTCTACCACTGGGTTGGCTATACATCTGTTTATATAAATCAAATAATAAATACATAAGACAAACACGTTCCTGAGGCCAACTTTATCTTCAACCTCACGCCCAGCCAGAACCTCTGTAACTTGTTCAAATCTCAACAAAAATGAAAACTGTAAACATGAAACTTGTAGCAAATTTACTCACGGTTTCAGAAATGTAAAGCATTAAAACTATAGCTCAAATATAAACATGAATTTTAATGGCCCTATTTTGAACTCTAAAAATCTCAGAAACTTCAATCTTAAAATTCTCTAAGCTCAAGCAAAATTAGTGGAAACTATGGACATGGTTAGCTTTAGGGCAATGATACGTACATGTTTCATTCACAAATAAATCATTGATGATGCTTGTATGAAAAGTTCTAAAGTTAGAAAACTTACCTTGCAAGAGGGTATCGAGTCTGGAGTTTGAGCAGCTTTCAGTGAGTCCCAATGATTGAGTTAGCTTCCTCAAGTTCCCAGGAAGCTAATGGGATGCTTAGCTTGAGCTGAAAGTACATGAGGAGTTCTGGAGAGGTCCAAGTGCAAAGCTCTGTTTTTGAAAATGGAGGATGGTGTTAATGTTGTTAAAGTTTTGTAACAGGGTGTGAGATGAGTTCTAAATGATGTTTAGAAGCTTTAGGAACAAAGAGGCTTGAAAACACACGAGGGAGTTATGAGTTTCAAGTTTTTGGTCAGTTTATGTGAAAATGGAGGTATGAGATGTGATTCTGAGCTCTTGGTGTTTTTAGGGGTCAAGCCTTCATGTGTTTTGTGGAAAATTGTTTGTATATCTATAAGCAAAAGGATTGGAGAGGTTTGGACACTCAGAAGTATAAGTTTTCAGCTAATTGCTAGGTTACTTGATTTTGAAGAAAAGTGGGAAACCAAGTTTCAATGTGAGGTACAAGCATGGGCTGAGTGATTGTAAGTGTCTAACAAGTTTATTATGGGTTATGGGACTTGTATGATCAGAATATAACAAGTGCAAGGCTCAAGAACAAGTTTTGTGTAAAAAAAGTACTTTATCAAAATGGCAATGTACAATTTCTTCCCAAAATGGATATAAAGCATGACCTGGCATTGAATGCTTGAAATGAGATCTCTAACAGCTGTGCAAGCAATTAATTATGGAGTGCCTAAGAAGTTTGAGGAATTCAAAGTAGAGTTTATGCAACATAACTTTGAATTTGAATTTTGTTCATCATAAAATGCCTTGTAATTCAAGTGATAAAACCCTAACTTCATCTCTTCGAATCTCCCTACTCAAGAATGATCTCAAAGAGTTCTTGGACATTTTGGAAAGCTTGGAATGTGATATACAACCCATTTTTGAATTGCTTTTGAAGATTCCACTTTTAACTATATGAAAAAGTTCCAAGAAGTTGGGTCAAAATCCTGAACAAATTAGGGCAAAATTTCACTAAATGTTTTGTTTCATGACCACGTGTTCTTAAAATTATAACTTGAGATCCAATAACTTTTGGAAGGATTTGTGTAAAGAAAAGTTGTAGATTTCATGGATATCTACAACTTTCATGTTGGAAGTTTCTCTTGAATCATCTTGCATCATGGTGAAAATTTGTTCAAAGTTATGAAAAAATAAGAAATTTCCAACACTTAGAAAAATTTCTAAAAGTTTAGAAATTTTAACTTTTGAAAATGGAATTTTGAATTTTGGATTTCTTGATGAAGAATTTTCATATTTTGACATGTTTTGATTAATTGTGATCTTTGACATTTGAATTTGACCAAAAAGTCGAAGTTTGACTTTTCAGTATACAGTTGACTTTGATCAGTTGACTGAAAATTCATTTGTCAATCCTTTGGACTTGAGCAATGTTTTGATCCATGTCATTAGGTCAAAATGATGCAATTGGACTCTTGAGATAATTCCTTAAACCAATTGATCATTTTCTAGGTCAAAAATCAGAAATTGCCCTTTCCTAGTCAAAACCCTAATTTTGACCATTTTGCCCTTTTGATGATTTGACCAAATTTCTTGAGGAATTATGGTCCAAAATTGATCAAATGATACATATGAGTTTAAAATGTTGACGTGGATAAAAAATTATGAAGTTTGACTGTAAATTGTCCATGGTTGACTTTTTCCCCAATACAATTGATTTTTAGGTAAACTGCTCAATTGACTGAGCAAAAGTGTGATTCAAAGCTTGAAACTTGACTTGAGTAATATTGAGGGTCCATAATGATCCATGAAAGTCATATGGGGAATTGGAAGTTCAAAAATCCTTGTGCAAACTCAAACCCTAATTTTGGTCATAAGTGCTTAAGGAGGTGTCTTGAGCTGATCAATCCCTAGTGCAGTCTTGAGTCAAAGGAGATCTTTGTGAGCAAATTCTTGATAAGTGAGAGGGGAAATTTTGGGGCAAAACATCTTCATGCAATTAAATATCAAGCATCACATTTCTTCTCCATACAGACCTAAGATGAATGGCGTAGTGAAAGCCGCCAACAAAAATATAAAGAAGATTGTACAAAAGATGGTGGTGACCTATAAAGGCTAGCATGAGATGCTGCCATTTTATCTTCATGGCTATCGTACTTCGACTCGAACATCAACTTGGGCAACCCCATTATTTTTAGTCTATGGCATGGAGGTCGTCCTGCCTATTGAAGTTCAGATTCCTTCTTTAAGGATTATGAAAGAAGCAGACCTAGGCGAAGACGAATGGATTCAGACTAGACTGGATCAGTTAAATTTGATTGATGAAAAGAGATTGGGTGTTGTCTGTCATGGTCAAATGTATCAAAAGTGTATGATCAAGGCATTAAACAAGAAGATCAAACCTCAAGTATACTAGGCTGGCGAATTCGTAATAAAGTGCATCATTTTACCACAATTCGATCCCAAGGGTATTGGACTCCCACTTATGAAGAGCCATTTTATTTCAAGAAAGTATTCTCTATCCGTGCTATGATGCTAACCACTATGGCCGACGAAGATTTCCCATATCTTGTGAATGTGTACATAGTCAAAAAAATACTACACATAAAGAATGACCCGCCAGGTTGACATACCTAGGCAAAAATAAGGGCATCCCGATGAACCAAAAAGGTTCGGGTAAAAATTAGGGATATAAACAAGAGATTGTACACCCGACAAGTTGAAAACCTAAAAGGGCAGCTTGGGAAAAAAGGGCATCCTGGTGGACTGAAAACCTAAGAGGGCGTTCCATACAAAAGTTACGGATTAAAGTGTACGACTATGTCTCGTTGAATCACTACAGTCAGCTTTATTACCAAGGTCAAAAGTTCAAATGGTACAAGGTCAATTCAATCAACTTTTTCCAACAATAAAGGATGATGTTTGAAGACATAGGGACAATAGCAGAGTCGGAGTCTAATGAGATCACTTCCATATAGCTATACAATTTTTGTTTTCACTTTGTATTCTTTTCATTTTTCAACGACATCCTCTTACTAGGATTTCGGTCTCCCTGTACAAAAACGTCTGTTCTTAGGAAAATTATCAATACAAGTATACTTTGAAGTGATTTTTTTTTGTTTTTTCTATTTTGAATGCAAACTCGTCCAATGACTAAAATTGAATGAACATATGCATATGAACATGATTAATTGTTAACAAATGTATGCACAATAACAATAATAAGCATTTACTTAAGGATTTGGGATATCCCAAAAGTGTTACTTCAATAAGATTATCCCCACACAGTGAATTCATGCATTCTCTATCCAGAGTTCCAATCAACATATTTCCTGGAAACTCTCTTCCCCAACCGAGTTTTTCCAAAAACCAGAAAAGAAATCCTGCAAAAGATCTCTCTCTAATAAATTCATTTCCCTAGTATGGTCGCTAGAATACTTTCCTCAACAAGATTTATTTCCCCAACAAACTACAGATTCCCTAGCTTGAGTTTATTCTTCAGACTATCACATCATTGATAGAACTCATCTTCCCCAATAGAGTTAAGACTATCCCCAGAAAGTTAATGCAAAGCCTGGAATTCGACCAGATAACAGTTAATTTTTCCCCCCTCCGATAAACTGGAAGTATAAAGAACTAAATTTCCTAGTAGAGGAATGGACAACTAAAGTTCCTGAACTCTATTCCCCAAGCAGAAATCAACATTTCCCGCAGAGTTTCCTCAAACAACAAAATTCCCAGCGGAAGCACTCAAGGCAAGGTTGAAGATTGCACATACTCTTCATCCCCAGCGATAGTCCAGGATTTAGCTTCCCAAAACTCTGTAGCAGTAGTTAGGGGTTTATTTTCCCAGGAAAAGATACACTTCAATAACATTTCACATCATACATCATAGCATATACATGACAAAATTCATACAGTATAATCTCATTTATTTTGAGAACATCATTACGCAAGGCATGCATCATGACATCGCATACAACTAATTCTTTACCTTTTCAGGAAAGATTAGCCACTAGCTGAATACATCAACAACAGACATTTCCAATTTCAAGACCTCTGCGGGCTCAGTTTAAATCGACCAATGATTCGGTAGACAATTTCTCTGGTTCAGTTAAATTGCTCCTAAGATTTACACTGATTCGATATTCAGTTAAAGATTATTCAAGACCTCTGCTGGTTCAGTTTAAATCGATCAATGATTTATCCTAATTCGATTCCGGTAGACATCTGCTCTGATTCAGTTAAATCGCTCCTAAGATTTACGCTAATTCGATATCCAGTTAAATATCATTTCGAGACCTTTGCTGGTTCAGTTTAAATCGACCAATAATTTATCCTGATTCCATTTCGATAGACCCTTTCTATGGTTCAGTTAAATCGCTCCTAAGATCTTTTTTGATTTTTTATCCAGTTAAAGACAATTTCAAGACTTTTGCTGGTTCAGTTTAAATCGACCAATGATTTATCCTGATTCCGTTCCTCAAGACACTTTTTATGGTTCAGTTAAATCGCTCCTAAGATTTACACTGATTCGTTATCCAGTTAAAGACAATTTCAGACCTCTGATGGTTTAGTTTAAATCGACCAATGATTTATCTTGATTCTGTTCCGGTAGACACTTTCTCTAGTTTAGTCAAATGGATCCTAAGATTTTCTGATTCTTACCCAGTCAAAGACAAGTACAAACATCTGTTATTTCAGTATAAATTGACCAAAGATTTATTCTGATACTTCCTCCTATCTCTATAAACGATTACTTTGGATGACATTTATAAGCCCATATTTAATTCCTTCATTACCTGTTGAAGTAGTAGTCGTCAAAGATTCCTTCATTACCTGTTGAAGTAGTAGTCGTCGGAGATTCCTTCATTACATGTTGAAGTAGTATTCGTCAGAGATTCCTTCATTACCTGTTGAATTAGTAGTCGTCAGAGATTCCTTCATTACCTGTTGAAGTAGTAGTCGTTATAGATTCCTTCATTACTTGTTGAAGTAGTAGTCGTCAGAGATTCCTTCATTACCTGTTGAAGTAGTAGTCATCACAGATTCCTTCATTACCTATTGAAGTAGTAGCCGCTACAGATTCCTTCCAATATCCGTTAAAATAATAATCACAGTCAGGTTTAAGAACATTGAACAGGGGCAGTTGTTGTATCCCAAAATTTTCCCTCTCTTTTCTTAATACATTTCTCACAAAGATCTTCAATGGCTCAAGTTTGCACAAGTTTTGACTTGGTCAAATCCCCTCATAAAGCAATGAAACTCCAAATTAGGGTTTTGATTTTCAAAAGGACAATTGGACTTCTAATGCCTCAATTGTCTTTCATGTTTCATTATAGGCCTCTAATAATACTCATTCCAAGTTTCAAATCTTGGATCATAATTTTGCTCAGTCAATTGATCAGATGACTGAAAATCAACTATATTGGTTAAAAAGTAAACCATGGTCAAACTACAATCAAAATTAAATATTTTTGGTCCACATCAATACTTTGAAGTCATACTCATCAATTGATTAAGATCTCATCATAATTCCTCAATAAAAATAGTCAAATCATCAAAAGGGCAAAATGGTCAAAATTAGGGTTTTTGACTGAGAATGACTAATCAATGACTTCTGACCTGATACATGACTTAATGATTTGATATATGATCTTAAGGATTCAAACAAATTATATTGAACTAATTTCATGGCTCAAATCATTCCTCAAGATCAATTGATTGATAGTTGAAATCTGGTCAACTGATGAAAAAGTCAACTGTAGCACAAAAAGTCAAACTTTGACTTTCTGGTCAAAATTGAGTTTCAAATATCAAAATTCATCAAAACATGCAAATATATGAGGTTTTATCATCAAGAAATAAATAAAATCAAAAGTCTTTGAAAAAAGTCAATGTTTTCAAGACTTAGAAAATTTTCTAAGTGTTTTAACCTTATTATTTCATAACTTCATGGTACCTTTTCATCAAAACTCAAGACGATTCAAAGAAAACTTCCAACAAGAAAGTTGTAGATCTTGATAAAATATACAACTTTTTTTTTCTGATCAAGTCCTAGAAATACTTGGATTTTGAGTTATAGATTCATAAAGTCAAGCACTTTTTTCTAAAACACTTGATGAAATTTTGACCTAGTTTGGTCAGGATTTTGACCTAACTTCTTGACCAATTTTCACCTAGTTCCAATTTGATTTATCCAAAATTATCAAAAGGGGGGTTGTAGATAATTTTACAAGCTTTCCAAAATGTCCAAGAACTTGAAGAGATAATTTTTGAGCTAAGAGAATCGAAGAGAAGAAGTTGGGCATCCATTCTTAAATGACAAGTCATTTTGAAGATGAACACACAACCAAAAATCCAACCAAAGCTACAAGATCTCTCTTTTCAGGCTATTTTCTTTCCAAATCTATGCATAATCGAGCAATTACATAAACCCTAAGTCTATTACACAAATATTTGAAGCTTTGTCCAAGTCTTGATACCATTTATGGTTAGAAATGCAAAAGCAACATTTCCATTTGCATAAAGCTTCACTTTTCCAACAACTCTCTTCTTTCAAGCTTGAAATCTGTTTTAAAGATTACAAAATATCTCAACATCAGAAGCAATCCACAAAAACTATAAAGCATGGCTAAGTTCCTCGATTCACTCCTTTCTTCATCATTAAACAACTTGTCTTTATGAAGTTGAAAAATGCATAACATGTGATTCTGATCATCTCGAGTCCAAAAACCTTTTCTCTATAAATAGAGGCATCATTTGCAGGTTAAGACACGATTTCTATAGCCCTAAAACTCACTCAAACTTCCTAAAACTCAAAACTGCATCCAAGCCTCCATAACTTGTCATTACTGGCGAAAAACTTCAATCTCATAATCCAGTCATGTGTTTTCCCTCTAAATCATTTTCAAAGCTTCTATACATCAAATATAATCCATCCTACACCTGTTATAGTTTTGTAACTCCATTTTCATCTTCTTCCAAACTCAAAATCAGAAGCCTACACATTGACTTCTACAAGGAGTTTTAGCCACTCTCAACTCAAGCTAAGCATTGCATTAGCTTCCTAGAGGTCCAATGAAGCTAACCAGATCATTGCAGCACCTTGAAGCAAGCTCTAAATCAAAACACGAATTTCAGTTTCAAGATAATTTTTCTTGACTTTGAACTCTTAATACAAGCATCATTAGTGGTTCATTTGTGAAGATAAAATGTAGATATCATTGCCCTGAAGCTAACCATATCCTTACTCTTCATTTTCATTAACCATATGTTTAGAATTTTAGAATTGAAAATCTAGAAAAGTTAGGTTTTATTTTGGGGCCAAATAAAATTCTCATTCATCTTTGATTGATAGTTAATGAAATTTATATGGTTGGGACCGTGGTAAAAAATGGAGCAAGTTTCATGTTTATACTCTTGCAAATGGTTGAGAAATAAGTAAGATCAGAGATTCAAAAATCTTATCCATGGAAGTTGGCGCGAGGAAGAAGAAGATGACACATTCAAGATTGAGTTTGTAATATATCTATTGGTTTGTGTATTAAACACTAGATGTATAGCCACCCCAGTGGTAGAGCGCGCGCGTATAAGTCATAATTATGCCTTATCCTGGGTTCGATCCAGGCGATAGGCATTTTGATTTTTTAACATTTACATTATAGATCTTGTGCAAGCAAGATACACACGCGTACGAGGCACCCCCATCTTACCACCATCACATCATTGTAAAGATAAACCCAACACATTCCAATGCAAGCACATGGTATACCTTAGGAGGTCAGCCACACTTGATCCAAACAGGCGCTGGGTCATTGCCTTGGGCCCAGTCTTAATTGCTGACTCTCACTCCCATTTTACTTTTTAATGCAGGCCCATTCATGCATTTTTTAATTTATTTTTCTGATTACAAAAAACCACATTTTGGGTCTAGCGCCCTTTTTACTATTTTTAACCCCCAGTTCCATTTTTTAATCCCCTGACCTAATTTTTATATTTTTATTTTAATTCCTTTTATTTTCTTTTATTACTTTTAATTTTATTATTATTTTACTAGGAAAATATAAAATATATTTTTATTAGACTAAAGGTTATTATTTTATTTTTTCTTTATTTCACTTCCTTTAAGAAAACCCTCAAAAATATTTTCTTAACAAATTTAATTTCTTTTCTTATTTAAATAAATTTAGACTTAGTTCTTATTTTTAATTTGTTATTTTAATTAAATCATATTAGACTATAATTAATTAATTTATTTCTTTTTATTAATTTAATTAGGTTAATATTAAAACCTTTTCATAATAGAAAACCATAAAAAAACAATTTTCTTTTACATTATCTCCATATTCTGGTACATTTTATTTGACATTATTCAATATGGTTGTAATAGTAATTAAGTTTTAATTGCTTTCATCCCTATTTGTAATATGTATCCACATCCCCTAAATGATGTAATAGCGTAGAACTTTAAATTTTCGCAATTTATCGCTTTCCATATTATTGCAAGTAACTAGGGTTTGTATGACAAGACTTAAAATCAACAAGTAGACAACCCTCAATTCAAGACACATGCATGAAAACAAAACACTTTGCACACTTATATCTCTAGGGTTAACCCACACTTGTTTCCTTATAATAAACAGTTATGTCCCTCGAACGTGGGATACTTTAGCAAAGACCCTCGATTACAAGATCGTAGTCCCTCGATGACTCTTCGATGTTGCCTTCGGTAAACGATCTTCGACCATCACAACAAATTGCTAAGGTATCCTACAATGTTGCATTCTATGACTGCACGATGACCCACGCATGTCCCTTCACATCTGTTGTACCCCACAACTTACCCTCTCTTTTCTCAAGATATTTCTCCCATAGATCTTTAATGGTTCAAGCTTACACAAGTATTGACTAGGTCAACCCATGTCCTCAACACTGATGCCTCAAATTAAGGTTTGGATTTTCACAAGGACAATTGGACTTCTAATGCTTCAATTAACTTTCATGGATCATTATGGACCTTTAAGAATGCTCATATCAAGTTTCAAGTCTTGCATCTCAAAATTCCTCAATCAATTGATCAGATGACCCAAAATGGGTAGAAAGTCAACTATGGTCAACCTACAATCAAACTTCAAGATTCCTGACCAATATAAAATTTTTGAAGTTATATGTATCAGTTGATCAAATTTGGATCACAATTCCCCAAGAAAAATGTTCAAATCATCAAAAGGGCAAAATGGTCAAAATTAGGGTTTTGACTGTATTTGACTGATCAAGGGTTTTTGACGTAATACATGATCTAATGGCTTGAAGCACAATCTCAAGGATTAAAATACAACATGTTGACCTAATTTCATGGCTCAACATTTCTCAAGATCAATTGATTGATAGTTGAAATTCAGTCAACTGATGAAAAGTCAACTGATACACCAAAAGTCAAACTTTGACCTTTTGATCAAAATTGAGTTTCAAAAATCACATTTCATAAAGACATTCAAAAATATGAAACTTGATCATAAATAAATCAAGAAAGTCAAAAGTCATCTTAAAAAGTCAAACTTTTCAAGACTTAGAAATTTTCTAAGTGTTTTTATACATGATTATTTCATAACTTCATGCCAACTTTTTACCAAGATGCAAGATTATTCAAAGAAACTTTCAACATGAAAGTTGTATATATTGATGCGATCTACAACTTTTCTTTACTGATCAAGTCCTATAAATGCTTGAATTTTGAATTATGAATCCATAAAGTCATGCACTTTTTCTTAAACACTTAGTGAAATTTTGACCTAGTTTGGTCAGGATTTTGACCTAAATTCATGGCAATTTTTCACATAGTTACAAATTGATTCTTCAAAAATGAAAAACATGAAGGTTGTATAGGATGTTCCAAGCTTTTCAAAATGTTATAGAACTCATTGAGATAATTCTTGAGCTAGGAGAATCGAAGAGATGAAGTTAGGGTTTCAAACTTGAATTACAAGGCATTTTTCATGAAGAACACTTGACCAAATCCATAAGCCATGCTGCATAATATTGCTTTGCATGCCTCAAAATTGTGTTTCACTCCATAATTAATGATTTACACAATTGATTGAGCCATTGTCCAATTGATTCAAGCATTGTCCAAGTCAATTTGCCATTTTGGAAAGAAAGTAACCATTCCATTCTAGTAAAGTAAGCCTTTATGCAAAGTCAACATCTTGAGCTCACAACATGTTTCATATGAGTACAATCAATTTCAAATCTAGAAGCAATATGTCTAGAGCCCCCAACAAACTCAGACCATGCTTGTACTATGCCTTAAAACCATGTTTTCCAGTTTTCTTCAAAATCAAGTAACATAGCCATAACTCTAGATCTCACATATTTGTTAACTTCAAATCCTCTAACCCTTTTCTTATATTTAAAGAGACTATTTGCAAGGCAACACAAGAATTCACAAGCCCTCAAACACCCCCACTCTCCCTTAAACCATAAATTGCAACACAAGTACAAAAACTTGTCATTTATGACTTTGAAGCTCATTCTTCAAATCCACTCGTGCATTTTCACTTCTAATCCATCACAAAGCTTCTAATATACATATAGAGGCTATCCAAATACTGTTTTCCAAATGTAACACCATCTTCTTCATATTCCATAACCAAAAATAGAGCATTGCAGTTGGACTTCTCCAGACCATTTCAGCCACTCTCCATTCAAGCTAAGCATTGCATTAGCTTCCTAGGGACTCAAGGAAGCTAACCTGATCATTGCATCACCTTGAAACAAGCTTAAACTTAAAAAACGAAATCCATTTTTTAGGTAAGTTTTCTGACTTTTGAAATCTTCATATAGGCATTATTAGCTTTCCATTTTCAAAGAGAAAATATAGACATCATTACCCTGAAGCTGACCATGTCCTTAGAATTCATTTATCTTGCTTGAGTAGTGAGAATTTTAGGTTTGAAATCTATGAAAAAGTTAGGTCAAAATTTGGTACCATTAGAAATTCATGCTCATATTTGCTTTATAGCTTAATTTATTTACATTTCTGGAATCGTGATGAAATTTGGAACAAGTTTGATGTTTACATTTTTGCAAATGATTGAGAGATGAAGAAGTTAGAGTTAAATTTGTGGCCTGGTTATGGCGCGAGGTTGAAGATAAAGATATAACTAGGGGAAGTTTATTTTAAGTTTATTGCAACATGGTTTACTAACGAATGAAACAGGACACCCCAGTGGCAGCAAGCGCGCGCGTAAAGGCTTTGGTATGGAAGGTCCTGGGTTCGAACCCCAATGAGACCTTTTGTGATTTTTTCATATTTTTCCATCTCATTTTTTGTTTAAAACAGGCAACGCGCTTGGGCTTCCTCACCTTGGGCCTAGTCATTTTGCTCTCTCTCTCACCCCCAGGATTGTTAACAATATACGCAGGCCCATGTTCTTTTTGTTTTACTCATTTTTTCTGATTCCAAACAAAATACTTTTGGGCTTAACCAAAACCAAATATATTTTACTTGTTTACCACCCTTTTCATTTTCAAACCCCCTGACTTTAATTTTTTATTTTTATTTTGTTTTGTTTTCTTTATTATTATTATTATTATTATTATTATTATTATTATTATTATTATTATTATTATCATTATTATTTTTATTAATCAAAAATACCAAAATATATTATATTTATTATTTAGATATTTTAAGTTTATTTTTATTTCTTTTAAATAAAAGACCAAAAATGTTTTCTTAATGAACTTAATTTATTTTTCTAATTAAATCAATTTAGGCTTATATTTATTTTAATTTATATTTGTTTATTAATAAACTTAGAATTTAGGATTTTTAATTAATTTCTTTTTATCAAGTTTAAGTAGGTTAAAATTATTTTTATAAAACCCTAAGAACTTGTTTTTCTTAATTATTTTAATTTCTTTTCTTAAATCAATTTATGTTAGTTTTATTTGAATTAAATACTTATTTCTTTTTGTTTAGCTTAATTAGAATTAAAACCTTTCAAAAAAAACTCAAACTAAAACAATTTCTTTTTTCTTGTATATTACCATACATTCTTGTACATTATTTGTTCATATTCATTATGGTTGTTGTTGTACCCCAAAATTTGCCCTCTCATATTTTTCTAAGAATTTCCTCTTGCATATGTGATTACAAACCTTTGCCTAAAGACAAGGAAATTTTTCAAGTGATGTTTCTAAGTTTCCCTCGATTGGCCTGTTTCTAAGTTTCCTTCGATTGGCCTGTTTCTAAGTTTCCTTCCATTGGCCTGTTTCTAAGTTTCCTTCGATTGGCCTATTAACGAGGCTCTTCGATTGGCACCTACTAAGTGCCTTCCGATTGGCATCTCCAAATGCTCTTCGATTGCCATCTATATAGCATCCTTCGATTTCCATTTATATAGCGTCCTTCAATTGCCATCTACATAGCATCCTTCAATTGGCATCTACAAAAGGCCTTTCGATTGGCCTCATGGCAAGCCTTTCGATGGGCATTGTGTCAAAGCCTTTCGATTGGCGTAGCAAAGGACTCTTTGTTTGATATTCCAATAAATACCCTTTGATTGGTACTTGAACAAGGACCCTTTGAAGAACTCCCTCCAGGCAATTCGAAAGAGGCCATGAAGAGGGAAATCAGAAAATACGTCCAGGCCAGATTCTTGCCTTGTATGTTCACAAGTCCATAAGAGCTGATTCGACCAGGGACATCTCTTCAAAAGGACAGGAAAGCGAAGCAAAGGGGGGTCCAATCGAAGAAGTCTTAGTATTGAAGCTAGCACAGTTCTACTCAGAACCATCAAGGAGAGCAAGGTTCTAATGAGGAAAGTCCTGATTAGTTTGAATTGAAGTAAGGCTGGCAAGGAAGGCATTCGAAGGAATGAAGCTAGGACTTGTTCCAAAATAAGCTAGAAAGCCCACAATCGAAAGAAGATTTTCCCCTTAAAGGAAGAGTGAAACATGCTGGAAAATCAAAGAAAAACGCATTGGAATAAAACACAAAGATTTGGCCATTTTAGAAACAAAAGATACAAGACAAATCAAATTTTTTTTCACTCAATCTTCAAGATTCAGTTCAGTTTTGTTAACCTAATTCATTTCACTATATATACATAACAAACCCTGATGGAAGAAGGAGGGATTTTGACCGTGTAGAACACACAAGACTGCTCAAAATTTTGACAAAAAGGGTTGGTCGAGTTTTTCTCTAGAGGGAGATTCAAGGCGTTTCAAGGACTGTAATCCATTCCTAGGTGTATTTGGAAGCTTTCTGGACCACTCTCATGCATCAACACATCCAGGAACAATCAACACAGGTATCACGGTTTGCTCTAGTTCTTGAAATTGGTATTTGAAATATATGCATGATAAATGATTTTTAAATATACAGTCATGTTTATATAATCATTTAGAACATATCTGCATAAATAATTATGTGTTTTGATGCATATTTGATTGAATACCATGGTTAGGGTTTCAAGGTTCTGTTTAGGGTCTCTCGTTTCAGGCAAAATTAGGGCAAGAGATGAGTACCATTATACTCACAAGACCAAACCCAATTAATCTGCATATTTGGTTTGAATTTATATTGCGTAATTATGATTTTTAAGATATTCAGGTTTATATTTACAGTGTTGTCTGTAGGTAAAACCTTTAGGCTAAAACAACAGTCCCAACGAGGAAGATGATGGCGTGTCCAAACCTGAGTGGCCCATTTGAATTTTACGCGTTTCATTTATTACACTGACTTTTCATCACATATAATATAGTTTGTTTGTTTATATTAAAGATTGAACGATTGGCTCAGTGGCAAATGGAAAGAGTTTTAAATCGCGCGTGTGTAAGAGGTCAGGGGCTCGATCCCTGCCTCCTACATGTTGTTTTTCTTAACAATTCTTTGCATATCCCACGTTATCCCTCCAAGCGCGCACACCATAGGCTCCCAGATCCTTATAATTGAATCAATCAATGCCTGGATCCAATGCTCCCAACGAAGCTCCCCATGGTGGACACTCCTGGGATAACCACACTGAATCACACACAACTATGAGTCAACTAGATTGGGCTTTGAACATAAATTCAGCATGCACCCTCCAACTTGGGTTTACACCCCTCAGGCTTACTCTATTTTCCCTTCTAATTTGTTTTATTTAAATTAGTTTATTTATTTTGTTTAAATCAATTTTCTTCATAAAAACCATAAAGGCAACATCACAAAAAATAGGATTTATCTTTTTTCAATAAATTAATTTTTGAAAATTAATTAATTTCATCAACTTTAATTTGTTTCATTGATTAAAATTAATCAGAAAAAAAACTAGGTCAAACTTCAAATCTTTTTCACAAAAAAAATCTCAAAGATATTTTCAATGATCAAATTAGGATTTTTTAGGGTTTCAAACTTATTTCAATTTCTTATTCTCACGTGTAATTATTTTTTCCGTACCATTAATTTTTACTATTGATGTAACTGCGCCCTGTTTATAATAGCTTAATTAGGGTTTTATTTTCGCATTTTATTTTCAGTCAATTCCTTGTGTATCTACACCAAAGCCTTGTATGATACGGTGGGAGAACTGACTTGAAGGTTTTGCGTTTGATCGCAATCGTTGCGGTTAGCAAGAGTCGCCACCGACTTTTCTTTTATCCAAAAGGAAAGGTGAAAAAGCACAGGAAAGACCTTTGAGATTATTTCTTTAGTTCGGGGGGTAGATTATGAAAAGGGAAGGTATTAGCACCATTTTCATCCATGGTTTTCCATGGGCTCTTAGTTACTTGCTAGATCACTTGCTTTTGTTTGAAATTGTGCTTTGTGTGGTATTTGAAAGTATTTTGTAAAGAGGCTATTGTTTAGGCAAACTTTGTAATGATTCTCGTTCGTAAGAATGTATACAAATATGTTGATCTTTTTGAAAATGTTTTCAAGTTTGTAAGATGTTTTGAATGTGTAGGTGTTTATTTTGAAAATATCAAGGATGTTTTGTTTTGAAAGTGAGCAAGTAACTATGGGCATGCTACCTACTCAAAAGTATTTCATGTTCATTTCTTCTTTCCTTTGACATTGTTATCTTACCATTGATTTGGTAAGTAACCCTATCTTTGGATGTAAACGGGACGGGCATGGGTCATCGTATAACCATGATTAGCAATATTGCAAGGTATCTTAGCATTCTCTTTTAGGTACTAAGATCATTTGAAAGACAACTTAGATAGCGTCATCAAGGGACTATGATCTTATATTTGCTTGTTTTTGATAAGATACCTCACATGCGTAATATGGTCATTTTGTAAAGGCAACCAAGTGGATTTACCCTAAGGGTGTTTGTGTGCAAGTGTATTGTTTTCATGCTTGATTTTTGTCTTTGATTAGGGTTTATTAAGCATTGGTTTTAGTCTTTCCATACAAACCCTAATTACTAACATTTGTATATAAAAGCGATAAATTGCGGAATTTAAATTTACTACGCTATTTACAATACTTGTGGGAGGGGGGTGTACAAATTATAAATGGGGATTGCAAAGAAATAAACCTAATTAATCTATTACAACCATATTGAATTTATATAAGAATTGAAATAAATAATGTACATAATAAATATACAAGAATGCAAATGTGGAGAAAATGGATACTTTTTGTTTGGATTTTTTAGGAAATGGGAATTTCTTTTAACCTGATTAATTAAAAGAAAATAATTAATTAAAATAATAAAAGTAAAACCTAATTTTACTAGGAAAAGAAAATTAAATAAAACCCTAATCTATTAATTGATTTAAAAGAAATTAAGTTTATAAGAAAAATATTTTTGGTATTTTTTTCTTGAAAATAAATTATAGTATTATAAAATATTTTTGGTCTTTTTAAATATTAAAATAATATATTTAAATGGTGTAAAAGAAAATAACTAAAACCCTAGTTTTTTAATTAAATTTACAAAATATTTAGTGAAATAAATGAAGTATTATAAAATAAAATAATTTTTTGTGTGAGAAAAAATAAATAAACTATGTCTAAATATAAATTTACTATTTTTATATTTTTTATGATATTTTAGTATTAAAAAAATAATTAATAAAATAAATAAAATGAAAATAAGAAAAGAAAATAAAAATTGGGCCAGGGGTATGAATAGCCTGGAAGGGGGTTAGAGGTAAGAAAAACATAAGGCCCAAAGGAGGAAGCCCAGCGCTTGTCCAAAAAATCAGAATAGGAAAAAAATCAAAAGGGTACCACTGGAGCTCAAACCCAGGTCCCTCTTGTTACAGGCGCACGCTTCTACCACTAGGGTGACTATACATCCGTTTATTTAAATCGAAGCATATATATATATATATATATATATATATATATATATATATATATATATATATATATATATATATATATATATATATATATATATATATATATATATATATATATATATATATATATATATATATATATATATATATATATATATATATATATATATATATATATATATATATATATATATATATATATATATATATATATATATATATATATATATATATATATATATATATATATATATATATATATATATATATATATATATATATATATAAATGGAAAACACGTTCCTGAGGCCAACTTCATCTTCAACCTCACGCCCAGCACGAACCTCAGTAACTTGTTCAAATCTCAACAAAAATGAAAACTGTAAGCAGGAAACTTGTAGCAAATTTCCTCATGGTATCAGAAATGTAAAGCATTGAAACTATAGATCAAAGACAAACATGAATTTCATTGGCCCTAATCTGAATCCTAAAAATCTCAGAAACTTCAATCTTAAAATTCTCTAAGCTCAAGCAAAATTAATGGAAACTATGGACATGTTTAGCTTTAGGGCAATGATATCTACATGTTTCATTCACAAATAAATCATTGATGATGCTTGTACAAAAAGTTCCAAAGTTATAAAACTTACCTTGCAAGAGGGTATTGGGTTTGGAGTTTGAGAAGCTTTTAGTGAGTTCCACTGATTAGGTTAGCTTCCTCAAGTTCCCAGGAAGCTAATGGGATGCTTGGCTTGAGTTGGAAGTTCCTGGGGAGTCCTGGAGAAGTCCAAGTGCAAAGCTCTGTTTTTGAAAATGGAGGATGGTGTTGATGGTGTTACAGTCTTGTAACAGGGTGTGAGATGAGTTCTAAATGATGTTTAGAAACTTTAGGAACCAAAGGTCTTGAAAACGCACAAGGGAGATGTGAGTTTCAAACTTTTGGTCAGGTTAGTCAACAATGGAGGTATGTAAAACAGTTCTGAGCTCTTGGTGTTTTTTAGGGGTCAAGCCTTCATGTCTTTGTGGAAAATGGTTTGCGTATCTATAGGCAAAAGGATTGGAGTGGTTTGGAAAGTCAGAAGTACAAGTTACAAGCTTTTTGCTATGTTACTTGATTTTCAAGAAAAGTGAGAAAACAAGTTTCAAGGGGAAGTACAAGCATGGGTTGGGTTATTGTAAGTGTATAACATGTTTCTTATGGGTTATGGGACTTGTATGATCAGAAGAGAACAAGTGCAAGGATCAAGAACAAGTTTTGTGTAAAAAAGCACTTTATCAAAATGGCAATGTACACTTTCTTCCCAAAATGGATATAAAGCATGGCCTTGCATTGAATTCTTGAAATGAGACCTCTAACAACTGCGCAAGGAATTAATTATGGAGTTCCTAACAATTTTGAGGCCTGCAAAGTAGAGGTTATCCAACATAGTTTTGAATTTTGAATTTGTTCATCACAAAATGACTTGTAATTCACGTGATAAAACCCTAACTTCATATCTTCGATTCTACCTACTCAAAAATTATCTCAAGGAGTTATTTGACATTTTAGAAAGATTGCAATGTGATATACAACCCATATTTGAATCACTTTTGAAGATTCCCCTTGGAACTATATGAAAAAGTGCCATAAAGTTGGGTCAAAATCCTGACCAAATTAGGGAAAAATTTCACTAAGTGTTTTGTTTCATGACCACATGTTCTTAAAATTATAACTTGATATCCAAGCACTTTTGGAAGAAGTTAGGTGAATAAAAGTTGTAGATTTCATGGAGATATACAATTTTCATGTTGGAAGTTTCTTTTGAATCATCTTGCATCATGGTGAAAATTTTGCTCAAAGTTATGAAAAAATAAGAAATTTCCAACACTTAGAAAAATTTCTAAGTTTAGAAATTTTAACTTTTTAAAATGAAATCTTGAATTTTTATTTCTTGATGAATAAGTTTCATATTTTTACATGTTTTGATGAATTGTGATCTTTGGCATTTGATTTTGACCAAAAAGTCAAAGTTTTACTTTTCAGTATACAGTTGACTTTTGATCAGTTGACTGAAAATTCATCTGTTAATCCATTGGACTTGAGCAATGTTTTGAGCCATGTCATTAGGTTAAAATGATGCAATTGGAATCTTGAGATCATGTCTTAAACCAATTGATCATTTTCTAGGTCAAAAATCAGAAATTGCCCTTTCCTAGTCAAAACCCTAATTTTGACCATTTTGCCCTTTTGGAGATTTGATCAAATTTCTTGAGGAATTATGGTCCAAACTTAATCAAGTGATACATATGAGTTTAAAATGTTGATGTGGATAAAAAATTATGAAGTTTGACTGTAAATTGGCCATAGTTGACTTTTTCCCCAATGTAGTTGATTTTTAGGTCAACTTCTCAATTGACTGAGCAAAAGTGTGATCCAAAGCTTGAAACTTGACATGAGTAATATTGAGGGTACATAATGATCCATGAAAGTCATATGGGGCATTGGAAGTTCAAAAATCCTTGTGCAATCTCAAACCCTAATTTTGGTCATTTGTGCTTAAGGAGGTGTCTTAAGCTGATCAACCCTAGTGCAGTCTTGAGCCAAAGGAGATCTTATGAGCAAATTATTGATAAATGAGAGGGAAATTTTGGGGTACAACAGCTGGCCCTGTTCAATCTTTTTAAGCCTGAAGAGTTAGATTGGCGAGTTTCGCCATTTGTGACTCGAAGGTGGGAGATGATTGGACATTAGAGTGCCCAGAAATTTGCACTCGGTGATATAATGGTTGATAGTATAGGGAATGGGGTTAAAGATTCCATTTGGAGGGATGATGGAAAGTTGTTGGAGATGGGCTTGTAGATGCCACCCAGAAATTATTGCTGAACCGTATCCGTAAACTGAAACTGAATGAATATCAGAATGGCGTCCGTATCTGGAGCGTATCTGAATTGTATCTGAAAGTTGAATCTGAATGAGTATCAGAATGAAATCCGTGTCTGGAGCGTATCTGAACTGTATCTGAGACCTGAATCTGAATGAGTATCAGAATGGCATCCGTGTTTAGAGCGTATCTGAACTGTATCTGAAAGCTAAATATGAATGAGTATCAGAATGGCATCCGTATTTGGAGCGTATCTGAACTGTATATGAAAAATGAATCTGAAAGCTGAATCTGAATGAGTATCAGAATGGCATATGTGTCTGGAGTGTATCTGAACTGTATCTGAAGATTGAATTTGAATGAGTATCAGGATGGCATCCATGTCTGGAGCGTATCTGAAATGTATCTGAGAGTTGAATCTGAATGAGTATTAGAATGGCATCCGTGTCTGGAGCGTATATGAATTGTATCTGAGAGATTGAATCTAAATGAGTATTAGAATGGCATCCGTGTCTAGAGCATATTTGAACTGTATCTGAAAAACTTTAAACATTGTTAATGGTAGCTATTGATCAAAATTTATCCTGAAAAGGGTAAAATGCTAGCTAATATGCAATGTTATGTTGTATGAAATGCATGGTATGCATTCGTGTTATCGATGTTTATGATATATGGATGCGATGTATGCGTATGTGAGCTAATCTACTGCACCGTTGTTGGATTGGGGAAAATAAATCCCTGACTGCTGCTGAGGATATGGAGTGTAAGCCTTCATGTTTTGAAGTGTTGATGAATTTCCACTTAGAGAAATAAACTCTGTTGTAAGGGAAATGCCGTGTACTTCCTGTAAAAATCCTGTTGGGAAATCCTGAGAAATTTGGCGACTTCTCCCAGGGATTGATAACTGGAAGCTTTATTCCGCTGGGAATTAAACTGCACACTGCGGGGGATTTTATGGAAATAGCCTAGAGAGATTTCCCTATTTCTTAAAGCCATCACTGATTGTCTTTCTATTTTGTTCATTTGTAAATAGTAACTATGTTCAAATGCATATGTTCAAAAATAAATCATTGGACGTTTTTGTAAACAAAACACAAGAGTAAAGAAAAACAGATGGTTTCGCATTTTCAAAGGGATATCTTTGTATTGACTTTGAGTAAGTATTTTTTGTACAATGAGACAAACATTCTAGTAAGAGAATGCCGTCGTAAAAAATAAAAATTTGATACAAAGAAAAGATAACTATGTGAAATAATCCCATGGGGTTCCCATTCTGCTATAGCCTTCGTGTCTCTGAGCATCTTATCTATTTGCTGCCTTGTCTGAAGTTGATTGGATTGATCAGAACCCCTGAGTTTGTCAGTTGAAGCTAAAGGTTGTCCGTAAGGTGATCCAACGGGACACAGTCATACACTTTAATTCCATAACTTTTTTCTGGACCACCCTTTCGGGTTTTCAGTCCACTGGGATACCCTTTTTTCCCCAGCCACCCTTTTCGGGTTTTCAGCTTGCCGGGTGTATAAATTTTTTGTTTTATCCCTAATTTTTGCCCGAACCTTTTTGGTTCTGCGGGATGCCCTTGTTTTTCCTAGGTGTGTCAACCTAGCGGGTCTCTTATGCATAGTATCTTTTGACTATGTCTGCATTCACAGGGTGCGGCAGGTCGTTGCCATTCATGGTGGTTAAGATCATTGCTCCACCGGAGAATATGCTTTTGATTACAAATGGTCCTTCGTATATAGGAGTCCATTTACCTCTGGGATCACCTTGTGGCACTGTGATGCGCTTCATCACCAGATCCCCAACTTGATATACTTGGCGCCTGACCTTTTTGTTGAAAGCCTTGATCATCCGTTTTTGATACATTTGACCATGACAGACAGCAACAAGCCTTTTCTCATCAATCAAGTTTAGTTGATCAAGTCGAGTATGGATCCAATCGTCTTCATTCAACCCTGCATCCTTCATAATTCTCAAGAGGGGATCTGGACCTCAATAGGCAAGACAACCTCCATGCCGTATACCAGAGAGCCTCCATATTACGCGGTGGTACGATAACAGTGGAGAGCGAATGGTAGCATCTCATGCCAGTCTTTGTACGTGACTGTCATTTTATGTATGATCCTTTTGATGTTCTTATTTTCGGCTTCGACAACACCATTCATCTTTGGCCGGTAAGGGGAAGAATTATGATGCTGGATTTTGAATTGCTCACACAGGGTGGTGATCATAGTATTGTTTAGATTCGTACCATTTTCTGTGATAATCCTCTCCGAGATACCGTACTGACATATGAGATTCTGTTTAATGAAACGGGCTACAACATTCTTGGTAATAGAAGCGAAAGAAGCCGCCTCAACCCACTTTGTAAAATAGTCAATGGCCACTAAGATGAAGCGGTGTTCATTAGAGGATGTTGGTTTGATTTCCCCAATCATATCGATGCCCCACATAGCAAAGGGCCAAGGAGCCGTCAGGACATTCAGAGGAATCGGGGGTACATGCACCTTGTCAGCATAGATCTGACACTTGTGGCAGGTTCGAGAGTGTTGATAACAATATTCTTCCATGGTAGACCAGTAATAGCCTGCCTGTAGGATCTTTTTTGCCATCGTATGCCCACTAGAATGGGTGCCAAAAGTGCCTTCATGTAACTCAGACATGATCTTTTCTGCCTCAATCTTATCTATGCAACGAAGCAACATAGAGTCATGGTTGCGTTTGTAGAGAATGACATTACTAAGGAAGAACTTAGCAGAGAATCTCCTTAAGAACTTCTTATCATTAACTGAAGCTCCTTCCGGATATTCTTGAGCCTCGAGATACCTCTTGACTTCGTGAAACCAAGGTTGGTCCACTACTTCTTCAGTATTAATCTCGTAACAAAGTGAGCTAGTTCGTCCATTCGTTCAATAGTGATCTGGGGAGCCTCGTTATCCCATTTAAGTTTAAACATGGATGACATTGTGGCTAGTGCGTCTGCTAGCTGATTTTCTTCTCGCGGGAAATGCTCGAAGGTAATATTCTCAAAATATGGGATAAATGTAAACACATGTTCTTTGTAGGGGATAAGATTAGGGTGTTTGGTGTTCCATTCCCCTTTGATCTGGCTGATGACCAGAGTTGTATCTCTGAATACGTTTAAGAATTTGATCCCCAAATCTATGGCAGCTTTGAGACCAAAAATACACGCTTTGTATTCTGCCATATTGTTTGTGCAATTGAAGTAGAGTCTTGCGGTAAAGGGAGTGTGACATCCTTCAGGAGATATGAGTACAACACCAATACCATTTCCGAGTGTGTTGGATGCCCCATCAAAAACCAGGGTCCATCGGGATCCTTGTTCAGGTCCGTCATATGGCCTGAATTCTTCACAGTTGTTTACCATCATGATGTCTTCATCTGGGAATTCGAACTTCATGGACTGGTAGTCTTCCACAACTTGGTGAGCAAGGTAATCAACTAGTACACTGCCCTTTATTGCTTTCTGGGTAGTATACTGTATGTCATATTCTGTCAGGATCATCTGCCATCTCGCTATTCTCCCAGAGAGGGCAAGTTTCTCGAAGATGTATTTTATTGGATCCATTTTAGATATCAACAAGGTAGTATGGGTCATCATATACTGTCTTAGCTGGCGAGCAGCCCATGCCAGAGTGCAACAAGTTTTCTCGAGCAGTGAATATCTTGTTTCATAGTCGGTAAAATTTTTGCTCAGGTAATAAATAGCATGCTCTTTTCGGCCAGACTCGTCATGCTGCCCCATCACACACCCCATTGAATTTTCCAAAACAGTCAGATACATGATCAATGGTCTTCCCTCGACTGGTGGCATCAAAACAAGAGGCTCTTGTAGGTACTCTTTGATCTTTTTGAAGGCAGTTTGGCACTCATCATTCCATTTGACTACTTGATCTTTCTTCAGTAACTTGAAGATTGGTTCACAAGTAGATGTCATATGAGAAATGAATCTGGCAATGTAGTTTAAACGTCCCAAGAATCCTCTAATTTCCTTCTCAATACGAGGAGTAGGCATCTCTTGTATCGCTTTCACCTTGGAAGGATCTACTTCAATACCTTTATTGCTGACGACAAAGCCTAGGAGTTTACCAGACCTCACCCCAAATGTGCATTTATTTGGGTTCAACTTTAGATTGTATTTCTTTAACCTCTCAAATAGTTTCTGTAAATGATCAAGATGCTCTTCCTCTGTTTGAGATCTGGCTATCATGTCGTCCACATAGACCTCTATTTCGTGATGTATCATGTCGTGAAATAGAGCTACCATGGAACACTGATAGGTTGCCCCCGCGTTTTTCAGTTCAAATGGCATAACCTTGTAGCAGAATGTGCCCTACTGTGTGACAAATGTTGTTTTCTCCATGTCCTCAGGCGCCATTTTGATTTGGTTATAGCCTGAGAAACCGTCCATGAAGGAAAACACTTTGTGTTGTGCCGTATTGTCAACTAGAATATCAATGTGGGGAAGTGAGAAATCATCCTTAGGGCTTACCCTATTCAAATCTCTATACTCCACGCACATTCGTACCTTGCCGTCCTTTTTGGGAACGGGAACAACATTGGTAACCCATTGTGGATAGGAGGTGACGACCAAGAATCTGGCATTGAATTGTTTTATGACTACAACTTTAATATTCTCCAAAATATCTGGTCGCATACGACAGACCTTTTGTTTTACCGGTGGGCAGTCCCCTTTTGTAGGTAGACGATGTACTACGATATCTGCATCAAGTCTTGGCATGTCTTCATATGACCAGGCAAAGACCCCAACATAATCGTGCAATAACTGAATCAGACGCTCCTTGACACTGGTTTCCATATTGGCACCCACCTTGACTTCTCTTTTGTCTTCTTCGGTACCTAGGTTGATTGTGTCCACTGGCTCTTTGTGAGGCTGAATGGTCCTCTCTTCTTGTTGCAATAACCTGGCGAGTTCCCTTGGTACTTCATAATCTTCCTCACCTTCGTTTTCGGCTTGGTAGATTAGATTTTCAGAGTCACAAAAGGCCATAGCGGAACCGTTACCCATGGGATCCCGAATGGATGTAGACATGCATTATGACTGTGAGTGTGTGTAAGAGTATAGATATCTTTGAAAGAAATGAAAATGTAAAGAAGAAAAACAATGAGCACAAAGTTTGTATACAAAAACTTCCATGATTCATTGATGTCATATGGAAATGAGATAATAACCCTTACAAATGGACCATTGTGCCTCGGGTAAGACACAAGGTTTTAAGAGTCTGAATTATTTTAATATTACAGACCCGACAAAATTTAAAGACAAATTACTGTTGGATAAAAGTGATCGGGACAAAATCTCTAGCCTCCTAGTTGTTGAGCCCTCCACGGACAGTTGGGAAAATCCAATCCTCCAGGTTATCATTGTCTTCATCATCCTCCACGACGCTGACTTGGTGGTTGTTGATCTTCGAGGGTGGTCCTCCGATGCAGCGTACGGCTTTCTGGGCTCCTGAAGTGAAACCCAAACCAAACTTGTCAGATTTGTAAGGGATATCTGGGAGTTGGCCCCAAATAGTGCACCCACCTTCTTCTATCACTGCCTTGGCATCTTTCAAAGACGACATCTTGAGTGGAGGCCTTGTAATCTCGGGGATTTGAGACACAACCTTGGTTACCGCCACAGTTGGCGGGACTTCTTTAAAGTGCTGGAATGGAGTTTCGATAAATTCACCATCTAGTTCCACATATCTGAAGGAATTTAGATGGTTGACCATATACTCTTCTTCTCCATGAACGGTGATGATTTTCCCTTGAATTAGATATTTTAGAATTTGATGCAACGTAGAGATATCAGCACCAACATTGTGATTCCATGGTCGGCCTAACAAGCAGGAATATGAAGGGTGAATATCCATTACATAAAAAGTTGAATCAAATGTTTGGGTTCCAACTTTTATGGGGATGTCCACTTCCCCATGTACCATCCTTTTTGAGCCGTCGAACGCTCTCACTACTATGTTGCTCAGTTTCAATGTCAATCCTTCACAGTCAAGCCTATCAAGAGCCTTTTTAGGAAACACATTCAGATACGAACCGGTGTCAACCAAGACATAAGCCGAAGTCGTTCCCTTGCATTCGACTGAGACATGCAATGCCTCATTATGCTTCCTCCCCCTTGGCATTAAGTCAGCATCCGAAAAACCTAAACCATTATCTGCAGTCAAGCTGGCTACGCAGTCTTGGAACTGATCGGAAAATGTTTCTTGGGGTACATGGGCAGTTTTAAGGAACTTTACCAAGGCCTTTGCATGAGCCTCGGAACATAGTAATAAAGCTAGCATGGAAATTTTTGATGGAGTTTGTCCCAGTTGCTCGACTATATTGTAGTCTCTTCTTTTTATGATCTTTAAAATTTCCTCCATCTCTTTTTGGGAGGTGTCAGAGATAGCTACTGATGGTGCCTTCGTCCGGACAGGCTCGACCAGAATACCTTTACCTCGAGTCCCGGTTGACTCGGCAGCAGGAATATCAATAGTGGTGATAACAGAGATTGTAACAGTTTTGTCAAAAGGGGTATTAGCAGAGATGATTGTAGGACTGGGAATAGCCTTTGGAGGAGCAATAACAACATGAATGATTACAGGTCCAGAAACAGCTTTTAGAGGAGCAATTTCTGGAGAGAAAACCCTTCCACTTCGGGTTATCTTACTAGTCCCTGCAATATTACTGATATCAGTGTCAACTTTCTCAGAACTTGAATTTTCAACAACTGGCCAATCTTGCTTGATACCATGGTATTAGACATCCCCTCCATAATTCTAAGGAACGATTTTGTCTGACGAATACGGGATTGGTCCCGGCATTGTAATTATCAAAGGAGCTACTTTAGGAACTAATGTAATTCTAACGGATCTTTTGGTGGAGACCCTGGAAGAATTGGCAGAAATGGTCACGATGGAAACATCATTATAAGAAACAGTTGGAATAGAAGTCTTCTTGAATAAAATCTCCTTGTCATATATTAGGCATTGAACGCCTGCTTTTAACAAATGACAGCTGGTTGGTAAGGACAAACATAAATGACAGCTTTCATCATAGCCTGGGAATACACCGGCATTTAACAAGTTCTTTTTGATAGTCAGGAGTGGGGTCACAAGTTCATCAACCAAAGTAATAAACATACTTTCCTCAACGACATTGACATCATGGCCGTGCTTGGGCATAGGGGCAGTAATAACATTGGGAATTTATGGTGCATCAAATTCAATCTCTTTGGCTTCAAGAAGGTCTTGTACTTTGTTCTTCAGAGCCCAACAATTGTTAGTGTCGTGGTCGGGACTCTCAGAATGGTATGCACAACGGGCATTAGGATGATGGTGAGGAGAGGTTGTGTTAGGATTCTTTGGAGCTTCTTTCAAAGTCACTAGATTGGATCTTAACAAATGCGGAAATACTTGAGATAGTGTCATGTTAATTCGGGTGAATTATCTGACTGGCCTTTCCATTCTTGGCTGGTTGCCTCTTTGCTGAGCAGGCATGGGTTTAGGAATCATGACATCCCCCACCATTGGACGACATTCAGTCCTATCTTGATTTCTCTGAGGATATACAACAATAACTTCTTTCTTTCCAATGAATGGTTTCCTTACAGCAGCAAAGGATGCATCTTTTTGAATCTTCCCATTCTTTATCCTGTCCACCCTTTCTCCGGTCAATATCAATTCAGTAAAACATGCCGATGAAATCCCAATTAAGTGATTAAAGAAGGGACCAGACAAGGTGCCCAAAAACATGTCTACCAACTCTCTTTCAGATAGAGGAGGTTGGACTCATCCTGCCAAGTCCCTCCATTTTTGCGCGTAGTCTTTAAAGCCTTCACTTGAAACCATGGCCATACTCTAGAGTTGAGTATGGGTGGGTGCAAGATCAACATTGTATTGGTATTGTTTGTAAAAGGCGGCGGCCAGATCTTCCCAGTTTTGAACATTGTCTCTTTCTAGCTGATAAAACCAATCAAGTTGAGTTCCAGACAGATTGTCTTGGAAGAAGTGTACCCATAAATCCTTTTCAGCGTTATGAGGCTGGATTTTCCTTACGTAGGACCAGAGATGCATTTATGGACATGAAACTCCGTCATATTTGGCAAATATAGATGCTTTGAATTTTGGAGGAATGACAATCCCCGATACTAAACCCAATTCCTCGAAGTCCAATCCAGGCACTTTTTGGATTTCCATCGCACTTAACCGTTCTTCCAGATGCTTATACTTGTCATCGGTTGGAGGATATTGTTCTTCAGAATAATCTTCTTCTTCCTCTTCCTCTTCTGACTCTGGCTGGACAACTGCTTCCTTGCCTTTCCCATCTTGATTGTCTTTCTCACCAGATGACGTTGCAAAGTCCAGGGTCCTTCTTGCTTGTCCTTGGAATCTTCTTCCCATGTTTAGAACTCTGGTGACCTTCTTTGTTTTCTTCTTTTTCTCTTCAACCAGCAAGGTCTTCAACTCTTCTTGTCCTTTAGCTAGAGTTAAGAACATCTGTTGAAACTGAGCATTTTGTGCTTGGAGGTCCTTCACCGTTTGCTCGAGATCCATCTTACTGAAATAAACAATAGAAAGATGAGGAGACTTGTTGCAAGAAACCTTCTTATGTTATGATGAATGGTAAATGCATATGCAATGATTTCAAGGATTTTAAGGATTCAAATTTGTCTTAGACAAAAAGGAAACACACGTTATATTAATAAATTAAAGCTTGAGTACATCAATTCCTTTTTGGGAAAAAATAACAAAAAAACTCTAAGATAAAAAGGTAGTGCGCATCCTCTTTGGTGTGATGTAGGCATTCAGGTTCCGCTCCTTATGAAGTAGCCTGGTGAGTTCCAAAACCTTCTTCTCGCTAGCGTAGAATTGAGCTTCGAAAGTGTCTCGCTCCCCCTTGAGTTGTATCCAATTTCTTTGTAATTCTTTAAGAGAGGTGGGCTTGTCAGGATGTAGGACAGTGTATGGAACATCTCCTTCCATAACAGGCTCAATGATTATCGGGAGAATGGAGGGATAAGGAATCATAAGACTTTGAGCACGAGTTCGTACCCACTTGAGGTAAGGCTCAAGAGGGATGGAATTCTTATTCCCCCATGTCTTGCTATCTACCTTGTTCAACATCCTCCAAGCTCGCATAAATCTCTGGCGAAGACCTTGATCGTCGTTCTCGTAGTCAAATACCAAACCTTGGATGAGCATCTCATGCGGGCCATCCCTTCGAGCGTAACCAAACTGTCTTAAGGCTAAGCAGGGGTTGTAGGTGATACCGCCCCTAATGCCAAGTAAATGGACATTAGGAAATTCTCCATAACGGTCGACAATAGTAACATTCTCTATGGATCGGGAACACCAATGAATGTCTGAATGTTTGAGTGTCATCAACCTTTGTGACCACCTTGAACCTTGCTTGTTCTTTAATACAGAATGGGGAAGATGCAAAATAAACCATCTTTCCAAAAGAGGAGTACAACACATAAGGATACCTTTTTTCCTCATGGTGCGGGTGTGAAAAGAGTGTAGGATGTCCCCTAGCAAAGTAGGCACCGGGTTGCGGGATATGAATATTTTGACGGTGTTCACATCTATGAGTTGGTAAGGATTTCTAAACAAAACCATATCATAGATGAGGAGAGCCGCAATTTCCTCAAAAGCATGCAGATCCAAAGAATTCCAACAGTTTTGGGCTTTCTCAAACAAGAACTTTTCTAGGAAACCTTTGACACCACTCCTTATTTCCCAATTAGTTGTGATATCAGATGATTGCAAGTGTAGAGCTTGCGCAATCTCTTCTGGCTTTAGGTCTCTTTCCGTACCGTTGAAAGGTAGTTGATTGAGAATGGGAATCCTCGAGAGTTGGGAGAATTCTTCCAAAGTTGGCACAAGTTGATAATCTGGAAATGTGAAGCAATGGTGTAAATGATCAAAGAACTGAAAGAGCATCTTCATCATGTCTTCATCAGTGTTGGAGGTGACTAAGTTTAGCAGGCGACCATGTCTCTCGGTAAATGGAGATTTTTCAGGAATCCTTGAAGCTAGCTCCTTAAGTTATAGAGGGATCCTTACAAGATTGACTTGAATGGTTTTCCTACAAATAGAGTCCATGTCCTACAAAACAGAACAAAGATAAATCCCCAAATCCTTGAAATGGTTAGTGAATGAGTATGATGTTATGATGTTCATGATGTTATGTATAAGTATGTATATAAAAATAAAGCAAACAAGTCCTTAGGTTTAGGCTTGAATGGAGTCTTATAGGTAAGTACCCTCTTGAAGTTTAGTTGGCTCAAACCTGTCCTAGTAATAGTAAACGGGTTCTAAGGAGCTCAATATCACTGGTGTATTTCCTTGGTCATTGTTTCAGCACAAGCCTCTTTAATGATGACCGAAATATCCCAAGAAACCAAACCTCAATGAGTGTAGTATCAAGTATCTACCAACTTCGGACTGCACTAAAGTCGGTCATCTCACTACGTCCTAATGGCCAAGTTGGTCAATTAAAGGTTCTAAAAGTTCATTAGTGCTTCATGATATCACTCAACGGCCCCGTATTCTCCTTGATTAACTCAAGGGCTACCGGTACCCAAAAATATGTCGCACTAACGTAGCTATTGCTTAGACCAAGTCGGTATACCCCGCACAGTTTCCACAATGTATTGCTACTTACTTATAAGGTATCCCCAAATCTGGGTAGAAGATTCAAACCCAAACAAAGAACCATAATGTAAAGCATACAAGTCAAACAATGAAAACAAGTAAATGTGATCTAACCCTAAGGTAACCCCACTTTTAGAATTTTCCCCAGGATAGTTTCCAGTTCTGTGATACAGTGGGAGAATTGACTTGAAGGTTTTGCGTTTGATCACAATTGTTGTAGTTAGCAAGAGTCGCCACCGACTTTTCTTTTATCCAAAAGGAAAGGTGAAAAAGCACAGGAAAGAACTTTGAGATTATTTCCTGAGTTCGGGGGGTAGATTATGAAAAGGGAAGGTATTAGCATCCTTTTCATCTATGGTTTTCCATGGGCTCTTAGTTACTTGCTAGATCACTTGCTTTTGTTTAAAATTGTGCTCTGTGTGGTTTTTGAAAGTATTTTGTAAAGAGGTCATTGTTTAGGCAAACTTTGTAATGATTCTCGTTTGTAAGAATGTATACAAAGATGTTGATCTTTTTGAAAATGTTTTCAGGTTTGTAAGATGTTTTGAATGTGTAGGTGTTTGTTTTGAAAATAGAAAGGATGTTTTGTTTTGAAAGTGAGCAAGTAACTAGGGGCATTCTACCTACTCAAAAGTCTTTCATGTTCATTTTCTCTTTCCTTTGACATTGTTATCTTACCATTGATTTGGTAAGTAACCCTGTCTTTGGATGTAAACGGGACGGGCGTGGGTCATTGTATAACCATGATTAGCAATGTTGCAAGGTATCTTAGCATTCTCTTTTAGGGACTAAGATCATTTTGAAGGAAACTTAGATAGCGTCATCGAGGGACTATGATCTTATATTTGCTTGTTTTTGCTAAGATACCTCACATGTGTAATATGGTCATTTTGTAAAGGCAACCAAGTGTATTTACCCTAAGGGTGTTTGTGTGCAAGTGTATTATTTTCATGCTTGACTTTTGTGTTTGATTAGGGTTTTCTAAGCATTGGTTTTAGTCTTTCCATACAAACCCTAATTACTAGCATTTGTATATAAAAGCGATAAATTGGAGAATTTAAATTTACTATGCTATTTACAATACTTGTGGGAGCGGGGTGTACAAATTATAAATGGGGATTGCAAGGAAATAAACCTAATTAATCTATTACAACCATATTAAATTTATACAAGAATTGAAATAAATAATGTACATAATAAATATACAAAAATGCAAATATGAAGAAAATGGATACTTTTTGTTTGGATTTTTTAGGAAAAGGGAATTTGTTTTAACCTAATTAATTAAAAGAAAATAATTAATTAAAATAATAAAAGTAATACCTAATTTTACTAGGAAAAGAAAATTAAATAAAACCCTAATCTATTAATTGATTAAAAAGAAATTAAGTTTATAAGAAAACTATTTTTGGTATTTTTATCTTGAAAATAAATTATAGTATTATAAAATATTTTTGGTCTTTTTAAATATTAAAATAATATATTTAAATGGTGTAAAAGAAAATAACTAAAACCCAAGTTTTTTAATTAAAGTTACAAAATATTTATTGAAATAAATGAAGTATGATAAAATAAAATAATTTTTTGTGTGAGAAAAAATAAATAAACTATGTCTAAATATAAATCTACTATTTTTATATTTTTTTATGATTTTTTAGTATTAAAAAATTAATTAAGAAAATAAATAAAATGAAAATAAGGAAAGAAAATAAAAACTGGGCCAGGGGTATGAATAACCTGCAAGGGGGTTAGAGGTAAGAAAAACATAAGGCCCAATGGAGGAGGCCCAACGCTTGTCCAAAAAGTCAGAATAGATAAAAAATATGAAAAAAAATCAAAAGGGTACCACTGGAGCTCGAACCCAGGTCCCTCTTGTTACAGGCACGCGCTTCTACCACTGGGGTGGCTATACATCCGTTTATATAAATCAAAGCATAAATATATATGGCAAACACGTTCCTGAGGCCAACTTCATCTTCAACCTCACGCCCATCCAGAACCTCTGTAACTTGTTATATCTCAACAAAAATGAAAACTGTAAGCAGGAAACTTGTAGCAAATTTCCTCACGGTTTCTGAAATGTAAAGCATTGAAACTATAGATCAAAGATAAACATGAATTTAATTGGCCCTAATTTGAACCCTAATAATCTAAGAAACTGCAATCTTAAAATTCTCTAAGCTCAAGCAAAATTAATGTAAACTATGGACATGGTTAGCTTTAGGGCAATGATATCTACATGTTTCATTCACAAATAAATCATTGATGATGCATGTACGAAAAGTTCCAAAGTTAGAAAACTTACCTTGCAAGAGGGTATCGGGTTTGGAGTTTGAGAAGCTTTATGTGAGTTCCAATGATTGGGTTAGCTTCCTAAAGTTCCCAGGAAGCTAATGGGATACTTGGCTTGAGCTGGAAGTGCCTGGGGAGTCCTGGAAAAGTCCAAGTGCAAAGCTCTATTTTTGAAAATGGAGGATGGTGTTAATGGTGTTATAGTCTTATAACAGGGTGTGGGATGAGTTTTAAATGACGTTTAGAAACTTTAGGAACCAAAAGGATTGAAAACGCACGACGGAGATGTGAGTTTCAAACTTTTGGTCAGGTTAGGCAACAATGGAGGTATGTGAAACAATTCTGAGCTCTTGGTGTTTTTTAGGGGTCAAGCCTTCGTGTCTTTGTGGCAAATGGTTTATGTATCTATAAGAAAAACAATTGGACTGGTTTGGAAAGTCAGAAGTACAAGTTATAAGCTTTTTGCTATGTTACTTGATTTTCAAGAAAAGTTGGAAAACAAGTTTCAAGGGGAAATACAAGCATGGGTTGGGTATTGTAAGTGTCTAACAAGTTTATTATGGGTTATGGGACTTGTATGATCTGAAGAGAACAAGTGCAAGGCTCAAGAACAAGTTTTGTGTAAAAAAGCACTTTATCAAAATGGCAATGTACACTTTCTTCCCAAAATGGATATAAAGCATGTCCTATCATTGAATGCTTGAAATGAGACCTCTAACAATTATGCAAGCAATTAATTATGGAGTGCCTAACAAATTTATGGCCTGCAAAGTAGAGGTTAAGCAGCATAGTTTTGAATTTTGAATTTGTTCATCACAAAATGACTTGTAATTCAAGTGATAAAACTCTATCTTCATCTCTTTGATTCTCCCTACTAAAAAATGATATCAATGAGTTCTTTGACATTTTGGAAAGCTTGAAATGTTCTCTACAACCAATCTTTGAATCAATTTTTAAGATTCCCCTTGGAACTATATGAAAAAGTGCCATGAAGTTGGGTCAAAATCCTGACCAAATTAGGGCAAAATTTCACTAAGTGTTTTGTTTCATGACCACATGTTCTTAAAATTATAACTTGAGATCCAAGCACTTTTGGAAGAAGTTGTGTGAGGAAAAGTTGTAGATTTCATGGAGATATACAATTTTCATGTTGGAAGTTTCTTTTGAATCATCTTGCATCATGGTGAAAATTTTGCTCAAAGTTATGAAAAAATAAGAAATTTCCAACACTTAGAAAAATTTCTAAGTTTAGAAATTTTAACTTTTCAAAATGAAATCTTGAATTTTTGACTTCTTGATGAATAAGTTTCATATTTTGACATGTTTTGGTGAATTGTGATCTTTGGCATTTGATTTTGACCAAAAAGTCAAAGTTTGACTTTTCAGTATATAGTTGACTTTTGATCAGTTGACTGAAAATTCATCTGTCAATCCATTGGACTTGAGCAATATTTTGAGCCATGTCATTAGGTAAAAATGATGCAATTGGACTCTTGAGATCATGTCTTAAACCAATTGATCATTTTCTAAGTCAAAAATCAAAAATTGCCCTTTCCCAATCAAAACCCTAATTTTGACCATTTTGCCCTTTTGGAGATTTGATCAAATTTCTTTAGGAATTATGGTCCAAAGTTGATCAAATGATACATATGAGTTTAAAATGTTGGTGTGGATAAACAATTATGAAGTTTGACTGTAAATTGGCCATAGTTGACTTTTTCCCCAATGTAGTTGATTTTTAGGTCAACTGCTCAATTGACTGAGCAAAAGTGTGATCCAAAGCTTGAAACTTGACATGAGTAATCTTGAGGGTCCATAATGATCCATGAAAGTCATATGGGGCATTGGAGGTTCAGAAATTCTTGTGCAATCTCAAACCCTAATTTTGGTCATTTGTGCTTAAGGAGGTGTCTTGAGTTGATCAACCCTAGTGCAGTCTTGAGCCAAAGGAGATCTTGTGAGCAAATTCTTGATAAATGAGTGGGAAAATTTTGGGGTACAACACCTTGTAATAGCTTAGGGCTTCTATTTATTGATTTTATGTTTTATATGACTGTATATAAATTGCTAGCAACCTAGGCATCTATGAGTAATTAATCAATAGATCACTAAATTCATGATAAATATATTTGAAAAAGCACACTTTTGCACACTTGTACCCCTAGGGTATTACCTCCCTTGGTTGCCTCCGAAATATTGGTCATGTCCCTCGAACGTAAGGATACTCTTAGCAAAGACCCTCAGTTTAAAGTCGTCATATAGATTATAGTCCCTAAATATCCCTCGAGTTTCCTACGAGAAATGATCTTATGATGATAGTCCCTTAGAAATGCTAAGGTATCCTTACATGTTGCCTTCAATGACCATAAAAGTCCCTTTCGATGGTCCCTCAACATCCAATGATTAGGGTTACCTACTCATTAATAGTAGGATAGCACAGTCTAAAGGAAAGGAGGAAAAGAACAATATTTTTTTCCGAGTAGGTAGATAACTATTAGGTAGTTGCTCAAACAATCCTTTTTTTCACACTTTCAAATACTTTTCAAACAAAATTTTTCAAAATAATTTATCGCACTCTCGCCGCACTAAGGCATTTTCAAAAAAAATTTCACACAAACACGAAAGCAATTTCAAAAATGAGCAAGTACCTAAGAGCCCATGGAAAACCATGGATGGAAAGGGTGCTAACACCTTCCCTTTCCATAATCTACCCCCTTACTCAGAAATCTCGAAAAAAGGTCTTTTTCTGTTCTTTTCACCTTTTCCTTATTGGATAAAAGAAAAGTCGGTGGCGAGTCTAACTTACCGCGACATTTGTGAATATAAAAACACAAACCAGTATTAAACAGTCGGTTCTGCCACTATATCACCGAACTGGCGACTATGCTGGGGAATATAAATAAAGTGGGGTTTACCTTAGGATCTAGATCATTTTAAATTGCTTTCTTTGTTTGCTTTGATTGCTTTACTTTTAAAGGCTTGTTGGGTTTTCTTGTATAGATCCCATACCCGGATCTGGGGACACTTTTCAGGTAAACAGCAATAGATCGTGGAGACTGTACGGCGCAGACCGATATGGTTGAAGCGATAGCTGTGTTGGTGTGACACTTTGGTTGGTACTGGTATCCCTTGTGTCAAATCGAGGAGAATACGGGGCCGCTGCGTGGTGTCGTGAAGCACTAATGAACCTTAGAACCTTAGTTGAACAAACTTGGCCATTAGAAAGTAGTGAGATAGCTGGCCTCGGTGTAAAGCTTGGAATTGGTTGATACTCGATACTACACTCATTGAGATCGGACTTTCGGGATATTTCAGTCGCAAGAAAAGATTGCTAAGCTGAAATAATATCGATAAAGAAAGACCAGTGATATTGAGACTCCTTAGAACCCGGTTACTATTTCTAGGACAGGTTTGAAACCAACTAAACTTCAAGAGGGTATTTACCTATAAACCCCATGCAATCCTAAACCTAAGTTCTTGTTTGCTTTTCTTGTGTGTGATTAATTTGCTTAAACATGACATCATGCATCATAAACATTCATTCTTCATTACACTAACCATTTCAAGGAATAGGGGAATTTATCTTTGTTCTATTTTGTAGATCATGGCTTCCGCTCGTAGAAATACCATCTGAATCAGCTTCGTGAGAATACCTCTTCAACTCAAGGAGATAGTATCCAGGTTTTCTGAGACTTCTTCATTCCCCTAGAACCACTGTCGACTCCTCAATCTGGTTACCTTAGGTTTTGATGAGAAGATGATGAGTGTTCTCTTTCAGTTCTTTGACCCTAAGCATCATTGCTTCACCTTTCCAGACTATCAGTTGGTACCCACCATGGAAGATTTCTCTCAGATATTGGGTATACCTATGTTAGATCAGTTTCCTTTCACTGGCTTGGAAGAAGCTCTGAAGCTAGAGGTCATTGCAGCAACTTTACACCTGAAACGGTCCGACGTTGTATCTAACTGAGAAATAAGAAGCGGATTTAAGGGTTTTCTAGCCAAGTTCCTAATAGAGAAGGCTCGGCTGTTTTGGGATGATCTGGACTTCCAGGATTTTGAGGAGGTCATGGCCCTTCTCATATATGGGTTAGTACTGTTCCCTAATCCGGACTTGCTCATAGATGTGAATGCTATCAAGGTCTTCCTTTCTCGCAACCCCGTGCCCACTTTACTCGGAGATATCTTACATACCTTCCACACTCGTACCACGAAGAAAATATGGATTCTTATGTGCTGCGTGCCATTACTTTAGAGGTGGTTTATTTCTCACCTCCCTAAAACAGTACTGAAGAATGAATAGGGTTCGGGTTGGTCGCAAAGGATAATGTCACTTTGTCACACTGATATTCTCTGATTCCTGATCTATGGGAGATGTTTCTATTATCGACCGTTGCGGGGAATTCCCTAATGTCCCACTACTTGGCATTAGGGGAGGAATAACCTATAATCCTTCTCTGGCGCGAAGAGGAAGCGCCCATGGGAAACATGATTTTGTTTTAAGTTTTTTTGAACCTTCAATTGAAACGCCTAAAAGGCAATTGTATTTTGAATTCTATTAAAAAAATCTTTGTTTCATTTTGGTTCGCAAATTTAAATTTCCCAAAATCCTTGAAATCATTGCATACACATGTCATACAAATCATTTCATAAACAGGTTTCATAGTAGGTTTCTCATCTTCTTTGCTGTTTATTTCAGCCGTAAAGAAATTGCTCTCGAACAAACTGTGAAAGACTTACAGACTCAGAACGGACAATTCCAACAGATGATCATGTCTCTAGCCAAAGGGCAGGAGGAAATGAAAGCCCTGATTGTTAAAGACAAGACTGTGAATCCAAAGAGGACAACTGGTGTGGTAAATTTGGGAAGAAGATTCAAGGGACCATTAAAGTAAGTGGTTGATCTGACATCTTCATCCAAAGAAGGAGATAACCAAGAGGGTGAGACAAGAGAGGAAGACCCTAGTCCGGGGGAATCTGATAATGATACTGATTACAATGAAGAGCAGTATCCTTCGGCTGACGAAAAGTACAAACAGCTGGAAGAGCGTCTGAGTGCAATGGAGATTTAGAAAGTGCCTGGGCTGGACTTTGAAGAGCTGGGTTTGGTGTCTGGGATTGTTATTCCACCAAAGTTCAAGGCACCAGTGTTTTCTAAGTTTAGGGTTTAGGGTTCAGGGAGATACAAACCTCACACTACTGACAGAGACTTATGGGTCCACTTCTTTCAGGATAGTCTATCTAGAACTCAACTAGATTGGTTCTATCAGTTGGAGAGGACCAACATCCATAATTGGGAAGACCTGACCGCTGCTTTCTATAAGAAGTATCAGTACAATGTAGACCTTGCTCCCACCCGTACTCAACTACAAAGTATGGCTATGGGTTCGAGTGAGGGCTTCAAAGACTACACTCAGAAGTGGAGGGACTTAGCAGTAAGAGTCCATCCTCCTCTGTCTGATAGGGAGTTAGTGGATATGTTTTTGGGAACCCTGTCTGGTCCATTCTTTAATCACCTAATTAGAAGTTCCTCGACCGGCTTTATTGAATTAATCTTGACAGGGGAAAGAGTGGAACTTGGAATTAAAAGTGGTACGATCCAAAAGGAAGCATCCTCAGGTGCCGTAAGGAAGTCATTTGCTGGGAAGAAAGATGTTAGTGTTATGTACAATCAAAAGAACCAGGATAGAATTGAACACCGTCCAATGGTAGGGGCCGCCATGATCCCTAAGCTTGCACCCACTCAATAGAGGAATAATCAGCAGAGAACAGAAAAGCTGGTAAGACAGTTCACCCGGATAAATTTTACTTTATCCCAAGTTTTGCTTCATTTGTTGAAATCTAATCCGGTAACCCTGCGGGAAGCACCAAAGAACCCCAACACTACCTCTCCCCGCTATAATCCAAATGCCCGTTGTGCTTATCATTCGGAAGGTCATGATACAAATGACTGCTAGGCTTTGAAAAACAGGGTACAATACCTTATCGAGGCGAAGGAAATTGAGTTTGACGCCCCCGAAATTCCAAATGATATCACCTCTCCTATGCCCAAGCACGGTCGTGGTGTTAACGCTATTGAAGATGATATGTTTGTTACTAGTGTTGAAGAGCTGGTTACCTCGCTTATGACCGTTAAGTGAAACTTATTGAAGGCCAGTTTATTTTTGGGCTGTAGCGAAGGTTGCCACTTCTGTTTATCTCTACCGACTGGTTGTCATTTTTTGAAGGCAGGTGTTTAACGCCTGATGGATGATAGAGAGATTTTGTTTAAGAAGAATCCCGTCCCGACTATTGCTTACAGTGATGTTTCAATAATAACCATTTCCGCCAATCCTCCTAGGGTCTCCACCAAAAGACCCGTCAGGATTACATCTGTTTCGAAGATTACTCCGCTAATAATCACTACGCCAGGGCCAATCCCATACTCCTCAGATAAAATTGTTCCTTGGAACTATGAGGGTGACGTCTACTACCACGGTGTCAAGCAAGATTGGCTGGCTGATGAAGACCATGTTTATGAGAATGTTGATCCCGACATTGTCAATATTGTAGGAACCAACAAAATAACCAGAAGTGGAAGATTGTTCTCCCCTGAGAATTCTCCTCCAAAAGTTGTTATTGGTCTTGTGATCATTCCTACTTTCACTCCTGCTGATACTACTACTACAATTCGTGTGATCACCCCTATTGACACCCCTGTCACCGAGTCGACCGAGACTCGAGGAAAACACATATTGGTTGAGCCTGTCCAGACGAAGGCACATTCAGTATATGTCCCAGAGGCTTCCAAGCAAGAAATGGAAGAAATTTTTAAAATTATCAAGAAAAGCGACTACAACATGGTCGAACAGCTAGGGCAGACCCCTTTAAAGATTTATATGCTAGCCTTATTGTTGTGTTCCGAGGCTCATGCGAAGTTCTTGAAAATTATCCATGTGCCTCGGGAAACCTCTGTTGACCAATTTGAAGATTGTTTGGCTAGTTTGACTGCTGACAATGGTTTGGGCTTTTCTGATGTTGATTTGACTCCTAGAGGGAGGAAGCATAATGATGTGTTACATGTCTATGTCGAGTGCAAGGGCACCACTTTGGCCCATGTCCTTGTAGATACTGGTTCATCATTAAATATGCTTCCTAAGAATGCTCTGGATAGACTAGACTGTGTAGGTTTGACTTTGAAACCCAACAATATTGTAGTGAGGACTTTTGACGGTTCAAAGAGAATGGTGCACGGGGAGGTGGACGTCCCCATCAAGGTTGGTTCTTAGACTTTCGACTCTACCTTCTATGTGATGGATATCAGGCCATCTTATTCTTGTTTGTTGGGCTGCCCTTGGATACATGGGGCTTGAGCTGTTACATCCACTTTACATCAGATGATGAAATACCCGGTCAAAAGGAAAATTGTCTGTACACGGCGAAGAAGAATACATGGTCAATCACCTGAATTCCTTCAGATATGTGGGAATGGATGGCGAGTTCATCTAGACTCCGTGCAATAATTTCGAAGAGGTACCGCAGACTCTGGCTATAACTGAAATTGTTACCAATGTGCCGAAGATCACCAGACCTCCTTTGAAGATGGCTTCTCTCAAGGATGCAAAAGCGGTTATCGAAGAAGGTAGGTCTACCATTTTGGGTCATCTCCCTGATATTCTGTACAAGTCTGATAAATTTGGTTTGGGTTTCTCTTCAGGGGCTCAAAGGGCCGTTCGACATGCTCGTGCTTGAATACCTCCCCTACGCATCAACAATCATGGGGTCAATGATGTAGAAGACGGAGACAATGACAATGACATGGATAGCTAGATCTTCCCTACTACCAATGGTGGACTCAGTAACTGGACGGAAAAAGACTTTGTACCGATTACTTTTGTTCAGAAGTAATTGTCTTTCTTGTTTTTTGGACATGTAATAAATAATATAACTTTATGGCCATGTGTCTTACCCGGGGCACATCAGTTTATTTTTTAGGGTTATCATGTTTCACTTTCATATGGCATCAATAAAGCATTGGACGTTTATGCATACAAATTTTGCACTCTCTGTTTTTCTTTTCTACTTTTACTTTTTCTATACAACTATGCTCTTACACAGACTCACGTATCAAATTGCAGATCCATATCCACTATGGATCCCATTGATAACAGTTATGCTATTACCAGTTATAACTTCGAAAATCTGATCAACCATGCCGAGGACGAAGGTGAGGAAGATTGTGAGGTACCTGGAGAACTTGCTAGACTGTTACAACAGGAAGAGAGGGCTATACATCCTCATGAAGATCCAGTTGAGACAATAAACTTGGGCACACAGGTAGACAGAAAAGAAGTCAAGATTGGCGCAAATATGGGGCTTAATGTCAAACAGCGGTTGATACAAATGTTGTATGACTATGTTGAGATCTTTGCCTGGTCATATAAAGACATTCCAAGACTGGATAAGGATATTGTGGTTCACCGTCTATCAACTAAAGAAGATTTCCCTCTGGTAAAGCAGAAGGTCCGTCGCATGCGCCCTGAAATGTCAAAGAAGATCAAAGCAGAGGTTATGAAGCAGTTCAACGCTGTTTTGTTAGTCGTCACCTCTTATCCCTAATGGGTGGCCAACGTAGTTCCAGTGCCTAAAAAAGATGGTAAGGTACTGATGTGTGTGGACTACAAAGATTTGAACAGGGCAAGCCCCAAAGATGACTTTCCACTCCCTCACATCGATGTTCTTGTTGACAACATCGCGCAGCACAAGATCTTTTCCATCATGGATGGTTTCTCTGGTTACAATCAGATTAAGATGGCACCTGAGGATATGGAGAAAACAACATTCGTCACGCAATGGGGAACTTTCTGCTACAAAGTGATGCTGTTTGGGTTGAAGAATGTTGGGCAACCTATCAGTGAGCCATGGTAGCCTGGTTTCATGACATGATTCACCATGAGATAGAGGTATATGTGGATGACATGATAGCTAGGTCTCAAACTGAGGAAGAGCACCTTGATCATTTACATAGGTTGTTTGATAGGTTGAAGACATACAAGCCGAGGTTGAATCCAAACAAGTGCACCTTTGGGGTAAGGTCTGGTAAACTGCTAGGTTTTATTGTCAGTGACAAGGGCATTCAGGTAGACCCTGCAAAAGTAAAGGCTATACAAGAGATGTCAGCTCCTCGCACTGAGAAGGAGGTTAGAGGATTTTTGGGATGACTAAATTACATTTCTAGGTTCATTTCCCATTTAACTGCTACTTGTGAGCCAATCTTCAAGCTCCTGAAGAAAGATCAAGTGGTAAAATGGAATGACGAATGTCAGACTACCTTCGAAAGAATCAAGGAATACCTTCAAGAACCACCCATTCTGATGGCTCCGATTGAAGGAAGACCCTTGATAATGTACTTAACAGTGTTAGATAATTCAATGGGGTGTGTGCTGGTGCAGTATGGCGAGTCTGTTCGAAAAGAGCATGCGATATACTACCTTAGAAAATTTTTTACCGACTGTGAAACAAGATACTCACTGCTCGAGAAAACTTGATGCGCTTTGGCATGGGCTGCTCGCCGACTAAGACAGTATATGTTGACCCACACTACTTTGTTGATATCTAAGATGGATCCGATCAAGTACATCTTCAAGAAGCTCGCCCTCTCCGGAAGAATAGCAAGATGGCAAATGATCTTGACCGAATATGATATCCAATACACGACCCAGAAAGCAATCAAGGGAAGTGTAATAGCTGATCATTTGGCTCATCAGGCCGTGGATGACTACCAGTCCATGAATTTTGAGTTCTCGGACGAGAATATTATGCTAAGGACTGACTATGAAGAACCTGGACCGGATGAAGGACCTGAAGAAGGATCCTGATGGATTATGGTTTTTGACAGAGTCTCGAACGCACTTGGCAATGGCATTGGTGCCGTAATTATATCTCCTGAAGGATGTCATACTCCTTTTATCGCTAGATTATGTTTTAACTGTACCAACAACATGGTGGAGTATGAAGCATGCATCATGGGTCTCAAAGCTGCTATTTACCTGAGGATCAAGTTCTTGAGCATTTTCGGGGATTCAGCCTTAGTAATAAGTCAGATCAAAGGAGAGTGGGATACAAAGCACCCAAATCTCATCCCGCACAAAGAGCATGTGCTGTCATTTCTTCCACACTTTGAAGAGGTCACCTTTGAACATTTTCCACGAGAAGAGAATCAGTTAGCGGACGAGCTAGCTACCATGTCATCTATGTTCAAGGTCAAGTGGGACAACGAGGCTCCTCGGATCACTATTGAGAGGTTGGATGAACCAGCATACTGCTGCGAGATCGACACTAAAAGAGTTGCAGACAAACCCTGGTTTCATGAAGTGAAAAGGTATCTCAAGGCTCAAGAGTATCCCGAGGGGGAATTTGTCAATGATAAGAAGTTTTTTAGAAGGTTCGTCGTAAAGTTCTTCCTCAGTAATGGAATCCTCTACAAGCGCAACCATGACTCTACTTTACTTTGGTGCGTAGACAAGAGCGAAGCAGAGAGGATTATGACAGATTTACACGACGATGCCTATGGAACCCATTCTAGTGGACATACCATGACAAAAAAGATCTTACGGGCAGGATACTATTAGTCCACTATGGAAGCAGAGTGCTATCAGCATTCCCGAACTTGTCACAAATGCCAGATCTATGCTGATAAGGTGCATGTGCCTCTGGTTCCCTTGAACGTCTTGATGGCTCCTTGGCCCTTTGCAATGTTGGGCGTTAACATGATTGGAGAGATTAGACCTACTGCTTCCAATGGGCATTGCTTCATCCTGGTGGCCATTGATTACTTCACGAAGTGGGTTGAAGTTGCCTCTTTTGCTACTGTTACCAAGAACGTTGTGGCGCGGTTTATCAAGCATAACATGATTTTTTGGTATGGTGTGCCATAGAGAATCATCACTGACAATGGTATGAATCTCAATAATACGTTGATCACCGAACTCTGCAAACAATTCAAGATCCAGCACCATGATTCTTCCCCTTACCGACCGAAGATGAATGGCGTTGTGGAGGCTTATAACAAAAACATTAAGAAAATCACGCAGAAGATGACAGTGGCATACAAAGACTGGCATGAGATGTTACCATTTGCTCTTCATTGTTATCGCACCTCCGCACGAACGTCGACAGGGGAAACACCCTACTCTCTGGTATATTGTATGGAGGCCGTCTTGTCCATTGAGGTCCAGATCCCTTCTCTGAGAATCATGAAGGATGCGAGTTTGAATGAAGACGATTGGATCCAGACTCGACTTGATCAACTGAATGTAATCGATGAGAAAAGGTTGACGGTTGTCTGTCATGGTCAAATGTATCAAAAATGGATGATCAAGGCTTTCAACAAAAAGGTCAAATGCCAAGTATATCAAGTCGGGGATCTAGTGATCAAGAGCATCATACTGCCGCAAGGTGATCCCAGGGGAAAATGGACTCCTACATACTAAGGGTCATTTGGTGACGACCTTCCTCACCCTGTTAATACGGACATAGTGAAAAGATACTACACAAGAATAAGAACCGCTAGGTTGACTGGCCTAGGAAAAAATAAGGGCATCCCGGCGAACCAAAAGGGTTCGGGAAAAAATTAGGGATGAAAACAAAAAAAATATGTACACCCGGCAAGCCGAAAACCTGAAAAGGCAGCTTGGGCAAAAAAGGTTATCAAGCTCAAATGACACCGATTAATCCAGTCAGCTTCGGACAAGGAGCAAAGTGATGAGACGCTCAAAGACATAAGGACAATAGAAGAATTGAAACTCAATGGGATTATTACACATATATGTTTTCTTCTCTTTGTAAACTATTTTGTATAGTCTTCACTCTCACGGCGGTGTTCTCCTACTAGAACGTTAGTCTCTTTGTACACAACACCTAATATAGGCAAACTTCAGAAATTAATACAAGTCATTTTTACAAGACCACTTGTTTTCATTTTTCTGTTTTGTTTTGAAAAAACGTCCAATGATTTATTCTTGAAATATGTATTTGAATATGATTGCTACTCACAAATATTTGCATAAGAAACATAAGGACAGTTGCTCACGACTTAAGGAACAGGGCGAAATCTAAAAAAAAAATTGTAATTCCGACATTTACTCCTTCCAGCAGGTACAGGGGCAGGGACAGTTTGAGGCGAAGTCACCAGTACATGCGACTCCGTGACGTCTATGTTCCCCACAGAGTAGAGGCAACCAAAATTTTTGACCTCTGCTTCCCCAAACAGGAGTATACTTTCCCCAATCGAGTTTTATAATCGCAAACGGTTTATAAAGCCTTCTCCTAAGTAGAGTTTATTTCTCTGAATTCGGAAGCTCAATCCCCAACAGAGTTTATTTCTCCAGTTACGGAAGTTCATCCCCCGGACGAGTTTATTTCTCCGAATCGGCAAAACCTTCTAGCAAAGCATCTCCTCTCGCAAACAGAGTTATTCCTCCATAGAGTTATTCTCAGGAAGAGTCTCTCCCAGCAGGATATTCGCAAACAGAAAGTAGTAAATCCCCAGCATAGTCATCACCATTTACCATCCCCAACGGAAATGAAGAATTCAACTTCCTAATAACTTTTCAGCAGCAGCCGGGATTTATTTTCCCCGACTAAAAGATACCGCGATAGCATCCCATATTCATACATCATGGCATACGCATACATATTGCATACAACACAATCTCATTTATTCTGAGAACATTATCACAATGCATTTCATACATCATGATATTGCATACGAATAACTCTTTACCTTTCAGGGAAAAGATCAAATCAACAAGCTACGTCTAACGAAGGGCTATTCCAGGATTTTCCTTAGAAAAATGTCCCCACAAGATTTTCCCTGGGTCAGACAGGTCGACACTAAAATCTCTCTGATTACTATTCCAGTTGAAGATACACCAAGACTTTCGTCTGGGTCAGTTGAATCGCTATTAAGATTCTCCTGATTACTATGCCAGTCAAAGTTAACCCAAGATTTTTCCTGGGTCAGATAGGTCGACACTAAGATCTCTCTGATTACTATTACAGTTGAAGATACTCCGAGACTTTCGTCTGGGTCAGTTTGAATCGCTACTAAGATTCTCTCGATTACTATGCCAGTCAAAGTTAACCCAAGATTTTCCCTAGGTCAGACAGGTCGACACTAAGATCTCTCTGATTACTATTCCAGTTGAAGATAATCCAAGACTTTTGTTTGGGTCAGTTTGAATCGCTACTAAGATTCTCCTTATTACTATGCCAGTCAAAGTTAACCCAAGATTTTCCCTGGGTCAGACAGGTCGACACTAAGATCTCTCTGATTTATTCCAGTTGAAGATACTCCAAGACTTTCGTCCAGGTCAGTTTGAATCGCTACTAAGATTCTCTTGATTACTATGCCAGTCAAAGTTAACCCAAGATTTTCCCTGGGTCAAACATGTCGACACCAAGATCTCTTTGATTACTATACCATTGGAAGATATTCCAAGACTTTCGTCTGGATCAGTTGAATCGATACTAAGATTCTTCTGATTACTATGCTAGTCAAAGTCAATCCAAGACCTTTCTCTGGTCCAGTCAAATCGATACTAAGATTTCTATTCCAGTTAAAGAAGCTATGAAGCCCGAGAATTGACCGAATAATAGTCAATCAACAATTCAAGACACTGTGAAGCCTGGATCCTGACAAGATAACAGTTTAATCTCATCTCCCCCAGTAAGTCGCTGTAAATCCTGGAGCACGAACAAATAACAGTTAGCCTTATTACCCTCAGCAAGCCACTGTAAAGCCAAGATTCTGACCAGATAGCAGTTCACTTCTGTCTCTTCAATCAAGTGATGATTCCCCAGTAGAGTAACGGACAATTGTAGCTCCTAAAACTCTATGTTCCAAGATAATAACCAACATTCCTCAGCAGAGTCCTCTCTAACTGCAAGAGCGGGAATTCTCACAAAGGGATATCTCATGAAATCATCATTGTTCTGGATGGCATCTTTAAGCCCATCTCCAACGACTCTCCGTTACATTCTGATGGCATCTTTAAGCTTATCTCCGACGATATTTCGTCATCTTTTCCAAATGGAATCTATAAGCCCATTCCCAATACTATCTACACAGTCAAGTAGCATCTCAGACGAGTGAAAATTTCTGGGCACTTTAGTGTTCAATCATCTTCCACCTTCTGATCACGAAAGGAGACCAACCAATCTACATCCTCAGGTTTAAGAAGATTGAACAGGGGAAGCTGTTGTACCCCAAAATTTTTCCTCTCATATTTTTCCAAGATTTTCCTCTTGCATAGGTGGTTACAAACCTTTGCCTAAAGACAAGGAAATTTTTCAAGTGATGTTTCTAAGTTTCCTTCGATTGGTCTATTTCTAAGTTTCCTTTGATTGGCCTATTTCTAAGTTTCCTTCGATTGGTCTGTTAACGAGGCTCTTTGATTGGCATCTACTAAGTGCCTTTCGATTGGCATCTCCAAATGCTCTTCGATTTCCATCTATATAGCGTCCTTCAATTGCCATCTATATAGCGTCCTTTGATTTCCATCTACATAGCGTTCTTCAATTGGAATCTGCAAAAGGCCTTTTGATTGGCCTCATGACAAGCCTCTCGATGGGCATTGTGTCAAATCCTTTCGATTGGCGTAGAAAAGGACTCTTTGTTTGATATTCCAATAAATACCCTTCAATTGGTACTTGAACAAGGACCCTTCTAAGAACTCCCTCCAGGCCATTCAAAAGAGGCCATCAAGAGGGAAATCGGAAAATACGTCCAGGCCAGATTCTTGTCTTGTTTGTTCACAAGTCCATAAGAGTTGATTTGACCAGGGACTTCTCTTCAAAAGGACAGGAAATCAAAGAAAAAGGGGGTCCAATCGAAGAAGTCTTAGTATTGAAGCTAGCACAGTTCTACTCATAACCATTAAGGAGAGCAAGGTTCTAATGAGGAAAGTCCTGATTAGTTCGAATTAAAGTAATGTTGGCAAGGAATAAATTCGAAGGAATGAAGCTGGGACTTGTTCTAAAACAAGCCAGAAAGCCCACAATCGAAAGAAGATTTTCCCCTCAAAGGAAGGGTGAAACAGGCTGGCAAATCAAAGAAAAACACATTGGAATAAAACACAAAAAATTGGCCATTTTAGAAACAAAAGATACAAGACAAATCAAATATTTTTCCACTCAATCTTCAAGATTCAGTTCAGTTTTGTTAACCTAATTCATTCGACTATATATACATAACAAACCCTGATCGAAGAAGGAGGAATTTTGGCCATGTAGAATACACAAGACTGCTCAGAATTTTGACAAAAAGGGTTGATCGAGTTTTGCTCTAGAGAGAGATTCAAGGCGTTTCAAGGACTGCAATCCATTCCTAGGCGTATTTGGAATCTTTCTGGACCACTCTCACAAATCAACACATCTAGGAACAGTCAACACAGGTATCACGGTTTGCTCTAGTTCTTGAAATTGGTCTTTGAAATATATGCATGATAAATGATTTTTAAATATACAGTCATGTTTATATAATCATTTAGAACATATCTGCATAATCAATTATGTGTTTTGATGTATATTTGATTGAATACCATGGTTAGGGTTTCAAGGTTCTGTTTAGGGTCTCTCGTTTCAGGCAAAATCAGGGAAAGAGATGAGTACCATTGTACTCACGAGACCAAACCCAATTGATCTGCATATTTGGTTTGAATTTATATTGCGTAATTATGATTTTTGAGATATGCAAGTTTATAGTTACAGTGTTGTCTGTAGGTAAAACCTTTAGGCTAAAACGACAGTCCCAACGGGGAAGATGATGGCGTGTCCAAACCAGAGTTGCCCATTTGAATTTTGCGCGTTCCATTTATTACACTGACTTTTCATCACATATAATATATGTTATTTATTTATATTAACGATTGAACGATTGGCTCAGTGGAAAAGGGAAAGAGTTTCAAAGCTCGCGTGTGTAGGAGGTCAGGGGTTTGATCCCTGCCTCCTACATGTTATTTTTCTTAACAATTCTTTGCAGATCCCACACTATCCCTCAAAGCGCGAACACCATAGGCCCCCAGATCCTCATCCTTGGATCAATCAATGCTCGGATTTAATGCTCCCAACGAAGCTCCCTATGGTGGACACTCCTGGGACAACCACACTGAATCAAACGCAGCTATGGGCCAACTGGATTGGGCTTTGAACTGAAATTCAGCATGCACCCACCAACGTGGGTTTACACCCCTCAAGCTTACTCTATTTTCCCTTCTAATTTTGTTTTATTTAAATTAGTTTATTTATTTTGTTTAAATCAATTTTTTTCATAAAACCATAAAATCAACATCACAAAAAATAGGATTTAGCTTTTTTCAATAAATTAATTTTTGCAAATTAATTAATTTCATCAAAATTAATTTGTTTCATTGATTAAAATTAATCAGAAAAAAAACTAGGCAAACTTCAAATTTTTTTCACAAAAAAATCTCAAAGATATTTTCAATGATCAAATTAGGGTTTTTTAGGGTTTCAAATTTATTTCAATTTTTTATTCTCACGCGTAATTATTTTTGCCGTACGATTAATTTTACTATTGATGTAACTGCACCTGATTTGTAATAGTTTAATTAGGGTTTTATTTCCATATTTTATGTTAAGTCAATTCCTTATGTATCTACACGAAAGCCTTGTAATAGCTTAGGGCCTCTATTTCTTGCTTTTATGTTTTATATGCCTGTATATAAATTGCTAGCAACCTAGGCATGTATGAGTAATTAATCATTAGATCACTAAATTCAAGATAAATATATTTGAAAAATCACACTTTTGCACACTTGCACCCATATGGTATTACCTCACTTGGTTGCCTCGGAAACAATGGTCATGTCCCTCGAACATAGGGATACTCTTAGCAAAGACCCTCAGTTTAAAGTCGTCATAAAGGTCATAGTCCCTAAATGTCCCTCGAGTTGCCTACGAGAAATGATCTTATGATGATAGTCACTTAGAAATACTAAGGTATCCTTACATGTTGCCTTCAATGACCATAAACATCCCTTTCGATAGTCCCTCAACATCCAACGACTAGGGTTACCTACTCACTAATAGTAGGATAACACAGTCTAAAGGAAAGGAGGAAAAGAATAATCTTTTTTTTCGAGTAGGTATATAACTATTAGGTACTTGCTCAAACAATCCTTTTTTACACACTTTCAAATACTTAGCAAATAAAAGTTTTCAAAACACTTTATCACACTCTTGAGGAATGATACAAGAGTTATCCTAAAGTGAATCGCCGCACTAAGGAATTTTCAAAACTTCTTTCACACAAACACGGAAGCAATTTCAAAAATGAGCAAGTACCTAAGAGCCCATGGAAAACCATGGATGGAAAGGGTGCTAACACCTTCCCTTTCCATAATCTACCCCCTTACTCAAAAATCTTGAAAAAAGGTCTTTTTATGTTCTTTTCACCCTTTTCTTATTAGATAAAAGAAAAGTCGGTGATGACTCTTGCTTACCGCGACATTTGTGAATACAAAAACGCAAACCAGTATTAAACACTTGGTTCTGCCACTGTATCACAGTTGTAATAGTAAATTAGGGTTTATTTTCTTTCATTCCCCATTTACAAATCTGTATCCCCATCCCCAAATGATGTAATAGCATAGAAATTTACATTTATGCAATTTATCTCTTTCAATACAAATGCTAGTAATTAGGGTTTGTATGGCAAGACATAAAATCAACAAGTAGAAAGCCCTAATTCAAGACAAAAATGCATGAAATTAAAACACTTTGCACACTTACACCTCTAGGGTGTACGACACTTGTTGCCTCAGATAAAACAGTCATGTCCCTCGAATGTGGGATACTTTAGCAATGACCCTCGAATACAAGATCGTAGTCCCTCGATGACCCTTTGGTATTGCCTTCGGTAAATGATATTAGACCCTTAAAGATAAATTGATAAGGTATCCTACCATGTTGGCTTCTATGATTGTACGACAACCCATGTCTGTCCATTCACATCCAATGATAGGGCTTCTTACCAATCAATGGTAAGATAACAATATCTAAAGGAGGAGGAAAAGAACAAATACTTTTTGAGTAGGTAGAACATTCTTAGTTGCTTGCTCACAACCATTTTCAAAAACATATTTCAAACACACCAACACTTTTCATGAACTATTTTCAAAAGTCAACACTTTGTATACATTCTAATAGAGACGAGAATCATTACAAAGTTATCCTAAACAAAGGCACTTTTCAAAATACTTTCAAACTATCACCAACACATTTCAAACAAAGCATTTCAAAGTGAGCTAGCAACTAAGATCCTGTAGATAACTACAGATGAAAAGGGTTCTAACACCTTCCCTTTTCATAACCCACCCCCCGAACTCATGAAAATTCTCAAAAGGACTTTCATGTTCTTTTCACCCTTTCATTTATTGGATAGAAGAAAAGTCGGTAGCGACTCTTGCTATCCACAACAATTGTGATCAAACGCAAAACACCCAAGTCAGTTCTCCCACCATATTACAGAACTGGCGACTCTGTTAGGGACATACTTAGTTGCCTTAGAGACTAGATCTCCTTTAAAATGCTTTCATTATTTGACTTGTTTGCTTTACATTTTTGGGTCCTTGTTTAGGTTTTGTATTGATCCTCTACCCAGATCGGGGGACATTATTAGGTAAGTAGCAATAGATCGTGGGGAATGTGTGGGGTATACCGACATGGTTGAAGCAATGGCTATGTTAGTGTGTCACCTTTGTTGGTATCGATATCCCTTGAGTCGAGTCAAGGAGAATACGGGGCGGCTGTGTGGTGTCATGAAGCACTAACTAACCGTAGAACCTTTAATTGAACAACTTGGCCTTTAGGAAGTAGTGAGATAGTCGGCTTTGGTGCAGTCCGAAGTTGGTTGATACTCGATGCTACGCTCATTGAGATCAGACTTTCGGGATATTTCGGTCGCCAATAAAGAGGCTTGTGCTGAAACAATGCTCGATGAAGAAAGATCAGTGATATTGAGATTCCCTATAACCCTGTTACTTTCTAGGACAGGTTGAACCAACTAAACTTCAAGAGGGTACTTACCTATAAACCCCATGCAAGCCTAAACCTAAGGACTTGTTTGTGTGCTTGTATATGATTATTTGTACATAACATCATGACGACATACCATGGAATTTTCACTGACCATTTCAAGGACCTAGAGATTTATCTTTTTATTTGTTTTGTAGGACATGGATTCCACTCGCAGGAATACTATCCAAATCAACCTCGTAAGAGTTCCTCCTCAACTTAAAGAGCTAGCGTCAAGGGTTCCTGATAATTCTCCATTCACCAAGAGACATGGTCGACTTCTCAATCTGGTTACCTCAAGCCTTGATGAAGACATGATGAAAGTGGTGTTTCAGTTCTTTGACCCTTTACACCATTTCTTTACATTTCCTGGTTACCAATTAGTGCCCACCATGGAGTAGTTTTCTCAAATCTTGGGAGTTCCTATTCTTGATCAGTTATCCTTCATTGGTATTGAGAATGACCCAAGACCTGAGGAGATTTCTCTAGCTTTACATTTTCAATGGCCCGACGTTGCGGAAAATTAGGAAACAAGAAGTGGTGTTAAGGGTTTTTTAGCCAAGTTTTTGTTTGAGAAGGCTCAACTCTTTTGGGATGCTCTGGATTTGCAAGCTTTTGAAGAGGTTTTGACCCTTCTAATTTATGGGATGGTACTATTTCCTAACCCGGGCTAACTCTTAGATGTGAATGCGGTCAAAGTTTTTCTATCTCGTAACCCGGTGCCTACCCTACTCGGGGATATCTTGCATTCTCTTTACGCTCGCACCATTAAGAGAAGGGGGATTCTTATGTGTTGCACTCCTCTGTGGGCTAGATGGTTTATTTCGCACCTTCCTCTATCTATTTTGAAGAATGAGCAAGGCATGAGATGGTCTAATGGGTTGGTGTCACTCTCGCATTTGGATATTCATTGGTGTTCTCGATATTTGGAAGATGTCACCATCATTGATTATTATGGGGAATTCCCTAATGTCCCTATATTTGGCATTAGGGGAGGTATCACCTATAATCCTTGTTTGGCTCTACGACAATTTGGGTATGCTCGGAGGGATGGCCCTCATAGCGCGCTTGTCCAAGGAATTGTATTTGACTATGAGAATGATGTCCAAGGTTATCGTCAAAGATTTGTACGAGCTTGGGGCATGGTGAACAAAGTCGATAGAAAAACTTTGAGGCATAAGAACTCTATTCCTTTGGGGCCTTATCTCAAATGGGTGTGAGATCACGCTCAAAGTCTCATGATGATGTAACCTGCCATCTTACCTATCACCATGGAGCCTATTACCGAAGGAGATGTTCCCTACACTACTCTTCATCCTAACATGCCTACTACCCTCAAGGAGTTACAAATATCGTGGATTCAACTCAAAGGAGAGCGAGACACCTTTGAAGCCCAGTTCTATGCAAGCGAGAAGAAAGTGATGGAGCTCACAAGGAAACTTCACGAGGAGCAGAACCTGAATGCCTACATTACTCCAAATAGGAAGCGCCCATAGGAGACTTGGGCCTTTTTGTATTCGTTCACTTTGTTTGTTTTTCTTTCGTTGTAAGCCCGAGAGGTATTTTTTGTAACCATTTGAACTTATTAATACAATTAATGTTTGTTCCTTCTTTATTTAAACAAATTTAAATCTTAAAAGTCCTTGAAAACATTTGCATTACATGCATCATAACATAAGCAGGTTTTCTGACACAAGTTTCCTCATCTTTCTACTGTTTATTTCAGTAAGATGGATCTCGAGCAGACTGTGAAGGACTTGCAGACACAAAATTCTCAATTTCAAGAAACCTTGCTCAATTTGGCCAAAGGGCAGCAACAACTGATGTCACTTCTGGTTGCAAAAAAGAAGACCAAGAAGAAGGATTTGATCAACATGGGGAAGAGGTTCAAGGGCCCGTTTGAAAAGTTCAAGTGGTAGAAGACTCCTCCGAGGAGGATAAGAATCAGGATGAAGATGCAAGGAGCACCCGTGCTGGGGATGGTAACAATCCAATCTCTGAGGATGAGAACTATTTTGACGAATAATATCTAGTAGCTGAAGACAAGTATAAGCAACTAGAAGATATATTGAAGGCTGTGGAAATTTAAGCTGTGCCTGGCTTGGATTTTGGTGATTTGGGTTTGGTGCCTGGGATAGTTATTCCCCAAAAATTCAAGATTCTAATCTTTTCCAAGTACGATGGTGTCTCGTGCCCTAAGCTTCACTTGAGATCTTACGTCCACAAAATTCAACCCCATACCACTGATAAGAAGTTGTGGGTTCACTTCTTTCTAGAGAGTCTGTCTAGGACTCAATTGGAGTGGTTTTACCACTTAGAAGGTTCCAATATCCATACCTGGGAGGACTTGTCCACCACATTCTACCTTCAATATCAGTACAATGTCGATCTGGCACCAACTAGAGTGCAGTTACAAGGAATGACCATGGGTTTCAATGAAGGCTTCAAAGAATATGCACAGAAATGTAGAGACCTGGCTGGCAAGGTGCATCCACCATTGACTGACAAGGAGTTGGTGGATAGGTTTTTGGGAACATTAACTAAACCATTTTTCAACTTGTTAATTGGAAGTTCATCATCTGGGTTCACTAAATTAATCTTGACTGGTGAAAGGGTTGAGAGCGGTATTAAAAGTGGAAAGATACACATGGCCTCTGCCTCTATATCAAATGTTATGAGAAAGTCGTTTATTGGAAAAAAAGAGACTAATGTTATATATGGGTCAAGAAGTCGTGCTAGGAATGACTGTCACCATTCTGTAGGGGCTGTATTAACTTCCAATCCAACTCCAACTCAACGACCTCGTCAACAAAACAATCAACAAAGACCAGATGTTCAAAGAAGACAATTTACCAAAATAAATATGCAACTATCTCAAGCTCTTCAATGTCTTTTGAAAGCCGACTTGGTGATCTTGCGAGATCCTCCTTTCAACCCTACCACTGCTTCTCCAAAATACAACCCCAACACCAAATGTTCCTGCCATTCAGATAGCCCCGGACATGGCACAAATGATTGTTGGTCTCTCAAGAATAAAATCCAAGACCTCGTTGACAACAAGACCATTTAATTTAATCCTCCTCCAATTCCGAATGTAATCACTGCACCTATGCCAAATCATGGCAAACGTGTAAACGCTATTGAAGATACTGCTTTTGTTTCCTCTGTTAATGACTTGACTACTCCACCGAAGTTGGTTAAAAACAATTTGTTGAAAGCTGGGAGTTTTCCTAGTTGCCTTGAAGATTGTTGTTGTTGTGCTGTGAAAATCAATGGGTGTGAATGGATGAAAAGAGGTGTCCAACACCTAATGGACAACTATGAGATCCTATTCGAAAGAACTCCACCCATAAAAAGTTTGACTGAAGTTGTGCCACAAGAATTTGAAGACATATTCATCGTCAATATCTCCAATAAACATATTTGGATCACCTGAAAAGGTCCTATTAGGATTTCTAATGAACTGAAGATAGCTCCATTGATAATTACCACACCGGGGCCATTCCCTTATTCTTCCGATAAGGCCGTACCTTGGAATTATGGCGCTAAAGTATACTACCATGGTATTAGACAAGACTCCTGGATTGATGAAGACAAACCTGCTGATATTACCAACATCGCTGGGTCTAGCAAGGTGACTAGAACGGGGAGAATTTTCTCTTCTGATATTTCACCTCAAACCACCACCACTACACCTGTTCGCATTACTGTTGACAAACCTAGTACTGATGCTAGGGGAAAAGAAAAGATGATTGAGCCTTCCAGGATGGAGGCACCTGCCAAAGACATTATTACTGAGGAACCCTTTACTCATGAAATGGAGAAGATTTTGAAGATTATAAGGAAAATTGATTACAAGATAGTAGAGTAGTTGGGGCAAACCCCCTCGAGGATTTCTATGCTATCTTTATTACTATGCTCAGATGTGCATGCTCAAGCATTGATAATTTTTTTGAAGAATGTGCATGTTCCTCAAGAGACTACAGCCGATCAGTTTGAAAATTGTGTAGCGAGTTTGACTGTCGATAATGGATTGGGATTCTCAGATACTGATTTAACTCCCGCGTGAAGAAATCACAATAAAGCTTTGCATGTCTCTATTGAATGCAAAGGAACCACTCTAGCCCATGTATTGGTGGATATTGGTTCCTCTATGAATTCCCTTCCCAAAGGTGCCCTAGATCAGATGGATTGTGAAGGTTTGATACTGAAGCCAAGTGACATAGTGGTGAGGGATTTTGATAGATCCAAAAGGATGGTCCATGGATAAGTTGATCTCCCCATCAAAGTTGGGTCTCAAATTTTCAATTCAACTTTATACGTGATGGATATCCGTCCTGCTTACTCTTGCCTACTTGGACGCCCCTGGATATATGGGGCAGGAGCGGTGACCTCTACACTTCATCAAAAGTTGAAATATCCAGTCAAAGGAAAGATTGTTACTGTCTGTGGTGAAGAAGAACTTATGGTTAGCCATCTGAATTCGTTTAAGTATGTTGATATGGATGGTGAGTTCATAGAAACTCCTTGTCAAGCCTTCGAAGTGGTTTCTCCCATGGTTGCTGCTGCCAAGGCTACTCCTGATGTTCCAAAAAATGTTAAAGATGTGCCTAGGATGGCTTCCCTCAAAGATGCTCACGTTGTGATTGAAGATGGAGGTTGTACCATTTGGCGACAACTCCCTGACATCCCTTTCAAATCAAAAAAATGTGGTTTGGGCTTCACTTCCAGAGCTCAAAAGGAGGTCAGGCGTGCTCGTGTGGGGAAACCACCTCTTCTCATCAGTAATCATGAAGTGAATGCTCTTGAAGACTCTGACGATGACTGTAACTTTGATGACTGGATCTACCTGACTGTTGATAAAGGGCTCAACAACTGGCATGCCAAAGATTTCATTCCCATATCCTTCAACAAGTGGTAATTACCATTTACTGTTTTATCAATTTAAGAACTTTATCTATAATTTTAATTGAAACAATGACTTTAAGCCGTGTGCCATGCCTAAGGCACCATGGTCCATTTGTTAAGGGTTTGTTCATTTTCATATGCCATATGATCATTTAATGAAAAACATTGGATTCTTTTGCATTCAAATTTTGCGCTCATTGTCTTTCTTTCACTTTATTGCATTTTCAAAATAGCCATGTGACTTTACATGCACACACGCACACTTGCAGGTCCACCTCCACTTCGGGTCTCATTGACAAGGACTCTGCTATTGCCATCTATGACTTTGAACATCCAATCTACCAAGCCAGAGACGAAGGCGGAGATAATTGTGAAATACCTGGGGAACTAGTCAGACTTCTGATGCAAGAGGGAAAGGCCATCCAACTGCACGAGGAACCAGTTGAAGTGATCAACCTAGGTACTGAGGCATAGAAGAAAGAGGTCAAAATCGGCGCTAACTTGGAAGACGGTGTCAAAAGCAGATTGGTCCAGATGTTGCAAGACTATGTTGAGGTGTTTTCTTGGTCATATGAAGATATGTCGGGGCTTGATACTAAAATTATAGTCCATCGTCTACCAATGAAGGAAGATTATCCTCCAGTCAAACAAAAAGTTCTTCGCATGCGGTCAAACATGTGTGAAAAGATAAAATCTGAGGTAATGAAGCAATTCAATGCAAGTTTTCTAGCAGTGACGTCATATCCCCAATGGGTGGAAAATGTTGTCCCGGTGCCGAAGAAAGATGGGAAAGTCCATATGTGTGTAGACTATAGGGATTTGAATAGGGAAAGCCCCAAAGGTGATTTCCCACTACCACATTTTGACGTCTTGGTCGACAACAGTGCTCAACATAAAATCTTCTCTTTCATGGATGGATTATTCTGTTATAACCAGATCAAGATGGTGCTCGAAGACATAGATAAAACCACCTTTGTCACACAGTGGGGCACCTTCTGTTATAAGGTCATGCCTTTGGGTTTGAAGAATGCATGGGAAAACTATCAACGAGCTATGGTAGCCCTATTTCATGACATGATCCATCATGAAATATAAGTTTATGTTGATGATATGATTGCAATATCGCAAACTGAGGAACAACACCTTGATCATCTTCACAAGCTCTTTGAAAGGTTGAAGAAATACAAGTTAAGGCTCGATCCCAACAAATGCACCTTCGGGGTAAGATCTAGAAAGCTTTTAGGTTTTGTTCACAGTGGAGAAGTTATCGAGGTAGACCCTACAAAAGTCAAAGCCATACAAGAAATTCCATCTCCCTGTATTAAGAAGGAAGTCAGGGGTTTCTTAGGTTGACTCAACTATATTGCCCGGTTCATATCTCACTTAACTGCTACTTGTGAGCCAATCTTCAAACTGTTAAAGAAAGATCAAGTAGTCAGATGGAACGATGACTACCAAGAAGCCTTTGACAAAATTATAGAATATCTGCAAGAACCTCCCATCCCAATGGCTCCAGTTAAAGGAAGACCCCTGATTATGTACTAGACTGTATTAGAGAATTTAATGGGGTGTTTGTTGGGCCAACATGACGAGTCTGCCGAAAAAAGCATACAATACACTACCTTAGCAAAAAGTTTACCGACTATGAAACCAGATATTCACTGGTCGAGAAAAATTGTTGTGCTTTGGCATGGGCTGCTCTCTGGTTAAGACATTATATGTTGACTCACACCACCTTATTGATTTCTCAGATGGATCCCATCAAGTATATCTTCGAGAAGCCAGCTCTCTCTGGATGAATAGCTAGATGGCAAATGATCCTGACTGAATATGACATCCAGTATACTACACAAAAAGTAATCAAAGTAAGTGTTCTAGAAGATCATTTGGCCCATCAAGTTGTTGATGATTACCAATCCATGAACTTTGAATTCCCAGACGATAATATCATGCTAGTAGTTGATTGTGAAAAGCCTATACCATATGATGGATCTGAACAAGGATCCCGATGGACTATGGTTTTTGATGGAGCTTCCAATGCTTTAGGTAACAGAATTAGTGTTGTAATTATTTCCCCCGAAGGTGGACATACGCCTTTCACTGCCAGACTATGCTTCGACTGTAAAAATAACATGGTCGAGTATGAAGCGTGCATCTTGGGTCTTAAGGCTGCCATTGACTTAAGAATCAAATTCTTAAGCGTATACAGAGATTCAGCTTTAGTAATCAGTCAAATTAAAGGAGAATGGAATACCAAACATCCAAATATGATCCCTTACAAAGAGCTTGTGTTAACCTTGATCCCTTACTTCTAAGAGGTCACCTTTGAACTCTTTCCAAGAGAATAAAATCAGTTGGCAGATACTTTAGTAACCATGTCATCTATGTTCAAAGTCAATTGGGACAACGAAGCTTCCAGAATTACAATCAAGATTTGACGAATCTGTGCACTACTATGATATTGACATTGATGAAGAGAAGCCTTGGTATCATGAAGTGAGGAGTTACCTTAAAACAAAAGAGTATCATGAGGGAGCCTCAATCAACGACAAGAAATTCCTGTGAAGGTTCTCAACCAAATTCTTCCTAAGCAATGGGGTTTTGTACAAACGCAACCATGATTCTACTCTTCTCCGTTGTGTGGACAAGAAGGAGGCAGAGAAAATCATGGAAGAAATGCATGAAGGTGTCTTTGGAACTCACTCTAGCGGGCACACTATGTCCAAAAAGATTCTGAGGGCTGGTTATTATTGGTCGACTATGGAAACTGATTGTCATAATCACTCGAGAAGTTGCCATAAGTGTCAAATCTATGCCGACAAGGTTCATGTGCCTCCAATTCCTTTGAATGTCATGACTGCTCTGTGGCCATTTGCAATGTGGGGCATTGACATGATTATAGATATTAAGCCCACTACCTCTAATGGACACCGTTTCATCCTCGTTGCCATCGACTACTTCACCAAATACGTCGAAGCTGCTTCATTTGCCCCAGTCACTAAGAACGTTGTAGCCCGGTTTATCAAGCATAACCTCATCTGCCGGTACAGTATCCCTGAGAGGATCAACAATGCTATGATTACGGAACTCTGTATGCAGTTCAAAATCAAGCATCACAATTCTTCTCCATACATACCTAAGATGAATGGTGCAGTGGAAGCTGCCAATAAAAACATAAAGAAGATTATGCAAAAGATGGTAGTAACCTATAAAGATTGGCACGAGATGCTACCATTTTCTCTTCATGGCTACTGTGATCGGTGGAAATAGAACTGACTGTTTTTAAGCTGGTTTCGCGAAGTGTCGCGGTAAGCAAGAGTCGCCACCATCTTTTATGTTCTCCAACATGGAAAGGACAAAAGCACAACAAAATTCCTTATTCGAGAATGTTTCTCGGTTCGGGAGGTAGATTTATAGAAAGGGAAGGTGTTAGCACCCTTTCTATCCGTGGTTATCCACGGTCTCTTAGGTACTTACTCTTATGTTTTCAAAAATGTTTGCTTTTCAAGTGTGTGTGGGTTTTGAAAAAGTTTCGTTTGAAAAATTTCTAAGTAACTCTTGTATCTGTCCTCAAGAGTGTATGAAAAATTTGTTTGAAAACTTTTAGAAAGTGTTAGGTGTGAAGAGTATTTTTGTTTGTTTTGAAAAGAGCAAGTACCCATGAGAGTCTACCTACCCTAAGGAATTAGGCTGTGTAAGAGTCCTTTGGATAGTGCTATCCCACCATTGAGAGGTAGGTAGCACCGTCGTTGGAGGTGTTCGGGTCAATTCGATTAAGGGACAATGTGGTCACCGAAGCAATAGTAGGACGCCTTAGAAGTAACCCTAATGTCCTAGATCCTTTTATCCGAGGCAACCGTTTCGAGGCAACTGGATTTTAGACATAAGGGCGACCTATAAAACACCCTATACTTGACGACCACGTTCGAGGCAACCAGTGAGGCGTACCCTAGGAGTGGCATGTGCTTTGTGTGTTGTTTTTCAGTTATGTTTATCTTGTACATGTTATTTGTGAGCTACGGATTGATTTTATTATTCATACATTCTTTCAGGCATAATTAACAGTTAAGAGTGCGGAAAATAAATTGCGAAAATGTAAATTCTACGCTATTACTGTAAGTCTCAGAGTGCCTAAGAGGGGGGGTGAATTAGGTCTTATAAAAATTTATTCGGTTTTATGAGAATGCTTGGTAGTAATTTTGATTAAGTGTTTGAAGGTTTTGTTTATATCTTTATCTTTTCTTGATTATGGTGATGAAAGCGATAAATGCGGAAAAGTAAAGAACACGGTAATATATCCTGGTTCCCCTCACAATCCGAGAGTACTCCAGTCCCCTTTCCAACACGAAAGAGATTTCACTATAGTTAGAATGATTGTACAGCCTACGCTTACTATCTAACCTATAGGGTGATCAAAGGTTCTTAACACCTTTAAGACCAAACAAACACTAATGTGAATGAAGAATAATCCTCTTCAAATCACAACACTTACTTCCAACAATCCTGGATAGTAAGGGAATAAATTCTTTAAGTAATACAATGATTTAGTTTGAAGTATATGGAGAGCTTTATCAATCTTCAATTGATCTTCTTCTTCAAGATAAAACAATTCTCAATAATGTATATAAATGTTCACAATGTATGAATGAAACTTGTAATGATAATGAAAGTGTATATGGCAAGTTTCACAAAATTATGAACACATGAAAGTTTATGTTCAAAATGAATGAATGAGAAAATTGTTAATATGAAGAAGGTTTTTGTTAATTTGAAAATTGAAGCATTGTTGTATATTTTTGAAATAAGAAAATCTGCATTTTATAAAGTTATAAGAACCTCTTCATTCATGCCAATTCATATGAAAAGATGCAATGCATTCATGAAAAGATACCACTTAAAAAATGAAATACTTTTTGAAAGATATTTCAAACAAGGTTTTCTTGATGTTAAAGTTATGGAATATGTATATGTTGATGAATGCATATTGTGAACATCTATATTCAAGATTTTAAGAATTATTTATACCATATTTGGCATTGATGATTCTTCAATAATTCTTCAATAATCTTCAAGACTTTTATTTGATGTTGATAAGCTTTTTGCACATCCTTTGAATGTTGATGTCCATGTTGTATTCATCAAAACATATGCTTTAAATATGACTTGAGAAGCTTGCAATTACAATTACAAGGCGCGGGTCTATACATCGCCAAAAACAAAAACCCGTTTTGGTAAATAAGTACGAGAAATTAAATAAAGCGGTAAAATCCCTAATTAACTATTACATACTCTGTACAGATACATAAATATAATTAAAAGCAATAAATACGCGCGAATAGAAATTTAATCGGGAACGTCCTAAGGGTGTTGACCCTTTTTTAAGAAAGAATTGAATTTTTGTCCTTTTTTGTAATTAATGAAATTAAAACTAATAACTAATTAATTAATTTAATTAAAAGGAAAATATTTTTGTGTTTTTTATGTTTTTAATAAATTAAAAAAAAGAAATTAAAAGTTGAAAGTTCTAATTCTAAATTAATTTTACTTATTAAAAAAAATGTTGAAATTGTTCTAATTACACAACTAATTAATTAATATTAAAATTTATTTACAAAATAAATTAATAAATAATAAAATGTTTTTTTTTGGTTTTATTGAATTTTATGGGGAAAAATTAGTTTGTTAGGTTAATTAACAATAATGATAATAATTAAAAAAATAAAATAAAAAGAAAAGGAAAATAGAAAAAAAAAAGAAATAGAAACCAATGGGGGTGTTGATGGCCCAATGGAGGTGTGAAGCCTGGAAATTGATGGCCCATTAACCAGCCTTGTTGACTTTTGGAGATTGCCTGGAGCACGTTGACTGGAGAATATAGTGTTCATCACTTTTTGACCCTCAGATTGATGATCATGGCCACTTGGCATGTGGAACGCTGAAGGTTCATGGTGAAACGCACTGGGCATCCTGCACACAAACACATAAGAAAAAATGATATGGAATTTTGGGGGACCTGGGAAGAAATTACAGCGCGGTATGATGGATCTTAGGACGTGGCAAGGGTTGCTTTAGCTTCAGGGGATGGCAAAGAAGAGAGTCACGTTCTCCTTTTGGCCTGAAAATGCTTGCAATACTCCTTTTGATCTCACACTTTTTTTTTACACTTTTTGGATTTTGCTCTGGCCGTTTGTGTAATGTTTAGGTTGTGAATGAGGCTTGTCACACTTGCATATGTAGTAATGAATGAGAATAAGTCACATTATGAGCTAATGATCCCTTGCAATTAAGTTTTTGGATTCTTCATAACCACCATTAAAGAAACATTCCAAGTTTATTCAAATTTTGAATTTTTATGCATAAAATGGCCCTAGCACGAAATTGGTAGGTTGTTCATGACACATAAAAGTCATTCAAATCAAAAGATGTTATTTAATTAATTTTTTTGATTTTATTTGAATTTTATGGATTTAAAAGGAATTAAATCAAATAAAATTAAATAAAAATAGAAAAATTAATGTTTAATCTTGAAATTGATCATGGGACACGTGGGTGGCATGACAAGGCTGAATCAAGTGGAAAAAAGTGGGCCCTTTTGTCAAAAATTGAAGTTTCAAGGATAGTTGACTTTTTCCATTTCACAAAAATTTCCCAACTTCTCCAATGCAAATCTTGCTCAATTTTGATCATATGAACATGTTCTTGGACATTTTGGAAAGGTCTTGAAGTCCTCTAACCAATGCCTTTGGTCCCATGTCATTTTGATTTACCAATCTCAAGTTATGGTCTTTGACTTAAAATGCCTTTTTGTTGACTTTTGAAAATGACCTATAATGTTGAAATTGATAACTTTTTGTGAGAGCATTTCTTGGACTGGGAATGTGAAGATGAGTTTTAGGAAATGTCATCCCCTTAAAAATGAGCATTGGATGGGATTTTTCTGATGAACCATGAAAAAGTTATGCCTTGGTCAAGTTACCGTTGACTTTTCAACTGTCCAAAAATGGAAACTTTTGCATCTTGATGATTTTTGAGCCATTCTTGTGGAATCATGATCAAGACTTGATCAAATGATGATTGTGGCTTCAAAATAAGATGTTGACCAAAAATTTTGACTTTTGACTGCCAAATGACCATTTTACCCCTGCAGTTGGTTGTGGAGCAACTAGGGCTTTTGACTGTGCAACTTGATGCTGTGAGTCTTGAAACTTGACATGTAGATGCTTGACAATGTGTATAGGCATATGGGACTTGATTGAGCCCTTGAAAACCTCAACTTCCTTGCAGGAACGAAAACCCTAATTTTGACTGTGTTAGGAGGCCATTGGACTGTGCAACCCTTGAGTGGACTTGAGCAAATTGAGATGATCTTGAAAAATCTTGAAGAATATGAGAGGGCAAATTTTGGGGTACAACAGTTGCCCCTGTTCAATCTTCTTAGACCTGAGGATGTAGATTGGCTTGTGTGCCTTTCGTGATCCGAAGGTGGAAGATGATTGAACACTAGAGTGCCCAGAAATTTGCACTCACATAGTAGAGTATCAGCAGTGTGATGGTGGGAATGGGCTTACAGATGCCATTTGGAGAGATGGTGGATAGGAGGATGGGCTTATAGATGCCATCTGGAAGTGTGACAGAACCTTGTCGGGAATGGGCTTATAGATGCCATTTGGAGACTGTTGGTATGTGGATGGGCTTATAGATGCCATCTAGGTGTCGATCGCGTAAGAGATTCATTAGCGAGAACTTGCGTACCTGAGAAAGATAATTTCCTGGCCTGTTACAGGTGTTGCTCCTCACTCAGTCGCTCACAGACATGTCCTGGCTAGATACAGGTATCGAATCTGGAACTTCAAAAGGTTGATGGGTTGTCTCTATTGACAGGTTATCTCAGAAAAATCTTTAGGATTTAACTGAACCAGAGGAGGTTTTGTCTTTCTTGACGAGTTGTCTCTTTGGACGGGTTGTATTCATGGACGGGTTGTCTTCAACGACGAGTGATCTTCAATGACGAGTTGTCTTCAATGACGAGTCATCTTCAATGACGAGTTGTCTTCAATGACGAGTTGTCTTCAATGACGAGTTGTCTTCAATGACGAGTTGTCTTCAATGACGAGTTGTCTTCAATGACGAGTTGTCTTAAATGACGAGTTGTCTTAAATGACGAGTTATCTATAATGACGGGTGTCTATAACGACGGGTTGTCTTCTTTGACTTTAGGAAGTAATTTAACTGGACTTGTCTTCTTTGACTGGATGAGCATCAGAAAAACCTTTGGGATTTAACTGGACTTGTCTTCTTTGACTGGATTTGTCTTCTTTGACTGGATTTGTCTTTTTTGACTGGATTGGTCTCTTTTGATTGTATTTGTCTACTTTGACATAGCTGATTATTTAACTGTATCCTTCCTGAAAGGTAAAGGTCAGTCATATGCAATGCATGATATGGATCAAGCAATGATGTTCTTGACATAAATGAGATTATATGACATGATGCGTATATGCATGTGTCATGATGTGATGTTTATGAATGTCTTCTCGTCTAGGAAAATAAATCCTTGACGGATGCCGGGAGCTTATTGAATCCTGGGCTTGATGTTTGAAGAGTAGAGTTCTTCGTTTCCGCTGGGGATGATGGTTGCAAGAATAAACCGGTAGGAGAAGATGACTCCGTTGGGATACTAAACTTGTTGAAGAGATTACTCTGCGGGGAATTACTCTGTGGGAAATTACTCTGTGGGAAGAGATACTTCGCTGAGATTTGGTGATAACTTCACTGGGGATTCCATTGAGAAGTTATGTTGAGGAATTTGATGAACTCCGTTGGGGATAGGAAGAACTTCGTCGAGGACGATCTTTCTGTGGTAATTAGGTGAGGATAACCCAGTTATAGGCTCTGGTGGAGAATGACCTTTGAATAAAGCCGGGGAGATGCTTTTGCACTCTGCAGGGGATTAGCTTCCAGAATCTACTGGGGATAAGCTTCCAGAATCTACTGGGGAGATTGATTCAACTTTCCTGGGGAGACTTTTGGACTGTACTGGGGAATGGCCCCACTGGATGTCTGTATTCCGCCGGGGAACAATCTTATATTAAGATGGCCGGGGATGCTTGCTTAGGAAAATCTGCATACTGCTGGAGAATATTGAGATTTTCTGGGGATACCCAACTTCCTTAAGGCTGACAGTAGACTAACTCTGCTTGGGGAGAGCGTGGTTGACTTGCTGGAGATACTGTGCCTTATCAGGGCTGACGGGAGACCAACTCTGCTCGGGGGAGAGTATTGTTGAATCTTATCTTACTTAACGGGGAGTGAAGGTATCCTGGTTACGTTCTTCAGCCGAACCTACCTTGGTACCTTGGTGGACAGAGCAACTAGATCGCTTAGACAACTCATTACTGCCCCTGTTTCTGTGGGAGGAGATACCTGTGGAGGCGCTTGATGACTGCCGGTTGACAAATCTTCTTCTGGTAGGCAAGTGACGAGATGATGGAACATAGTCGTACGCTTTTGATCCCTAACTTTTGCCTGGACCGCCCTTTCGGGTTTTCAGTCCACCGGGATACCCATTTTTGCCCAAGCCGCCTTTTCAGGTTTTCGACTTGCCGGGTGTACAGATTTTTTTTCATTTCATCCCTTATTTTTGCCTAGGTGTGTCAACCTAGCGGGTCTTTGCTTATGCGTAGTGTTTTTTTTCCGACTATGTCCGTGCTCTCAGGATGCCGGGAGTTGTCACTGTCAGTAGTGCAGTGTTACCATGCCACCAGAAGATCTTCGTTTGATCGTTCAATGCCCCAAGTGATCCAGACGGAAATTTGCCCCTAACTGGTTGGCCTTTTGAGAGATTCTCAGAATCTTGACTTAACTGCCCCAGATGATGGACAATGATCATGCCCTGCCCCTTGGTTGGGAGTGCTTTTGTTCACTAGATATTCTTCGTGCGAATTTCTCTGCTGTTGAACAAATAGTCATATGCAAACAATATTATTTTAAGAATGCAAAGCGTATGTCTATCTCGATGTTTTTTTGCAAATGTATTTTTCAGTAAAAACAAGTGAATTTTGTAAACTGTGATGTCAACTCGTTATTTTACCGCAAGCCTTAAGGAGTCAGGATACCTTTCGTAAGAATATGCTTTCGAACTAACCCATGCTTCAGCTAGGACTTTTAAGGGTTGTAACGTGGCCTGGTTCACGGTTTAAGAAACAAAAGAAAAGGCTCAAATTATATTTGTACCCACCCTCTCTTCGTGATGTTCTTCAAACCTAAACTCAGTTGATCGTGTGTTAGACCTTGTTTGAGTCTTTGCTCGGATATTCCAGTGATGGTTCGGATATTGACAGTTTATTGGGAATAGGCAGTCATTCCTTTTTTGGTTGAGGGTTTGTAGGACCTCTTTCTTTTTTGATTTCGTTATCCCTGTTTTTGGCCTGAACTATTTCTTTCATGATCACAGTCAGCGGGATGCCCCAGTTTTGTAAGTCTTCTTCATAGGTTTTGACTTAATGGGCTTTTATTTTTGGGAGATAATGACTGCCCGTCCTTATGATTATTGGAACCATCACTATCTTTTGTTTTGTAAGGACTTTTTTGGTGCCATTCGTTGGGCACTTGGATCAACTGAGAGAACTACCCTGCCCCAGGTTATGATTAAGGGTTTAATTTTTTTGTGAAAAGAAAACTCCTACTTCTTTGGCTCAACAAAGGGGGTAACGAGGGATTATCTTCCTTATAACTCCAGTGCTTAGGATTTGAAACAATGCATGTACCTCATCAGCGGGGTCTGTTCAAAAGCATATGGTAAATTGTGGTATCGTTTTCGTCATCCTCCCTCAAGAGGCTTAGAATTTTCAATTAAGAGTTGATCATCACAAAAACATGAAAACAGTTTGCGTATAGTGAATACGAAATAATTACTTCAAAACAGACATGTGTAATGCATTAATGAAATAACAACGTTTGACATGAATACAATGTTTGAACAATCAAAGAAAAATACAACTTGAACATTCGAATGAACAAAAAATTTATAATCCTAGCCATGTTTTGGGCAAGGGAGTAGTGATCACATTGGGAGTCTCTGGAGATTCGAACTGGACTTCCTTTGCGTCGATCAGATCCTGAACCTTGTTTCTCAAAGTCCAACAATCATCTGTAGTATGCCCCGGGCTGTCAGAATGATAAGCGCAGCGAACGTTGGGGTTATACCTTGAAGGTGTCCTGTTGGGATTCTTAGGAGGGTCCCTTAGAGTTACCAACTTGGTCTCCAGCAGCTGTGGCAATATCTGGGACAAGGTCATGCCAAGGGGAGTGAATTGCCTTTTAGGTCTCTCTTCCCTATGTTGGTTGCGATGTTGAGGAGCACCGACCGGTTTTGAAATAACCACCGCGTTGACAGCACTAGATTCTTTCTTGGATGGTCTCTTCTCAGTGTTCGAGGAGTCACCAGTTTGTATCTTTCCAGACTTGATACCAGCTTCTATCCTTTCACCAGTCAAGATCAGATCTGTAAACCCAGCAGAGGAATTTCCAATCAGATGGTTGAAGAACGGACCAGCAGGGTCCCCAAGAACATATCAACGAGTTCACGGTCAGTCAACGGTGGCTACACCCTGCCATCCAGGTCTCTCCACTTTTGCGCGTACTCTTTAAAACCTTCACCCGTCCCCAGTGACATACCCTGGAGTTGGGTACGTGTAGGAGCGAGGTCAGCATTATACTGATACTGCTTATAAAAAGAAGTTGCCAAGTCCTCCCAGTTATGAATATTGGTTCCATCCAGCTGATAGAACCATTCGAGCTGAGTCCCTGAAAGACTTTCCTGGAAGAAATGGATCCATAGGTTCTTGTCTGCCGTGTAAGGCTGGATCTTCCTTGCGTATGAACGGAGGTGCAACTTAGGACAGGAAGCCCCGTCGTATTTTGCAAAGGCAGGTGCTTTGAACTTGTGAGGGATCACCACCCCAGAAGATAAGCCTAGGTCTCCAAAGTCCAACCCGGGCACATGTTGAATCTCTATGGCATTTAGATGGTCCTCTAGTTGCTTGTACCTGTCCTCAGCAGGAGGGTACTGTTCATCATTGAAATCTGTCTCGGTGTCAGAGACTATGGGACTAGGAACCCTTCCCTCTTGGTGACTGCCTTCCCCAACAGATGGAGTAGTCCGCTCAGCTTCATTCTGCAGTGTATTCCCAGATCTGCGTCTAGGGTTGAACAAAACAGTCCTCTTCTTCTTTTTCTTCAAAAGCAGAGTCTTCAATTCCTGTTGTCCTTGGGCTAAGCTCATGACCAGCTCCTGGAACGGGGCGTTCTGGGCCTGGAGGGCCTTGATAGCTTGTTCATTGGATGATTCAGGATTCATGATGATGGTTGAAATAAACAGCGAAGAAGATTAAGAAACCTGTGGAAAAGATTACCTGTAATGCAATGATATGTATGTATGCATGCGATGTTTTCAAGGATCTCGCGGGGTAACCAAGAAAGTTGTTAGAATTTGAATTTTGTGGCTTGATTGAAGGAACTTCATATTGTTGAGAGTCCTTCTTCAAGAGTCAGTGCTCACCATATCCAGTGGGTCATAGCCCCTGACTCAAGTCATTAACCTTGGCTAGAGGAAAATAAATCCCTTTTACCCCTTGCTGGACATTTGATTCATCATGACCTGCATCACAAAACCCTTGAGGTCCTTGAAATGGATTAGTCCTTATGTAGGATGCATGCAATGGTATGATGGTATGATGTTATGCTATGCGTGGAGTAATGTAGGTAAACCCTGTTATGAGTCCAGATTAAGGATTGTAAACAAAACCTGCAAGAAACTCAAGTGTCAAATAACAAGCATGCAAGTAGTCAAGTTTGAAGGCACACAAGTCACACAAGACAGCCCTTAGAGTTTAGGCAACCATGAAGTTTGGGGTACTACCCTCTTGAAGTTGGTGGGCTGAAAACCTGTCCTATCAGAAGTAACCGGGTTCTAAGGAGCTCAATATCATTGGGTTGTTTTCTGTGTTCATTGTTTTGATTTAGCCACTGAACTAGCGATCAAAATATTCCAAGAAAACAACCCTCAATGAGTGTAGTATCGAGTATCAACCAACTTCGGACTGCATCAAAGTCAGTCATCTCACTACCCCTAAAAAGGCCAGGATGGTCAAGTAAGGTTCCTAAGGTCAGTTGATGCTTCACGACACCACGCGGCGGCCCCGTACTCTCCTTGACTTGACTCAAGGGTTATCGGTACTCACCAAAGTGCCACATCAATGTAGCAAACTGCTTCAACCGTGTCGGTATACCCCGCACAGTTCCCTCATAGTTTGTTGCTACTTTCTAAGAGGTATCCCCCAAATCCGGGTTAGGATCTATGAAACTCCCAAAACAGGCCCGCAATTTTAAAGCAAACAGATCAAGCAATTGAAAACATGATGATGAACTATTCCTAAGGTACACCTCACTTTATTAACTCCCCAGCAGAGTCGCCAGTTCTGTGATCGGTGGAAATAGAACTGACTGTTTTTAAGCTGGTTTCACAAAATGTCGCGGTAAGCAAGAGTCGCCACCATCTTTTATGTTCTCCAACATGGAAATGACAAAAGCACAGCAAAATTCCTTATTCGAGAATGTTTCTCGGTTCGGGAGGTAGATTTATAGAAAGGGAAGGTGTTAGCACCCTTTCTATCCGTGGTTATCCACGGTCTCTTAGGTACTTACTCTTATGTTTTCAAAAATGTTTGCTTTTCAAGTGTGTGTGGGTTTTGAAAAAGTTTCGTTTGAAAAATTTCTAAGTAACTCTTGTATCTGTCCTCAAGAGTGTATGAAAAATTTGTTTGAAAACTTTTAGAAAGTGTGAGGTGTGAAGAGTATTTTTGTTTGTTTTGAAAAGAGCAAGTACCCATGAGAGTCTACCTACCCTAAGGAATTAGGCTGTGTAAGAGTCCTTTAGATAGTGCTATCCCACCATTGAGAGGTAGGTAGCACCGTCGTTGGAGGTGTTCGAGTCAATTCGATTAAGGGACAATATGGTCACCGAAGCAATAGTAGGACGCCTTAGAAGTAACCCTAATTTCCTAGATCCTTTTATCTGAGGAAACCGTTTCGAGGCAACTGGATTTTAGACATAAGGGCGACCTCTAAAACACCCTATACTTGACGACCACGTTCGAGGCAACCAGTGAGGCGTACCCTAGGAGTGGCATGTGCTTTGTGTGTTGTTTTTCAGTTATGTTTATCTTGTACATGTTATTTGTGAGCTACGGATTGATTTTATTATTCATACATTCTTTCAGGCATAATTAACAGTTAGGAGTGCGGAAAATAAATTGCGAAAATGTAAATTCTACGCTATTACAAGGCGCGGGTCTATACATCGCCAAAAACAAAAACCCGTTTTGGTAAATAAGTACGAGAAATTAAATAAAGCGGTAAAATCCCTAATTAACTATTACATACTCTGTACAGATACATAAATATAATTAAAAGCAATAAATACGCGCGAATAGAAATTTAATCGGGAACGTCCTAAGGGTGTTGACCCTTTTTTAAGAAAGAATTGAATTTTTGTCCTTTTTTGTAATTAATGAAATTAAAACTAATAACTAATTAATTAATTTAATTAAAAGGAAAATATTTTTGTGTTTTTTATGTTTTTAATAAAATAAAAAAAAGAAATTAAAAGTTGAAAGTTCTAATTCTAAATTAATTTTACTTATTAAAAAAAATGTTGAAATTGTTCTAATTACACAACTAATTAATTAATATTAAAATTTATTTACAAAATAAGTTAATAAATAATAAAATGTTTTTTTTTTGGTTTTATTGAATTTTATGGGAAAAAATTAGTTTGATAGGTTAATTAACAATAATGATAATAATTAAAAAAAGAAAATAAAAAGAAAAGGAAAATAGAAGAAAAAAAAAGAAATAGAAACCAATGGGGGTGTTGGTGGCCCAATGGAGGTGTGAAGCCTGGAAATTGCTGGTCCATTAACCAGCCTTGTTGACTTTTGGAGATTGCCTGGAGCACGTTGACTGGAGAATATAGTGTTCATCACTTTTTGACCCTCGGATTGATGATCATGGCCACTTGGCATGTGGAACGCTGAAGGTTCATGGTGAAACGCACTGGGCATCCTGCACACAAACACATAAGAAAAAATGATATGGAATTTTGGGGGATCTGGGAAGAACTTACAGCGCGGTATGATGGATCTTAGGACGTGGCAAGGGTTTCTTTAGCTTCAGGGGATGGCAAAGAAGAGAGTCACGTTCTCCTTTTGGCCTGAAAATGCTTGCAATACTCCTTTTGATCTCACACTCTTTTTTTGACACTTTTTGGATTTTACTCTGGCCGTTTGTGTAATGTTCAGGTTGTGAATGAGGCTTGTCACACTTGCATATGTAGTAATGAATGAGAATAGGCCACATTATGAGCTAATGATCCCTTGCAATTAAGTTTTTGGATTCTTCATAACCACCATTAAAGAAACATTCCATGTTTGTTCAAATTTTGAATTTTTATGCATAAAATGGCCCTAGCACGAAATTGGTAGGTTGTTCATGACACATAAAAGTCATTCAAATCAAAAGATGTTATTTAATTAATTTTTTTGATTTTATTTGAATTTTATGGATTTAAAAGGAATTAAATCAAATAAAATTAAATAAAAATAGAAAAATTAATGTTTAATCTTGAAATTGATCATGGGACACGTGGGTGGCATGACAAGGCTGAATCAAGTGGAAAAAAGTGGGCCCTTTTGTCAAAAATTGAAGTTTCAAGGATAGTTGACTTTTTCCATTTCACAAAAATTTCCCAACTTCTCCAATGCAAATCTTGCTCAATTTTGATCATATGAACATGTTCTTGGACATTTTGGAAAGGTCTTGAAGTCCTCTAACCAATGCCTTTGGTCCCATGTCATTTTGATTTACCAATCTCAAGTTATGGTCTTTGACTTAAAATGCCTTTTTGTTGACTTTTGAAAATGACCTATAATGTTGAAATTGATAACTTTTTGTGAGAGCATTTCTTGGATTGGGAATGTGAAGATGAGTTTTAGGAAATGTCATCCCCTTAAAAATGAGCATTGGATGGGATTTTTCTGATGAACCATGAAAAAGTTATGCCTTGGTCAAGTTACCGTTGACTTTTCAACTGTCCAAAAATGGAAACTTTTGCATCTTGATGATTTTTGAGCCATTCTTGTGGAATCATGATCAAGACTTGATCAAATGATGATTGTGGCTTCAAAATAAGATGTTGACCAAAAATTTTGACTTTTGACTGCCAAATGACCATTTTACCCCTGCAGTTGGTTGTGGAGCAACTAGGGCTTTTGACTGTGCAACTTGATGCTGTGAGTCTTGAAACTTGACATGTAGATGCTTGACAATGTGTATAGGCATATGGGACTTGATTGAGCCCTTGAAAACCTCAACTTCCTTGCAGGAACGAAAACCCTAATTTTGACTGTGTTAGGAGGCCATTGGACTGTGCAACCCTTGAGTGGACTTGAGCAAATTGAGATGATCTTGAAAAATCTTGAAGAATATGAGAGGGCAAATTTTGGGGTACAACAGTTGCCCCTGTTCAATCTTCTTAGACCTGAGGATGTAGATTGGCTTGTGTGCCTTTCGTGATCCAAAGGTGGAAGATGATTGAACACTAGAGTGCCCAGAAATTTGCACTCACATAGTAGAGTATCAGCAGTGTGATGGCGGGAATGGGCTTACAGATGCCATTTGGAGAGATGGTGGATAGGAGGATGGGCTTATAGATGCCATCTGGAAGTGTGACAGAACCTTGTCGGGAATGGGCTTATAGATGCCATTTGGAGACTGTTGGTATGTGGATGGGCTTATAGATGCCATCTAGGTGTCGATCGCGTAAGAGATTCATTAGCGAGAACTTCCTTAAGGCGATCCCAAGGGCAAATGGAATCCCACTTATGAAGTGCCATTTATTGTTAAGAAAGTATTCTCTAGCGGTGCTATGATGCTAACTACTATGGAAGGTGAAGAGTTCCCGCATCCTGTGAACGCATACATAGTTAAAAGATACTTTTGTGGAAGATACTTTTGGGGAGAATATTTTAAAGACCTTATTGGGGAGATGAAATCTTTTGGGGAGAACTCCGTAAAGTTTCTTTTTTCAGTTAAGACCAATTTAGATGGGGATAAGGTTTTTAGGAGATTATACTTTATGTGGATAATCTTACTAAAGCAACTCTGTGGATATTCCAAATTCTTAAGGAAATGCTTATTACATAAATTTGTTAATAGTTAATCATGTTCATATGCATATGTTCATTCAATTTTAATAATTGGACGTTTTTGCAATCAAAACAGAAAAATAAAAAGTTTGCACTTCAAAGTATATTTGTATTGATGTTTTTCCTATAAACATGCATTTTTGTACAAGGAGACAGAAATCCTAGAAAGATAAAATCGTCGAAAGCATGAAAGGAATACAAAGTTAAAACAAAATAATATCCATGTGGAAGTAATCTCATTGGGTTCCAACTCCGCCATTGCCCCTATGTCTTCGAACATCATCCCTTGCGGTTTGTTGTACCCCAAAATTTTCCCTCCAATTTTTCATGCAAGATGCTTACCCTAGGGTTTCTCGTACACTCAATTGGCTCAAAGGTCGGCCAGACAGATTCTCTTCCTAGGAGACAAATCAATAATTAGGGTTTGGGATTTCTCAGAGATAGTTAAGTCTTCAAAATGTCAAATGTTCTTAAGCACAATTTGCTGAAGTATGTTAATTCTACAAGACTGACGAATGTTCTTAAAACATGTTTGGCAGACAATGAATTCCCATTTGAATCAAGAATGACATGCGAACTCGTTTTGATTATCAGTTAGCCATTGGAAAAAGGTTGAAGATTAAGAATTTTTTACCATAAGTCTTTGGATTTAATTTAATCAAGTGGAATTAAATTCTTAAACATTTATTTTGTTTTAGAAGTCTGATTGGAGTATAAAGTGTTTGTTTTGCTTGATCATTTTTGGTGATTTCTTGAAATATAAGTTACCCAAAACAAGGTGTTTTACTCAAAGCATTCAAATAAGAATTTCAAAATTCAAAGTTGAGATTGGTACAATATTTTCATTTCACACAAAATTTATTCAAAGGCATCGTGTTCATTACATTACAAAGTTGAATTTACAAAAAAATTGTCTTGTCTACAAATGCAATAAATTACAAAGATTTGTTTACAAAAAGGAGAAATTTTATTACTTCAAAGTATTCATTGCTTCATCTTCAATAAACCACTCCAATCTTCGCTTGCCATCCATGCTTCATGTTCATGAAAAAAAAGGAGAAGTTTGTTAGCAACTTAAACATCCAGAAATGAACAAAAAATACAAAGAATTCTAATTCATCATTAGGGTGGTTTTTGTTGAATCAGAAAAGAAGGGTTTTGTGTTCTAAGGCCTCAAACAATTTCATTTTTATCATAGGCCAAGTTCCTATTGCAAATCCCAAAGGAATTGGTTCATAATAGACAAAAGGTGCAGATAAAATTTGAAGCCCACCAGATTTCAGCCCAACATGAACAAAAGGCCCCATACAATTCTTGTTTAATCATTGGTCTGAGAATTTATGGTTTGCAAATCACAAGGTACAAGCTTGGTTCACAAACAAGGGAAAACATAATGATACAAGCCTCACAAGTCATAACTCTCTCATTGGCTAGGCATAATCTTTTGCAAATCTCAAAATATTTAGTTCACAAAAGATAAAGAGGAAATCAGAAAATATCAAATCAGCAACAAAAGCCTCATACAAGACATACATCAAGTTTACTGCAAAATCAAACTGTTCACAGTAAAGAAATGGCAAGCTACAACGTAGCAGGTAAAACAAAATAGCAACACAACATAACAAGCAGCAGCAGGCTGCAATGCTGCAACATAAGCTGCTAAACAAAATAACAACACATCAAAACAGGCAGCAGTAGGCTACAATGATGCAGTATAAGCTGCTAAATAGAGCCAAAAAAAAGCCTGCAAACTAGCATAGCAGAACAAGTATAGCATAAACATAGCAGCAACAACAAGGCGAAACAGATGAAAAAGATATCATCTAACACGCCAAAGTCAACTCAGCCCAAATGTTGCACAAAATAGGCCAACTCAAGGCATGTACCTCAATATATTCAAATCAGAAGTAACATTATATTTGTTGTTTCAATCAAAGTCAAAATTGTAATGTCAAAATCACAGGCCTAGTTTGCTACAAATCTCAAAAACAAAAAAAGTTGTTTGGTTCATAGCAAAGTCCACAAGAAACAAAGTACAAAAGTCACCAGCAAATACAAGTTTGAAAAGAAGCCATACAGAAAATCACAAAGTCAGCAAGTACGAAAGCAAGCCAACATCCATCATGAAAAAAGAGAAATTCGGCAAGTACAACCAGCAATACCAAAGCAACAAGCAACTGGTACAAAAGTACAACAAAGGCAGCCCCAAAAACTAGCAAAGCCACAAAATCAGTAAAAGGCACCTAGTACAAAGATGAGTGAGCCATCAAATCCAATTGAAACGCACAAAATCAGCAGAAAGATATCACAGAAAAAGGAGCAAAGAGAATATACAGAGATACCTAGCCAATTTCTGTTCAATATAAAAACAGAATCAACAAAACCAAATTCGATTCATACAGATACACAACCAACACAACCATTTCCCTGACTCTTTTCATCATCAAAAATATACAAGGAAATAGAAATAAAATCACAGCAAGCCAACAAAACCATTTCCCAAATTCCTTTCACCACAAAAATATACAAGGAAACAGAAACAAAATCGCATGCAAAAACACAAAACCCTAAACTTCTTTTTTCATCATCATTTTAACAAAAAAACCACAACCCTTCAGAGTTCGTAAGAAGAGAAAGAGATAGGAAAGATCTCACCGAGGTAAAGCCGTTTCTGTCAAATCCGACCCTAGGGTTTCATTTCCCCCCTTTTAGATCTATGCGAAACCAATCGAAATCTGCAAAATCAAGCTTGAGATTAGTAACAGAGAAGACGAGAGGAAGAAATTGATGTAAGAAAAATTGGGTTTGGGACATCGTCGCCGTCGTGAGGCGATTTCCAGCATGGTGGCATCCTCTTCTCCGGCGAGAGCTTCAGAGGACGAGAGAGAGAGAGAGAGAGAGAGAGAGAGAGGAGAGAGAGAGAGAGAGAGAGAGAGAGAGAGAGAGAGAGAGAGAGAGAGAGAGAGAAGAGAGAGAGAGAGAGAGAGAGAGAGAGAGAGAGAGAGAGAGAGAGCAAGTGAGAGAAGAAATGTGTCAAAATGAGTCACATTTTGGTTTTGTTTGTTTAATGCTTCTGGGCTAAAGCCCATTCTCTCACCCCCAAATCAACACAGGCCTTAACTCCCTTAACTCATACACACACCCCTATTACTCATTATACCACACCAGACCCAAATCACTTTTTTATTTCTTTTGCTATATACAAAAAAAAACTGCCAATGGGCCATGTTCTAACAAAAAAAATTGTTTTCTACAAAACACCCCAAATCAAAGTTTCACCCCCCTTACTTATTTTATTTTTCTTTCCTTTCTTTTAGTTATTATTATTAATATTATTACAATACTTATTTTTATTAATAAAAATCTCAAAAATATTTTATTTATTTACTTATATTAAATATACTCATATTTATTTCTTTTAGACTAAAAGACCAAAATATTTTCTTATTAAATTCATTTTCTTTTCTAAAAATTACTTAAATAATTAGATTTAGGTTTATTCTTATTATTTATTTAGAAATTTGTTTTCTTTAAATTAATTTCTTTTACTAACTTAATTTTAATTTTCTTACTTTTAGTTAATTATTTTTCTTTTAAGTTAATTAGGTCAAAACAAAAATTCATTCCTTACACATTCATACTTGTACATTATATTCATTTCACTTCTTGTACATTATATTTACATTTGTTTTTGTACATTTATTAAATTCGATATGGTTGTAATCGATAATTAGGGTTTTAATTTCTTGCAATTCCCTATTTGTAATTTGTAAACTCCATCCCTAAATGATGTAATAGCGTAGGACATTTATTTTCCATAATTTATCGCTTTCATATAAATGCTAGTAATTAGGGTTTGTGTGGAAAGACTAAAATCAACACTTAGAAAACCCTAATTCAAGACAAAAACAAGCATGAAAATCAATACACTTGCACACAAGCACCCCTAGGGTAAAATCCACTTGGTTGCCTTATAAATGGCCATTTTACGCATGTGAGGTATCTTAGCAAAAACAAGCAAAAATACAAGATCATAGTCCCTCGATGATGCTATCTAAGTTGCCTTTCAAAATGATCTTAGTCCCTCAAAAAGAATTCTAAGATACCTTACAACATTACTAATCATGGTTATACGATGACCCACGCCCGTCCCATTTACATCCAAAGATAGAGTTGCTTACCAAATCAATGGTAAGACAACAATGTCAAAGGAAAAGAAAATGAACAAGAAAGACATTTGAGTAGGTAGATTGATCCTAATTACTTTCTAAATTTCAAAACAAACATCCTTGCTATTTTCAAAACAATCACATACACTTTCAAACATCTTACAAGCTTGAAAACATTTTCAAAATATCAACATCTTTGTATACATTCTTACGAACGAGAATCATTACAAAGATTTCCTAAACAAAGGCCTCTTTACAAAATACTTTTAAAAAACCACACAAAGCACAATTTCAAACAACAAAAGAAAGTGATCTAGCAAGTAACTAAGAGCCCATGGAAAACCATGGATGAAAAGGGTGCTAATACCTTCCCTTTTCATAATCTACCCCCCAAACTCAAGAAATAATCTCAAAGGCCTTTCCTGTGATTTTTCACCTTTCCTTTTGGATAAAAGAAAAGTCGATGGAAACTCTTGCTAACCGCAACATTTATGATCAAACGCAAAACACTCAAGTCAGTTCTCCCACCGTGTTACAGAACTGACGACTCTGCTGGGGACAATTCTAAAAGTGGGGTTACCTTAGGGTTATATCACATTTACCTGCTTTCTTTGTTTGACTTATATGCTTTACCTTATGGTTCTTTTTTTGGGATACCTTATAGGTAAGTAGCAATACATTGTTGAAACTATGCGAGGTATATCGACATGGTCTAAGCAATAGCTACGTTAGTGTGACATATTTGTGTGTACCGGTAGCCTTTGAGTTAATCAAAGAGAATACGGGGCCGCTGAGTGATCTCATGAAGCACTAATGAACTTTTAGAACCTTTACTTGACCAACTTGGCCATTAGGACGTAGTGAGATGACCGGCTTTGGTGAAATCCGAAGTTGGTAGATACTCGATACTACACTCATTGAGGTTTGGTTTTTTGGGACATTTCGGTTGCCATCAAAGAGGCTTGTGTTGAAACAATGATAAAGAAAACAAATCAATGATATTGAGCTCCTTAGAACCCGGTTACTATTGCTAGGACAAGTTTAGCCAACTAAACTTCAAGAGGGTACTTACCTACAAACTCCATGCAAGCCTAAACCTAAGGACTTGTCTGCTTTGCGTGTATATGATTATTTGTATATAAACTGGTTTACTTTGCATACTTGTGCATAACATCATGACATCATACCATAAGCATTTTCAATAACAGTGTACCATATCATTTCAAGGATCTCAAGGGTTTTTTGATGCAGGGTCACGTTGAACCAGACGTCTAACAAGGGGCAAGAGGATTTATTTTCCTCTAACCAAGCACCGTCAAAGATCAAGTACAATACTTTGAGTCAAGGGCTATGACCCACTCGACATGGTGAGCTTAATTCTTGTGGAAGGACATCCACCAATACAAAGTTCTCCAATCAAAGCTGTGATTGACCACTAACATTTGCCCGCGAGATCCTTGAAAACATTTGCATATCATATACGTCATTGCATAACAGGTAGTCTCTAGTACCGGTCTCTCATGATCTCGCTGTTTATTTCAGCAATGGCTCTCCGACAAGACAATGGAGATCTTCGAAATCAAGAGGCTCAGTTTAGGGAAATGTTCCTTAACCTATCCATGGGATAGGAAGAATTGAAATCACTCCTCGCTAGGAATCTGACCAAGAAACATCCTGATAACAACAAGGATGACCAAGTTAAACAGCCGTAGGTTGAGATGGAAGCAATGAGAATCCAAATGCTAGGCCAGTTGGTTCTCGTCCAAAACTTGGCTCAAGGACAAGAAGAGCTAAGGACCCTCGTCAACAAACACCGTAAAGACGGATGTAACCAAGTGGAGAAAATAGCTAGAAGTAGGGGTCAAATCATCATCCAGCCACCCACAAGACAAGAAGCTGTTTCAAGGGAAAACAGACCATTCCAAATTTACACACGTCACGGGTCCAACAACGGCCTCGTTAACATCAACCGGAAAATCGGCAAAGGCAAAAAGAACCCAAAAGACAGTTTACTAACGTCAACATGCCACTGTCTCAAGCTTTGCAACATATGTTAAGGATGGATCTGATTACACCAATAAGACCTCGTCCAAATCCCAAAACAAAACTTATGCTCCCAGCTACAATCCTGATGCCAAGTATGCCTATCTTTCCGACAGTCCTGGACATGATACAAACGATTGTTGGGCATTGAAGTACAAGATTCAAAACTTGATCGACGAAGGAGCATTAGAGTTCAAACAAGACGGTTAATTGGAGCTTTTTCCATCACCCCTCAAAGGCTCACCACTTAAAGTGACAAGTCCAGATAAAGAGGCTTCTGTTCAGTTGAATTTTCAATTGTAATCTCTTTTTTTGCTCAGGAAATTATCTATTAATGTCAAACTTTGTTTCATTAATGCATTGCATATGTTTATCTTGAATCCGTCCATTCGTTTTCACTATATTTAAACTATGTTTTTACTCTCTTTATGACATTTAACTCTTGCTAAAAGTTACAAGCCTTTAGAGGGAGGATAACGAAAACAATGCCATAAATCTCATACAGTATGCTTTTGAACAGACTCTTCTGACGATGTACAGGCGTTCTTTCAAATTCTAAAAACTGGAGTTATAAGGAAGATAATCCCTAGTCAACCCCGTCGAGCCAAAGAAGTAGAAGTTTTACCTTTTTTTACAAATTGAAACCTTTAATCAAAACCTGGGGCAGAGTAGTCTCTCAGTTAGTTCAAATGCGCGTTCAAATCACGAACTCTCATCTCGTAATACAACGAGGGACATCAAAAACATTCCTCTAAAATCAAAAGACATTGATGGTTCCCTACCAAAAAGACAGTCATTATCTCTCAAAAGCCCACTAAGTCAAAAAAGACTTAAGAAAAAAACTGGGGAATCCCGCTGACCGTAATCTCAAAACAGAAACAGTCAGGCAAAAATTAGGGATAACAAATCAAAAGAAAGAGGTCACTACAAATCCTCAACAAAAAAAAGGTGTGTTACGAAAAATGATTGCCTTCCGATAAACCTAACTTGTCTGAACCATCACCCAAAATGTCATTCCAGACTCAATTAGAGTTCAAATGCACAATTAACTGAGTTTAGGACCGAAGAACATCACGAAGAGAGGGTGGATACAAATACACTTTGAGCCTTTATCTTTTGTTTCTTAAAACGTGAACCATGCCACGTTACAACCCTTCAAAAGTCCTAATTGAAGCATGAGTTAGTTCGAAAGCATACTGTTACCAAAAGGTACCTTGACTCCTGTAGGGCTTTACTCTAAAATCTTGAGTTGAATTTTTCTTACAAAAAAACTTCTTTACTTGCTAAAACGCATTTTCAAAATTTTTTAGACAAACATAAACTTTACATTACTTGAATATCACTGTTTTCATATGTTGATTTGTTTGACAGCGAAGAAATTCACACAACGAATATCCAATGAACGAAAGCTCTCAGTGGACAAAATCACTTCAATTGGAAAGACACTTCCAATGACAAATCTCTCATGATAAATGGGCACGACATGACCTTTGTCCAACACATCTGGGGCAGTCAAGTCAAGATTCAAAGAATCTCTCAAAGAATTGTTGAATAACCTGGGGCAAATCTCCATATGTATCACTCAAGGGGAAATGTTACGTTGATCAGGGGTCCGAACAAAATCCACTCTGAAGACTTTCGATACCATCAAATTACTTGTCTGTACCAGTAGTATGAGATGGTGTCAGTATCATGTCTTTAGATCCTTCCACGACAGTTCTTAGAAAATTCTGAGACTTGACCAAAGATCTTGGGTACCACCAATTCGTTCGTGCCAATAGTATCAAATGGTGTCAGTATCATGTCTTCAGATCCTTCCATGACAGTTCTTAGAAATTTCTGGGACTTGACCAAAGATCTTTGGTATCACCAATTCGTTCGTTTGCGCCAGTAGTATCAGATGGTGTCAGTATCATGTCTTCAGCTTCTTCCACATCAGTCTTAGAAAAATATCTCTAGGAAGTTCAGGGCTACCGAAAATATGATCAAAATATCAAGCGTCGAGGTGCATCAGATTGACTCTAAGGGGCAAACAGAATCCCACATAAAGGGTCATGTGTGACTAAGAAAACATTTTATGGCATTACTACAACACTTACTACTAGGGGCAATGATAAATCTCCCCAAAATCCTTCTCATAGATTTACCCCCAGCCAGAGTTTCAATCTCTGAAAATTCCTCACCAGCTGAGTCGACCTCAAGAACCCTCGAGAAATTTCCTCAGTGAAAAAGACACTTCTCCAACAGATCGACAACATGGTTTATTTCCCCAACAAACTACAGATCCCTCACAATGTGCAGTTTAACCCCCCAGCAGAATGAAGCTTCCAGTTATCAATCCCCAGTAGAAATCACCAAAATTCTCAGGATTCCCCAACAGGATCTTACAGGAAGTACACGGTATTTCCCTTACAACCGAGTTTATTTCTCTAAAAGGAGATTCATCAACACTTCAACTTCACAACATGAAGACTTACACTCCATATCCTCAGTCGTAGTCAGGGATTTATTTTCCCCAATCCAACAAAAGTGCAGCAGATCAGCTCACATACACACACATCGCATTCATATGCCATAAACATTGATAACGCGAATACATACAACATAATCCCATTATGCATCATGACTTTGCATTTTAGCTAACATTTTACCCTTTTCAGGATAAGGTTAACAACTACCACTAACAATATTCAAAGAATTTCAAATACAATTCAGATACGCTCCAAACACGGATGCCATTCTGATACTCATTCAGAGTCAACTTTCAGATACAATTCAGATACGCTCCAGAAACGGATGCCATTCTGATACTCATTCATAGTCAGCTTTCAGATATAATTCAGATACGCTCTAGACACAGATGTCATCCTGATACTCATTCGGATTCAGCTTTCAGATACAGTTCAAATATGCTCTAGATACGGATACCATCCTGATACTCATTCCGATTCAACTCTCAGATATAGTTCAGATACGCTCCAGATACGAATGCCATCCTGATACTCATTCAGATTCAAACTTTTGATACAATTCAGATATGCTCCAGATACGGATGCCATCCTGATACTCATTCAGATTCGACCTTTTGATACAGTTCAGATACGCTCCAGATACGGATGCCATCCTGATACTCATTCAGAGTCTACTTTCAGATACAATTCAGATACGCTCCAGACACGGATGCCATCCTGATACTCATTCAGATTCAGCTTTCAGATACAGTTCAGATACGCTCTAGACATGGATGCCATCTTGATACTCATTCTGATTCAACTCTCAGATACAGTTCAGATACGCTCCAGATACGGATGCCATCCTGATACTCATTCAGATTCAACCTTTTGATACAGTTCAGATATGCTCCAGATATAGATGTCATCCTGATACTCATTCAGATTCAACCTTTTGATACAATTCAGATATGCTCCAGATATAGATTTCATCCTAATACCTCATTCAGATTAAGCTTTCAGATACAGTTCATATGCGCTCCAGATACGGATGCCATCCTGATACTCATTCAGATTCACTCTTAGATACAGTTCAGATACGCTCTAGATACGGATGCCATCCTGATACTCATTCAGATTCAACCTTTTGATACAGTTCAGATACGCTCCAGATACATATGCCATCCTGATACTCATTCAGATTCAACCTTTTGATACAGTTCAGATACGCTCCAGATACGGATGCCATCCTGATACTCACTCAGATTCAACTTTCAGATACAGTTCAGATATGCTCCAGATACAGATGCCATCCTGATACTCATTTAGATCCAGCTTTAAGATACAGTTCAGATACGCTCCAGATACGGATGCCATCCTGATACTCATTCAGATTCAACCTTTTGATACAGTTCAGATATGCTCCAGATACGGATGCCATCCTGAAACTTATTCAGATTCAACTTTGATACAGTTCAGATACGCTCCAGACACGGATGCCATTCTAACACTCATTCAGATTCCCTCTCAGATACAATTCAACAATCACTTTTGATGGCATCTACAAGCCCATCTCCAGACAACTTCCCATCATCTCTGCAAATGGAATCTCTAAGCCTATTTCCTCAACCTTCACATCACTGAGAGCAAATTTCTAGGCACTCTAGTGTTCAATCATCTTCCACTTTCAAGCTACGAACGGCAAGCATGCAAATCTCACTTTTAAAGTTTAAGAAGATTGAACAGGGGCAGCTGTTGTACCCCAAAATTTTCCCTCCAATTTTTCATGCAAGATGCTTACCCTAGGGTTTCTCGTACACTCAATTGGCTCAAAGGTCGACCAGACAGATTCTCTTCCTAGGCGGCAAATCAATAATTAGGGTTTGGGATTTCTCAGAGATAGTTAAGTCTTCAAAATGTCAAATGTTCTTAAACACAATTTGCTGAAGTTTGTGAATTCTACAAGACTGGCGAATGTTCTTAAAACATGTTTGGTAGACAATGAAGTCCCGTTTGAATCAAGAATGACATGTGAACTCATTTTGATTATCTGTTAGCCATTGGATAAAGGCTTAAGATTAAGAATTTTTGACCATAAGTCTTTGGATTTAAGTTAATCAAGTGGAATTAAATTCTTAAACATTTATTTTGTTTTAGAAGTCTGATTGGAGTATAAAGTGTTTGTTTTGCTTGATCATTTTTGGTGATTTCTTGAAATACAAGTTACCCAAAACAAGGTGTTTTACTCAAAGCATTCAAATAAGAATTTCAAAATTCAAAGTTGAGATTGGTACAATATTTTCATTTCACACAAAATTTATTCAAAGGCATTGTGTTCATTACATTACAAAGTTGAATTTACAAAAAAATTGTCATGTCTACAAATGCAATAAATTACAAAGATTTGTTTACAAAAAGGAGAAATTTTATTTCTTCAAAGTCTTCATTGCTTCATATTCAAGCAACCACTCCAATCTTCGCTTTCCATCCATGCCTCATGTTCATGAAAAAAAAGGTAGAAGTTTGTTAGCAACTTAAACATCCAGAAATGAACAAAAAATACAAAGAATTCTAATTCATCATTAGGGTGGTTTTTGTTGAATCAGAAAAGAAGGGTTTTGTGTTCTAAGGCCTAAAACAATTTAATTTTTATCATAGTCCAAGTTCCTATTGCAAATCTCAAAGGAATTGGTTCACAATAGACAAAAGGTGCAGATAAAATTTCAAGCCGAACAGATTTCAGCCCAACATGAACAAAAGGCGTCATACAATTCTTGTTTAATCATTGGCCTGAGAATTTATGGTTTGCAAATCACAAGGTACAAGCTTGGTTCACAAACAAGGGAAAACAGAATGATACAAGCCTCACAAGTCAGAACTCTATCATTGGCTAGGGATAATCTTTTGCAAATCTCAAAATATTTAGTTCACAAAATATAAAGAGGAAATCAGAAAATATCAAATCAGCAACAAAAGCCTCAAACAGGACATACATCAAGTTTACTGCAAAATCAAAATGTTCACAGTAAAGAAAGGGCAAGCTACAATGCAGCAGGTAAAACAAAACAGCAACACAGCATAACAGACAGCAGCATGCTGCAATGATGTAACATAAGTTTCTTAACAAAATAGCAACACAGCATAACAGGCAGCGGCAGGCTACAATGCTGCAGCATAAGCTGCTAAATAGAGCAAACAAAAAACCTACAAACTAGCCAAACAGAACAAGTATAGCATAAACATAGCAGCAACAACAAGGTAAAACAAATGCAAAAGATATCACCTAACACGCCAAAGTCAACTCAGCCCAAATGCTACACAAAATATGCCAACTCAAGGCCTGTACCTCAAGATATTAAAATTAGAATTAACATCATATTTGTTGTTTCAATCAAAGTCAAAATTGTAATGTCAAAATTATAGGCCTAGCTTTGCTACAAATCTCAAAAACAAACAAAGTTGTTTGGTTCATAGCAAAGTCCACAAGCAACAAAGTACAAAAGTCACCAGCAAATACAAGTTTGAAAAGAATCCATACAGAAAATCACAAAGTCCACAAGCAACAAAGTACAAAAGTCACCAGCAAATACAAGTTTGAAAAGAATCCATACAGAAAATCACAAAGTCAGCAACTACGAAAGCAAGCCAGCATCCATCATGAAAAAAGAGAAATTCAGCAAGTACAACCAGCAATACCAAAGCAACAAGAAAATGGTACAAAAGTACAGCAAAGGCAACCCCAAAAACCAGCAAAGCCACAAAATCAGTAAAAGGCACCAAGTACAAAGATGTGCCATCAAATCCAACTAAAACGCACAAAATCAGCAGAAAGATATCACAGAAAAAGGAGCAAAGAGAATATACAGAGATACCAAGCCAGTTTCTGTTCAATATAAAAACAGAATCAACAAAACCAAATTCGGTTCATACATATACACAACCAACACAACCATTTCCCAAACTCTTTTCATCATAAAAAATATACAAGGAAATAGAAACAAAATCACAGCAAGCCAACAAAACCATTTCCCAAATTCCTTTCACCATAAAAATATACAAGGAAACAGAAACAAAATCGCATGCAAACAACACAAAACCCTAAACTTCTTTTTTCATCATCATTTCATAAAAAAAAAACCTTTAGAGTTCGTAAGAAGAGAAAGATAGAGGAAAGATCTCACCGAGGTAAAGTTGTTTCTGTCAAATCCGACCCTAGGGTTTCATTTCCCCCCTTTTAGATCTATGCAAAACCAAGAGAAATCTGCAAAATTAAGCTTGAGATTAGTAACAGAGAAGACGAGAGGAGGGAATTGATGTAAGAAAAATTGGGTTTGGGACATCGCCGTCGTCGCCGCCGCCGCCGTGAGGCGATTGTTGGTGCAGTGGCATCCTCTTCTCTAGTGAGAGCTTCAGAGGACGAGAGAGAGAGAGAGAGAGAGAGAGAGAGAGAGAGAGAGAGAGAGAGAGAGAGAGAGAGAGAGAGAGAGAGAGAGAGAGAGAGAGAGAGAGAGAGAGAGAGAGCAAGTGAGAGAAGATTTGTGACAAAATAAGTCACATTTTGGTTTTGTTTGTTTAATGCTTCTGGGCTAAAGCCCATCCCCTCACTCCCAAATCAACACAGGCCTCAACTCCCTTAACTCATACACACACACCCTATTACTCATTATACCACACCAGTCCCAAATCACTTTTTTTATTTCTTTTGCTATATACAAAAAAAATACTGCCAATGGGCCAAGTTCTAACCCAAAAAAATTGTTTTCTACAAAATATCCCAAATAAAAGTTTCACCCCCTGACTTATTTTATTTATTTTATTTTTATTTTCTTTCTTTTAGTTATTATTATTAATATTATTACAATATTTATTTTTATTAATAAAAATCTCAAAAATATTTTATTTATTTACTTATATTAAATATACTCATATTTATTTCTTTTAGAATAAAAGACCAAAATATTTTCTTATTAAATTCATTTTATTTTCTAAAAATTAATTAAATAATTAGATTTAGGTTTATTCTTATTATTTATTTAGAAATTTGTTTTCTTTAAATTAATTTCTTTTACTAACTTAGTTTTAATTTTCTTACTTTTAGTTAATTATTTTTTTTTAAAAGTTAATTAGGTCAAAACAAAAATCCATTCCTTATCCATTCATACTTGTATATTATATTCATTTCACTTCTTGTACATTATATTTACATTTGTTTTTGTACATTTATTAAATTCGATATGGTTGTAATAGATAATTAGGGTTTTAATTTCTTGCAATTCCCCATTTGTAATTTGTACACCCCATCCCTAAATGATGTAATAGCGTAGGACATTTATTTTCCGCAATTTATCGCTTTCATATAAATGCTAGTAATTAGGGTTTGTATGGAAATACTAAAATCAACACTTAGAAAACCCTAATTCAAGACAAAAACAAGCATGAAAATTAATACACTTACACACAAGCACCCCTAGGGTAAAATCCACTTGGTTGCCTTATAAATGGCCATATTACGCATGTGAGGTATCTTAGAAAAAACAAGCAAAAATACAAGATCATAGTCCCTCGATGATGCTATCTAAGTTTCCTTTCAAAATGATCTTAGTCCCTAAAAAATAATGCTAAGAGACCTTGCAACATTGCTAATCATGGTTATACGATGACCTAAGCCCATCCCATTTACATCCAAAGATAGGGTTGCTTACCAAATCAATGGTAAGACAACAATGTCAAAGGAAAAGAAAATGAACAAGAAAGACATTTGAGTAGGTAAATTGATCCTAATTACTTGCTCCATTTCAAAATAAACATCCTTTCTATTTTAAAAACAATCACATACACTTTCAAACATCTTACAAGCTTGAAAACATTTTCAAAAGATCAACATATTTGTATACATTCTTACGAACGAGAATCATTACAAAGATTTCCTAAACAAAGGCCTCTTTACAAAACACTTTCAAAAAACCACACAAAGCACAATTTCAAATAACAAAAGCAAGTGATCTAGCAAGTAATAAGAGCCAATGGAAAACCATAGATGAAAAGGGTGCTAATACCTTCCCTTTTCATAATCTACCCCCCGGACTCAAGAAATAATCTCAAAGGTCTTTCCTGTGCTTTTTCACCTTTCCTTTTGGATAAAAGAAAAGTCGGTGACGACTCTTGCTAACCGCAACATTTGCAATCAAACGCAAAACACTCAAGTCAGTTATCCCACCGTGTTACACCATTGAAAGAATATTTTAACTATGTCTGTATTCACAGGATGCGGGAACTCTTCACTGTCCATAGTAGTTAGCATCATGGCACCTCCAGAGAATAGTTGCTTAACAATAAATGGCCCTTCGTAAGTGGGATTCCATTTGCCTCTGGGATCGCCTTGAGGAAGCATGATGCGCTTTATTACCAAATTTCCAGTCTGATACACTCATGGTTTGATCTTCTTCTTGAAAGCCTTGATCATACGCTTTTGATACATTTGACCATGACAAAGAGCAGTCAATCTTTTCTCATTAATTAAGTTTAATTGATCCAACCTAGTCTAAATCCATTCATCTTATCCTAAGTATGATTCTTTCATAATCCTTAAGGAAGGAATCTGAACTTCGATAGGCAGGAAGACTTCCATGCCATAGACTAAAGAAAAAGGAGTTGCCTCAACTGATGTTCGAGCCAAAGTACGGTAGCCATGAAGAGAAAATAATAGCATCTCGTTCCAGTCTTTATAGGTTACTACCATATTTTTCACAATCTTATTTATGTTTTTATTGGCAGCTTCCACTGCGCCATTCATCTTAGGTTTGTATGGAGAAGAATTGTGATGCTTGATTTTGAACTGCGTACAAAGTTCAGTGATCATAACATTGTTGAGATTGGTTCCTTTATCAGTGATGATACTTTCAGGGATGTTGTACCGACAGATGCAGTTATGCTTGATAAACCGGGCTATAACATTCTTAGTGACTGAGGCAAATGAGGAAGCTTTGACCCATTTGGTGAACTAGTCGATGGTAACGAGGATGAAGTGATGTACATTAGAGGAAGTGGGCTTGATCTCTCCAATCATGTCAATACCCCACTGTTGTACACCAAAATTTTCCCTCTCATTTTACTCAAAACATGCCCATTGAGGTCCTCAACTTGCTCAAGGATGCCCAAGAGTTGACCAGACAAATTCTCTCCTAAGGCAATGTGCCTCAAACTAGGGTTTCTATTTTCATCAGGGCGTGGGAACTCCAAAGGTCCCAAATGCCTTCCATGGTCCCAATATGTTCTCAAGACCATCCATGTCAAGTTTCATGCCTTGCACAAGAAGTTTGCTCAATCAATTGCCCAGATGCCTGAAAATCAATTGTACTAGGTCAAAGGTCAAATGTGGCCCACATACAGTCAAACTTCAAGATTTTTGGTAAAAATCAACATTTTGAAGTGATATCCATCATTTTATCAAGGGTTGATCATGATTCCTCAAGGAATTCCCTCAAATTTACAAAACCTAAAAGTTGCTAAATTAGGGTTTCACAGGAAAACTCAACCAAACTTTGACCAAGCACAACTTCTTCATACTTTATCAGAAATTTTCCATCAAAGGCTCATTTTGAAGAGGATGCAATTCCCTACAATTCATCTTCAGCCCACAATTTCAAAATATCCACTCATCAAAAGATATGAATTTCTACATTATAGGTCCTTTTGAAAAGTCAACAAAAACACCTTTTGGATCAAAGCTTCTTACATGAACATGGAAGACCCAATTGAGATGAAACTAAAAGGGTTGTTTAGGGGACATCCTAAGCTTTGTAAAAAGTCTAAGAACACCTCTCTAGGGTTAAAATTGGAGGAGATATGCCTTGTCAAAGTTGACCACTTTTGCAAAATTGCCAAAAGTCAAATGTGCCCAAAATTGCATTTTTTGTCAAATGGGCCTAACTTTTTATGCTTGCATCTTGCTTGTGACATAGTCCACGACCCAAATCAGCATCTACACTTTATTTGCTTCATTATTTATTTTATTTTGATTTTTTATTATTTAAAATTCAAATTAAATCAAATAAATTGCAAAAAATATAAAAAGGATTGGGTTTGATCTGATTTTTGTAGGAATCACAATCCAATCAAGCTGGCATAGCATATCAAATCGTACAAGAGAAAATTAGAACAAAGATGGCATGATTAGGCCTATTTTGGAAACATATCATACAAGATAAAAATCAAATCAAATCTTGATGATCTTCAAAGATTTAAATTATTTTTCTTGACCTAATATGCTCTAGAATATATGCTGAACATAACCAATGCACAAGAACAAGGATTACAGGTCATGAAAGCATCAAACAAAAACTGAAAAATTGACAAAAAAATGGTGGATCGATTTCAAGCTTAGAGGGCAATTCAAAGTATTTCAAAGCTACCAATCGTTTCCTGGACCTTCCCAGAAGCTAATACGATCAATTTCAAGCCATCCCAAGCCCAGAAACAGGACATACGAGTCTCATGATTGGGTTCATCTTTTGAATATGATTTTGATAATTTACGCATAATTAATCACTTTCAAGCATAGCATTGTGTTTTTACTGACATTTGGAATGTTTTAGTATAAGTAATTTTGCGTTTTGATGCCTGTATACGTATTTGCCATTGTTAGGGTTTTCATGGTCGTTTTAGGGTTTTTCTCTACAGGTTAAATTGGCCCATGAAAAGGGTATTATGATGCTCGTGAGATCAAGACAAATTGATCTATGTACTCACAATTGATTTATCATGCTTATTGTGAATTTTTGAAAGTTGCAGGGTTATAGCCATAGAAGGTGTCCGTAGGTAAAAGTTGTAAACCTAAAACGACGGACAGGGGAAGAAGAAGATACGTGGCTGATAACCATTGGCCGGTTTGAATGGCTGGCGCGTATTTTGTTTGTTTCTGATTATCCATGTTTTCTTTATATATTATTTATTGTTATTATCATATTAACAACTAATCCACGCAGCGCAGATGGCAAGGGTGTACATTTGAAATTAAAAAGACCTGGGTTCGATCCCAGGTCCCAGTATTTTGCAATTTTCTTAATATTTAACAACAGGTTCTATGCACCATCATCCAAAATGTCTACCATATGCATTCATCATCCAACCACTGGATTATCACTAATCCAAATCCAGCGCTCCATCAAAGGAGGACCATGGTACACCATCAGGAAGAGGATGCACAGAATTAGGCGCAAGGATTGGGCTGACCAGGAATTTAGGCCTGAACAATTCAACATACACCCCCCTTTCAGCTTATAACACAGCCCCAATTTCAATTTCTTTCTTTTCTTTTATTTTTTTTATTTTAATTATTCACTAATTATTTTCTTTACAAAAATAACCCAAAAAATCATGTTTTTAAATCAAAAATCACAAAAACATCAAAAATTATTTTTTCATAAAATATTTTATTTCCTTAATTAATTAGTTTAATTAAAATTAGGGCAATTTAATTCTTTTTATATAATCTAAAATAATTAGAAATTAGGGTTTAATTTGTACATAACCTAATTTTTCTCCAAAACTAACCTAAATATTTTTCAATTAGATTTTCTAGGTTTCTTAATTATTTCTCGTGCTTAATTCGCCGCGCGTATTTTTAATTTCCTTTTTATTATTATTGTAACTGCTCCGAGTTTGTAATAGTAATTAGGGTTTCAATTCCGCATTTTTATTTTCCGTCAAGATAATTATGTATCTGTAAAAGCCCTCTAATAACTAGGACCTTAACTTTCTCGCTTTAATTTCTCGCATTTTATTTCCGCAAACTATAAACTGCTTAGATGTATGTTAATAGGATTGTATGGAAAGACAAACTGAAAATTAATACGGTAGAAAACCCTAAATGTGCAAAGATAAATTAACTGAAAATCACACTCGCACATGCTCACTTCTAGGGTTTACTCCACTCCGGTTGCCTTCGGTTAAACGGTCATGAAGTATAGGGTTTGTTAGTGGTTGTCCTCTAGCCCCGAAAGATCTAAAATGACCCATTCAGATGTTGCCTCGGAAAAAGATCTTTAAGGCTTTAGGATGATTACTAACGTTTCCTAACATTGCTTTTGTGATGGTATTTGTCCCTTCGAATGTCCCTTAAAACTCCAACGACGACGCTACCTATTTCTCAATAATGGGATAGCATTGTCTAAAAGGAAAACGAACAGACTTTTTCGAGTAGGTAGATTAGTTCCTAGGTACTTGCTCAAACAAACAAACTTTTTCACACCAACACTTTCCCAAACAAAGTTTTCAAAACAACTTTATAACACTCTTGAGGACAGAAACAAGGGTTAAAACGAAGTAAAACAAAACTTTTCAAAACAAAGCACACACAAGAAATTTCAAAATGAGCAAGTACCTAAGAGCCCATGGAAAACCATGGATAGAAATGGTGCTAACACCTTCCCTTTCTATAATCTACCCCCGTACTCAGAAACATCTCGAAAAAGGTTTTTTCTGTTCTTTTTCCTTTGTTGGATGAAATAAAAGTCGGTGGCGACTCTTGCTTACCATGACATTTTGCAAACAAAAAACGCAAACCAATATTAATTGTCGGTTCTGCCACCGTATCACAGAACTGGCGAATCTGTTGGGGATTAAAATATAAAGTGGGATAAACCTTAGGATCTAGGTCATATTTAATTCCTTTCTCTTGATTGTCTTGCTTGCTTTATATTTATGGGAACTGTTTGGGTTATTTGATCCTACACCCGGATCAGGGAAACACCTTTTAGGTAAGTAGCAATAAACTATGAGGGAGTTGTGCTGGGGTATACTGACATAATTGAAGCAGTAGCTACGTTGATGTGGCACTTTGGTTGGTACCTGTAACCCTTGAGTCAATCAGGGAGATGTATAGGGCCGCCGCGTGGTGTCATAAAGCATCAACTTACCTTAGAACCTTTAATTGCACAACTTGGCCAGTAAGACGTAGCGAGATGGCCGGCTTTGGTGTATGCCCAAGGTCGACAGATACTCGATGCTACACTCATTGAGGTTTGACTCTTGATTTTTGTTTGGTTGCGAGTCAATCGCCTATTGAACAAAGCTGGGGGGAAAGATCAGTGATATTGAGATCCCTTTAGAACCCGGTTACATATTTATAGAACAGGTTGAACCAATCCAGCTTCAAGAGGGTATGACCTTAAAACTCAATCAGGCTTTAAACCTAAGGACTTGGTGTGATTTGTCTGTGTTTGCTATACCTGTGATTTATCATGACATCATAAACATCATACCATAGCATATCATACTAACTGCTTTAAGGGTTTCTAGGGCTCATCTTTGCTCTATTTTGTAGGACATGGCATCCGCCCGTAGGAACACTATTCAGATTAACCTTGTGAAAGTGTCTCTCCAACTAAAAGACCTGGCATTAAGCGTTCTTGAAAGTTCTCATTTCACTAAAAAGCATGGCCAGTTGCTTAACTTGGTCACTGCAAAACCTGATGAAGAGTTATTAAAAGTGTTGTTTCAGTTCTTTGATCATGTGCACCATTGTTTCACCTTCCCGGATTACCAGTTAGTGCCTACTATGGAGGAATTTTCTCAGTTATTAGGGATACCCATTCTTGATCAGCTACCTTTCAGCGGTACGGAAAGACATCCCAAACCTAAAGAAATTGCTAAAGCTCTATCCTTACAACGGTCCGACATAGTGACAAATTGGGAAACCAGAGGGAGTGTTCAAGGAATTCCGGTTAAATTTCTGTTCGAGAAGGCTTACTATTTTTGGGATACCCTGGATCTACAAGCTTTTGAAGAGGTTTTGGCGCTCCTTGTCTACGGGATGGTAGTGTTCCCTAATGCAGATCAACTCGTAGATGTGAGCACAATCAAGGTTTTTCTGTCTCGGAATCCAGTAACTACATTACTCGGGGATATTCTACACTCTCTGCATGCTCGTACTCTAAAAAGAAGGGGGACCATCCAGTGTTGCACTCCTCTATTGGCTAGGTGGTTTATTTCACACCTGCTCGGATCTACTTTGAAGAATGAACAGGGTAAAAGATGGTCTCATAGACTGATGTCCCTTACGCATTCAGACATTCATTGGTGTTCATGGTTCTCGGAAGATCTTACTATCATCGATCGCTGTGGTGAACTCCCTAATGTCCCTCTCTTAGGCATTAAGGGAGGAATTACTTATAACCCTTGCTTAGCATTACGACAGTTTGGTTATGCGAGAAGGGATGGTCCTCATGATACACTTATTCAAGGAATCGCCTTCAACTATGAGAATGATGTTCAGGGTTACCGCAAAAGGTTCATACAAGCTTGGAGTATGGTACATAAGGTTGACAGTAAGACGCATGGAAATAAGAATTCCATACCTCTCGAGCCTTATTCAGATGGGTGCGAGCCCGCGCTCAAACTCTTATGATTGCCTATCCCGCTATCCGACCTATGATTATGGAACCAGTTGCTGAGGGAGACACTCCTCATCTTATTCTTCATCCAGACATGCCAACTGATCACGAAGAGTTACAAAAGTCATGTGTTCAGCTTAAAGAGGAGCGGGATACGTTTGAATCCCAATTCTATGCCAGCGAAAAGAAGGTCTTGGAACTCACTAGGCTACTTCATGAAGGGAGAAATATGAACTCCTACATCGCACCAAAGAGGATGCGCTCATGGGAAACCTAGTCTTCTTTTTATTTTATTTTTCTTAATTATACTCTCAAAATACATTCTTTGTAACAATTCAAGTTTACTAATACAATTCACGTTTGTTCCTTTTTGTTTAAGCAAAGTTGAGCCTTTAAGAACCCTTGAAAACATTGCATACATATCATACATATCATACATATCATTGCATAACAGGATTCATAACAGATTTCTCATCTCCTCTGCTATTTATTTCAGCAATGGCTCTTGAACAAACTTTGAAAGATCTTCAGACTCAGAACACGCACTTCCAGCAAATGATTGCGGCTCTGGCTAAAGGACAGGAAGAGCTGAAGGCTCTGATTGTTAAGAAGAACAAGAAGACCAAGAGGACAGCCGGTGTGGCACATATGAGCAGAAGGTTCAGAGGGCCGCCAAGACGGATTGTTGATTTAGCTTCTTCATCTAAAGAGGGAGAGAATCAAGAGGGTGAAGCCAGAGAATAGGACCTTAGTCCTAAAGAGTCAGACAATGAAATTGATTATAACGAGGAGCGGTCTCCTCCGGCTGATGTAAAGTATAAGCAGTTAGAAGAGCGTCTGAGTGCTATGGAAATCCAGAAGGTTCCTGGGCTGGATTTTGAAGAGTTGGGTCTGGTCTCCGGGGTTGTCATCCCCCAAAAATTCAAGGCACCGGTATTTGCTAAGTATGATGGGGTCTCTTGTCCTAAAATGCATCTCTGTTCCTATGTGAGAAAGATACAGTCTCATATTGCTGACAAAGACTTGTGGATTCACATATTCCAGGACAGTCTGTCTGGAACACAATTGGATTGGTTCTATCAGCTGGAAAGAGCCAATGTTCATAACTGGGAAGACCTTGATGCTGCATTTTATAAGCAATATCAGTATAATGCAGACCTCGCTCTCACCCGTACACAACTCCAAAATTTGTCTATGGGTTCGAACGAGGGTTTCAAGGATTATGCTCAGAAGTGGAGAGTTTTGGCTGGAAGAGTTCAACCTCCCTTGACTGACAGGGAGCTCGTGGATATGTTTTTAGGAACTTTGACTAGGCCATTCTTCAACCATCTGATTGCAAGTTCATCAGAGAGTTTTACTGAACTAATCTTAACAGGAGAAAGAGTGGAAGCTGGAATTCGAAGTGGAAAAATTCAGAAGGATGCCTCTTCTAGTGCTGCAAGGAAGCCGTTTGTAGGTAAAAAGGAAGTCAGTGCCGTCTATAACCAAAAGAATCAGAATCGAACCAAGCATCGTCCGGCAGTAGGGGCTGTTGCGATTCCCAAACCTGCACCTTCTCAGCAAAGAAACAATCAACCAAGAGCAGAAAGACCAGCTAGACAGTTCACTCAGATCAACATGATGTTGTCTCAGGTTTTACCTCATTTGTTGAAGTCCAATCTGGTTAGTCTGAGGGAAGCTCCGAAGAATCCAAACACCACCTTTCCCTACTATAAACCGAATGCTCGTTGTGCTTACCATTCGTAAAGTCCAGGCCATGATACCAATGACTACTGGACTTTGAAGAACAAAGTACAGGATCTGATTGATGCTAAGGAGATCGAATTTGATCCCTTAAAAACTTCAAACATTATCACTGCTCCTATGCCGAAACATGGTCGGGGTGTTAATGTCGTTGAAGAAGATGTGTTTGTGACTTATGTGGAAGAATTGGTGACCCCACTCATGACTGTCAAAGGGAATTTGTTGAAGGCCGGTTTATTTCTGGGATGTGATAAAAGTTTCCACCTTTTCTCATTTCTACCGACTGGTTACCCTTTGTTGAAGACAGGTGTTTAACGCCTGATGGATGACCAAGAGATTCAATTTAAGAAGACCCCTGTTCCGAATTTTTCCTGTGAAGATGTTGCTACCATAACCATTTTTGCCAATCCTCCCAGGGCCTCCGCTAAGAGACCCGTCAGGATTACATCAATCCCGAAGGTGACTCCGTTGATCATAACCATGCATGGACCAATCCCATATTCCTCGGACAAAGCTGTTCCTTGGAACTATGGGGCCAACGTCTATTACCACGGCATAAAGCAGGACATGCTAGCCATTGAAGATAAGATTGATGAAAGTGCTGATTCCGACATCACCAATATTGCCAAAACCAGTAAAATAACAAGAAGTGGAAGAGTGTTCTCCTCTGAGATTTCTCCTCTAAAGACTGCTACCGGTCCTGTGATCATTCCCGCTATGGTTCCACCCAAGACTACTACTGCAATTCCAGTGATCACTCCTGTTGACCCTCCCATCACTGATTCGGCCAAGACTCGAGGCAAAGACATACCGATTGAGCCTGTCCCGATAAAGGCCAATTCAGTAACCATACCAGAAGCTTCCAAAAAAGAAATGGAAGAAATTTTGAAGATAATAAAGAAGAGAGACTACAACTTGGTCGAGCAGCTGGGGCAGACCCCATCCAAAGATTCTATGTTGGCTTTGTTGTTGTGTTTCGAGGCCCATGCGAAGGCCTTGGTTAAGTTTCTGAAGACGGCTCACGTACCACAAGAGACATCTGCTAATCAGTTTGAAGATTGTGTGGCTAGTCTGACTACTGATAATGGTTTGGGTTTCTCTGACGCAGATCTGACACCAAAGGTGAGGAAACATAATGATGCTCTTCATGTTTCCGTTGAATGTAGGGGCACGACTCTGGCCCATGTTTTAGTAGATACTGGCTCCTCTTCGAATGTGCTACCTAAAAAAGCTCTGGACAGATTAGACTGTGAAGGCCTGACCTTGAGGCCTAGCAATATAGTAGTGAGAGCTTTCGATGGTTCAAAGAGGATGGTGCACGGGGAAGTGGATGTCCCTATTAAAGTTGGTTCCCATACCTTCGACTCCACTTTCTATGTAATGGATATCAAACCATCATATTCTTTCTTGTTGGGACGCCCTTGGATACATGGGGTTGGGGCTGTTACTTCTACCCTCCACCAAATGTTGAAGTACCCAGTAAGAGGAAAGATTGTCACTGTGCATGGTGAAGAAGAGTATATGATCAGTCACTTGAACTCCTTCAGGCACGTAGAGATGGATGGCAAGTTCATCGAGACTCCTTGCTAGAACTTTGAAGAGGTACCTCAGATTATGACTACAGCAGAAGCTACCACCAGTCCTCCGAAGGTCACCAAATCTCCCTTGAAGATGGCTTCTCTCAAGGATGCACGAGCAGTGGTTGAAGAAGGTGGGTCTACCATTTGGGGTCAGCTCCCGACTATTCATTACAAGTCTGACAAATATGGTTTGGGCTTTACTACAGGTGCTCAAAGGGCTGCTCTTCGTGCTCGGGCTGGAGGACCCCCCCTACGCATTAGCAATTATGGGGTCAATGCACTTGAAGACAGTGATGGTGATTCCTACATTGACAGCTGGATCTTCCCGACTACCAACGGTGGACTCAGTAACTGGACTGCCAAGGACTTTGTACCGATTACTTTTGTTCAGGAGTAATTGTCTTTTTGATTTTTTCGGATATGTAATTTAAAAACAATATAAACTTTATAGCCATGTGTCTTACCCGGGGCACAATGGTTCTATTTATGAGGTTTATCACGTTTCATTTTCATATGACATCAATAAAGAATTGGACGTTTGCATACAAATTTTGCACTCTCTGTCTTTCTTTTCTTTTATTCTGTCTATACAGCTATGCTCTTATACACACTCACGTATCCAAATGAAGATCCATATCCACTCTGGATCCCATTGATAACAGTTCTACTACTGCTCATTATGACTTTGAAAATCCGATCAACCAAGTCGAGGACGAAAGTGAGGAAGATTGTGAGGTACCCGGAGAAGTTGATAGACTATTACAGCAGAAAGAAAGGGCTATACAGCCTCATGAACAGCCAGTTGAGACAGTGAACTTGGGTACAGAGGAAGACAAAAAAGAGGTTAAGATAGGTGCAAATCTGGAGCTTAGTGTCAAACAGCGATTGGTACAGATGTTGCATGAGTATGTTGAAATCTTCGCCTGGTCATATGAAGACATGTCGGGACTAGACACAAATATAGTGGTTCATCGTCTGTCGACTAAAGAAGACTGCCCTCCGGTAAAGCAAAAGGTTTGTCGTATGCGCCCTGAGATGTCAGAGAAGATTAAAGCAGAGGTTATGAAGCAGTTCAATGCAGGGTTCTTAGTTGTCACCTCCTATCTGTAGTGGGTTGCTAATGTGGTTCCAGTACCCAAGAAATATGGTAAAGTATGAATGTGTGTGGATTATAGAGACTTGAACAGGGCAAGCCCCAAGGATGACTTCCCGCTTCCCCACATCGATGTTCTGGTTGACAACACCGCATAACATAAAGTATTTTCCTTCATGGATAGTTTCTATGGCTACAATCAGATCAAGATGGAACCTGAAGACATGGAGAAGACAACCTTTATTACACAGTGGGGCACTTTCTGCTACAAGGTGATGCCTTTGGGTTGAAGAATGTTGGGGAAACTTATTAGCGAGCTATGGTAGCTATGTTCCCTGACATGATTCACCATGAGATATAGGTTTACGTCGATGACATGATAGCCAGGTCTCAAACTGAGGAAGAACATCTTGATCATCTATAAAAGTTATTTGATAAGTTGAAGACGTACAAGCTGAGGTTAAATCCGAACAAGTGCACCTTCGGGGTAAGGTCTGGTAAGCTTATGGGATTCATCGTCAGTGACAAAGGTATTCAGGTAGACCCTGTAAAGGTGAAGGACATATAAGAGATGCTGGCTCCCCGTACTGAGAAAGAAGTTAGAGGTTTCTTGGGATGCCTAAATTAGATTGCAAGGTTCATTTCACATCTGACTGCTACTTATGAGCCGATCTTCAAGCTTCTGAAGAAAGATCAAGTGGTAAAGTGGAATGACAAATTCTAGTTAGCCTTTGAAAGAATCAAACAATATCTCCAAGAGCCTCATATTCTAATGCCTCTGACTGAAGGAAGACCTTTGATAATGTAACAGTCCTAGATAATTCAATGGGGTGTGTGTTGGGGCAGCATGACGAGTCTGGTCGAAAAGAGCACGCAATATACTACCTTAGCAAAAAGTTTACCGACTGTGAAACATGATACTCACTGCTCGAGAAAACTTTTTGCGCTTTGGCATGGGCTGCTCGCCGACTGAGACAGTATATGCTGACCCATACTAATTTGTTGATATATAAGATGGATCCGATCAAGTACATTTTCGAGAAGCCTCCTCTCTCTGGAAAAATAGCAAGATGGCAGATGATCTTGACCGAGTACAACATCTAATACATAACCCAAAAGGAAATCAAGGGAAGTATGTTAGCTGATCATTTGGCGCATCAGGCCGTGGATGACTACCAGTCCATGAATTTTGAGTTCCTAGATGAGAACATCATGTTAGTAGCCGACTATGAAAAACCTGGACCGGATGAAGGACCTGAGGAAGGATCCCGATGGTCTATGTTTTTTGATGGAGCCTTAAACACACTGGGTAATGGCATTGGCGCCATAATCATATCTCCCAAGGGCTGTCATACTCCGTTCACTGCCCGATTATGTTTCAATTGTACCAATAACATGGCAGAGTATGAAGCGTGTATCATGGGTCTTAGAGTTGTTATTGACCTAAGGATCAGGCTCTTGATTGTATTCGGGGATTCCGCTTTGATGATAAGTCATATCAAAGGCGATTGGGATACGAAACACCCGAACCTTATCCCTTACAGAGAACATGTACTGGCACTGCTGCCGCATTTTGAAGAGATCACCTTTGAACATTTCCCGCGAGAAGAGAATCAGTTAGCGGACGCGCTAGCTACTATGTCGTCAATGTTCAAAGTCAGGTGGGACAATGAAGCTCCCTAAATCACTATTGAGAGATTGGATGAACCGGCATACTGCTGTGAGATCAATACCAAGGAGTTAGCCGACAAACCTTGGTTTCATGAGGTGAAAAGGTATCTCGAGGCTCAAGAATACCCCGAGGGGGCATCTGTCAATGACAAGAAATTTATGAGAAGGTTTGCTGTAAAGTTCTTCCTCAGCAACGGAATCCTCTATAAGCGCAATCATGACTCTACCTTACTGCAGTGTGTAGACAAGAGAGAAGCAGAGAGGATCATGGAGGACTTACACAAAGGTACCTTTGGCACTCATTCCAGTGGACATACCATGTCAAAGAAGATCCTACGGGAAGGATACTACTGTTCCACTATGGAGGCCGACTGTTATCAGCATTCTCAAATCTGTCACAAGTGTCAAATCTACGCTGATAAGGTGCATGTACTTCCAGTTCCCTTGAATGTCTTGACGGCTCCCTGGCCTTTGCAATGTGGGGCATTGACATGATCGGCAAAATCAGACCTACCACGTCCAACGAGCATCGCTTCATCCTGGTGGCCATTGATTACTTTACGAAGTGGGTTGAGGCTGCCTCCTTTGCTACGGTTACTAAGAATGTGGTGGCACGGCTCATCAAGCATAACCTGGTTTGTCGTTATGGTATCCCTGAGAGAATCATCATGGACAATGGTACCAAACTCAACAATTCAATAATCACCGATCTCTGTAAAAAGTTCAAGATTCAACATCACAACTCTTCTCCTTACCGACCAAAGATGAATGGGGTTGTCGAAGCTGCTAATAAGAATATTAAAAAGATAATACAGTAGATGACAGTGACATACAAATATTGGCACGAGATGTTACCGTTTTCTCTTCACATGTACCGTACTTCAGCACGTACGTCAACAGGGGCAACACCCTATTCTCTTGTATATGGCATGGAGGTTGTCCTACCCATGGATGTCCAAATCCCTTCTCTACGGATTATAAAGGATGCGGGTTTGAGCGAAGATGATTGGATCTAGACTCTACATGATCAATTGAACTTAATCTACGAGAAAAGACTTATTGTTTTCTTCCATGGTCAAATGTATCAGAAACGGATGATCAAGGCCTTCAACAAGAAAGTCAGACAACAAGTGTATCAAGTAGGGGATCTGGTAATCAAGCGTATCATAGTGCCGCAAGGTGATCCCAGGGGAAAATGGACTCCCACCTATGAGGGACCACTTGTAGTCAAGAACATATTTTCTGGTGGAGCCAAGATTCTTACCACTATGGATGGTGACGACCTTCCACACCCTGTCAATACGGACATAGTGAAAAAATACTATGCATAACAAAGACCCGCTAGGTTGACATACCTAGGCAAAAATAAGGGCATCCCAGCGAACCAAAAGGGTTCGGGCAAAAATAAGGGATAAAAATGAAAAAAGTTGTACACCCGACAAGTCGAAAACCTGAAAAGGCGGCTTGGGAAAAAAAGAGTATCCCGGTGGACTGAAAACCTGAAAGGATGGTCCAAGCAAAAATTAGGGATTAAAGTGTATCACTATGTCCCATTGGATCACCTTGCAATCAGACCTCAGTAATCAGATATCAAGCTCAAACGGTACAGATCAATCCATTAAGCTTCGGACAAGCAGCAATGTGATGATATGCTCGAAGACATAGGGGCAATAGCAGAATTGAAACCCAATGGGATCACTACACATAGTTGTTTTCTTTTTGTATACAATTTCTGTAATAATTTCCATTTTTACGGTGGCGTTCTCTTACTAGAGCGTCAGCCTCCTTGTAAAAAAACGCCTGTTATAGGAAAATTTCAAATCAATACAAAGCGTCTTTTGAGTACAAAACTATGTGTTTGTTTTTTCTGTTTTCTATTTTGTTTTGCAAAAAATGTCCAATGTTTTATTCTTGACATATGCATTTGAATATGATTACTGTTCATAAATATCTGCATATAAAACAGAAAGACAGTCACTAAGAACTCAAAGAAACTGGTACAAAACCTAAATACCGATAATTACCCCGTCCATCATGGTACAAGGGGCAGAGACAGTTGGAAGTGAAGTCACTATCACATACAAGCCAGTGATACCTATATTCCCTACAGAGCCGAGACAACCAACGTCCGACCTCTGTATCCCCAAGCAGAAATTCCTTCCCCAGCAGGCTCTTTCAAAAAGCTAATGTCTGTATTCCCCAGCCGTACTTTATAATCATAAACAGTTTATAAAGTTTTCTCCCGAGCAGAGTTTATTTCTCTGAAAACGGAAGCTCAATCTCCAACAGAGCTCTTCTCTCCAGCAACAGAAGTTCATTCCCAGCTGAGTTTATTTCTCCAAATCAGCAAATCTTCCAACAGAGTATCTCTCTTCCCCACAGAGACATTACCCCACAGAATTATTCTCAGACAGAGTCTCCTCCGGCAGAATATTTTCAAGCAGAATTATTGTAAATCTCCAGCTAATCATCTTTGGTCACTATCCCCAGCGAAAACGAAGAACTCAACTCCTTATACTCTCCAGCAGCAGTCCAGGATTTATTTTCCCCAGCCAGAGAATATCACAATAGCATTGCATATCCATACATCATGGCATGCGCACATATTATACATCACAATCTCATTTATTTTGAGAACATCATTACTCAATACATTTCATACATCAGGACATTACATACGACTAACTCTTTACCTTTCAGTGAAAGATGCAATCAAGTTCTCACGAGTTCTCTTTGGTGCAGTGAAACCGACACTAAGGTTTCTATTCCAGTTGAAGATATTCCAACACTTTCTCTGGTTCAGTCAAACCGACACTAAGGTTTCTATTCTAGGTGAAGATGTTCTAATACTTTCGTCTCGGTCAGCCGAATCGTCACTAAGATTCCCCTAATTTTGATGCCAGTCAAAGTTAATCCGAGACCTCTCACGGGATCAGTCAAATCGATACTAAGATTTCTCTCCCAGTTGAAGTTCTCATAAATTTTCTCTGGTTCAGTCAAACCGACACTAAGGTTTCTATTCTAGTTAAAGATGTTCCAAGACTTTCGTTTGGGTCAGCCGAATCGCCACTAAGATTCCTCTTATTTCTATGTCATTCAAAGTTAATCCGAGACCTCTCCCGGGTTTATTCAAGTCGATACTAAGATATCTCTCCCAGCTGAAGACAACTCGAGACCTTTCCCTAGTTCAGCCAAATCGATACTAAGATTTCTATTCCAGTTAAAAAAGCTATGAAGCCCAGAAATCGACCGGATAACAGCTTAATTTCCCCAAATTACTGAAGCCCGGAGCACGACCGAATAATAGTACAAAATACTACGAAGCCTGGAATCGACCAGATAGTCGTATATCTCAAATTCAATCTATGAAGCCCGGAAATCGACCGGATAATATCTTGATTTCTTCAAAATACTACGAAGCCTGGAATCGACCAGATAGTGGTATATATCAAATTCAAGCTATAAAGCCCGAAAATCGACCGGATAATATCTTGATTTCTCCAAAATATTACGAAGCCTGGAATTGACCAGATAGTGGTATAAGACACCGTGAAGCCTAGAGCAGGACCAGATAACGGTATAAGACACTGTGAAGACTAGAGCACGACCAGATAACGGCAAGAGACACTGTGAAACCTGGAGCACGACCATATAATAGTATGAGGCACTGTGAAGCTTGGAATTCGACCAAATAGCAGTTTACTCGGCCAATTCATATGAAGCCTGGAAACGACTGGATATTAGTACGCCTTAAATTCAAGTTGAAATCCGGATGCGACCGGATAACCACCTAATTCCTTCTGAAACCTGGAATATGACCAGATAAGAATTGAGAGATTGCAAAGCCTGGAGCATGACCAGATAGCAACTTTAATCTCATCTCCTCAGTAAGTCATTGTAAAGCCTGGAGCACGACCAGATAGCAGTTAATCTTATTATCCTCAGCAAATAACTGTAAAGCCTGGAGCACGACCAGATAGCAGTTCATTTTCATCTCCTCGACTAAGAGATGATTCCCCAGTAGAGTAACGTACAACTGAAGCTCCTAAAATTCTATTTCTCCCAAGACAGAGACCAATATTCCTCAGCATGTTCCTCCTCAGCGAAAGGAACAGGAATTCTTATCAACGGAAAATCTCGGGAAATCAACATCCTCTAGATGGCATCTTTAAGCCCATCTCCGATGATTCTTCGTTATATCTTCCGGATGGCATCTTTAAGCCCATCTCCGGCGACTTTTCGTCATATTTTCCAAATGGCATCTATAAGCCCATTCCCGATATTACCTACATAGCACCATCTCAGACGAGTGCAAATTTATGGGCACTCTAGTGTTCAATCATCTTCCACCTTCAAATTACGAAAGGCAAACAACCAATCTACATCCTCAGGTTTAAGAAGATTGAACAGGGGAAGCTGTTGTACCCAAAAATTTTCCTTCTCATTTTACTCAAAACATGCCCATTGAGGTCCTCAACTTGCTCAAGGATGCCCAAGAGTTGACCAGACAAATTCTCTCATAAGGCAATGTGCCTCAAACTAGGGTTTCCATTTTCATCAGCGTGTGGGAACTCCAAAGGTCCCAAATGCCTTCCATGGTCCCAATATGTTCTCAAGACCATCCATGTCAAGTTTCATGCCTTGCACAAGAAGTTTGCTCAGTCAATTGCCCAGATGCCTGAAAATCAACTATATTAGGTCAAAAGTCAACTGTGGCCCACATACAGCCAAACTTCAAGTATTTTGGTCAACATCAACATTTTGAAGTGATATCCATCATTTGATCAAGGGTTGATCACGATTCCTCAAGGAATGCCCCCAAATTTATCAAAACCCAAAAGTTGCTAAATTAGGGTTTCACAAGAAAAGTCAACCAAACTTTGACCAAGCATAACATCTTCATACTTTATCATAAATTTTCCATACAAGGCTCATTTTGAATAGGATGCAATTCCCTAATTCATCTTCAGCCCACAAGTTCAAAATATGCACTCATCGAAAGATATGAATTTCTACATTATAGGTCCTTTTGAAAAGTCAACAAAAACACCTTTTGGGTCAAAGCTTCTTACATGAACATGGAAGACCCAATTTAGATGAAACAAAAAGGGTTATTTAGGGGACATCCTAAGATTTCTAAAAAGTCCAAGAACACCTCTCTAGGGTTAAAATTGGAGGAGATATGCCTTGTCAAAGTTGACCATTTTTGCAAAATTGCCAAAAGTCAAATGTGCCCAAAATTGCATTTTTTGTCAAATAGGCCTAGCTTTTTATGCTTGCATCATGCTTGTGACATGGTCCACGACCCAAATCAGCATCTACACTTTATTTGCTTCATTATTTATTTTATTTTGATTTGTTATTATTTAAAATTCAAATTAAATCAAATAAATTGCAAAAAATATAAAAAGGATTGATTTTGATCTGATTTTTGTAGGAATCACAATCCAATCAAGCTGGCATAGCATATCAAATCATGCAAGATCAAATTAGAACAAATATGGCATGATTAGGCCTATTTTGGAAACATATCATACAATAGAAAAATCAAATCAAATCTTGATGATCTTCAAAGATTTAAATTGTTTTTGTTGACCTAATATGCTCTAGTATATATGTTGTACATAACCAATGCACAAGAACAAGGATTGCAGGTCGTGAAAGCCTAAAAAAAAAACTGAAAAATTGACAAAAAATGGTGGATCAATTTCAAGCTTAGAGGGCAATTCAAAGCATTTCAAAGCTACCAATCATTTCCAGGACCTTCCCAGAAGCTAACACGATCAATTTCAAGCCTTCCCAAGCCCAGAAACAGGACATACGAGTCTCACGGTTTGGTTCATCTTTTGAATCTGAGTTTGATAATTTACGCATAATTAATCACTTTCAAGCATATCATTGTGTTTGTACTGACATTTGGAATGTTTTAGTTTAAGTAATTTTGCGTTTTGATGCTTGTATACGTGTTTGCCATTGTTAGGGTTTTCATGGCCGTTTTAGGGTTTTTCTCTACAGTTTAAATTGGCCCATGAAAAGGGTAATATGATGCTCATGAGATCAAGACGGATTGATCTATGTACTCACAATTGATTTATCATGCTTGTTGTGAATTTTTGAAAGTTACAAGGTTATAGCCATCGAAGGTGTCAGTGGGTAAAAGTTGCAAACCTAAAACGACGGACAGGGGAAGAAGAAGATGCGTGGTTGTTGTACCCCAAAATTTCCCCTATCATTTATCAAGAATTTTCTCACAAGATCTCATTGGGTTCAAGACTGCACTAGGGTTTGATCAACTCAAGACACCTACTTATGCACTGATGACCAAAATTAGGGTTTGAGTTTTCACAAGGATTTTTGGACTATCAATGCTTCATATGACTTTCATGGATCATTATGGACCTCCAATATTACTCATGTCAAGTTTCAAGCCTTGGATCACACTTTTGATCAGTCAATTGAACAGTTGACCTAAAAATCAACTATATTGGGGAAAAAGTCAACCATGGCCAATTTACAGTCAAACTTCATAATTTTTTATCCACATCAACATCTTAGACTTCTATGTATCATTTGATCAAGTTTGGATCACAATTCCTCAAGAAATTTGATCAAATCTCCAAAAGGGAAAAATGGTCAAAATTAGGATTTTGATTGGGAAGGGGCAATTTCTGATTTTTGACCTAGCAATTGATCAATTGGTTTAAAGCATGATCTCAATAGTACAATTACATCATTTTTACCTAATGACATGATTCAAAACATTGCAAGTCCATTAGATTGACAGATGAATTTTATAGTCAACTGATCAAAAGTCAACTATATACTGAAAAGTCAAACTTTGACTTTTTGGTCAAATTCAAGTGCCAAAGATCATAATCCATCAAAACATGGCAAAATATGAAACTTATTCATCAAGAAATCAAAAACTCAGGATTTCATTTTGAAAAGTCAAAATTTCTAAACTTAGAAATTTTTCTAAGTGTTGGAAATTTCATGTTTTTCCATAACTTTGATCCAAATTTTCACCATGATGCAAGATGATTCAAGAGAAACTTCCAACAAGAAAGTTGTAGATATCCATGAAATCTAAAACTTTTCTTCACACAACTTCTCCTAAAAATTCTTGTATCTCAAGATATAATTTTGTGAATACATGCTCATGAACTAAAAATAACTTGTGAAATTTTGCCCTAGTTAGGCAGATTTTTGACCTAACTTCATGGCAATTTTTAACATGGTTCCAAGGGGAATATTCAAAAGCAATTCAAAGATGAGTTGTAGATCACATTTCAAGCTTTCCAAAATGTCCAAGAACTACTTGAGATCATTCTTGAGTAGGGAGAATCGAAGAGATGAAGTTGATGTTTTGTCACTTACATTTCAAACCATTTTGAGAAGAACATTGGATCCAATCTCCAAGCATGTTGTACAAACCTCACTTTTCAGGTTTCTAACTTGACTTTCACTCCATAATTAAATGTTTTCGCAGCTTTTGGAGGTCTTAATCCAAGCATTCAATGCATTGTACAAGAATAATTCCATTTTAGGAAGAAAGGCAACATTGCCATTTTAGAAAAGCTAGCTTTATGCAAAGTCAACTTGCATTGAGCCTTTCATTTGTTCTTTCTGCATAAACACACTCTACACCATCAGAAAAAGTATGTTTAAAGATGTTAGCCACCCTACAAGCCATGTACCTTACATTGAAACCATGCTTGCTAGCGTTGCTTCAAAAACAAGTAACCAAGCCAAAACATGTGAGTTTAAAATTCTGAGTTGTTACAAGCCTCAAAACCTCTTGCTTATAAGTATACACACTATTTTCAAGTTGACACACGAATGTTATTGCCCTGAAACCACCTCAAACACTCAAAAACGAAAAACCTGCTCAAGAACACCATTAACACACAGTTCTGGACCAAAACTCAAGATCTTCATTTCCACTCGTGCATTTTGAAAACTAATCACTCAGATACCTCCTATACATCATACCAAAGCAATCCATACCCTTGTTTACTCATTGTAACTCCTCCATCACCATCCACCATTTTCAAATATCAAGCTTGCAGGTTGACTTGAGTAGAGAGATTCAGGGACTTTCAAGGAAAAGTAAGAGTTAGAATACACTCAAGGAGGTCCAGGCAAGCTAAACAGATCCTCAGGCCACCTCAAAAGTTGCTCAAACTCCATTCACGACTCCAGCTGCAAGAGGTAAAAACTCAAACTTCTATCTCTTTATATAAGCATCATTTGATCCTGATTTGTGAAAAAAAATGTAGATATCCTTGCTCTAAAGCTAACCATGTTCATAGTTTCCATTAATATTGACTTTGTATAGAGAATTTTGGATTTAAAATTTCTGAGAAAATTAGGTTTCAATTTAGGGCCAGTAAAATTAGATTTTATCTTTGACATTTAGCTTACATAAGTTATATGGTTGAATTCGTAGGAAAAAACACCACAACTTTCATGTTTGAACTTTCCATTTTTGTGGAGAAATGAGGAAGATACAGGTGGTCCGGCTAGGCTCAAGGTTGAAGACGAAGTTTCCTTCAGAAAACAGTTTCTAATATATATTTATGCTTTAATTATATGACTGGATAAAACAGCCACCCCAGTGGCAAGCGCGCGCGTACTAAGGCATTGTGTTACCTAAAGGGCGAGGGTTCGAACCAATGTGATCCCCCCTTTTGTTTTTTTTTCAATTTTCTGATTTTTCTAACATCTTTTGCAAGCGCTGGGTCTTTTGGGCCTAGCATTTTTTTGTTTTTGCTAGCATACTGCCCTGTTTACTTGTGACACCCCTTGGCCCATTTTATTTTTATTTATTTATTTATTTATTTTTCTTTTAAATATATTTTCTAAAATGCCAAAAAATCATAAAAAAATATAAAAAATATAGATTTATATTTTGACCTAATTTAAATATTTTTCCACATAAAAATTTTTATTTTTTCATTATACTTTATTTATCTTTATTAGTTATTTTGTAAATTAAATTAAAGGTAGGTCATTTATTTATTTATTTATATTTATTTAAATACATTTATTTTAATATAAAAAAGACCAAAAATATTCCATAACACTACATATTATTTTCAAGACAAAAATACAAAAAAATACTTTTACTTTAATCTTATTTTCGTTTAATCAACTAAAATAGATTTAGGGTTCCATTCAAAAATCCTCTCTTAATTAAAATATTTCACAAAATACTTTCAAAAACCATACAAAGCACGGTTTCAAACAAAAGCAAGTGATCTAGCAAGTAACTAAGAGCCCATGGAAAACCATGGATGAAAAGGGTGCTAATACCTTCCCTTTTCATAATCTACCCCCCGAACTCAAGAAACAATCTCAAAGGTCTTTCCTGTGCTTTTTCATCTTTCCTTTTGGATAAAAGAAAAATTGGTGGCGACTCTTGCTAACCGCAACATTTCTGATCAAATGCAAAAACTTCAAGTCAGTTCTCCCACCATATCACAGTGGCTGATAACATTGGCCGATTTGAATGGCTGGTGCGCATTTTGTTTGTTTCTGATTATCTATGTTTTCTTTATATATTATTTATTGTTATTATCATATTAACAACTAATCCACGCAGCACAGATGGAAAGGGTGTACGTTTGAAAGTAAAAGGACCTGGGTTCGATCCCAGGTCCCAACATTTTGCAATTTTCTTAATATTTAACAACGGGTTCTATGCACCATCATCCAAAACGTCTACCATATGCATTCATCATCCAACCACTGGATTATTACTATCCAAATCTAGCGCTCCATCAAAGGAGGACCATGGTACACCATCAGGAAGAGGATGTACAGAATCAGGCGCAAGGATTGGGCTGACCAAGAATTTGGGCCTGAACAATTCAACATACACCCCCTTTCAGCTTATAACACAGGCCCAATTTCAATTTCTTTCTTTTATTTTATTTCTTTTATTCACTATTTTAATTCTTTTATTAGTTTAATTAGAATGAGGGAAATTTAATTCTTTTTATATAATCTAAAATAATTAGAAATTAGGGTTTAATTTGTACATAACCTAATTTTTTCTCAAAAACTAAACTAAATATTTTTCAATTAGATTTTCTAGGTTTCTTAATTATTTCTCGTGCTTAATTCGCCGCGCGTATTTTTAATTTCCTTTTTATTATTATTATGATTGCTCCGAGTTTGTAATAGTAATTAGGGTTTCGATTCCGCATTTTTATTTTCAGTCAAGATAATTATGTATCTGCAAAAGCCCTGTAATAGCTAGGACCTTAACTTTCTCGCTTTAATTTCCCGCATTTTATTTCCGCAAACTATAAACTGCTTAGATGTATGTTAATAGGATTGTATGGAAAGACAAACTGAAAATTAATATGGTAGAAAACCCTAAATGTGCAAAGATAAATTAACTGAAAATCATACTCGCACATGCTCACTCCTAGGGTTTACTCCACTTAGGTTGCCTTTGGTTAAACGATCATGAAGTATAGGGTTTGTTAGTGGTTGTCCTCTAGCCCCGAAAGATCTAAAATGACCCATTCGGATGTTGCCTCGGAAAAAGATCTTTAAGGCTTTAGGATGATTACTAATGTTTCCTAGCATTGCTTTTGTGATCGTATTTGTCCCTTCGAGTGTCCCTTAATACTCCAACGACGACGCTACATATTTCTCAATAATGGGATAGCATTGTCTAAAAGGAAAACAAACTGACTTTTTCGAGTAGGTAGATTAGTTCCTAGGTACCTGCTCAAACAAACAAACTTTTTCAGACTAACACTTTCCCAAACAAAGTTTTCAAAAACAACTTCGTAACACTCTTCAAGACAGAAACAAGGGTTAAAACAAAGTAAAACAAAACTTTTCAAAACAAAGCACACACAAGCAATTTCAAAATGAGAAAGTACCTAAGAGCCCATGGAAAACCATGGATATAAAGGGTGCTAACACCTTCCCTTTCTATAATCTACCCCCGTACTCAAACATCTCGAAAAAGGTTTTTCTGTTCTTTTTCCTTTTCCTTTGTTGGATGAAATAAAAGTCGGTGACGACTCTTGCTTACCGTAACATTTTGCGAACAAAAAACGCAAACCAGTATGAACTATCGGTTCTGCCACCGTATCACACCCACATTGCAAATGGCCACGGAGCAGTCATGACATTCAAAGGAATTAGAGGTACATGAACCTTGTTGGCATAGATTTGACACTTATGGCAAGTCCTCGAGTGATGGTGACAATCAGTTTCCATAGTCGACCAATAGTAACCAACTCTCAGAATCTTCTTGGCCATAGTGTTCCCTCTAGAGTGAGTTCCAAAGACACCTTCATGCATGTCTTCCATGATCTTTTCTGCCTCTTTCTTGTCCATACAACAGAGTAGAGTCGAATCATGGTTGCGCTTATATAGGATCCCATTACTTAGGAAGAAATTGGCTGAAAAAATTCACAAGAATTTCTTGTTGTTAATTGAAGCTCCTTCAGGATACTCTTGTGTTTCAAGATATCTCCTTAATTAATGATACCAAGGTTTCTCCTTATTAGTGTCCATCTTATAATAGTGCACCGATTTGTCAAATCTTTCGATTGTAATTCTAGGAGCCTCGTTGTCCCAATTGACTTTGAACATGGATGACATTGTTGCTAAGGCATCTGCAAACTGATTTTCTTCCCTTGGGAAGTGTTCAAAGGTGATCTCCTTAAAGCATGGGATCAAAGTTAACACAAGCTCTTTGTAGGGGATCAGATTTGGATGCTTAGTATCCCATTCTCCTCTAACTTGACTGATTACTAAGGCCGAGTCTCCGTATACGCTTAAGAATTTGATTCTTAGGTCAATGACAACCTTAAGACCCAAGATGCACACTTCATGCTCGGCCATGTTATTTGTACAATCGAAGCATAGTCTGGCAGTGAAAGGTGTATGGCCACCTTTTGGGGAAATAACTACAGTGCCAATTCCGTTACCTAAAGCATTGGAAGCTCCATCAAAAAACATAGTCCATTGGGATCCTTGTTCCAGTCCTTCATACGGTTCAGACTTTTCACAATTAGTTATCAGCATGATATTCTCGTCGGGGAATTCAAATTTCATGGATTGGTAGTCATCAACAGCTTGATGGACCAAATGATCCGCCATTACACTTCCTTTGATTGCTTTTTGTATGTTATACTGGATGTTGTATTCATTCAGGATCATTTTCCATCTAGATATTCGTCCGGAGAGAGCTGGCTTCTCGAAGATATACTTGATAGGATCCATCTTAGAAATCAATAAAGTGGTGTGAGTCAACAGATACTGTTTTAGCCGGCGAGCAACCGACGCCAGAGCACAACAAGTTTTCTCGAGCAGTGAATATCTTGTTTCTAAGTCAGTAAACATTTTGCTCAGGTAGTATATTGCATGCTCTTTTCGGTCAGACTCGTCATGTTGGCCCAACACTCACCCTATTGAATTTTATAATACAGTCAAGTACGTAATCATAAGTCTTCCTTCAAATGGAGGCATCGGGATGGGAGGTTCTTGTAAGTATTCTTTGATCTTGTCAAAGGCTGCTTGGCAATCATCATTACATCTGACTACTTGATCTTTCTTCAATAGTTTGAAGATTGGCTCACAAGTAGTAGTTAAGTGAGATATGAACCGGGAAATATAGTTGAGTCGACCTAAGAAACCCCTGACCTCCTTCTCAGTACAGGAAGCTGGAATTTCTTGTATGGCTTTGACTTTTGCAGGGTCGACCTCGATACCTTTTCCACTAACGAAAAACCCTAAGAGTTTTCCAGATCTTACCTTGAAGGTGCATTTATTGGGATCCAGCCTTAGTTTGTATTTCTTCAACCACTCAAATAACTTGTGAAGATGATCAAGGTGTTGTTCCTCAGTTTGCGACCTTTCAATCATATCATCAACATACACTTCTATCTCATGATGGATAATATCATGAAATAGAGTTGCCATATCTCATTGATAGGTTGCCCCTGCATTCTTTAAACTGAAAGGCATGACCTTATAACAGAAATTTCCCCACTGTGTGACAAAGGTGGTCTTCTCCATGTCCTCGGGGGCCATTTTGATTTGGTTGTAGCAGAGAAGCCATACATGAAGGGGAAGACGTTATGTTGAGCAGTGTTGTCGATCAAAATGTCAATGTGTGGTAGTGGTAAATTATCCTTGGGACTGGCCCTATTCAAATCTCTGTAGTCTACGCACATCCGGACTTAACCATCTTTCTTCGGTATTGGGACCACAATTTCAACCCATTGGGGATATGATGTCACTACCAGAAAACTTGTATCGAATTGTTTCATTACCACAACTTTTATTTTCTCAGACATGTCTGGCCGCATGTGACGAACCTTTTGCTTGACTGGAGAAAAATCTTCCTTTGTTGGTAGAAGATGGACCATAATGTCAGTATCAAGCCCTGGCATATCCTCATATGACCAAGAAAACATATCAACATAGTCGCAACATCTAGACCAATATGCTTTTGACACTGTCTTCTAAGTTAGCACCGATTTTGACTTCTTTCTTGTCTGCCTTAGTACCTAGGTTGATCACTTCAACTGGTTCCTCGTGTGGTTGGATGGCCTTTTCCTCTTGCATCATAAGTCTGGCTAGTTCCCCAGGTATTTCACAATCTTCTTCGGGCCTTCATCTTCGGCTTGGTAGATTGGATGTTCAAAGTCATAAATGGAAATAACAGAGCCTTTGTCAATGATATTCAGAGTGGACTTGGATCTACAAATGTGCGTGTGTGAATGTAAGGTCACATGGATATTTTAAAAATGCAATAAAGTGAAAGAAAGACAATAAGCGCAAAATTTGAATGCAAAAGAGTCCAATGTTTTTCATTAAATGATCATGTGGCATATGAAAATGAACAAACCCTTAACAAATGGATCATGGTGCCCCGGGCCTGGCACATGGCTTAAAGTCACTGTTTCAATAAAATCACAGACAAAGTTCTTAAATTGATAAAACAGTAAATGGTAATTACTCCTTGTTGAAGGAGATGGGAATGAAATCCTTGGCACGCCAGTTGTTGAGTCCTTTATCAGCATCCGGGTAGATCCAATCATCAAAGTCACGGTCATTGTCTGAGTCTTGTAGAGCATTCACTTCATGATTACTGAAGAAAATAGGTGGTTTCCCCGCACGAGAATTTATGACCTCCTTTTGAGCTTTGGCAGTGAAACCCAAACCACATTTGTCTCATTTGAAAGGGATGTCAGGGAATTGCACCCAAATGGTATAACTTCCGTCTTCAATCAGATCATGAGTATCTTTGAGGGAAACCATCATAGGCATATCTTTAACATCTTTTGGAACATCAGGAGTAGTATTGGCAGCAACAACCATGGGAGAGACAACTTTGAAGGCTTGACAAGGAGTTTCTATGAAATCACCATCCATCTCAACATACTTAAACGAATTCAGATGGCTAACCATAAACTCTTCTTCACCACAGACGATAACGATCTTTTCTTTGACCGAATATTTCAGCTTTTGATGAAGTGTAGAAGTCAATGCTCCTGTCCCCTGTATTCAGGGGCGTCCAAGTATCCAAGAGTAAGCAGGACTGGTATCCATCACATAGATAGTAGAATTGAAAATTTGAGACCCAACTTTGATGGGGAGATCACCTTCCCCATGGACCATCCTTTTTTACCTGTCGAATGCCCTTACCACAATGTCACTTGGTTTCAACACCAAACCTTCGCAATCCAATCGATCTAGGGCACCTTTAGGAAGGACATTTAGAGAGGAACCAGTATCCACCAATACATCGGCTGGAGTGGTTCCTTTGCATTCAATGGAGACATGCAAAGCTTTATTATGATTTCTTCCGGCTGGAGTTAAATCAGCATCCAAAAATCCCAGCCCATTATCGACAGTCAAACTCGCTACACAAATTTCAAACTGACCGACTGTAGTCTCTTGGGGAACATGAGCTTTCTTCATAAATTTTAACAATGTTTAAGCATGCGCATCAGAACAAAGTAATAAAGATAGCATAGAAATCTTAGAGGGGGTTTTCCCCAACTGCTCTACTATCTTATAATCACTTTTCCTTATAATCTTGAAAATCTCCTCCATCTCTTTAGTAGAGGGTTCCTCAGTAATAATGACTTTGGCAGGCGCCTCCATCCTGGCAGGCTCAATCATCTTTTCTTTGCCCCTAGCATCAGTACTAGGTTTGTCAACAGTAATGCGAACATGTGTAGTTGTGGTGGTTAGAGGTGAAATATCAGGAGAAAAAATTCTCCATGTTCTAGTCACCTTGCTAGACCCAGCAATATTGATAATATCAACAGTTTTGTCTTCATCAATCCAGGAGTCTTGTCTAATACCATGGTAGTATACTTCAGCGCCATATTCCAAGGTACCGCTTTATCAGAAGAATAAGGGACTATCCCCAGTGTGGTAATTATTAAGGGAGTTATCTTCGGTTCATTGGAAATCCTAATAGGACCTTTTGAAGTGATCCTAATAGGTTTGTTGGAGATAGTGATGATGGATATGTCTTCAACTTCTTGAGGCAAAACTTCAGTCAAAATTTTTACGGATGGAGTTCTTTCGAATAGGATCTCATGGATGTCTATTAGGTGTTGGACACCTCTTTTTAGCCATTCGTAGCCATTGATTTGCACAACACAACAACAACAATCTTCAAGGCAACCAGCGAAAACCCCAACTTTCAACAAGTTGTTTTTAACTAACTTTAGTGGAGTGGCTAAGTCATCAACAAAGGAAACAAAAGAAGTATCTTCAATAACGTTGACACCTTTTCCATGATTTGGCATAGGTGCGGTGATTATATTCGGAGTTGGAGGAGGATCAAATTCAATGGTCTTGTTGTCAATGAGATCTTGGATCTTGCATTTTAATGCCCAACAATGATCAGTGTCATGTACAGGACTATTGGAGTTGTAAACACATTTGGCGTTGGGTTTGTATTTTGGAGATGAAACATTAGGATTTGAAGGGGGGTCACACAATGTTACCAAATTTTCCTTGAACATGTGTTCTAGGGCTTGAGTTAGTGACATGTTGATCCTTGTAAATTGTCTTCTTGGAATATCAGGTCTTTGGTAGTTAGCTTGTTATTTTGGTCTTTGAGTAGAGGTCGGATTGGAGATCAGAACTGCATTAACAGACTGACGATGGTCCTTCTTGACATAGCCCCTTGACCCATATACGAAATTAGTTTCCTTTTTTCCTGTAAAAGGTTTCTTCATAGTATTTAATATAGAGGCATAGGCCATGTGAATCTTTCAACTTTTAATATTTATCTCGACCCTTTCACCAGTCAAGATTAACTCAGTGAAACCAGATGATAAGCTCCCAATTAGTAAGTTGAAAAATGGTCTAGTTAATGTTCCCATGAACATATCTACCAAATCCCTATCAGTCGATGGTGGCTGCACCCTACCAGCCATGTCTCTCCATTTTTGTGCATATTCTTTGAAGCCTTCATTGGAACCCATGGTCATTCCTTGTAATTACACTCTAGTTGGTGCCATATCGGCATTGTACTGATATTAACGATAGAAGGTGGTGGCCAAGTCTTCCCAGGTATGGGTGTTGAAACCCTCTAACTGGTAAAACCACTCTAATTGAGTCCCAGACAGACTCTCTTGAAAGAAGTTCACCCACAACTTCTTATCAATGGTATGCGGTTTAATTTTACGGATGTAAGATCTCAAGTGAAACTTCAGGCACGAAATGCCATCGTACTTGGAAAAAACCAGAATCTTGAATTTGTGGGGGATTTCCACCCCAGGAACCAAACCCAAATCACCAAAATCTAGGCCAAGCACAGCTTGAACTTCGATAGCCTTCAATTTGTCCTCCAGTTGCTTATACTTGTCTTAAGCTAGTGGATATTGTTCATCAAAATAGTCATCATCCTCAGAGACTGGATTGTTACCACCCCTAGCATGGGTGCTCCTTGCATCTTCATCCTAATTCTCATCCTCCTCGGAGGAGTGTTCTACCACTTGAACTTGTCGAACGGGGCCCTTGAACCTCTTCCCCATGTTGATCAAAGCGTTCTTATTGGTCTTCTTCTTTGCAACCAGAAGTGACATCATTTATTGCCTCCCTTTGCCCAAGTTGAGCAAGGTTTCTTGAAATTTAGAATTTTGTGTCTGCAAGTCCTTCACAGTCTGCTCGAGATCCATCTTACTGAGATAAACAATAGAAAGATGAGGAAACTTGTGTTGGAAAACCTGCTTATGTTATGATGCATGTAATGTGAATGCAAATGTTTTCAAGGACCTTTAAGATTTAAATTTGTTTAATCAAAGAAGGAATAAACATTAATTGTATTAATAAGTTCAAATGGTTACAAAAAAATGCCTCTTGGGCTTACAACGAAAGAAAAACAGACAAAATGAACTAATACAAAAAGGCTCAAGTCTCATATGGACGCTTCCTCTTTGGAGTAATGTAGGCATTCAAGTTCCACTCCTCGTGAAGTTGCCTTGTGATCTCCAACACTTTCTTCTCGCTTGAGTAGAATTGGGCTTCAAAGGTGTCTCGCTCCCCCCTTGAGTTGAATCCATGACCTTTGCAATTTCTCGAGAGTGGTAGGCATTTCAGGATGAAGAATGGTGTAAGGAACTTCTCCTTAGTCAATAGGCTCCATGATGATATGTAAGATGGCAGGATACGACATCACGAGGCTTTGAGTGCGAGCTCGCACCCATTTGAGATAAGGCTCCAAAGGAATGGAGTTCTTATGCCCCAACGTCTTGCTATCAACTTTGTTCACCACACCCAAGCTCGTATAAATCTTTAACGATAACCTTGGAGATCATTCTCATAGTCAAATACAATTCCTTGGATAAACGGGTCATGAAGGCCATCCCTCTGAGCATACCCAAACTGTATTAGAGCTAAGCAAGGATTATAAGTGATACCTCCCCTAATTCCAAGGAGAGGGACATTAGGTAATTCCCCACAATGGTCAATGATGGTGACATCCCCCAAAGATCGAGAACACCAATGGATATCCAAATTCGAGAGTGATATCAACCTCTGAGACCAACTCATACCTTGTTCGTTCTTCAAAACTGATCGAGAAAGGTGCGAAATAAACCACCTAGCCAACAAAGGAGTACAACACATAAGAATCCCCCTTCTCTTCATGGTGCGAATATGAAAATAATGCAAAATATCTCCAAGTAAGGTAGGCACCAGGTTATGAGATAGAAAAACTTTGACCGTATTCACATCTATGAGTTGGCCCGGGTTAGGAAATAGTACCATCCCATAGAGTAGAAGAGCCAAAATTTCTTCAAAATCTTACAAATCCATAGCATCCCAAAATTGTTGAGCCTTCTCAAACAGAAACTTGGCTAGAAAACCCTTAACACCACTTCTTATTTCCTAAAGGTGAAGGGTAATTAATCAAGAATAGGCACTCCCAAGAGTTGAGAAAACTCCTCAGTGGTGGGCCCTAATTGGTAATTAGGAAATGTAAAGCAATGGTGCTTAGGGTCAATGAATTGAAAGAGTACCCCCATCACTTTTTATTCAAATTTTGAGGTAGCCAAGTTGATGAGACAACCATACTTCTTGGTGAACAGAGGATTTTTGGGAACCCTTGACGCTAACTCCTTGAGTTGAGGAGGAACTTTCACAAAGCTGATTCAGATAGTCTTTCTACTAGTGGAATCCATGTCCTACAAAATAGACAAAGAAAAATCCCAAGATCCTTGAAATGGTTAGTGCAAATGCCATGTTATGATGTCATGATGTTATGTACAGATAAACACATACAAACAAAGCAAACAAGTCCTTAGGTTTAGGCTTGCATGAGGTTCATAGGTAAGTACCCTTTTGAAGTTTAGTTGGTTCAACATGTCCTACAAAGTAATCGGGTTCTAGGAAATCTCAATATCATTGATCTTTCTTCATTGGCCATTGTCTCAGCACAATAAATCTTTTCTTGCGGCCAAAATATCCCAAAAGTCTGATCTCAATGAGCGTAGTATCGAGTATCAACCAATTTTCAGCTTTCCACCAAAACCGGCTATCTCACTACTTCCTAATAGCCAAGTTGTTCAATTAAAGGTTCTAAGGTCAGTTAGTGTTTCATGACACCACACAGTGGCCCCGTATTCTCCTTGATTCAACATAAAGGATATCGGTACCCATAAATGTGTCACACTAACATAGTTATTGCTTGAACCATATCGGTCTAAGTTGTATAGTCTCCACAATCTTTGCTACTTACCTAATAATGTTCCTAGATCTAGGTAGATGATCAATACAAAACCCAAACAAGGATCCAAAATGTAAAGCAAACAAGTCAAACAATGAAAGCATTTAAAGTTGATCTAGTCTCTAAGGTAACCCCACTTTTAAGTATATCCCCAACAGAGTTACCAGTTTTGTAATACGGTGGGAGAACTGACTTGGTGTTTTGTGTTTTATCACAATTGTTGCGGATAGCAAGATCCACCACCGACTTTTCTTTTATTCAATAAAGGAAAGGGTGAAAAGAACAAGAAAGACCTTTTGAGAATTTTATTGAGTTCGGGAGGTAGGTTATAAAGAGGGAAGATGTTAGCACCCTTTTCATCCGTAGTTATCTACAGGCTCTTAGTTGCTAGCTCACTTTGAAATTCTTTGTTTGAAATGTGTTTGTGGTTTGTTTGAAAGTAATTTTGAAAATTGCCTTCGTTTAGGTAAACTTTGTAATGATTCTTGTCTCTATGAGAATGCATACAAAGTGTTCACTTTTGAAAATATTTCATTTGAAAGTGTTGGTGTATTTGAAAGATGTTTTGAAAATGGTTGTGAGTAAGCAACTACGAGCGTTCTACCTATCCAAAAAGTCTTTGTTCATTTCCTCCTCCTTTAGATATTGCTACCTTACTATTGATTGGTAAGAAGCCATACCATTGGATATGAAGGGACGGACGTGGGTCATCGTATAGTCATAGAAAGCAACATTGTAGGATACCTTAGCAATTTATCATAAGGGTCTAAGATCATTTATGAAGGCAACATTTGAAGGGTGATCGAGGGACTATGATCTTTGTTTTTATTATTTTTTGCTAAAGTATCCCACATTTGCGTAACATGACTATTTTTATCTTAGGTAACAAGTGAGGTCAATCCTAGAGGTGCAAGTGTGTGAAGTGTTTGTTTTCATGCTATTTGTCTTTGAACTAGGATTTTCTACTTGTTGATTTTATGTCTTGTCATACAAACCCTAATTACTAGCATTTATATTGAAAGCAATAAATTGCGGAAATGTAAAATTCTACACTATTACATCATTTGGGGATGGGGGTACAAATTTACAAATGGGGAGATAAAATCAAATAAAACCTAATTTTACTATTACAACCATATTGAACGAATAAATAATGTACATGAATGTAAAGGAAATATGAAAGAAAAATGAAATTGTTTTTGTTTGGATTTTTGTGAAAGGGATTAAGCTAATTAAACTAACAAGAAAATAATTAATTAATCTAGATTAATTTAAGAGAAATAAACCTAAATTAATTAAGGAGAAGAAGAAAAATAATTAAGAAAACGAATATTTCTAGGGTTTTATGAAAATGTTTTTTAGTGTTGATAAAAGCAAGAAATTAATTAATAAAAATTCCTAAATTCTAAGTTGATTAAATTAAAAGAAAGATTTAAATAAACTTAATTCTAAATGATTTAATTAAGAAAAGAAATTAAATTTAATAAGAAAATATATTTTTGGTCTTTTTGCTTTGAAAGAAATAAAATAAAAATACTAAAATATTCTAAATAAAGTATAAAATATTTTGGGTTTTTGATTTAACAAAAATAATAATAATAATAATAATAATAATAATAATAATAATAATAATAATAATAATAATAATAATAATAATAATAATAATAATAATAATAATAATAATAATAATAATAATAATAATAAGAAGAAGAAGAAGAAGAAGAAGAAGAAGAAGAAGAAGAAGAAGAAGAAGAAGAAGAAGAAGAAGTAAAGAAAATAAAATATAAGAAAATATAAAATAAAAGAAAATAAAATAAAATATAAAAGTCAGGGAGGTGTGAAATTGAATTTGGGTGGTTTATGAGTAAAACAATTTTTGTTTGGTTTTAGGCCCAATGGTGTTTTTTTATAATCAGAAAATAAAACAAAAACAAGAAAGATATGATGTTGGGTTGCGTATCATTAAGCATTCAGGGGGTGAAAGAGAGTAAAAAATGTGGCCGAAAATGAAGAAGCCCAGCGCGCCTAGCAAACAAAAAAATCAGAAAATGTAATGAAAAATAGTAAAATGTGGCAATGGGCCTCGAACCCATGTCAAAAGGGTCATATGTGCGCACTCTCTACCACTGGGGTGGCTATACATCTGGTGTTATACATAAAACCATAAATATATGTTATAAAACCAGTTCTAGTGACAAACTTCATCTTCTTCCTCGCGCCAGCCAGAGCTTCTATGACTCATTCATTTCTCAACCATTCTCAAAAGTATGAACATCAAACTTGTTAGAAATTTCGCCACGATTCTAGAAATGTAAATAACTTAAACAATGGCTCAAAGATGAACACGAATTTTAACTAGTACCAATTCTAACCTAATTTTTTTAGAATATTCAGGCTCAAAATTCTCACTACTCAAGCAACATAAATGAAATCTAAGGGCATGGTTAGTTTTAGGGCTATGGTATCTACATCTTATTTCACAAATCAGAATCAAATAATGCTTATATGAAAAGATAGAAGTTCTGAAAACTCACTTTGTAGATGGAGATCGTGTTTTGAGTTTGAGAAGCTTCTAAGGTGTTGCAATGATCTGGTTAGCTTCCTTGAACGTCTAGGAAGCTAAAGCAATGCTTAACTTGAGTTATGGATGGCTGAATCGTGCTATAGAAGTCAAACTGCAACACTCCATTTTTGGTTATGGAGGACGGTGATGGAGGTGTTACAGTTCTAAAATAGGGATAAGGATGAACTATATTTGATATATGAAAGCTTTGAAAACAGTTTTGAGGGGAAACACACGATGGAAATGAAAGATACAAGTTTTTGGGCAGAATTGTGTACAAAGGGGGTTTTGTATGCAATTTCTGGCTAGATGGAGTTTGAGGGAGTTCCAAGGCTTGTAATTTCATGTGTCAAGTTGCATAAGAGTGTCTTAGTTTATAGGAAAAGGTTTGAGAGCTTGAGGTGGTCATAATCACAAGATCACAAGTTATGGGATTTTGACTTGTTTTTGAAGCAAGCTTGACAAGTATGATTTCAAGGCAAGGTAAAAAGCTATCTAGAATGGTTAAAAACTTTAAACATGCTTATCTGACTTTGGAGAGGAAGCTTGTGCAGAAGGAACAAGTGCAAAGCTCAATACAAGTTAACTTTTTATAAAACTTGCTTTATGAGAATAGAATGGTAACTTTCTCCAAATATGGAAAATTGCTTTGGATAATGGCTTAATCACTTGGATCATACCTCAATCAATTTTGTACACAATTAATTATGGAGTTATTTACAAGTTAGAAACCTGCAAAAACAAGATTGTGCAACATAGGCTTGATATTTGAATTCTTGTTCATCACAAAGATGACCTATAATTCAAGTTTGAAACCCTAACTTCATCTCTTCGATTCTCTTAGCTCCAAAATGATCTTATTGAGTTCTTGGACATTTTGAAATGCTTGGTACATTATCTAAAACTTTCGAGGTTGACATTTTTGAAGAATAAATTTGGAACTATGTGAAAAATTGCCATGAAGTTAGGTTAAAAATCTGCCTAAACTAGATCAAATTTTCACTAAGTGTTTTAAGAAAAAGTGCATGAATTTGTGAAATCATAACTCAAAATCTAAGAATTTCTAGGACTTTATCAGTAAAGAAAAGTTGTATATCTTATCAATATCTACAGCTTTCATGTTGGAAGTTTTCTTTGAATCATATTGCATGTTGATGAAAAAATGGAATGAAGTTATGAAATAATCATGTATAAAAATACTTAGAAAAATTCTAAGTCTTGAAAAGTTTGACTTTCTTGATTTATTGATGATCAAGTTTCATTTTTTTGAATGTATTGATGAAATTTGATCTTTGAAACTCAATTTTGATCAAAAGGACAAAGTTTGACTTTTGGTGTATTAGTTGACTTTTCATCAGTTGACTGAATTTCAATTATCAATCAATTGATCTTGAGAAATGATTTGAGCCATGAAATTAGGTTAAGACATTGTATTTTAATCCTTGTGATTGTGCTTCAAGCCATTAGATCATGTATTAGGTCAAAAACCCTTGATCAGTCAAATACAGTTAAAACCCTAATTTTGATCATTTTGCCCTTTTGATGATTTGGACTTTTTTTCTTGGGGAATTGTGATCCAAACTTGATCAATTGATACATATGACTTAAAAATGTTGATATTGGTCCAAAATCTTGAAGTTTGACTATAGGTTGACCATAATTGACTTTTTACCCAATACAACTGATTTTAGGTCATATGATCAGTTGACTGAGCAATTTTATGATCCAAGACTTGAAACTTGATATGAGCATTCTTGAAGGTCCATAATGATCCATGAAAGCCAATTGAATAATTAGAAGTCAAATTTTCCTTGTGAAAATCCAAACCCTAATTTGATGCATCAGCATTGAGGTAATGGCTTGACCTAGTCAAGACTTGTGCAAGCTTGAACCATTAGAGATCTTTGTGAGAAATGTCTTGAGAAAAGAGAGGGAAAATTTTGGGGTACAACAGTACTGAAGTGTGATAACCATGAAGATCAAATGGTAACATCTCATGCAAATCTTTGTATGTCACTGTCATCTTGTGCAAGATCTTCTTGATATTCTTGTTGGCGGCTTCCACTGCGCCATTCATCTTTGATCAGTACGGAGAAGAATTGTGATGCTTAATCCTAAACTGCATGCAGAGTTCCGTGATCATAATATTGTTAAGATTGGTAAAAAAAATTGTGATGATCTTTTCAGGGATGCGATACTGACAGATAAGGTTGTGTTTAATGAACCGAGCCACAACATTCTTGGTAACAGAAGCAAACGAGGTTGCTTCAACCACTTAGTCAAGTAATCAATAGCGACTGGGATGAAAAGATGCCCATTGGAAGCAGTAGGCTTAATCTCTCCAATCATATCAATGCCCCACATTGCAAATGGCCAAGGAGCAGTCAAGACATTCAAAGGAACTGGAGGCACATGTACTTTGTCAACATAAATCTGGCATTTGTGGAAAGCTCTAGAATAATGATGGCAATCAGTTTCCATAGTAGATCAATAATAACCTTCTCTCAGAATCTTCTTAGCCATTGTATGCCCACTGGAGTGAGTACCAAAGACTCCTTCGTGCATATCTTCCATAATTTTCTCATCTTCCTTCTTGTCTACACAACAAAGCAAAGTCGAATCATGGTTGCACTTGTACAGGATTCCGTTAATCAGAAAGAACTTGGCAGAGAACCTCCTTAGAAATTTCTTATCATTGATAGATGCTCCTACAGAATATTCTCGTGTTTCGAGGTATATTTTTACTTCGTGGCACCAATTCTTTTCCTCTACTCCATTAGTATTAACTTCATAGCAATGTGTCGTTTCGTCTAGTCTCTCAATAGTAATTCGAGGAGCTTCATTATCCCATCTGAATTTGAACATAGATGACATGGTAGCTAATGCGTCTGCCAATTGATTCTCTTCTCGTGGAATATGTTCAAAAGTGATTTCCTTGAAATACATAATTAATGTCAACACATGCTCTCGATAAGGAATGAGATTTGGATGCTTCGTATCCCATTCTCCCTTAATATGACTGATCACTAGGGCTGAGTCCCCATATACATTCAAGAATTTAATTCTCATATTGATGGAAGCCTTGATACCCATAATACATGCTTCGTACTCGGCCATGTTGTTGGTACAGTCAAAATATAACCTGGAGGTGAAGGGTGTATGGTAACCCATGAGAGAGATAATCACAGCAACGATTCTGTTACCAAGCATGTTGGAAGCTCCATCAAAAACCATATTCCATCGGGATCTCAATTCAGGTCCTACATATGGTCCAGGTTCTTCATAATCAACAACTAGCATAATATTCTCATCTGGGAACTCAAAATTCATAAACTGATAGTCACCTACAGCTTGATGAGCCAAATGATCTACCAATACACTTCCTTTGATTACTTTCTGAGTAGTGTGCTGAATGTCCTATTCTATCAAGACCATCTGTCATCCTGCCATTCTTCTAGAGAGAGCGGGTTTATCAAATAAGTATTTTATTGGATCCATCTTAGAGATTAACAAAGTAGTATGAGTCAACATATACTGTCTTAGTCAGTGAGTAGCCCATGCCAAAGTGCAACAAGTTTTCTCGAGCAGTGAGTATCTTGTTTCATAGTCGGTAAACTTTTTGCTAAGGTAGTATATTGCATGCTCTTTTTGACCATACTCATCATGTTTCCCCAATACATGTAACACCCTAATTCTACCCCAAGCAATTATACAAATAAACCAGAGTTATAAAATTTAATCATGCAAATGAATCGTGACGTCACAAATTCCTCTAACAAATTCATTGCATTCATCGTGGATATATAACAGTTTTTAAAACATCGGATGAACCATCAACATAACATCTTTAATCAAGTAATTCAACATCTACGCAGCGGAATTCTTAATAACATCTCTAATAACAAAAAAACAACTTAGAAACATCACATATTTAATAATAATCAATTTAAAGTTCAACAACTGAAAATCAACAATCAAAAATCAAAAAACGTTCATCCCCCCGAGTGTTACATATCAGAGCAATGACACCGACTCGAACTACTGAAGGTATACAACCTTCACTCTCGATTACCTGCATGTTACCAACATAAGGGAAACATTCAAACAGAAGGGGTGATATATCTAACAATATAATAAAGTGCATGATAATTAATATATTAAATTAGATATATAACATCACCACTTCTCATCTCATAATCAACAATAATTACAACATATATACACATCCATCAACATCAAAATATACTTCTTTATGAAATCATATAATGCGACTCAATACTATGCAAATGCATGTGGTACCATTGGAGCAGAACTCCCATCTCAAAAATTTGCCAATTAATAGAGGCATCAACAAGGAATAGCCTTCGTCTCAAAATTCGCCAATACAGGCCATCTCAACGAGCATAAGCTCCATCTCAAAAATGCAATGTATGCGACACAACCATGAATGTATTAACAACACCCAAGTTAACAACATCTCAAATCATCTCAACAACATCTCAAATTAACATCTCAAAAACATCTCGAAATAACAACATCTCAAATGCATCTCAACGTCTCGTCATCAACATCTCATATCATCAAAATAATTCATTAAACATCATTTATTTATTATAAATCATCAATAGAACATCATGAACAACCTCTCACTAACAACTCAGTTGTACGTTAAGTCCACAGTAAATCAATACTGCTATTCCATAACTCTAACGTCGTTACAGTCACTATCCTACTGTTATAGTTCAAACAGCAGCTTCTAAGCATCTAACGTCCATATTCTGTACGAAAACAACGTAAAGGCCGACACAACTTCTGGCCAGCACAACCTCTGACCACGCAACCTCTAACCAACTCAACTTCTAATAACACAACTTCTGACAACACAACTTCTGATAACACATCTTCTGACTAATACAACTTCTTACCAATACAACCTCTGGCCAACTCAACTTATGACCAATACAACTTCTGACTAATACAACTTCTGACTAATACAACTTCTGATGACAGAATCTTCTGACTAATACAACTTCTAATTAATACAACTTCTGACAACATAACTTCTAACCAACATACGTCTAACATCAGAACTTCTACTTTACACTAAGCCACGCAACTTCCAACTAACATTCGTCTAACATCAGAACTTCTACTTTGCACTAATCCACGTAACTTCCAACTAACATCCATCTAACATTAGAACTTCTACTTCTTACCATTCCAATGCAACCTCTAACATCAGAACTTCTATCTTTCTAATAATTCAACGCAACTTCTAACAGCTTCTACTAACAGAACTACTACTTTTTATTCATCCTACTCTTTTAATTCTTAGCCTGATATCAACCTAATTAAGAACAGTAAGACTAACTCTATCTCCAAATTAATTAATTGTTCTAAAATAGTAGCACCTGATATCAATTTGCCAAATTCTGCGTTTCTTCTTCCCTGCTTCTCACTACGGATCCATAATTAAAGCCCTAAAACTTAATATAATCATGACAATTCATCACCCATAATTACCTTATACTACTACATCAATTAAACAACATCATGACATCAATATTCATCTAAAATTCATCAATTCTCATCATACAACATTCATGTATTTCAATTTAAGAACATGACAACAATCATCTCTAACCCCACATACCAATCATCATAAACCCAATTATAGATTTAGAACCCCAACCTTACATTGGATTGAAGGTCACTCTACAATCTCCAATTGGATTCTCGTTCTTGCCGTTTTCCACTTTCTCTAGCAGCTTGCACGTTCTCCACTCAATCCTTATTCTTCTACTACTTCTTTCTTTCTATTTTATTCCAACAACAATAATAAAATAACCCTATTATTCTATTAACTCCTTATTGGGCTTAAAACCAACACACCCCCTTATTACTTCTATTCCCTCAAAATAGGCCCACATCAAATAGTATTATACTTCTAATATTATTTCTCCACTTAAAAAAATCATTAAATCCAATTAATTATAACACACCTCACAAATATTCCAAAAATAATTTAATTAAATAACTAATTAAATTACGGGCGTTACAACTCTCCCCCACTTAGAATATTTTCGTCCTCGAAAATTTACCTCAATCAAACAATTCAAGATAGGAGTCTCGCGTCTTGCTCTCCAACTCCCAAGTCATGCTTTCACCAGCAGCTCCTAGCCAAACCACTTTAACCAAGGCAATCTCCTTGCCCCTCAGATTCCTCATTTCACGATCCACGATCCGTACAGGCATCGTCTCCACCGTAAGATTATCTCGTACTTGCACATCGTCCATATGAATCACATGAGATGGATCTGAAATATACTTCTGGAGTTTCAACACATGAAACACATCATGCAAATTCAAAAGATTAGGCGGTAAAGCCACTCTATAAGCAACATTCCCCACTCTCTCCGAAATCTGATACGGTCCAATAAAATGAGAAGTGAGCTTCTTAGACTTCAACGCTCGCCCAACACCAGTCACAGGTGTAACTCTCAAAAACACATGATCACCAACTTGAAATTCTAAATCCTTCCTTCGCTTGTCATGATAACTCTTCTGTCTACTTTGGGAAGCTTTCATCTTTTCTCTAATCAACTTCACCTTCTCAATAGTCTCATGAACAAGTTCAGGTCTAAGTACTACACTTTCTCCATATTCATGCCAACATATAGGAGTTCTACATCTTCGACCATACAACGCCTCAAAAGGTGCCATCCCAATACTGGAATGATAATTGTTATTATAAGTGAACTTTATCAACGGAAGATAAGTATCCCACGAACCTCCCTGCTCAAGAACACATGCCCTAAGCAAATCTTCCAACGATTGAATAATTCGTTCAGTCTGACCATATGTCTGAGGATAATACGCTGAACTCAACCTCAACTTAGAACCCAACGCTTCCTGCAAACTCTTCCAAAAATCAGAAGTAAATCTTGGATCTCTATCTGACACAATGCACAAAGGAACACCATGCAGCTTCACAATCACACTAGTGTAAATCTCAGCCAACTTTGTCACTGTAAAACCGATGTTAATAGAAATAAAATGAGCTGACTTCGTAAGCCTATCAACAATCACCCAAATCGAATCATGTCTTCTTAAAGTATTAGGAAACCCCATCACAAAGTCCATTGAAATGCTATCCCATTTCCATTCTGGAACATCTAACGGTTGCATCAACCCTGCAAGCTTCTGATGTTCAACTTTCGACTTCTGACAAGTCAAACATGCATACACAAACCGAGCCACATCACTCTTCATTCCAGGCCACCAAAACAAACCCTTCAAATCTTGATACATCTTCGTAGCTCCTGGATGAATACTTAACTTACTTCTATCGCTCTTTTCAAGTATCACTTTCTTCATCTCAGCATCATCAGGAATACAAATCCGGTTACGAAACCTCAACACACCTTGCACATCTAGCTTAAAATCACTATTCTCTGACTGATCGATTCCAACCATCAAATCTACCAATTTCACGTCCAACTTCTGGGCTCCTCTGATACTGTCTAGAAATTCATTATTAATCTTCAACATACCCAACATAAAACTTCGCGGAGTAACCTCGCAAACTAAGCTCATATCTCTGAATTGCTCAATCAATTCAAACTCTTTAATCATCATTGTTGACATATGTAAAGTCTTTCGACTCAACGCATCAGCTACCACATTCTTTTTTCCTAGATGATTATTCAAACTGAAATCATAATCCTTTAACAATTCCAACCATCTTCGTTGCCTCATATTCAACTCCTTCTGATCAAACAAATACTTTAAACTCTTATGGTCACTAAAAACTTCAAATTTAGAACCATAAAGATAATTCCTCTAAATCTTCAACATAAAAACAACAACAACAAGTTCTAAATCATGCGTAGGATAGTTCTTCTCATGAGTCCTCAACTGCCTTGATGCATAAGAAACTACCTTACCATTATACATAGGCACACCTCCTAAACCCATCTTATAAGCATCACAATACACCACAAAAGGCTCTCCTGGATTAGGCAACGTCAAAATCGGAGCCGACGTTAACCTTTTCTTCAATTCTGTAAAACTTTCTTCGCACTGAACATCCCATACAAAAGTTCTACCTTTACAAGTCAACTTAGTAAATGGAAGTGACAATTTAGAAAACCCTTCGATAAACCTTCTATAATAACCAGCTAATCCCAAGAAGCTTCTAATCTCAGTAGCTAACTTTGGAGTTTCCCATTGCAACACAACATCAACCTTCGATGGATCTACAACAATGCCACTACCTGAAATCACATGACCAAGAAAACTAACCTCTTTTAACCAAAATTCACAATTGGACAACTTTGCATGCAACTTCTTCTCTTTCAAAACTTGCAATACCACTCTTAAGTGTTCTGCATGCTCTTGTTCTGACTTAGAGTAAATCAAAATATCATCAATGAACACAACCACAAACCGATCCAAATAAGTATGAAAGATACGATTCATATATTCCATGAATACTTCCAGCGCATTAGTAACACCGAAAGGCATCACTGAATACTCATAATGTCCATAACGCGTTCTGAAAGCCGTCTTCTGAATATCTTCATCCTTCACTTTAATCTGATGATAACCCGACCTTAAATCAATCTTACTAAACACACGAGCATCCACCAACTGGTCCATCAAGTCATCTATTCTTGGAAGCGGATACTTGTTCTTAATCGTCACTTTATTCAACTGTCTATAATCAACACAAAGCCTCATACTTCCATCTTTCTTCTTTACCAACAACACTGGAGCACCCCACAGCGATACACTTGGTCTCACAAACTTCTTCTCAAGTAACTCTTCCAATTGCTTCTTCAACTCTGACAACTCAGATGCATACATCTTGAATGGTGCCATAGACACAAGTCTGGTACCAGGTACAAGATCAATAGCAAATTCAACTTCCCTCTCCGGCGGTACATCAGGAATTTCATCAGGAAAAACTTCAGGAAATTCACACACCACCGGTAATTCCTCAATTATAGCTTGAGTCTCTACAGATAGCGACGCCATCAACGAGAACATCTGTGCTTCCTCTTGCATCAACTTCCTCAACTGTTTAGCAGACAACAGACTATCTTCCTCTTCTTTAAGAGTAGAAAACTTCACCGACTTGTCATAATAGTTAATATGAACACAGTTATGCTCTAACCAGTTCATACCCAAAATCATGTCCAAACCTCTTAACGGTAAACAAATCAAATCAACATCAAATTCTCTGTCGAAGATCGACAAGGGACACTTCAAACACACAAAAGAAGTAGTCACCGACCCCTTGGATGGAGTATCGACGACCATTTCTCCATTCAAAGAAGACAACATAAGACCCAATCTTTCAACACAATCAGCAGCAATAAAACAATGCGTAGCACTAGCATAAATAATAGTAATTAAAGGAGTACTATTAATGAAACATGTACCTCTGATAAGTCTGTCCTCAGTAGTTATCTGATCCTCAACCAAAGAAAACACTTTACCATTTGACTGAGCCCTCTTCAGTTTCAGACACTGACTACCAATATGCCCTTCCTCTCTATAATTGAAACAAATCACATTCTTGTGTTCACACTCAGACATAACATGTCCGTTCTTGCCACAACGAAAACACCTCTTCACTTCAGCAGTGCACACATTACTCTTGTGCCCAGATTTTCCACACTTAAAACAAACCACACCAGCAGGAGCATCTCCCCCACTAGTCCTCTGTCTCTGAGCAACTTTCTGTTTACCTTTACCAGCTGGGGCATCATAAGGCTTACCACAATTCTATTGGTGCTTACCCCTCTTCTCACTGATAATCTTGTAATGTGCATTATTATCCTCCTCATAAATCCTGCAGCTATTAACCAAATCAACAAAGACACGGATTTTCTGGTATCTAACTGCCTTCTTAATCTCCGGGCGCAACCCGTTCTCAAACTTAATACACTTCGAAAACTCAGCATTTTCCTCAGCGTAATGCAAATAAAACTTAGCCAACTTAGCAAACTTGGTAGCATACTCCACAACCGACATACTTTCTTGCTTCAGCTCAAGAAACTCAATTTCCTTCTTACCACAGACATCTTCAGGAAAATACTTTCTCAGGAATTCCCTACGGAACACATCCCAAGTGACATTCTCACATGCAGCTTCCAACTTCTGACAAGTCTCTAGCCACCAGTCATCAGCCTCGACTGCTAGCATATGAGTACCATAATGAACCTTTTGCGTTGGAGTGCAGTCCATCACGCGGAAGATTCTCTCAATCTCTTTCAACCACTCCAATGCTCTGTCAAGACCATACTTTCCCTTGAACGTATGTGGATTCTCTCTTTGGAAAGTCGCCAAGCTACGAGATCCAGCATTCCCGTCAGCATTCGGCTGATTTTCCATCGCATGAGCCATTGCTTCTAAAGCAGCATCAAGTGCAGCATCATTCCTTCCAGCCATCTCAACTTCTCATTACAACAAAAACAACGGTTAGAAATCAAAATAACAATACTCGATTGTTAGATAACTACAACTCGACAACAAGTTCAGACCAACCTTTTGCTCTGATACCAACTTTGTAACACCCCAATTCTACCCCAAGCAATTATACAAATAAATCAGAGTTATAAAATTCAATCATGCAAATGAATCGGGACGTCACAAATTCTTCTAACAAATTCATTGCATTCATCGTGGATATATAACACTTTTTAAAACATCGGATGAACCAACAACATAACATCTTTAATCAAGTAATTCAACATCTACGCAACGGAATTCTTAATAACATCTCTAATAACAAAATAGCAACTTCGAAACATCACATATTTAATAATAATCAATTTAAAGTTCAACAACTGAAAATCAACAATCAAAAACCAGCAAATGTTCATCCCCCCGAGTGTTACATATCAGAGCAATGACACTGACTCGAACTACTGAAGGTATATAGCCTTCATTCTCGATTACCTGCACGTTACCAACATAAGGCAACATTCAAACAGAAGGAGTCAGATATCTAACAATATAATAAAGCGCATGATACCTAATATATTAAATTAGATCTATAACATCACCACTTCTCATCTCATAATCAACAATAATTACAACGTATATACACATCCATCAACATCAAAATATACTTCTTTATGAAATCATATAATGCGACTCAATACTATGCAAATGCATGTGGTACCATTGGAGCAGAACTCCCATCTCAAAAAATTTCCAATTAATAGAGGAATCAACAAGGCATAGTGTGATACGGTGGGAGAACTGACTTGAGGTTTTGCGTTTGTATTCGCACTTGTTCGGTTTAGCAAGAGTCGCCACCGACTTTTTATTTTATCCTAAGGAAAGGTTAAAAAGCACAGGAAAAATCTTTTGAGATGTTTCGTGGGTTCGGGGGGTAGATTATGAAAAGGGAAGGTATTAGCACCCTTTTCATCCATGGTTATCCATGGGCTCTTAGTTACTTGTTTTAGATCACTCGCCTTGATTTTCAATTGCTTGAAATGATGGTGTGTGTGTTTGAAAATGTTTTGAAAAAGACGCCTTGTCTAGGAAACCGTTGTAACAATTCTTTACTCGAATGTTTTACAAAGGTGTGTATCTTTTCGAAAAGATGTTTCAAATGTTTTTGAAAGTTTGTTTTGAAAGTGTTTGTGGAGTGGATTTTGAAAAGTAGGCAAGTGTGTTTTGCAAGTTTGATCAAGTAACTAAGAGTTGTCTACCCCTAAATTTACTCAAAAGATTTTTCTCATGTTTTAACCCTTTTAACAGTTTTGTTCCACCATTGTATTTGGTTGACAATCTTGCGTTAGGATGTTAACGGGACAGGCGCGGGTCATCGTATGGACCATGAATGCAATGGTGCCAAGTGTCTTTGGCAATTCGCTTGAAGGGACTATGATCATTTCGTTTAGGCAACTTTCGAAAGCGTCATCGAGGGACTATGATCATTTGAATTGTTTTGTTTTGCCAAAGATACTCAACGTGCAAGCATGGCCCATTTTGGAAGGCAACAAGCGGGATTACCCTAGGGGTGCAAGTGTGAATTGTGTATTGATTGTCATGCATTTGTCTTGTATTTAGGTTATCTAGCGTTTGATTTTATTTACATGCAAACCCTAGGTCTAAACATGGTATAGTTGAAAGCGATAAATTGCGGGAATTTAAAGTCTACGCTATTACAAATAAGTATCCGGGAGTGGGGGTACAAATATTTACAAATGGGGATGAGACTTATTAGGAGATTAGTGTCCAAATAATTTACAACCAAATCGAATCAATCGCAATGAAAAATGTAGCAATGTACAAGAATAAAAGATAAGCAAATATATTTGAATAGAGCAATGTAAATGTATCAATGTATTTGTGTAAGTGTAGGTGATTTATTTACAAGTGACGACTTAATGCAAAATTAAGTATTTTGTTTATTTCTTTTTGTATTTTTGTTAAATATGTATAAACAAAAGATTTTAATACAAGAAAAGAAAATGTTTAAGAATTCTATTTTTTATGTATCGATGCTTATATACAAAGTTTTAATTAAAAGAAAAAGAAATGTTTTAAGAAAAATTAATGTTTTATGTATTAATGCTTTTATGTATTTTAGTTTCTATACAAAAGGTTTTTAAAGAAAAGAAAATTGTTTAACCTAAAGAAATCTAATATCCACATATTTGAGTATAATAAAAAAGGTATGGTTAATAAAATTTAATGTAAAAATAAAATTAGTATATTAAGTTATTTAACAAAGTAAGTTATAAAAAGATTTAATGTAATCTAAAAAAAAAGTATTAAACAAAATAAAAAAGGATTGAAATGGGCTAAAGGGGGTTTTGGCCCAAAACAGAATTTGTAGAAAATGGAAAAGGGGGGGGGGGGGTATGCGCCAAGAAAACAAATGGGCTTAAGGTTTTCACAAAGGGCAAGGCCCAGATGGTTTGAGACATTTTGCCAAGGGTTTCGTTTTGTTGTTTCATTTTGAGATTTAGGGTTTGTAACATTACAGAGGCGCCGCTTCTTCGTCTTCGTTCTTCTTCATCTCCTTCGCCATAGCCACTGTACGCTCATCTGCCTAGGGCCACCGAGCGCCATCGCTACCTCCTCCTCTCCATGGACCACTCAGGTAATGTTTGCAAGGTTTGATTTCTCGTTTCTATGTCTTAGGGTTTTCATTAGTTCTCTTTGTATGTTTTGATTTCGTGTTCTGATTTTATATCGTTATTTGTGTTCTGATTTGAGGTGCATGAAAAGTGGGAGAAGAAATACTACCTTTGTTGGAGACGGAGGAGGACGGAGCTGGAGGCGCTCTAGGCGGCCAAGGGCGAGGGCGCGTGCTGAAGCTGTGGGCTTCCCTGGTTTGTCTAGTGCCTTTGTCTTTGCCTTTTTTTGGTTTGATGATGATGAGGTCTGAGAACCCTAACACAACTTTCTTTTCCTCTTCTCCTTTGCCTGCTCCTGTATGAGATGCTTATTTGCTTGCTGAGACGCTTGATATGTTTGTATGCTTGCCCTTCTTTTAAATGCTTATTGGCTTGCTTGCTTTCAATGATGATTTATCTGAGATGCCTCTGATTGCTTCTTTTCCTCTTCTTTTTGTTGGCTTGCTGAGATGCCTGTTGATGTTGGCCCAATGATGAATACAGTTCTGAGGGTCTTGGGATTTGAATGCTTCAAGGCCTGGTATGGTTATTTGGCTTTCGGGACAAGTTTGACGGGTTTAGGCTTTTTCTGGTCGTGGCTTTACTGGTTTAGGCTTGTATGGCTTGCTGTAGGTTTGATGCCGGTTTAAGCTTGTATGGCTTTGAGGCTTGATGCAGGTTTAAGCTTGTATGGCTTTCTGGTTTGTGTTTACTTGTATATTGCAGGATGTTCAGGCTTTAGGCAAGCTGCTATTTGGACTGTGTTGAAACAGGTTTGGGGTTTAGGCTTGGTATTTTTGACATGGTTTTGATGTAGTTAAGGCTATGGCTTGTACACAGGTTTATGGTTTAGAGGCCTTTTGGTTGTTTTTAATACAGGTAAGGATTGTGTTATGCTTCTTGTTTGGAGGCTTATGTTATGTCTCACAGTATTGTGGTGAGCTCGTGGAGGCAGTTTTGTTGTTACAGTTTGAGAGCTTTTTGCTTTTGTGTTATTTCCTGCCTCCTCTTTCTATCTGCTGGTATATCTTGTTTATATCTTTTTTCTAAGCCTAAGCCTGCTGTAAGCCTATTTCTCTTCTCTCTTCTCCCTTTCCTCTGCATACTTTCCATATTTCTTGCATACTTTGTGTACTTTGTTGACAGCCTTGAATAGCCTTTGGATAGTTTGATATCTTTCTATATCTCTTGGACAACTTTTGACAGCTTTGGCTTAGTTTGAAATTGTGACTTTAGTTAGGCATTATGCAGTTCAGTTTGGACTTTGGTTTGAATTTTGAAATGCTTTGCTTGACAATTTATGCAGTATGGTAGCTTTTGTGCATTTCACATTTTTTGCAAGCATATTTCTATCCTTCTTTGTGAACCGAGAGTAATCTCGTGATTTGCAGAGAGGGGAACAACTGATTCCGACCAGTCATTTTTAATGATGATTTTTGAATTAACTGTCTGCTCTTTTATTTTATCTGCTTTTGACTTCTTTTCTTTTCTTTTGCAGGTAAAAAATAATTGCGCAACGGGGAGCAGCAAAATAGAAGACGAAGACTTAGAAAAGATTTAGGATAGTTTCAATTTATTTTTAATTATTGTAACAGTATTAATGTAAACATCTGTAAATAATCTTACAGTGCTCAAATAATAATTGTAACAAATAATTAAAGATGAATAAAAGTCCTCCTTTGATCAGTTAATTCTTTTTCTTCTTCAACTGTTTATTTAATTATTTATAATTCTTAAATTATAATAACTGGAAATAAATCCCAACTATTTTAACTCAGAATAATAAATAATCAATAAACGTCCGGAGTTCCGAATAATCAAAGCATTGCACAGCTAAACAACAAACGTCCACATGTCCCTTTTTTCACTGATTAATGCAACCTTTCAATTCAAATGCCTCAGCTCATATCCCGGATAAATTGAAAAGAACTAATAGAAATAATTCTTTCTGAGAATGTGCGCATAAACCCTAGTTCTTGATTAAACACCAAAGAAGCGTTCGCCTGATCAAAACCTGAGCCAAACTCAAACAAAACCCTAGCAATCTGCTTGAACTGTTCCAGAATCCATGAAAACCCTAATTTTGTATAGATTGATAAGAAAAAGTCTGTTTGACTGATTCTTACACCAATTTGAAAAATCAGGAAAAGCCCGAAGCTGTGATTTCTTGTGGAAAAATAGGAGGGCAAATTTTGGGGTACAACAGTTGCCCCTGTTCAATCTTCTTGAACCTGAAGAGTTAGATTGGCAAGTTTGTCGTTCGTGACTCGAAGGTAAAAGGAGATTGGACACTAGAGTGCCCAAAAAATTTGCACTCGGTGATGTGATGGTAGGGGGAATGGGCTTAAAGATGCCATTTGGTGATGGGCTTAAAGATGCCATCTGGAGATGTGACAGAATCTTGTCGGGGGATGGGCTTAAAGATGCCATCTGGAGATGTGACAAAATCTTGTCGTGGGATGGGCTTAAAGATGCCATCTGGACATGTGACAGAATCTTTTCGAGGGATGGGCTTAAAGATGCCATCTGGACCTGTGACAGAATCTTGCCGGGGGATGGGCTTAAAGATGCCATCTGGAAATTGCTGGTAGGAGGATGGGCTTATAGATGCCATCTGAAGGTGATTGTTGAACTGTACGTCATTGGTGAGTACCAGAAAGGTATCCATGTTTTGAAACGTCTCTGAACTGGGGGTCTGAATAAGCAATAGATTGGCATCCGTATCTGGAAGCATCCGTGAACTGTTTTCAGGAGTCGAAGAATTTGAACAAGCGATAGGTTAACATCCGTTACTGGAGAACCCGTGAACTGTTTTCAGAAGTGTTGAAGTTGAATAAGCAATAGAGCAGCATCCGTTGATGGGGAAGCGTCTGTAAACTGTTTTCAAAAGTTGAGAAGAATCTGAACAAGCGATGGGTTAACATCCGTTACTGGAGAACCCGTGAACTGTTTTCAGAAGTCTTGGAGTTAAATAAGCAATAGAGCAGCATCCGTTGATAGGGAAGCGTCCGTAAACTGTTTTCAAAAGTTGAGAAGAATCTGAACAAGCGATAGGTTAACATCCGTTACTGGAGAAACCGTGAACTGTTTTCAAAAGTTTGGGAGTTGAATAAGCAATAGAGCAGCATCCGTTACTGGGAAGCGTCCGTAAACTATTTTCAAAAGTTGCATCTGAACAAGCGATAGGTTGACATCCGTTACTGGAGAACCCGTGAACTGTTTTCAGAAGTCTTGAGTCTGAACAAGCGATAGATTAACATCTGTTACTAGAGAATCCGTAAACTGTTTTCAGAGGTTGAGAAGAGTCTGAACAAGCGATAGGTTAACATCCGTTACTGGAGAACCCGTGAACTGTTTTCAGAAGTCTTGAGTCTGAACAAGCGATAGATTAACATCCGTTACTGGAGAATCCGTAAACTGTTTTCAGAGGTTGAGAAGAGTCTGAACAAGCGATAGGTTAACATCCGTTACTGGAGAACCCGTGAACTGTTTTCAGAAGTCTTGAGTCTGAACAAGCGATAGATTAACATCCGTTACTGGAGAATTCGTAAACTGTTTTCAGAGGTTGAGAAGAGTCTGAACAAGTGATAGGTTAACATCCGTTACTGGAGAACCCGTGAGCTGTTTTCAGAAGTCTTGAAGTAGAGAAGGAACCGGTGTAGGGTTTCCTGATGATGAGTCCGTGCAAAACTGCATCTGAATGAATCTGGAATAAGTATCACAATGTCGCCATGTCTGGGTCACATCTGAACTACTTCTAGAAAGAATCTCGGAAGATGATGATCTTTGTCTGTTGACTGATCTTTCCTGCAAAGGTAAAGAGTTAGTCGTATGCAATGTCATGATGCATGATGCAATGTATGTTATATCAATGTTTATGATATGAATGTGATGAATGCGCATGTAAGCTGATGAGCTATCTTGCTGAAGATACATGAATCCTGGATGGCTGGAGACACAAGAATCTTGACTGCTGCCGGGGAAAATAATTCCTTGACTGCTGCTGGGGAGGGCAAGAATCTTTGATTGTTGAAAGTGAGAAGTCTTGGGACCGCTGTTGGGGAATCCAGAGCTTGGGTTGTATGCCAATCTACTGGGGATTCCTGTCTTGAGGAGATCTTCACTGGGGAATATTCGAATATCCCGTGAGGAACTGAGAATGAGAGTCTTCATTCTGCTCGATTGATAGTTGGAAGTTTTAACTCCGCTGGGGATTTTGAATCTTGACTCTGAGGGGAATTAGCTTCTGGAAGGCTCTCTGGCTGGGGAAATCAGCTTTGAGAAAGCTCTTGTTCTGTTGAGGACCCTGAAGTTAAACTCTGTTTGGGGAATTGAGAACTCAGGTTATATGCCACTTTGAGAACGAGAATCTTCATTCTGTTGGGGGTCAGAAATTGGGGGTGTACCAATCTTCTGAGGTGATGAGAAATCTTCATGCTGTTAACGGTCAGAAACTGGGAGTATACCAATCTTCTGAGGTTTTGAGGATGAGAGTCTTCATTCTTGAGAGAAACAAAATTTTTAGTTATCTATTATCTTGTTGGTGGTTGTAATTTCCAGCAGGTGATGATGGAATTTTGATGATTACTACTCCAAAAGATGAAGGAATCTTGATTACTACTTCAAAAGATGAAGGAACCTTGACGATTACTACTCCAAGATGAAGGAACCTTGATGATTACTACTTCAAGATGAAGGAACCTTGATGATTACTACTTCAAGATGAAGGAACCTTGATGATTACTACTTCAAGATTAAGGAACCTTGATGATTACTACTTCAAGATGAAGGAACCTTGATGATTACTACTTCAAGATGAAGGAACCTTGATGATTACTACTTCAAGATGAAGTAATCTTGATGATTACTACTTCAAGATGAAGGAACCTTGATGATTACTACTTCAAGATGAAGGAACCTTGATGATTACTACTTCAAAATGAAGGAACCTTGACGATTACTACTTCAAGATGAAGGAACCTTGATGATTACTACTTCAAAATGAAGGAACCTTGACGATTACTACTTCAAGATGAAGGAACCTTGATGATTACTACTTCAAAATGAAGGAACCTTGACGATTACTACTTCAAGATGAAGGAACCTTGATGATTACTACTTCAAAATGAAGGAACCTTGATGATTACTACTTCAAAAGATGAAGGAACCTTGATGACTACTACTTCAAAAGATGAAGGAACCTTGATGATTACTACTTCAAAAGATGAAGGAATCTTGATGATTACTACTTCAAAAGATGAAAGAATCTGTCGATCAGACTGCATATGTTTAGAATGCTGTTGAAAGGTAATTTGTTCTGGAGAATAAATCCTTGACAAATGTTGGGGAAATAAACCCATGACTGCAGGTCTGCTAGAGAGGTTTCATCACTGCCCCTAGTATCAGATGCTTGTGATATTTCCAGGAAACTTGGTCTGTTCGTAACCCTTGAGATTTACATTCGAATGCCCCAAGTGATGGTGACGGAGACTTGGCCTAGGTTAATCTGCAATTGAGAGATTTGTGGAAATCTTGACTGGACTGCCCTAGGTTAACTGAACTTTGAAAGATCTGTTGAAACCTTGACTGGACTGCCCCAGGTTAACTGAACTTTGAAAGATCTGTTAAAACCTTGACTGGACTACCCCAGGCGTGCTGGATGGTGACACGTCATGTCCCCTTGTTGATAGGAGATCTGTCAATGGAAGTGTCATCCTTTTTGAAGTGATTTTTGCTCACTGAGAGAGTTTTCGTTCCTTCGAACATTCGCTATATGAATTTCTTTGTTGTCAAACAAATAGTCAAATGCAAACAGTGATATTCAAGCAATGCAAAGTTTATGTTTGTCTCAAAGTTTTGAAAAATGTGTTTTTTAGCAGAAAACTGTTTTTTGACAGAATTAACACAAGATTTAGAGCAAAGCCCTACAGGAGTCAGGATACCTTTTGAAACGGTATGCTTTCGAACTAACCCATGCTTCAATTAGGACTTTTGAAGGGTTATAACGTGGCTTGGTTCACGGTTTAAGAAACAAAGGATAAAGGCTCAAAGTATATTTGTACCCACCCGCTCTTCGTGATGTTCTTCAATCCTAAGCTCAGTTAATTGTGCGTCTAACTCCATTCGAATTTGGAACGACTTTTGGGTGATGGTTCACCAGTTGAATTTTGGAAGACAGTCATCATCTCCTTTTCTTTTGCAACATTTTTCATGTTGTTGAGGATTTGTAATGACCTCTTTCTTTTGATTTGTTATCCCTAACTTTTGCCTGACTGTTCCTGTTTTCGAGATCACAGTCAGCGGGATGCCCCAGCTTTCTTAAGCTTCCTTTGTAGGTTTTGGCTCAAGGGGCTTTTCTTTTTTGAGAGATTGACTGCCCATGTGATGAGGAACCATCATTGTCTTTTGATTCCAAAGGAATGTTTTTGATGTCATTCGTTGTATTACGAACTGAGAGTTTGCGACTTCAATGCGCACCTTTTTTTTTATTAACTGAGAGACTACCCTACCCCAGGTTTAAATCAAAGGTTTTGATTTGCTTAGAACAGAAAACTCCTACTTCTTTGGCTCAAAGGGGTTGACTAGGGATTATCTTCCTTATAACTCCAGTGTTTGGGAATTGAAAGAAATGCCTGTACATCATCAGCAAGGTTTGTTCAAAAGCATACTGTATGAGATTATGGTATTGTTTCGTCATCCTCCCTCTAAAGGCTTGCAGCTTTTTATCAAGAGTGAAATATCATAAAGAAAGTAGAAAGCATAGTTCAAGTGTAATGAAAATGAGTGGATCAAATCAAGACAAACATATGCAATGCATTAATGAAACAAAGTTTGACATTAATAGATAATTGTTTGAATGACAAAGAGATTACAACTTGAAAATTTAAAGAAACAAAGACGCTCTCAATGATTTGGCATAGCAGCAGTGATCACATTTGGAGTCTCCGGAGGGTCAAAACTTGATCTCCTCGGCATCAATCAAGTCTTGAATCTGGTTCTTCAAAGTCCAACAGCTGTCGGTGTCATGCCCAGGACTGTCATAATGGTAGGCACATCTCACACTCGGGTTATACTTGGAAGAGGAAGTATCAGGATTTTGAGGAGGACCCTTTAGCGTGATCAACTTCAACTTCAGCAAATGTTGTAATGCTTGAGACAAAGGCATGTTGATGTCAGTATACTGCCTTTCTTGATATCTCACTGTGATACGGTGGGAGAACTGACTAGAGTTTTGCGTTTGTTTTCGCAAATGTTTCGGTTGAGCAAGAGTCGCCACCGACTTTTTATTTTATCCTAAGGAAAGGTTTAAAAAGCACAGCAAAAACCTTTGAGATATTTCGTGGGTTCGGGGAGTAGATTATAGAAAGGGAAGCTATTATCACCCTTTCTATCCATGGTTATCCATGGGCTCTTATTTACTTGCTTAGATCAACTTGCCTTGGTTTTCAATTGTTTGAAATGGTGCTTTGTGTGTGTGGGTTTGAAAATGTTTTGAAAAGAAGCCAATGTGGTGGCAACCATTGTAATGATCCATGTTGGGATGTATACAAAGGTGTATGTCTTTTGAAAAGGTTTTCAATGTTTTTGAAAGTTGTTTTGAAAGTGTAGTGATGTGTGGTTTGAAAAATAGGCAAGTGTTTTGTTTTGCAAGTTTGATTCAAGTAACTAAGAGTTTGTCTACTCCTAAATTTCTCAAAGATTTCTCCTATGTTTTTTAACCCTTTTAACAATTTTGTTCCACCATTGCATTTGGTGGACAATCTTGTGTTAGGATGTGAAAGGGACGGGCGCGGGTCATCGTTTAGACCATAATTGCAATGGTGCCAAATATCTTTGGGCAATTTTTCCTTGGAGGGACTTGATCATTTTTTAGGAAACTTTCGAAAGCGTCATCGAGGGACTATGATCATTGGAATTGTATTTGTTTTTCCCAAAGAGATCTAACATGCAATATGGCCCATTATTGAAGGCAACAAGTGGAATACCCTAGGGGTGCAAGTGTGATTAGTGTTGTCCATTTTCATGCTTGTTTATCTTGAAGTTAGGTCAAACTATTATTGGTTAATTGATTTGCATACAAACCCTAATTCTAACATGGCATAATTAGAAAGCTTTAAAGTGCGAAAAATAAAGTTCCTAAGTTATTACAACACAATATATGGGAAGGGGGGTAAAAATGTTCAAATGGGGAGTATTTTGACAAGAATTAAAACCCTAGACTATTACATAAAATTGGAATTTGCATGGTATTTAACTACACAATATTTAAATAAAATAAATATGCAAAAATGCAAAAAGGTTTTCCTTTTTTATATGTATGTAAAAAAGGTATCTTTCATGTGTTAAGTAAACAAAATAAAATGGATTAATTTTTTGGTATTTTATGTATTTAGGGTAAAACCCTAATTTTATAAATAAAATGTATTTATTATACAATATTTATTAAGTATTATATACCATATTTATTAATTATGTATAAAAATAAAATAAAATAAAAAAAGGTATATTGTAAAAAAAAAAGGTATTTTGAGGTCAAAATATTAATAAAATAAAAATGTATTAATTCTTTGTATTTTCCTAAATATATTAACAAGTATATATGTATTTACATTATTTATTAAATATATATTATATATACAAAATAAAATATTTAATATTATAAAAAAAATGTATTTTTTATTATAAAATGTTTTCAAGAGATAACATGAAACAAAAGTCAGAAAAATATGTTTGTATTATTTTTAGTTATTTTAAATAATAGTATATAAGTATTTATTTATGTACAAAAACTAAATAAAGACTAATAAATATCAAAATAAATGCAAAAAATGTGGAAAAAATGATTTTTATATTTTTTCATACTTAAATAAAAATATAGAAATAAAATCAAAAGGAAAAAATGGAAAATGATAAATAAAAATCAAAATGGGTCAGGGGGGTTCAAAAGTAAAAACAATGTGCAAATAGGAAAAATGAGACAGGCCCAGCCCAAGACCCTGTCTTCTTCAACCTCCAGCATTTCTGTTCAAAAAAAACACGCGTTTGCTATCTCCAGATTCCTTGATCTTTTACCAAATCTTGCAACATGAAACCTGTAGAGCTTGAAGCCACGATTCTAGACATATAAAGAAATCAATCTAACTCTCAGAAATGAGAGAGAATTTCTTCTCCCCCAATTCCTGACCTAGTTTTTGTTCCATGTTCAGACATCAAATTCTCATAGCACACATAACATAAATGAAAACTAATTATATGGGCATGTTCAGGGCTATGAATGTGACATAATTTCTTCACAAATCTAAACCTAACAATGCCTGGATAGAGAGATACAAGTTCATGAACTTACCTGTTCAGTTGGAAATGTGTGCAACAATGGAGATGCTTACAAGGCAAGGTAATGATTTGTATAGCTTCCTTGATGTCTCAGGATGCTATTCCAACCTTTAGTTTGCTTGGAAACCAAGAGAGTCGTGCTATGGTACTTCAACTGCAAAACAGAAAAATGAAAATGGTGATGTTAGCTAGGGATGTTACAGGTCGTGTTTAGGGCTTGGAATAGTTTCAAGGGATGATGTGGGATGTGTTTGAAGTGGTTTCAGCAAGAATGCACGAACGGACTGAGTTATGGAACTCAATCTGCAGCAGGTGCCCTGTTTTGGCAGTTTTAGGGTGATTCTGTGTTTGAGAAGGTATAGAACTTGGTTGGCTTGTGTTTCAGCTTAGGTTTGATGATTAGAAAGTGTTTGATAACTTTGCTTAAGCTCTGGTTCACAGGAATGAGAGTTGTGTGTTATTATGCAAGGTTACTTCAACTTTAAGCAAGAAAATGTCAAGTGGTGTTTCTAGCTTGTACAGGCCCCTCAAGCATGTTGCATAATCTCTCCTTGATCAGTGGGATTAGTTCATAAACTTGTGCCAAAAGGATCTGCCTTGTACTTGCTTGGATTTGCATTTGACATAAAGTTTAACTTTTCTAAAATGGCTAATTTGCTTTTTCTATTTATGGCTTAGTTTTGCATACAATGCTTGAACACACAAAATAAGGTCTTGGCACAATGAGTTAGCATTAAATTTATGAGTGCAAAAGGGATATAGGACATGTAATCAAGGAATGCAAGCTGAGTTCAAAATGGCACAAGTGTATGAACATGTAAATTGGTCATAAACAAAGTGAGTTTTTCCCAACTTGCCAAATTCGATTCTCTCTAACCATGAGGTTGTTTGATGAGTTCTTGGACATTTTGGAAATCTTGGAATGTGTACTACAATCCATCTTTGAAATGCAAATTGAAATTCCAAGTGGAAGTATGTGAAAAGTGGTCTTGAAGTTAGGCAAAAATCCTGCCTAAAATAGGTCAAATTTCTCTAAGTTAAGAATGGTTTGGTAACCTTGTTCCAAAAATTGTAACTTGAGATACAAGCTTATTTTGAGGAAACTTTGTGAATCAAAGTTGTAGATTTTGCAATGGAGTACAACTTTCATGTTTTGACTTTTCCTTGAATCCAAATGAATCTTGGTGAGAAAGTGGGACAAAGTTAGGAAAAAATTAGGGTTTTTCATAACTTAGAAAAATTCTAAGTTATGAAAAATCTTCATTTCAAACCCTAATTTGAAATTCTTGATTTCTTGATGAACAAGTTTCATGATTTGGCATGTTTTGATGAAAAATGAATCTTGACACTTGATTTTGACCAAAAAGTCAAAGTTTGACTTTTCAGTATACAGTCAAAATTGATCAATTGACTGGGAAATTCAACTGTCAATCTTGTGCATTTGGGATCTTTTGAACTTGTTGAGTATGCCAAGACAATTCCATGGGGTCCTTGAGTCCATATGTGAGTTTGGTTTGCCATTGGCTAGGTCAAACAGTCAAAAATTGCCTTTGTGCAGTCAAAACCCTAAAAATGACCATTTTGCCCTTTTGGTGATCTGATCAAATTTCTTGTGGAATTGTGATCCAAACTTGATCAAATGGTCCATGTGAGTTCATAATGTTGATGTGGGTCAATTTTCATGAGATTTGACTGTCAATTGGCCACAGTTGACTTTTTCCCCAATACAGTTGATTTCTAGGTCAACTGTCCAATTGACTGGGCAAAATTTGGAATCAAGACTTGAAACTTGGTATGGATAAACTTGGGAGTCCAACATGAAGCATGAAAGTCATCTTAGGCCTTTTAGGTCAAAATATCTTTGTGCAAACACAAACCCTAATTTGGGTCAACAGTGCAAGGAGAAGTCTTGAGCAGAGGAAACCCTAACTGGATCTTGAGCTCCAAGGGTCTTGTGATGAGAAAATGTTGAGGAAATGGGAGGGCAAATTTTGGGGTACAACACTCACCCTACGCCTCTTGCCCCATTTTTGTTGAACAGGCGTGGGATCAGAGATCAGGATTGCCCCTACATGTTGACCATGACGACTCTTTCGACCAGTCATTGCATTGGACTCTTTCTTCCCATTGTAGGGAATTATCTGAGTACCTAGGGGTGTAGCTCCTTGGATATTTCCACTTTTGATGCCAGCTTCGACCCTTTCACCGGTCAGTATTAGCTCGGTGAACCCGGTTGAGGAGCTTCCAACTAAGTGATTGAAGAAAGGCCCTGTCAAAGTTCCCATGAAGATGTCAATCAGCTCTCTGTCAGTCAAAGGGGGTTGCACCCTACCAGCCAGATCTCTCAACTTTTGGGCATATCCTTTGAAGCTCTCGTCGGAACCCATGGTCATGCTCTGCAACTGCACACGAGTTGGTGCAAGATCAGCATTGTACTGTTATTGTTTGTAAAAAGCCCTAGCTAAATCCTCCCAGGTGTGGATGCGAGAACTCTCCAATTGATAGAACCATTCGAGTTGAGCTCCTACCAGGCTTTCTTGGAAGAAATGGATCCAAATCTTTGGATCAGTTGTGTATGGTTGAATCTTGCGGACATAAGACTTTAGATGCATCTTAGGGAAAGAGACTCCATCATACAGAGCCAAGGTAGGGATTTTGAACTTTGGAGGGATGACCAATCCGGGAACCAAACCCATGTCTCCTAAATCCAAGCCAGGTATTTGTTGAACCTCCATAGCATTGAGGCGATCCTCCAACTGTTTGTACTTGTCATCAGCGGGAGGATATTGTTCTTCAGAGTAGTCTTCATCAATCTCCAAATTGTGGTCTTCCTCGAGACTGGCCCCCTTGTCTTTGAGAAGGAGAGCTTTCAGATCCTCTTGCCCTTTACCCATAGCCAGAAGCATTTGCTGGAATTGAGCGTTTTGAGCTTGGAGATCTTTCACTGTTTGTTCCATATCTATCTTACTGAAATAAATAGTAGGAAGATAAGGAGACCTGTATGGGAGAAACCTGTTATGCAATGATATGTATGATATATATGCAATGTTTTCAAGGATCTCTTGGGGTAAACACAAGAGAATGTTAGAGGTTGAACTTCGATCTTTGATTGGAGGACTTTGCAACGGTGGATTTCTTTCCACGAGAATCAAGCTCACCATGTCAAGTGGGTCATAGCCCCCGATTCAAGTTGTTTCACTTGATCTTTGATTGGAGAACTTTGCACCGGTGGATGTCTTTCCATGAGAATCAAGCTCACCATGTCAAGTGGGTCATAGCCCCTGATTCAAGTTGTTGCACTTGATCTTTGATTGGAGAACTTTGCACTGGTGGATGTCTTTCCACGAGAATCAAGCTCACCATGTCAAGTGGGTCATAGCCCCTGATTCAAGTTGTTGCACTTGATCTTTGATGGCATTTGTTTAGAGGAGAAACCTCTTGCCCATTGGTAGACGTCTGGTTCAACGTGACCCTGCATCAACAGAACCCTCGAGATCCTTGAAATGGTTATTGAAAATGCTATGGTATGATGTTATGATGTTATGTACATGTATGCAAAAGCAAATAAGTGTATATACAGGTAATCATATTCACACAAAGAAAACAAGTCCTTAGGTTTAGGCTTGCATGGGGTTGTAGGTAAGTACCCTCTTGAAGTTAGTTGGCTAATCCTGTCCTAAAATAGAAACCGGGTTCTAAGGAGCTCAATATCATTGGATTATTTTCTGTGTTCATTGTTTTGGTTTAGCCACTTAACTGGCGACCAAAATATTCCAAGAAAACAACCCTCAATGAGTGTAGTATCGAGTATCTACCAACTTCGGACTGCACCAAAGTCGGTCATCTCACTACCCCTAAAAAGGCTAAGATGGTCAATTAAGGTTCTAAGAGTTCGTTAGTGCTTCACGACATCACTCAGCGGCCCCGTACTCTCCTTGATTGAACTCAAGGGTTACCGGTACTCACAAATATGTCACACTAACATAGCTTACTGCTTCAACCATGTCGGTATACCCCACACAGTTCCCTCACAGTTTTATTGTTATTTACCTAAAAAGGTGCCCCCAAATCCGGGTGTAAGATTTACAACAAACCCAAACAAGGACCCAAAAAGTAAAGCAATCAAGGCAATCAAAGCAAGAATGTAAAGGTGATCTAAACCCTAAGGTAACCCCACTTTTGAATTTCTCCCCAGCAGAGTCGCCAGTTCTGTGATACGGTGGGATAACTGACTTGAGGTTTTGCGTTTGTATTCGCACTTGTTCGGTTTAGCAAGAGTCGCCACCGACTTTTTATTTTATCCTAAGGAAAGGTTAAAAAGCACAGGAAAAACCTTTTGAGATGTTTCGTGGGTTCGGGGGGTAGATTATGAAAAGGGAAGGTATTAACACCCTTTTCATCCATGGTTATCCATGGGCTCTTAGTTACTTGTTTTAGATCACTTGCCTTGATTTTCAATTGCTTGAAATGGTGGTGTGTGTGTTTGAAAATGTTTTGAAAAAGACGCCTTGTCTAGGTAACCGTTGTAACAATTCTTTACTCGAATGTTTTACAAAGGTGTGTATCTTTTCGAAAAGATGTTTCAAATGTTTTTGAAAGTTTGTTTTGAAAGTGTTTGTGGAGTGGATTTTGAAAAGTAGGCAAGTGTGTTTTGCAAGTTTGATCAAGTAACTAAGAGTTGTCTACCCCTAAATTTACTCAAAAGATTTTTCTCATGTTTTAACCCTTTTAACAGTTTTGTTCCACCATTGTATTTGGTGGACAATCTTGCGTTAGGATGTTAACGGGACAGGCGCGAGTCATTGTATGGACCATGAATGCAATGGTGCCAAGTGTCTTTGGCAATTCGCTTGAAGGGACTATGATCATTTCGTTTAGGCAACTTTCGAAAGCGTCATCGAGGGACTATGATCATTTGAATTGTTTTGTTTTGCCAAAGATACTCAACATGCAAGCATGGCCCATTTTGGAAGGCAACAAGCGGGATTACCCTGGGGGTGCAAGTGTGAATTGTGTATTGATTGTCATGCATTTGTCTTGTATTTAGGTTATCTAGCGTTTGATTTTATTTACATGCAAACCCTAGGTCTAAACATGGTATAGTTGAAAGCGATAAATTGCGGGAATTTAAAGTCTATGCTATTACAAATAAGTATCCGGGATTGGGGGTACAAATATTTACAAATGGGGATGAGACTTATTAGGAGAGTAGTGTCCAAATAATTTACAACCGAATCGAATCAATCGCAATGAAAAATGTAGCAATGTACAAGAATAAAAGATAAGCAAATATATTTGAATAGAGCAATGTAAATATATCAATGTATTTGTGTAAGTGTAGGTGATTTATTTACAAGTGACGACTTAATGCAAAATTAAGTATTTTGTTTATTTCTTTTTGTATTTTTGTTAAATATGTATAAACAAAAGATTTTAATACAAGAAAAGAAAATGTTTAAGAATTCTATTTTTTATGTATTGATGCTTATATACAAAGTTTTAATTAAAAGAAAAAGAAATGTTTTAAGAAAAATTAATGTTTTATGTATTAATGCTTTTATGTATTTTAGTTTCTATACAAAAGGTTTTTAAAGAAAAGAAAATTGTTTAACCTAAAGAAATCTAATATCCACATATTTGAGTATAATAAAAAAGGTATGGTTAATAAAATTTAATGTAAAAATAAAATTAGTATATTAAGTTATTTAACAAAGTAAGTTATAAAAAGATTTAATGTAATCTAAAAAAAAGTATTAAACAAAATAAAAAAAGGATTGAAATGGGCTAAAGGGGGTTTTGGCCCAAAACAAAATTTGTAGAAAATGGAAAAGGGGGGGGGGGGGGGGGGGGTATGCGCCAAGAAAATAAATGGGCTTAAGGTTTTCAGAAAGGGCAAGGCCCAGATGGTTTGAGACATTTTGCCAAGGGTTTCGTTTTGTTGTTTCATTTTGAGATTTAGGGTTTGTAACATTACAGACGCGCCGCTTCTTCGTCTTTGTTCTTCTTCATCTCCTTCGCCATAGCCACTGTACGCTCCTCTGCCTAGGGCCACCGAGCGCCATCGCTACCTCCTCCTCTCCATGGACCACTTAGGAAATGTTTGCAAGGTTTGATTTCCCGTTTCTATGTCTTAGGGTTTTCATTAGTTCTCTTTGTATGTTTTGATTTCGTGTTCTGATTTTATATCGTTATTTGTGTTCTGATTTGAGGTGCATGAAAAGTGGGAGAAGAAATACTACCTTTGTTGGAGACGGAGGAGGACGGAGCTGGAGGCGCTCTAGGCGGCCAAGGGCGAGGGCGCGTGCTGAAGCTGTGGGCTTCCCTGGTTTGTCTAGTGCCTTTGTCTTTGCCTTTTTTTGGTTTGATGATGATGAGGTCTGAGAACCCTAGCACAACTTTCTTTTCCTCTTCTCCTTTGCCTGCTCCTGTATGAGATACTTATTTGCTTGCTGAGACGCTTGATATGTTTGTATGCTCGCCCTTCTTTTGAATGCTTATTGGCTTGCTTGCTTTCAATGATGATTTATCTGAGATGCCTCTGATTGCTTCTTTTCCTCTTCTTTTTGTTGGCTTGCTGAGATGCCTGTTGATGTTGGCCCAATGATGAACACAGTTCTGAGGGTCTTGGGATTTGAATGCTTCAAGGCCTGGTATGGTTATTTGGCTTTGGGGACAAGTTTGACGGGTTTAGGCTTTTTCTGGTTCGTGGCTTTACTGGTTTAGGCTTGTATGGCTTGCTGCAGGTTTGATGCCGGTTTAAGCTTGTATGGCTTTGAGGCTTGATGCAGGTTTAAGCTTGTATGGATTTATGGTTTGTGTTTACTTGTATATTGCAGGATGTTCAGGCTTTAGGCAAGCTGCTATTTGGACTGTGTTGAAACAGGTTTGGGGTTTAGGCTTGGTGTTTTTGACATGGTTTTGATGTAGTTAAGGCTATGGCTTGTACACAGGTTTGTGGTTTAGAGGCCTTTTGGTTGTTTTTGATACAGGTAAGGCTTGTGTTATGCTTCTTGTTTGTAGGCTTATGTTGTGTCTCACAGTATTGTGGTGAGCTCGTGGAGGCGGTTTTGTTGTTACAGTTTGAGAGCTTTTTGCTTTTGTGTTATTTCCTGCCTCCTCTTTCTATCTGCTGGTATATCTTGTGTATATCTTTTTTCTAAGCCTAAGCCTGCTGTAAGCCTATTTCTATTCTCTCTTCTCTCTCTCCAGTATTAAAGCATTTGTTTTATTGCTTTAGATGTATTATTCTGAAAAAGTAACTTGGCTGGAAAGTGATGTATCCTGAACATTGCTTGCATTTGTCCCTTTCCTCTGCATACTTTCCATATTTCTTTCATACTTTGTGTACTTTGTTGACAGCCTTGAATAGCCTTTGGACAGTTTGATATATTTCTATATCTCTATGACAGCTTTTGACAGCTTTGGCTTAGTTTGAAATTGTGACTTTAGTTAGGCATTATGCAGTTCAGTTTGGACTTTGGTTTGAATTTTGAAATGCTTTGCTTGACAATTTATGCAGTATGGTAGCTTTTGTGCATTTCACATTTTTTGCAAGCATATTTCTATCCTTCTTTGTGAACCGAGAGTAATCTCGTGATTTGCAGAGAGGGGAACAACTGATTCCGGCCAGTCACTTTTAATGATGATTTTTGAATTAACTGTCTGCTCTTTTATTTTATCTGCTTTTGACTTCTTTTCTTTTCTTTTGCAGGTAAAAAATAATTGCGCAATGGGGAGCAGCAAAATAGAAGATGAAGACTTAGAAAAGATTTAGGATAGTTTCAATTTATTTTTAATTATTGTAACAGTATTAATGTAAACATCTGTAAATAATCTTACAGTGCTCAAATAATAATTGTAACAAATAATTAAAGATGAATAAAAGTCCTCCTTTGATCAGTTAATTCTTTTTCTTCTTCAACTGTTTATTTCATTATTTATAATTCTTAAATTATAATAACTGGAAATAAATCCCAACTATTTTAACTCAGAATAATAAATAATCACTAAACGTCAGGAGTTCCGAATAATCAAAGCATTGCACAGCTAAACAACAAACGTCCACATGTCCCTTTTTTCACTGATTAATGCAACCTTTCAATTCAAATGCCTCAGCTCATATCCAGGATAAATTGAAAAGAACTAATAGAAATAATTCTTTCTGAGAATGCGCGCACAAACCCTAGTTCTTGATTAAACGCCAAAGAAGCGTTCGCCTGATCAAAACCTGAGCCAAACTCAAACAAAACCCTAGCAATCTGCTTGAACTGTTCCAGAATCCATGAAAACCCTAATTTTGTATAGATTGATAAGAAAAAGTCTGTTTGACTGATTCTTACGCCAATTTGAAAAATCAGGAAAAGCCCGAAGCTGTGATTTCTTGTGGAAAAATAGGAGGGCAAATTTTGGGGTACAACACATAGCCTTCATCTCAAAAATTGCCAATACAGGCCATCTCAACGAGCATAAGCTCCATCTCAAAAATGAAATGTATGCAACACAACCATGAATGTATTAACAACACCAAAGTTAATAAAATATCAAATCATCTCAAAAACATCTTAAATTAACATCTCAAATTAACATCTCAAAAACATCTCAAAATAACAACATCTCAAATGCATCTCAACGTCTCGTCATCAACATCTCATATCATCAAAATAATTAATTAAACATCATTTATTAATTATAAATCATCAACAGAACATCATGAATAACTTCTCACTAACAACTCAGTTGTACATTAAGTCCACAGTAAATCAATATTGCTATTCCGTAACTCTAACGTCGTTACCATCCCTATCCTACTGTTATAGTTCAAACATCAACTTCTAAGCATCTAACGTCCATATTCTGTATGAAAACAACATAAAGGCCAACACAACTTTTGGCCAGCACAACCTCTGACCACGCAACCTCTAACCAACTCAACTTCTAATAACACAACTTCTGACAACACAACTTTTTATAACACATCTTCTGACTAATACAACTTCTGACCAATACAACCTCTGGCCAACTCAACTTCTGACCAATACAACTTCTGACTAATACAACTCCTGACTAATACAACTGCTAATGACACAATCTTCTGACTAATACAACTTCTGATTAATACAACTTCTGACAACATAACTTCTAACCAACATACGTCTAACATCAGAACTTCTACTTTACACTAAGCCACGCAACTTCCAACTAACATCCGTCTAACATCAGAACTTCTACTTTGCACTAATCCATGCAACTTCCAACTAACATCCATCTAATATCAGAACTTCTACTTCTTACCATTCCAACGCAACCTCTAACATCAGAACTTCTATCTTTCTAATAATTCAACACAACTTCTAACAGCTTCTACTAACAGAAATGTTACTTTTTATTCATCCTACTCTTTTAATTCTTAGCCTGATATCAACCTAATTAAGAACAGTACGACTAAATCTATCTCCAAATTAATTCATTGTTCTAAAATAGTAGCGCTTGATATCAATTTGCCAAATTCTGCGTTTCTTCTTCCCTGCTTCTCACTACGGATCCATAATTAAAGCCCTAAAACTTAATATAATCATGACAATTCATCACCCATAATTACCTTATACTACTACATCAATTAAACAACATCATGACATCAATATTCATCTAAAATTCATCAATTCTCATCATACAACATTCATGTATTTCAATTCAAGAACAAGACAACAATCATCTCTAACCCCACATACCAATCATCATAAACCCAATTATAGAGACAGAACCCCACCCTTACCTTGGATTGAAGGTCGCTCTATAATCTCCCGTTGGATTCTCGTTCTTGTTGTTTTCCACTTTCTCTAGCAGCTTGCACGTTCTCCCCTCAATCCTTATTCTTCTACTGCTTCTTTCTTTCTATTCTATTCCAACAACAATAATAACATAACCCTATTATTCTATTAACTCCTTATTGGGCTTAAAACCAACACACCCCCTTATTACTTTTATTCCCTCAAAATAGGCCCACATCAAATAATATTATACTTCTAATATTATTTCTCCACTTAAAAAAATAATTAAATCCAATTAATTATAACACACCTCACAAATATTCCAAAAATAATTTAATTAAATAACTAATTAAATTATGGGCGTTACAATACATACCCCATTGAGTTTTCTAATAATGTCAGGTACATGATCAAAGGTTTTCCTTCAACCTATGGCATTAGAATTTGAGGTTCATGGAGGTACTCCTTGATTTTGTCGAAGGCTATCTGACAATCGTCATTCCACTTCACTACTTGATCTTTCTTCAGCAGCTTGAAGACTGGCTCACAAGTAGCAGTCAAATGGGAAATAAATTTGGCAATGTAGTCCAATCGTCCCAGGAAACCTCTAACTTCCTTCTCAGTACGGAGAGCTGGAATTTATTGAATGGCTTTAACCCTGGCAGGGTCAACTTCAATACCTTTACCACTGTCGACGAAACCTAGGAATTTACTGGATCTTACCCCAAAGGTGCACTTATTTGAATTCAACCTCATCTTGTATTTCTTCAACCTCTCAAATAGCTTGTGCAGGTGGTTGAGATGTTCTTCTTCAGTCTCAGGCCTGGCTATCATGTCATCAATGTAAACATCTATCTCATGATGGATCATGTCATGGAACAAAGCTACCATAGCATGCTGATATATTTCATCGGCATTCTTCAAACCAAAAGGCATAACTTTGTAACTGAAAGTGCCCCCACTGTGTGATAAAGGTAGTCTTCTCCATGTCTTCAGGTGCCATCTTGATTTGATTTTAACCAGAGAAACCATCCATGAAGGAAAATAATTTATGTTGAGCGGTGTTGTCAACCAGAACATCAATATCTGGAAGCGGAAAGTCATCTTTGAGGCTTGCCTTGTTCAAATCCCTGTAGTCTATACACATATGCACCTTTCCATCCTTCTTAGGTATTGGCACCATAATTGTAACCCATTAAGGATAGGATGTAATAGATAAGAAACCTGCATTGAACTACTTCATAACCTCCACTTTGTTCTTTTCAGACATCTCGAGATGCATACAACGAACCTTTTATTTTATAGGAGGAAAACCTTCCTTCATCGGTAGACGGTGAACCACATTATCAGTATCAAGTCCTGGAATGTCTTTGTAAGACCAAGAAAAGATCTCAACATAGTCAGGAAACTATCTTGACTTCTTTCTTGTCCTCTTCAGTACCCAAGCTCATAACCTTGACTGGCTCTTCATGCGGTTGTATGGCTCTTTCTTCCTGCATTAACAGCCTAGAAAGCTCTCTAGGTACTTCACAATCTTCCTCATCTTCGTCCTTGGCTTGGTAGATTGGATTTTCGAAGTCATAATTGGCAATAGCAGAATTATTATCAATGGGATCCAGGGTGGATATGGATTTGGAATTTGTCGTATGGGTGTGTGTAAGAACACATAGCTATTTTGAAAGCAATAAAGTAAAAGAAAGACAAAGAGCGCAAAATTTTAATGCAAACATCCAATGATTTATTAAATGAAAATATGCAGATGAAAAATGACAACCCTAACAAATGGACTGTTGTGCCCCGGGTAAGGCACAAGGTTTTACGTTATTTTTTAAATTACATAACCAAAAACTTGAAAGCAAGAAAATAGAAAATATCATTTACTCCTGACTAAAGGAGATTGGTATAAAGTCTTCAGCCTTCCAATTGTTGAGCCTATTGTCGGTAGTAGGGAAAATCCAAATATCTATGTCACAGTCACTATCAATATCTTCCACATCGTTGTCTTGACTTTTGTGAAATCCATTGTTGTTAATGAGGAATGGCGGTCTCCCAGAATTATCATGAGCACGACAGACAGCCCTCTGAGCCTCTGAGGTGAAACCCAAACCAAATTTATTGGACTTGTAAGGGATGTTAGGAAGTTGACCCTAAATAGTGCCACCACCTTCTTCTACCACGACCTTAGCGTCTTTTAGAGAAGCCATTCTTGGTGGAATCCTAGTAACCTTAGGAACGATAGGATAAGCTTTGTCAATAGGGGTTGTCTGAGGAGTAACTTCAAAGGTCTAGCAAGGAGTCTCAAAGAATTTACCATCCATCTCAACATAATTGAAAGAATTCAAATGGCTCACTATGTATTCTTCTTCGCCGCAAACTATGACGATTTTTCCTTTTACGAGGTACTTCACCTTTTAGTGTAAAGTAGAAGTAACAGCGCCTACCCCATGAATCCAAGGGCGTCCAAGCAAACAAGAATAGGATGGATGAATGTCCATCACATAGAAAGTATAGTTAAAGACCCGGAAACCCACTTTGATTGGAAGATCAACCTCTCCATGCACCATTTTATTTGAACCATCAAAAGCTCTTACCACAATTTCACTGGGTTTTAGCACAATCTCTTCATAATCAAGTTTGTATAAAGCAACTTTTGGCAATACATTCAATGAGGAACCTGTGTCCACCAATACATGGGATAAGGTAGTGCCCCTACACTCAATAGAGACACACAGGGCCTTATTATGGTTCCTTCCTATAGGAGTTAAGTCAGTGCCACAAAAGCCTAGCCCATTATCGATTGTCAGGATAGGAACACAATTTCCGAACTGATCAATTGAGATTTCCTGCAGTACATGAGCAGATTTCAGGAACTTTACCAGAGCCTGAGCATGGGCTTCTGAGCACAACAACAGAGATAACATATATATTTTGGAGGGGGTGTACCCCAACTCTTCAACGATCTTACAGTCACTCTTTCGAATAATTTTCAGTACTTCTTCTATCTCTTGCTTAGAGGTATATTCAATAGTAACCTCTTTCGGTGCCTCAGTCCGGGCAGGCTCAGTCATATGTTATTTTCCACGAGTTTCAATATTTGATTCAGTGGTAGTGATACGAACTAGTGTAGTAACAGCTTTTGGAGAGAAAACCCTTCCACTTCTGGTAACTTTACTATTCCCAGCAATATTTCCAGCATTAGGATCAATAATTTCAGTATTTTTATCTTTGACAGTCAACGGTACTTGCTTGACGCCATGGTAGTAGACATCAGCTCCATAATTCCAGGGGATAGCCTTGTCATAGGAATATGGAATTGGCCTAGGCGCAATAATGATCAGAGGAGCAACCATAGGTTCAACATTAATCTTCATAGGACCCTTAGAAGTGATCCTTACATGAGTACCAGAAATTGCATATACGTCTTCAAGATTTAGGTCTTGAGACATACTCTCCACAAAAGAAGTATTCTCAAATAGAATTACACGGTCATCCATCAAATGTTGAACACCTTCTTTCAATAGTGCACAACCATTGGATTGGGATGTACAGTAATATCACCTTTCAATGCAACCTGAAAATAAACCGGCTTGCAGCAACTTTTTCTTAACAATCATCAGAGGAGTAGTCAAGTCATTCATATCAGAAACATAAGAAACATCATCAATAGCATTAATTCCTTTGTCGTGATTAGGCATAGGTGCAATGATCACATTAGGAGTTTCAGGAGATTCAAATCTAATATCTTTAGCATCAATCATGTGTTGTATCTTATTCTTCAGAGCCCAACAGTTGTTAGTGTCATGTCCAGAACTGTTGGAGTGATATGCACACCTTGCATTGGGATTGTAACAGGGAGAGGAAGTATTAGGATTCTGAGGAGGGTCCTTCAATGTGATCAGTTTTTCCTTCAACATATGTTGGAATGCTTGAGACAACGGTATGTTGATTCTTGTGAACTGTCTCCTAGGTGCATCCTGCCTACACTGATTACTCTATTGTTGTTGTTGTGGTACTGGCGCGGGATTAGAGATCAGAACTCCCCCCACAGATTGGTTGTTATCATTCTTATTATGACCCTTCTGGCTGTACACAACATTGGATTCTTTCTTACTATTGTATGACTTCTTCGTAGTATTCGAAGATGTAGCCACCTGGATTTTACAACTTCTGATTCCATTCTCAACACGTTCCCCTATCACTATCAGCTTAGTGAAACCGGATGAAGAACTTCCAAGTAGGTGATTATAGAAAGGACCTTTTAGCGTAATCATGAACATGTCAACCAATTCCCTATCAGCTAAAGGAGGTTGAACTCTGCCTACAAGATCTCTCCATTTTTGTGCATACTCTTTAAAGCCTTCATTAGAACCCATGGACATACTTTGTAGTTGCATGCAGGTTGGTGCCAAGTCAGAATTGTACTGATAATGTCTATAGAAATTTGCAGCCAAATATTCCCATGTATGAGTATTGGTACCTTCGAGTTGATAATACCATTCTAGTTGTGTTCCAGACAAAATCTCTTGAAAGAAATGCAACCACAATATCTTGCCAGTAGTGTGTGGTTAAATTTTTCGAAAATATGATCTCAAATGCAACTTTGGGCAAGAAACGCCATCATACTTGGCAAAGCTAGGAGTTTTGAAGTTTGGAGGAATGACGACTCCTGAGACTAAACCAAATTCTTCAAAGTTCACTCTAGGCACCTTCTGGATCTCCATATCTTTCAGACGCTCTTCTAACAGCTTATACTTCTCGTCAGTAGGGGATATTATTCATCCAAATAATCCTCTTCCTCTTCATCAGGAAACTTGTCAAAACCAAAGTTGTTTCTTTCAGTTTTAACACTTTTACCATCCTTATCTTAGTTGTTATCTTCATCTGATGGGATATCAAGATCTTGAGCTCGCTTGACTGGACCTCTTAACCTCCTCCCCATGTTAAGTACGTCGATTTGTTTCTTTATCTTCTTCTTCTTACCATTGGCGATGAGCTCCTCTAGTTCTTCTTGCCCCTTGGCTATGTTTAGGAACATCTGTTGGAACTGGCATTTTGGGCCTGAAGATCTTTGACTGTATGTTCAAGAGCCATTTTCTGCTGAAATAAACAGCAAGAAGATGAGAAAACTTGTCTTAGAAACCTATTATGTAATGATATGTATGGTATGTAGATGCATATGCAATGTTTTCAAGGACCTCGTGGGATTTAAATTTGTTAATAAAAAGGAAACAACAACAAAGATTCTTGTTAGTAAGTTCGGATTATAAACGCTTTTTAGAATTAAAATGAAAACAAAAAGAAGGGTTACAAAGGAATAAATTATGACTTAAGTCTCCCATGGACGCTTCCTCTTTGTGTTGACATATGCATTAAGGCTCTGCTCTTTGTGAAGGTGTTTGGTCAGCTCCAATACTTTCTTCCCACTAGCATAGAACTACGTCTCAAAGGTGTCCCTTTCTTCTTTCAGTTGAATCCAAGACTTTTGTAGCTCTTCAAGGTTAGTAGGCATATCTGGATGAAGAACGAAATGAGGAATATCTCCTTCAGCAACAGGCTCTACAATTACTGGTAGGACAATGGGATATGGCATTATGAGATCATACCCATCTGAGGTAGGGCTCCAGAGAGATGGAGTTTTTCTGTCCCAAAGACTTGCTATCAATCTTATTCACCATTCCCTAAGCACGTATAAACCTTTGACGGTAACCTTGAGGATCATTCTTGTAATTGAATACAATACCCTATGTGTTTACCGTGGGAATTGGTAAACAGCCGCTGATCTTCCAAAAGGTTACTTATTTGGTGACTCGCAGGATCGATCAGATTGATCCTAAGACATGGTTGATTTTGGGGTTTTGACTAAGTTTAATAATGATTAAATGACAAGAAAATAAAGAAGCTTTATGTAAATTGCATGAAGAAGAAAACTTGATAGAATAAAGAAAGGCTTGAAATGAAAGGCTTCGACTGGAAAAGTAAAGGAGAAAGCAAGTAAAGTTTCTGGAAAATGAATGACTTTGATTAATTAAAGTGGTGTTTCACACATACATTCTCAACAATTCTTTCTCTCATGCTGGGTACTCGAATCTATATGAGTAACTTGTATATAATTGTGAACACACGCGAAAAACTGCGTGAACTACTAATATTTATACTAAACACATCACAAATAACCGTCGGGCAGTTACGCTGCTTCGAGATGACTCCACTTGGCACGTTCACAGCGTTCGACGCTCCAGATCTTGGCACGTTGCACTTGGTAACCGCTGGGAACTGTTTTCCCTCCAAACGTTTAAATCTCAAACCGTTCCACTCTGAGCAATCGAACGCCTTCGTCGAGAAGCACCTTCGACGTCGAAGGCAACAAGATTCTCCCTTGGAAGAAATTCTCTAAGTACATTGCCATCTTCTGATGAGCATTTCGACAGAACCAGCTGGTCGAAACCATTCTTCAGCTTTAATGGCTTATATTAATAAAAACAAGGGTGTCGAATTTAGGAGCCAACAAATTGCCCCCCAAGAATGCCTTATTTCTACTCTGAAAAGAAAAAGGCATTCTTTGAAATTCCATTCGACACCTGTCTTTTCATTCTTAGCCACAAATTAAACTGTGCACTTTTTGTCTTCTACCAACCACTGACAATCCCAAGAAAAAGCCATCATTTCATCCGTACCTAAGACGTCACCTCAGTACGGCGTTCAGCGTGCCCAATGTCTTTTCACAAATTGTCATCATGACAATTTCCCAAAAACGAGGGCGCACGCTGCACCTTTTCATTTCTGTAGAACGGCTATGTCAACAGGGGGACGCCACGTGTCCCACTATCTTCTGCAACATTAAATGGCCTCGAATTTGGGGATTTCCCAACCACTATAAATAGCGCTAAGTACCCATTGTGGGACTTTTTCACGCTATTCTGCATTCAAACTTCCTTGTTGAACATAAAATCTCTGCAAACTTGCAAACACTTTGTTCTTCACTTCATCTTCAACCTTAACTCAACAATGGCCCCAGGTTCCTCTACCGCTCCTAGTTCTAACATCCCTTCCAGAAATGCTAAACCCAAGATCTTCTCAACTGTCCCCATAGTTACCCCTACAGGCCAACGAAGGGTTCCTGAACCCATAGAAACTGCTGAGCGTGAAGCTTATTCACACCAACTAATGATTCCGGTTGGATACTCCAACCAAATCTTCACCATGTCTGGCCCGTTATCCCCATGCATCGATGAAGCCATGAAGATCAAGAGCTTATTTCCAGTGCTTGAAAAGCTCAAACCTGTTGGGTGTTCTAAAAATGATGCAGAGGACAACGAAGATCCCGCTAAGGAGAAGATAGATCTTCGCTTCTTCAATAGGGTTGTTAGGGCTTTCAGGTCTAGCCCTAGCCTCACACCTGACTACAGCGCTTGGCTGGAGAAGATGGAAAAAAGCCAGACTTCGATCTGGAAGAACTTGGGGATATACGACCTAGTCATGCTGTCGAAGACGGGTCTCAACTATTCCCCTGAGATGCTGATAGCCTCCTTGCTTTTATGGGATTACACTCATTTCACTTTCCACCTTCCTTGTGGAATGCTAACACCCACGCTTTTCGACGTGGCTGCCATCACTAGCCTTCGACCCACTGGGGATTATTTCGACCCAGAGGAAATGTCGGAGGATCAGATTGGATTCTCAGCTACGAAACCCACCTATACCACCTATATCAACCATTACCATGATAGGTCGACAGCCACTGTTACGGATGTAGAGCATATTGCGTTTCTAGCCCTTTGGCTATCACGCTTTGTGTTCTGCACAAAGTCTTTACAGGTGACAAAGAAGATGGTCACTGTGATCGGTGGATCTGGAACTGACTGTTTAACGCTGGTTCGCGAAATGTCGCGGAAGCAAGAGTCGCCACCGTCTTTTATTTTCTCCAAATGGAAAGGACAAAAGCACAGAAAAATTCCTTAAAGAGATTGCTCTCGGTTCGGGAGGTAGATTATAGAAAGGGAAGGTGTTAGCACCCTTTCTATCCATGGTTATCCATGGGCTCTTAGATACTTGCTCATTTGTGTTTTCAAAAATGGTTTGTTTGCTTTTCAACTGTGGGTTTTAAAAAGTTTCTTTGAAAATTCCAGTTCGACTCTTGTATCGGTCCTCAAGAGTGTTTGAAAAATTGCTTCCGAAAGCTTTTTGAAAAGTGTCGGTGTGAAAAGTATTTTTTGATTTGTTTTGAAATTAGAGCAAGTATCTAGAGTCGTCTACCTACCCTAAGGAATTCGTCTGTGTAAATGTCCTTAAAGTAGTGCCATCCCACCATTGAGAGGTAGGTAGCACCACCATTGGAGGTGTTTGGGTCAATTCGAGGTTAGGGACATGATGATCATCGGAGCAATGGGAAGACACCTTAGAAGCTACCCTCATGCCAGGTTCCCGGATCATGAGGACTTACTAAGACATCCTCTACTCGACGATCACCTTTCGAGGCAAGGCAACAGTGAGGCGTACCCTAGGGGTGGTGTGTGATTTGTGTGTCAGATTCATTTATTTTTGTCTTGTCATGTCATAGGTGATATACGCATTGCTTTTATTTTAACATTCATTCTTGCATGCCATTATTAACAGTTAAAAAGATGCGGGAAATTAAAGTTCCTAAACTATTACAAAGGCGCGGGTCCACATCGCCAAAATAAAATCCAGGACCCGATTTGACAGAAAATAAAGAAATAAAGTGCGAGAAATATAAATATCAAGTTTACACGGCTTTGGGAGAATTACATCAATATTATAAGAAATAAAATAAAATGCGCGAATTGAATTAAAATTGAAAGCGAGGGCGTTGGACCCTTTTTAATGAAATTAAATTATTATTAACAAATTAATTAAAATAAAGTAAAAAAAAAGAAATTATTTTTGAGGGTTTTTTGTATTTATGAATTTTTTAATGAGAATTAAATGAAATTAATTAATTAACCCTAATTCTAGCTATTTTTTAATTTATTAAGAAAATGTGAAAAATTACCTAAAATTAAACCTAATTAATTAATGCAATTTGATTTATGAAAATAAATAATTAGTTATTAGTAATGAGAAAAGAAAAAGGATAAAAATTGATTAAAACCCTAATTCTACAAATTTTTAATTTATTAAGAAAAATATTTGAATTAAACCTAATTTTACAAAGCTAAATTTTTTAATGATATTTACTTAAAAAAATAAAATATATTTTGATTTTTTTATGACTTTTCTGATTTTTTGTGTTATTTTTATATTTTATGAAAATAAATTAATTGAAGAATTTAATTAAAAAAGAAATAATTGAAACAAATAAAATAAAGAAAAGAAAAGAAATACAATACCTTGGGGGGTTCTGTCCCCAATTGGAGGTCATAACTTAGCAATTTAGGCCCAATAGCCTTTGGCCTGGTTGACTTTCCAGTATTCACGTGTGTGGACGTTGACTGGGACGTATCCTATGCTCTGAATCCTGGCCTTGGGTTTGATCTTGGTGGGACGTGTGGCATGGTTTGAGTGATGAGCGTATGGTAGACGCTTGCAAATGAGCTACACAAGAACATAATTAGGAGAAAAATATAAGGGAAAGGGAGGGGGATCTGGGATCGAACCCAGGTCCTGGAGATTACCAATACACCTGCCTGCCACTGAGCTACCAACGCTTCTTTGTATATTATAACTAACAATTAATATAAGATAAAATAAGAGTTAGTGGGACTTTAGCGCGAAAATTCAAATACTCCAACCAGATGGTGCCACATAGTCTTCTTCCTCGCTTATGCGTTTTTCCTGAAACAAAAACAAGCAAGATTGTGGGGGTTTTGAACCCCCACTATATGATATATGCCAAAATAGCGAATAGCACATGGTAGCTCATAAATTGAGCGCGAGGTGTGTGTCTAAATCGTCCAAGCCCCCTGAGTTGAATGGTCTAGGTCTCACGTCCTAATTTTTCCTTAACTGAGAAACCCCAATTCAAGGTTCTGAAAACCCTAGGCGCCGTTCATGGTGAAATCGCGTATGGGCAATGATTCTTCAATTAAAACATACTGCTAGCTTCAGAATCAACTCATTAGTACAAATCAAGAATCAAAACGCATGGATATGGCCTGAATAATAAAACACAATTATGCAAAAAGAGTGATACAGACTGACTTATAATTACCAATTCTTGATGTTTCAAGCTATGATTTTGATCCAGGCACCTTCCTTGATGTCTCAGCAAGACAATGGAATAGTTATTTTGGCTTGAATCGCACTGGAATATAGTTTTCAGTTTTGGATTTTTTGTCAAAAAACTCAAGCTTGGTTATGGTGTTCTTGCGCAGCTGGGAGGTTCTGATCACTAGGGTTAGCTTTGCACTTATGTATGGAATGATTATGGTTCAAAATTGGATCAAAAAACCCTTTGCATTGATGAAGAGATATTTGATTTTCATGGCAAATATTTTTCAATCTTTTTCACATGTTTTTGATGCCAATCATATCCAATTGCCTTGATTCTTTCTATATCTGGTCATGCACGAAATCTTAAGCTTATTCCATGCATAAAAAGATTTGATTGACTTGCTTTGGTATTTTCCACATATTTATTTTAATTAAATGAATTATTAGCAATTAAAAATTCAAATAAATAAATAAAAATGATAAAAAAACTTCCCTTTGGTTTAAATGGTCGTGCACATGCTTTGGATGATGATTCTTGGAAGAAAATGTGGCCCATTAGCATTTTTAAGGAATTTGAATCAAAGTTGACTTTTCAAAATACCTAAAAATTTCCCAACTTCCACAAGGCATATCTTGCTCAATTTTTAAGCTTTGATCATGTTCTTGGACATGTTGGAAAGGACTTGAAGTCCTCTAACCAATGTCTTTGGTCCCATGTCATTTTGATTTACCAATCTCAAGTTATGGCCTTTGACTTAAAGTCCCTTTTTGTTGACTTTTGAAAATGACCTATAATGTTGAAATTGACAACTTTTTGTGAGAGCATTTCTTGGACTTGAAGTGTGAAGAGGAGTTGTAGGAAATGTCTTTATCTTCAAAATGAGATTTGGATGGAATTTTTCTGATAATCCATGTGGAAGTTATGCCCTGGTCAAGTTACAGTTGACTTTTTTAACTATCCAATTATGGAAATTTTTGCATCTTGAGACTTTTTGAGCCAAGCTTTGAGAATCATGATCAAGCATTGATCAAATGATGTTTTTGGCTTCAAAATGAGATGTTGACCAAAAATTTGAACTTTTGACTGTCAAATGACCATTTTGTCCCTACAGTTGACTGCAGTGCAATTAGGGTTTTTGACTGTGCAATTTTGTGCTGTAAGTCTTGAAACTTGATATGAGGATGCTTGACCATGTTTTTAGGCATGTGGGACTTGATTGGACCCTTGGAAACTTCATTTTCTTTGTCAGAACCAAAACCCTAATTTTTGACTGTTTAGGAGGCCCTTGAACTGTGCAACCCTTGGGGAGTTTTTGAAGCTTTGACTTTGCAATTCTTGAAGAATATGGGAGAGAAAATTTTGGGGTACAACAGTTGCCCCTGTTCAATCTTCTTAGACCTGAGGATGCAGATTGGCTGACGTGCCTTTCGTAATCCGAAGGTGGAAGATGATTGAACACTAGAGTGCCCAGAAATTTGCGCTCACATAGTAGCAGTGATGGTGGAATGGGCTTACAGATGCCATTTGGAGATTGATGAAGAGGATGATGGGCTTATAGATGCCATGCTGAGAGATGATGGAAGGTGGATGGGCTTATATATGCCATCTGGATGTCGATCGCGTAAGAGATTCCTTAGCGAGAACTTGCGTACCTGCAAAAGAAAAATGATTACCTGACCTGTTACAGGAGCTGGTCTTCAAATTCTTTGTATAGATGTGTCCTGACTGGTTACAGGAGCTGGATCTGGATCTTCAAAAGGTGATGAATAAACCAGGGATGGTTACTACCTCAACAGGAACGGTGAGAGAACCTTGGATGATTACAACCTCCGTAGTAACGCTGAGAGAATCTTGGACGACTTCAACCTCAACAGTAACGCTGAGAGAATCTGGGGACGATTACTACCTCCGCAGTGACGGGGAGAGAACCATAGGCGACTTCAACCTCAACAGTAATCATTGAGAGAATCTTGGACGACTTCAACCTCAACAGTAACGCTGAGAGAATCTGGGGATGATTACTACCTCCGCAGTAACGGGGAGAGAACCATAGGCGACTTCAACCTCAACAGTAATCATTGAGAGAATCTTGGGCGACTTCAACCTCAACATTAATCATTGAGAGAATCTTGGGCGACTTCAACCTCAACAGTAATCATTGAGAGAATCTTGGGCGACTTCAACCTCAACAGTAATCATTGAGAGAATCTTGGGCGACTTCAACCTCAACAGTAATCATTGAGAGAATCTTGGGCGACTTCAACCTCAATAGTAATCATTGAGAGAATCTTGGGCGACTTCAACCTCAACAGTAATCATTGAGAGAATCTTGGGCGACTTCAACCTCAACAGTAATCATTGAGAGAATCTTGGGCGACTTCAACCTCAACAGTAATCATTGAGAGAATCTTGGGCGACTTCAACCTCAACAGTAATCATTGAGAGAATCTTGGGCGACTTCAACCTCAACAGTAATCATTGAGAGAATCTTGGGGCGATTACTACCTCCGCAGTAACGGGGAGAGAACCTTAGGCGACTACAACCTCAACAGTATCATTGAGAGAATCTTGGATATCTTCTACTGAGTCTTCATCAGGAAAATCTGTCAGGGGTCGATTTAGCTGGACTAGAGAAGGCCTTTGACTGGATAAGAAACAGAAAAATCTTAGGGTCGATTTAGCTGAACCGGTCTAGGTCTTAAAATCTTCAACTGGATAAGAAACAGGGAGATCTTAGGGTCGATCTGACTCAACCAGAGAAGGCCTTGGACTGGATAAGAAACAGAGAAATCTTAGGGTCGATTTAACTGAACCGGTCTAGGTCTTGAAATCTCTTCAACTGGATAAGAAACAAGGAGATCTTACGGTCGATCTGACTGAACCAGAGAAGGCCTTTGACTGGATAAGAAACAGTAAAATCTTAGGGTCGATTTAACTGAACCGGTCTAGGTCTTGAAATATAGCTGAGAACTTAACTGGATCTTTCCTGAAAGGTAAAGGTCAGTCATATGCAATGCATGATATGGATCAAGCAATGATGTTCTCAACATAAATGAGATTTGTAAGATATGATGCGTATATGCATGCTATAATGTATGAAAATGTGATATTTATGAATGTATGTTTTCGTCTTAGGAAAATAAATCCTTGACGGGTGCCGGGAAGTCACTCCTGGGCTGATGTTGGAGAATAGATTTTTGCTTCCGCTGGGGATGATAGTTGCAAGAATACCGGTAGGAGAAGATAACTCCGTTGGGGGATAAACTTGGCGAATGGATTACTCTGCGGGGGGAAAAAAAACTCTAACGATCTTGCTGGGAAGCAATACTCTGTGGGGAGAGAGATACTTTGTTGAGTTGTTGATGATAACCTGCTGGGGATACCCTTGTTGTGTTGGAAGTGTTAATAGACTTCGCTGGGGATAAGAAGACTTCGTCGAGGACGCTCTTTCCGTGGCTTTTGGCTGAGGATAACCCAGTTATATCTTGGTAAGGAAATAACTCTTTGAATAAAGCCGGGGGACGCGTTCGTGCTCTGCAAGGATAAGCTTCCAGAATCTACTGGGGATAAGCTTACTGCGTGGGAGATGATTCCAACTTTCCTGGGGGAGCTGGATTGGACTCTCTTGGGGAAGTTTTGAACTGTATCGGGGAAGTGACTCCAATGAATGTCTGGTATTCCGTCGGGGAACAATCTTAGATCAAGACTGTCGGGGATGCTTGTTAAGAATATATATATATTGCTGGGGAATGTTGAGATCTGCGGGAGGATACCCAACTTCCTTAAGTTTGATAATAGCTTCGCTTGAGGAAAGTGTACTGATTTGCTGGCTCACTCTCTGGGGAATTAGGATGTACTGGTTATGTTCTTCAGCTGAACCTACCTTGGTACCTTGGAGGATAGAACAATTAGATTGCTTAGACAACTCTTTATTGCCCCTGTTTCTGATGTGGGAGAGGAAGACCTGTGAGGTGCTGATAGCTTGTTGATGGACAAACCTTCTTCTGGTAGGCAGGTGACAGGATACCGGGACATAGTCGTACGCTTTGATCCCTAACTTTTGCCTGGACCGCCCTTTCGGGTTTTCAATCCACCGGGATACCCATTTTTGCCCAAGCCGCCTTTTCAGGTTTTCGACTTGCCGGGTGTACAGATTTTTTCCATTTCATCCCTTATTTTTGCCCGAACCCTTTTGGTTCGCCGGGAAGCCCTTATTTTTGCCTAGGTGTGTCAACCTAGCGGGTCTTTGATTACGCGTAGTATTTTTTTTGACTATGTTCGTGCTTTCAGAAGGTAGGGAGTTGCCCCTGTTAGAAGTGTGTTGTCATGCCACCAGAAGATGTTTGGTCAGGCAAGATTCGTTGTTGGAATGCCCCAAGTGACTCAGGCGGAGATTTGCTGGAGCCTATTTGGCCTTTGAGAGATTCTCCGAATCTTGATTGGATTGCCCCAGATGATGGACCATGATCATGCCATTCCCCTTGATTGGAAGTGCCTTTGTTCACTAGGCTTTCATCGTGCGAATTTCCCTGTTGTTCAAACAAATAGTCATATGCAAACAATGTTATATCAAAAATGCAAAGCTTATGTCTGTCTTGAAGACTTTGGAAATGCATTCTTTTTCATAAAACAAGTGAATGTTTGTAAAACGTGATGTCAACTCCGTATTTACCGTAGGCCTTAAGGAGTCAGGATACCTTTCGTAACAGTATGCTTTCGAACTAACCCATGCTTCAGCTAGGACTTTTAAGGGTTATAACGTGGCTTGGTTCACGGTTTAAGAAACAAAGGATAAAGGCTCAAATTATTTGTACCCACCCACTCTTCGTGATGTTCTCCAAACCTAAACTCAGTTGATCATACGTTAGACCTTGTTTGAGTCTTTGCTCTGATTTTCCGGTGATGATTCGGATGTTGATAACTTATTTTGAATAGGCAGTCATTCCTTTTTGTTGAGGGTTTGTAAGACCTCTTTCTTGTCTGATCTTTGTTATCCCTTTCTTTTTTGCCTGAACTGTTTCCTTTTTTGGAATTACAGTCAGCGGGATGCCCCAGTTTTGTAAGTCTCCTTCATGGGTTTCGACTTAATGGGTTTTTTATTTTTTGAGATAATGACTGCCTTTCTTTATTGATTATTCGGAACCATCACTGTCTTTCTTTGTTTTGTAAGGACCTCTTTGGTGCCATTCGTTATGCACTGGGATCAACTGAGAGACTACCCTGCCCCAAGTTATGATTAAGGGTTTTAAATTTCGAAAAGAAAAACTCCTACTTCTTTGGCTCAGAGGGGTTGACGAGGGATTATCATCCTTATAACTCCAGTGTTTAGGGATTGAAACAATGCCTATACCTCATCAGCGGGGTCTGTTCAAAAGCATACTGTAGATTATGGTATCGTTTTCGTCATCCTCCCTTAAGAGGCTTAGAATTATTAATTGAGAGTTGATCATCAGAAAAAATATGAAAATAATTTGCGTATAGTGAATACGAATATATTGCTTCAAAACGGACATATGCGATGCATTAATGAAATAACAGTGTTTAACAATGAACAAATGTTTGAACAATCAAAAAGAATTACAACTTGAACATTCGAATGAACAAAAGTTTCCTAGTCTCAAGGCTTGTCATTTCAAATGGTGAGTCTTGGAGGGATGGTAGAAAAATTCAGCCTGACCATCTTGGGTGAACTCCAATGCCCCTTCATCAATCAGGTCCTGGATCTTGTTCTTCAGAGCCCAACACTCATTTGTATCATGTCCAGGACTGGCAGAGTGGTAGGCACACCTTTTATTGGGATCATAAGTAGGATGTGCTGTGTTGGGATTCTGGGGATGAGCCCTTAATGTGATCAAATTCAATCTCAGCAGGCGTTGTAAAGCTTGAAACAGCGACATGTTGAGCGGGGTGAATTGCCTCCTGGACTTGTCTGGCTGAAGCCGGTGAGGTTGATGCTGAATTTGTGACACTGGAGCCATTTGAGGAGCTCTCCCCTTATCTCCTTGTCTCAAAGGTGGTTGAACGAGGACTGGCTTTTTACCCTTAGACGTTTGCCCCAGTTGGTTACCCTGAAGCAGTTGGTTGACGAGAACCCCGAGCTCTTCTTGTCTTTGAGCTAAACCTTGAATGGTAGTCACCTGCCCCAGCATCTGGGCTCTCATTGCATCCATTTCAGCTTGCAGATATTTCAGCCGTTCGTCCTCAGCGCTGTTCCTGACCAAAGTCTCCATGAGAAGTGTCCTCAACTCTTCCTGCCCCTTGGATAGGCTTAGGAAGATTTCCTTGAACCGAGTCTCTTGAGTGTGAGGGTCCTGGTTATCTTGTTGGGAAGCCATTGCTGAAATAAACAGCGAGAAAGGTAAGTGACCTGCAACAAGGATACCTGTTATGCAATGATGTGTATGACATGCATGCAATGTTTTCAAGGATCTCGCGGGGTAAACAAAAATTGTTAGAACTAGGTAGCTTGATTGAGGGAACTTCATGTTGTTGAGAATCCTTCTTCAAAGGGTCAAAGGCTCACCATATCCAGTGGGTCATAGCCCCTGACTTTAGTCATCATGTCTGGTTTTGATTTCCAAACAACCTTGGTTAGGGGAACCTTCTTCAAGAGTCAAAGCTCACCATATCAAGTGGGTCATAGCCTCTGACAACCTTGGCTAGAGGAAAATAAATCCCCTTTTTGCCCCTTGCTGGACAGTTGGTTCATCATGACCTGCATCACAAGCCCCTTGAGATCCTTGAAATGGGTTAGGATGTATGCAATGGTATGATGTTATGCTATGCATGGGGTAATGTAAGTGACCCTGTTATGAGTCTCAATTAAGGATTGCCAACCAAAAACCTGCAAGAAACTCAGTAAACCTTATTATGAGTCCCCGTTAAGGACTATAAACAAAACCTGCAAGAAACTTAGCAAACCCTGTTACGAGTCCTAATTAAGGACTGCAAACAAAACCTGCAAGGAACTCAAGTGTCAGACAACAAGCATGCAAATAGTCAAGTATGAAGGCACACAAGTCACACAAGAGAAACCCTTAGAGTTCAGGCCATCATGGGGTCTGGGTATTACCCTCTTGAAGTTGGTGGGCTCAACCTGTCCTATTAGAAGTAACCGGGTTCTAAGGGTCCCAATATCACGGGATTGCTTTCATTGTTCATCGTTTCGATTTAGCCACTGAACTGGCGACCGAAATATTCCAGGAAAGCAACCCTCAATTGAGTGTAGTATCGAGTATCAACCAACCTCGGACTGCACCAAAGTCAGTTATCTCACTACCCTAAAGAGGCCAAGATAGTTCAGTTAAGGTTCCTAAGGTATGTTGATGCTTCATGACACCACGCGGAGGCCCCGTACTCTCCTTGACTGAACTCAAGGGTTACCGGTACACACCAAAGTGCCACATCAACGTAGCAGACTGTTTCAACCATGTCGGTATACCCGCACAGTTCCCTCACAGCCTTGTTGCTACTTTCTAAGAAGGTATCCCCCAGATCCGGGTTAGGATCTATAGAACTCCCAAGACAGTCCCACAATTTAAAGCAAGCAAAGAAAGCAATTGAAAACACAGTTATAAACTATCCCTATGGTACACCTCACTTTAAAAAGGTCCCCAGCAGAGTCGCCAGTTCTGTGATCGGTGGATCTGGAACTGACTGTTTAACGCTGGTTCGCGAAATGTCGCGGAAGCAAGAGTCGCCACCGTCTTTTATTTTCTCCAAATGGAAAGGACAAAAGCACAGAAAAATTCCTTAAAGAGATTGCTCTCGGTTCGGGAGGTAGATTATAGAAAGGGAATGTGTTAGCACCCTTTCTATCCATGGTTATCCATGGGCTCTTAGATACTTGCTCATTTGTGTTTTCAAAAATGGTTTGTTTGCTTTTCAACTGTGGGTTTTAAAAAGTTTCTTTGAAAATTCCAGTTCGACTATTGTATCGGTCCTCAAGAGTGTTTGAAAAATTGCTTTCGAAAGCTTTTTGAAAAGTGTCGGTGTGAAAAGTATTTTTTGATTTGTTTTGAAATTAGAGCAAGTATCTAGAGTCGTCTACCTACCCTAAGGAATTCGTCTTTGTAAATATCCTTAAAGTAGTGCCATCCCACCATTGAGAGGTAGGTAGCACCACCATTGGAGGTGTTTGGGTCAATTCGAGGTTCGGGACATGATGATCACCGGAGCAATGGGAAGACACCTTAGAAGCTACCCTCATGCCAGGTTCCCGGATCATGAGGACTTACTAAGACATCCTCTACTCGACGATCACCTTTCGAGGCAAGGCAACAGTGAGGCGTACCCTAGGGGTGGTGTGTGATTTGTGTGTCAGATTCATTTATTTTTGTCTTGTCATGTCATAGGTGATCTACACATTGCTTTTATTTTAACATTCATTCTTGCATGCCATTATTAACAGTTAAAAAGATGCGAGAAATTAAAGTTCCTAAACTATTACAAAGGCGCGGGTCCACATCGCCAAAATAAAATCCAGGACCCGATTTGACAGAAAATAAAGAAATAAAGTGCGAGAAATATAAATATCAAGTTTACACGGCTTTGGGAGAATTACATCAATATTATAAGAAATAAAATAAAATGCGCGAATTGAATTAAAATTGCAAGCGAGGGCGTTGGACCCTTTTTAATGAAATTAAATTATTATTAACAAATTAATTAAAATAAAGTAAAAAAAGAAATTATTTTTGAGGGTTTTTTGTATTTATGAATTTTTTAATGAGAATTAAATGAAATTAATTAATTAACCCTAATTCTAGCTATTTTTTAATTTATTAAGAAAATGTGAAAAATTACCTAAAATTAAACCTAATTAATTAATGCAATTTGATTTATGAAAATAAATAATTAGTTATTAGTAATGAGAAAAGAAAAAGGATAAAAATTGATTAAAACCCTAATTCTACAAATTTTTAATTTATTAAGAAAAATATTTGAATTAAACCTAATTTTACAAAGCTAAATTAATTAGTGATATTTACTTAAAAAAATAAAATATATTTTGATTTTTTTATGACTTTTCTGATTTTTTGTGTTATTTTTATATTTTATGAAAATAAATTAATTGAAGAATTTAATTAAAAAAGAAATAATTGAAACAAATAAAATAAAGAAAAGAAAAGAAATACAATACCTTGGGGGGTTCTGTCCCCAATTGGAGGTCATAACTTAGCAATTTAGGCCCAATAGCCTTTGGCCTGGTTGACTTTCCAGTATTCACGTGTGTGGACGTTGACTGGGACGTATCCTATGCTCTGAATCCTGGCCTTGGGTTTGATCTTGGTGGGACGTGTGGCATGGTTTGAGTGATGAGCGTATGGTAGACGCTTGCAAATGAGCTACACAAGAACATAATTAGGAGAAAAATATAAGGGAAAGGGAGGGGGACCTGGGATCGAACCAAGGTCCTGGAGATTACCAATACACCTGCCTGCCACTGAGCTACCAACGCTTCTTTGTATATTATATAACTAACAATTAATATAAGATAAAATAAGAGTTAGTGGGACTTTAGCGCGAAAATTCAAATACTCCAACCAGATGGTGCCACATAGTCTTCTTCCTCGCTTATGCGTTTTTCCTGAAACAAAAACAAGCAAGATTGCGGGGGTTTTGAACCCCCACTATATGATATATGCCAAAATAGCGAATAGCACATGGTAGCTCATAAATTGAGCGCGAGGTGTGTGTCTAAATCGTCCAAGCCCCCTGAGTTGAATGGTCTAGGTCTCACGTCCTAATTTTTCCTTAACTGAGAAACCCCAATTCAAGGTTCTGAAAACCCTAGGCGTCGTTCATGGTGAAATCGCGTATGGGCAATGATTCTTCAATTAAAACATACTGCTAGCTTCAGAATCAACTCATTAGTACAAATCAAGAATCAAAACGCATGGATATGGCCTGAATAATAAAACACGATTATGCAAAAAGAGTGATACAGTCTGACTTATAATTACCAATTCTTGATGTTTCAAGCTATGATTTTGATCCAGGCACCTTCCTTGATGTCTCAGCAAGACAATGGAATAGTTATTTTGGCTTGAATCGCACTGGAATATAGTTTTCAGTTTTGGAATTTTTGTCAAAAAACTCAAGCTTGGTTATGGTGTTCTTGCGCAGCTGGGAGGTTCTGATCACTAGGGTTAGCTTTGCACTTATGTATGGAATGATTAGGGTTCAAAATTGGATCAAAAAACCCTTTGCATTGATGAAGAGATATTTGATTTTCATGGCAAATATTTTTCAATCTTTTTCACATGTTTTTGATGCCAATCATATCCAATTGCCTTGATTCTTTCTATATCTGGTCATGCACGAAATCTTAAGCTTATTCCATGCATAAAAAGATTTGATTGACTTGCTTTGGTATTTTCCACATATTTATTTTAATTAAATGAATTATTAGGAATTAAAAATTCAAATAAATAAATAAAAATGATAAAAAACTTCCCTTTGGGCCAAATGGTCGTGCACATGCTTTGGATGATGATTCTTGGAAGAAAATGTGGCCCATTAGCATTTTTAAGGCATTTGAATCAAAGTTGAGTTTTCAAAATACCTAAAAATTTCCCAACTTCCACAAGGCATATCTTGCTCAATTTTTAAGCTTTGATCATGTTCTTGGACATTTTGGAAAGGTCTTGAAGTCCTCTAACTAATGTCTTGGTCCCATATTGTTTTGATCTACCAATCTCAAGTTATGGCCTTTGACTTAAAGTCCCTTTTTGTTGACTTTTGAAAATGACCTATAATGTTGAAATTGATAACTTTTTGTGAGAGCATTTCTTGGACTTGAAGTGTGAAGAGGAGTTGTAGGAAATGTCTTTCTCTTCAAAATGAGCTTTGGATGGAATTTTTCTGATAATCCATGTGGAATTTATGCCCTGGTCAAGTTACAGTTGACTTTTTCAACTATCCAATTATGGAAATTTTTGCATCTTGAGACTTTTTGAGCCAAGCTTTGAGAATCATGATCAAGCATTGATCAAATGATGTTTGTGGCTTCAAAATGAGATGTTGACCAAAAATTTGAACTTTTGACTGTCAAATGACCATTTTGCCCCTACAGTTGACTGTAGTGCAATTAGGGTTTTTGACTGTGCAATTTTGTGCTGTAAGTCTTGAAACTTGATATGAGGATGCTTGACCATGTTTATAGGCATGTGGGACTTGATTGGACCCTTGGAAACTTCATTTTCTTTGTCAGAACCAAAACCCTAATTTTTGACTGTTTAGGAGGCCCTTGAACTGTGCAACCCTTGGGGAGTTTTTGAAGCTTTGACTTTGCAATTCTTGAAGAATATGGGAGGGCAAATTTTGGGGTACAACAGTCACCCTCGCCACCCAGCTTCACCATGGCCAAAATATTTGTTTGGCAGAGTTAATCTTGGCGAATCTGTACTAGTCGATCAGCAGCTGAGCGACTCTGTTAAAGATCATCGAAAACAGAGCCAGTCTATTGCTTGCAGGACCTTTTTGGCTACTTCAGTTGTGGATCAATGCCACTTTCGAGTCTTTCTTACCTCAAAAGACTCAAATAAATGAGCAAGCTCCTGAGATAGCAAATAGACGTATCGAAGGAACCAGATTAGCTCTACTGACCCCGACTGAAGATGGGCTGGAGCTTCAACAGACTTTTGCAAACTTCGTCTTGATGTTTGCAAGAAGAAAAGAATTTGCTTCGACCATGGCTCCCTTCGCTCGACGAAAGGTTGGTCCAGATTGGTTCACCAGGCCCCATCCCAAGTCGTCAGGTGACCCTCAGGTCGAAGAACACACAATAATGTGGGAAGCATTTCTCACACCTAGAATAATGCCACTGCGCTTTAAAAGCTCCAAGACTCACTTGAGCTTGATCGCGTATCAACCAAACTTGGTCTCTCGACAGTTTGGTATCATTCAATCACTTCCTTCTCCTATTTTTCCTAGGGAGAAATCCATGTTATATTTTTGCAATGACTATACTGAAGATGCTGCCACCAAGCATATTGGCAGGTATGCAGGTCGAACAGTACTTTCACTGTTCGATTATCAACTTAACTTTCTCTGCTCACCATCCTTCGAAGACTGGTGGAAGAGTTACTATGCTGAAGAGTTCTTCGACGAGAAAGACTTTGTGGACGAACTTCAGAAGTCTTTCGTTCTAGTCCTTGACAAAATAAAGAAATGTAAGTTCATTCTCAAAATTATTTTGTCTTTCCATTTCGACTGGTAGCCTGTTAATTATAACTTGTCTTCTTTCAGTTGTTCGAAAGCCTACAGCCAAGAAAGCTGCAGAAGGCCATCAGGGAGGAGGTCCCTTGACAAAACCTCCAGCACCGGCGAAAACTACAGCACCGGCGAAAACTACAACAAGCCATCAGGGGGAAGGTCCTTCGAAAAAACCCTCAGCACCGGTAACCAAACTTTTATTATTTCCTTCTGGTTTTAATATCCTGATTTTCGATGTAGCATTCTAAATCGAACTCCAATTGGTTTTCAGGCACCTTCACCCAAGAAACGACCTGCACTGACGGTCGAATCTGGGAGTGACGAAGAAGACGACTCTCCCCCCGCTCCTCTAAAACGGAGGAAACTGAAGAAAGATGCTCCTTCTCCTGAGACTCGACCCACAATCAGAATAAAGGTTGCAGGGAGAAAACCCAGGCCACCTCCAGTGATTATCGAAGAGCCAACGAAGGAGGAGCTAAATGTTTTGCTCAATAAACCTGTCGAAAGTGATAATTCCAGCCCTGGGGCTGAAGTTCCTCTGCAGGTAGTTTCTCTGACCATTTTTAACTCAGGTGTCGATACTCACGTTCGATTGTGTCTCTTTCTAAACTAGAAGATTCTTCCTCTTCTATTTTCATGAAACCACTGAAAGTTCAGCACCAAAGACTTCTGAAACACTAGACTCTGCTGAACTCAGTAGGCCACAAGAGAAGGAATTGGCGAACAATGAAGCCAATGCTGAAACAGAAGAACAACAACCAAAAGAGATTCAAGTGGTCGATCTGTCAGAGGAACAACATGACGAAGGGGATCATGCTGATGCTGGCACTGTCGAACTTCAAGTCGAAGATAGTCATGTCGATGCAAACGCTACTCAACAGCTTCAACCCCAAGACAACGCTGCTGCAAAGGTTACCACCTCGACAAAGCATAAGTCCAAAGACGACTTAGCACTCTTGAAGCAAACTGATCCCATTGGCTATCTGAATGCCATTATCGAGAGCAGGGGAAGTTCATCTGATCTTAGTCAGGAGGCTTCTACTCAATCGGGGAAGTCCACTGAGACTTCTCCTCTCGATGAGGCTTTGATGAAGGTCAAGGCTCAGTTATTCAAGAAAGATTTTATGAAAGCTTTGGAGGGGGACCCTACTGCTCCGTCGTGTTTAGGAGCTGTTTTGAATGCAATCGACTTGCTCGCTGTGACTCCAGAGGTTTCGAGCTTTATCATGGAGTTATACTCCATTGTTGATCAAGTCTCAGCAGACTATCGACGACAGAGGGGCTTCAACAGCCAACTCGAAGCGTTACATGGCAAAAGTTCTTCTGCCTGGACTGCTGTAGCAGAGACGACTTCTCGAATTGCAGAGTTGTCAAAGCAAAAGGCATCTAAGCAAGAAGAAATTGATGCCATAGATCGAGACAATGCCTCCATAAAGGCGCAAATCGAAGAGCTAGAGGCCAAGATAAATGCCAATACTAAGCGCAAGGAGGAGCTTCTCTCGACTGTTTCAGACACCGAGAGTCAAGCTGAAGTTACGGGAGGCCTAGAGTTTGCTGAGAAATCCCAAGCCTTCGATGACCAAATTGCCAAGCTTGCCCAGGCGAATGCCTTGTGCAACAAAAGACTGGAGTTGCAGCGGGCCAAGTACCTTCGACTCAAAGATTCTATCCCCTTCTGATTGACTCAGCCCTTTAACCATGTATTGTAATCTGTATTTGACAATGTCGCCATTTTGGCTAATTTATAAAATTTTCCATTTTGGCTTATTTATGGTTAATTTAGTCATTACTTGCTATTTATTTTGATCTCTTGGAGCATAGGTTTATACTTTTTCAAATATTTTCCATTTACTCTCAAGAGTCTTTTATCTTCACCTAACTCTTCGACTTCATAAGCTCCACCAGAAAAAGTTTGGATAATTCTGAATGGTCCTTCCCATTTGGGTGACCATTTTCCCATGCTTCGATCCCTTCGATCCATGGGAAGAATCACCTTCCAAACTAATTCTCCAGGCGAGAATGCCTTAGGTTTCACTTTTTTATTGTAAGAGTCTTCTACTCTTTTCTTCTGAATCCTTAGTAGGTCGAGAGCGTGCAGTCTTTCTTCGTCTAAATCTATTAGTTCGTCTAACATCATATCCCAATAAACTTCAGAGGGGATATCATGGTGTCTCTGAACCCTTGCAGATTGAAGACAAATTTCCGCTGGCAACACTGCGTCATGACCAAAAGTTAGCCTATATGGTGTTGTACCTATGGCTTCTTTTGGGGACGTTCGACAGGCCCACAAGATCTGGTCTAACGTCTTATGCCAATTTTTTGGCTTCTTCCCAACATGCTTTTTTATCAAGCCAATCACTATTTTGTTCGCTGCTTCGACTTGACCGTTTTCCTGTGCATAATAAGGCGTTGATGTTAGGAGTTTAAAGCCTATTTCCTGAGCGAATTCCTGCATCTTTCGACCGGTGAAAACTGATCCTTGATCAGTAGTTATAGTTTCAGGGATTCCAAATCTAAAGATAATGTTCTTTTGAATAAATTCAATGACATTTTCTTGGTCTACATTGACTAAAGGAATAGCTTCGATCCACTTAGTAAAATAATCAATGCCTACCAATATATACTTCTGGCTCTTTGATGATGTTGGTCGAATCTCTCCAATAAGGTCCAACGCCCATCCTCTAAAGGGCCAAGGTTCACTATCGAGTGAAGTTCGCTTGCTGGTACATGCTGGATGCCTGTATGGACCTGACATTCTTGGCAACCCTTGGCGAACTCGACACAATCTTTCAACATGGTGGGCCAGTATAGTCCTTGTCGAAACAACAACCATTTCATCTTATGGCCTACTTGGTGAGCCCCACATGCTCCAGCGTGCGTAGTCGAAAGGGCTATGTATGCTTCAGTTTCACTTAAGCACTTTAGCAATACCCCTTCAGGCATCTTTTTAAATAACTCATTACCCATGAGCATGTAACTCAACGCCCTATATTTTATTTTTCGTTCTGTCGAAGCTGCTGGATTTTGTAGATAATCCACAATGGGTTTCCTCCAATCTTGCTCTGACAAATTGTCTATGAACGAAATTTCGAAGTTCCTTTGATCAGCATACCCTAGTCTTGTCGATTCCAAGTCTTTTGGTGACAGACAAGTTGCTTTTATTTTTTCCCGAACTTCGATTGCTCTTTGCAATCTCGTTTTTGAAATTTTGTACCCAGATGCAATTTGTGCCAAATCGTTGGCTATTTGATTTTCCAACCTGGGTATGTGTCGAATGTTGACCATTTCGAATTTTTTCAATAAACGATTTGCTATCACAAAGTACATAATGAGATTTTCTCTTATGCATTTATATTCTTTTGTGACTTGCTTAATAACTAACTCTGAGTCTCCCATTATTTCGACTCGAGTTGCCCCCAATTCCAACAATATCTCAAGGCCAGTAATTAGAGCTTCATACTCAGCCTCATTGTTCGAACAAGTACCTGATATCTTGTACTTGAATGTTGTTGGAATTTTTTCTGGAGAAATAATCAAGACTCCTACTCCTGTTCCATCTTTATGGCTGGAACCATCGAAGTAGAATTTCCAAGGCTCTATCTCCACATAATTTATATTCTCAACTTGAATTGAGTGGTCGACTATAAAGTCTGCCACCACTTGTCCTTTCACTGCCTTAAGAGGCATAAAGGTCAAGGAGTATTCAGTTAAAGCTAGTGCCCACTTGCCAATTCGACTGTGCAGGATGGGTTTCGACAACATGTACTTGAAAACATCAAAATGAGACGAAACATACACATCAACTGGTTTTATATATTGTTTGAGCTTTGTACAAGAGAAATACAGACATAGACACAATTTTTCAACTTTGCTATATCTAGTTTCTGCATCGTTCAAAACTCTACTAAGATAGTAAATGGGTCTTTCGACTCCATTTTCATCTTCTTGGGCTAACATGCTTCCCAAAGTTTTGTCGGATGCAGCTATGTACAATCTCATACTCCTGTTGCTGCAAGGAGGCACCAAAATAGGTGGCTTTGTGAGATACCCTTTGATTTTGTAGAAGGCTTCTTGTTGCTCTTGCCCCCATTCGAATCTTTCTTTGTTCAATCGAAGTAAGGGTGAAAAGGCTTGAGCTTTCCCACTTAGGTTAGATATGAATCTCATTAAGAAATTTATCTTGCCCAGCAGAGATTGCAATTCCTTTTTGTTCGCTGGCGCTTTCGCTTCAAGAATTGCCTTCGTCTTGTTCTGGTTGATTTCGATTCCTTTCTTGTGGATAACGAAGCCCAAGAAATCTCCAGCTTTCACACAGAATGCACACTTCAAAGGGTTCATCTTCAGACCGTGTTCTCTCATTCTTTCGAATGATTGTCGAAGGTGGTCTATGTGGTTCTTCCTGGAAACAGGTTTTATAACAATGTCATCAATATATACTTGCATAAAAGTGTTAATAAAATCATGGAAGATAGAATTCATTGCTCGCTGATATGTTGCCTCAGCATTCTTTAGGCCAAAAGGCATCACTACCCATTCGTAAGTGCCTAAAGCCCCAGGGCATCGAAAAGCTGTTTTCGACACATCTTCTTCAGCAATGAATATTTGATTATATCCTGAATAACCGTCGAGCATACTCAGGTACTCATAGCCAGCGGCAGAATCGACTAGCATTTCCGCCACAGGCATAGGATATTCATCTTTGGGTGTAGCAGCATTCAAATCTCTGAAATCTATGCACACCCTCAATGCACCATTTTTCTTAATCACTGGCACAATGTTTGCAATCCATTCGACATACCTCGTAACGCGTATGAATTTGCACTTCAGCAGTCTTTCGACTTCCGTTTTGATCTTCGACAGTATTTCTGGAGCGAAGCGTCTTGGACTTTGCTTGATTGGCTTCTTCCCAGGTTTGATTGGCAATTGAAGTTCCACCAATCCTCTGTCGAGACCCAGCATTTCGTCGTAATCCCATGCAAAATAGTCCTTGAACTCCTTTAACAAATGGATTACTTCCAACCTGAGTTTTGGGTCAACCTTTGCGCTAATGTAAGTTGGCTTTTTCTCTAACCCTTCGCCCAAGTTGATTTCTTCTAAAGGATCCTGCACTAACATTTTGATGTTGTTCGCCAAGGGGTCCTTTTCGAATCCTAAAGGCTCATCGTCGTAGATAGCGTCGAGCCTTTGTTCCTGCATCCCTTCTGGCATGATATCAGGAGGTTCTGGGTCGAAATCTTTTCCAGGACCTGCAGAAGGTAACTCTTGATCATTGGCCTGTGTGGCCATATATTTTACTTCGGCTTCGAGAGCCGTTATCATCTTTGTTTCGGCTACGTAAGCCGAAATTCGCTGCAATGATTGTGACTCAGTCATTGTCGCTGAATTCACTTCCCCAACCAGTTGGTTGGATATCAGTTAACCCACTAAAGTCAATGTGGGACAAGTCTTCTTTGTCCCATTGAAAACCATGCTCAGGGTGCAGGTATAGGGAACAAAAAGTATTTGGCGCTGGCGCCAAGTCGAAGTCAGGTGTTGGGCATGGCCTAATGTGAGCCAGGTTCTTGTCGAAGTCTGCCAGCCCTAGGTGATTTACTTCGCCCAGGTAATAGCTTTGGTCCGCTTCTATGTTTTCGACCATTCCATCAGGACGCCATATTAGTAACCTCTGGTGCATTGATGATGGTACAGCTCCAACACCATGAATCCATTCACGGCCCAACAAAAGATTATAGTTAGGTTTGGCCGATATGACCATAAACATAGTTCGTCGAAGGATAGATCCCACCTTGATGTCCAGTTGGATCACACCCATAGTGGTCCCTATGCCGCCTTCATAATTCGACAGGACCATGTTGTGAGGCTTGATATTCTCATCGCTTTTGCCTATTTTTCTTAGCATAAAGTGAGGGATGATGTTGATGGTTGCCCCCACAATCTACCAAGATCTTATTTACTGTGGTTTCTTCGAGTTTAGCCCTTATAAATAAAGGCTTAAGGTGATTTTTCATCGCCTCTGTAGGAGGTTCGAAGAACCCATTCTGCTCTTCAGTAGCGCCATTATCCATGACGAAATAGCACACTGGCCTATGCTTGGCCATTTCTTGCTCCACTTCCCAATCGCTTGTTTCGACCTCCACCTGGCGGTTGAACTCTCTTGGCAAAACTGAGACTATGTTCACCATGATATCTAAAGTGTCATCAGACTCAGAGCCATCTTCGTTATCGACTTCACCCTGGTTAGGCCAGACTAGCCTATTGGTTACTGGTTGTCTTTCCAGAGGCTTCCTCTGCTTTCTCTGAGGAACATTTGAACTGGTTTTTGCCTTTGGTTCATTAGCAGCTTCCCTCTCAGCTTTTCGTCGCCTCTGGTATCTCCTCCATTGAGATCGAGACATGGGATTCTTCCCTTTGTAGTTTCTTGACACCTGGGTCACTTTAGGGGTAGCAACCTGAGGCTCTTTCTTATGTGTTAAAGATGAACCTCTTGGCACTTCGAAGGAGTGCCATCTTTCCTCGCTTGGTCTCTTTCGACCAGATGTTTTGTACTATGTATCTACTGGCACGTTAGTCGGAGGCCTGAAGGTCAGTGGCCTCTTTTCTTGATTTGAACCCCTTTGGGAGGCTCTTCTGGGGTCATGTCGAGTATCAACACTTTCCCTTTTTCTATTTGTTGCTCTTACACCTTGAATATGTTCAGCAGCTTTTTTGTCGAAGCTTGAACTGCATCGAGGACACAACATCACCTCTGACTTCTTTTTCTGGCATCTTTGCAGGAAATCTGCTAGATTTTCATTTTCCCGAGGGAAAGCAGTTTTGTTGGCTTGTTCTTGCCTCATGGCCTCCTCTGATGCTTTTGGTTCAGAGACTTCGACCATGTTGACATTCATGGTGTCTTTGGTGGCAAGGGTCAACTGCTTCATCTGAATCTCCAAATCCTCTATCTGGCCTCGAACTGCAGCCAAGTGAGAACTGGGTTTTGTTCCAGATTTTTGGGCTCCAACTGTCTCCAGCTTTGGGCTTTCGACCTCCTTTTGGACCGCTTCAATTGTCTTTCTGGATAGATTCCCAGAAAAACTGCCAAAGATTGGCATGTTGACATGGTCCTTTATAACTTCGACCATTGTGATTCCTGGCCTTTTCGACTGGCTTCTGGATGCCTCGATCATGTTCACCTCTGAAGGTTCAGCATAATGGGCTTCAGCTTGCAAAGGGTTGGAGTCCACAGTCATGGGGGTTTTGTCAGCAAACTTCAACCTCCCTTCTTCGATAGCGTCTTGTACAAGATTCCTGAAAAGAAAACATTCAGACGTTTTATGGCCCAGAAAATTATGATATTTACAAAAGCCTCTTTTCTTTCTTTGATCAAGAGGAGGCACTTTTACCCCTGGGGGTACTATCATTTGGCCATCTTTTACAAGTAAGTCAAAGATTTCATCACATTTTGTAATATCAAAACTATAAGTCTTTTTGGGGAACCTATCGTTGGTCCTTTCTGGACCAGTGGGATTTTTTCCACTTGAGGGGACTAACAGTTTGCAAGAGTATGGTGGCCCTTGTTTTAGTTCCGCTAAATCGACCTCGCCTCCTTCGACGGTTATAGTTTCGTCGAAGGTTTCTGGATCTTCGTCATCCATCTCGACATACGCTATCCTCTCTCTTTTGTGAGTTTTCGTTGCCTTGGCTTTTTCAGCTTAAAGGCGTTCTACCTGTCAAACTCTATCGGCCAATTGGGCCATGTCTCTCAGGTATTGAGTGTCTAACTTCTTCCTAATGGAATAATCTAAGCCGCCTGCGGCTATTTCGACTAACTCATGCTCTGGCACTTGCGTAAAGCATCTTGCTTTGAGCAACCTAAACCTATTTAGATATTCGTCTAAGCACGTATAAACCTTTGACGGTAACCTTGAGGATCATTCTCGTAATTGAATACAATACCCTATGTGATACGGTGGGAGAACTGACTTGAGGTTTTGCGTTTGTTTTCGCAAATGTTTCGGTTGAGCAAGAGTCGCCACCGACTTTTTATTTTATCCTAAGGAAAGGTTAAAAAGCACAGCAAAAACCTTTGAGATGTTTTCTTGGGTTCGGGGAGTAGATTATACAAAGGGAAGGTATTAGAACCCTTTTTATCCATGGTTATCCATGGGCTCTTAGCTACTTGCTTAGATCAATTGCCTTTGATTTTAAATTGTTTGAAATGGTGCTTTCAATTGTTTGAAATGGTGCTTTGTGTGTGGGTTTGAAAATGTTTTGAAAAGAGGCCAATGTGGTGGCAACCTTTGTAATGATCCATGTTGGGATGTATACAAAGATGTATGTCTTTTGAAAAGTTTTCAATGTTTTTGAAAGTTGATTTAAAAGTGTGTTGTGATGTGTGTTTTGAAAATAGGAAAGGTTTTGTTTTGCAAGTTGATTCAAGTAACTAAGAGTTTTGTCTACCCCTAAATTTCTCAAAGATTTTTCCTATGTTTTAACCCTTTTAACAATTTTGTTCCACCATTGTATTTGGTGGACAATCTTGTGTTAGGATGTGAACGGGACGGGCGCGGGTCATCGTTTAGACCATGATTGCAATGGTGCCAAGTGTCTTTGGGCAATTTTTCCTTTAAGGGACTTGATCATTTTTAGGCAACTTTCGAAAGCGTCATCGAGGGACTATGATCATTTGAATTGTTTTGTTTTAGCCAAAGACACCTAACATGCAACATGGCCCGTTATTGAAGGCAACAAGTGGAGTAACCCTAGGGGTGCAAGTGTGATTGGTGTTGTCCATTTTCATGCTTTGTTATCTTGGAATTAGGTCAAGCTATTTGTTTGGTTGATTTTTGCATACAAACCCTAAGTCTATCATGGCATATTTAGAAAGCTTTTAAATGCGAAAAATAAAATCCTAAATTATTACAACACAATTATGGGATGGGGGGTACAAATGTTCAAATGGGGATATTTAGCAAGAAAAATTAAATCTAAACTATTACATCCAAATTGAATTATACAAATTATTTAATATACAATAATAAAATAAAATAAAATAAAATATGCAAGATGCAAAAAATGATTTTTTTATATGTATGTAAAAAAGTATTTTTTATGTGTTGAATAAACAAAAATAAAAAGATTAATTTTGGATATTTTTCATGGTTAGGGCAAAAACCCTAATTTTATAAATAAAAGGTATTTATTATATATTATATACAATATCTATTAATTATGTACAAAAAATAAATAAAAAGGAAGTATATTGTAAAAAAGTGATTTTTGAGGTTAAATATTAATAAAAATAAAAATGTATTATTTTTGTATTTTTTACTAAATATTCTAATAAATATATAAGTATTTATATTATTTATTAAATATATTAAATATGTACAAAAAATAAAATATTTAATATTTACAAAAAAAAGTATATTTTTTAGGAAATGTTTTCAAAAGATAAAATAAAATAAAATTAGAAAATAAATGTATTTTGTATTGTTTTTAGTATTTTAAATAAAAAAGTATTATGTATTTATTTACATATATAACTAAATGAAACAAATAAATATCAAATAAAATGCAAAAAATGTGAGAAAAATATTTTTAATGTTTTTTCATGTTTAGATAAAAATATAAAATCAAAATCAAAAGGAAAAAATCAAAAATGACAAATATATCAAGCAATGGGTCAGGGGATGTATGTGTAAAAAGAAAGTGCAAAAAGAAAGAACAAGTCAGGCCCAGCCCAAGAAGGCTTGTCTTCAACCTCCAGCAACAATTTTGTCAAAAACGCGCGCCTTTCCCACCTTGTTCAAACATCCTGATTCTTGGGCTTTTAGCACAAACTTATAACACAAAAAATGTCAAGCATCAAACCACGAATCCATACATACCAAGAACTTGATCTAACTCTCAGAAATGAGAGAGAATTTCTTCTCCCCCAATTCTTGACCTAACTTTTTCCTAATGTTCAGGTTCAAAATACTCTTAGCACACACAACATAAATGAAAAGTAACTATATGGATGGCTTCAGGGCTATGATTAGAACATGTTTTCTTCACAAACTTAAACCTAACTATGCCTGGATAGAGAGATAGAAGTTCAAAAACTTAACTGTTCAGCTTGATTCGTGTATGACAATGGAGGTACTTTCAGTGCAACTTGAGGACTTGTACAGCTTGCTTGAAGTCCAGGGATGCTTCTCCAACCTTTAGCTTGCTTTGAAACTAAATGAATCGAGCTATAGAAGTCAACCTGCAAAACAGAAAAAGTGAAAATGGTGAAGTTGGTTAGAGGTGTTACAGTCTGTATCTAGGGTTTGGGATAGTTTCAATGGATGGTAGGGAGTGTGTATGAACCAGCTTTGGCCAAAACGCACGAGCAAACTGAGTTGTGCCACTCAATCTGCAGGGATGCCCTGTTTTGTGCAGCAAAATGGTGTTTTGAGGTTTAGGGAGGTATGAAAGGTAGTTGGCTCGTGTTTCAGGTCAGTTGAGGAGTATGGAATGTGTTCACAATGTTTTCTTAGGCTAGTTCTTGCAGCAATGTGAGATATTGTACAAAATGCAAGTTTCTTCCTTTGTAAGCAAAAGTTGTCAACTTGGTTTCTAGGCTAACACAGGCCCCTCAAGTATGCTGCATAAATCACTCTTGATCATTGGACTTTGTTCATGAACTTGTACCCAAAAGATTTGGCCTGTACCTCTTGATTTGCAAACTTGACATAAAGTTCAACTTTTCAAAAATGGCTAGGTCACTTTTTCTAATTATGGATTAAATTGGCATGTAATGGTTAAACACATAAGATAAGGCTTGAACACAAAGGATTTGCATTAAATTATTGAGTGTGGATGAGATAAAAGGCCTGTAACTAGCTTGCACATGCTGATTTGAAAAATTGCAAAGTGTATGAACATGAAAATGGCTCATGAACAAAGTGACTTTTGCCCATATTGACAAATTCGATTCTCCCTAACCACAAAGGTGTTTGAGAAGTTCTTGGACATTTTGGAAAGCTTGGAATGTGTACTACAATCAATCTTTGTAATGAAATTTGAAATTCCAAGTGGAAGCATGTGAAAAGTGGCTATGAAGTTAGGGAAAAATCCTGCCCAGAATAGGTCAAAAATTTTCTAAGTTAAGAATGTTTTGCACCCTTGTTCCAAAAATCATAACTTGAGCTACAAGCTTCTTTTGAGGAAACTTTGTGAATCAAAGTTGTAGATTTTGCAATGGACTATAACTTTCATGTTTTGAGTTTTGTTTGAATCCAAATGTATCTTGATGAAAAAATGGGACAAAGTTAGGAAAAAATTAGGAATTTTCATAACTTAGAAAAATTCTAAGTTGTGAAATTTCTTCATTTCAAACCCTAATTTGTGATTTTTGATTTCTTGATGAACAAGTTTCACAATTTGGCATGTTTTGACAAAAAATGAATCTTGACACTTGATTTTGACCAAAAAGTCAAAGTTTGACTTTTTAGTATACAGTCAAATTTGGCTCAGTTGACTTAAAAATTCATCTGTCAATCTTGTGCATTTGGGATCTTTTGAACTTGTTGAACATGTCAAGACAATTCCATTGGGTCCTTGAGTCCATATGTGAGCTTGGTTTGCCATTGGCTAGGTCGAACAGTCAAAAATTGCCTTTGTGCAGTCAAAACCCTAAAAATGACCATTTTGCCCTTTTGGTGATCTGATCAAATTTCTTGTGGAATTTTGATCCAAACTTGATCAAATGGTCCATATGAGTTCAAAATGTTGATGTGGGTCAAAAATCATGAGGTTTGACTGTCAATTGACCACAGTTGACTTTTTCCCCAATACAGCTGATTTTTAGGTCAACTGTCCAATTGACTGGGCAAAGATTGGAATCAAGGCTTGAAACTTGGTATGGATAAACTTGTGGGTCCAACATGAAGCATGAAAGTCACTTTGGGACTTTTAGGTCAAAACGTCTTTGTGCAAACACAAACCCTAATTTGGGTCAACAGTGCAAGGAGGAGTCTTGAGCAGAGTAAACCCCAACTTGATCTTGAGCTCCAAGGGTCTTGTGGTGAAAAAATATTGAGAAATGGGAGGGAAAATTTTGGGCTACAACAGTTGCCCCTGTTCAATCTTCTTGAACCTGAAGAGTTAGATTGGCAAGTTTGCCTTTCGCGACTCGAGGGTAAAAGGAGATTGGACACTAGAGTGCCCTGAAATTTACACTCGCATGGTAGAGTATCAGCAATGTGATGGCGGGAATGGGCTTACAGATGCCATTTGGAGAGATGGTGGATAGGAGGATGGGCTTATAGATGCCATCGGGGGACGTGACAAAACCTTGTCGGGAATGGGCTTATAAATGCCATTTGGAAGTGTTGATCGCGTAAGAGATTCCTTAGCGAGAACTTGCGTACTTTGAGAAAGGAGGATGGTTTCCTGGCTTGTTACAGGTGTTGATCTTCAGTCTCTTCATGCAGATATGCCCTGGCTAGGTACAGGTATCGAATCTACAATTAGTTGCTCACAGATGTGCCCTGGCTAAATACAGGAATCAAATCCAGAACTTCAAGAGGTTGTTTACAGACGTGCCCTGGCTGGATACAGGTATCGAATCTCTAAACTAATGCTCACAGATATGCCCTGGCTGGATACAGGAATCGAATCTGGAAATTGTCGTCTTCAGATATGCCCTGGCTGGATACAGGAATCGAATCTGGAATTGCAAAAGGTTGGTAGAGATAGCTTTCCTGGCTGGATACAGATGTAGACCTCTGACCTGAGAATGAAAGATCATTTCCTGGCCTGTTACAGGGGTTGATCTTCAAACTCTTCATGCAGATGTGCCCTGGCTAGATACAGGTATCGAATCTACAATCAAACGCTCACAGATATGCCCTGGCTAGATACAGGTATCGAATCTGGAATTACGAAAGTTGATAGTAATCATCTTTGGATTGACCTTTTCCTGAAAAGGCAAAAACATCAGTTGTATGCAATGTTATGATGTATGAGATGCATGATGTCATGATGTTCTCAAGAATAAATGAGATTGTGTTGTATGCACTTTATCCTGTATGTAAGCAAGATGTATGAAATGTGAAATGTCTATGAATGTATTTTCGTCTAGGAAAATAAATCCTTGACGAGTGCCAGGAACTTTGTTGAATCCTGGGCTGATGTTGAAGAGTAGAGTTCTTCGCTTCCGCTGGGGATGATGGTTGCAAAAAATAAACCGGTAGGAGAAGATGACTCCATCGGGGAATAAACTTGTTGGAGAGATTACTCTGCGGGGAATTACTCTATGGGAAGAGATACTTCGTTGAGGTTTTGATGAGAGCTCCGCTGGGGATTCCACCGATAAGTTATGTTGGGGAATTTGATGAACTCCGCTGGGGATAGGAAGAACTTCGCCGAGGACGATCTTTCCGTGGTTATTAGCTGAGGATAGCCCAGTTATACCCTGGTGGGGAAATAACCTTTGAATAAAGTCGGGGAGAGATGTTCGTACTCTGCAGGGGATAAGCTTCCAGAATCTACTGGGGATAAGCCTCGAGACCTGCTGGGGATAAGGATTCCACTCTCCTGGGGAAACTTTGGATTGTACTGGGGAATGGCTCCACTTAGGATGTCTTGTATTCCGCCGGGAAACAATCTTATACTAAGACTGCCGGGGATGCTTGTTGAGGAAAGTCTATACTCCGCTGGGGAATATTGAGATCTTCTGGGGATACCCAACTTTCTTAAGGTTGACAGTAGACTAACTCTGCTTGGGGAGAGTATCGCTAACTTGTTAGGGGAACAAAATGCCTTTTCGGGGCTGACGGGAGGCCAACTCTTCCTGGGGAGAGTATTGTTGAAATCTGGTCTTACTCTATGGGGAGTTGAGGTAATTTGGTTACATTCTTCAGCCGAACTTACCTTGGTACCTTGGTGGACAGAGCAACTAGATCGCTTTAAACAATTCTTCATTGCCCCTGTTTCTGATGTCATCTGTAATTAGTCTTTTGTTTCGCATGCAAATATTCAATGATTAGCAATTAATGTCAAATGCATATATCAAAAATGAACATTGGACGTTCTTCGCAAAACAAAACAGAAAAAGGAAAATCGATGAGTAATTTGTCTGAAAAATTAAACTTGTATTGATTTTGAAATTTCCCTGTAAATAGGCATTTTATGTACAAGAGGCTGACATCCTAGTAAGAGAACGCCGCCGAACCGCATAGAGTTTATACAATTTTGTGAAAAGGAAACAAAACAGCTATGTGAAAAATAATCCCACTGGGTTCCAACTCTGCTATCACCTTTATGTCTTCAAGCGTCTCATTACTTTGCTGCTTAGTTGAAGATGAAGCTGATTGATTGGAGTCATCTGAGCCCGATAGTTGATGCCGAATTCTGGATGCAAGGTGATCCAATGAGACATAGTATTATGCTTTATCCCTAACTTTTGCCTGGACCGCCCTTTCGGGTTTTCAGTCCACCGGGATACCCATTTTTGCCCAAGCCGCCTTTTCAGGTTTTCGACTTGCCAGGTGTACAGATTTTTTTCATTTCATCCCTTATTTTTGCCCGAACCCTTTTGGTTCGCCGGGAAGCCCTTATTTTTACCTAGGTGTGTCAACCTAGCGGGTCTTTGATCATGCGTAGTATCTTTTTACTATGTCTGCATTGGCAGGGTGAGGAAGGTCGTCACCATCCATGGTGGTTAGAATCATTGCTCCTCCTGAGAAGATATGTTTAACCACAAATGGCCCTTCGTACGTAGGGGTCCATTTGCCCCTGGGATCACTTTTAGGAAGAATGATGCGCTTGATTACCAGGTCCCCAACTTGATACTCTTGTCGTCTGACCTTCTTGTTAAATTCCCTGATAATTCGTTTTTGGTATGTCTGACCATGACAAATAGCAGTGAGTCTCTTTTCGTTGATTAGATTTAATTGATCAAGCTGACTCTGGATCCAGTCGTCTTCGCTCAAACCTGCATCCTTCATTATCCGGAGAGAGGGTATCTGGACTTCAATAGGCAAGACTGCCTCCATGCCATAGACCAAGGAAAAGGGAGTTGCCCCTATTGACGTCCGTGCTGAGGTACGGTACCCATGAAGAGAAAACGGTAACATTTCGTGCCAATCTTTGTAGGTCACTGTCATCTTCTGCACAATCTTCTTGATGTTCTTATTCGCTGCTTCTACATCCCCATTCATCTTCGGCCGGTAGGGAGAAGAATTGTGGTGCTGTATCTTGAATTGCTCCGGAGTTCAGTGATCATCTTGTTGTTAAGATTGGTACCATTGTCCGTAATGATCCTCTCAGGTACACCGTATCGACAGATCAGGTTGTGCCGAATGAACCGTGCCACGACGTTCTTGGTTACGGTAGCGTAGGAAGCTGCTTCAACCCATTTTGTGAAGTAATCAATCGCTACTAGGATGAAGCGATGCCCGTTGGATGCCGTAGGTCGGATTTCGCCGATCATATCAATGCCCCACATTGCAAAAGGCCAAGGTTCCGTCAAGATGTTCAGAGGGACCAGAGGAATGTGCACCTTATCAGCGTAGATCTGGCATTTATGACAAGTTCGAGAATGTTGATAACAATCTGCTTCCATTGTGGACCAGAAATATCCTGCCCGAAGGATTTTCTTTGCCATGGTATGCCCACTGGAATGTGTTCCGAAGGTACCTTCATGTAGCTCCACCATGATCTTTTCTGCTTCAGTCTTATCCACACAGCGCAGTAAGGTGGAATCATGGTTTCGCTTGTAGAGAATGCCGTTGTTGAGGAAGAACTTTGCCGCAAACCTTCTCAGGAACTTCTTGTCATTAACAGATGCACCCTCGAGGTATTCTTGAGCTTCTAAGTACCTCTTCACTTCGTGATACCAAGGTTTTTCAGTTACCTCTTCAGCCTCAAGATCACAGCAATGTGCAGGTTCATCCAACTTCCAAATAATGATCCGGGGAGCCTCGTTGTCCCATTTGACTTTGAACATAGAAGACATCGTAGCCAACGCGTCCGCTAACTGATTCTCCTCTCTTGGGAAGTGTTCAAAAGTTATCTCCTCAAAGTGGGGAATCAACTTCAATACATACTCCTTGTAAGGAATAAGATTTGGGTGTTTCGTATCCCACTCGCCTTTGACCTGATTGATCACGAGAGCGGAATCTCCGAAGACACTCAGAAACTTGATCCTTAAGTCAATTGCAGCTTGAAAACCCATGATACATGCTTCATACTCCGCCATGTTGTTGGTGCAGTTGAAACATAGCCGGGCGGTGAGTGGGGTATGAGTGCCTTTAGGGGATATGATTACAGCGCCAATACCATTACCCAAAGCGTTCGAGGCTCCGTCAAAGTGCATAGACCATCGGGATCCTTCCTCAGGTCCTTCATCCGGTCCAGGTACTTCACAATCAGTCACTACCATGATATCCTCGTCTGGAAATTCAAAGTTCATCGACTGGTAGTCGTCCACTGCCTGGTGTGCCAAATGGTCGGCCAATACACTTCCATTGATTGCTTTTTGAGTCGTGTACTGGATGTCATATTCCGTCAAGATCATTTTCCATCTTGCTATTCTTCTAGACAGAGCAGGATTTTCGAATATGTACTTGATTGGATCCATTTTTGAAATCAACGGAGTAGTGTGAGTCAACATGTACTGTCTCAGCCGGCGAGCAGCCCATACCAAAGCGCAGCAAGTTTTCTCGAGCAATGAGTACCGGGTCTCACAGTCGGTAAACTTTTTGCTAAGGTAATAAATAGCGTGCTCTTTTCGGCCAGACTCGTTATGCTGCCCCAGCACACACCCCATCGAGTTGTCAAGTACTGTCAAGTATAAGATTAGAGGTCTCCCCTCAACCGGTGGCATAAGAATGGGTGGTTATTGGAGATACTCTTTGATCTTTTCGAAAGCGGCCTGACATTCATCGTTCCAACGTACTACTTGATCTTTCTTCAGCAACTTGAAGATTGGTTCACAGGTAGCAGTTAGATGTGAGATGAATCGGACAATGTAGTTCAACCGTCCTAGAAAGCCTCTGAATTCTTTCTCTGTCTTGGGAGTTGGCATCTCTTGTATGTCTTTCACTTTGGCAGGGTCCACTTGAATACCTTTGTCGCTCACGACGAAGCCTAGCAATTTTCCAGATCTTACCCCAAAGGTGCACTTGTTCGGGTTCAACCTCAGCTTGTACAACTTCAGACGGTCAAACAGCTTCCGTAGATGGTCAAGGTGTTCCTCCTCCGTTTGGGACCTTGCAATCATATTGTCGATGTATACTTCTATCTCATGGTGGATCATATCATGAAATAAAGCAACCATGGCACGTTGGTAGGTTGCCCCATCATTTTTCAACCCAAAAGGCATGACCTTGTAGCAAAAGGTGCCCCACTGAGTAACAAAAGTGGTCTTCTCCATGTCTTCAGGAGCCATCTTGATCTGATTATAACCGGAGAAACCGTCCATGAAGGAGAATACTTTATGCTGAGCAGTGTTGTCAACCAGAACGTCGATATGAGGCAGAGGGAAATCATCCTTATGGCTTGCCCTGTTCAAATCCCTGTAATCAACACACATTCGAACCTTACCATCTTTCTTCGGCACCGGAACCACGTTGGCAACCCATTGAGGGTAAGAAGTTACTGCTAGAAACCCGGCATCAAATTGTTTCATAACCTCAGCTTTGATTTTCTCGGACATCTCTGGACGCATATGGCAGACCTTCTGTTTAACCGGAGGGCAGTCTTCCTTGGTAGGCAGGTGATGAACCACAATGTCAGTATCCAACCCAGGCATGTCTTCGTAAGACCATGCAAAGATTTCCACATAGTCATGCAGCATCTGAATCAACCGTTGTTTCACACTGAGCTCTAGATTGGCACCAATCTTGACTTCCTTTCTGTCTGTCTCAGTACCCAGATTTACCGTTTCCACTGGCTCTTCATGTGGCTGAATGGCCCTCTCTTCCTGGAGTAACAGTCTTGCAAGTTCACCAGGAACTTCGCAATCGTCTTCACCCTCGTCTTTGACTAAGTTGATCGGATTTTCGAAGTCATAACTGGCAGTAGCAGAGTCGTTACCAGTGAGATCCAGAGTGGATTGGAACCTGTATAGGTGAGTGTGTGTAAATATAGCTGTTTTGCAATATATAATAAAGAAAGAAAAGGAGCGCAAGATTTTGAAATGCAACAAACGTCCAATGTTTTGATTAATGATATATGAAAATGACATACAAAAGCCCTCACAAATGAAGCTACGGTGCCCCGGGTAGGACACCGAGCCATAAAAGTTTCAACATATTGTCTGTTACAAATTGAAAACAAAAGAGTTCATTACTGAGTGACAAAAGTAATAGGTGTGAAGTCTTTGGCAGTCCAGTTGCTTGATCCACCGTCGATTGTTGGGTAGATCCAGCTGCCGAATTCAGATTCCTCCATGTCGTCTTCAATAGCATTTACCCCCGGGTTAGTGATGAACACAGGAGATCTTCCAATCCTTGCCTTACGAACAGCCTTCTGAGCTTCTGCAGTGAAACCCAGACCAAACTTGTCAGTCTTTGGAGTAAAGTCAGGAAGTCGGCCCCAGTTTGCACACTCACCCTTCTCAATCACAGCCCGGGCATCCTTTAAGGAAGCCATCTTCAAAGGAGGGTCTTCAATCACAGTTTCAGCTGACGCCAGTGTCTGAGGCACCTCTTCAAAGTGTTGAAAGGGGGTCTCAATGAACTCCCCATCCATCTCTATGTACCAGAATGAGTTGAGGTGGCTGACCATATACTCTTCTTCCCCTTGCACTGTCACAATTTTCCCCCTGACTGGGTACTTCAGCTTCTGATGTAGTGTGGAGGTCAGAACTCCAGCCTTGTGGATCCATGGACGACCCAGCAAACAAGAATAGGATGGTCGGATGTCCATCACATAGAAAGTAGAATCAAAGACTTGAGAACCAACCCTGATTGGAATGTCAACTTCCCCATGTACCATCCTTTTCGAACCGTCAAAGGCTCGGACAACAATGTTACTAGGCTTGAGCTCTAAACCCTCACAATCCAACCTGTCTAAGGCCTTCTTGGGTAAAACGTTCAATGAAGAACCGGTGTCTACCAACACATGGGCAAGAGTAGTGCCCCTGCATTCAATGGAGACATGCAAGGCGTCGTTATGGTTCTTTCCTTTGGCAGTCATATCGGCGTCAGAGAAGCCCAAACCATTATCGGCAGTCAAGTTGGCCACACAATCAGTAAATTGATCAGCAGACGTTTCTTGTGGCACATGGGCCGTCTTCAGGAAGGAAATCAGGGCCTTTGCATGGGCCTCTGAACACAACAACAGTGATAGCATAGAAATTTTTGATGGGGTGTGCCCCAGCTGCTCAACTACGTTGAAATCACTTTTCTTGATAATCTTGAGGATCTCTTCCATCTCTTGCTGGGAAGCCTCAACAGCGATTGTCTTCGGTGCCTCCGTCAGGGCAGGAAAATCAGTAGCAATCCCTTTGCCCCGAGCGTCAGATGACTCGGCAGCAGGGTAGAAACAGGAACTTGATTAGGAAGGGAAGCAGGCACACTTGCAGGTGTGATGACAAGAGGTTTTTGAATAGCTGGAGGCGCAATATCGGTGAGAACAGCCTACCACTGCGAGTAATCTTGGCAGGCCCGGTGATGTTGCTGACGCCGGTACTGGTATCAAACTCTTGTTTTATTCCAAGCACATAAACATCGGCCCCATAGTGCCATGGGACAGCTTTGTCAGATGTATAAGGGAGAGGCCCCGAAACAGTGATGATGATAGGAGCAATCTTCTGAGTGGACATGATTTTGACAGGCTTCTTTGAAGGAGCCTTAGGAGGTTTGTTTAAAATAGTGACAATAGAAACTTCTTCGGCAGGGACAGCAGGAACGACAATCTTTTCGAACAAGATTTCTTTGCTATCCATCAGGCTTTGGATACCTAATTTCAGCAAAGGACAACCAACAGGTGAAACAGCACACAGAAGGCAACCTTTACCACATCCCGGAAATAAACCGGCTAGCAACAAGTTCCTCTTGACATTCAACAACGGAGTAACAATCTCTTCCACTGAGGCTACATACCGGTCTTCTTCCACAGCGTTCACTCCATGCTGGGGCATGGGAGCAGTCACAACATTGGGCCTTTCGGGCACCTCGAACTGTATTTCCTTAGCATCAATAAGGTCCTGAACCTTATTCCTCAGAGCCCAGCAATCATCAGTAGTATGTCTCGGGCTATCAGAGTGATAAGCGCAACGGGCGTTGGGGTTGTACTTTGGAGAAGCTGTGTTCACTACCTTCGGAGCTTCTTTGACAGTTACCAGATTGGTCGATAGTAGTTGCGGCAAAATCTGAGACAGGGTCTGTGATCGGTGGATTTAGAACTGACTGTTTTTAGCTGGTTTCGCGAAATGTTGCGGAAGCAAGAGTCGCCACCGTCTTTTATTTTCTCCAACATGGAAAGGACAAAAGCACAGCAAAATTCCTTATGAGAATGTTTCTCGGTTCAGGAGGTAGATTTATAGAAAGGGAAGGTGTTAGCACCCTTTCTATCTGTGGTTATCCACGGGCTCTTAGGTACTTGCTCTTATGTTTTCAAAATGTTTGCTTTTTAAAATGTGAGTGGCCTTGAAAAAGTTTCTTTGAAAGATTTCTGAATAACTCTTGTATTTGTCCTCAAGAGTGTTTGAAAAAATTTGTTTTGAACGCTTTTGAAAGTGTAAGGTGTGAAAAGTATTTTGTTTGTTTTTGAAAAGAGCAAGTACCCATGAGTCATCTACCTACCCTAAGGAATTAAGCTGTGTAAGTGTCCTTTAGGTAGTGCCATCCCACCATTGAGAGGTAGGTAGCACCACCGTTGGAGGTGTTCGGGTCAATTCGATTTTAGGGACAGTGTGGTCACCGAAGCAACAGTTAGGACACCTTAGAAGCAACCCTTATGTCCTAGATCCTTTTTAATCTGAGGCAACCGTTTCGAGGAAACTGTTTCGAGGCAACTGTTTCGAGGCAACTGGATCATTAGACTAAGGGTGACCTCTAAAACGTCCTATACTTGATGACCACGTTTCGAAGGCAACGAGTGAGGCGTACCCTAGAAGTGGTGTGTGCTTTGTGTGTTGTATTCAGTTAATGTTTGTCTTTGTTATTTGTGAGCTACGGGTTATTTTTATTTACCATACATTCTTGCATGCATTTAACAGTTAAGGGGTGCAGAAAGTAAATTGCGGAAACATAAATCCTACGCTATTACAAGGCGCGGGTATATACATCACCAAAAATACAAAGACCCGTTTTTTTGGTAAATAAGTACGGAAAGTAAATAAAAAACAGTAAAAATCCTAATTACTATTATATCCGGAGGCAGTTACATAATAATCAGAAATAAGAAATTAAAACTAAAATGCGCGCGAAAGAAAGAATCGTGAATGTCTAAAGGGTGTTGACCCTTTTTAGAAAAGAAATTGATTTTTTTTGTCTTTTTGTAATTAAAATGAAATTAAAACTAACTAATGACTAATTAATTAATTTAATTAAAAGAAAACATATTTTTTTGTATTTTTTATGTTTTTATGAAATAAAATAAAAAGAAATAAAATTAAAAGTTAATTTTACCTAATTCTAGATCTATTTTAATTATTTAAGAAAAGAAATTAAAATTGCCTAATTAAACTATTTTAGTTAATATTTATTTACAAAATAAAATAATAATAATAATGATAATGATGTTAATTCTTTTTGGATTTTTTATGAAAAAGTTTGTCATGTTAATTTAATGATGGAATAATTTTTTTGGTATTTTTTGGATCAATTTTGATAATTAAAAGCAATTAAAAGTCAATTTAATGATCATTTAACAATTAATTAAAATATGCATGCAAAAATATTAATTTTAATGTCAAAAATTAAATAAACATTTTTCTGATTAAAATGCAAAAGGAAAATATTTTTGTGATTTTTTTAAATGCATGAGAAAATTATTTATAGATAAACTAAATTAGGATAAAAATTTAAAAAGGAAAAAAACATAGAAAACATGTTAATTGTGGAAAAGGGAAAAAAAATGCCAGGACCAGGATTCGAACTCGTGCCCTCTGGAGAAATTCACTAACGCGTTGCCATCTGAGCCAGCTGGCTTTGGTGTCACTATTCTGCAATCAAATGGTTAAAAACAAAAACGTGACATGTTTGAATTTTGAACACAATCAGCACGCATGGGACCCAGATATAACATGGAAGTGAATCAGATTGAGCCATCATGCCACGCCAGCAACGCCTGAGTCTTTAACAGTCAACGACGCTGGAGCCCTAGCTCCGGTCGTCTTCTCCGGCGAATGCTATGACCGATCCTGCAAAATAGGGGAAATCAAAGGAAAAGAAGGACCTAGTCACCCTAATTCGACCCATGCGGATTCAATGGTGCCATTATTTTGGCCTGAAAACGACTGTACAGGGAAGTTCGAAGAAGATAACCAAAACGGCCCTAGTAATGGCAGGTCCTTACTCCTGTGTTACAACTTGCATGTTATGCGTCAAATGCATTCTAATGAGTGTCCTGAGTTCACACAAGCCATCAAAAACAATTAATGATGCATGAAATATAAAAAAGAATTCAAGATATTTTGACAAACCAATGAGAGCTAGAGGGCACGATCTGGGATGCTTTGGCTTCGTGTAACGGTTGAAAATGATTGCTGCTATGCCCAGGAACACGATTGGATGCCTAACACTCTTTGAAATTTGCTAGAATAACAGATTCGAATTTGTCAACTTTGGAAAATTTTTGAGAGAACTAGGGTTTCCGCTTCAGAGGTTTTTAGGTAGTGTTTTGTGTTGGGAAAGCTTGCATATATGGTTTTGAATGAGTATCAATCCATATAATGAGCCTTGAAGCCTTGCACTTGTGTTTGAGATTTTGCCATAACCTCCATTAAAGCAACTTACCATTCTTGTCAAAATTTGAATTTTTATGCTTGGAATAGGCCTTGCACGAATTTGGCATGTGAATAATGGTGTATCAAGGCTAATCAAACCACAAAATATCCCTCCATTAATTTCTTGATTTTTATTTGAATTTTAAAGATTTAAAATGAATTAAATCAAATAAAATCAAATAAAAATGGAAAAATTAATTTTTAATCTTGAAATAAATTGTGGGACACGTGGGAGGCAAGGCCAAGCTGAAACAAGTGGAAAAAGTGGGCCCCTTTTGTCAAAAATGAAGTTTCAAGGATAATTGACTTTGGCCATTTCACAAAACTTTCCCAACTTCTCCAATGCATATCTTTCTCAATTTTGAAGCTATGAACATGTTCTTTGACATTTTTGGAAGGTATTGAAGTCCTCTAACCAATGTCTTTGGTCCCATGTCATTTTGATTTACCAATCTCAAGTTATGGTCTTTGACTTAAAGTGCCTTTTTGTTGACTTTTGAAAATGACCTATAATGTTGAAATTGATAACTTTTTGTGAGAGCATTTCTTGGATTTGGAATGTGAAGATGAGTTGTAGGAAATGTCTTCCCCTTAAAGATGAGCATTGGATGGGATTTTTCTGATGAACCATGAAAAAGTTATGCCTTGGTCAAGTTACAGTTGACTTTTCAACTGTCCAAAAATAGAAACTTTTGACACCTTGATGATTTTTGAGCCATTCTAGTGGAATCATGATCAAGACTTGATCAAATGATGATTGTGGCTTCAAAATAAGATTTTGACCAAAAATTTTGAGTTTTGACTGCCAAATGACCATTTTGCCCCTACAGTTGATTGTGAGGCAATTAGGGTTTTTGACTGTGCAACTTGACTTTGTGAGCCTTGAAACTTGACATGTAGGTGATTGACAATGTGTATAGGCATATGGGACTTGATTGAGCCCTTTAAAACCTCAACTTCCTTGCAAGAACCAAAACCCTAATTTGACTGGCTTAGGAGGATGGTTGACTGTGCAATCCTTGAAGCATTTGAAGAGGATGTTTGTCAAAACTTTGAAGAATATGGGAGGGCAAATTTTGGGGTACAACAGTTGCCCCTGTTTAATCTTCTTAGACCTGAGGATCTAGATTGGCTTGTGTGCCTTTCGTGATCTGAGGGTGGAAGATGATTGAACACTAGAGTGCCCAGAAATTTGCACTCACATAGTGGAGTATCAGCAGTGTGATAGCGGGAATGGGCTTACAAATGCCATTTGGAAAGATGGTGGATATGAGGATGGGCTTATAGATGCCATCTGGAGGTGTGACAGAACCTTGTCGGGAATGGGCTTATAGATGCCATTTGGAAAGATGGTGGATAGGTGAATCTGAATAAGAAATAGAATAGCTTCCGTGTCTGGAGCATATCTAGTCTGCGTCTGATTGCTGACGTCTGAATAAACGGTAGAATGACCGCCGAGTCTGGGGTATATCCATACTGCCTCTGAATGAGTGGCAGAGTGTCATCCGAATCTGGATCGTATCTGGACTGAACAATAGAATAAGATTCGGGATGGAGCATCTCTAAGTTGTCTTTAGAAGTTTGAATCTGAATAAACAATAGAATAGCGTCCGGATCAGGAGCATCTGTAAGCTATATCTGAAAGGAAATCTGAATAAGTATCAAAATGTCGACATGCTTGGGTTACATCTGAACTATCTCTAGAAGGAAATCTGAATAAGCAATAGACTAGCATCCGGATCTGAAGCATCTCTAGGCCATCTCTGAAAGGAATCTCTGAATAAGCAATAGAATAACAGCCGGGTCGGGAGTATCTCTGAGCTATTACTGGAGAGAAAATCTGGAATAAGTATCAGAACGTTGCCATGCCTGGGTCACATCTGAACTACCTCTAGAAGGAGTCTTGAATAAGCAAAAGAACAACATCCATATCTGGAGCATTTCCATGCTATCTCTGAAAGGAAATCTGGAATGAGTATCAGAACGTCGCCATGCCTTGGTCACATCTGAACTATCTCTAGGAGGAGTCTTGAATAAGCGAAAGAACAGCATCCATATCTGAAGCATTTCCAAGCTATCTCTGAAAGGAAATCTGGAATGAGTATCAGAACGTCGCCATGCCTGGGTCACATCTGAACTATCTCTAGAAGGAGTCTTGAATAAGAAAAAGAACAACATCCATATCTGGAGCATTTCCAAGCTATCTCTGAAAGGAAATCTGGAATGAGTATCAGAATGTCGCCATGCCTAGGTCACATCTGAACTATCTCTAGAAGGAGTCTTGAATAAGAGAAAGAACAACATCCATATCTGGAGCATTTCCAAGCTATCTCTGAAAGGAAATATGGAATGAGTATCAGAACGTCGCCATGCCTGGGTCACATCTGAACTATCTCTAGAAGGAGTCTTGAATAAGCAAAAGAACAGCATCCATGTCTGGAGCATTTCCAAGCTATCTCTGAAAGGAAATCTGGAATGAGTATCAGAATGTCGCCATGCCTGGGTCACATCTGAACTATCTCTAGAAGGAGTCTTGAATAAGCAAAAGAACAACATCCATATCTGGAGCATTTCCAAGCTATCTCTGAAAGGAAATCTGGAATGAGTATCAGAACGTCGCCATGCCTGGGTCACATCTGAACTATCTCTAGAAGGAGACTTGAATAAGCAAAAGAACAACATCCATATCTGGAGCATTTCCAAGCTATCTCTTTAATCTCTTTAATGTAGATATGCCCTGGCTAGATACAGGTATCGAATCTGGAATTGCGACAGTTGATAGTAATCGTCTTTGGATTGACCTTTTTCCTGAAAAGGCAAAACATCAGTTGTATGCAATGTCATGATGCATGAACTGCATGATTTTAAGATGTTCTCAAAGATAAATGAGATTTGTGTTATGATGCGTATATGCATATGTCATGATGTATGTCAATGTGACGTTTATGAATGTATTTTCGTCTAGGAAAGTAAATCCTTTACGAATGCCGAGAAGTTGGATCCTGGGCTGATGTTTGAAGAGGAGAGTTCTTCGTTTCTGCTGGGGATGATGGTTGCAAGAATAAACCGGTAGGAGAAGATGACTCCGTTGGGGAATAAACTTGTTGGAGCGATTACTCTGCGGGGAATTACTCTGTGGGAAGAGATACTTCGCTGAGGTTTTGATGATAACTTCGCTGGGGATACCATTGCTAAGTTATGTTGGGGAATTTGAGGAACTCCGCTGGGGATAGGAAGAACTTCGCTGAGGACGATCTTTCCGTGGCAATTAGCTGAGGATAACCCAGTTATAAGCTCTGGTGAGGAATAACCTTTGAATAATGCCGGGAAACGTGTTCGTGCTCTGCAGGGGCAAGCTTCCAGAATCTACTGGGGAGGATGATTCAACTCTCCTGGGAGACTTGGGACTGCATTGGGAAATGGCTCCACTAGGATGTCTGTATTCCACCGGGGAACAATCTTATATTAAGACTGCCGGGGATGCTTGCTTAGGAACATCTGTATACTCCATTGGGGAATGTTGAGATCTTCTGGGAATACCCATCTTCCTTATGGCTGACAGTAGATTAACTCTGCTTGGGGAGAGTATTGTTGACTTGCTGGAGAATGCTGTGCCTTTTCAGGGCTGATTGGGAGACCAAACTCTGTTCGGGGAAGAGTATTGTTGACTCCTGTCTTACTCTGCGGGGAGTGGAGGTAACTTTGTCATGTTCTTCAACTGAACTTGCCTTGGTACCTCGGTGGACAGAGCAACCAGATCGCTTAGACAATTCTTATTGCCCCAGTTTCTGCGGGAGAAAAGAGACCTTGGAGGTGCTTGATGACTGCCGGTTGACAAATATTCTTCTGGTAGGCAAGTGACGAGATGACGGAACATAGTCGTACGCTTTTGATCCCTAACTTTTGCTTGGACCTCCCTTTCGGGTTTTCAGTCCACCGGGATACCCCTTTTTGCCCAAGCCGCCTTTTCAGGTTTTCGACTTGCCGGGTGTACAGATTTTTTTTCATTTCATCCCTTATTTTTGCCTAGGTGTGTCAACCTAGCGGGTCTTTGATTTTGTGTATTTTTTTTCCGACTATGTCCGTGCTCTCAGAATGTAGGGAGTTGTCACTGTCAGTAGTGCAATGTAACCATGCCACCAGAAGATCTTCGTTTGATCGTCCAATGCCCCAAGTGATCCAGACGAAGATTTTCCCCTAGCTGGTTGGCCTTTTGAGAGATTCTCAGAATCTTGACTTAACTGCCCCAGATGATGGACAATGATCATGCCATGCCTCTTGATTGGAGGTGCTTTTGTTCACTAGATATTCTTCGTGCGAATTTCTCTGCTGTTGAACAAATAGTCATATGCAAACAATATTATTTTAAGAATGCAAAGCGTATGTCTGTCTCGAAGTTTTTTTGCAAATGTATTTTTTAGTAAAAACAAGTGAATTTTGTAAACTGTGATGTCAACTCGTTATTTTACCGCAAGCATTAAGGAGTCAGGATACCTTTCGTAACAGTATGCTTTCGAACTAACCCATGCTTCAGCTAGGACTTTTAAGGGTTATAACGTGGCCTGGTTCACAGTTTAAGAAACAAAGGATAAAGGCTCAAAGTATTTGTACCCACCCGCTCTTCGTGATGTTCTTCAAACCTAAACTCAGCTGATCGTGCGTTAGACCTTGTTTGAGTCTTTGCTATGATGTTCCGGTGATGGTTCGAATGTTGACAATTTTTTTTTGAATAGGCAGTCATTTCTTTTTGTTGAGGGTTTGTGTGACCTCTTTCTTTTTGATTTTATTATCCCTATTTTTGCCTGAACTGTTTCTTTTGTGATTACAGTCAGCGGGATGCCCCAGTTTTGTAAGTCTCCTTCATAGGTTTTGACTTATTGGGCTTTAATTTTTTTGGTAATGACTGCCTGTCTTTATGATTATTTAGGATCATCACTGTCTTTTGTTTTGTAAGGACTCCTTTGATGTTGTTCATTACGCACCTGGATCAGCTGAGAGAACTACCCTGCCCCAAGTTATGATTAAGGGTTTTAATTTTCGAAAAGAAAAACTCCTACTTCTTTGGCTCAAAGGGGTTGACGAGGGATTATCATCCTTATATCTCCAGTGTTTAGGAATTGAAACAATGCATGTACCTCATCAGCGGGGTTCGTTCAAAAGCATACTGTAGATTATGGTATCGTTTTCGTCATCCTCCCTCAAGAGGCTTAGAGTTATTAATCGAGAGTTGATCATGAAAGCAATTTTTAATATAATGAAAACAATTGTATTAAATCGAAACAGACATACGCGATGCATTCATGGAATAAAAGAGTTTGCTATGACATTAATTGTTTGTATAAGCAAAGGAAAAATACAATTCAGAATTTCAAATAAACAAAAGCCGTCAATGATTGGGCAACGGAGCAGTGATTATGTTTGGAGTCTCTGGTGCTTCAAACTGAATCTCTCTGGCGTCAATCATGTCTTGAATCTTGTTCTTCAGAGGCCATCAGTTGTCCGTAGTATGCCCCGGGCTATCAGAATGGTATGCGCACCTATCGTTGGGATGATAGTTAGGAGCAGAAGTGTTTGGATTCCGGAGAGGAGCCCTTAAGGTAATCAGCCCTGCCTTCAACATTTGCTGTAGTGCTTGATCCAGTGACATGTTAATTTTAGTGAACTGTCTCTTGGGTGCGACCTCCTTACGTTGATGCCCCTGTCCTTGTTGAGCAGGCCTAGGATTAGAGATCTGGACTGCCCCTACATGTTGATCATGGTGACCCTTTTGGCTGTACGCAGCATTGGCCTCTTTCTTCCCAGTGTAAGGCTTTTTGTGAGTATCAAAAGGTGTATCTTCTTGAATATTTTCGGCCTTGATACCAGCTTCAATCCTCTCCCCAGTCAAGATCAAATCTGTAAACCCAGCGGAAGAACTCCCAATCAGATGGTTGAAGAAAGGACCAGACAGGGTCCCCAAGAACATGTCAACGAGCTCACGGTCAGTCAAAGGCGGCTGTACCCTTCCCGCCAGATCTCTCCACCTTTGTGCATATTCCTTAAAACCTTCACCAGTCTCAAGTGACATACCCTGGAGTTGGGTACGCATAGGAGCGAGGTCGGCATTATACTGATACTGCTTATAAAAAGCAGTTGCCAAGTCCTCCCAGTTACGAATAGTGGTTCCATCCAGTTGATAGAACCATTCGAGTTGAGTCCCTGAAAGACTCTCCTGGAAGAAATGGATCCATAGATTCTTGTCTGCCGTGTAGGGCTGGATCTTCCTTGCGTAGGAACGGAGGTGCAACTTAGGACAGGAAGCCCCGTCGTACTTTACAAAGGCAGGTGCCTTGAACTTGTGAGGGATCACCACCCTAGAAGATAAACCTAGGTCCCCAAAGTCCAACCCAGGCACACGTTGGATATCCATAGCATTTAACCGGTCCTCCAGTTGTTTGTACCTGTCCTCAGCAGGAGGGTACTGTTCATCATTGAAATCTGTCTCGGTGTCAGAGACTACGGGACTAGGAACCCTTCCCTCTTGGTGACTGCCTTCCCCAACCGATGGAGTAGTCCGCTCAGCTTCATTCTGCAGTGTATTCCCAGATCTATGTCTAGGGTTGAACAGAACAGTCCTCTTCTTCTTCTTTTTCAAGAGCAGGGTCTTCAATTCCTGTTGTCCTTGTGCTAAGCTCATGACCAGCTCCTGGAACTGGGCGTTCTGGGCCTGAAGGGCCTTGATAGCTTGCTCATTGGATGATTCAGGGTTCATGATGACTGCTGAAATAAACAGCGAAGAAGGTAAGTGACCTGTAACAAGGGTACCTGTTATGCAATGATGTGTATGTATGCATGCAATGTTTTCAAGGATCTCGCGGGGTAAACAGAGAAACTTGTTAGAATTTGAATTTGGGTAGCTTGATTGAAGGAACTTCATGTTGCTGAGAGTCCTTCTTCAAGAGTCAAGGCTCACCATATCGAGTGGGTCATAGCCCCTGACTCAAGTCATTAACCTTGGCTAGGGGAAAATAAATCCCCTTTGCCCCTTGCTGGACATTTGATTCATCATGACCTGCATCACAAAGCCCTTGAGGTCCTTGAAATGGATTAGTCCTTATGTAGGATGCATGCAATGGTATGATGTTATGCTGTTATGTATGGATGTAAGTAGGCCCTATAATAAGTTCCAATTAAGGACTGTAGACAAAACCTGCAAGGAAACTCGTGTTGTTAGATAACAGTATGCAAGTAGTTCAAGTATGAAGGCACACAAGTCACACAAGACAGCCCTTAGAGTTCAGGCCAGCATGAAGTTTGGGGTACTACCCTCTTGAAGTTGGTGGGCTCAAAACCTGTCCTATCAAAAGTAACCAGGTTCTAAGGAGCTCAATATCATTGGGTTGTTTTCTGTGTTCATTGTTTCGATTTAGCCACTGAACTGGCGATCAAAATATTCCAAGAAAACAACCCTCAATGAGTGTAGTATCGAGTATCAACCAACTTCAGACTGCACCAAAGTCAGTTATCTCACTACCCCTAAAGAGGCCAAGATGGTTCAATTAAGGTTCCTAAGGTCAGTTGATGCTTCACGACACCACGCGGCGGCCCTGTGCTCTCCTTGACTTGACTCAAGGGTTACCGGTACTCACCAAAGTGCCACATCAACGTAGCAGACTGCTTCAACCGTGTCGGTATACCCCGCACAGTTCCCTCACAGTCTTGTTGCTACTTTCTAAGAGGTATCCCCCAGATCCGGGTTAGGATCTATAGAACTCCCAAGACAGGCCCAATAATATTAAAGCAAGCAAAACAAAGCAATTGAAAACACAAGTATGAGTTATCCTAAGGTACACCTCACTTTAAGTATCCCCAGCAGAGTCGCCAGTTCTGTGATCGGTGGATTTAGAACTGACTGTTTTTAGCTGGTTTCGCGAAATGTCGCGGAAGCAAGAGTCGCCACCGTCTTTTATTTTCTCCAACATGGAAAGGACAAAAGCACAGTAAAATTCCTTATGAGAATGTTTCTCGGTTCGGGAGGTAGATTTATAGAAAGGGAAGGTGTTAGCACCCTTTCTATCCGTGGTTATCCACGGGCTCTTAGGTACTTGCTCTTATGTTTTCAAAATGTTTGCTTTTTAAAATGTGAGTGGGCTTGAAAAAGTTTCTTTGAAAGATTTCTGAATAACTCTTGTATCTGTCCTCAAGAGTGTTTGAAAAAATTTGTTTTGAAAGCTTTTGAAAGTGTAAGGTGTGAAAAGTATTTTGTTTGTTTTTGAAAAGAGCAAGTACCCATGAGTCATCTACCTACCCTAAGGAATTAAGCTGTCTAAGTGTCCTTTAGGTAGTGCCATCCCACCATTGAGAGATAGGTAGCACCACCGTTGGAGGTGTTCGGGTCAATTCGATTTTAGGGACAGTGTGGTCACCGAAGCAACAGTTAGGACACCTTAGAAGCAACCCTTATGTCCTAGATCCTTTTTAATCCGAGGCAACCGTTTCGAGGCAACTGTTTCGAGGCAACTGTTTCGAGGCAACTGTTTTGAGGCAACTGGATCTTTAGACTAAGGGTGACCTCTAAAACGTCCTATACTTGATGACCACGTTTCGAAGGTAACGAGTGAGGCGTACCCTAGAAGTGGTGTGTGCTTTGTGTGTTGTATTCAGTTAATGTTTGTCTTTGTTATTTGTGAGCTACGAGTTATTTTTATTTACCATACATTCTTGCATGCATTTAACAGTTAAGGGGTGCAGAAAGTAAATTGCGGAAACATAAATCCTACGCTATTACAAGGCGCGGGTATATACATCGCCAAAAATACAAAGACCCATTTTTTTGGTAAATAAGTACGGAAAGTAAATAAAAAACAGTAAAAATCCTATACTATTACATCCGGAGGCAGTTACATAATAATCAGAAATAAGAAATTAAAACTAAAATGTGCGCGAAAGAAAGAATCGGGAATGTCTAAAGGGTGTTGACCCTTTTTAAAAAAGAAATTTATTTTTTTTGTCTTTTTGTAATTAAAATGAAATTAAAACTAACTAATGACTAATTAATTAATTTAATTAAAAGAAAACATATTTTTTTGTATTTTTTATGTTTTTATGAAATAAAATAAAAAGAAATAAAATTAAAAGTTAATTTTACCTAATTCTAGATCTATTTTAATTATTTAAGAAAAGAAATTAAAATTGCCTAATTAAACTATTTTAGTTAATATTTATTTACAAAATAAAATAATAATAATGATTATGATGTTAATTCTTTTTGGATTTTTTAATGAAAAAGTTAGTCATGTTAATTTAATGATAGAATAATTTTTTTGGTATTTTTTGGATCAATTTTGATAATTAAAAGCAATTAAAAGTCAATTTAATGATCATTTAACAATTAATTAAAATATGCATGCAAAAATATTAATTTTAATGTCAAAAATTAAATAAACATTTTTCTGATTAAAATGCAAAAGGAAAATATTTTTGTGATTTTTTTAAATGCATGATAAAATTATTTATAGATAAACTAAATTAGGATAAAAATTTAAAAAGGAAAAAAACATAGAAAACATGTTAATTATGGAAAAGGGAAAAAAATGCCAGGACCAGGATTCGAACTCGTGCCCTCTGGAAAAATCCAATAACGCGTTGCCATCTGAGCCAGCTGGCTTTGGTGTCACTATTCTGCAATCAAATGGTTAAAAACGAAAACGTGACATGTTTGAATTTTGAACACAATCAGCACGCGTGGGACCCAGATATAACATGGAAGCGAATCAGATTGAGCCATCATGCCACGCCAGCAACGCCTGAGTCTTTAACAGCCAACGACGCCGGAGCCCTAGCTCCGGTCGTCTTCTCCGGCGAATGCTATGGCCGATCCTGCAAAATAGGGGAAATCAAAGGAAAAGAAGGACCTAGTCACCCTAATTCGACCCCTGCGGATTCAATGGTGCCATTATTTTGGCCTGAAAACGACTGTACATGGAGTTTCGAAGAAGATAACCAAAACGGCCCTAGCAATGGCAAGTCCTTACTCCTGCGTTACAACTTGCATGTTATGCGTCAAATGCATTCTAATGAGTGTCTTGAGTTCACACAAGCCATCAAAAACAATTAATGATGCATGAAATATAAAAAAGAATTCAAGAAATTTTGACAAACCAATGAGAGCTAGAGGGCACGATCTGGGATGCTTTGGCTTCGTGTAAGGGTTGAAAATGATTGCTGCTATGCCCAGGAACACGATTGGATGCCTAACACTCTTTGAAATTTGCTAGAAGAACAGATTCGAATTTGTCAACTTTGGAAAATTTTTGAGAGAACTAGGGTTGCCGCTTCAAAGGTTTTTAGGTAGTGTTTTGTGTTGGGAAAGCTTGCATATATGGTTTTGAATGAGTATCAATCCATATAATGAGCCTTGAAGCCTTGCACTTGTGTTTGAGATTTTGCCATAACCTCCATTAAAGCAACTTACCATTCTTGTCAAAATTTGAATTTTTATGCTTGGAATAGGCCTTGCACGAATTTGGCATGTGAATAATGGTGTATCAAGGCTAATCAAACCACAAAATATCCCTCCATTAATTTCTTGATTTTTATTTGAATTTTAAAGATTTAAAATGAATTAAATCAAATAAAATCAAATAAAAATGGAAAAATTAATTTTTAATCTTGAAATAAATTGTGGGACACGTGGGAGGCATGGCCAAGCTGAAACAAGTGGAAAAAGTGGGCCCCTTTTGTCAAAAATGAAGTTTCAAGGATAATTGACTTTGGCCATTTCACAAAAATTTCCCAACTTCTCCAATGCATATCTTGCTCAATTTTGAAGCTATGAACATGTTCTTGGACATTTTGGAAAGGTATTGAAGTCCTCTAACCAATGTCTTTTGTCCCATGTCATTTTGATTTACCAATATCAAGTTATGGTCTTTGACTTAAAGTGCCTTTTTGTTGACTTTTGAAAATGACCTATAATGTTGAAATTGATAAATTTTTGTGAGAGCATTTCTTGGATTTGGAATGTGAAGATGAGTTGTAGGAAATGTCTTCCCCTTCAAGATGAGCATTGGATGGGATTTTTCTGATGAACCATGAAAAAGTTATGCCTTGGTCAAGTTACAGTTGACTTTTCAGCTGTCCAAAAATAGAAACTTTTGACACCTTGATGATTTTTGAGCCATTCTAGTGGAATCATGATCAAGACTTGATCAAATTATGATTGTGGCTTCAAAATAAGATGTTGACCAAAAATTTTGAGTTTTGACTGCCAAATGACCATTTTGCCCCTACAGTTGATTGTGAGGCAATTAGGGTTTTTGACTGTACAACTTGACTTTGTGAGCCTTGAAACCTGACATGTAGGTGTTTGAAAATGTGTATAGGCATATGGGACTTGATTGAGCCCTTGAAAACCTCAACTTCCTTGCAAGAACCAAAACCCTAATTTGACTGGCTTAGGAGGATGGTTGACTGTGCAATCCTTGAAGCATTTAAAGAGGATGTTTGTCAAAACTTTGAAGAATATGGGAGGGAAAATTTTGGGGTACAACAGGGTCATACTGAGCCGAGTGTACTGCCTTTTGGGTCTCTCACCCCTTGGTTGGTTAAACTGCGGAGGAGCAGCAACAGGCTTTGAAATTACCAACGCATTGACAGTTTGGCGGCGTTCCGGCTTAATTTGTCTTCTGGGACCATAAACAGCACTGGCTTCCTTCTTGAAGGGCTTCTTCTCAGTACTCGCGGAGGCACCTTTCTGTATCTTCCCCGACTTGATACCAGCTTCTATTCTCTCACCAGTCAAGATCAAATCTGTAAACCTAGCAGAGGAATTCCCAATCAGATGGTTGAAGAACGGACCAGACAGGGTCCCTAGGAACATGTCAACAAGTTCACGGTCAGTCAGCGATGGCTGCACCCTGCCAGCCAGGTTTCTCCACTTTTGCGCATACTCCTTGAATCCTTCGCCTGTCCCCAGTGACATACCCTGGAGTTGGGTACGCGTGGGAGCGAGGTCAGAATTGTACTGATATTGCTTATAAAAAGCAGTAGCCAAGTCCTCCCAGTTTCGGATACTGGCTCCATCCAGCTGATAGAACCACTCGAGTTGAGCCCCTGAAAGGCTATCCTGAAAGAAATGGATCCAAAGGTTCCTGTCTGCGGTGTAAGGTTGGATTTTCCTTACATATGATCTGAGATACATCTTCGAGCAGGACAGCCCGTCATATCTTGCAAAAACTGGCACTTTGAACTTCGGGGGGATCACAATTCCAGCAACTAATCCCAAATCTTCGAAATCTAAGCCGGGAACTCTCTGCAGCTCCATAGCTGCCAACCTGTCTTCCAAGCCCTTGTACTTATCATCGGCGGGCGAGTATTGTTGTTCAGAGTAGTCTTCGTCTTCTTCAGCCTCTCCTTCTTCAGCTTCGGATTCGGAAGGTACCGCAGCCGCATTCCCTTTACTGGTTCCCTCTTCAGATGTAGGGGGAAATTCAAGAACTCTTCTGGCTTCACCCTCGAACCTTCTTCCTAGGGTAGCCACCCCGACTCTCTTCTTCTTCTTCTTCACTTGCTCTTTGTTCCCAAGCAGGGCTTTCAAATCCTCCTGACCCTTGGCCAAGGTCATCAGGAGATGTTGAAACTGTGAATTTTGAGACTGCAAGTCCTTGACCGACTGTTCGAGATCCATCTTACTGAAATAAACAGCAGAGAGATAAGGAAACCTGGTGTGGAGACCTGCTCATGCGCATGATGAATGATATGTTTATTTATGCAATGAATTCAAGGATTTAGAAAATTCAAAATTGTTGCAAACAAAAAAAGAACACACGTCATATTAATAAGAAGAAATTTGTCAGTACATAAATGCCCCATGGGCCAAATATTACAAAAAACTTCTCAAGGTAAAAAGACGTTGCGCATACTTTTTGGTGCGATGTAGGTGTTGAGGGTCTTTTCCTCATGGAGTCGGCGGGTAAGCTCCAAAACCTTCTTCTCACTAGCGTAGAAGCTGGCTTCAAAAGTGTTCCGTTCCTCCTTGAGTTGGATCCAACTCTTCTGCATCTCCTTCCACGATGTAGGCATGTCAGGATATAGGATGGTGTAGGGAACCTCTCCTTCCTTAACGGGCTCTTTAATCACAGGGAGAACATGAGGATAAGGCATCATCAGACTCTGGGCTCGGGTTCGTACCCACTTGAGATAAGGCTCAAGAGGGATGGAGTTCTTGTGCCCCAGTGTCTTGCTGTCTACCTTGTTAGGCATCCTCCAGGCTCTGATGAATCTTTGGCGAAGTCCTTGCGCATCGTTGTCGAAGTCAAAAACTAGGTCAGGAATCAACATGTCGTGAGGGCCATCCCTCCGTGCATACCCAAACTGTCTCAAAGCTAGGCAAGGGTTGTAGGTAATGCCTCCTCTAATGCCAAGCAATGGAACATTAGGGAACTCTCCACAATGATCGACGATGATGACATTTTCTCTGGACCGAGAGCACCAATGTACATCAGAGTGAGTGAGAGTCATTAACCGTTGTGACCACCTTAAGCCTTGGTCATTCTTCAAAACAGATTGTGGAAGGTGCGAAATAAACCACCTTGCAAGGAGAGGAGTACAGCACATGAGAACACCCCTCTTTCTCATTGTTCGTGTGTAAAATGAGTGAAGAATGTCCCCAAGCAATGTTGGTATTGGATTCCTGGATAAGAAGATTTTGACGGCGTTGACATCTACAAGCTGGTCAGGATTTGGGAACAAGACCAACCCATAAATGAGGAGTGCCACAATTTCTTCAAAGGCTTGTAGGTCCAATGAATTCCAACACTCTTGTGCCTTCTTAAACAAGAATTTTTCCAAGAAGCCTTTGACTCCGCTTCTAGTTTTCCAATGCCCCTTGATGTCAGATGGTTGTAAGTGTAGTGCTTGAGCAACATCTTCAGGCTTTGGTTCTTTTTCCGTACCATTGTAGGGTAGTTGATTAAGAATAGGAATTCTCAAGAGTTGAGAAAATTCCTCCAAAGTGGGCACCAATTGGTAGTCGGGGAAAGTGAAACAGTGGTGAAGGGGGTCAAAGAACTGGAACAACACCTTTACCATGTACTCTTCAATGTTGGTGTTGACTAGGCTGAGCAGTCTACCATGTCTTTCACTGAAGGAAGAGCTCTCGGGAATCCTGGATGTGAGCTCCTTGAGTTGAGGAGGGATTCTCACAAGGTTGACTTAGATAGTTTTCCTGCGAAGAATTTCCATGACCTACAAAACAAGAACAAAGATGAAGATCTAAACCCTTGAAATGGTTAGTGAATGCATATGATGCTTTATGATGTTCATGATGCATGCACAAACATATGTACAAACAATTCACACAAAACCCTAGTTTCAGGCTTGCATGGGGTTCATAGGTAAGTACCCTCTTGATTGTAGTTGGCTTAAAAACCTATCCTATAAATAGTAACCGGGTTCTAAGGAGCTCAAAACCATTGGATTGTTTTCCATGTTCATTGTTTTGGTTTAGCCACTTAACTAGCGACCAAAATATTCCAAGAAAACAACCCTCAATGAGTGTAGTATCGAGTATCTACCAACTTCGGACTGCACCAAAGCCGGTCATCTCACTACCCCTAATAAAAGGCCAAGATGGTCAAGTAAGGTTCTAGGTCATTAGTGCTTAGTTACATCACTCAGCGGCCCCGTACTCTCCTTGATTGAACTCAAGGGTTACCGGTACTCACAAATATGTCGCACTAATATAGCTATTGCTTCAACCGTGTCGGTATACCCCGCACAGTTTCCACAACGTATTTCTATCTATGAATGTTTCCCCAAATCCGAGTGTAGGATTTCAAACCCAAACAAGAGAGCCAAGATATAAAGCAATCAAAGCAAACAATTAGTCATGCAAGAGGGTGATCTAAACCCTAAGGTTACTCCACTTTTAAGAATTTCCCCAGCAGAGTCGCCAGTTCTGTGATACGGTGGGAGAACTGACTTGAGGTTTTGCGTTTGTTTTCGCAAATGTTTCGGTTGATCAAGAGTCGCCACCGACTTTTTATTTTATCCTAAGGAAAGGTTAAAAAGCACAGCAAAAACCTTTGAGATGTTTTCTTGGGTTCGGGGAGTAGATTATAGAAAGGGAAGGTATTAGCACCCTTTCTATCCATGGTTATCCATGGGCTCTTAGTTACTTGCTTAGATCAATTTCCTTTGATTTTAAATTGTTTGAAATGGTGCTTTAAATTGTTTGAAATGGTGCTTTGTGTGTGGGTTTGAAAATGTTTTGAAAAGAGGCCAATGTGGTGGCAACCTTTGTAATGATCCATGTTGGGATGTATACAAAGATGTATGTCTTTTGAAAAGTTTTCAATGTTTTTTAAAGTTGATTTGAAAGTGTGTTGTGATGTGTGTTTTGAAAATAGGCAAGGTTTTGTTTTGCAAGTTGATTCAAGTAACTAAGAGTTTTGTCTACCCCTAAATTTCTCAAAGATTTTTCCTATGTTTTAACCCTTTTAACAATTTTTTCCACCATTGTATTTGGTGGACAATCTTGGGTTAGGATGTGAACGGGACGGGCGCGGGTCATTGTTTAGACCATGATTGCAATGGTGCCAAGTGTCTTTGGGAAATTTTTCCTTTAAGGGACTTGATCATTTTTAGGCAACTTTCGAAAGCGTCATCGAGGGACTATGATCATTTGAATTGTTTTGTTTTAGCCAAAGACACCTAACATGCAACATGACCCATTATTGAAGGCAACAAGTGGAGTAACCCTAGGGGTGCAAGTGTGATTGGTGTTGTCCATTTTCATGCTTTGTTATCTTGGAATTAGGTCAAGCTATTTGTTTGGTTGATTTTTGCATACAAACCCTAAGTCTATCATGGCATATTTAGAAAGCTTTTAAATGCGAAAAATAAAATCCTAAATTATTACAACACAATTATGGGATGGGGGGTACAAATGTTCAAATGAGGATATTTAGCAAGAAAAATTAAATCTAAACTATTACATCCAAATTGAATTATACAAATTATTTAATATACAATAATTAAATAAAATAAAATAAAATATGCAAGATGCAAAAAATGATTTTTTTATATGTATGTAAAAAAGTATTTTTTATGTGTTGAATAAACAAAAATAAAAAGATTAATTTTGGATATTTTTCATGGTTAGGGCAAAAACCCTAATTTTATAAATAAAAGGTATTTATTATATATTATATACAATATTTATTAATTATGTACAAAAAATAAATAAAAAGGAAGTATATTGTAAAAAAGTGATTTTTGAGGTTAAATATTAATAAAAATAAAAATGTATTATTTTTGTATTTTTTACTAAATATTCTAATAAATATATAAGTATTTATATTATTTATTAAATATAATAAATATGTACAAAAAATAAAATATTTAATATTTACAAAAAAAGTATATTTTTTAGGAAATGTTTTCAAAAGATAAAATAAAATGAAATTAGAAAATAAATGTATATTGTATTGTTTTTAGTATTTTAAATAAAAAAGTATTATGTATTTATTTACATATATAACTAAATGAAACAAATAAATATCAAATAAAATGTAAAAAATGTGAGAAAAATATTTTTAATGTTTTTTCATGTTTAGATAAAAATATAAAATCAAAATCAAAAGGAAAAAATCAAAAATGACAAATATATCAAGCAATGGGCCAGGGGGGTGTATGTGTAAAAAGAAAGTGCAAAAAGAAAGAACAAGTCAGGCCCAGCCCAAGAAGGCTTGTCTTCAACCTCCAGCAACAATTTTGTCAAAAACGCGCGCCTTTCCCACCTTGTTCAAACTTCCTGATTCTTGGGCTTTTAGCACAAACTTATAACACAAAAAATGTCAAGCATCAAACCACGAATCCATACATACCAAGAACTTGATCTAACTCTCAGAAATGAGAGAGAATTTCTTCTCCCCTAATTCTTGACCTAACTTTTTCCTAATGTTCAGGTTCAAAATACTCTTAGCAGACACAACATAAATGAAAAGTAACTATATGGATGGCTTCAGGGCTATGATTAGAACATGTTTTCTTCACAAACTTAAACCTAACTATGCCTGGATAGAGAGATAGAAGTTCAAAAACTTACCTGTTCAGCTTGATTCGTGTATGACAATGGAGGTACTTTCAGTGCAACTTGAGGACTTGTACAGCTTGCTTGAAGTTTAGGGATGCTTCTCCAACCTTTAGCTTGCTTTGAAACTAAATGAATCGAGCTATAGAAGTCAACCTGCAAAACAGAAAAAGTGAAAATGGCGAAGTTGGTTAGAGGTGTTACAGTCTGTAGCTAGGGCTTGGGATAGTTTCAATGGATGGTAGGGAGTGTGTATGAACCAGCTTTGGCCAAAACGCACGAGCAAACTGAGTTGTGCCACTCAATCTGCAGGGATGCCCTGTTTTGTGCATAAAAATGGTGTTTTGAGGTTTAGGGAGGTATGGAAGGTAGTTGGCTCGTGTTTCAGGTCAGTTGAGGAGTATGGAATGTGTTCACAATGTTTTCTTAGGCTAGTTCTTGCAGCAATGTGAGATATTGTACAAAATGCAAGTTTCTTCCTTTGTAAGCAAAAGTTGTCAACTTGGTTTCTAGGCTAACACAGGCCCCTCAAGTATTATGCATAAAGCACTCTTGATTAGTGGACTTTTTTCATGAACTTGTGCCCAAAAGATTTGGCCTGTACCTCTTGATTTGCAAACTTGACATAAAGTTCAACTTTTCAAAAATGGCTAGGTCACTTTTTCTAATTATGGATTAAATTGGCATGTAATGGTTAAACACATAAGATAAGGCTTGAACACAAAGGATTTGCATTAAATTATTGAGTGTGGATGAGATAAAAGGCCTGTAACTAGCTTGCACATGCTGATTTGAAAAATTGCAAAGTGTATGAACATGAAAATGGCTCATGAACAAAGTGACTTTTGCCCATATTGACAAATTCGATTCTCCCTAACCACAAAGGTGTTTGAGAAGTTCTTGGACATTTTGGAAATCTTGGAATGTGTACTACAATCCATCTTTGTAATTAAATTTGAAATTCCAAGTGGAAGCATGTGAAAAGTGGCCATGAAGTTAGGCAAAAATCCTGCCTAGAATAGGTCAAAAATTTTCTAAGTTAAGAATGTTTTGCACCCTTGTTCCAAAAATCATAACTTGAGCTACAAGCTTCTTTTGAGGAAACTTTGTGAATCAAAGTTGTAGATTTTGCAATGGACTATAACTTTCATGTTTTGAGTTTTGTTTGAATCCAAATGTATCTTGATGAAAAAATGGGACAAAGTTAGGAAAAAATTAGGAATTTTCATAACTTAGAAAAATTCTAAGTTGTGAAATTTCTTCATTTCAAACCCTAATTTGTGATTTTTGATTTCTTGATGAACAAGTTTCACAATTTGGCATGTTTTGACAAAAAATGAATCTTGACACTTGATTTTGACCAAAAAGTCAAAGTTTGACTTTTCAGTATATAGTCAAATTTGGCTCAGTTGACTGGAAAATTCATCTGTCAATCTTGTGCATTTGGGATCTTTTGAACTTGTTGAACATGTCAAGACAATTCCATTGGGTCCTTGAGTCCATATGTGAGCTTGGTTTGCCATTGTCTAGGTCGAACAGTCAAAAATTGCCTTTGTGCAGTCAAAACCCTAAAAATGACCATTTTGCCCTTTTGGTGATCTGATCAAATTTCTTGTGGAATTTTGATCCAAACTTGATCAAATGGTCCATATGAGTTCAAAATATTGATGCGGGTCAAAAATCATGAGGTTTGACTGTCAATTGACCACAGTTGACTTTTTCCCCAATACAACTGATTTTTAGGTCAACTGTCCAATTGACTGGGCAAAGATTGGAATCAAGGCTTGAAACTTGGTATGGATAAACTTATGGGTCCAACATGAAGCATGAAAGTCACTTTGGGACTTTTAGGTCAAAACATCTTTGTGCAAACACAAACCCTAATTTGGGTCAATAGTGCAAGGAGGAGTCTTGAGCAGAGTAAACCCCAACTTAATCTTGAGCTCCAAGGGTCTTGTGGTGAAAAAATATTGAGAAATGGGAGGGAAAATTTTGGGGTACAACACCCTAGATGAGAATATCATGAGGACCATTTCTTCAAGCATAACCAAATTGACGTAGAGCTAGGGAAGGGTTGTAAGTGATACCTCCCTTTATGCCAAGGAGTGGCACATTAGGGAATTCCCCACAACGGTCAATAATAGTGATATCCTCCTAAGATCGGGAACACCAATAGATATCTAAATGAGAGAGTGATATCATCCTTTGAGGCCACCTCAAACCTTGTTCATTCTTCATCACTGATTGGGGAAGGTGTGAAATAAACCACCTGGATAGTAAAGGTATGCAACATATAAGAGTCCCTAGCTCCCTCATAGTACGAGTGTGAAGAGAGTGAAAAATATCTCCAAGCAAAGTAGGCACGGGATTATGAGTAAGAGATATTTTGATGGCATTCACATCTATGAATTGGTCTGGATTTGGGGAATAGTACCAAATCATAGATCAACACAACCAAGATCTCCTTGAAAGCATGAAAACTTGTAGCATCCAGAAACAACTGAGCCTTCTCTATCCGAAATTTAGCAAGAAGGCCCTTGACTCCACTTCTTGTTTCCCAATTAGATACAATGTCGGGCCGCTTCAGATGTAAGGTTCCTGCAATATCTTTAGGTTTTGGAACTTAATCTAAACCGATGAAGGGTGTCTAATCAAGAATAGGAACTCCTAGTAGCTTAGAGAACTCTTCCATTGTGGGTACCAACTGATAATCTGGAAAGGTAAAACAATGATGCTCAGGATCAAAGAACTAGAACAAAACAATCATCATGTTTTCTTCATAACCTAAGGTAACCAAATTGAGTATATAACCATGCCTTTTGGTGAATTAAGAGTTTTCGGGAACCTTTGAGACTAACTCCTTAAGCTGGGAAGGTACCTTTACAAAGTTGATCCGGATAGTATTTCTGGGAACGGAGGCCATAACCTACAACAAAGAACAAATATAAATCCCTAGGTCCTTGAAATGGTTAGTGAAAATGTTATGATAATATGATGTTATGATGTCATGTTCATGTTAGATAAGTAGCAAACACACACAAGTCACACAAGAGCCTTAGGTTTAAAGGCTTGCATTAAGTCCATAGGTAAGTACCCTTCTCCATTAAAGTTAAGTTGGCTTAACCTGTCTTGAAATAGTAACTGAGTTCTAGGAATCTCATATCACCGATCTTTCTCGCAGGCTTTATTTTAGCACGGCAACTGGCTTGCCACCAAAACATCCCGAAAGTCAAATCTCAATGAGCTTAGTTTCGAGTATCAACCAACCTTGGACTTAACTAAAGTAGGATGTATCACTACCTTCTAATGATCAAGATGGGTCAATTAAGGTTCTAAAAGTATGTTAGTGTTAACGACACCACGCAGAAGCCTAATGTTATCCTTGACTGACTCAAGGAACATCAATACAAACCAAAGTGTCACACTAACTGTAGCCATTATGTTAACTATATCGGTCTATGTCGTACAACCTTTTTGATCTATTACTACTTACCTAAGACATCCCTAGATCCAGGTGTAGGATCTTACAAGCAATTAAACCCAAACAAACCCTTAAAGTAAAGCAAGCAAATCATACAATTAAAAGCAAGGAAAGTAATCTTAAGCTCTAAGGAAAACCCTATTTTTTAAAGTAGTAATCCCCAACAGAGTCACCAGTTCTGTAATACGGTGGGAGAACTGACGTTTTGGTTTTATCCAAATATGCGGAGAGCTAGAGTCACCATCGACTTTTCTTTTCTCCAATATTTAAGAAAGTTGAAAAGAACGAGAAAGACCTTTGATAGATTTTGAGTTTTGGGGTTAAGTTATGAAAAGGAAAGGTGTTAGCACCCTTTTCATCTGTAGTTATCTACGGGCTCTTAATTGCTTATCTCACTTTTGAAAATCTTACTTTGTGTATGTGATTTGTTTGAAAATATTATGAAATCGCCATTGTAAGGCTGACTTTGTAATGATTCTTGTATCAGTCCTCAAGAACGTATATGTTATACCCCAAAATTTTCCCTCTCATTTTTATTCAAGACATGCTCCTAGGGTTCTCAATTGCTCAAGGTTACTCAAGAATTGATCAGACAAAATCTCCTCCTAAGCAATGGACCTACAACTAGGGTTTCACTTTTCTCAAAGAAGATTGGGTTTCTAATGTATCAAGTGGACTTCATGTCCCCTCATATGTCTCAAAGTAATGCTCATGACAAGTTTCAAGCCTTGCATCACAAGTTTGCTCAGTCAATTGCTCAGATGATTCAAAATCAATTGTATTGGACAAAAAGTCAACCGTGGTCAACATACAGTCAAACATCAAGATTTTGGTCAACATCAATATTTTGAAGTTATATTCATCATTTTATCAAGGGTTGATATTTATTCATCAAGAAAACTTTCAATTCATCAAAAGTCAAAATTTGCCAAATTAGGGTTTTTTTTAAGAAGAAGTCAACTGAACTTTGACCAAAACCAACTTCGACATGCTTCATCATATTTTTCTCAACCAAAGATTATTTTGGAGGAAATTCAATTCTCTACAATTTTGTCTCTCTAAGTTCAAGTCCAAAAAATGCTTCATTTGAGAGATATTGGCAATTACATTATAGGTCATTTCAAAAGTCAACAAAAAAACACTTTTTGTCAAGTTAATTTACATCAACGTAAATTCTCCAAATGCGAAAATTATCAACATAGAGATTGTGGAGGACACATTGAGCTTTCCAAAAAGTCAAAGATCACCTTCAAATGATAAAAATTGAGAGAGTTATGATTTGTTCAAGTTGAAAACTTTTAAGAAAATGCATGAAACCAAAAGTGATCAAACTTGGATTTTTGGAATAATGGGCTTATCTTTCAAGGTCCAAGCATGCTATAGACCTCATTATAAACCTCATAGATCATTCATACACCCCTTGGGTTTTTATTTTATTTATTTTTTATTTTTATTTATTTAAAATTAAAAATAAATTAGATAAAAGTCAAGGCTTTTCTTACAAGGTCTAAGCCTAACATGTTTGACCTAATTTCCTCACTATATATCACTATTATTTCAGACATCAAGCCACACGAAACCCTTGCAACAAGAAGCCTCTCCAAAATTCCAAAAATATCAAAAACTAGGGCAAAGTGAAACCCTATCTTGCAGCCACTTTCAAGCAAGGCCAGTCGTTTCATTCACTTCCAGAAGCTTTATAGGGTAAGGTTGGATCATTCATGATGATTCAAAGAGCATAAAACCAGCATATTTTCCTTTCCGTTTCTTTATTTTTTTCAAATTTGAATTCTTGTTTCCTTTATGTTTTAAAGTATACTAATCTCACTAACATGTTTCTGAGACATAACCAAGCAGGATAGACCTATTGCATGATCCCCATGATGATTGAACCATGCTTGGCCATGTTTATGCCGTTTTAGGTCGTTTGCTTCGTATCTCCCGCTACAAAGAGATTTAGCCCAAAATAATGGTCCCGTTGAAATCGCAATGCCCAAATTAGGGGGTAGGGTACCACTGAATCTCTAATGTTTTCGATTTTGCAGGGACAAGGAACGAGCTCGCTGGAGAAGACGAACGGAGCTGGGGCTCCAGCGTCTCTCTGGCCTAGTAATTTGGTTTTAAAATATAATTATTTGGTTTCGTTTATATTACCGGATGTATAGTCACCCTAGTGGCAAAGAAGCGCGCGTTAAGGCATTCGTATACCAAGGTGTGGGTTTGATCCATGCCTTTTGTGTTTTTTCACATTTTTTTTTACTTTTGCAGATCAAGTGCAGCGCATCCCATAAACCAACTATGCACCCAACCACGTCTCACCATCAGATCTTCATAGATCTGATTAAACGTTTTCAGATCTGCAAGCCTACGATGCACCCTCCTGGCTGAATGCACCGCATCCAATGGACCAGCAGCGCTTAGGCCTAGATTCAATTGCAGTCTGCACCCCCCCCCTATTTGTTATATCAGGCCTAAACTCTTTTTCTTATATTTTTCTTTTTTATTTTACTTATTTTTTTATTATTTAATTAAAATACCAAAATATTAGTTTTAGGTTAAAACTAATTAGGTTTTAGTTTTAATTATTATTTTTAATTACTTTAACTAATCAACTTTGTTAATTAAAATTAACTATATTCTTAGGTTTTTTTAATTAAATTAATTGTGTTTTTTATTTTATTAAAACTAATTAGGTTTTAGGTCTATTTAATTAATTACTCACAAATCATTTCTCATAAAAAATTACCAAAAACGTTTTCTTTTCTATTTTCACATTTTTAAATCGACTGTATAGGTTTTTGCAAATGTAATAGCTAGATTTATTTCCCACTTTCTTTTCCATTATCATGTAACTACTTCATAATGTAATAGTTATAGATTTATACTTTCCACACTCTACTATTATGTAACTGCCCCAAGGTCATGTAATAGCATAGCGACTTTATATTCTACACTTTCTCAAAGTCCCTCGAAATCAAAGATCATAGTCCCTCGATGACCCTTCAATGTTGCCTTTTGATAAATGATCTAGTTCCTTAAGAAAATTGCTAAAGCGCCCTTACGAGTTTCCTTCAATGATTGTACGATCCCTCGCTTGTCCCTTCACATCCAATAGATTCGGCTTCCTACTAACTAATGGTATGGACAGAACTATCTAAAGGAGGAGGAAAATTACAAGAACAACCTTGAGTAGGGTAGAACTGTTAATCGCTTGCTCACAAGTTCAACACAAAACATTTTCACAAACACTTTCAAAATATCTTCAAGCAAACGCTTTGTATACATTCTCGAGGACAGATACGAGAATCATTACAAAGTTCTCCTTACATTGGAATTTTAAAAATATTTTTGAAACACACACACAAAGCAAATTTACAAAGTGAGCTAAGCGATTAAGAGCCCGTAGATAACTACGGATGAAAAGGGTGCTAACACCTTCCCTTTTCATAACCTACCCCCCGAACTCAAAATCTATCAAGGTATTTCATGTTCTTTTCACCCTTTCCTTATTAGATAAAAGAAAAGTCGGTGGCGACTCTTGCTATCTGCAAGATTTGCAATAAAACGCAAAACCAAGTCAGTTCTCCCATTGTATTACAGAACTGGTGACTCTGTTAGGGATTACTTAAAAGAGTGGTTACCTTAGAGTCTTAGAACACTTTTAAATTCTTTCCTTGTTTGCTTTATTTTCTTTACATTTGAGGGTTGCTCATGTTTAAATTCTTGCAAAGATCCTACACCCGGATCTAGGTACCTTAGGTAAGTAGCAATAGATCATGGAAATTGTACAGAATAGACCGATATGGTTGAAGTGATGGCTATGTTAGTGTGACACTTTGGTTTGTACTGGTGTTCCTTGAGTCAATCGAGGATAACATTGGGCTTCCGTGTGGTGTCATAAGCACTAACTGACTTTTAAAACACTACTTGACCCATCTTAGCCATTAGAAGGTAGTGAGATAGCCGGATTTGGAGTAGTCCAAAGTTGGTTGTTACTTGATTCTACACTCATTGAGATTCGACTATCGGGATGTTTTGGCGGAAAATTAGTTGTTGTGCTAAAATAAAACCTACGATAAAGATCAATGATATGAGACTCCTAGAACTCGGTTACTTTTTTAGGACAGGTTGAGCCAACTGAACTTCAATAGAAAGGGGTACTTACCTACGGAACTCATGCAAGCCTTTAAACCTAAGGCTCTTGTGTGATTTGTTTGTGTTTGCTATTTGTTCAAACATAACATCATGACATCATAACATCACATGTTCGCTAACCATTTCAAGGATCTCAAGGACCTGTGATGTAGGATTATCATAAACCAGACTTCTAGAAAGGCACAAGAGGATTTATTTTCTTCTAACTAGATGCCGTCAAAGACCGAAGTACTTTCCTTTGAGTCAGAATCTAGGACCCACTTGACACAGTGAGATTGATTCTCATAGAAGGATGTTCAAAGACATAAAGTTCTTCAATCAAAGCTGCAGCCAGACTCAAACTTCTAACATGTCATTTTTATTTATCCTGTGAGATCCTTGAAAACATTGCATCTACATATCATGCATGTCATTACATAGAAGGTATTTCCAAGAAAGGTTTTCTCATCTTTTTGCTGTTTATTTCAGTAACAGATGGCTCTCGAAGAAACCGTCAAAGAACTTCAAGCTCAAAATTCTCAATTTCAACAACTGTTCCTGGACTTGGCAAAGGGGAAGGACAAGCTGAAAACCCTCATCACTAAAGAGAGGAAGAAAAAGACCAGAAGACCAATCAACATCTTCAACATGAGAAAAAGGTTCAAAGGTCCTCTAAAACAAGCTCAAGACCATGATATTCCCTCTGACGAAAAAGACAATTAGGGTGAAGGTGATAAGATTACGAAGGTTGTGAGGGGAATTAACTTTGGATCTGGCCAAGATTCTGATGAAGAAGACTATTCTGCTGAACAATATCCTTCTGCCGATGAAAAGTACAAATAACTGGAGGATCGTCTAAATGCTATGGATATCCAGAGGGTGCCTTGATTGGATTTTGAAGAGTTGGGATTAGTCTTGGGGGTTGTTATCCCTCATAAATTCAAGGTCCCTCATTTTGCAAAGTATGATGATGTTTCCTGTCCTAAGTTTCATTTAAGATCTTATGTTCGAAAGATCCAACCCCACACGGCCGACAAAAAGTTGTAGGTACATTTCTTTTAAGAGATCATGTCGGGAACACAGTTGGAATGGTTCTATCAACTAGAATGGACTAATATCCGTACTTGGGAAGACTTGGCTGCTGCTTTTTACAAACAATACCAATACAATGTTGATCTGGCGCCAACCCGTGTGCAATTACAAAGTATGACTATGGGCTCGAACGAAGGCTTTAAGGAGTATGCCAAGAAGTGGATAGATTTGGCTTAAAGGGTTCAACCTCCTTTATCTGATAGGGAGCTAGTTGACATGCTTATGGGAACTTTGACAGGTCTTTCTTTAATCATTTGATCGAAATCTCTTCAGCCGGATTCACCGAGATGATATTAACTGGGGAACGAGTTAAAGGTGGAATCAGAAGTTGGAAAATTCAAGTGGATGCGTCTTCAAGTGCTGCAAAGAAGATGTTAAACAGAAAGAAGGAAGCTAATGTTGTGTACGGTCAAAAGAGTCGTGCTAGAGGTGACCGCAACCAATCTGTGGGGGCAGTGCTAATTTCTAATCCAGCACCTGTGCAACAACATCAACGAGGAAATCAACATAGGTCAGACGCACCAAGGAGACAATTTACTAAGATCAACATTCCATTGTCTCAAGCATTACAACATTTGTTAAAGGCAGACTTGATAACGTTAAGAGATCCGCCCCAGAATCCCAACACTTCCTCCCCCAAGTACCATCCCAATGTAAGATGCGCTTATCATTTCAATAGTCCCAAACACGATACAAATAGCTGCTGGGCTTTGAAGAATAAAAAATCAAGACATGATTGACAATAAGGAGATTGAGTTTGATCCTCCCAAGACCCCCAATGTTATTACTGCACCTATGCCCAAGCATGACAAGGGCATTAGAGTTATTGATGATGTTTCTTATGTTACTATTGTAAGTAACTTAATTACTCCCCTCCTGATCATTAAGAAGAATTTGTTGAAAGCCATCTTATTTTCGAGTTGTATTTAAAGGTGCTACTATTGTGTAGCCCAATCCAATGGCTGCAAACTGCTGAAAGAAGGTATTCAACGTCTGATGGATAACCATATAATTCTAGTTTAGAAGACTCCTTCTATGGAGAATTTGTTTCAATACTTGGAGATGGAAGAGGTAGCTGTAATTTCTGGTCCTCCTATAAGAATCACTTCCAAAGTCCTGTGAAAATTACTGCCAAACCCAGAGTTGCTCCTCTGATCATTACCGCACCAGGACCAATTCCATATTCCTCCAACAAGGATATCCACTGGAATTATGGAGCTGATGTTTACTACCATGGTGTTAAGCAAGAAAAATTGGCTGACGAAAGTGGAAATACTGAAGTTATTGATCTCAACATTGACAATATTGCTGGGACCAGTAAGGTTACTAGAAGCGGAAGGGTTTTCTCTCCAGAAATCTCTCCAAAGATTGTTGCTACACTAGTGCATGTTACTGCTACTGAGTCAACTATTGAGACTCATGGAAAAGAACAAACGACTGAGCCTGCCCATACGGAGGCACCTAAAGAAGTTACCACTGAAGATACCTCCAAGTAAGAAATGGAGGAAGTACTGAAGATCATCAAAAAAAGTTACTACAAGATTATTGAACAGTTGGGGAAGACCCCCTCCAAGATCTCTATGTTATCTCTATTATTATGTTTTGAAGCCCATGCACAGGCTTTGGTGAAGTTCTTGAAAACTGATCATGTACCATAAGAAATCTCTGCCAGTTAATTTGAAAGTTATGTTGCTAGCTTGACGATTATAATGGGTTAGGCTTTTTTGATGCTGACTTGACGCCTGAAGGAAGAAACCATAACAAGGCCATGTATGTCTCTATTGAGTGAATGGGAACTACCTTATCTCATGTGTTTATTGATATGGGTTCCTCGTTAAATGTTCTATGGAATGGTGCTCTAGACAGACTTGACTATGAAGGGGTTGTCTTGAAACCCAGTGATATTATGGTCAGAGCCTTTGATGGTTCAAAGAGGATGGTACACGGAGAGGTGGATCTCCCGATCAAAGTGGGTTCCCATGTCTTTGACTCTACTTTTCATGTAATAGATATTCATCTGGTCCATTCTTGTTTACTTGGACGCCCTTGGATTCATGGGGCAGGCGCTGTTACTTCTACTCTACATCAGAAGCTGAAATATCCCGTGAAAGGAAAGGTTGTTATAGTTTATGGTGAAGAAGAATACATGGTGAGTCACTTGAGCTCCTTCAAGTATGTTGAGATGGACAGCGAATTCATTGAGACTCCATGCCAGACTTTTGAAGTTATTCCTCAAATAACTACTGTTACTGAAGATGTCTCTGCTATTCCTAAGGTTAGAAGGTTCCACCCAGAATGGCTTCTCTGAAAGACGCTAGAGCTATGGTAGAAGAAGGTGGTTGCACTGCTTGGGGTCAGCTTCCTAACATTCCTTATAAGTCTGATAAATTTGATTTGGGTTTCACTGTAGATGCTTAGAGGGTTGTACGTCGTGCTCGTGCTGGAAGACCATATTTCATGTCAGTAATAATGGAGTCAATGCGATAGAATATGCTGATAGTGACTATGACCTCGACTGTTGGATTTTTCCTACCATCGGCAACGAGCCCAACAATTGGAAGACTGAAGACGTTATACCAATATCCTTTAGTTAAGAGTAAATGTTATTTCCTATTTTCTCGCTTTCAAGTTTTGGTTATGTAATTTTAAATAATGACTTTAAGCCTTGTGCCTTTCCCGGGGCACAACGGTCCATTTATTAGGGTTGTCATATTTCATTTGCATATTTTCATTTAATAAATCATTGGACGTTTTCACTCAAATTTTGCACTCTTTGTCTTTCTTTTACTTTATCGCCTTAAAAAATCTATGTGTTCTCACACACACCCACATCACAAATTGCATATCTATATCCACCCTGGATGTTATTGATAACAATTCTGCTATTGCCAACTATGACTTTGAGAATCCGATCTACCAAGTCGAGGACGAAGATGAGGAAGATTGGGAAGTACCTGGAGAACTTGGTAGGCTGTTAATGCAAGAAGAAAGAGTTATACAACCACACAAAGAGCCAGTTGAGGTCGTGAACTTGGGTATTAAAGAGGACAAAAGAGAAGTCAAGATAGGTGGAAACCTAGAAGATAATGTCAAATAGAGATTAATCCAGATGTTGCATGACTATGTTGAGATCTTTTCTTGGTCGTACGAAGACAAGCCATGGCTTGATATCGATATTATGGTTCACCGCCTACCGATGAAAGAAGGTTGTTCTCCAATAAAGAAAAAGGTTCATCGTATGCATCCCAAGATGTCTGAAAAAATCAAAGCTGAGGTTATGAAGAAATTCAATGCAGGTTTCTTAGCTGCTACGTCATATCCTCAGGGGATTGAAAATGTGGTTCCAGTACCTAAGAAGGATGACAAAGTGCATATGTGTGTAGACTACAGGTATCTGAATAGGGCAAGTTCCAAAGACGACTTTCCTCTTCCGCATATTGATGTTTTTATTGACAACACCGCTTAGCATAAAGTATTCTCCTTTATGGATGGTTTCTCCGGGTATAATCAAATTAATATGGCACCTGAAGACATGGAGAAGACTACTTTTGTTACACAGTGGGGCACTTTCTGTTACAAGGTTATGCCTTTTGGTTTGAAGAATGTAGACGCAACAAATCAGCATGCTATGGTAGCTTTGTTCCATGACATAATTCATCACAAGATAGAGGTCTACATCGACTACGTGATAGCCAGGTCTCAAACTTAAGTAGAACATATTGACCACCTACACAAGCTGTTTGAGAGGTCAAAGAAATACAAGCTGAGGTTGAATCCAAACAAGTGCACTTTTGGGGTAAGATTCGGTAAACTCCTAGGTTTTGTTTTCAGTGTTAAAGGTATTGAAGTTGATCGCGCCAAGGTCAAATCCATTCATGAAATTCTAGTTCCCCGTACAAAGAAGGAAGTCAGAGGTTTCTTAGGATGATTGAATTACATTGCCCGATTTATTTCCCATTTGACTGCTACGTGTGAGCCAATCTTCAAGTTACTGAAGAAAGATCAAGTAGTAAAGTGGAATGACGAATGCCAGATAGCTTTTGACAAGATCAGGGAGTACCTCCAGGAACCTCTAATTCTGATGCCACCAATTGAAGGAAGACCACTGATCATGTACCTAACAGTGTTAGAGAACTCAATGGGGTATGTATTGGGGCAACATGATGAGTTTGGTCGAAAAGAGAATGCAATATACTACCTTAGAAAAAAGTTTACCGATTGTGAAACAAGATACTCACTTCTCGAGAAACCTTGTTGTGCTTTGGCATGGGCTGTCGCCGACTAAGACGGTATATGTTGACTCATAATACTTTGTTGATCTCTTACATGGATCCTATAAAATATATATTCGAGAAACCCGCTCTCTCTGGAAGAATAGCAAGATGGAAAATGGTCTTGACAGAATACGACATTCAGTATTGTAAAATCAAGCTTCTCAAATGAACTTTTGTTTTGATGAAGACAAACCATGATTGACAAAGAAGGCAAAGAATTTTAATCAAGCTCAAGGCATCTATGGACAAAGTCTTCAATTCAAGCTATTAGCAACTTTCAAGGTATAATGATAATATTTACTTTGAACTTAAGACATAGATGCTCAATGATGAAAAGAAATGTTTTATAAATCATTGCTCAAGTTTTTCAAAGTTAAAATTCATTTTTTACTTGAGTGCAATCGATTTGCATATTAGTGCAATCGATTACATGCTTCAAATTTTCATATCTTTTGCTTCTGTTTCTCAGTGAAATCGATTTACATTGCTTGTGCAATCAATTTCATGCTTAAAATTTTAAAAATGTTTGCTTCTGTTTCTCAGTGCAATCGATTTACATTGCTTGTGCAATCGATTGCACTCAATCATTTTTTGCTATTGACTTCACATGCAATCGATTTACATTGCTTGTGCAAACGATTGCACACTTAAAACTTTTGAAAATATAGCTGTTGAAACCCTGTGCAATCGATTTACACAAAGGGTGAAATCGATTGCATGTTGCACGATTTTGAAAAATAGCAGGTTTGCACATACATGTTCATAATACCTTTTCATTGAAACCTTTCACTCAATCTTGGCAATTGTTCATGATTCATTTTCAGAACTTTATGATGTTTCAAAAAGGTGCTATGAACATATAAATATTTATTTTCAAAATCATTTTCAACAACCTCTTCCAAATATATTTTCTGAATTTTCAAAATACAAACTCAAGCTTTTCTTCACTTTCATACATAAGTTTTCTGCACACTTTCATATACTGTTAACCAGAAAACTTTGAGCAATTATATCTTGAGTCATTGTATAATATTATCATTGGAAGAGAAGTTCATTCATTGTTAAATCATTCTAAGTGATCAATACTACTCAACTCACTCAAAATCAAATATTGATAGATACTTACTTATTTTTCCAGGATTGTTGGAAATAAGTTTAAGTGGTTTTATAAATCTTGTGTTTCCAAGATTGTTGGATACAAGTGTAGTCACCTTGAGAGGATTGTTCTCATTGTTGACATAGTGAAAATCCAAGAGGATTGTTCTTGGTCCAAGAGGATTGTTCTTGGTGGTTTTATTGGTTAGAGTCTTGTATAGAAGGACTAAGGTGTCTTGTCTAGAGATCTAACAATAAGGAAATCTCTTTCATGTTGAAAGGGGACTGGAGTACTCTCGGACTGTGAGGGGAACTAGGATACATATTTGTGTTCTTTACTTTTCCGCATTTACCGCTTTCATCACTAGTCATAAACCAGAAAAGAAAGAAACACATTTGTAAACTCATGCACTAAACCAGAAAAATAATATTCATCATCACTAAAACGGTAAAACTTTTAAAGTACCTAATTCACCCCACCCCCCTCCCTCTTAGGCGCACTCTCATACTTACAATTGGTATTAGAGCAGGTTATAGGTAACCTGCTCCTAAAAGATCTAGAATGGCTTCCGCAAATCAAAATCCTGTTTTCAGAGATGGTGGTAGTAATTACAAGCCTCCTCTATTTTGTGGTGAATATTTTCTTTTAGAAAATACGCATGAAGGCACATCTAGAAGCACAAGGAGAAGAAATATGGGATGCCGTCGAGAATGGTCCATTTATCCCTATAACGGTAATCAATGGTGTTGGCTCATCAAAGCCTAAAACTGCATGGGACAAAGATGATAAGAAGAAGGTTCTCTATGATAAAAAGGTAATAAATCTTCTTCAAGGTGCACTTAGCATGGATGAATTCTTCCGTGTCTCGGCATGCTAAACGGCGAAATAAATATGGGATACCCTGGTAGAAACTCATGAAGGAACCACTGAAGTTAAAAGATTGAGATTAAATACTTTGAGTCAAGAATACGAACTATTCAGAATGCAGCCCCGAGAATCAATCCTCGACTTGCAGAAAAGATTTGTACACTTGACAAATCATTTGAAAGCACTCGGTGAGACTTTAACTAATGATGAACTTAATCTTAAAGTGCTTAGATCTTTATCCAGGGAATGGCAACCAAAAGTGACAGCAATATCCGAGAAGAAGAATCTATCCACAATGACTTCCGCCACTTTGTTCGGAAAACTTCAAGAATATGAGACGGAACATGCAAGACTTGAAAAGCATGAAATACAAGTAAAAGATTCAAAAGACATGGATCTAAATAAAAGGATAAAAAATCATGATAGAAATCAAGAGGATGAATCCACTAGTAGTGAAGATGATGATCTTATCAAGAAGATTGAAAAGGTTATACGAAAAGAAAGAAAAAGAGAAGCACCAACAAGGAAGGTTATATGCTCTGAATGTGGAGAAAAGGGACATGTTAAAAGTAAATGTCCTACACTTGAAAAGAAGAAGAAATTTTTCAAGAGAAATAAAGATAAGAAGTCAAAGAAAGCATATATAGCATGGGAGAGTTCATCTTCTGATTCCGAAAACAATCAACATGCTAATCTTGCATTGATGGCGTCACACCATTCCGATAGTGAAAATGACGAGGTTAGTAATGAATTTTCTCTTTTTGATAGTTATTCACAAGGTATTATAGATGAACTATTAAATGAATGTAAAATTCTGTACAAAACTATTTCATCTCAAAAGAAACAAATTTCATCTTTAGAACAAAAATGTGAGTCTATGGAAAAAGATCTCAAAGATGAAAAACAAATTTTTTTGAGCAAAAATAGAATTTTTTATGCAAAAATTGTGAATCACTCTCTTTCCAAATTGTCCAATTAAAAAGAGTTATTGAAAGATATGAAAAAGGTCAAATTAGATTGGAAGGTGTTCTTAGCCAACAAAGATATTCCAGTGATAAAAGTGGACTAGGATATTCAAAGTTTTCAAAACCAAGTTCTAATAAAACTATCTTTGTTAAATCTAGTGATCAATCATCCAAAGAGAAAGTGAACAAACCTAAAGTAGTTCATCACTATCCTAAAAAGAAAACATTTCCTATGAAGAAATCTCATCCTTCTAGATATAGAAGTGTGATATGGTGGGAAGAACTGACTAATTTTTTTTTAATGTTGGTTTGCGTTTTGCGTTTGTTTTTGCAAAATGTCGCAGTAAGCAAGAGTCTCCACCGACTTTTATTTTATCCAACAAGGAAAGGAAAAAAGCACAGAAAAATTCCTTTTTCGAGATATTTCTCGGGTTCGGGGGGTAGATTATAAAAAGGGAAGGTATTAGCACCCTTTCTATCCGTGGTTATCCACGGGCTCTTAGGTACTTGCTCATCATTTTCAAAATTGTTTTCTTTGTGTTTGTGGGTTTGAAAAAAGTTTTTGTTTTAAATTCGATTTAACTCTTGCTTCTGTCCTCAAGAGTGTAATGAAGTGTTTTTGAAAACTTTGTTTTGAAAAAGAGTGTAAGTGTAAAAAAAAAGTTTTATTTTGGATGAGCAAGTATCTAAGAACTAATCTACCTACTCAAAAAAGGAATCGTTCTATGCTAATTTCCTTTAGACAAAGCTATCCCACTATTAATGAGTAGGTAACACCGTCGTTAGAATTTGAAGGTCAATTCGAATGAGGGACATACGGTCACTAAAGCAATGTTAGGACGCCTTAGAGGTAACCCTAATGTCTTAGATCATTTGTTTTGAGGAAATTATATCCGAGGTAACCATTTCGAGGCGACTATGATCTTTTAGACAAGAGGGTGACCTCTAAAACGACCTATACTTAATGACCGTGTACGAAGGCAACCAAGTGGGATGTACCCTAAGAGTGCGCATGTGCGAGTGTGTCGTTTTCAGTTATTTTTATATTTGTACATGTTAAGGGTGATCTAATTTGATTTTAGGATTAACATTCAGTCTTGTCATGCAAACCCTATTATCAAACATCTAGCAGTTATAATTTGCGGAAATAAAATGCGGAATTTAAATTACAAGGCGTCGGGTATTTACATCGCCAAAGACAAACCCTTTGAAAAGTAAAATAAAGCGATAAAAATAATTAAAAGTCCTATTTAAATATTACAGTCTGGAAGTAGGTACATTAATATGGTGAAAATAAATAAAGCGCGCGGGAAATTAAATCGAGTGCGAATTTTAGGGCTTTGACCCTTTTGAAAGAAAATGCCATCTTTTTGTTGTTTTTTTTTATTTGAGAAAAGAAATTAATTCCTAAATTAATTACTAAATTAATTATAAAATAAATTAATTAATGGAAAAAATAAATTATGACATATTTTTGGATTTTGTTATTTTAAGAAAGAAAATAAAATTAATTAAATTAGTAGTTAAAACCTAATTAAATCTAATTAATTTTAATTATTTACAAAAATGAATTAAAGTTTTCTAACTAAAAACCTAATTAATTAATAAATTTATTAAGAAAAATAAAAGTTAAAATTTGGTTGAATAAAAAATATTTTTGTGATTTTTATTTGATAAAAAAAGAATTTTTGATTGGTTAGAAAATTAATAAAATAAAAATAAAGTAAATAAAATAACTAAATAAAATATAAAGGGAATGAGGAATTGGGCCTGTTTGGAGGTGTAAGGAGCAATTTTTTGGCCCATTATCAGCTAGCCCGTTTGACTTTTTGTGATCCAGTGTGGGCTCATGGACTTGGCTCTTGGTGGACTTTCAACGTGGACCACCAGATCTGGCTCCTTGTCCATTTGGCGCTTGGATCATGAGGGAGCATGGTAGGTTCCAAGCTAGCGTACGCATGTGATAACCTGAAAAGAAATAAGAAAATACAAAGCGCTGGATGCAGGGATCGAACCCCTGGCCTCCAGCCACTAATTCCTTAGAAGCTGATGTGCTGACCACTGGGGCACATTGTTGTGTTTGTTATAACAATGTGAATGATATATATTATATAAAAAACAAAACCATTGCCAGAAAATAATAAAAAACGCGTGTAATATTTGAATGGTCCAGTAAAGGGATGCCACGCATCATCCCCAACCTCTCGTCCGTGGCTAAAACGCCAAACACCTATACCAACGGACAGAAGTCCGTAGCTACAGGCATGTCCATCTCAAAAATCCTATACAGGCCATAAAAATGAATTTCAAGGGCATGGACGTGTTCGTCTTACCCTCCCGGTCACAACCATATCCTTCATGGGGGTCAATTGTACCTGAAATAAAAATGCCTAAAAATGCAGACCAAACTCTAACAATGGTGGTTTGCAATACAGATCATATAAATGAAATCAAATGATGCAAAAAGTTTGGAAATATTCTTGTGTTTATGAATATGCCATTAGTTTGTTCAATAGATGCCAGGATAATTCAAATCAAAACCAAGAACACGGGTGAATATCGTGCGACTTACAGTGTGTTAGGGAGTCTGAAAATGCTTGGTTTTGGTTGGGATAGCTTGTGTGAATGCCCAGGAATCGATTGGAACAAGTCTCGACCTCTGAAAATGCCTCTAACTTAGATTTCGACCTCAAGCTTTTTTGTGATTTTTTCAATTCTTGTTCTGCCTCTTCCCATGATTTTCAACCCTTATTTTGTGTGCTTTAGCCTCCTTATGTATCACTCAGTGCATTACGTTAATAAAATTGGTCCAAATCTTGCCTTATCAATGCTTGCATATTTGATTTGATCTCCATTTACAAACTTGTCAATTTTTCCTAATTCCAATCTTTTTGCACATGATTTGATTTGATACGAATTTAATGATGATAGTAGCTGTAATCAAAGCCTAGAACAACCAAAAAAATCATGAGTTATCAATGCCTTGGATTTTATATGATTTTATTTGATTTAAAATGAATAAATTCAATTAGAAATCAAATTAAATAATAAAAATGAAATATGGGCATATGGATGAGGATAGGTCACGTGGGCTACAATGCAAACTCAAATCAAGTGGAACAGAATGGGCCCATTTGACAAAATATAAAGTTTTGCGGATAGTTGACTTTTGGCAATTTTGCAAAAAAGTCCAACTTCAACAATGCATAACTTCTTCAATTTTGAACTTTTGGAGGTGTTCTTGGACTTTCTAGAACTCTTGAGATGTCCTATAACCAACACTTTTGGTCTCATCTCATTTTGACATTCCATGCTCAAGTTATAAGCTTTGGCAAAAAAGGTCTTTTTGTTGAATTTCAAAAATAACCTATAATGTCCAAATTCATAACATCTTGTGAGTGTATTTTTTGATCTTGGGGTATGAAGATGGATTGTAGGAAATTTTATCCTCTTAAAAATGAGATTTGGATGGGTCATTTCTCATAAAGTATGAGAAAGTTAAGCTTGGTCAAAGTTGGGTTGACTTTTCCTACAAAACCCTAATTTAGCAACTTTTGAATCTTGATGAATTTTGAGAAATCCTTGATGAATCATGATCAAACCTTGATGAAATGATGAAATATCCTTCAAAATGAGAATGTTGACAAAAAATCTTGAATTTTTACTATTTGTAGGTCACAGTTGACTTTTGCCCTAGCATAGTCAATTTTTGGACTTTTGAGCAATTGACTGAGCAAACTTCCTCTGCAAGGCTTGAAACTTGACATGGATGATCTTGAGAACATATTAGGACATTGGTGAGCACTTGAGGTCATTTGGACTCAAGGATCTTGATGCAACACAAAACCATAATTTGGGGTAGACTGCCTTAAGAGATAGCTTGTCTGACCAACTCTTGAGCAACCTTGAGCAACTTGGAGATTCTTTTTGCAATGTTTTGAGGAATATGGGAGGGAAAATTTTGGGGTACAGCAGCTGCCCCTGTTCAATCTTCTTAAACCTGAGGATGTATATTGGCTTTCGTGCCTTTCGTGATCCGAAGGTGGAAGATGATTGAACACTAGAGTGCCCAGAAATTTGCACTCGCATGAAGTGGTATCAGCCTTGTGATGTCGGGAATGGGCTTACAGATGCCATTTGAAGGAGTGTCGATCGCATAAGAGATTCCTTAGCGAGAGATTGTATACCTACTGTTGAGGAAGATTCCGCTGGGGAAGTCTGATCTTTGTTGAGATTTAGGAACTTGCCTATACTTCAACTGAGAGAACATCTATGTTGAGTTTTAAGAACTTGTCCGTAATTCAACTGGGGGAAACATCTTCATCGAGATTTAAGAACTCATCCGTAATTCAACTGAGAAAACTCTGCTGAGATTTAGGGACTGTCTGTAATTCGACGAAGGAACTTTGTCGAGATTTAGAACCTTATCTGTAATTCAACTGAGGATAATTTTGTTGAGATTTAAGAACCGGTCAGTAATTTGACTGAGGGAAACATCTTCATCAAGATTTAAGAACTTGCCCATAATTCAACTGAGAAAACTCTGCTGAGATTTAGGAACTCTTCTGTAATTCGACGGAGGAACTTTGTCGAGATTTAGAACCTTATCTGTAATTCAACTGAGGATAATTCGGTTGAGATTTAAGAACTGGTCAGTACTTCGACTGAGGAAAACATCTTCATCAAGATTTAAGGACTTTCCCGTACTTCAACTGAGGACAACTCTGCCGAGATTTAGGAATTCGCCTGTAATTCGACGGAGGAACTTGTCGAGATTTAGAACCTTATCTGTAATTCAACTGAGGATAATTCTGTTGAGATTTAAGAAATGGTCAGTACTTCGACTGAGGGAAACATCTTCATCAAGATTTAAGAACTTTCCCGTAATTCAACTGAGAAAACTTTGTTGAGATTTAGGAACTCGTTTGTAATTCGACGGAGGAACTTGTCGAGATTTAGGACCTTATCTTTAATTCAACTGAGGATAATTCGGTTGAGATTTAAGAACTGGTCAGTACTTCGACTGAGGGAAACATCTTCATCAAGATTTAAGAACTTGCCCGTAATTCAACTGAGAAAACTCTGTTGAGATTTAGGAACTCGTCTGTAATTCGACAGAGGAACTTGTCGAGATTTAGAACCTTGTCTGTAATTCAACTGAGGATAATTCTGTTGAGATTTAAGAACTAGTTAGTAATTCGACTGGAGTAAAAGCTTCATAACTTTGAATTTTATGAGAATTTAACTGCATCCTTCCTGAAAGGTAAAGGTTAGTTATATGTAATGCATGATATGTATCAGGCAATGATGTTCTCAAAATAAATGAGATTGTGTTGTATGATGCGTATATGCACGTGTCATGATGTATGAAAATGTAATGTTTTTAGCCGGGGAAAATAAATCCCGGATAGTTGCTGGAGAAAGGAGTTGAATTCTTCGCTTCCGCTGGGGATGGCGAATGAAGATGATTGTGAGAATAAACCTGCAGGAGAGGATAACTCTGTTGGGGAATAAGTTGATGAGGAGATTACTCTGTGGGGAAGAGATGTTTTGTTGAGGACTCCACCGATAAATTCCGCTTGGGATGAATTATCGTTGTTGGTGATACCGAATCCTGTCGGGGATTGACTTCTTATTTGTGAAGGGAATGAAATCCGCTGGGGATGATCTTTCAGTTGCGACTTCACTGGGGATAACCTTTTAGACTCTAATGGGGATAATCCTTTGAGCTCTGTCGGGGACAATCTTCCAAAGTCTACTGGAGATGATTCTCCAAACTCCACTGGGGAAGCCTTTTTTCAGACTGCGCTGGGAAAAATTTCAAACTCCACTAGGGATATTTTGTATTCTGCCGGAGAATATTCTCATACTCCGTTGGGGAATATTAAGACCTTTCAGTGTTGATGGTAGATAAGCTCTGCTTGGGGAGAATATTAACGATTCATTCACAGTTGCAAGTCTCAGCTGGGGAGAGCTATCATTACTTTCTTTCTCTTACTCTGCGGGGAGTGAAAGTACCTTAGCCATATTCTTCAGCTAAATCTACCTTGTACCTGGTGGACAGAGCAACTGTATAGTTTGGACAATTCTTATTGCCCCTATTTTTGATATTACAAGCAATTGTCTTTTGTTTCGTATGTAAACATTTATGAGTAGAAATTAATGTCAAATGCATATATCAAAAATGAACATTGGACGTTCTTTGCAAAACAAAACAGAAAAAGGCAAAATGGTTTGAAATTTCTCTAAAAATGAATTATATTGATTTTGAAGTTTGGCCTGTAAATAACCGTTTTTGTACAAGAGGCTGACGTTCTAGTAAGAGAATGCCACCGAATAATAGAATTTACACAATTTTTGAAAAACTAAACAAAACAGCTATGTGAATAACCCCACTAGGTTCCAACTCTGTTATTGCCCTTATGTCTTCCAGCATCTCATCACTTTGCTACTTGATTGAAGGTAGATCAGATTGATTAGTGTCTTCCGAGCTTGATAGTCGATACTAAAGTCTGGTTGCAGGGTGATCCAATGAGACATAGTGTTACGCTTTGATCCCTAATTTTTGCCTGGACCGCCCTTTCGGGTTTTCAGTCCACCGGGATACCCTTTTTTGCCAAGCCTCCTTTTCAGGTTTTCGACTTGCTGGGTGTACAGATTTTTTATTTTCATCCCTTATTTTTTTCCCGAACCCTTTTGGTTCGCCAGGAAGCCCTTATTTTTGCCTAGGCCAGTCAACCCAGCGGGTCTTTGATTATGCGTAGTATTTTTTCACTATGTCTGCATTGACGGGGTGAGGAAGGTCGTCACCATCCATGGTGGTTAGAATCATAGCTCCTCCTGAGAAAATGTTTTTAACCACAAATGGCCCTTCGTAAGTAGGGGTCCATTTGCCCCTGGGATCACCTTGAGGTAAGATAATGCGCTTGATTACCAGGTCCCCAACTTGATACTCTTGTCTTCTAACTTTCTTGTTAAATGCCTTGATCATCCGTTTTTGATACGTTTGACCATGACAAATAGCAGTAAGTCTTTTTTTGTCGATTAGGTTCAACTGATCAAGCCGGGTCTGAATCCAGTCATCTTCGCTCAAACCTGCATCCTTCATAATTCGAAGAGAGGGTATCTGAACATCAATGGGCAAGACTGCCTCCATGCCATATACCAAGGAATAGGGTGTTGCCCCTGTTGACGTCCGCGCTGAGGTACGGTACCCATGAAGAGCAAACGGTAACATCTCGTGCCAGTCTTTGTATGTCACCGTCATCTTCTACACAATCTTCTTAATGTTCTTATTAGCCGCTTCGACAGCCCCATTCATCTTCGGCCGGTATGGAGAAGAGTTGTGATGCTGTATCTTGAACTGTTTGCAGAGCTCGGTGATCATCTTATTGTTGAGATTCGTACCATTGTCCATAATGATCCTCTCTGGTACACCATATCGACATATCAGATTGTGTCGAATGAACCGTGCCACAACGTTCTTGGTTACAGTAGCAAAGGAAGCTGCTTCAACCCACTTCGTAAAGTAATCAATTGCTACCAGGATGAAACGATTCCCATTGGATGCCGTAGGTCTGATCTCGCCGATCATGTCGATGCCCCACATTGCAAAAGGCCACGGAGCTGTTAATACATTCAGAGGTACTGGAGGTATGTGCACCTTATCAGCATAGACTTGGAACTTGTGACAGGTCCGAGAATGTTGATAACAGTCGGCTTCGATTGTGGACCAGAAATATCCTGCCCGAAGGATTTTCTTTGCCATGGTGTGTCCACTGGAATGAGTCTTGAAAGTACCTTCATGTAACTCTGCCATGATTCTTTCTGCCTCGTTCTTATCCATACATCGCAGTAAGGTTGAATCATGGTTACGCTTGTAAAGGATGCCATTACTGATGAAGAACTTCGCCGCGAACCTCCTCAGAAACTTCTTATCATTAACAGATGCACCCTCAGGGTACTCCTGAGCCTCAAGATACATCTTCACCTCATGAAACCAAGGTTTATCTGCTACCTCTTCAGTCTCAATGTCACAGCAATGTGCAGGTTCGTCCAACCTTTCAATGGTAATCCGGGGAGCTTCGTTGTCCCAATTGACTTTGAACATAGAAGACACCGTAGCCAGCGTGTCCGCTAACTTATTCTCTTCTCTAGGGAAGTGTTCAAAGGTTATCTCCTCGAAGTGGGGAAGCAACGTCAATACATACTCCTTGTAAGGAATAAGATTTGGGTGTTTCGTATCCCACTCACCTTTGATCTAACTGATCACGAGAGCGGAATCTCTGAAAACACTTAAGAACTTAATCCTTAGGTCAATAGCTGCTTGAAGACCCATAATGCACGCTTCATACTCCGCCATGTTGTTGGTGCAGTTGAAACATAGTCGGGCGGTGAATGGAGTATGAGAGCCTTTAGGAGATATGATCACGGCGCCAATGCCATTACCCAAAGCGTTTGAAGCTCCATCAAAGTACATAGACCATCGGGATCCCTCCTTTGGTCCTTCATCCGGTCCAGGTTCTTTGCAGTCGGTCACTATCATGATATTCTCATCCGGAAATTCGAAGTTCATAGACTGGTAATCATCCACTGCCTGATGTGCCAAATGGTATGCCAACACACTTCCCTTGATTTCCTTTTGGGTCGTGTATTGGATGTCATACTCAGTTAAGATCATCTGCCATCTTGCTATCCTTCCGGATAAGGAAGGCTTCCCGAAGATATACTTGATGGGATCCATCTTTGATATCAATAGAGTAGTGTGAGTCAACGTATACTGTCTCAGCCAGCGAGCAGCCCATGCCAAAGTGCAGCAAGTTTTCTCGAGCAATGAGTATCGGGTCTCGCAGTCGGTAAACTTTTTTCTAAGGTAATAAATAGCATGCTCTTTTCGGCCAGACTCGTCATGCTTCCCCAGCACGCACCCCATTGAATTGTAGAGTACTGTCAAGTATAAGATCAAAGGCCTCCCTTCAAATGGAGGCATCATAATGGGTGGATCTTGGAGATATTCTTTGATCCTTTCGGAAGCGGCCTGACATTCATCGTTCCATCTTACCACTTGATCTTTCTTCAGTAGCTTGAAGATTGGCTCCCAAATAGCAGTCAGGTGCGAGATGAATCGGGCAATATAGTTCAAACGTCCCAGAAAGCCTCTGACTTATTTTTCTGTTCGAGGAGATGGCATTTCCTGTGTAGCCTTCGCCTTTGCAGGATCCACTTGAATACCTTTATCGCTTACAATGAAACCCATCAGCTTACCAGATCTCACTCCGAAGGTGCACTTGTTCGGGTTTAACCTCAGCTTGTACAACCTCAACCTGTCAAATAACTTCTGAAGATGGTCAAGATGTTCCTCTTCAGTCTGGGATCTCGCAATCATGTCGTCAACGTATACCTCAATCTCATGATGGATCATGTCATGGAACAAGGCGACCATGGCGCGCTGATACGTTGCCCAAGCATTTTTCAATCCAAAAGGCATGACTTTGTAGCAAAAGGTACCCCATTGAGTAACAAAGGTCGTCTTCTCCATGTCTTTCAGAGCCATTTTAATCTGATTATAACCGGAGAAACCATCCATGAAGGAGAAGATCTTATGTTGTACGGTGTTGTCAACCAGAACATCGATATGAGGTAGAGGGAAATCATCCTTGGGACTCGCCCTGTTCAGATCCCTATAGTCAACATACATTCGCACTTACCATCCTTCTTCGGAACAGGAACCACGTTGGCAACCCACTGTGAGTAAGAAGTAACTGCTAGAAAACCAGCGTCAAACTGTTTCATAACCTCGGCCTTGATTTCTCAGACATCTCTGGGTGCATTCGACGAACCTTCTGTTTTACTGGAGGACAATCTTCCTTGGTGGGCAAGCGATGAACCACAATATTGGTATCCAACCCAAGCATATCTTCATAAGACCAGGCGAAGATCTCAACATAGTCACGCAGCATCTGAATCAATCGTTGCTTGATACTAGGTTCCAGATTTTCACCGATCTTGACCTCTTTCTTGTCTTCTTCTGTACCCAGATTTACTGTTTCCACTGGCTCTTCATGTGGCTGAATAACCCTTTCTTCCTGAAGTAACAGTCTAGCAAGTTCGCCAGGCACTTCGCAATCTTCTTCACCTTCTTCTTCGGTTAAGTTGATCGGACTTTCGAAGTCATAACCGGCAGTAGCAGAGTCGTTATCAGTGGGATCCAGAGTGGATGTAGACCTGTATATGTGAGTGTGTGTAAAATATTTATTTTGCAATATATAATAAAAGAAAAACAAGGAGCGCAAAATTTGAAATGCAAGAAACGTCCAATGCTTTTATTAATGATATATGTAGATGACACACATAAAGCTCTCACAAACAAAACTACGGTGCCCCGGGTAAGACACCGGGTCATAAAGTTTAAAAATTGTTTGTTACAAATTCAAAACAAAAGTCTCATTACTGGGTAATAAAAGAAATTGGGACGAAGTCTTTTGCCGTCCAATTGCTTAGTCCACCATCAGTAGTTGGGTAGATCCAACTGTCAAACTCAGACTCTTCAACATCGTCTTCAATGGCATTCACTCCTGAATTGATGATGAACAGGGGAGGTCTTCCGATCCGTGCACACCGAACAGCCCTTTGAGCTTCTGCAGTGAAACCCAAACCAAACTTGTTAGTCTTATGTGCAAAATCAGGGAGTTGGCCCCAATTTTCACACCCACCTTTCTCGACAACAGCCCGGGCATCCTTGAAGGAAGCCATCTTCATTGGAGGATTTTCAACAATAGTTTCAGTTGACGCCAGCATTTGGGGAACCTCTTCAAAATGCTGAAACGGGGTCTCAATGAACTCCCCGTCCATCTCTACATATCGGAAAGAGTTGAGGTGGCTCACCATGTACTCCTCTTCTCCTTTTACTGTCACGATTTTCCCTTTCACTGGGTACTTTAGCTTCTGGTGGAGCGTTGAGGTTACTGCCCCAGCTTTGTGTATCCAAGGACAACCTAACAAACAAGAATAAGATGGTCGAATGTCCATCACATAGAATGTAGGTGCAAAGATCTGAGAACCAACCTTAATCGGAATATCCACTTCTCTGTGTACCATCCTTTTGGACCCATCAAAGGACCTGACTACAATGTTACTCGGCTTCAGCTCCAACCCTTCACAGTCTAACCGGTCCAGAGCTTTCTTAGGTAAAACACTCAGCGATGACCCAGTATCCACCAATACGTGAGCAAGAGTAGTGCCCATGCACTTAATGGAGACATGCAGAGCGTCATTATGATTCTTCCCCTTAGCAGTCAAGTCGGCGACGGAGAAACCCAACCCATTATCTACTGTCAGACTAGCCACGCAATCTTTAAATTGATCAGTTGATGTTTCTTGCGGTACGTGTGCAATCTTCAGGAAAGAAATCAGAGCCTTGGCATGGGCTTCTGAGCATAGTAATAGAGACAACATAAAGATTTTGGACGGGGTTTTCCCCAGCTGCTCGACTACATTGTAGTCGCTCTTTTTGATGATCTTCAAAATTTCCTCCATCTCTTGTCTAGAGGCTTCAATAGTAATCTTCTTCGGTGCCTCCATCCGGGCAGGCTCACTGGTGGTCCCTTTGCCCCGAGCGTCAGATGACTTGGCAACAGGGGTAAGAATTGGAATATGAACAGGGATAGCAGCAGATGTACTGGTAGGTGTAATGACAACAGGCTTCCGAACAACTGGTGGGGAGATCTCAGGGGAGAAAAGTCTTCCGCTGCGGGTGACTTTACTAGATCCAACAATATTGCTGACGTCAGTATCAGCCTCTTCAGCATTTAAATCTTGTTTAACTCCGTGATAGTACACGTCATCCCCATAGTGCCACGGGACAACTTTATTTGATGTATAGGGGATAGGCCCAGGAATGGTGATGATCAATGGTGCAATTCTTGGAACGGATGTAATTCTAATAGGCTTTCTCGAGGAAGCCTTGGAAGAATTTTCGAAAATGGTGATTATAGCAACTTCTTCAGTATGAACCAAAGGAACAAAAGTCTTCTCAAACAGAATTTCTTTATTATCCATCAGGCATTGGACACCTGACTTCAAAAGATAGCAACCGGTAGGTAGGACGGAACACAGATGGAAACCTTCACCGAAGCCCGGAAATAAATCGGCTAACAGAAGGTTCTTCTTCACAGTCATCAATGGGGTAACAATGTCTTTCACAGAAACCACAAACGAGTCTTCATCTATAGCATTCACTCCATGCTTGGGCATAGGAGCAGTCACAACATTAGGCCTTTCAAGCGCTTCGAACTCAATCTCCTTAGCATCAATCAAGTCCTGGACCTTATTCTTCAAAACCTAACAATCATTCGTATCATGCCCCGGGCTATCGGAGTGAAAAGCACAGCGGGCGTTTGGATTATACATGGGTGTTGTTGTATTTGGATTCTTCGGGGCCTCCTTCGAAATCACCAAGTTGGTTTTTAATAACTGCGGCAGAATTTGGGATAAAGTCATATTGAGCTGAGTGAATTGTCTTCGCGGCCTCTCGGCCCTTGGCTGATTGTTGCGTTGTGTGGCAACAGTTGTTCTTGAAATAACAATTGCATTAACAGCTTGGCAGTGTTCAGGTCTATTATGGCTCTTTGAACTGTAAACAGCACTAGATTCCTTCTTAAAAGGTTTCTTCTCGGTGATTGACGAAGCACCCTTCTGTATTTTACCAGATTTGATACCAGCCTCAATTCTTTCCCTGGTCATGATCAGCTCTGTAAACCCGGACGATGAACTTCCAATCATATGGTTGAAATACGGACCCGACAAGGTCCCTAGAAACATATCCACTAGCTCCCTATCTACCAAGGGAGGTTGCACTCTACCAGCAAGGTCCCTCCACTTCTGAGCGTAGTCTTTGAAACCTTCGTCCGCACCCATAGACATACCCTAGAGTTGGGTACGCGTGGGAGCAAGATCGGCATTGTATTGGTACTTCTTATAGAAAGCAGCAGCCAAATCCTCCCAATTACGGATACTAGCTCCTTCTAGCTGGTAAAACCATTCAAGCTGAGCCCCTGAAAGACTATCTTGAAAGAAGTGGATCTAGAGGTTCTTGTCAGCGGTGTATGACTGAATCTTCCTAACATACGAATGGAAGTGCAATTTTGGGCAAGAAACCCCGTCGTACTTAGCAAAGGTTGGTGCCTTAAACTTGTGGGGAATCACCACCCCAGATGACAGACCCAAGTCTCCAAAGTCCAGACCAGGCACTTTCTGAACTTCTATCGTGCTCAACCGGTCTTCTAGTTGTTTATATCTATCCTCATCTGGAGGATACTGGTCTTTGTCAAAGTCAGTCTCGTTGTCGGAAACCATAGGGCTAGGAGCCCTCCTTTCTTCTTGATTATCTCCCCCTCCAGATGAGTGGGTCAAATCAACCTCTTCTCGCAAATTGTTTCTGAATCTGCGACCCATATTCAGTAGGACCGTCTTTTTCTTCTTCTTCTTCTTCTCTTTCAAGATAAGGGTCTTCAGATCTTGCTGACCCTTGGCTAAACTCATGAACAATTCCTGGAACTGGGCGTTTTGAGCTTGCAGAGCCTTGATTGGTTGTTCAGTCGATTTTTCAAAAGACATGATGCTAAAATAAACAGCGAAGAAGATGAGAAACCTGTAAGGGGTACCTGTGATGAGGTGCATGGAATGAAATGCGTATGATATGATTTCAAAGACTTCATAGATTCAAATTCGTAAACCAAAATGAAACACACTTTTATTAGATAAACTTTAAATTCAAATGTTTAACAGATGCCTTTAAGGCGTTACAAAAAGGGAAATACTGAAAAGTAAATCAAAATTAGAAATAATCAAAAGACATCAGCGCTCCCATGGTCGTTTCCCGCCGGTGCGGACATAGTCGTTGAGAATCTGCTCGTTCTCCAGCTGCCTTGTCAACTTCTGGATCTTCCGCTCTTGCTCGTGATACTTTTCTCTGTAAGCATCCCGCTCTTCTCTCAACTGCATCCAAGATCTCTTTAATTCGCCAATGTCAGTAGGCATGTATGAATGGAGGATGGTAGGAGGAACCCCTTCTTCATCAGCAACTTCAACAATTATAGGCAAGACGGCTTCGTACGACATTCCCAGCTATTGGGCACGGATTTGAACCCACCGAAGATATGGTTCCATTGGAATAGAAGTCTTCGCACCTAGCTCGTGCGGATCGGACCTGTGTACCCTATCCCAAGCTTGTATGAACTTGCGACGTTGCTTGTCACTATCCCCTTGGAAATCAAAGACAATGCTTGGCATCAGCAACTCATGAGGTCCTTCCCTCCTAGCTCGCCCAAATTGACGTAAGGCCAAACACGGATTATAAGTGATTCCTCCATGGGTTCCTAGCAGTGGAACATTAGGGTATTCCCCACAGCGGTCAATAATAGCCACGTCTTCCATGCCCTTGATAGTCTAGATGATGTCATTATGAGAAAGAGACATAACCTTGTAGGCCCAGCCCATGCCTTCCTTGTTCTTTAAAACTGATTTGGGGAGGTGAGAAATAAACCACCTCACCAGCAATGGCGCACAACACATAAGGGTTCCCTGTTTCCGAGCAGTACGGGCATAAAGAGACTGCAGAATGTCACCCAAGAGAGTGGGTACAGGATTACCGGATATGAAAATCTTCATTGCATTCACGTCGATGAAAGCATCTGAGTTTGGAAATAGAACCAGACCATAAATAAGAAGAGCCAGGATGTCCTCGAACGCCTGAAAGTCTAAACTGTCCCAGAACTGATTAGCCTTACTAACCAAGAACTTAGTCAAGAAGCCTTTTGTTCCACTACGTGTTTCCCAATTAGACATCACCTCAACCTTTGTCAGATGGAGGGCTGAAGCAATCTCTTCCGGCCTAAGGACTTTCTCCCAACCTGTGAACGGGGTCTGCTCCAGAATAGAGATACCAAGTAGATCAGAGAACTCTTCTAAGGTAGGGACCAACTGGTAGTCCGAAAAAGTAAAGAAGTGGTACAGTGGATCAAAGAACTGGACTAAGACACTCATCATCTGTTCATCCATCTTGGAGGTGCCCATGTCTCTTGATAAAGGAGGCAGTATCTGGAACCTTTGCAACCAATTCCTTAAGCTGAGTGGGAATCTGGACAAAGTTGATCCGAATAGTGTTTCTACGCATGGGTGCCATGACCTACAAAACAGAACAAAGATGAATCCCCTCTGTCTTTGAAATGGGTTAGTCCAATGCAAGATGCATGCAATGTCATGATGCATGATGTCATGATAGAAAACACACCACAAGTATCCACAAATAGCAAACATGGTAAGGGCACACAAGTCACACAGATAGCCCTTAGATTTCAGGCTGGCAAGGAGTTTAGGTATTACCCTCTTTCAGTTTAGCTGGTTCAAACCTGCCCTAAAATAGTAACCGGGTTCTAGAGGATCTCAATGTCACTGACCACCCTCGATCGGTCATAATTCCAGTTTAGCAACCTTTTCTTGCGGTCAGAATCATCGCGAGAGTTTGATCTCAATGAGTGTAGCATACTGCTACTTTTCTATGGACAAGTTGGTCAATTATAGGTGCTAAGGTCAGTTGGTGCTTAATGACCCCTTAGAAGACCCATATTCTCCTCGTTACGCCACAAGGGATATTGGTACAAACTAAAGTGCCACACCAATGTAGCTACTGCTTTAACTGTATCGGTCTACGCCGTACAGTTCCCTCACTGTTTATTGCTACTTACCTAAAGGGTATCCCCAGATCTGGGTTAGGATCTATAGTAACTCCGATTCAAACCCACAAAGATAAAGCATACAAATCAAGCAATTGAAAACATTATGATGAACTATTCCTAAGGTACACCCCACTTATAAGCTTCCCCAGCAGAGTCGCCAGTTATGTGATATGGTGGGAAGAACTGACTGTTTTTTTTTAATGCTGGTTTGCGTTTTGCGTTTGTTTTTGCAAAATGTCGCAGTAAGCAAGAGTCGCCACCGACTTTTATTTTATCCAACAAGGAAAGGAAAAAAGCACAAAAAAATTCCTTTTTCAAGATATTTCTCGGGTTCGGGGGGTAGATTATAGAAAGGGAAGGTATTAGCACCCTTTCTATCCGTGGTTATCCACGGGCTCTTAGGTACTTGCTCATCGTTTTCAAAATTGTTTTCTTTGTGTTTGTGGGTTTGAAAAAAGTTTTTGTTTTAAATTCGATTTAACTCTTGCTTCTGTCCTCAAGAGTGTAATGAAGTGTTTTTGAAAACTTTGTTTTGAAAAAGAGTGTAAGTGTAAAAAAAAAGTTTTGTTTTGGATGAGCAAGTATCTAGGAACTAATCTACCTACTCAAAAAAGGAATCGTTCTATGCTAATTTCCTTTAGACAATGATATCCCACTATTAATGAGTAGGTAGCACCGTCGTTGGAATTTGAGGATCAATTCGAATGAGGGACATACGGTCACTAAAGCAATGTTAGGACGCCTTAACGGTAACCCTAATGACTTAGATCATTTGTTTTGAGGCAATTATATCCGAGGCAACCATTTCGAGGCGACTATGATCTTTTAGACAAGAGGGCGACCTCTAAAATGACCTATACTTAATGACCGTGTATGAAGGCAACCAAGTGGGGTGTACCCTAAGAGTGTGCATGTGCGAGTGTGTCGTTTTCAGTTATTTTTATCTTTGTACATGTTAAGGGTGATCTAATTTGATTTTAGGATTAACATTCCGTCTTGTCATGCAAACCCTATTATCAAACATCTAGCAGTTATAATTTGCGGAAATAAAATGCGGAATTTACGTCGCCAAAGACAAACCCTTTGAAAAGTAAAATAAAGCGATAAAAATAATTAAAAGTCCTATTTAAATATTACAATCCGGAAGTAGGTACATTAATATGGTGAAAATAAATAAAGCGCGCGGGAAATTAAATCGAGTGCGAATTTTAGGGCTTTGACCCTTTTGAAAGAAAATGCCATCTTTTTGTTGTTTTTTTTATTTGAGAAAAGAAATTAATTCCTAAATTAATTACTAAATTAATTATAAAATAAATTAATTAATGGAAAAAATAAATTATGACATATTTTTGGATTTTTTTATTTTAAGAAAGAAAATAAAATTAATTAAATTAGTAGTTAAAACCTAATTAAATCTAATTAATTTTAATTATTTACAAAAATGAATTAAAGTTTTCTAACTAAAAACCTAATTAATTAATAAATTTATTAAGAAAAATAAAAGTTAAAATTTGGTTGAATAAAAAATATTTTTGTGATTTTTATTTGATAAAAAAAGAATTTTGTGATTGGTTAGAAAATTAATAAAATAAAAATAAAGTAAATAAAATAACTAAATAAAATATAAAGGGAATGAGGAATTGGGCCTGTTTGGAGGTGTAAGGAGCAATTTTTTGGCCCATTATCAGCTAGCCCGTTTGACTTTTTGTGATCCAGTGTGGGCTTATGGACTTGGCTCTTGGTGGACTTTCAACGTGGACCACCAGATCTAGCTCCTTGGCCATCTGGCGCTTGGATCATGAGGGAGCATGGTAGGTTCCAAGCTAGCGTACGCATGTGATAACCTGAAAAGAAATAAGAAAATACAAAGCGCTGGAGGCAGGGATCGAACCCCCGGCCTCCAGCCACTAATGCCTTGGAAGCTGACGTGCTGACCACTGGGGCATGTTGTTATGTTTGTTATAACAATATGAATGATATATATTATATAAAAAACAAAACCATTGCCAGAAAATAATAAAAAATGCGCGTAATATTTGAATGGTCCAGTAAAGGGATGCCACGCATCATCCCCAACCTCTCGTCCGTGGCTAAAACGCCAAACATCTATACCAACGGACAGAAGTCCGTAGCTACAGGCATGTCCATCTCCAAAATCCTATACAGGCCATAAAAATGAATTTCAAGGGCATGGACGTGTTCGTCTTACCCTCCCGGTCACAACCATATCCTTCATGGGGGTCAATTGTACCTGAAATAGAAATGCCCAAAAATGAAGACCAAACCCTAACAATGGTGGTTTGCAATACAGATCATATAAATGAAATCAAATGATGCAAAAAGTTTGGAAATGTTCTTGTGATTATGAATATGTCATTAGTTTGTTCAATAGATGCCAGGATAATTCAAATCGAAACCAAGAACAGGGGTGAATATCGTGCGACTTACAGTGCATTAGGGAATCTGAAAATGCTTGGTTTTGGTTGGGATAGCTTGTGTGAATGCCCAGGAATCGATTGGAACAAGTCTCGACCTCTGAAAATGCCTCTAACTTGGATTTCAACCTCAAGCTTTTTTGTGATTTTTTCAATTCTTGTTCTGCCTCTTCCCACGATTTTCAACCCTTATTTTGTGTGCTTTAGCCTCCTTATGTATCACTCAGTGCATTAGGTTAATAAAATTAGTCCAAATCTTGCCTTATCAATGCTTGCATATTTGATTTGATCTCCATTTACAAACTTGCCAATTTTTCCTAATTCCAATCTTTTTGCACATGATTTGATTTGATACGAATTTGATGATGATAATAGATGTAATCAAAGCCTAGAACAACCAAAAAAATCATGAGTTATCAATGCCTTGGATTTATATGATTTTATTTGATTTAAAATGAATAAATTTAATTAAAAATCAAATTAAATAATAAAAATGAAATATGGGCACATGGCTGAGGATAGGGCACGTGGGCTACAATGCAAACTCAAATCAAGTGGAAAAGAATGGGCCCATTTGACAAAATATGAAGTTTTGGGGGTAGTTGACTTTTGGCAATTTTTCAAAAAAGTCCAACTTCAACAATGCATAACTTCTTCAATTTTGAAATTTTGGAGGTGTTCTTGGACTTTTTAGAAATCTTGAGATGTCCTGTAACTAACCCTTTGGGTCTCATATTATTTTGACATTCCATGCTCAAGTTATAAGCTTTGGAAAAAAAGGTGTTTTTGTTGACTTTCAAAAATGACCTATAATGTCCAAATTCATAACTTCTTGTGAGTGTATTTTTTAATCTTTGGGTATGAATATGGATTGTAGGTAATTGCATACTCTTAAAAATGAGCTTTGGATGGGTCATTTCTAATAAAGTATGAGAAAGTTATGCTTGGTCAAATTTGGGTTGACTTTTCCTACAAAACCCTAATTTAGCAACTTTTGAATCTTGATGAATTTTGAGAAATCCTTGATGAATCATGATCAACCCTTGATAAAATGATGAAATATCCTTCAAAATGAGAATGTTGACAAAAAATCTTGTAGTTTGACTGTTTTTAGGTAACAATTGACTTTTGAGCAAACTTTTGAGCAATTGACTGAGCAAACTTCCTCTGCAAGGCTTGAAACTTGACATGGATGATCTTGAGAACATATTACGACATTGGTGAGAACTTGAGGTCATTTGGACTCAAGGATCTTGATGAAACACAAAACCATAATTTGGGGTAGACTGTCTTAGGAGATAGCTTGTCTGACCAACTCAGCAACCTTGAGCAACTTGGAGATTCTTCTTGCAATGTTTTGAGGAATATGGGAGGGAAAATTTTGGGGTACAACAAGAAGTAACTTTGAACCTACTTGTTTTTAATGTGGCATTAAAGGCCATACACCTAATGCTTTCTATGTTAGAAAATTTAGTGTAGCTAGTGGTCATTATGTGTGGGTTAAGAAGGGAACTAACTATGATGGACCCAAAGCACATTCGGTACCAAATCAAACTTAATTTGTTTTGTAGGTATGCTTGAAGACCACATGCAATCTTTGGTATCTTGATAGTGGTTGTTCAAATCAGATGACAGGAAACATACACTAACTTTCAAATCTAGTTCAAGTCCAAGGATTATTTCACATATGGGAAATACCCTAAAGGAAGAACTCTTGGCTATGGGAAAGTTGATGCTCCACCTTTCACATCCATTGTAGACGTACTTTATGTTGAAGAACAAAAGACAACTTCTAAGTAAAAGACAACTTTGTTGAAAAGGCTTCAAATTCATCAAAGATGAATGGTTTATGAAGTCACTCTTGAGAAAAATGCAAATTCTATATGCTTCAAGGGAGAATTTTGATCAAGAGGGAGTTATCAAAGATAGGGGGAGCATCCATATAAGAGCTTCTCATTCTTTCTAAAAAGAGTCAAGCATCTTCAACATTATGTTTTGATGAAGATAACTATTATGTGCATTTATAAAAGGATGAGAAAAGGCATCATGAAGCAATATGGATATGGTTAAGCTTTCAATATTATTATATGTATTTTGTCCATTTTTATGCATCTTTCCCTTATTTTTGATAATGTAAAAGGGGGAGAAGGGTGTGGTACTTTATGCTTGTATATTTCCTTGTCTTAATTTTTTAAAGGTACTCTCCAACCAAAATGAACAAATACAAAGGATTCCAACCTTCTCATACATAGGGGGAGTTATGCATCTTAGGGGGAGAAGCTCTTTCCGGAAACTACAACGCATAAAGCAAGATTGTTTGTCATCATCAAAAAGGGGGAGAATGCAACATCAAGCTTCTCAAATGAACTTTTGTTTTGATGAAGACAAACCATGATTGACAAAGAAGGCAAAGAATTTTAATCAAGCTCAAGGCATCTATGGACAAAGTCTTCAGTTCAAGCTCTTAGCAACTTTCAAGGTATAATGATAATATTTACTTTGAACTTAAGACATAGATGCTCAATGATGAAAAGAAATTTTTTATAAATCATTACTCAATTTTTACAAAGTTAAAATTCATTTTCAAAATCATTTTTGTGCTATGAACATATAAATATTCATTTTCAAAATCATTTTTGTGATACGGTGGCCAAAACCGGGACGTGTTTCCCGTTTTTTAAGGAATTGCTGGTTTGCGTTTTGTGTTTGTGTTTGCAAAAATGTCGCGGTAAGTAAGAGTCGCAACCGACTTTTATTTTATCCAACAAGGAAAGGAAAAAAGCACATAAAAATTCCTTTTTTGAGATATTTCTGAGTATGTGGGGTAGATTATAGAAAGGGGAGGTATTAGCACCCTTTCTATCCGTAGATATCTACGGGCTCTTAGGTACTTGCTCATCATTTTCAAAATTGCTTCTTTGTGTGCTTGTGTGTTTTGAAAAGTTTTTTTTTTACTTCAATTTAACTCTTGTTTCTGTCTTCAAGAGTGTAATGAAGTGTTTTTGAAAACTTTGTTTGTAAATGAGTGTAAGTGTGAAAAATTTTGTTGGATTGAGCAAGTACTTAAGAGCTAATCTACCTACTCGAAAAAAAGAATTGTTCTATGTTTGTTTCCTTTAGACAGTGATATCCCACTATTAGTGAGTAGGTAGCACCGTCGTTGGAGTTTTGAGGGTCAATTCGAAAGGGATGTACGGTCACTAAAGCAATGTTAGGACGTCTTAGTAATAACCCTAATGTCTTAGATCAATTATCTGAGGCAACAATATCTGAGGCAACTTTTCTGAGGCAACTTTGATCTTTGGACAAAAGGATGACCACTAAAGCATCCTATACTCAATGACCGTTTACCGAAGGCAACCAAGTGGGAGTGTACCCTAGGAGTGCGCATGTGCGAGTGATTCAATTTCAGATTATTTATCTTTGCACATTTAGGGTTATCTAATTGTTTTAAAGTTTAACACACATTCTTGTCATGCATCCCTATATCATACATCTAACAGTTTATATTTTTGCGGAATTTAAAGTGTGGAAATTAAACTAAGCTATTACAAGGCTTCGGGTATTTACATAGCCAAAAACAAACCCTTTGAAAATAAAGCGATAAATGGAAATAAACGTCCTAATTAAACTATTACAAACTGTAGGCAGTTACATCAATATGATAAATAATAAAAATAAAGCGCGCGAGAAAAATTAAGATCGCGAAGAAATTAGGGTTTTGACCCTTCTAACCTAATCAAAAGAAAAAAAAACTGTTTTTGTTGTTTTTAATATTTTTTAAAGAAAAGAATTTAAGTTTTAAAATTAAATATAAATAATTAGCTAATTTAAATTAATTAATGAAAATAATAAAATGACCTATTTTTGGTTTTTTTGGTTATTTTAAGAAAAAGAAAAATATAATTAAGTTAGAAATAAAAATCCTAATTTTCTAATTAATTTTAAGTTATTTACAAAATAATTAAAGTTTTATCTAAAATTAAATCTAATTAAATTAATAAATTTATTGATAAAAAAAATACCTAAATCTAATTGGTGAAAAATATTTTTATGATTTTTTGATAAAAGAAAATAATTAATTTGTTAGTAAAGTAAATTAAATAAATAAATTAAAATAAAATATAAAAAAAAGGGATAAGAAATTGGGCCTGCAAAACCAATTTGGAGGGTGCAAAAATCAGAATTCTAGGTCCAAAGATGGAAGTCCACGTTGACCTCCTGGATTCAGTGTGTTGTGTTGACTAGACCTCATGATGGTCTCTCATGGATGGCCTTTGGATTTGGCCATCTGGCCACTTGGCAAACTGGATCTTGAGGGAGCATGGTGGTCATTGGCTTCACGTGCGTGCTGGAACCTGGAAAGCAAAATAATATAGAGAAATTGGGGGACCTGGGATTCGAACCCAGGTCCTGAAGCATTATCCAACGTTGTACTTACCAATTGCGCCACTTGTTCTTTTTGTATATCAAATAAATAATAATGATAATATGGAAAACAAAGTGGGTTAGTGGAGATCAAAGAAAACATGCGCTAGATTCAAATATGCCAATGGAAAGGTGACACGCAAGCGTCTTCAACCTTGCACCGTTGGTAAAAGTGAAACACTTTTACCTACAGACGTTTGTCTGTCACTACAAAAAGAGCTCATTCCAAAATCCTCCATGAGCAATATAACTGACATCTAATGCAATGGTTGGATTCGTCTTGTCCTCCTGAACATGATGGTACCATTCATGAAGGCTAATTTTACCTGCAAGCAAAAACCCTAAAACGGAATCCAAAAACCAAAAAATGGCAGTTTACGATTCATTCCATGAAAATGCAATTGGGTATTATAGAAAGCTTGCAATTGTCATGGTGAACAAGAATCTATGATTATATTATGCTGAATGTGCAAGAATTATACAAACAGAATTCAAGAAAAGCTGGGTGTTGTGAATGCCTTACAGTGCGTTATAGGGCCTGGAAATGCTTGATTTCGATTGCTTTCGCTTGCTGGGAATCTCAGGAAGTGATTGAGATAGCTAGGATGCCTTGAGGATTCCTGGAACAACGAATTCGATCCAGCACTTTTGTTGTGATTTTTCAAGTTTGGTTCTCCTTGCTGCGCCTCTTTCTCTAGCCTCTTTTGGTCTGCCTCGCTTCTATATGTATCAAGGAATGGATTAGGATTGATAGAATGTACTCAATCTTCTTCCATTATTGAATTTGATTTTGATTTGATTCTCTTGAATATCATTCAAAAATTGGCCTAAAATCACTCTTTTTGTCCACCCTAATGCCTTGCACGATTTCAAATACTTGCCAACTGGATTTGTGACCTGAAACAAGTATAAAATCTTGAGTTTTCAATGCTTTAGATTTTCTCATGATTTATTTTGATTAAAATTTATTTAATTCAAATAAAAATCAAAATAAATAATAAAAACATGATAATGACAAGTGGCAAGGGGTAGAGCTCGTGGACTATGTTGTCAACTCAAAACAAGTGAAAAAATTGGGCCCATTTGGCAAAATTTGAAGTTTTACGCATAGTTAACTATTGGCAATTTTGCAAAAAAGGTCAACTTCACCAATGCATAACTTCCTCAATTTTGACTCTTTGAAGGTGTTATTTGACTTTTTAGAAAGCTTGAGATGTCCTCTAATAAACCCTTTTGGTTTCATCCCAATTTGATATTCCATGCTCATGTATGAAGCTTTGACAAAAAAGGTGTTTTTGTTGACTTTCCAAAATGACCTATAATGTCCAAATTCATAACTTCTTATGAGTGCATATTTTGAACTTGGGAGATGAATATCGATTGTAGATAATTTCATCCTCTTCAAAATGAGCCTTGGATGGGTAATTTCTCATAAAGTATGAGAAAGTTATGCTTGGTCAAAGTTGAGTTGACTTTTCCTACAAAACCCTAATTTAGCAACTTTTGGTTCTTGATGAATTATGAACAATCCTTGATGAATCATGATCAACCCTTGATCAAATGATTAAATATAATTCAAAATGAGGATGTTGACCAAAAATCTTGAAGTTTGACTGTATGTTGGCCACAGTTGACTTTTGCCCTAACACAATCGATTTTCAAGCATTTGAGCAATTCACTGAGCAAACTTTCTCTGCAAGGCTTGAAACTTGACATGGATGATCTTGATAACATATTAAGACATTGGTTAGCATTTGGGATCCCTTGGAATCAAGTATCTTGATGCAACATGAAACCCTAACTTGAGGTAGACTACCTTAGGAGAGAGCTTGTCTGGCCAACCCTTGGACTACCTTAAACAACTTGGGGATCTTTCTTGAAATGTTTTGAGAAATATGGGAGGGTAAATTTTGGGGTACAACAGCTGCCCCTGTTCAATTTTCTTAAACCTGAAGATTTAGATTGGCTTGTCTGCCTTTCGTGATCTGAAGGTGAAAGATGATTGAACACTAGAGTGCCCAGAAATTTGCGCTCGCATGAAGTAATAATTGTCTTGTGATGTCGGGAATGGGTTTAATGATGCCATTTGGAGACTGATGACGGAATATGGGCTTAAAGATGCCACCCGGAGGAGTGTCGATCGCATAATAGATTCCTTAGCGAGAGCTTGTATACCTGTTGTTCAGGAAGATTCCGCTGGGGAAGGCTGATCTTTGTTGAGAGAAGTAGAATTTTAGGAGCTTCGTCATCCGTTATTCTGCTGGTGAGTCATCTCTGTTTGAATTTTAGGAACTTTGGTCGTCCGTTATTCTACCGAGGAATCATCTCTGTTAATTTTAGGAACTTCGGTCATCCGTATTCTACTGAGGAATCATCTCTGTTGAATTTTAGGAACTTCGGTCGTCCGTATTCTACTGAGGAATCATCTCTGTTGAATTTTAGGAACTTCGGTCGTCCGTATTCTACTGAGGAATCATCTCTGTTGAATTTTAGGAACTTCGGTCGTCCGTATTCTACTGAGGAATCATCTCTGTTAAATTTTATGAACTCCGGTCGTCCGTATTCTACTGAGGAATCATCTCTGTTGAATTTTAGGAACTTCGGTCGTCCGTATTCTATTGAGGAAACATCTCTGTTGAATTTTAGGAACTTCGGTCGTCCGTATTCTTCTGAGGAATCATCTCTGTTGAATTTTAGGAACTTCAGTCGTCCGTATTCTATTGAGGAAACATCTCTGTTGAATTTTAGGAACTTTGGTCGTCCGTATTTTACTGAGGAATCTTCTCTGTTGAATTTTAGGAACTTCGGTCGTTCGTATTCTACTGAGGAATCATCTCTGTTGAATTTTAGGAACTTCGGTCGTCCGTATTCTACTGAGGAATCATATCTGTTGAAGAGGAAAGTTGAGAATGAACTACTATCTGGTCGTGGTCCAGGCGTCGTAGTGATAAGACTGACTGCTATCTGGTTGTAATCCAGGCTTTATAGTGACTTATTGGGGGTTAAACTATTATCCAGCCGTACCCAAGCTTCACAGCTTAAACTTTGTGAGAATTTGATTGTATCTTTCTTGAAAGGTAAAGGTTAGCTGTATGTAATGCATGATATGTATCAAGCAATGATGTTCTCAAAATAAATGAGATTGTGTTTGTATGATGCGTATATTCATGTGTCATGATGTATGGAAATGTGATGTTTTTAGCTGGGGAAAATAAATCTCGGATTGCTGCTAGAGAAAAGAGTTCAATTCTTCGTTTCCGTTGGGGATAGTGAATGAAGATGATTGTGAGAATAAACATGCAGGAGAGGATAACTCCGATGGGAAATAAACTGACGAGGAAATGACTCTGTGGGGAGGACATATTCTGCTAGAGGACCTGTTGATTTGGGAAGAATAACCTTAGCCGGGGATGAATTACCGTTGCTGGTAATAATGAAACCTGTGGGGATTGAATTTCTATTTGTGAAAGGAATGAACTCCGCTGGGGATGATTTTCCAGTTGTGAATTCACTGGGGATAACCTTTTAGGCTCTACTAGGGACAAACCTCCAGCCTCTACTGGGGATAATTCTCCAAACTCCACTGGGGATAATTTTCCAGTGCTGATGATAGATAAACTCTACTTGGGGAGAATTTTACCGACTCATTCGCGGTTGCGAGCCTCAGCAGGGGAGAGTTAAAACCATTGTCCTTATCTTCCTCTACGGGGAGTGAATATACCTTTAATTGTTTTCTCCAACTAGGTCGATCCCTATACCTGGTGGACAGAGCAACTGTATGGTTTAGACATTTCTTATTTGCCCCTGTTTCTGATATTACGAGTAATCGTCTTTTGTTTCGCATGTAAATATTTATGAGCAGCAATCAATGTCAAATGCATATATCAAAAATGAACATTGGATGTTCTTGCAAAACAAAACAGAAAAAAGAAAAACCATTTGAAATTTATTTGTGAAAATGAATTGTATTAACTCTGAAGTTTGGCCCGTAAATAGGCGTTTTTGTACAAGAGGCTGACGTCCTAGTAAGAGAACGTCGCTGAACAAATAGAATTTATACAGTTTGTGAAAAACAAAGAAAAACAGCTATGTGAACAATCCCATTGGGTTCCAACTCTTCTATTGCCTTTATATCCTCGAGCGTCTCATCACTTTGCTACTTGGTTGAAGTTGGATCTGACTGATTAGTGCCGTCCGAGTTTGATCGTCGATACCGAAGTCTGGTTGCAAGATGATCCTATGAGACATAGTGTTACACTTTGATCCCTAATTTTTTCCTGGACCGCCCTCTCGGGTTTTCAGTCCACCGGGATACCCTTTTTTGCCCAAGCCGCCTTTTCAGGTTTTCAACTTGCCGGGTGTACAGTTTTTTTCTAGTTTTCATCCCTTACTTTTGCCCGAACCCTTTTGGTTCGCTGGGAAACCCTTATTTTTGCCTAGGCCAGTCGACCTAGCGGGTCTTTGATTATGCGTAGTATTTTTTCACTATGTCTGCATTGAAGGGGTGAGGAAGGTCGTCACCATCCATGTTGGTTAGAATCATAGCTCCTCCCGAGAAAATGTTCTTAACCACAAATGGCCCTTCATAAGTAGGGGTCCATTTGCCCCTGGGATCACCTTGAGGTAGTATGATGCGTTTGATCACCAGATCCCCAACTTGATACTCTTATCGTCTAACTTTCTTGTTAAATGCCTTGATCATCCGCTTTTGATACGTCTGACCATGACAAATAGCAGTAAGTCTCTTTTCATCAATTAAATTCAGCTGATCAAGCCGGGTCTGGATCCAGTCATCCTCGCTCAAACCCGCATCCTTCATAATCTGAAGAGACGGTATCTGAACTTCAATGGGTAAGACTGCCTCCATGCCATATACCAAAGAGTAGGGTGTTGCCCCTGTTGACGTCTGTGCTGAGGTACGTTACCCATGAAGAGAAAATGGTAACATCTCGTGCCAGTCTTTGTATGTCACCGTCATCTTCTGCATAATCTTCTTGATGTTCTTATTATCTGCTTCAACAGCCCCATTCATCTTCGGCCGGTAGGGAGAAGAGTTGTGATGCTGTATCTTGAACTGCTTGCAGAGCTCTGTGATCATTGTATTGTTGAGATTTGTACCATTTTCCGTAATGATCCTCTCTGGTACACCATATCAATAGATCAGATTGTGCCGAATAAACCGTGCCACGACGTTCTTAGTTACAGTAGCAAAGGAAGATGCTTCAACCTATTTTGTAAAGTAATCAATAGCTACTAGGATGAAATGATGCCCGTTGGACGCAGTAGGTCTGATCTTGCCGATCATGTCGATGCCCCACATTGGAAAAGGCCAAGGAGCTGTCAAGACGTTCAGAGGAACTGGAGGTATGTGCACCTTATCAGCATAGACTTGGCATTTGTGATAGGTCCGAGAATTTGATAATAGTCGGCTTCCATGGTGGACCAATAATATCCTGCCCGTAGGATCTTCTTTGCCATGGTGTGTCCACTGGAATGAGTTCCGAAAGTACCTTCATGTAACTCCGCCATGATCCTTTCCGCCTCGCTCTTATCCATACATCGCAGTAATATTGAATCGTGATTACGTTTGTAAAGGATACCATTACTGATGAAGAACTTTGCCGCAAACCTCCTCATAAACTTCTTATCATTAACAGATGCACCCTCGGGGTATTCTTGAGCCTCAAGATACCTCTTTACCTCATGAAACCAGGGTTTATCTGCCACCTCTTCAGTCTCAATGTCACAGCAATGTGCGGGTTCGTCCAACCTTTCAATGGTAATCTGGGGAGCCTCGTTGTCCCACCTGACCTTAAACATAGAAGACATCGTAGCTAGCGCGTCCGCCAATTGATTCTCCTCCCTTGGGAAGTGTTCAAAGGTTATCTCTTCGAAGTGTGGAAGCAACTTCAATACATACTCTTTGTAAGGAATAAGATTTGGGTGTTTCATATCCCACTCGCCTTTGATCTGACTGATCACGAGAGCGGAATCTCTGAATACCCTCAAGAACTTAATCCTTAGGTCAATAGCTGCTCGAAGGCCCATGATGCACGCTTCATATTCCGCCATGTTGTTGGTACAGTTAAAACATAGTCGGGCGGTAAACGGAGTATGAGAGCCTTTAGGAGACATGATCACGGCGCCAATGCCATTACCCAAAGCGTTTGAAGCTCCATCAAAGTACATAGACCATCAGGATCCTTCGTCAGGTCCTTCATCCGGTCCAGGTGTTTCACAGTCAGTCACCAACATGATATTCTCATTCGGGAACTCGAAGTTCATAGACTGGTAATCATCCACTGCCTGATGTGCCAGATGATCTGCCAAGACACTTCCCTTAATTGCCTTTTGGGTCGTGTATTGGATGTCATACTCAGTCAAGATCATCTTCCATCTTGCTATTCTTCTGGACAAGGCAGGATTTTCGAAGATATACTTGATTGGATCCATCTTTGATATCAATAGGGTTGTGTGGGTCAGCATATACTGTCTCAGCCGGCGAGCAGCCCATGCCAAAGCGCAGCAAGTTTTCTCAAGCAACGAGTATCGGGTCTCGCAGTCGGTAAACTTTTTTCTAAGGTAATAAATAGCATGCTCTTTTCGGCCAGACTCGTCATGCTGCCCCAGCATGCACCCCATTGAATTATCGAGTACTTTCAAGTATAAGATCAAAGGTCTCCCTTCAACTAGAGGCATGAGAATAGGTGGCTCTTGGAGATATTCCTTGATCCTTTCGAAAGAGGCCTGACACTCATCATTCCACTTTACCACTTGATCTTTCTTCAACAGTTTGAAGATTGGCTCACAAGTAGCGGTCAGATGTGAAATGAATCGGGCAATGTAGTTCAGACGTCCCAAAAAGCCTCTGACTTCTGTTTTTGTTTGGGGAGCTGGAATTTCCTTTATAGCCTTCACCTTTGCAGGATCCACCTGAATACCTTTATCACTAACGACGAAGCCCAGCAGCTTACCAGACCTCAACCCGAAGGTGAACTTGTTCGGGTTTAACCTCAGCTTATACATCTTTAACCTGTCAAATAGCTTCTGCAGATGGTCAAGATGTTCTTCCTCAGTCTGAGATCTTGAAATCATGTCGTCAACGTATACCTCAATCTCATGATGGATGATGTAGTGGAACAAAGCGACCATGGTGCGCTGATACGTTGCCCCAACATTCTTCAGTCCGAAAGGCATGACTTTGTTGAAAAAGGTACCTCACTACGTGACGAAGGTTTTCTTCTCCATATCCTCGGGAGCCATCTTAATTTGATTTTAACCGGAGAAACCATCTATAAAGGAGAAGACCTTATATTGTACGGTGTTATCAACTAGAACGTCGATATGAGGTAGAGGGAAATCATCTTTGGGACTCGCCCTATTCAGATCTCTATAGTCCACACACATACAAACCTTACCATCCTTCTTCAGCACCGAAACCACGTTGGCAACCCACTGCGGGTAAGAAGTAACTGCTAGAAAACCGGCATCAAATTGTTTCATAACCTCATCCTTGATTTTCTCAGACATCTCTGGGCGCATTTGGCGAACTTTCTGTTTCACTGGAGGACAGTCTTCCTTAGTTGGCAAGCGGTGAACCACGATATCTGTATCCAACCCATGCATATCTTCATAAGACCAGGCAAAGATCTCAACATAGTCACGCAGCATCTGAATCAACCGTTGCTTGACATTAGGCTCCAAATTTGCACCGATCTTGACCTCTTTCTTGTCTACCTCTGTACCCAGATTTACTGTTTCCACTGGCTCTTCATGCGGCTGAATGGCCCTCTCTTCCTGAAGTAACATTCTAGCAAGTTCCCCAGGAACTTCATAATCATCCTCACCTTCATCCTCGGCTTGGTTGATTGGACTTTCGAAGTCATAACTGGCAGTAGCAGAGTCGTTATCAGTGGGATCCAGAGTGGATGTGGACCTGTATTATGATATGTGAGTGTGTGTAAGACAAATAGCTGTTTTGATAAAGTGCAAAAAAAAGGAAAAACAAGGAGCGCAAAATTTTGTAATGCAAGAAAACTTCCAATTCTTTTATTGATGATATATGGAAATGACACATAATAAGCCCTCACAAACAAAGCCCCAGTGTCTCGGGCAAGGCACCGGGCCATAAAAGTTTCAAATTGTCTGTTACAAATCTCAAAACAAAAGTCTTATTACTGTGTTATAAAAGAAATGGGCACGAAGTCCTTCGTCGTCCTATTGCTCAATCCACCGTCAGTAGTCGGGTAAATCCAGCTGTCAAACTCAGACTCTTCATCATCATCTTCAATTGCATTCACTTCCGAGTTACTGATATGCAGGGGAGGTCTTCCAATCCGCGCACGTCGAACTGCCCTTTGAGCTTCTGCAGTAAAACTCAAACCAAACATGTCAGTCTTGTGTGCAAAGTCAGGGAGTTGTCCCCAATTCGCACACCCACCTTTTTCAATAACATCCTGGGCATCCTTGAGGGAAGCCATCTTCATTAGAGGATCTTTAGCAACAGTTTCAGTCGACGCCAGAGTCTGGGGGACTTCTTCAAAGTTTTGACACGGGGTTTCAATGAACTCCCCATCCATCTCCACATATCGAAAAGAGTTAAGCTGGCTCACCATGTACTCCTCTTCTCCTCGTACCATAACAATTTTCCCCTTCACTGGATATTTCAACATCTGACGTAGAAGTTACTGCCCCAGCTTTATGAATCCACGGGCGACCCAGCAAATAGGAATAAGATGGTCGGATGTCCATTACATAGAACATAGATGCGAAAGTCTGGGAACCGACTTTAACAGGGACATCCACCTCCCCGTGTACCATCCTTTTGGACCCATCAAAGGCCCTAACCACAATATTACTTGGCTTCGGAACTAACCCTTCACAATCTAGCCGATCTAATGCTTTCTTGGGTAAAACATTTAACGAGGACCCAGTATCCACCAACATGTGAGCCAGAGTAGTGCCCCTGCACTCGATTGAAACATGCAGAGCATCATTGTGATTCTTTCCTTTGGCAGTCAGATCTACGTCGGAGAAACCCAACCCGTTGTCAACGGTCAAGCTAGCCACACAGTCTTTGAATTGATCAGCAGATGTTTCCTGCGGCACATGCGCAGTTTTCAGGAAAGCAATTAAAGCCTTTGCGTGGGCTTTTGAGCATAATAATAAAGATAACATGGAAATCTTCGACGGGGTTTGCCCCAGCTGTTCGACTATGTTATAGTCGCTTTTCTTGATGATCTTCAAAATTTCCTCTATCTCCTGCCTACAGGTTTCAACAATAATTTTCTTCGGTGCCTCCGTCCGGGAAGGCTCACTGGTGATCTCTTTGCCCCGAGCGTCAGATGACTCAGTGACAGGGGTAATAATTGGAACATGAACAGGGACAGTAGCAGATGTACTGGCAGACGGAATGACAACAGGCTTTTGAACAATTGGTGGGGAGATCTCAGGAGAGAAAAGTCTTCCGCTTCGGGTGACTTTACTAGACCCAACAATATTGCTGACATCAGTATCAGCCTCTTCAACCTTCAAGTCTTGTTTGATCCCATGATAATACACATCGGCCCCATAATTCCACGGGACAGCCTTATCTGAAGTGTAAGGGATAGGTCCAGGAATAGTAATGATCAATGGAGAAACTCTCGGAACAGATGTAATCCTAACAGGCTTTCTCGAGGAAGCCTTGGAAGAATTGGCGGAAATGGTGATTATGGAAACATCTTCAACATGAATCAACGAAACCAAAGTTTTCCCGAACAGGATTTCTTTGTTATCCATCAGGCGTTGCAGACCTGACTTCAATAGATGGCAACCAGTAGGCGGGATGGAACATAGGTGGCAACCTTCGCCACAGCCCGGAAATAAACCAGCCAACAATAAGTTCTTCTTCACTATCATCAACAGAGTAGAAACGTCTTCCACAGAAGTTACAAATGAATCATCGTCCACAACATTTACTCCATGCTTAGGCATAGGAGCAGTCATGACATTAGGATTTTCCGGCACTTCAAACTCAATCTCCTTAGCATCAATCAGATCATGCACTTTATTCTTCAAAGCCCAGCAGTTATTCGTATCATGCCCCGGGCTATCGGAGTGATAAGCGCAACGGGCATTCGGATTATACAACGGTGATGTAGTATTGGGATTCTTTGGAGCCTCCTTCAGAGTCACCAAGTTGGTCTTCAACAATTGCGGCAAAATTTGAGATAGGGTCATACTGAGCCGAGTATACTGCCTTTGCGGTCTCTCCACTCTTTGCTAAGTGTTGCATTGTGGGGCAACAACAGGTCTTGATATAACTACCGCATTAACTGCTTGGCGGTGTTCGGGTCGATTTTGGCTTCTCGAGCTATAAATTGCACTAGACTCCTTCTTGAAAGGCTTCTTCTCTGTACTTGACGAAGCACCCTTCTGTATCTTGCCGCTCTTGATACCGGCCTCAACTCTCTCCCCAGTCATAATCAATTCAGTGAACCCAGACGATGAACTACCGATCAAATGATTGAAATACGGACCAGACAAAGTCCCAAGAAACATATCCACCAACTCCATATCAGCCAGAGGGGGTTGTACTCTTCCAGCAAGATCTCTCCACTTTTGAGCGTAGTCCTTAAAACCTTCACTCGCACCCATAGACATACCCTGAAGTTGAGTACGTGTGGGAGCAAGATCGGCATTATACTGGTATTACTTGTAAAAAGCAGCAGCAAGGTCCTCCCAGTTTCGGACATTAGCTCCTTCCAGCTGATAGAACCATTCAAGTTGAGTCCCTGACAGACTATCTTGAAAGAAATGAACCCACAGGTTCCTATCAGCAGTATATGGTTGAATCTTTCTAACATACGAGCGGAGGTGTAACTTTGGGCAGGAGACCCCATCATACTTAGCAAAGACCAACACTTTAAACTTGTGGGGGATCACCACCCCAGATGCCAGACCCGAATCTCCAAAGTCCAACCCAAGTATCTTCTGGATCTCCATTGTGCTCAACCGGTCTTCGAGTTGCTTATACCTATCCTCAGTCGGAGGATACTGGTCTTCATCAAAGTCAGTGTCATTATCGGAGACCACAGGACTAGGAGCCTTCCTTTCCTCTTGATTCTCTCCCCCTCTAGATGAATGGGAAAAATCAATTTCTTCTCGCAACCTGTTCCCAAATCTGTGACCCATATTCAGCAGGACCACCTTCTTCTTCTTCTTCTTCTTCTTCTTCTTCTTGTCCTTCAAGATAAGAGTCTTCAAATCTTGTTGCCCCTTGGCCAGGTTCAAGAACATCTCCTGGAACTGAGCATTCTGAGCTTGAAGAGCCTTAATAGATTGATCAGTAGGTGTTTCAGAAGACATGTTATGCTGAAATAAACAGCGAAGAAGATAAGAAACCTGTAAGGGTACCTGTAATGAGGTGCATGGTAATGGAATGCGTATGAAAAGATTTCACAGACTTAGGGAGATTCAAATTTGTAAACCAAAATAAAACACACTTTATTAGATTAAAACTTGAAACAAATGTTTAACAAATTCCTTTAAGGCGTTACAAAAGAAATACTGAAAAGCAAATCTAAACTAGAAACAATAAAAAACATCAGAAGTCCCATGGTTGTTTTCCTTTTGTGCTGACATAATCGTTGATTGTCCTCTCATTCTCCAGTTGCCTTGTAAGCTTCAGGATCTTTTGTTCCTGCTCATGATACTTCTCTCTATAGGTATCCCTTTCTTCCCTTAACTGGATCCAAGACCTCTTCAATTCCCCCATATCAGTAGGCATATAGGGATGGAGGATTGTATAAGGAACCCCCTCTTCATCAGTATGTTCCATAATCACCGGCAAAACAGCTTCATATGGCATTCCCAGCTTTTTTGCACGGGATCGAACCCACTGGAGATATGGTTGCATCGGGAGAGAAGTCTTCATTCCTAGCTCATGTGGATCAGACCTGTTCACCCTGTCCCAAGCTCGTATAAATCTGCGGCGATATCCCTCAATATCCCCCTTGAAGTAAAAAACAATGCCTGTAAGCAGCAACTCATGAGGATCGTACCTTCGAGCTCGTCCAAACTGTCATAAGGCCAAACAAGGATTATAGGTTATTCCTCCTTTAATTCCCAGCAATGGAACATTTGGGTATTCCCCTCACCGATCAATGACAGCTACCTTTTCCATATCTTTAGTACTCCAAAGGATGTACGTATGAGCAAGGGACATGATTTTGTAAGCCCAACCCATACCTTCCTCATTCTTCAATACAGATTTGGGGAGGTGAGAAATAAACCACCTCACTAGCAGCGGTGTACAGCACATGAGAGTTCCCCTTCTCCGAACAGTACAGGTATAAAGAGCATGTAGAGTATCACCTAAGAGAGTGGGCACTGGATTACGAGACATGAAAATCTTGACTGCGTTCACATCGATGAAAGAATATAGATTCGGGAACAGAACCAAGCCATAGATGAGGAGAGCCAGGATGTCTTCAAATGCTTGAAAGTCCAAACTATCCCAGAACTGTTGAGCTTGATAAATCAAGAACTTAGCCAAGAAACCTTTAACCCCGCTCTGAATCTCCCAGTTGGATACTACATCAGCCATTTTCAGATGTAGGGCTGAAGCAATATCCTCTGGCCTAGGAGCTATCTCCAAACCTGTAAAGGGTGTCTGCTCTAGGATAGATATGCCAAGTAAATCAGAAAACTCCTCCAAAGTAGGGACTAGCTGATAGTCCGGGAAGGTGAAACAATGATGCAACGGGTCAAAGAACTGGAATAACACACTCATCATTTGCTCATCCAACATGGCAGTTACCAGGCTAAGGAGATGACCATGTCTTCTAACAAAGGAAGAAGTATCAGGAACCTTTGAAACCAACTCTCTAAGCTGAGCAGGTATCTACACGAAGCTGACTCGAATGGTATTTCTGCGCATAGAAGCCATGATCTGCAAAACAGAACTAAGATGAATCCCATCGGTCTTTGAAATGGTTAGTTTAATGAAATATGCATGCGATGTCATGATGCATGATGTCATGATAAAAACACACCACAGGTATCACAGATAGCAAACATGGTAAGGGCAAACAAGTCACACAATAGCCCTTAAGTTTCAGGCTGGCATGGAGTTTAGGTACTACCCTCTTGCAGTTTAGTTGGTTCAACCTATCCTAGTAATAGTAACCGGGTTCTAGAGGTTCTCAATATCACTGACCATCCTCCATCGGTCATAATTCCAGTTACACAATCTTTTCTTGCAGCCGGAACCATCTCGAGAGTATGGTCTCAATGAGTGTAGCATACTGCTACTTTCTATGGCCAAGTTGGTCAATTATAGGTTCTAAGGTCAGTTGATGCTTAATGACCCATTAGCAGCCCCATACTCTCCTTGTTCCTCCACAAGGGATATCGGTACCAACTAATGTGTCACACCAACGTAGCTACTGCTTTAACCGTATCGGTCTACGCCGTACAATTTCCTCACAGTCTATTGCTACTTACCTAAAAGGTGTCCCCAGATCCTGGTTAAGATCTATAGTAACTCCGATACAAAACCAACAAAGATAAAGCAAACAAATCAAACAATTGAAAACAATATGATGAACTAATCCTAAGGTACACCCCACTTATACTTTCCCCAACAGAGTCGCCAGTTCTGTGATACGGTGGCCAGAACCGGGACGTGTTTCCCGTTTTTTAAGGAATTGCTGGTTTGCATTTTGCGTTTGTGTTTGCAAAAATGTCGCGGTAAGCAAGAGTCACCATCAACTTTTATTTTATCCAACAAGGAAAGGAAAAAAGCACAGAAAAATTCCTTTTTCGAGATATTTCTGAGTACGGGGGTAGATTATAGAAAGGGAAGGTATTAGCACCCTTTCTATCCGTAGTTATCTACGAGCTCTTAGGTACTTGCTCATCATTTTCAAAATTGCTTCTTTGTGTGCTTGTGTGTTTTGAAAAGTTTTTGTTTTGACTTCGATTTAACTCTTGCTTCTGTCTTCAAGAGTGTAATGAAGTGTTTTTGAAAACTTTGTTTGTAAAGGAGTGTAAGTGTGAAAAAAATTGTTGGATTGAGCAAGTACTTAAGAGCTAATCTACCTACTCGAAAAAAAGAATTGTTCTATGTTTGTTTCCTTTAGACAGTGCTATCCCACTACTAGTGAGTAGGTAGCACCATCGTTGGAGTTTTGAGGGTCAATTCGAAAGGGACGTACGGTCACTAAAGCAATGTTAGGACGTCTTAGTAATAACCCTAATGTCTTAGATTAATTATCCGAGGCAACAATATCTGAGGCAACTTTTCCGAGGCAACTTTGATCTTTGGACAAAAGGATGACCACTAAAGCATCCTATACTCAATGACCGTTTACCGAAGGCAACCAAGTAGGAGTGTACCCTAGGAGTGTGCATGTGCGAGTGATTCAATTTCAGATTATTTATCTTTGCACATTTAGGGTTATATAACTGTTTTAAAGTTTAACATACATTCTTGTCATGCATCCCTATATCATACATCTAACAGTTTATATTTTTGCGGAATTTCAAGTGCGGAAATTAAACTAAGCTATTACAAGGTTTCGGTATTTACATAGCCAAAAACAAACCCTTTGAAAATAAAGCGATAAATGGAAATAAACGTCCTAATTAAACTATTACAAACTGTAGGCAGTTACATCAATATGATAAATAATAAAAATATAGCGCGCGAGAAAAATTAAGATCGGGAAGAAATTAGAGTTTTGACCCTTCTAACGTAATCAAAAGAAAAAAAAATTGTTTTTGTTGTTTTTAATATTTTTTAAAGAAAAGAATTTAAGTTTTAAAATTAAATATAAATAATTAGCTAATTTAAATTAATTAATGAAAATAATAAAATGACCTATTTTTGGTTTTTTTGGTTATTTTAAGAAAAAGAAAAATATAATTAAGTTAAAAATAAAAATCCTAATTTTCTAATTAATTTTAAGTTATTTACAAAGTAATTAAAGTTTTACCTAAAATTAAATCTAATTAAATTAATAAATTTATTGATAAAAAAAATACCTAAATCTAATTGGTGAAAAATATTTTTATGATTTTTTGATAAAAGAAAATAATTAATTTGTTAGTAAAGTAAATTAAATAAATAAATTAAAATAAAATATAAAAAAAGGGATAAGAAATTGGGCCTGCAAAACCAATTTGGAGGGTGCAAAAGTCAGAATTCTGGGCCCAAAGATGGAAGACCACGTTGACCTCCTAGATTCAGTGTGTTGTGTTGACTAGACCTCATGATGGTCTCTCATGGATGGCCTTTGGATTTGGCCATCTGGCCACTTGGCAGACTGGATCTTGAGGGAGCATGGTGGTCATTAGCTTCACGTGCACGCTGAAACATGGAAAGCAAAATAATATAGAGAAATTGGGGGACCTGGGATTCGAACCCAGGTCCTGAAGCATTATCCAGCGTTGTACTTACCAACTGTGCCACTTGTTCTTTGTGTATATCAAATAAATAATAATGATAATATGGAAAACAAAGTGGGTTAGTGGAGATCAAAGAAAACATGCGCCAGATTCAAATATGCCAATGGAAAGGTGACACGCAGGCGTCTTCAACCTTGCACAGTTGGTAAAAGTGAAACACTTTTACCTACGGATGTTTGTCTGTCACTACAAATAGAGCTCGTTCCAAAATCCTCCATGAGCAATATAAATGACATATAATGCCATGGTTGGATTCGTCTTGTCCTCCTGAACATGATGGTACCATTCATGAAGGCTAATTTTACCTGCAAGCAAAAACCCTAAAACGGAATCCAAAAACCAAACAATGGCAGTTTACGATTCAGTCCATGAAAATGCAATTGGGTATTATAGAAAGCTTGCAATTGTCATGGTGAACAAGAATATATGATTATATTATGCTGAATGTGCAAGAATTATACAAACAGAATTCAAGAAAAGGTGGGTGTCGTGAATGCCTTACAGTGTGTTATAGGGCCTGGAAATGCTTGATTTTGATTGCTTTCACTTGCTGGGAATATCAGGAAGTGATTGAGATAGCTAGGATGCCTTGAGGATGCCTGGAACAACAAATTTGATCCAGCACTTTTGTTGTGATTTTTCAAGTTTGGTTCTCCTTGCTGCGCCTCTTTCTCTAGCCTCTTTTGGTCTGCCTCGCTTCTATATGTATCAAGGAATGGATTAGGGTTGATAGAATGTACTCAATCTTCTTCCATTATTGAATTTGATTTTGATTTGATTCTCTTGAATATCATTCCAAAATTAGCCTAAAGTCACTCTTTTTGTCCACCCTAATGCCTTGCACGATTTCAAATACTTGCCAACTGGATATGTGACCTGAAACAAGTATAAAATCTTGAGTTTTCAATGCTTTAGATTTTCTCATGATTTATTTTGATTAAAATTGATTTAATTCAAATCAAAATCAAAATAAATAATAAAAACATGATAATGACAAGTGGAAAGGGCTAGAGCTCGTGGACTATGTTGTCAACTCAAAACAAGTGGGAAAAAAATTGGGCCCATTTGGCAAAATTTGAAGTTTTAGGCATAGTTGACTTTTGGCAATTTTGCAAAAAAGGTCAACTTCACCAATGCATAACTTCCTCAATTTTGACTCTTTGAAGGTGTTATTTGACTTTTTAGAAAGCTTGAGATGTCCTCTAATCAACCCTTTTGGTCTCATATCAATTTTATATTCCATACTCATGTATGAAGCTTTGACAAAAAAAGTGTTTTTGTTGACTTTCCAAAATGACCTATAATGTCCAAATTCATAACTTCTTGTGAGTGCATATTTTGAACTTGGGAGCTGAAGATTGATTGTATAGAATTTCATCCTCTTCAAAATGAGCTTTGGATGGGTAATTTCTCATAAAGTATGAGAAAGTTATGCTTGGTCAAAGTTGAGTTGACTTTTCCTATAAAACCCTAATTTAGCAACTTTTGGTTCTTGATGAATTATGAACAATCCTTGATGAATCATGATCAACCCTTGATAAAATTATGAAATATACTTCAAAATGAGGATGTTGACCAAAAATCTTGAAGTTTGACTGTATGTTGGCCACATTTGACTTTTGCCCTAGCATAGTCGATTTTCAAGCATTTGAGCAATTGACTGAGCAAACTTCCTCTGCAAGGCTTGAAACTTGATATGGATGATCTTAATAATATATTAAGACATTGGTGAGAATTTGGGATCCCTTGGACTCAAGTATCTTGATACAACATGAAACCCTAACTTGAGGTAGAGTGCCTTAGGAGAGAGCTTGTATGGCCAACCCTTGGACTACCTTGAACAACTTGGGGATCTTTCTTAAAATGTTTTGAGAAATATGGGAGGGCAAATTTTGGGGTACAACAATTTTCAACAACCTCTTCCAAATATATTTTCTGAATTTTCAAAATACAAACTCAAGCTTTTCTTCACTTTCATACATAAGTTTTCTGCACACTTATGCTTTTCTTCACTTTCAATATACTGTTAACCAGAAAACTTTGAGCGATTATATCTTGAGTCATTGTACAATATTATCATTGGAAGAGAAGATCATTCATTGTTAAATCACTCTAAGTGATCAATACTACTCAACTCACTCAAAATCAAATATTGATATATACTTACTTATTTTTCCAAGATTGTTGGAAATAAGTTTAAGTGGTTTTATAAATCTTGTCTTTCTAGGATTGTTGGATACAAGTGTAGTCACCTTGAGAGGATTGTTCTCATTGTTGACATAGTGAAAATCCAAGAGGATTGTTCTTGGTCCAAGAGGATTGTTCTTGGTGGTTTTATTGGTTAGAGTCTTGTATAGAACGACTAGGGTGTCTTGTCTAGAGATCTAACAATAAGGAAATATCTTTCATGTTTAAAGGGGACTGGAGTACTCTCGGACTGTGAGGGGAACCAGGATATATCTTTGTGTTCTTTACTTTTCCTCATTTACTTCTTTCATCACTAGTCATAAACCATAAAAGAAAGAAACAAATTTGTAAACTCATGCACTAAACCATAAAAATAATATCCATCATCACTAAAATGGTAAAACTTTTAAAGTACCTAATTCACCCCTCCCCCTCTTAGGCGCACTCTCATACTTACAAGTATACTACTTAGAAGGCAATCAAAGGAAGTGTATTGGCAGATCACTTGGCTCATCAAGCTGTAGACGACTAATCATCTATGAATTTCGATTTCCCATATGAGAATATTATGCTAGTTACAGATTGCGAAGAACCTGGACCGTATGAAGGACTTGAGTCGGGATCCCGATGGACTATGGTTTTTGATGGAGCTTTCAATGCACTTGGTAATGGAATTGGTGTTGTGATTATCTCTCCCAAGGGTTGCCATACACCTTTCACTGTCAGATTATGTTTTGATTGTACCAACAACATGGCCAAATATGAAGCGTGCATCATGGGTATCAAAGTTTCCATTGATATGAGAATCAAGTTCTTGGACATGTACGGGGACTCATAGGATACAAAGAATCCAAATCTCATTCCTCATCGGGAGCATGTGTTGACATTAATTCTGTACTTCGAGGAAATAACTTTTGAACATATTCCATGAGAAGAGAATCAATTGGCAGACGCATTGGCTACCATGTCATCTATGTTCAAAGTCAGATGGGATAATGAAGCTCCTCGAACTACTATTGAAAGACTAGATGAACCGACACATTGTTACGGGGTTGATACTGAATGAGTAGAGGAAAAGCCTTGGTACCACGAAGTAAAGAGATACGTCGATATTCAGGAGTATCCTGAAGGAGCATATGTTAATGAAAATAAATTTCTACCGAGGTTCTCTGCCAAGTTCCTTCTGAGCAACAGAATTATGTACAAGCGTAACCACGATTCGACTCTGCTTCGTTGTGTAGACAAGAAGGAGGCTGAGAAGATCACGGGATATATGTATGAAGGAATCTTTGGAACTCACTCCAGTCGGCATACGATGGCTAAAACAATTCTGAGAGCGGGTTACTATTGGTTGACTATGGAGACTGATTACCATCATCATTCTAGAACTTGTCACAAATGCCAGATTTATGCTGACAAAGTACATGTGCCTTCCATTCCTCTGAATGTCTTAACTACTCCTTGGCCGTTTGCAATGTGGGGCATTGATATGATTGGGGAGATTAAGCCTACTGCTTCTAATGGGCATCGCTTCATCCTGGCCGCTATTGATTATATCACGAAATGGATTGAAGCAACCTCATTTTCCTCAGTTACCAAAAATGTTGTGGCTCAGTTCATTAGGCATAATCTTATCTGTTGGTATGGCATCCCTGAAAGGATTATTACAGATAACGGTACCAATCTTAACAATAATATGATCACGGAACTCTGCATACAGTTCAAGATTAAGCATCACAATTCTTCTATGTACCACCAAAGATGAATGGCGCAGTAGAAGTCGCCAACAAGAACATCAAGAAGATCTTGCAGAAAATGATGTTGGCATATAAATATTTGCACGAAATGTTACTATTTTATCTTCATGGATATCACACTTCAGTACTGAAATCAACTAGGGCAACCCCATTCTATTTAGTCTATGGTATGGAAGTTGTCCTACATGTCGAAGTATAGATTCCTTCTCTAAGGATTATAAAAGACGCAGGTTTAGACGAAGACGAGTGGATTCAGACTAGGCTAGACCAGATAAACTTGATCAACGAGAAAAGACTTACGGTTGTTTGTCATTGTCAGATGTATCAAAAGTGTATGATTAAAGCCTTCAACAAGAAATTCAAGTATCAGGTATATCAGGTTGATGATCTAGTAATAAAGCGTATCATTCTACCACAAGGTGATTCTAGGGGAAAATGGACTCCCACATACGAAGGGCCGTTTATAATCAAGAAGATATTTTCTGGCGGTGCTATGACACTTACCATTATGAATGGTGAATATTTTTTGCACCCTGTGAACGCGGACATAGTAAAAAAATACTACACATGAAAGAGACCTGCTAGGTTGACTGGCCTAGGCAAAAGTAAGGGCATCTGGGCGAACCAAAGTGGTTCGGGAAAAAATTAGGAATATATGTATATATAAATATTGTACACCCGACAAGTAGAAAACCTGAAAAGGCGGCTTGGGCAAAAAAGGGTATCCAGGTGACTAAAAACCCGACAAGGAGAAAACCTGAAAAGGCGGATTGTGCATTCGTATAGCAAGGCGTGGGTTCGATCCCTGCCTTTTGTGTTTTTTCACATATTTCCTGACTTTTGCAGATCAAGTGCAGCGCCTCCCACAAACCAACCATACACCCAGCCACGTCTCACCATCAGATCTTCATAGATCTGACCCAACGTTTCCAGATCTTCTAGCCTACGATGCATCCTCCTGGCTGAACACACCGGATCCAGTGGACCAGCAGTGCTTGGGCCTAGATTCAATTGCAGTCCGCACCCCCCCCCCCCCCCCATGTTTGCTATATCAGGCTCAAACTCTTTTTCTTATATTTTTCTTTTTTCTTTTACTTATTTTTTTATTATTTAATTAAAATACCAAAATATTAGTTTTAGGTTAAAATTAATTAGGTTTTAGTTTTAATTAACTTTTTCAATTAATTTAACTAATCAACTTTCTTAATTAAAATTAACTAGATTCTTAGATTTTTTTAAATTAAATTTATTGACTTTTTTTTATTAAAATTAATTAGGTTTTAGGTTTATTTAATTAATTAATCACAAATCATTTTTCATAAAAAATTACCAAAATTCTTTTATTCTCTATTTTCACATTTTTAAATCGACTGTATAGGTTTTTCCAAATGTAATAGCTAGCTTTATTTCCCGCTTTCTTTTCCATTATCATGTAACTGCTTCAGAATGTATTAGTTATAGATTTTTACTTTCCACACTCTATTATTGTGTAACTGCCCCAAGGCCATGTAATAACGTATGGACTTTATTTTCTGCACTTTACTTCTTTTTATTATTTTATGTTCACTGCTTAGTAATTAGGGTTTGTATTGAAAGATAAAAACCTGACGATAGAAAATCCTAAATCTCAAAGACTAAAATAACTGAATACAACACATTTGCACACTCGCACCTCTAGGGTAACCTCCCTTGTTGCCTTCGGAAAATAACAGTCATGTACCTCGAAAGTAGGGACGCTTTAGTAAAGTCCCTCGAAATTAAAGATCATAGTCCCTTGATGTCCCTTCGACGTTTCCTTTCAATAAATGATCTAGTCCATTACAAAAAATTGATAAAGCGCCCTTACGAGTTGTCTTCGATGACCGTACAATGACCCTCACATGTCCCTTCATATCCAATAGATAGGGCTTCCTACTAACTAAGGATACAGATAGCACTATCTAAAGGAGGAGGAGAATTACAAGAACGACCTTGAGTAGGGTAGAAATGTTAATCGCTTGCTCACAAGTTCAAAATAAAACATTTTCACAAACACTTTCAAAATATTTTCAAACAAATGCTTTGCATACATTCTCGAGGACAAATATGAGAATCATTACAAAGTTCTCCTTACATTGGCATTTTCAAAATATTTTTCAAACATACACACAAAGCAAATTTACAAAGCGAGCTAAGCGATTAAGAGCCCGTAGATAACTACGGATGAAAAGGGTGCTAACACCTTCCCTTTCAATAACCTACCCCCAAACTCAAAATATATCAAGGTATTTCCTGTTATTTTCACCCTTTTCTTATTGGATAAAAGAAAAGTCGGTGGCGACTCTTGCTATCTTGCGATAAAACACAAAACTAAGTCAGTTCTTCCACCGTATTACAATATACAAAGTGTTATTTTTGAAAATATTTGTTTGAAAGTGTAGTGTGAAAAAAATTTTGAGAAAAGTTGTGAGCACTCAATTAAGAGTTTCTTACCCACTAAAGTCTTTCTTATTTTTTTCCTTCTCCTTTAGAGATAGTACTATCCATACAATTAGTTGGTAGGTAGCCCTATCTATTGGATGTGAAGGGACAGGCGTAAGGTCATTGTATGGTCATCGAAGGAAACAAGTAAGGATACTTTAGCAATTGTATCGAAGGGACTATCATCATTTTGTAGGCAACTCGAAGGGACTAGATCATTTTGTAGGTAGCTCGCAAGGACTAGATCATTTTGTAGGCAACTCGAAGGGACTAGATCATTTTGTAGGCAGGTTGAAGGGTCATCGAGGAATTATGATCGTTATTCGAAAGGGACATCATTATTTGATCGAGGTTCTTTTGCTAAAGTATCCCCACTTTCGTGGAGCGTGACCAATATTATAAGGAAACAAGAGAGGTTACCCTAGGGTGCAAGTGTGTGAAGTGTATTGATTCAGTTATTTATCTTGAATATTAGGGTTTTCTAGATTTTTTAGTCTTGCCACTCAAACCCTAGTTACTAGCAGTTAAATATGTATAGAAAAATAAAGTTAAAAATGTAAAGTCTTAAGCTATTACATGGCTTTGGGAGATGTACATAAGTAGAAAAATTCACGAGAAAGTAAACCTATGTTATTACATCCTGTGAGCAGATACATAATTATAAAAAAATGCGAGAAAAAAATCTATGCTATTACAATTAAAGAATGCAACCTATACAATTTTCTATGAAAATTAAATAGCAAGAAGAAAGAAAATAGAAAAATAATGTTACAATGTGTGATCGGTGGATATGGAACTGACTGTTAAAGCTGGTTCGCGAAATGTCGTGGAAGCAAGAGTCGCCACCGTCTTTTATTTTCTCCAAATGGAAAGGACAAAAGCACAGAAAAATTCCTTATAGAGATTGCTCTCGGTTCGGGAGGTAGGTTATAGAAAGGGAAGGTATTAACACCCTTTCTATCCATGGTTATCCATGGGCTCTTAGATACTTGCTCACTTGTGTTTTCAAAAATGGTTTGTTTGCTTTTCAACTGTGGGTTTTAAAAAGTTTCTTTGAAAATTCCAGTTCGACTCTTGTATCGGTCCTCAAGAGTGTTTGAAAAATTGCTTTCGAAAGCTTTTAAAAATGTGTTGGTGTGAAAAGTATTTTTTGAATTTGTTTTGAATTTAGAGCAAGTATCTAGAGTCGTCTACCTACCCTAAGGAATTCGTCTGTGTAGATGTCCTTTAAAGTAGTGCCATCCCACCATTGAGAGGTAGGTAGCACCACCGTTGGAGGTGTTCGGGTCAATTCGAAGGTCGGGACATGATGATCACCAGAGCAATGGAAAGACACCTTAGAAGCTACCCTCATGCCAGGTTCCCGGATTATGAGGACTTACTAAGACATCCTCTACTCGACGATCACCTTTCGAGGCAAGGCAACAGTGAGGCGTACCCTAGGGGTGGTGTGTGATTTGTGTGTCGTTTTCAAGTATTTTTGTCTTTTGTCATGTTATCGGTGATCTAGCGTTTGTTTTTATTTTTGTCCATACATTCTTTCATGCCTTGATTAACAGTTAAAAGTGCGAGAAAAGTAAAAGTCTAAAGCTATTACAAAAGGCGCGGGTCCACATCGCCAAAATTTCTTGAACCCGATTTGACAGAAAAATAAAGAAAGTAACAAAAATAAAGTGCGAGAAAATTAAGTACACGGCTTTGGGAGAGATACATAAATATTAAACGAAATAAAATAAATGCGCGAATTAAATGAGAATTAAACGAGGGCGTTGGACCCTTTTTGCAAAATTAAATTAAACGATGAATTAATTAAAATTAAAAGGAAAAGAAATTGTCTTTTTGGTATTTTTTTGGTATTTTGTGATTTTAATGAAAAAGAATTAGATAAAATAAATGCTAACCCTAATTCTACAATTTTTGTTTTATTATGAAAAATGTTGAAGTTTTAACCTAAAATTAACCCTAATTATTTTATATACAATTTAATTATAAAAATAAATATCTAATATTTAATTATTATGGAATAAAAGAAAAAGAATGAAAATTAATTAAACCCTAATTCTATATTTTTTAGATTTTTATTTAAAAAGTTAAAATTAAAACCTAATTTAAAACTAATTAATTTATGAATTTATTTACAAAATATACATACTAAAATAAAATATTTATTATATTTTTTCTCTTTTCTGATTTTTTAATGTGTTTTTTTTTATATTATGAAAATATTAAATTTAATAAAAAAAACAATGATTAAAAGGAAGTAAAAAATAAAGAAAGTAAAAAGAATAATAAAAAAGGTCTGGCAAACCTAGGGGGTTCAGACCCCAAATAGGAGGTTTTTTGTAGTGATTCAGGCCCATTAACCTTGGCCCCTTTGACTTTTCCATGCAACGTGTGAGAGCATTGACTAGCGTGCATCATGTTCTCCAAATCTATGCCTTTGGATTGATGAAACTGGACGCGTGGATGGTTTGATCGTGAAGGTGTATTGTAGTCTACTATGTTGAATCTGCATGTGAATATCAAATGAAAAAACATATGGAAAGGGGTGAGGACCTGGGATCGAACCCAGGTCCTAGGTGTTACCAGCCAAACGCTTCGCCACTGCTCCACTTTGTTCATCTGTAAATTAATATAACAAACAAATATAATAAAACAAACACGTTAATGCTTCTTTTTTTTTCGCGCGCGATTCAAACAGTCCAATCGCTAACGGCCACCTCGCCTTCTTCTTCCTTGGCCTGATTTTTCCTGAAACATAAAGACAATAAGCAACGGTTTTCAAACGTTGCTATAGGCACTATACTAGAAAATAGCGACTAGCACATGAGCATTCATAAATTGTTCGGACTAGGGCCATTAGAATCGTCTCTCTCTCATGATTCCAACTATGTATCTCTCATGGCCTAATTGTTCCAGGTTTGAAAACCCCCAAATTGATTTCCACGGAAACCTAATATGCTTTCATGGTAGATTCTTCGTTTGGGCATGAAACTTCAATCAAACTATGCAGTTAGCTTGCAAACATCATTCTAAACACGAAAACAACAACGAAACATGTTAAAAATGCATGAATAATGGAAAACGATTTTGGAATTTTCTCTACCAACTTCAATGATGATTTCGCGTTTTCTTGAGTATGGGGCTTAGGGAATGATTGGAACACGTCCTATGATCCTTGAGGAAGCTAATGGAATAGCTATTTGGCCTTGAATCACCCTAGAACTAGGTTTTCAGAATTGGAATTTTTGCCAAAAAATTGAGTTTTGTCAATGGAGTTTCTGCGCAGTTTTTAGGTTCTTCTTACTAGGGTTGCATTCTGAACTTATGTATGAGTGAATTAGGTCAAGAAATTTGATCAAAAACTTTAGCATTCATGGTTTGAAAGATTTGATTTTTCAAGATCTTTTTTCAATCTTTTTTCATGCTATTTTGCACAAATCATATCCAATCAATTCCAATTCTTCCATATCTGATCATGCACGAATTTTTGAAGATATTATGTGCACAAAAAGATTGAAAAACTTAGGTTAATTATTTTTCATGTATTTAATTGATTTAAGTGAATTATTATTAATAAAAATTCAAATAAATAAATAAAAAATGAATAAAAACTTCCCTTTGGGCCAAGTGGTCGTGCACATGCCTTGGATGATGAATTGTGGAAGAAAAATGGGCCCATTAGCAATTTTAGGTCATTTGAATCAATGTTGACTTTTCAAAATATCCAACAATTTCCCAACTTCCACAAGGCATAACTTGCTCAATTTTTAAGATTTGCTCATGTTCTTGGACATTTTGGAAAGGTCTTTGAGTCCTCTAACCAATGTCGTTGGTCCCATGTCATTTTGATTTACCAATCTCAAGTTATGGCCTTTGACTTAAAGTCCCTTTTTGTTGACTTTTGAAAATGACCTATAATGTTGAAATTGATAACTTTTTGTGAGAGCATATCTTGGACTTGGAGTATGAAGATGAGTTGTAGGAAATGTCTTTCTCTTCAAAATGAGCTTTGGATGGAATTTTTCTGATAATCCATGTGAAAGTTATGTCCTGGTCAATTTACAGTTGACTTTTTCAACTGTCCAAATAAGGAAACTTTTGCATCTTGATGATTTTTGAGCCAAGCTTTGAGAATCATGATCAAGCATTGATCAAATGATGTTTGTGGCTTCAAAATGAGATGTTGACCAAAAATTTGAACTTTTGACTGTCAAATGACCATTTTGCCCCTACAGTTGACTGTAGTGCAATTAGGGTTTTGACTATGCAATTTTGAGCTGAAAGTCTTGAAACTTGATATGAGGATGCTTGACCACATTTATAGGCATGTGGGACTTGATTGGACCCTTGGAAACTTCATTTTCTTGATCAGAACCAAAACCCTAATTTTGACTGTTCAGGAGGCTCTTACACTGTGCAATCCTTGGGGAATTTTGAAGCTTGACTTTGCAATTTTTGAAGAATATGGGAGGGAAAATTTTAGGGTACAACAGTTGCCCCTGTTCAATCTTCTTAGACCTGAGGATGCAGATTGGCTGACGTGCCTTTCGTAATCCGAGGGTAGAAGATGATTGAACACTAGAGTGCCCAGAAATTTACGCTCACATAGTAGCAGTGTGATGATGGGAATGGGCTTACAGATGCCATTTAGAGATTGGTGAATAGGATGATGGGCTTATAGATGCCATCTGGAGGTTGATCGCGTAAGAGATTCCTTAGCGAGAACTTGCGTACCTGCAAAAGAAAAAATGAGTACCTGACATGTTGCGGGAGCTGGTTTTCAGATGTTTGGTATAGATGTGTCCTGACTGGTTACAGGAGCTGAGTCTGGATCTTCAAGCGGTGGTGAATGAACCAGGGGTGGTTACTATCTCGGCAGGAACGGTGAGAGAACCTTGGATGACCTTAACCTCAACAGCAATTTGAGAAAATCTTGGGTGACTTTAAACAGTAAACGTTGAGAAAATTTTGGGATTACCACCTCCGCAGGATCGGGAGAGAACCATAGGCAATTACAATCTCAAAAGCGGACGTTTGAGAAAAACCTGGGATGGGATTATCATCTCCGCAACATTGGGGAGAGAACCATAGGAAATTATAATCTCAAAAGCGGACGTTTGAGAAAAACCTGGAATGGAATTATCATCTCCACGACATTGGGGAGAGAACCATAGGAAATTATAATCTTAAAAGCGGACGTTTGAGAAAAACCTGGGATGGAATTATCATCTCCACAACATTGGGGAGAGAACCATAGGAAATTATAATCTCAAAAGCGGACGTTTGAGAAAAACCTGGGATGGAATTATCATCTCCACAACATTGGGGAGAGAACCATAGGAAATTATAATCTCAAAAGCGGACGTTTGAGAAAAACCTGGGATGGAATTATCATCTCCACAACATTGGGGAGAGAACCATAGGAAATTATAATCTCAAAAGCGGACGTTTGAGAAAAACCTTTGATAACTTCTACTGAGTCTTCATCAGAAAAATCTGTTTGGGGTCGACTTAACTGGACTAGAGAAGGCCTCGGACTGGATAAGAAATCTTTGGAGTCGATTAACTGAACCGGTCTAGGTCTTGAAAGATGATTGAGAATTTAACTGAATCTTTCCTGAAAGGTAAAGGTCAGTCATATGCAATGCATGATATGGATCAAGCGATGATGTTCTCAACATAAATGAGATTTGTAAGGTGTGATGCGTATGTGCATGCTATAATGATGTATGTGATGTTTATGTATGTTTTTGTCTAGGAAAGTAAATCCTTGACGGGTGCCGGGAAGTCATATCCTGGGCTGATGTTGGAGAATAGATTTCGCTTCCGCTGGGGATGATAGCTGCAAGAATACCGATAGGAGAAGATAACTCCGTTGGGGAATAAACTTGGCGAACTCTGCGGGGAGAAAAGTACTCTGACGATCTTGCTGGGAAACAATACTCTGTGGGGAGAGAGATACTTTGCTGGAATGTTGATAATAAATTGCTGGGGATACCCTTGTTGCGTTGGAAGTGTTACTAGACTTCGCTGGGGATAAGAAGGCTCCGTCGAGGATGCTCTTTCCGTGGCTTTTGGCTGAGGATAACCCAGTTATATCCTGTTAAGGAAATAACTCTTTGAATAAAGCCGGACGACGCGTTCGTACTCTGCGGGGATAAGCTTCCAGAGTCTACTGGGGATAAGCTTACTGCTTGGGGAGATGGTTTCCAACTTTCCTGGGGAACTAGATTGGACTCTCCTGGGGAAGTTTTGAACTGCGGGGGAAGTGATTCCTTTGAATGTTTGATATACCGCCGGGGAACAATCTTTAGGTCAAGACTGCCGGGGATGCTTGTTAAGAATATATGCATATTGCTGCTGGGGAATGTTTGAGATCTGCTGGAGGATACTCAACTTCCTTAAGGTTTGATAAACTTTGCTCGGGGAGAGTGTACTGACTTGCTGACTCACTCTCTGGGGAATTAAGATATGCCGGTTATGTTCTTTAGCTGAACCTTCCTTGGTACCTTGGAGGATAGAACAATTAGATTGCTTAGACAACTCTTTATTGCCCCTGTTTCTAATGTTACCTGTAATTAATCCTTTGTTTCGTATGCAAATATTTATGAGTTAGCAAATTATTGTCAATGCATATATCACAAATTGAACCTTGGACGTTCTTCGCAAAACAAAACAGAAAAAGAAAAACAATTGGCACTTTTAACTGAAAAGTATATTTGTATTGATTTTTGAATGGCCTGAAAATAGGCGTTTTGTGTACAAGAGGCTGACGTCCTAGTAAGAGAACGCCGCCGAACAAAAGAGTTTATACAAATTTTGTACAAAAGAAAATAAAACAGCTGTGAAATATGAATGATCCACTGGGTTTCAACTCTGCTATTGCCTTTATATCTCCGAGCGTCTCATCACTTGATGACCTAAACGAAGGTGAAGCTGACTGATCGATGCCGTCTGAACTTGGTGTAGATACCGGATTCTGGATGCAGAGTGATCAATGAGACATAGTATTACGCTTTTATCCCTAATTTTTGCCTGGACCGCCCTTTCGGGTTTTCAGTCCACCGGGATACCCATTTTTGCCCAAGCCGCCTTTTCAGGTTTTCGACTTGCCGGGTGTACAGTTGTTTTCATTTCATCCCTTCATTTTGCCCGAACCCTTTTGGTTCGACGGGAATCCCTAATTTTTGCCTAGGCATGTCAGCCTAGCGGGTCTTTTTTCATGCGTAGTATCTTTTTACTATGTCTGCATTGGCGGGGTGAGGAAGGTCGTCACCATCCATATTGGTTAGAATCATGGCTCCTCCTGAGAACACATGTTTGACCACAAATGGCCCTTCGTACGTAGGAGTCCATTTGCCCCTTGGATCACTCTGAGGAAGGATGATTCGCTTGATTACCAGATCCCCAACTTGATACTCCTGTGGTCTGACCTTTTTGTTAAATGCCCTGATCATCCGTTTCTGATACGTCTGACCATGACAGATAGCAGCAAGTCTCTTCTCATCAATGAGGTTGAGCTGATCAAGTCGTGTCTGGATCCAATCATCTTCGTTCAGATTTGCATCCTTCATTATCCGGAGAGAGGGTATTTGTACTTCGATCGGTAAGACTGCCTCCATACCGTAAACCAAAGAGAAAGGAGTTGCCCCGGTTGACGTCCTAGCTGAGGTATGGTACCCATGTAGAGCGAACGGTAACATCTCGTGCCAATCCTTATAAGTCACTGTCATCTTCTGCACGATTTTCTTGATGTTCTTATTTGTTGCTTCTACAGCCCCATTCATCTTCGGTCTGTAAGGAGAAGAATTGTGGTGTTGTATCTTGAACTGCTCGCAGAGCTCAGCGATCATCTTGTTATTCAGATTGGTACCATTGTCTGTAATAATTCTCTCTGGGACACCGTACCGACAGATCAGGTTATGCCGAATGAACCGTGCCACCACAGTCTTGGTTACCGTAGCGTAGGAAGCTGCTTCAACCCACTTCGTAAAATAATCAATCGCTACCAGGATGAAGCGATGCCCATTGGATGCCGTAGGTTTAATCTCGCCGATCATGTCTATGCCCCACATTGCAAACGGCCAAGGCGCAGTCAGAACATTCAGGGGGACTGGAGGAACATGCACCTTGTCTGCATAAATCTGGCACTTATGGCATGTCCTGGAATGTTGGTAACAGTCAGCTTCCATTGTGGACCAGTAATACCCTGCCCGAAGGATCTTCTTAGCCATAGTGTGTCCACTGGAATGTGTACCAAAGGTCCCTTCATGTAGCTCTTCCATGATCCTTTCTGCTTCAGTTTTATCCACACAACGCAGTAAGGTTGAATCATGGTTTCGCTTATACAAGATGCCGTTGCTAAGGAAGAACTTTGCCGCGAACCTTCTCAAGAACTTCTTATCATTGACAGAGGCACCTTCAGGGTATTCCTGAGCTTCCAGATATCTTTTTACTTCATGGTACCAAGGCTTCTCAGTTACCAATTCAGTCTCGAGATCGCAACAGTATGCCGGTTCGTCCAGTTTCCAGATGATGATCCGGGGAGCCTCATTATCCCATTTAACTTTGAACATAGAAGACATTGTAGCTAACGCGTCCGCCAACTGATTCTCTTCTCTCGGGAAGTGTTCAAAGGTTATCTCTGTGAAGTGGGGGATCAAGGTCAACACACATTCTCTGTAAGGAATAAGGTTCGGATGTTTCGTATCCCACTCTCCTTTGATCTGATTGATCACGAGAGCGGAATCTCCGAGAACACTCAGAAACTTGATCCTTAAGTCGATCGCAGCTTGAAGACCCATGATGCACGCCTCGTACTCTGCCATGTTGTTGGTACAGTTGAAACATAGCCGGGCAGTGAGTGGAGTATGAGTACCTTGAGGTGATACGATTATGGCGCCGATACCATTTCCCAAAGCGTTGGAGGCTCCGTCAAAGTGCATAGACCATCGGGATCCTTCCTCAGGTCCTTCATCCGGTCCAGGTACTTCACAATCAGTCACTATCATGATGCTTTCATCTGGAAACTCAAAGTTCATTGACTGATAGTCATCTACAGCTTGATGTGCCAAGTGGTCTGCCAATACACTTCCCTTGATGGCTTTCTGGGTTGTGTACTGAATGTCGTATTCCGTCAAGATCATTTGCCATCTTGCTATTCTCCCAGACAGAGCAGGCTTTTCGAATATGTACTTTATAGGATCCATCTTTGAGATCAACAAGGTAGTGTGAGTCAGCATATACTGTCTCAGCCGGCGCGCAGCCCATACCAAAGCGCAGCAAGTTTTCTCAAGCAGTGAGTATCGGGTCTCACAGTCGGTAAACTTTTTGCTAAGGTAATAAATGGCATGCTCTTTTCGGCCAGACTCGTCATGCTGCCCCAGCACACACCCCATTGAGTTATCGAGCACTGTCAGGTATAGTATCAGAGGTCTCCCTTCAACCGGTGGCATAAGGATAGGTGGTTCTTGGAGATACTCCTTGATTCTGTCGAAAGCAGCCTCACATTCATCGTTCCAACGTACTACCTGATCTTTCTTCAGCAGCTTGAAGATTGGCTCACAGGTAGCAGTTAGGTGTGAGATGAAGCGAGCAATGTAATTCAGGCGTCCTAAAAAGCCTCTGACCTCTTTCTCTGTCTTGGGAACCGGCATCTCTTGAATAGCTTTGACCTTGGCAGGGTCCACTTGAATTCCCTTGTCACTTACAATGAAGCCTAGCAATTTCCCAGATCTTACCCCGAAGGTGCACTTGTTCGGGTTCAACCTCAGCTTGTATAGTTTCAATCGGTCAAACAACTTCTGCAGATGATCTAGGTGATCCTCCTCAGTCTGGGACCTTGCGATCATGTCGTCCACATACACTTCTATCTCATGATGGATCATATCATGAAATAAAGCAACCATGGCACGTTGGTAGGTTGCCCCAGCGTTCTTTAGTCCAAAAGGCATGACCTTGTAGCAGAAGGTGCCCCACTGAGTAACAAATGTAGTCTTTTCCATGTCTTCAGGTGCCATCTTGATCTGATTGTAACCTGAAAAGCCATCCATGAAAGAGAATACCTTATGTTGAGCAGTATTATCAACAAGGACATCAATGTGAGGTAGGGGGAAGTCATCTTTGGGGCTGGCCCTGTTCAGATCCCTGTAGTCGACACACATTCTGACCTTACCATCTTTCTTTGGTACCGGCACCACATTAGCAACCCATTGAGGGTAAGAAGTCACTGCAAGGAACCCAGCATCAAACTGTTTCATAACCTCGGCCTTGATCTTTTCAGACATCTCTGGACGCATACGACGGACCTTTTGCTTAACTGGAGGGCAGTCTTCCTTAGTTGGCAAGTGATGGACCACAATATCGGTATCCAACCCGGGCATGTCTTCGTAGGACCAGGCAAAGATCTCCATATAATCATGCATCATTTGAGTCAACCGTTGCTTCACGCTGAGCTCTAGGTTGGCACCAATCTTCACCTCTTTCCTGTCTGCCTCAGTACCCAAGTTTACTGTTTCCACTGGCTCTTCGTGTGGTTGAATTGCCCTCTCTTCCTGAAGTAACAGTCTTGCAAGCTCGCCAGGCACTTCGCAATCATCTTCACCTTCGTCTTCGGCTAAGTTGATCGGATTTTCGAAGTCATAACTGGAAGTAGCAGAGTCGTTATCAGTGAGATCCAGGGTGGATTGAAACCTGTATGAGTGAGTGTGTGTGTAAATACAGTTGTTTTGAAATATATGTAAAAGAAAGAAAGACAGAAAAGGAGCATAAGATTTGCAATGCGAGAAATCGTCCAAGATTTTCATTCATGATATATGAAATGACAATTTATATGCCCTCACAAATGAAACCACGGTGCCTCGGGTAAGACACCGGGCCATAGAGTTTATTTATTGTTTATTACAAATAACGAAACAAAGAAATTTATTACTGCGTCACAAAGGTAACAGGAGTATGGTCTTTGGCAATCCAATTGGTCAATCCGCCTTCAGTCGTTGGATAGATCCAGCTATTGAATTCTGCTTCATCCACTTCATCCTCGTCCCCAATAGCATTCACTCCATGAGCAGGCAGGGGAGCTGTCACTACATTGGGCTTCTCAGATGCCTCAAACTGTACCTCCTTGGCGTCAATAAGGTCCTGCAGCTTGCTCCTTAACGCCCAACAGTCATCAGTGGAATGCCCCGGGCTATCTGAATGGTAAGCACAACGAGCATTTGGGTTGTACTTAGGAGATGTAGTATTGGGGAACTTCGGAGCCTCTCTGACAGTCACTAAATTGGTGGATAGCAACTGTGGCAGGATCTGCGATAAAGTCATGCTCAAACGGGTGAACTCTCTCCGGGGTCTTTCAGCCCTTTGAGGATTGGTCGGCCGAGGAGCGGCAACAGGCTTAGCAATCATTACCGCACTGACAGATTGGCGGTGCTCAAATCTTTCTGATCTCCGAGAGCCATATACAGCACTAGCCTCCTTTTTGAAGGGTTTCTTCTCAGAACTAGACGATGCACCCTTCGGAATCTTACCAGACTTTAACCCAGCCTCAATTCTCTCTCCAGTCAGAATCAGATCAGTGAACCCTGCAGACGAATTCCCGATAAGATGGTTGAAAAATGGCCCAGATAGGGTCCCCAAGAACATGTCTACCAACTCCCGATCAGTCAACAGTGGCTGCACCCTGCCAGCCAGGTCTCTCCACTTCTGAGCGTACTCTTTAAAACCTTCACTTGAGCCTAACGATATACCATGGAGTTGGGTACGTGTAGGGGCAAGGTCGGCATTATATTGATACTGCCTGTAGAAAGCAGTAGCCAACTCCTCCCAGTTATGAACCTTGGTCCCATCCAGATGATAGAACCATTCGAGATGAGTCCCTGAAAGACTCTCCTGGAAGAAGTGGATCCACAAATTCTTATCCGCTGAGTACGGCTGAATTTTCCGAACATAGGACCTGAGATGTAGCTTGGGACAAGACGCCCCATCATATTTAGTGAAAGACGGTGCTTTGAACTTCCGAGGAATGATCACGCCAGTAGACAAACCCAGATCTCCAAAATCCAGCCCAGGTACCTGTTGTATTTCCATAGCATTCAGCCTATCCTCTAGCTGCTTGTAACGGTCTTCTGCCGGAGGATACTGCTCTTCATCAAAATCAGTCTCGTTGTCGGAGACTACCGGACTAGGACCTTTTTCTGTTTGAGGAGTACTCTTGCCAATGGAAGAACCAGCCTCTTCATTCTGCAAAGTATTGCCAAACCTTCGGCCCGAGCTAAACAGAACAGTTCTTCTCTTCTTCTTCTTCTCCTTCTTCAGGAGCAGAGCCTTCAGCTCTTCTTGGCCTTGAGCCAAACCCTTGATTAATTCCTGAAATTGCGCATTCTGCGCCTGAAGAGCTTTGATGGATGTCTCAGTTGATGACGAGTCGGGATTCATGATGCTGAAATAAACAGCAAAGAACTGAAAGCAACCTGAAAAGGGGAAAACCTGCTATGCACATGATGAATGAGATGTGTTTATGCAATGCATTCAAGGGTTCGAAAGTTCAAATTTGTTGTAGACAAAAAGGAACACACGTTATCATTAAGGAAATAACTGTTTAGTACATCAAAGCCTCATGGGCAAAATAATACAAAAGCAAATCAATCCCAAGATATACTGCGCATCCTCTTTGGAGCTATGTAAGTGTTGAGATTCCTCTCCTCATGCAACAGGCGGGTGAGCTCCAAGACCTTCTTTTCACTGGCATGTAGACTGGTCTCAAGAGAATTCCGTTCTTCCTTAAGCTGGATCCAGCTCTTCTGCATCTCTTCCCAGGATGTGGGCATATCAGGGTGCTGAATAGTGTAGGACACTTCTCCTTCCAAGACTGGCTCTTTGATCATAGGGAGCATATGAGGATAAGGCATCACTAACTTCTGGGAGCGGGCTTGTACCCACTTAAGATAAGGTTCCAACGGGATGGAGTTCTTGTGCCCCAGTGTCTTGCTGTCTATCCTACTGGGCATCCTCCATGCTCTGATAAATCTCTGGCGAAGTCCTTGAGTATCGTTGTCGAAGTCAAAAACTATGTCAGGAATTAACATGTCATGAGGACCATCCCTCCAAGCATAACCAAACTGTCTCCAAGCCAGGCATGGGTTGTAAGTGATGCCTCCTCTGATTCCAAGTAAAGGAACATTAGGGTACTCCCCGCAACGATCAATGATAGTGACATCTTCTCTGGACCGAGGGCACCAATGTATATCTGCATGTGTAAGAGTCATCAACCGTTGTGACCATCTCGAACCCCGCTCATTCTTCAAGACTGATTGTGGAAGGTGCGAAATAAACCACCTTCCCAGGAGAGGAGTACAACACATAAGGACACCTCTTTTTCTCATGGTTTGAGTGTAACATGAGTGAAGGATGTCCCCCAGCAACGTAGGTATAGGATTCCTGGACATAAAGATCTGGACAGCACTGATATCAATAAGCTGATCTGGGTTAGGGAACAACACCAAACCATAGACAAGGAGGGCCACAACTTCTTCAAAAGCTTGCAAGTCAAGGGAGTTCCAACATTCATGGGCCTTTTCAAACAGAAACCTGGCTAAGAACCCTTTGATACCACTTCTAACTTCCCAATGTCCCTTGAGGTCAGATGACTGTAGGTGCAAGGCTTTAGCAATCTCTTCAAGCTTAGGTTCCTTTTATGTACTGTTGAAGGGTATCTGATCAAGGATAGGGATCTTCAGGAGCCAGGAGAACTCCTCCAATGTAGGTACCAACTGATAGTCCAAGAAGGTGAAACAGTGATGCAGAGGCTCAAAGAATTGGAACAGGACCTTTATCATATCTTCCTCGATGTTGGTATTGACCAAGCTGATGAGACTTCCATGTCTTTCACTGAATGAAGAGTTCTCGGGGATCCTGGATATAAGCTCCTTAAGCTGAGGAGGGATCCTTACAAGACTGATTTGAATCGTCTTTCTACGAACAGTTTCCATGTCCTACAAAACAAAGAACAAAGATGAAGATTCGAACCCCTGAAATGGTTAGTCAATGCATATGATGCTGGATGATGTCATGATGCTATGATTAAACACACCACAAATATTTACAAAGACAAACATGTAAGGCACACAAGGCACACAAGACAAGCCCTTAGGGTTTAAGGCCAACATGGGGTCTGGGTAGTACCCTCTTGAAGTTGGTGGGTTCAACCTGTCCTATCAAAGTAACCGGGTTCTAAGGGTCCCAATATCACGGGATTGCTTTCATTGTTCATCGTTTCGATTTAGCCACTGAACTGGCGACCGAAATATTCCAGGAAAGCAACCCTCAATTGAGTGTAGTATCGAGTATCAACCAACCTCGGACTGCACCAAAGTCAGTTATCTCACTACCCTAAAGAGGCCAAGATAGTTTAATTAAGGTTCCTAAGGTCTGTTGATGCTTCACGACACCACGCGGAGGCCCCGTACTCTCCTTGACTGAACTCAAGGGTTACCGGTACACACCAAAGTGCCACATCAACATAGCAGACTGTTTCAACCATGTCGGTATACCCCGCACAGTTCCCTCACAGTCTTGTTGCTACTTTCTAAGAAGGTATCCCCCAGATCCGGGTTAGGATCTATAGAACTCCCAAGCAACCCACAATTTAAAGCACACAAGGAAAACAATTGAAAACACAGTTATGAACTAGCCCTAAGGTACACCTCACTTTAAGTTAAGTCCCCAGCAGAGTCGCCAGTTCTGTGATCGGTGGATCTGGAACTGACTGTTTAAAGCTGGTTCGCGAAATGTCACGGAAGCAAGAGTCGCCACCGTCTTTTATTTTCTCCAAATGGAAAGGACAAAAGCACAGAAAAATTCCTTATAGAGATTGCTCTCGGTTCGGGAGGTAGGTTATAGAAAGGGAAGGTATTAACACCCTTTCTATCCATGGTTATCCATGGGCTCTTAGATACTTGCTCACTTGTGTTTTCAAAAATGGTTTGTTTGCTTTTCAACTGTGGGTTTTAAAAAAGTTTCTTTGAAAATTCCAGTTCGACTCTTGTATCGGTCCTCAAGAGTGTTTGAAAAATTGCTTTCGAAAGCTTTTAAAAATGTGTTGGTGTGAAAAGTATTTTTTGAATTTGTTTTGAATTTAGAGCAAGTATCTAGAGTCGTCTACCTACCCTAAGGAATTCGTCTGTGTAGATGTCCTTTAAAGTAGTGCCATCCCACCATTGAGAGGTAGGTAGCACCACCGTTGGAGGTGTTCGGGTCAATTCGAAGGTCGGGACATGATGATCACCAGAGCAATGGGAAGACACCTTAGAAGCTACCCTCATGCCAGGTTCCCAGATCATGAGGACTTACTAAGACATCCTCTACTCGACGATCACCTTTCGAGGCAAGGCAACAGTGAGGCGTACCCTAGGGGTGGTGTGTGATTTGTGTGTCGTTTTCAAGTATTTTTGTCTTTTGTCATGTTATCGGTGATCTAGCGTTTGTTTTTATTTTTGTCCATACATTCTTTCATGCCTTGATTAACAGTTAAAAGTGCGAGAAAAGTAAAAGTCTAAAGCTATTACAAAAGGCGCGGGTCCACATCGCCAAAATTTCTTGAACCCGATTTGACAGAAAAATAAAGAAAGTAACGAAAATAAAGTGCGAGAAAATTAAGTACACGGCTTTGGGAGAGATACATAAATATTAAACGAAATAAAATAAATGCGCGAATTAAATGAGAATTAAACGAGGGCGTTGGACCCTTTTTGCAAAATTAAATTAAACGATGAATTAATTAAAATTAAAAGGAAAAGAAATTGTCTTTTTGGTATGTTTTTGGTATTTTGTGATTTTAATGAAAAAGAATTAGATAAAATAAATGCTAACCCTAATTCTACAATTTTTGTTTTATTATGAAAAATGTTGAAGTTTTAACCTAAAATTAACCCTAATTATTTTATATACAATTTAATTATAAAAATAAATATCTAATATTTAATTATTATGGAATAAAAGAAAAAGAATGAAAATTAATTAAACCCTAATTCTATATTTTTTAGATTTTTATTAAAAAAGTTAAAATTAAAACCTAATTTAAAACTAATTAATTTATGAATTTATTTACAAAATATACATACTAAAATAAAATATTTATTATATTTTTTCTCTTTTCTGATTTTTTAATGTGTTTTTTTTTTATATTATGAAAATATTAAATTTAATAAAAAAAACAATGATTAAAAGGAAGTAAAAAATAAAGAAAGTAAAAAGAATAATAAAAAAGGTCTTGCAAACCTAGGGGGTTCAGACCCCAAATAAGAGGTTTTTTTGTAGTGATTCAGGCCCATTAACCTTGGCACCTTTGACTTTTCCATGCAACGTGTGAGAGCATTGACTAGCGTGCATCATGTTCTCCAAATCTATGCCTTTGGATTGATGAAACTGGACGCGTGGATGGTTTGATCGTGAAGGTGTATTGTAGTCTACTATGTTGAATCTGCATGTGAATATCAAATGAAAAAACATATGGAAAGGGGTGAGGACCTGGGATCGCCAGGTCCTAGGTGTTACCAGCCAAACGCTTCGCCACTGCTCCACTTTGTTCATCTGTAAATTAATATAACAAACAAATATAATAAAATAAACACGTTAATGCTTCTTTTTTTTTCGCGCGCGATTCAAACAGTCCAATCGCTAACGGCCACCTCGCCTTCTTCTTCCTTGGCCTGATTTTTCCTGAAACATAAAGACAATAAGCAACGGTTTTCAAACGTTGCTATACGCATTATACTAGAAAATAGCGACTAGCACATGAGCATTCATAAATTGTTCGGACTAGGGCCATTAGAATCGTCTCTCTCTCATGATTCCAACTATGTATCTCTCATGGCCTAATTGTTCCAGGTTTGAAAACCCCCAAATTGATTTCCACGGAAACCTAATATGCTTTCATGGTAGATTCTTCGTTTGGGCATGAAACTTCAATCAAACTATGCAGTTAGCTTGCAAATATCATTCTAAACACGAAAACAACAACGAAACATGTTAAAAATGCATGAATAATGGAAAACGATTTTGGAATTTTCTCTACCAACTTCAATGATGATTTCGTGTTTTCTTGAGTATGGGGCTTAGGGAATGATTGGAACACGTCCTATGATCCTTGAGGAAGCTAATGGAATAGCTATTTGGCCTTGAATCACCCTAGAACTAGGTTTTCAGAATTGGAATTTTTGCCAAAAAATTGAGTTTTGTCAATGGAGTTTCTGCGCAGTTTTTAGGTTCTTCTTACTAGGGTTGCATTCTGAACTTATGTATGACTGAATTAGGTCAAGAAATTTGATCAAAAACTTTAGCATTCATGGTTTGAAAGATTTGATTTTTCAAGATCTTTTTTCAATCTTTTTTCATGCTATTTTGCACAAATCATATCCAATCAATTCCAATTCTTCCATATCTGATCATGCACGAATTTTTGAAGATATTATGTGCACAAAAAGATTGAAAAACTTAGGTTAATTATTTTTCATGTATTTAATTGATTTAAGTGAATTATTATTAATAAAAATTCAAATAAATAAATAAAAAATGAATAAAAACTTCCCTTTGGGCCAAGTGGTCGTGCACATGCCTTGGATGATGAATTGTGGAAGAAAAATGGGCCCATTAGCAATTTTAGGTCATTTGAATCAATGTTGACTTTTCAAAATATCCAAAAATTTCCCAACTTCCACAAGGCATAACTTGCTCAATTTTTAAGCTTTGCTCATGTTCTTGGACATTTTGGAAAGGTATTTGAGTCCTCTAACCAATGTCTTTGGTCCCATGTCATTTTTATTTACCAATCTCAAGTTATGGCCTTTGACTTAAAGTCCCTTTTTGTTGACTTTTGAAAATGACCTATAATGTTGAAATTGATAACTTTTTGTGAGAGCATATCTTGGACTTGGAGTATGAAGATGAGTTGTAGTAAATGTCTTTCTCTTAAAAATGAGCTTTGGATGGAATTTTTCTGATAATCCATGTGAAAGTTATGTCCTGGTCAATTTACAGTTGACTTTTTCAATTGTCCAAATAAGGAAACTTTTGCATCTTGATGATTTTTGAGCCAATCTTTGAGAATCATGATCAAGCATTGATCAAATGATGTTTGTGGCTTCAAAATGAGATGTTGACCAAAAATTTGAACTTTTGACTGTCAAATGACCATTTTGCCCCTACAGTTGACTGTAGTGCAATTAGGGTTTTGACTGTGCAATTTTGAGCTGAAACTCTTGAAACTTGATATGAGGATGCTTGACCACATTTATAGGCATGTGGGACTTGATTGGACCCTTGGAAACTTCATTTTCTTGATCAGAACCAAAACCCTAATTTTGACTGTTCAGGAGGCTCTTACACTGTGCAATCCTTGGGGAATTTTGAAGCTTGACTTTGCAATTTTTGAAGAATATGGGAGGGCAAATTTTGGGGTACAACACAACGTTTTATGAATTTTTTGTAGAAAATAATTTAAGTTAATAATAGTAATTAAAACCTAAATCCTAATTAATTTTAATGTTAAGAAAAAAAGCCAATTTAATTAATTAGTATATAAAAAATATATCAAGAAAAAATAAATTACTAACAAAAACCCTAATCCTAATTTGTTAGTTATTAAGAAAAAGATTAGGTTAGTTAATTGTTAATTAAATAATAATTAAGAAATAAAATAGAAAAATTATATTAGAAAAATAGGGTAAAAACATTGCATGGGGTGGGTGTTCAATCCACGCCCTTGGCCCCAAGGATCTGCATTGCTTGCCACTAGGCCAAACGTCTTTTAGTGTTTGAAAATAGGAATTGAATAATATATATGAAACTTGCGTGTTAGTTTGAAAAATAACAAAAAATATTGCGAGACGCATGGATCGAACCCACGCCCTTCACATTACATGCCTCCGTCTCAACCAACTGCGATGTGCTTCAATTTTTGTTATACAAGAAAAACCAATAAATATATTATAAACAAGTGAATCAGAGAAGCGCTGGAGCCCTAGCTCCGGTCGTCTTCTCCGGTGAGTTCATTCTTTAACCTGCAAAAATAACGTGCGTTAGAGATTAAGAAGGACCCTAATTCGACCCTTGTGAATCCAATGGTGACATTATTTTTGGCTAATTCAACATGTACAGTGAGATACGATCAAAATAAAGCAACACGGTGCAATAATGGTGATGGAGTATTCTGGCATCATGGGCCTCATGCAAGGGATAACACTTACGCTAGTTTGTCTTAGGAACACATTGAAACTGTTAATTTAAATAAAAGCCTCATAAATATCAAAATATGAATTTCACAACATATGTAAAACCGAAGATGTTTGGAATGCATGTTTTAGGCATCTTTGATCATCAAGAATAATTGGAATTTACTCTATGATCCCTCAGGGATCGATTTGAATGGTCACCTAGCCTTAAGTATGGCTGAAAGCTGGATTTCGAGTTCAACCTTTTCCTTACAAATTTTAATCTCAAAACCCTTGTTTCATGAGCAGCCTTGCCTGTTTTCTTTGGTCTTAATATGTAGTGTACTTATAGGAGAAAAGATTAGGTTAAGAGGTGGGCTTGGACATCATGTGATATCTTTGATTTTGTTTGAAAATAGGTTGAAATTTTACAAAACCATGAAGATTTCATTCACAAATAGGTCTACACAGTTTGTAGCATGACCTTGGGCCTCAAAAAGATTCAGATCACAAGCCTTTTATGCCTTATACATTTATTTAATATTTATTTGATTTAATTTTGAATTTAAATGAATAAAAATCAAAATAAATGAAATAAAAATTATAATGATGCATGAATGGATTTAGAGGTCCTCTAAGGTGTCATGAACATGTTTATACCTTAAAAGATAGGTCCATTAGTCCAAAAATTCAAGTTTGCTGGAATTGAACTTCATGCATTTTCTTAAAATTTTGCAACTTGCATAAATCATATTTCACTCAATATTTATCATATGAAAGTGATCTTAGACTCTTTGGAAAGCTCAATATATCCCCTACAATCTTCATGTTGGTCATTTTTTCATTTGAAGCTTTATCTTGATGTAAATTGCTTTGACAAAATGTGTCTTTTTGTTGACTTTTAAAATGACCTTTAATGTTTTGGCCCATATCTCTCAAATGAAGCAGTTTTGGCCTTGATCTTAGAGAGACAAAGTTGTAGAGAAATTAATATCCTTCAAATTGAGATTTTGTTGAGAAATTTCTGATGAAGTATGTGAAAGTTACGCTTGGTTAAAGTTCAGTTGACTTCTCCTTAAGAAAACCCTAATTTAGTAACTTTTGACTTTTGATGAATCTTGAGTTTTCTTGATGAATCATGATCAACCCTTGGTAAAATGATGAATGTGACTTCAAAATGTTGATTTTGACCAAAAATCTTGAAGTTTGACTGTAAATTGATCAAAGTTGACGTTTTGCCCAATGTAGTTGATTTTCAATCATCTGACTAATTGATTGAGCAAACTTGTGTTGCAAGGCTTGGAATTTGGCATGAGGATTCTTTGAGACATATGAGAAATTATGAAATCCACTTGAGTCATCTGAAGTCCAATTTTCCTTCAGAGAAGCAAAACCCTAGTTGTAGGTCAACTGCTTAGGAGAAGGGTTTGTCTGATCAATCCTTGAGTAGTCTTGAGCAATTGAGAACCCTAGGAGCATGGGGAGACCTATTGAAATATTTTTTATTGAATAATGGGAGGGAAAATTTTGGGGTACAATAGTTCCCAATTCATCAACCAACACTTTTTTGTCTTTAGAGCTTAGAAAAGCATTTGTTATTTCTCTGAAATTTTGATTGGCTTACATTTTGGTAAAACCATTTTAGCAACAACATGTTGAACACGATGTTCCAAAATTTTGTCTTCAACATGTAGTGTAAGACACCCCAACAAGGAGATAGGACATCGCGTCTGCAGCAAGCTGACAGTTGTGGTTAAGCAGACTTTTTAGCTATTGTATGTTCAGGGAATTTTCAGTTAGCTTATGTGGCATCCAAGATTGACAAATTAGAATATTTGGTGTTGGTTTTTGAAGATTTGATTAGTTTATAAATATGGATACATTTTAGGAAACTAATGATTGAAGACCTATTTTCTTGGAGAAGATTTTGCAGACTTTGTGCAGCCTCACTGTTGCGGTTTTTGAAGCCCAACCCAGTCTAGAACAATGTTATAAATAGACTGGTGTATACCTAGTATTAGATAGAACTTACAGATGTATTTGTGTTAGGGTTTTTAGAATCCTTATTGTTGGGTTGTAAGTTCTATATTAGATGTTCATAATCTTTTAAGCATTAAACATATTGTGTGTCAATTCTCAGAAGCTTTTAAGCATTGAGTATTGCATGTTTTTGGAAGTATATCTTCCAGTTTTTGTTCTCTACTTGTGTTGAGTGTAATTGAAGAGGGATTTGAGGAAGGCCTCATACCTAGGTGCGTCTTAGGTAGAAGTTAAGAAAAGGGTAGTGATTAAGTGTGTAGGCTGTAAACTGGAGGATTGTTGTAAGGTCTACAAATTGATATTATCTAGTTAATTTCGTTCCTGGCTTGGTAGCCCCAAGAGTATCAAGGTTATTCTGAACTGGATAAACACATCTTGTGTTATTTACTTTCAATGTTTTTTTTATTTTCCAATACATCTTGTTATTGTGTGTGAAGTTGGATCAGGTGTCTCGACATATCTTAGGACATCCAGGATCTGATAACCAGAATTTTAGCATCAATGGAGGTTGTAATTCGATGATTGTGGGTGGATGACTCTTGGATTTCTATTGACACCATGAGAGATTTTGATTCCTCTTATCTCTTCCCTTTGTAGTTTCCATTTGTTGTGAGTTTGTATGTAAGTTCACCTTGATTATATTTATATTTATTGCTCATGGTGTTGTATGAAACTCATGTTACAAATCAATGTTGATGATTGCTTTCTTTATTTGGGTTTGGGTTGTTGCATAAATGGGAGGTTCAAATCTAGATTTAGGATGAACATCTATTGGGTTTTAATTCTAGAGATAAATTAAGGCTTAATATTTATTTGGGTATCAGAGCTTAAGGCTTATATGTTGTTTGTGTTGCACTGAGAGATCGCCGACGCGACTAATACGATCATTGTCTCACTCTGTGTTAGAGATAACCTCTGTGTGAGAGATACATGATAATATTGCCGAGTGATTTAGGTTGAGTACATTTGAGTAGTAAGTTTACATATTTGATAGGGTTGGTGAAATGCAAACCCGGGAGTTATCTACTCTCCAAAGAATGAATTCTTTTTCTGTTCATAATTTTTAATTACCGCATTTACTTTAAACCCATTTTAATCCAAACTTATAAACGCGAGATTTGTTGAACGATAATTTAGTAGCACTAATCCTTTTGGAGACGATATGATATAACCTATAAAAATAATTAATTTTGCTTATCGCTAATCCTTCAACACTTATAGAGGAAGAAGGCTGAAAATAACAGGCATGAAAGAAGATTTATAGGCTCTTTGAAGTTATCAATGATGGACAAATGGCACCCATTTAGATAGTAATGATTATCGCTAAACTCAGGAGTGGAAGAGTTAGTAGGGTTTTTTGAAATCCCATGTCCTATAAACTAAGAGCCATTATGAGAAATGATGGATTGACATAGGGAGTAGTGGCACAGAAAGTGGCAATCATAGTGTGTGACTTCATTTGAAAATACGTGCAGTCGAATAATTCAAAAGTTAAAATGCTAAAGTTCTCAATTGAAAAAATCTCCGTCGAACTTGGAATTTTGGGGAGCAATTTGTTGACAAGCAATTTTCCTCAAGGATTATGCCACAGGTTAAATGGTACCCCTTTGTCAAAGAGGAGTGTCAATAAGGAGCTGAGGGCCCGTGGACAAGATTGTAGGAGTTATACTCAGAGGTTTATCAATCAAGAAAATATTGGAAACAAATCTAGGTCGACGAATGATAGGCAGGGAAAAAGCAATAGCCAATGGCGGCAAAAACGGCTATCAACTACGAGCATTAGCAAGACGCGGGAAGTTTAAAAATGACACCACAAGAACTCTCAACGTGAGTGGTTCAAAGTAACCGTCGACGGTTACATTTTAGCATTTATTTAGGCAAATCAA